>JAUPFN010000028.1:16763210-18040710 GCA_036924255.1 Apodemia mormo
ATATATATATATATATATATATATATATATATATATTATATATATATATATATATATATATATTATATATATATATATATATATATATATATATATATATATATATATATATATATATATATATATATATATATATATATATATATATATATATATATATATATATATATATATATATATATATATATTATATATATATATATATATATATATATATATATATATATAATATATATATATATATATATATATATATATATATATATATATATATATATATATATATATATATATATATATATATATATATATATATATATATATATATATATATATATATATATATATATATATATATATATATATATATATATATATATATATATATATATATATATATATATATATATATATATATAATATATATATATATATATATATAATATATATATATATATATATATATATATATATATATATATATATATATATATATTATATATATATATATATATATATATATATATATATATATATATATATATATATATATATATATATAATATATATATATATATATATATATATATATATATATATATATATATATATATATATATATATATATATATATATATATATATATATATATATATATATATATATATATATATATATATATATATATATATATATATATATATATATATATATATATATATATATATATATATATATAGTAGGCCTGGATCCTTTGACAATTAACATATTCAATTTCGTACTAAGATTTTTTAACAATTAACAACTGTTATTTATATTAGCAAATACTGTTAAAATCTTATGCATCACTAAAATTACCAATAACTTGATAGAGGATAATAATGTTATTAAAAATATTTGAGAGAGCTTTTTTTGCTCGCTACCTTGATTTATGATAAAAATAATAATTGTTAAAACTTATATTTGCGTTTTTGCTGCTTCTAATACTTATTATATATGCTACTGATATGATATAACATAAATAAATAACTGTTAAATATTAATTAACTTTAACAACATAACAGTAAAATGTAATTTAACAATAATTTCCATGCATAATATATAGCGATCAGTACAATCCAAAGATCCAAAGTATAGATCACAAATCAAAGAAATTTTGACTCGTTGAAACAGTCAACAATAGCTAAGTTGGTAGAGCATGATGAATAGGCAACATCGCAGGTTCAAATTTTGTTCACTACCATCATGACTACTACCTAGATGGTAGAGTTCCGCAACATGGCGCCAGGGAATTTAGTATCACCGTCTTAGTTATTTAAATGACATTAACGTCAATAATTATCACTGCCATATTCCGGTTTGGAGGAGAATGTAGCCAATAGACTTCTTTTATATCGTACTAGCGACCTGCCTGCGGTTTCACCCGCGTAGCTTTTGTTCCAGTGGGAATATCGGAAAGGATTATATACTAAAACCTTCCCTAAGAATCAATCTATCTATTTTAAAAAACGCATCAAAATCCATTGCGTAGTTTTAAAGATTTAAGCACACATAGGGACATAGGGACAAGACAGAGAAAGCGACTTTGTTTTATACTATGTAGTGAAGATAGCAAACAAGCAGATGGGTCTCCTGATGGAAAGTTTTAACCATTGCCTATAGATACCAAAGCTGTTAATGGTGCTGTGCTATCTTGTGGCGAGATCTAATGCCATGTGCATAATTTTACCGGCTACCTTACCTTCCAAACGGAACACGACAGTGAAAAGCACTGACGCTATTGCGGCAGCAATAGGTAAGGCGGTGGTACTAGACCCCGAGTGAGGCAATGCAGAACTCTATCACCTAATAGCCACGATAGTAGTGACTCGTATGGCCAAACGGTCGCCTTTTACGACCTGCCTGGCAGAACGGCAGTTGGCCTATTCTTCCTAAAGGAGCCCGGGACCAAAACGGGGAAAACGGGGACTTATGCAATGTAGCATTGTTTTTGTCATTTTCATAGAAACCACAGAGCATGTAATGTATATTATATAATATATAGTTTTTGGTTAGGAGGCTGACAAGAACTAATTTTACTAAAATTGAAGTTTTTTAAGCAGTTTTTTAAGAAAAACTATTTATTATAGCACATACATTTTTTCAGGTACAACCCGCTCCGGTCCAACCACCTCTACCAGAATTGGTGATGGTTCAACCACCTAAAATAATCGTCCCACAAGCACCAACTATCGCATTCAAACCGAACCCATCAACTGGCTTCCGAACAATAGGCGGCGCCACGATATCTGTGAAACGATCTGATCCGTGTGCTCCCCCAGATCAACCCTGCCCGTTATCTGACCCCTGCGCTCCACCACCTTCACCTTGTTCGTTACCTTGTCCAACACCTTGTCCGCCACCTTGCCCAACGCCTTGCCCACAACCATGTTTCATGCCTAGCCCATCACCATGTCCTTGCTATTAATAAGCATTAAAATATATAACATATAAAATGTATATTGTTACATAATATGTATAGTCCTCAGTATTTTATATAATTCGTCAATCAATTAAAAATTGGACACAGATTAATAATCTTACGCACATTATACAGACACTGAAATATACATTTCGTTAAAGTTTCTAAATTGGTATACTTATCATAAATATATACACCTAGATCATTAACATAACGTGAAACAGTAAAAAAATTAAGTGTATATTTTGATATAAATCGTTAATATCTGAAAAATCGACACAGATTAATAATCGTATTTGTATTGTAATGACATATATACCAAACGACCTATTTATATGGATATCCAAGATTAAATATAAATTGATAAAAAAGCAATCTGAGATCACTCTAGATATTTTATTGTATTATCACAAAAAATAGACTTTGATTCACTTCATCGACGCAAAAATAGATGCTGAATAAAGCAATAAAATGGCGGACCTATTACCGACGCACGTTTTACCCGCGCAATCTATTGTCAAACATTATTGTCTTTGCGGTTGTCTAAATTACATAAGTGTTTTCTAACATTAAAAAATATAATGGAAGTCATTTTGAGTTAAAAATGCAACACAACGAATATTTATTCAATCTGTCGAAACCATTTTCCAAATATGTTCTTCATAAATTACGTGTAAAATTCGACGTATATTTAAAACTGTGTCCAATTATACATTTGGTTAACGTTTTATATATTATAAGAATATACATATATATTAATTATAATGTGTATATAATGTAGTATTTATTTTATTTTTAAGTATTTGCAAACGTGAATGATTGTTGAAATATTAAACGGGTATTTTGTGCAATTAAATCTGTTTTTTATTTCCAACCTATATTTAGTTTTTTTTTTATAGTAGAGGGGGCAAACGAGCAGATGATGCACCTGATGGTAAGTGATCACCGCCGCTCATGGACATCCGCAATACCGGGGGTATTGCAGCTGCCCCAAGTAGCACGTTAAGCTGTATATAGGCTGCATTTAGGTTCATTTTTAAACTTAAAGCTGTGTACTAAGCCGTACAAAGGCTGTAGAAGCGCTTCTACAGCCGATATAACACCAAAAAGGGCCCCAAGTTATACAGCTTATTGCGTTATGTAGGCTGCACAATAGCTATACAAACTGTTATAAACTGTACAATGGCTGTTATTTGGTGTATAAAGAAACTATAACACTAAGGATACTCTCTTGTAACTGTCTTGTACAGCTACGCGTTAAATAGGCTGCACATTAGCTGTACAAGCTGTTATAGGCTGTACAAAGGCTGTTATTCGGTGTATAAAGAAACTATAACACTAAATATACTCTCTCGTACAGCTAAATGTTCTTAATAGGTGTTTGAAAATGATAAAAAGTAACAATCTGTTTTTGATATTGTATAACATTAATTATATCACGTATCTGCAGACGCCATAATTAAAAATATATTAATAAACGATAAATTTTTGGACTTGGAGCAGTATTGAACGGTGTATTCAAAGTGCAAATTCTAAATGATCGTTAAGTCGTGTATGATTTCCCTCAAAATATTCACGCGCCAACGAAATAATCAAGATAACACAAATAAAATCATTGCAAAATACGGTAAGTGTTTGTGTTTAAGGTTAGAATATACAAGTATTTATGGTACAATATAGTATATAAAGGCATAATGATTATAGTATCAGTTGCTTGTCACGATATAGCTATAGCTATTGCTAAATATATCTTTTATTTCACAATATATTTCTTTAATGTTGTTTTTAATACACAATAATGGCGACGACTTTTGGAAATTCGCGAAAAAAATATTGATTCTCCATAGAAACTTTGTTGGTCACGTGACTTTTCACAATGGAAAAACAAAATTGTTTTTCGCGAATTTTCACAAATCGATGAACAAAAGTTGTTCAGAATGACCCTCTGAGTCACCCCCTTTCGGCTTACTATACCGCTTTTGTAACACTCCGTATAGTAGCAAGTTAAAAATAAAAAATATATATATTTTCTCAGTGTAATGATTTTTATTTCCTTTTTTTAACTCTTTTTTATATATTCTTTGAAGAATAGACCAATTGCCTATCTGCCAGGCAGGTCGTAAAAGGCGACCGATGGGCAATGCGAGTCACTTCCATCGTGGTTACTTGGTGATAGAGTTCTGAATTGGCTCGACCGGGTCTGGTACCACCGCCTGCAAAGCGTCAGTGCTAGTCACTGTCATGGTCCGGTTTGGAGGGTAAGGTGGCCGGTAAACTTATGCATGTGGCATTAGACCTCGCCACAAGATAGCAACGCACCATTAACATTTTTGCTGCCTACAGGCGATGGTTGACTCTTTCCATCAGGAGATCCCATCTGCTTGTTTGCTGTCTTATGACATTAAAAAAAATTAAAATATTATAAATTACCAACCAAGTAACCTTAATGAAGAAGATAAGCCTAAAAAATAACTAATCAGATAACCTACAATCACTTTTTAATGTTTTTGTTACGGAACCCTTTTCCTTGAACATTAATAAAAATGACGATTGTAGGTTACCTGATTTAGTAATTTTTCAGCTTTATCTTCATCACGATTACTTGGTTGGTATATTATAATATTTAAATATTCCTTTTCAATCTTTTTCTTGATTTTTTCCACATGATATCAACGATGCAGATATAAAAACATCAAATAACAAAATCAGTAATACAGCTTTGAGCTGCACTACAGCTGTATATGCAGATTTTTTAACACCATTGGCTGCATAACAGTCTACAATTACGCCATAAATATTAGCTGTAGAACGGTGATTGCATCTCCCATTTTACAGAAATAAGCGTTGAGTGATACTATAATAACACTTAAAGCTGTAATAAATTCCCGTGCTAAACATAATACAGCTAATGTACAGCTTTCAGTGTTAAAATAAGTCTAATGAGTTACAAAATACTTAAAGTTGTACAGTAGTGTATTAATATTCAGATATAACGCCTAAAGCTTACGCGAAACTCTAAAAAAGGCCTTGTACAGCATTAGGCTGTATAAAAACTCATAAAGGTCTTTTATACTGATAAAAGCATCTTTTTACACCATTGTACGGCTGCAATAGAACTTTAAGTTATATATGAGCTGCTTTATGGGTATTAAACATGCTTGATTGCTGCTTGGGGCGTTGCCAGCCTTTTAAGAATGAATAAGCTCGTTTCTTGAAGGTCCCTAAGTCGTATCCATTCGGAAACACCCCCGAGGGTAATTGATTCCACAAAGGAGTGTAGTGCGATGCAAAAAGTGTCGACAAAAGCGCACGGTTGTGGATTTCCAGACATCGAGGTGGTGAGGATGGAACTCTACATTTTGACGCGATGTCCGATGGTAGAATTTAGCGGCAGGAATTAGTCCGTACAACTCGTCGGAACACTCCTCATGATAAATATGGTAAAAGATGCAGAGCGAACCTACGTAATGTAATCTCTGCGTAACGCCAAAGAGTCAAGCCGATTAGAAATAGCTTGGCCCTCAACGATTCGAACCGCTCTACGTTGAATGCGATCAAGAGGAAGAAGCTGGTACTGAAGAGCTCCGGCCCCGTTAATAGTAAGCTACACACTTTATAATGCAGCAGCTGCGTCCGTGCATCATAAAAGTTCTAGGGGAATCCCACGGGAACTACTTTTTTTCGGGATAAACAGTATCCTATATGCTACATCAGGTCATCATCTATATGTGTGCCAAATTTCATTCAAATTGGTTCAACTGTTTCTGCGGTAGAGTAGCAAACAATCTATCTATCCTTACAAACTTTTGCATTTCTCCAGCGAGGAACTCGTTTTTCGGGAATAAAAATTCCAGATCATCATAAAAGCGTGCCAAATTTCATCCAAATCCATCCAGTAGTTTTTGCGTGATTGAGTAACAAACATCCATCCAAACATCCAAACTTTCGCATTTAGTGGGATTAGTAGGATCATTGTGATAATATTATGATTCCTTTTTTTATACCTAATTACTAAAAAAACGCTACTGATAAATGTGATTTATCTCTTATCCCGTGCTAAAGAAAACTTTGAAAACTTATTTCGCCTTGTTGAATCACCAACACGTATATCAGTTGGTTAGAGCTTAGCCTGGCTTTAGGTAAGGTTACCTGGAGCGAATCTAGTCATCTAAAACAATTCTTAAAAATATATCCTATGATAGTAAATAAGTAGGCGATTCTCCAAATGTAGAGAGGCAACCATCGCTTAGACATCACAGATGATAATAGCATGTTGCCGTCCATGTGGCAGGATGGTAATACCACATGCATATGTTTACCGACTACCCTCCAAACCTGAACACAACAGCGACAAGCACTGATGCTATTCTGACAGGAATAAGCAAGGCACCACACCCGGGCGAGATTCAGAACCTAGGTCTTTTCATGATACATAGATATCTTGGGTTTGTAATAACGAGATCTGAATAAGAATCTGCTTTTAAATATCTCGATAACTCAATTCAAATTATTTAAGAGGAAAAATAAAAAAAACACAAAAGTAAAATAAATACATTTATTTAAAATACATATTTATTTATGTTTTTTTTTTTGGCAGACATGCATAGATTTCTTCGTCTAATTTAATAACAAATTTAAAAAGAAAATAATTTTATTTGTATTTACTTAGCTATGGAAGATGGCTGAAGTAATTAAACTTTGTAGCATTTGAAGATATAGAGTTGATCATAACACTAATAGTAATCTAGTGGTAAAAGCAACACCTTTTTGCGATAAACACATTAAAAATTTATTTCATTCAGCTATACATGAAGATTATAATCATTCAGCGGCCATTTTGTTTTGGCTCGCATTTTGACAGATCTTTTCTTCAGTACAGCTTTACAGTAGAGTTTACCTTTCTAATTTATATGACAATCTGAATTTGTGGCTACGGTAGCCATCTTGACAATAATCAATAATAGATCGTTCACACATTTTTAGTTTTATGAAGAACTGTGGTATCTTGTCCTGAATAAACATAGCATTCATTTAAGAAACGTAATTTTGAACAAATCATGATCAGTGATTTGCAAATCTTTGGAACCAATAGATCCATTATTTCCAATGCACCGAGGAACGAATAGTAAAAAAAGTTCCATGCTTCATTCGATCGACAAATCAATGTATTCGGATTCGCATTTTTTTGGACATAACTTTCACTATTCGTGCTAAATAATTCGGTTGGAGTTTTGTAATACCCATAGATATAATAAACAAATAATTCGAATTTAATTCACAAATTCGGCCACATCTCTAGAAAGCATCGTAATCTCGAAAAGCTGATCGTGACCGGGAATGTAGAAGGCAAAAGACCGCTTGGTCGTACTCCTATGCGATGGCTAGACCAGGTCTGCACCAATCTCGTGTCTAAAAAGTTCTACGACGCTCTGCACGCCGCTGAAGATAGAGTCCAATGGCGTAATACCCTCAGTAATGAGGAACACGAAGCAAGGAGAAGGAAGAATTCGAATTCGGAAATTCATGTATAAATAGATCGTAGCAGTAAAATTTACTTTAAGAAAATTTTCGGTAATTACTTCAGTCCAATTAAAACTGATTAATGAATTAGGAATTTTGTAAATATTCATCTTTTTCAGGTTAAGTTCTTCTATACATGTCAATTTTAATATGCTGAGACCATTTAGCCAATTTGATAAACGTAATCTTCTTTTTTCGACGATTGATTTGTAAAAGATGTGTTATCCTGATGGGTGTAATCGTCTGATGTTTTCGTGTGGCGATTTATAAAAAAGGAACTCCATAACCGAATGGTGATAATACATTAGGGGTAGACTCACAAACTGTGGTCTGACCGAGACTGTTTATCAATGGGTATGGTGCCACACGTGGGTAAGGTAATACTGGCAAAGGTAGATTTGGGCTAGATTCACACACAGTGGTGGAACCGATACCATACGCTGGTAAAGCCCCCGGTAAAGGTGCCAGCAAAGGCCCCAATCCTAATCCATATGGAAGACCAACTCCAACATTAGGTGCCGTTTCACAAACAGTTGTTTTCCCCAGATTATTATATGGCCACAGACCATAATTCAGTGGGTCTATCCCATAACCGAATGGATAACCCAAGCCAACATTAGGAAAAGACTCACAAACAGTCGATGGAGCCATTGGGAATGGGACGTATGGTAGGCTTGTACTTTCACAAACTGTTGTTGATCCAAGCGGTCCTACAGCTCCAACAGCCCCTATAGGAGGGTAGCCAATGCCTCCCACATAAGGATATCCTCCAATGCCAGGTGCTAGAAGACCAGGTAAGATGGAAGGCTGTGATTCACACACCGTTGTTTGTCCCAAAGGGTTGCCATATACAGAGCATAGCAGGACTGAAAAAAATAAAAAATATTAGGTTTTTTGAGATGAAGAAGAAATTAAGATTGCATATCTCAATCCTACCATCTAGATTACGAAATTAATGAGACTCATTTCCCGAGAGGAACAAGGATATGTGTAATTTTTTAGGATTCCAAAGAAAAGTAGGAACCTAATAGTTTCTTATATATACATAGCTTTCGAAATCAAACCACTGTCAATTTTAACAAACTTAAAAATTTTGAACTATGAAATAATTTATCTAATGTTTGCTCCTTTGAGCTTAAACTACCTTAATTAAGCGAGAAGTTTCACGGATGACCTGCAAGATCAACCGGTTTACAAATTATTCTTTGAAATTTATCTCCACTTGAAATTTTTAAATAAATAAGCAATTTTATAATACATAGTAAGGCAGTGGTATTGAGCCCGGACGTGACGTTACGGAACTCTTTTATCTAATAATAGTGTCGGTGTTTATCATTGTACTGTTCCAGTTTACCTTTACTGACGGTAAGGTAGCCCATAAACATAATAAAATATTGAAAAATATTTTTTTCAGGGTAGCTCCCCTACATGTAAATGATCCCCACTTAATTTTTTTTCTCACATACCCTATTGTGTGGGGTATCGTTGTATAGGTTTTTAAATATTGTAGGTTTGGAGACTCTTTTGTAAAATATTAAACTTTTAAATGCTAATATTTGTTAGATTCAAGAGCACCCCCCCCTCTGCAGGCTAACGGATGGTTTTGGGGGTGGGAAAAAAATCATGGTAGCAGTAAATATTATGAAGATAAAAGGAAAACTCACGGCTTAGAAGGCCTTACAAGTTTTTGAATAATAGTCGACAAATTATAAAATGTACTTAAGGAAGTTTTATAGGCGGTGAACCTGTGATGTGGATATGTTTTTGTTATTGACATTGAATAGCTTAAATGTTCATAGTATGAAACCATTAAAGTTATTTTCTTAGTCCGCATTATTGTGATGGGCAACTTCGGAACTTTACATTGTACGTGGCCCGATATGCACTGTACCAATAGTCTATTGTCAAAATAATCAATGTCTATATTAATAATTTCGTCAAGGATTACGGTAGAACCAATCGAAACCTTACCTAAATTATAAAGCGTAAAAAAAAATAATTTTGAATCGACGACATATATCCGCAAAATTCGGATTATCGAGTATTTTGTTAAAATCGTGATTAAAATTCTGACGGTCCTGACAGACCAATCGGCCATATTTTTTTAAAGGTTACAAATATGTGGTGTAGATGGCGTGAGCATTTATTGAAGTACAAGGAACTTATATACGATAACTGGAATTACTATGGAGCAATATTTGAAAAATAAAACTGTACTTTATTTCGTTCCTAATAAAGTTGACATTTGTTTCTTACATAACAGAGGGGAAAAACGTTCTGAGCAAGACAACGACATGAGTGGATATTGTCCCTTTCTTGCAATTGCCAGTGTAAATAAAACTTTCGGATGGTAGATTTTTATATATTCGTTAATCGTTAAATTCCTTTTATTCATACAAATCGATAGATACATTAGCATAAAATGTATTGTAATTAACACAGTGAGTTCTAAAATGTGCTTACTTTAACTAGCAAAAAGCAGAGCTTTGTAAGAGCTCGCAAAGTTATACTATCTAGTAATATTGTTATAAAAGTATTTTTATGAGAATTACATCTTTTAATGTATGGACTTTATTTATAATTATCTAACCTAAAAAACTCAGCGTATTTTTACCTAAACATCACATTTTCATCAAAGGCCCGCGTCGTCAGGCTTTGAACTAGGAATATTTGGTTTTTGTTTATTGGTATTTTCAAGGAAAAATATGTATTAAAAATGAAGGTTGATCTTATAAAAAACAAATTTCTGACATTTTGCAGAAATAATTGTTTTTTTTTCTAAAATCAGGAAGTTCCTGGTTTTACGTCGATTTACGAAATCAAAATCAAAAAATGTTTTATTTAAATAAACCTTCAAAATTTTTGGAATACGCAGGCACGAAGAAAAAAGAAGGCAGGAACACTCAGCGAATACATTTTTCGAATTTTTCTCTCAGAGAAACCCTCGGAGTTCGATTCCAGAGTCAGGCAAATGAAAAAATGTGTTTTTTTTTCAGTTTTCTGATAAAACAACTTTGCCCGGGATTAGAAAAGTGCCCTACTGGCGATAGGCTGGCCACCTATCACATTGTGGGACTTAAGTATCTTTAGCTAACCGTGGATGCACACGTTGTACTTCTGCCTACCTCTTCGGGGATACGGGCGTAAATATACCTTTTTTTTAGCTTTTTACCCTCGCCCTCGGGCTAAGATTGGGAATTGATCTCAATACAATATAAATCAATTAATACATCTGTACTGTTTCTCAATAAGTATATTGTCAAACTCTCTAACACTCTATTTACTCTGTTCCCAGCAAACATCCCTGCTCTAGACCTAAATTCTCCTTGTGCTTCCCACAATATTACTTCGAACTTCCCTTGCATTCTCCTTTCAATGATTTATCATACACCTTCGACGCCAAACTCTTTTTTTTTTTCTTTTATGTCATAAGATAGCAAACAAGCAGATGGGTCTCCTGATGGAAAGAGTCAACCATCGCCTATAGACACCAAAGATGTTAATGGTGCGTTGCTATCATGTGGCGAGGTCTAATGCCACATGCATAAGTTTACTGGCTACCTTACCCTCCAAACCGGAACACGACAGCGACAAGCACTGACGCTATTGCGGCAGGAATAGGTAAGGCGGTGGTACCAGACCCGGGCGAGATAATCCAGAACTCTACCACCTAGTAGCCACGATGGTAGTGACTCGATAGCCAATCGGTCGCCTTTTACGACCTGCCTGGCAGAACGGCAGTTGGCCTATTCTACAAAGGAGGCCGGAACCAACACGGCGAAACAAGATCAAACTGATGGCCCTATAGCTATTGCAGTTTATACTTGAACCTCGCCTTTATACGAGGGCACGATAACCGCGCGCCGCCCGTCAAATATGAAGAAACAATTCATGAAGTAGGTAGTCTCTTAATAATTTCAAAAATTCTAATAGAAAATGTATCTTCTATCAATTTTAACTCGTTAATTTAATAAGAGATGGCGTTAGTAGTAATAAGATTCTAATACAAATTGTACCTTCTACTTTTTTTATTTTTATAAAATGGTATTTTTATGGTAGATAACAAATCTAGACATGAATATAAACTACCACGTCGAAGCTCAAACCTAAAAATGCGATATTTTTTCAGTAAAATGTACCACAATCGTGCATAGAAAGTGGCCTAGTGTAGGGCTCGCTTCGCTCGCCCTGATGATTACCTAATTACTTATGCAATGCAAAAACTGTTTCTCAAATTAATAGAATGACTTAGTAGTAATTTGCAAATTACGCATGGCCACACTTATATATATATGTCGATTGGCGCTTTATTTAGTAGAAAGAGACACACTCCACTCATGTCGTGGTACTCTTCGGAACCATTTTGAAGCGCGTGTAAGCATTCTGGGTAGAATGTAACTTCCTTGTTAAAGTATCGTAAAACGGAGCGCAGATTATCGTAAAACTTATTTCTGTTCGTTCTAAAAGAATAGAAATTAAAAAATAGCAACACTACAGTGTTGCTATAAGTCCAAACTGGGTTATAATCACTTGTACTTTAATTTCACTACAAATATAGACAAATAATTTTAAATTAATCGACCGGTTTTGCTTTTTAAAGCATATCCAGGACGTAATATTCTTTACTGACAGTTTAACTTTAGATAAGACATAAACAACGCATTTTTAAAAAGTTGTTTGTTAAGCTATTGCATAGCTTCTATCGCGGGCCTTGAGCGTGGAGACCGAATCCAGAAATTCCGTAACGAAAAAACCTAACACCCCCCACTCCGACCGGCACAGCGGTGATACTTTTTAGTTTTTCCATCTATCGATAAATACCAGAACTTTTAATGGCTTTTTGAAATATCACGCTTATCTCTTTAGTTCAGCAACCCGCCTTTAGATGGCATCGGTTGTATTGGAAAACTACCGTAATCAGCTGTTTGTGAGACAGTATATAGGTGTATAGGTATTTATCATCTACGTACAACAGTGAATATCTGTACTCGTATAATTTGTGTACAAAGTGTTTTAAATATGAATAAACAAAGAAAAAAAGTACTGCATAAATAAAATAAATATATAATTGTAATTGCATAAGTTGATAAAAAAAGCCATGCAATAGCTTTCCCGCGGCAGTCTCCGAGTGCCACACGTCTTTTTTTTGTTTCAGTTTGGACTTATAACAATGGAATTTCACCAAGAGCCGACGATTGAAAGTGTGAAATCTATAGTGTTGTCTTTATTAAACCAACGTAATAGTTGAAAGTAGACGTCACTACAGTTTTCCTACTTTTTAATGTCTACTATTTGAGTTAGTATATAAGATGGCGTATTATGAGATTTCCAGGCGGAGCCGAGTTATCATCTAGTATATTGTATTTTTAAACTTACCAGTTAAGAAAAGGAAAGCTGTGGTCTCCATGATGGTTGATCAATCGTCGGATAGTACTAACACTGAAGTTCAGCACCATTTTATACCAAAAAATTGTTGACATTGCATGGTTCACGGCAAAAACGATTAAAATTTTAATTAAAGTTGTTTTTTTACCGTTAAAATTCTTTGAAAAACTAATTATTATGTTATGAAATTATCATTAAATATTTGATGTAACGTATCAAGTTATAGTTCCATTAAAAACTATTACGATAAACGGATGTCGGTGTGTGTTAATATTTAAATTTTTTCTCCAAAAGATCACTTTTAAGTAAGTGGCAGTGAAAAGAAAAATGTAAGTGACATATTTTAAAGAAACTATGCTGTAAATAAAAATAATAAGTAATAGTTTAAATAAACTAAAAAAAAACGCTTTAATGAAAAGCCAACTAAAAAAAATAAAAAAAAATTTAAATTAAGAATAATAGTGTAAATTTGAAAAAATGTATTGCATTGTAAAAAAAAGTGTAGGGTGCTCTTAAGATTACGTAAGAAAATACGTTTTTTTCTTATTTACACTATTCTTGTTATTCATTATATTATTCTTAATTTAAATTTATTTTCCATTTTGGTTTTTATAAAAGCATATTTTTTTTAACTAATATTTCTCATTTTTAACTTCCCATTACGTATGTAGATAAGGAAGTTACTTAATATTTTTGTGTTATAGCACTCACCCCGTGCTTGGGAAAACTGGAAAAAATTTAAAAACAACAAAGAAAAATGTCGACACGCGGGATTTGAACCTGCGACTGTCTCCATAAAGCCGGGAACGCTCTTCCACTGAGCTAGTGCTTAGTTTTTCAAGGAAGTTACTGATTTTACCCCGATTTTCGAAAATCGAGTTTTCACCGGATGTCCACGTTTTAAGGTCCTAGGAACCATTTCCGACTATTTTCACTTCACAAAGGAAGTTCGCTCTCGTGAGCGAAGTAGTGAGGTGCGATTTCGAATGCACCAGGTGCGTCGAGAATTATGTAGGCTATTAAACGAGCGGCTTTCTTCGAGATCAAAAGAATGACTCTTCTGTATTGTTATATATTCGGTGGTTAAACTTTGTATTCTGGTTAACTTGTAATTCAACGAGATAAATAAACTATGGAGTCGGTTAAGGAGAGAAAGAGATAGCGATAAATTGACATTTTTTACTGACTGAAGTAGTAAAAGACAGTATCACTACCATCGTGGTTACCAAGTGGTAGAGTTGTGCATTCTCGTCCGGGTCTGGTACCACCTTGCCATGCTTGTCATTATCGTGCTCCGGTTTGGGTAAGGTAGCCGGTAAGCTTGTGCATGTGGCATTGGAAACCCGCCACACGGATAGCAACGCATCATCAACATCTTTGGTGTCTTTTTTTTTATATCATAAGATAGCAAACAAGCAGAGGGGTCTCCTGGTGGAAAGAGTCAACCATCGCCTATAGACACCAAAGGTGTTAATGGTGCGTTGCTATCTTGTGGCGAGGTCTAATGCCACATGCAAAAGTTTACCGGCTACCTTACCCTCCAAACCGGAACACGACAGCGACAAGCACTGACGCTATTGCGGCAGGAATAGGTAAAGCGGTGGTACCAGACCCGGGCGAGATAATGAAATGTAGGTAAGGGTTGACTCTTTCCATCAGGAGTCTCATCTGCTTGTTTGCTATCTTATGATATATAAAGGGGAATGAAAGAGGGAGACAAAAAAGAGAAAAACATTATTAAGAGCGAGTTGGACTCGCATACCGAGGGTTCCGTACAAACTAGCTACATAATCATGATTCTAAGTCAACGGAATGTACCCAATGGGTTTTGATTCTCTTGTGCAATCGCAAAATATCCGATACAAACATTCATATCTTTTGATCACGGTTTTTTTGTGTTGTAACTAAAAATTTACAGTTTTCGCATTTTTCCCTTTACATGTGACATTGTGACACAACATAACGTGACATTGCTTTGTGTCAAATTTGATAATACAGTATAAGAACATCATCTGAAAAATTTCTGCTGTCTAAACATCATAGTTCATGAGATACAGTCTGGTGACAATTGGACTGACAGACAGACGAACGGACAGCGGTGTCTTAGTAATAGAGTCTTCACTATAAATGAACAATCTGTCATTCATATATTTGGAAATCTTGTCCCTGAAGTACGCACCTCAGTCCTGCTGATAGTAAAATATTGCTATATACAAAATTTAAAATATTACTCCATATTTTGATGTTGATCTAGTATCATAAATATTTTTTTTTATAAAAGAGAGGGCAAACGAGCAGGAGATGCACCTGATGGTAAGTGATTACTGCCGGCAATGGACATCCGCAATACCAGAAGCCTTGCAGTTACGTTGCCGGACACGTGAGGGGTTAAGAATGAGTAAGCTCTTTTCTAGAAGTTCCCCAAATTGTATCCGGGGAAACACTCCTGTCGGTAATTAATTCCACAACAAAGTATCTCAAGGCAAAAAGTGTCGAGAGAAATGCACAGTTGTAGATTTCTAGACATCGAGATGGCGAGGATGGAATTTCAAATTTTGACGCGATGATGGAATTCAGCAGAAGGAATTAATCCAAATAACTCGTCGGAACTTTTCCTATGAAAAATGCGACAGAAGACGCAGAGTGAGCCAACATCTTTGCGCAAGGCCAAAGAGTCAAGCCGTTTCGAAATAGCCTAGTCGTCAACGATTCGAACCGCTCTACGTTGAATGTGATCAAGAGGAAGAAGCTGGTACTGGGGAGCTCTGGCCCAGAGATGAGAGCAGTACTCTATGTGAGGCCGACTTTGAGCCTTATAAAGTTAAAGGCGATGGGCCGGCAAGAAGTACTGTCTCGCTCTGCTGAGCACACCGAGATTTTTCGAGATTAGTTTTGCCTTACATTCCAAATGACCGCGAAACTGAACGTAATTCAATATGTCGTCTCCCAGAATCCCGACACTAGTTGAGGCTATCAGGAGAGACCCAATCGAGGTGACACGACAAGGGAATCTTTTTAGCGGAGAACACGCAAAGATGTGTCTTCTTGGGATTAAAAGTGCCAGGTTTTGACGACCCATTCTGAGACATCGGTTAGTCGATTCTCAACTCGACACAAGGTTGTTTCACAAAAAAAACGTTTCCAATCTTCTAAAAGGTCAAGATTTTAGGCTTATGTTGTACACGTGTTTGACTCATTGGCGTGTGTCCAGTAAGAATGAATCGGATATATTGTATTTCTAATGATTAATTGTGATATGGAAATAACAAAATACTAAAATATTTATCATAAAATATAAGGATAAATATTTTTTTTACGATATAATTTCAGGAAAAATAGGCATTAAGTCATGTGACAGTGACCGCAATCTGGAAGTGTTACGTCACATCGTGGTAAAACCTCATATTGTTTTTGACATTGTCATAGAAACTACAGAATATGTAATGAATGTATGACTATGGCGTGATGTCATTCAAGACGCCATGACAGTTCAGAATGTTTTCGCGATTCATTTAAATTAAATTTTTAAAACGCGTTTGTATTATAAGTTGATGATATTAAAAAAATTTTTTTGATTAATATACCTAATGTAAGGTAAAATATTTTCCAAATTTAGTCAACTAGTTATTCTTAATCAATAAAATTGCAGTTATAACTTGATATCTTGTGGCGAGGTCTAATGCCATATGCATAAAATAGCAAATAACAAAATTTTCAATTAAGTATACTGTATAGTAATAAAAATATCTGTAGTTAATCATTACAATTACAATATGTGAATAACATTTATACTTAATTATTAATTAAACTATGACTAATTTCATTACATTTAAATAATAACATTGAGAACTAGTCCATTCGAATTAAGTTTTTAATATATAAAATAATTTTTTCTTTTATTGATTCAGGCGTTAACTTTGCGGAAATTCATTATTAAAAAAGTGAAATTAATTTAATTTGCTATTATCCGGGAACTGTTCTATCTATCCTCCGCGATGTTACCGAAAAGAAAGATGTTTTAATAAATGGATAAGACCGATGGTCCGGACAAAAAGAAGACCCCACTGACCCCCAAAATAAAAGATTGGTGCCGACGTCAGACGTGGGTGTAAAAGTGTGGTGGTTGTGGGCGGAAAATTGTATCGAAGACACCATCTTAATTTTGTCCAGGTGATGATTTAAGATTTCATGTATCAAGATGATGAGAACAGAACTTTAAAGTTTGGCATCTAATGGTGAAATTCAGCTGCAGGAAATAAATTCATTAAAATACTTCCAGCAATTTGCGGAAATTGAAATTCCTTAAAATAAATTCCTTAAAATGAAAAAAAAAAATCCTTAAAATACTTCCAGCAAAAAATACAAACCTACCTTTCTTAACATATGCTTGACTTCATAAACGTACCTGTAAGAAAGAAAGAAGATATATTTAATTCTTATGAATAAAATAAATCTTAATTAAAAAACCCCCGATACATTCTTTTATCGTCATACTTACATCCTGCGTCATGGACATCAAAAACTCAAAACTTAAAGTTTCGAAAAATGTTTTATTCAAATGCTTAAAACTTTACAGGTGCCTTTGACAAGTTGTCTTTTCGTTGTAATTTTATAACTCAACAACGGGCTCACCTATCCAAACCAAATGCTTAGGATTTTTCCGGACTGTTTAGTAGATTGTTTATGTGAAGTTTGCACAAAATCGGTAGAGCGGTTCTTTATTTGTCACATTTTTTGTAATAAATGAACTCAACAAATGGCGATACGTAGTAAAGCACGTAACGGGCCGCTAGTATATAATATATAATTACTAGCTGTGGCCAGCGACTTCGTCCGCGCGGACTTCGTTTACTCCACACTGCTCCTCCCCCGTAGGTAATAGCGTGATAATATGTAGCATATATATTGACCCGACCTGTTAGTAATATTCATACAAAATTTGAAGTAAATCCATGCATTACTTTTTGAGTTTACCCCGGACATACATACAGACAAACAGACAAAAATTCTAAAAACTATATTTTTGGCTTCGATATCGATTGTTGATCACGTCCAAAGTATTCTTTTAAAAAAATACTCAATGTACAGTTTTGACTTTCCTACGATTTTATTAAGATTATAAATTATAAACTTGGAAGAGGTGCTATCTGAACTGATCGGTATGAAGTTGACATTTTTCAATCTACCCTACTTTTAATTATTGTAAACTGTGATACTATAAAATACCTTGTACCGGCCTACTCGGCTTATTCTGCTGTAAGTCATGCTATGGTAATTTAGTACTATAAAATATTTGATAATTGTATTGAAAATAGCGTCACCTAGGTCACCAATTGAAAAATATTTTATTTCTAAAGACTTAAGATCTGGATTCAAGGTTTTGCCACTACATACGAATATTAAAAATAACCTTTTAACGTCTTAAATATATATTTTTAAATAAGATATTACATTACATTATATTTTTTAACTATCTGAACTATAAACATATATTGTTTTGTGGTAAATACGCTTATTTTTCAAAATAACAAAGTTTGGCCAATCTATCAAACAAAAAACAACACAATTATAAATGGCGTCGTCATGGTGTTAAATGTTGATACTCGTGCACATTTTATTATTGAAATTCAGTTTGTTTTGTGTGTATTAGTGTTATTTTCGTTGAGTTTGAACTTTTATTCTCCGGATCGCTTAATCGTGACACAAAACTAATATATTGTGCTATTTATTGTGAGATAATAAAATTTTAATTATAATATGAATGTTTTAATTCTGAATATATAACATTATACAGCGTGGCAATCAAACGAAGTTGCAAAAGGACTTGTCAGAATTACATTTTGTTTGAATGGCACGCTGTATAATAGTGTTTGATAAATTCCTATTTACTATTAAAATTTCAATAAAAAAGTAGGTACCTATATTAAGCTGCCGAAACAAAATAGTTCTCATGCTATAAGATAGATGACGCCAGTAGTACGCCATTATAGATTTAGAAAGTTGCCTATCTATACCTATAGTAATACACATATTTATCTATGCTGTAAGTCGTGAAAGAATAAACATCTATGTACGTGACACTGCTGTTATTAAAAACGAACCTAAAGTACGCATGTATAAATATTTAAAGCTTGCGCACTAAGGCTGAATTCCTTAGTGCGCAAGCTTTAAATTTTTATACTGAGATAATGTTACAATATGAACATTCAATCCAGGTTTGATAAAATATATTTTGCTCGTTTCAGATAACGTATGGATTCGTTAAAATCAAACAATACAGGACAAACATGGATGAAATTCGTAAAATTTTTATAGTAATTAGTAAGTAACGTATTTTGTTCTTAATCGATTTTGTTTTGCTATATTTTAATAAGCGAAGGAAAAACTTTGGATCTCTTTTTAAGACAACTGCGTGAATAGTGGAGTATGCAATTTGTCAAAGCTAAAGTATACATTGCGAAGGACTGCAGAAACCTAATATTTTTTAATCATATGTATAAGAAATACATTAATAATTTATAAATTAATAAAAATAAAAATTACACACCATTGATATAAAAAACCCTAGATGCACAGTCCCGAACAAAAGTGACACTCAAAAGTGTCTCTAATTTCATTTAAGTAGTTATAGATATGGCAAAAACATATGTCTTTGCATATCCAACCTTAAGTGCACGACTTATAGTTGTTTTTACAAAGCAATGTACGAAAAGTAATAAAATTGACAGATTCGCGACCGACGCGATTCTATTTGAAATGAGTGCACAATTTAAAATTGTGCACTCATTTCTAGACATCGAGGTGATGATGGAACTTAGAGTTTTGTCGCGATGTCCGATGATGAAATTCAACAGCAGGGATCAATCCAAACAGTTCGTCGGAACACTCTCCATGATAGATGCGATAAAAGATGCTAAGCGAACTTACATCTCTGTGTAAAGCCAAGGAGTCAAGCCGATTGGAGATTGCTTGGTCGTCAACGATTCGAACCGCTCTACGCTGAATACGATCAAGTGGAAGAAGCTGATACTGCGGAGCTCCCGCCCAGAGATAAGAACAGTATTCTATGTGAGGGCGAATTTGCGCTTTGTAAAGTTGCATGCGATGAGCCGGCAAGAAGTACTGTCCGCTCTACTGAGCACACCGAGCTTTTTTTAGACCAGTTTAGCCTTTCCTACCAAATGATCACAGAACTGAACAACTAAATTTTTAAATATGTTCTTGAATAACTCCGTCGTATAATTTTACTAGCTGTGCCCGCGACTTCGTTCGCGTGGAAAAAATTCTAAAATAAAAACCCGCATAGTTCCCGTTCCCGTGGGATTTCCGGGATAAGAACTATCCTATGTCCTTTCTTGGGTCTCAAACTATATTTGCACCAAATTTTATCCAAATCTGTTCAGTGGTTTGGCCGTGAAAGCGTAACAGACAGACAGACAGTTACTTTCGCATTTGTAATATTAGTATGGATAAATCCGTTTATAAACGGATTTAAAAAAATCTTTTTGTGTTTGACAGGGTATAACTTCGCGTTTCGTCTAGGATAAGTTTGGTGAAGATTTGATACAAGATATTTTTATCATTGTATGTTTTTGTTTTGCGGATATAGGTAAGTAAATTTTCGCCTAAAATCTAAAATGATAATTCAAATATTAGGGTGTAAGCATCAGTTGTGGCTCCTTTACTATTTGTCACCATTGTATGTAAAAATAATTCTATATGTATGCAATATCGTTATAAATTTAATTCATTTAATTGCAAAAGTAATAAAAGTATTATTTAACATTATAATTTTTAGTAAATATTTTTAATAACCGTTATCAATATATGTTATTGATTAGCACCACAAGGTAAAAATTCTAATGACGTGTCAATTCAAGTATAAAATTTAAATGACATATTCACTGAAGATCAAGACGGTATTATCTTTTGACCAAAGATCTATATCTTACCATCCACACTTGAACATGAGTAGTTGGATGTAAGTATCTGCACACAACACGAACCAACTACGAGTAAATGGATGTATCTGTCTGAGTGAAAGAAAAAAGGTATATAATAATATCTTTTTGTTCAGGCCTTACTCGGACATGAAATCGAATCGGCTCTTTTATTAAAAAACTGCATCAAAAACCGTAATGATCAAAATCATTTGATTTATTCAACATTTTTGAAAAAAGTGTTTCCGGGGCATTTTGGGAATTCGACTTTTTACAACCAATTTATTTTGTAGCTAAGACACCATTTTTAAGCTAATAAATTGATAGAATTACATTAAAAAATTAAATATCGATCATCGTTTTCAAAATATACTGCTTTTCAGAAATCAATACTGACATTTTTATCAAACTTTACATTTTTGAACTTTACTACTAGTTGATAGAGTTCCGCAACACCACGCCTGGATATTTGATACCACCGACTTATTTAATCCTGCCGCAATAGCGTCAATGTCTCGCCCGGATCTGGTAACACGGCCTTACCTATTCCTGCCGTCTAGTCTACAATAGCGTCAGTGCTTGTCACTGTCATTTTCCGGTTTGGAGGACAAGGTAGCCAGTAGACTTATACATGTGCCATAGCCGTCCCGCCACACGAATACCAACGCACCATTGACATCTTTGGTATCCATATATCATAGTTTCTCTTTCCATCAGGAGAGCCATCTGCATGTTTGATGTGTAATGAAATAAAAAAAAAAAAAATTTTTTTTATTTTTTTTTATTCAATAAAACTTTTTACAAGTTATTTTGACCCGTCGACATTTTTTTAACTACTGCCAGATCGGAAACGCGGCCACACACTGAGGTTTTGCTCTTTCAGCCTAAAATACCTTAATTTTACGAGAAGTTTCAGAGATGGCCTCTCTGAAAAGATCTAATGTTTGGGGATAGTTTTTGATCCTTGCGGAAAAGCGGAAAATTGCAGGGCCAATCTGTTTAGACACGCTATATATTCAATCTTGTCATTCCAGGTATGATAATAACTTCTTTCAAAAGTCAAGCCTCCATCAGCTTAGGCGTAGACACCGACAAACTGGAGCTGTCTTTGAGATACAACTTTATACCGCGGGTGCCCTTCATGAGCGAGGAGTTCTCCGAGAAAATAGGACTATTGAAAAGGTTAGGACTGTAACTGGAGCTAGGGGTAATATAAATATACTAGCTGTTGCCCGCAACTTCGTCCGCGCGGACTTCGTTTACTCCGCACAGCTTCTCCCCCGTAGGTGATAGCGTGATAATATGTAGCGGTTGTAGCCTATATGTTGACCCGACCTGTTAGTAATATTCATGCAAAATTTGAAGTAAATCCACGCAGTTTTTGAGTTTACCCCGGATATAGATACAGACAAACAGTATCTTCACGCCCGTATCCCCGAAGAGGTGGGCATAGGTACAACAAGTGCACCCACGATTAGCCAAAGATACTTGGTCCCACAATGTGATAGGTGGCAAGCCTATCGCCAATCGGGCACTTTCCAATCCCGGGCAACTTTGTGCTTATCAGAAAACTGAAAAAACACTTATGTGCCCGACCCGGGAATCGAACCCGGGACCTCATGTGGTCAACGCCAACGCTGGGCCACTACACCACAGAGGCGAGAGTTTAATGTAATATGTAGTAATAGATTGAGATCTAGGCAACTCTGCATTTGACCTCAATATAAAGTAATATGAAACCTATGCAACTTTGCATTTAACCTTGGTGTAATGTAGTATGAGATCTATGCAACTCTGCATTTGACCTTAGTGTAATATAGGGTGAAATCTATGCAACTCTGCATTTGACCTTAGTGTAATATAGGGTGAAATCTATGCAACTCTGGATTTGGCCTTAGTGTAATGTAGACAAAAATTCTAAAAACTATACTTTTGGCTTCGATGTCGATTGTAGATCACGCATCAAGTATTCTTTTAAAAAAAAATTCCATGTACAGTTTCGACTTTCCTACGATTTCATTATATGTATAGATTTTGTACTGCTGTTTGTTCCAAATTGAATTAAATTCATGTTCATATTTGAGTACATTACGTTAATTCAATTAATTTTTTAAAAGGTTTTCCCTTTAAAAAAAATTGAATTATTTCAATTTATTTAATTACGTTATCGTAATGTAATCAGATAATTACAATAATTACATTATTGTTATTATCTGATTCAAATATTTATCTGATATCAATATTTGTATATAACTTAACTTGTTAATAACTTATCTACACATATAATAAAATCGTAGGAAAGTCAAAACTGTACATTGAATATTTTTTTAAAAGAATACTTGGGGCGTGATCTACAATCGATATCGAAGCCAAAAATAGTTTTGTCTGTTTGTCTGTATGTATGTCCGGAATAAACTCAAAGTACTGCATGGATTTACTTCAAATTTTGCATGAATATTACTAACAGGTCGGGTCAACATATAGACTATATATTATCACGCTATCACCTACGGGGGAGGAGTTGTGCGGAGTAAACAAAGTCCGCGCGGACGAAGTCGCAGGCTAGTTTTAATAATAAAATACAATTCGCTTCTGTGGTCTAGTGGTTCAATGTTGGTGTTTACGACATAAAGTCTCGGATTCGATTCTCGAGGTAGGCTATTCAAAAAATGTGTTTTTGCAGTTTTCTGATAAACACAACGTTGCCTGGATAAGTGTCCGGTTGGCGATAGGCTGGCCACCTATCACATTGCTGGACTAAGTATCTTCGGCTTATAGTGGATTCACTAATTGTATCTCAGCCTACCTCTTCGAGGAAATGGGCGTGAAAATACTATATTTAAGGGGGGCTCTTATAAAACAAATGTGATGTTTGCCATTTTTTATAGCTAATGTACGTTATTGTGCTACAGATAAAAATCATAGGGAACCCTTCGTACGCAAGTCCCACTCCACTTGACCGGTGTTTATTTTAACACTAGATGAAAACCCGGCTTCACTCGGAAGTCTCATAATACGCCATCTTATATACCAACTCAAATAGTGGACATTAAAAAGTAGCAACACTGTAGTGACGTCTACTTTCAACTATTACGTTGGTTTAATAATAATACTATAGTGTTGCTATTTTTTAATTTCTACTCTTTTATAAACGAAGAGAAAATGTTTCACGATAATCTGCGATCCGTTCTACGACACTTTAATAAATGCTCACGCCATCTACACCACATATTTGTAACTTAAAATAAATATGGCCGATTTGTCTGTCAACACCGTGAGAATTTTTAATCACTATTTTAACAAAATACTCGACAATCCGAATTTTGCAGATATATGTTGTCGACTCAAAATTATTATTTTTTTACGCTTTATAATTTAGGTAAGGTTTCGATTATACATATATCCATGTTGTCGACTCAAATTTTTTTTCTCGCTTTAGAATTTAAAGGTAAGGTTCCGATTGAGTCTACCGTAACTCTTGACGAAATCTATACATATAATAAAATCGTAGGAAAGTCAAAACTGTACATTGAATGTTTTTTTAAAAGAATACTTGGGGCGTGATGTACAATCGATATCGAAGCCAAAAATATAGTTTTTAGAATTTTTGTCTGTTAATTAAAAAAAAGTACTACATGGATTTACTTTAAATTTTGCATAAATGTTACTAACAGGTCGGGTCAACATATAGGCTACATATTATCACGCTATCACATAAGGGGGAGGAGCTGTGCGGAGTAAACGAAGTCCGCGCGGACGAAGTCGCTGGCAACAGCTAGTTATTAATATAGATTAACATATTATTTTTTAATGTTACAGAAACCCCGAGACCGGCTCTCTCGAGCTATCTCGTCCGAGTGATTGGATTCGACCAAAAAATTATAAACAACCAACGTATTGGTATTTTGATAATATTATATAATTTTCATGTGAAATTTTGTATTATTTTAACCAGTCTTGGAGACCGAGAATTGCTTGATAAAAAGGTATCTTCACACCCGTATCTCTAAAGAGGTAGGCAGAGGTACAGCCAGTGCACCCACGATTAGCCGAAGTTACTTAGTCCCATATGTGATAGGTGGGCGCGGCGCAGCGCAGTGCTACACATGTCTAGTCTTCACTATCGCCATGCTATATCTGCCAATGCCACGTCTCCACCCACCACTACTAGTCCGAACGACGCACTACGCCGAGGTCCGGGCTCACAGGAGACAGCCCTAAGCGCGGGCGTTTATAGGCCCAATTTTAGTTTAATTTCTGGCTGAGCACTCTGCTCGCCCAAATCCCGGTGACGCAATAACGACCCAAGGTCAACTGTAATAGCACAGAAATAAGCATAGCACACATAGACACCTCTCACGGACGCGATATCTCCGACTGGTGCGGAACAAACTGTCCCGAGCCATACCGAGATATCGCGTCCGTGAGAGGTGTCTATGTGTGCGTTGCTCGAATATCACATGTATGTAGATTGACTACTGTTAGTCTCCAGTATAATGTGTTAATAGCCATTCCGAAAAAAAATCTTACGCTTATATTTAAGGTTACGGACATTTTCTGCCAGATAGGGTACCCCGCAATGCCCTATAAGGAACTCCATTCCAAAAACACATTTTTGATTTGCCTGATCCGGTAATTGAATCCAAGGCCTCATGTGGTTAACACTGACACCGGCGATTTCGAGCCTAGTTGGTGTTTTCACGGGACAAATTACACTCACTGATCTAACCCCAAAGTAAGCAAATTATTTGCTTGTTATGGGTGTTTGTTAACGATACTAATACATAGAAATACATATATACATACTGGAATATATTTAGTAAACAACCAAATCCGGAAATACATCTCATCATACAAATGCTTGTCCCCGTCGGGGATCGAACCCGAGCCCCGTCGATTTTTTTTTATATCATAAGATAGCAAACAAGCAGATGGGTCTCCTGATGGAAAGAGTCGGCATAAGGTTACCGGCTACCTTACCCTCCAAACCGGAACACGACAGCGACAAGCACTGACGCTATTGCGGCAGGAATAGGTAAGGCGGTGGTACCAGACCCGGGCGAGACAATGCAGAACTCTACCACCTAGTAGTCACTATGGTAGTGACTCGATAGCCAATCGGTCGCCTTTTACGACGTGCCTGGCAGAATGGCAGTTGGCCTATTCTTCAAAGGAGGCCGGGACCAGCACGGATTGCGTAGTCAGGGTCCCTACTCACTTACCACAAGCAGATGGCTATCCCTATGGAAATAGTTAACCAACATCTATAACATTACCATCTGTGTAGCTAGGATGTCATGCCAGATGTAAAAATATTTTATGTATTTCCCCGTATTGGTCCCAGCTCCTTTGAAGAACAGACCAACTGGCGTTCTGCCAGACAGGTCGTAAAAGCGACCCATTGTCTGTTCGAATCACTACCACGGTGAACACTATGTGGTAGTTTCGCAATGATTCGCCTGGGTATTTGGCAGGACTAGGTAAGGCGGTGGTACCAAATATCCAGACCAGTCGATGTGGAATCTACCACCGAGTGGTCAAGATGGTAGTGACAAGCATAGCCAATCTTTGTTGGTTGGTATATCTTTCAAAAGAGTGGGCAATCGTTAGTTAAAATAATTCAAACTATGATTTGATTTAAACGTTCAAAAATAACACAGTTATATACATTATTTTATGTTTCATCTTCTGACGACAGTCCTTATGCCTGCTTCTGTTTTTTTAATCATAAGATAGTGAAGGAGCAGAAGGCTTTTTTTTGAAATAAAAACTTGAGAGGTGTAAGGGACACCCGGATGGAACGAAGTTCCTTTTATTATTATTTACAAAAAACCTGTATACACTCAACAAAAATAATCGTCGCGACACCACACTGTTCAATGTAAAATAGAAATGAAAATATCTGGCTTGCTTTCTATAAGAGAGAGAGAGAGAGAGAGACAGAGAAACATGCGCACGCCGCACAGCTTACAATAGCTTACTATAGCAAAAAGTGTCGTGACAACTTTTCGTAAGAATTTTTTCCGTCTAGCCCCCTTTCCCAACGCGTGATAAGGAACTTCGTTCCAAAAAAATCATCGGTTATAGATATCACCAATATTGATCCTTATCCCCTAGGGCGAATCGCGAAATTGTGGAGCCTGGGCTAATTCTACTTAGAGGCCTTCCTGGTTTCTTTACTTATTACCATGAAGTCAAAATATTGTTTTCTATAGTAACGTTAAATTAATTTTAAAAAAATAAGACATTATTTTTAATTTATATCCAACAGTCACTCACACGGGTTTATTTGTGGCCTGCTACCAAATTCAATTCATCGCGAAGTCAATAGTCGGATTGCATTTTATTTTTTTTTCACAATATCTTCTACCTTTTTTAAGTTGAATTCAGGGGTTTTTTATTTTCGGGGCCCTGGGCTGCAGTCCAAAAAGCCCTTAAGTATATCTTCCCCTGCTTATCCCAACGCTATTGTACATATGAGGTATTTCAGAAAAGACATGAAGATGAGATTTCTACGAGAAACATTCGTGGACTGTGCTTGTAATGTCGAAATGAAAGAGAGCTTACCTCTTTCTCTTTATTCTACTCGAGCTTAAAGGAAAGTGTCGATGTTAAAAATGAGAAAAGACATGTTCCGTTGGTTCGAACATGTAAAATGATAGATGAAAGATTAACAAAACAGATATACAATGCAAATGTGGAAGGATTTAGGTACTGGGACGAAGTCCAACCAACAAACCAACCAACAACCAAAAAACCAGCCCAAACAACCAACAAGACCAAGGATTTAGGTAAGACCAAGACTGACGTACCATGATCAGAGAGCCTACCATGAACTCTTATAATACTTGTCAAGTTCCAGGCAGTTCAACTATGAGTATTAACCTGTCAGGTTTTACGATCGTACCATGAACTAATTTTTGTTGAACTGCAATGCGTCGTCTTCTGGCCGGTTACATTATCTCTGGCAGAACATATCAAATTAACGTTGAGAAACACATAACTTGCCGATTTTTAAATTTTAGTATAAAGTTACTATTATTAATGCATTTTAATTAGAAATCTTGAATTTAAGAATACAAATTGGCAAAAGAGAAAATATATGGAACATAAAGTAAACCACGTAATATTTGTTAAGCGGCCTCCATTAAAGAACGCAACTCTGGGAATATTACACATGACCTTGAACTGTTCATAAATGTCTTATGTTATGAGCGCGGTTTTTAAATTTCTTGAGTACCTACGTCTTGATTTTTTGAGATTAGAGTTTTGGAATAGTTTGTGACTATTTTAAAGCTTAAAATTACACATTGATTTAATGAATGTGATTGATGTCGGAAGCAAAACGATCGTATGATATCAATATATTCAATGAACAATTGGAAGTTTTATGAGATATTTTGAATACTCGTAAAGATATTGCAACGGGCAAAGACCTACAAAAAAATATAGACGTAGCCAAGCGCTCGTATCCAGAGTCACGAATGTGATGACGATGCGGCAATATGAAGCCGGCGGCTTACTAGTCGGCCGCGAGCTAGAGAGAGTGAGAAACGTTCTTTTTGTGACAATATTTATTTTGAAATCATGCCATCCTGTGTGATAAACAATTATTAAAATATATCATGTTTTGAAAAAAAGTCTTCCGGGTTCACTTTTCACAAGTAAGTATCCAAATTCCCATAAATTTAACAAAACTGAAATAATATTTGATATAATTTCTCGGAACACAAATTTGAAGCGGCATTGTGGCAGTGTGGTAAGTTAACATACGAATAAATTTCCCCAAACATTGGGGAAATATCCCTTTTATTTAGAAAATATATGTTAATGTTAGACTTATTGTTTTAATTGGATTAACCGTACTATGTATATATACTACATATATACATATTTATAAAACATGGCTCGCCGTGTTTCATGCTGTTTCGTGATTGATTCGCCAACTAGCGCTAGAAGATAACGTCATAAAATCATATACCATAACCAATCACGATGACGCAAACATGTCAATATTATAACGTTATAAATCCTTGTTAAAGACACCTCTGTGTGTATAATGTTAGAATTTTTAAAGGTAAATTTTATTTTTTCATTTTATATATATATATATATATATATATATATATATATATATATATATATATATATATATATATATATATATATATATATATATATATATATGTCCCAGTGAAATTGTCAATAGCCGTTAGATTATAATCTACCTAGGGATTTTATAATTTGGTTAGGTTAGGTTAGCAGTTAAATTATAATATCACTTAGGTAAATTATAATCTAACGGTACTGACAATTTCACTGCGACATATATATATATATATATATATATATATATATATATATATATATATATATATATATATATATATATATATGTATTTATTCCGTTTATTTTTTTTTTATTAATAGTAGTGTTTTTTTTCTTATAGATTTAATTTTATTGCAATTAATTCATTGTATGCCAAGTCGAAAATTATCTTTGTTTTTAAGAGGCTGACAAGACTTAATTAGTTGAAATTGATGTTTTTAAGCAGTTTTTTAGGAAAACTATTTGTTATAGCACATAAAAAAAAATATATGTTAATATTCATCATATTTCAAAGACCGTGGCCGGACTCGATACATAATTGAAAAAAATTGGCTCGATAGAAAATAATTGCGAAGATTGGTCTTAAAATCATCATTAACGGTTCTATATCTTTATTTATTTGACGTATGGGTCTGCAATTGAAAACACGAAGTCATCATATTCATATCTAAACCGCTACCGAATCATATTTGACAATAATCTACACTTTTTTTTAATTTTAATATTTATTCATTTTAAGACCCTGGCCGCCCAGTTACACTGATAGTGTGGTCTCGTTTACTCCGATTAAATAGACAGAGTGAGCGATTTTGGTGTTGACAGCGTCTTAATATTTCCTTGTTATGGGTTGGCTGGAAGAAATCTCTATTACTAGAGATAATCTCGCCCATTGTACTTGTTTTCTATTATTATTGTTATGCTAGTGTTTACTGTGCACAATAAAGAATCAAATAAATAAATAAATAAGCTCGTATTTTATTTTTCATTTTATTTGTTAGTTTGCAAATTATCATTCTTGTGTATACTTTCAGTTTAGAAAAGAAGTTATATATTACTATTAAAGATGAGAATTAAGAATGTATAATAAATAGTTAGCATTATAAGTAAAAAAAAATATTTAAAACCTATTGAATTATTAGTTGTAATTATTTAGAGTAAAAATGTAAAATATGCTGAAAAAGGTTCGTAAAAATATTATTCATATTGTAATTAGTGCCTATTTATATGTGTAAATATGCATTAACATTATGGCATATGTACAGTAGATAAAATAAATAAATTTCAAGACCTTCTAAATTTGTTTGTTCTAGACCTTCTAAATTTGTTTGTTTTTGACGTAGGAAATAGTAAGACAAATAAAATATCAAATATAATTAATATAAGTAAAACGCATTATGATTTATAAAACGTAGTAAAATATTAAACCAGTAAATGGAAATTTGAAAGCCAGTGCTTGCAACACTATTCTCTAGCACACGACGTAATGTTTTACGACGCTTGCAAGTGTTGGCGTTGGCTTACGCACACATGTACAAAAGTTATCTTCACCGATTTGTTTCTAATTGTTCACAGTGGCTACGTCTATATTTTTTGTAGGTCTTTGGCAACGGGATTCAATAAAAGTGCACACTCAAAACGTTAATTTTCATCACACATCTAAATTTATGTGTATCTCCTCTGTGGTCTAGTGGTCCGGTGTCGGAGTTGATCACATGAGGTCGGACAATTAAACAAAATGTGTTTTTCAGTTTTCTGACAAAAGCAATGTTGCCCGGGATTGGAAAAAGTCCCCGGGTGGCGATAGGCTTTGGCTAATCGTGGGCACACTTGTTGTGCCTCTGCCTATCTCTTTGCGGATACGGGCGTGAAGTAATTTTGGGCGTGAAGTGAAAAAAAATATTTTTTATCTAAAATTAAAAATAAATAAAAAATGCTTTAAAAGTAAGTAAATATTAAATAATAAATAAATAACTTTAAATAGAAGTAATGAATTAGGAACTATATTTTATACTAATATCGATATTTTTCTAAAACACAGTTAATGTCAAATAATATGCAATATAAATTCCAAATAAGACTAGAGCAGTAATAATAAAAAATACCTACGTTTACAGTACATTTAAGACAAAGCAATCCAATAAAAGTTACTTTTTTCCACCTGCAAGTGACCGGCAATATTATGACACTTTAGCAGTTCAAATATCGATTTCGGTCTGACAAAAACACTTCATGGTACGCTAACGCAGGGCAGAAGTTGATTTGAATAGTAAACCGATCGCTCGCCGGCATAGGTCACGTGGTCACTGTTAGATAACGCTTTCATGGTACGAAATAGCAAGACAGTTTAATTATCGGCTAAAATTGACCTGCTATAAGAGTTCATGGTAGGGCCGCAGATTGATCGAGTACTGTCCGAAGGTGGTGTCAAGAGTCTTCGAAACCGGCGTATTTATATGAAGAGAGTATTAGATATAATAACTACATCAAATATCGTTTCAAAAACTAAAATCGAATCAAATTTGCAAAAAAAAAACAATTTTCAAATATTAAAATTACGTTGTTTGCAGTAAACTTACGTCATATTTATGAAATAACCTTCAAGCTATTATACCGATTTATTTAAAAATTTAGTCAGATCTTTTAATCAAAATACTATGTTAAATACCGTGAACTCGGGATTTATCTATCTTTCTTTCTTAAAGCTCAAAAATTGCGTTGAATGCCATTGGAAAGATCATAACACTCCTAGATCATCATTTTTAAAAAATATATATCTCTTCTATCATTTTTACAAACTTTAGATTTTGAACTTTTTGAACTCAAAAATCTATCCATAGGAATAGTTTTTGCTTTTTTGAGCTCAAAATAACTTAATTTAGCGAGAAGTTTCAGAGATGGCCTGCAGGGTCAACTGTTTTACATGGTATATGTAAACTCAAAAATCTATCCATTGGGATAGTTTTTGTTTTTTGAGCTCAAAATACCTTAGTTTAACGGGAAGTTTCAGGGATGGCCTACAGGGTCAACCATTTTACATGGTATATGTAAAAAACAAAATCTATCCATAGGAATAGATTTTAGTTCTTTGAGCTCAAAATACCTTAATTTAGCGGGAAGTTTCAGGGATTGTCTGCAGGGTCAACCGTTTTACATATACCAACAAAAAATTGTTATGCTTGGTCATACCTTTAAATCATTGAGGGAACAATCAATCATCCCTTATGTAAATAAACGAGAGATGATTGATTGTTTTGTGGTTGGAATTTAAAAAAATAAATAAATGGAACGCCCTCTGGGTATGCCAATTCAAATAAAAAAACCGGCCAAGCGCGAGTCGGACTCGCGCACGAAGGGTTCTGTGCCATCCCTGTTCAATCTGTTTATCAAGATCGAGTAAAAAAAATGGTAAAAAATTTATTTTTTGAAGTGAAAACTTCTTTAGGCGCGTTGAGCGTTTTGGTAGAGGGTAAAATCCTCGGTTCGCGTCACCGACATGCTAATGATAATAGTATATCTATAGCTACGGAGAGCCAGACTAGCGCACGCGCAGTAGCCTGTGTACACGTATACACTAATACATCGACTATTTTTTATTTATATTTGTATTTATATTTTGTATTTATATTTTGTTCATGATTTGTTTAACCCATCATATGTAACTAATAAATAAAACATAAAAAATTTCGTATAATTTTTGCATATAGTTTTAATTACTCTCAACTTAATAGTTCCGTTTTCACTTCTATCGGCAGTCCCACGACTGCTACTGTTTTTTTTGTGATTTTTACTTTATTTTTATCAATTTATTCATTTCGATAAATAATATACTTACACATAAATATTGTGTGAAAATTTTAAATGTCTACCTGTTACCGTTATTAATATTCAGCAAAAAATACGAAAAATACACGTTTAGGGTATTGTATATATTAATTTTTCAATCGCCTCTGTGGTCTAGTGGTCCAGCGTTGGCGTCGACCACATGAGGCCCCGGGTTCGATTCCCGAGTCGGGCACTTAAAAAAAATGTTTTTTCAGTTTTCTGATAAACACAAAGTTGCCTGGGATTGGAAAGTGCCCGGTTGGCGATAGGGTTGCCCCCTATCACATTTGTGGGACCAAGTATCTCCGGCTGATCGTGGATGCACTTGTTGTACCTCTGCCTACACCTTCGGGGATACGGGCGTGAAGATACTTTTAATAATTTCATATTTTTTTACTTTTAGTATTTGTTGTTATAGCGGCAACGGAGGTACAGCATTTTTGAAAATTTCAGCTTTCTAGCTATCATGGTTTATGAGATACAGCCTGGTGACAGACAGACAGACGGACAGACAGACTGCGGAGGCTTAATAATATGGTCCCGTTTTTAGCTTTTAGGTACGGAACCCTAAAAAGAGTTGTCAAAATCGGAGTACTTATAATTCCCTCCTCCATTTTTTCGTCGATTAATGAATTTATGCCAAGCGAAGCGGGCGAGTGTAGGCTTTATAAATTTAATGTTCTTGCGTATTGAACAAAAATATTTAAAAACTATTTCTTATGCTTTAATCAATTTTCCGCCATTTTTATCAGTTCTGAAACAGAGTATATATTTACAAATATTGGCTGTGTGACGATTTCAGTAAAACCTCTTTTTTTAGGAAAACTTAAATAGAGAAAAAACTACTTTATTTAAGCAGTACGAACAAATTCAGTGGTGACTCCTCTTGCTTAAAAAATGTATTACTTTGGACTGTTTCTTCTTTTTCATTGTAAGTTTTTTGTATTGTCAAAAGTTTTTATTTTGTTTATTTATAAAAAGTTTTTATGTATTGTATTTTCAAAAAGTTTTTATGTAGTGTATTTCCAAAAAGTTATTATTTGAATTTGAAAAAGGTTCTATGTTCGAATAAATTAAAAAATACAGTCACCGCCATAGGAATTGTGCGCGAAATACTATTGAAAGTAGAGCGTCCTGATGTCAAATAATGAAAGAAAAGGGATGTGTTACTAGGTGGTAAATTTCCGCGACGGCTCGCCCGGGTATTTGGTACCATCGCCTTATCTACCGTGTGACGAGTTTTTTTTTTATTTTCGCTATCGGAGCGCTTGACCACGATCTCACCTATTGGTAAGCTTAGATGCGGCCTAAGATGGAACGCGCTTCCCTAGAACCTGTTCAGACTTCTCTTGAAGATCCCCGGGTTGTACCCATCGGGGAACATAAACTCAGGAAGCATATTCCAGTCCCTTGCGGTTCGGATCAAGAATGTCGAGTGGAACCGCTTTGTCCGGATACGTGGAACGTTCACCATATGGCGATGCCTAATATCTGAGTACGTCGACGATTGATAGAAAAGAGATGACAATATCTCATGTTACTCCTTATTACATAAACTATCTGCCAGTGAAAGTCCCGTCAAAATCGATGTTGCCGTTTCAGAGATTAGCTGGAACAAATGGACAGACAGACAGGCAAAAATTGTAAAAAATGTTATTTTGGTATATGTGCCATGTATACATTTATATGTATTTAGTAAAAAGTGGTTATTTTATTATTATAAAACAGACACTCCAAATTTATTTATTTGTACAGAGTACAGATGTACCGATTAATACAATAGATACAGTTCAAGTCCAGAAAAATGCTTGACCTTGACATTTTGAGAGTAGAGCACACGGCTTGAGCGGCGTGCAAAAAATAAAAAGACAAGCCCGCTGAGCTCCTTCTGCCGCATCTTCTCAGTGTGTGATCGCGTCCCGATCCGGTAAAAATTCTGAAAATATCGACTTGTCAAAAGTACTTTTAAGGTTTATTTGAATGAAACATTTTTAGGGTTCCGTACCTAAAAGCGGGACCCTATTACTAAGCTGTCTGTCTGTCCATCTGTCTGTCTGTCACCAGGCTGTATCTCATAAGCCGTGATAGTTATAAAGCCGAAATTTTCACAAATATAATTTCTGTTATAACAACAAATACTAAACATAAAAAAATGAAAATATTAACATATTACAGTAAACGTATTTTTTTCGTATTTTTAAAGATGGTAAATTTAAAATGGAAGACCCTTCGTGCGCGAGTCCGACTCGCATTTGGCCGTTTTTTTTTGATTTGTTTTGTTATTCTATTCTATGAAAAAAATCCAAAGTAACAACGGGCGATTTTTTACCTTGTTTAAATCTGTGATCAAAATGCGACTATAACTCTCTGACTTAGTTTGACCATAAACAGTAAAATCTCTTTTAAGTTCGACAACAGTGTTTAAACATAAACAAAGTGGTATACAAGTGTGTATTATCACGTATGTCACATGAATGTAGTGCGTGTAATGTTTTTTTTTTATATTTTTTTATTTATTTCATCACAAAAGCGGTACATCTTTCAGATTAAATTAATTGATATCTTGGTGTATTTATTTTGCCATTTTTGTGAGAAACATGGTGCCTGAAGTAGGTTCAATGAGTACCTGTGACACAAGTCACCAATGCCCTCACATAGTGGACACAAATACAAATTTGAAATGTAACAAGAAACCTTAAATTTATATGTATAGAGTGAGATAAAGTAAACGTATAACTTATTACTACTTACAGTTTGTTGTATGTACAATTATGTATGATGTTAAAGCGTAGTTTTGTGGTGAGTGTGTAAACTGTAATATGCATATAATATGTAATGGCGCAATGAAAAATAGGATAAATTGATAATAATTGATTTATATATGGAAGTGTCATGGTGGCTTATTTTATAATGTATAATATTTTTTCTGTATCATCATAAGATAAAGTTTTGGGCCAATAAGCAGTCCTCTCCTTGCATTGATATTTGCACAAAGGATATATATTTAGTTCTTTATTTACTTTATTATAAATATATGGGCCGAGGAAACAAAGGGAATTTCGCCGTGTTGGTCCCGGCCTCCTTTGAAGAATAGGCCAACTGCCGTTCTGCCAGGCAGGTCGTAAAAGGTGACCGATTGGCTATCGAGTCACTAACATCGTGGCTACTAGGTGGTAGAGTTCTGCATTGTCTCGCCCGGGTCTGGTACCACCGCCTTACCTATTCCTGCCGCAATAATGTCAGTACTTGTTGCTGTCGTGTTCCGGTTTGGAGGGTAAGGTAGCCGGTAAACTTATGCATGTGGCATTAGACCTCGCCACAAGATAGCAACGCACCATTAACATCTTTGGTGTCTATAGGCGATGGTTGACTCTTTCCATCAGGAGACCCATCTGCTTGTTTGCTATCTTATGATATAAAAAAAAAAACTGCGCTAGCCTAGTATGAAACGGTAAAATATGGAAAATTATTGATTTTTTTCTTATATTTAAAATTTGTATGGGGTCGTAGTCTAATTGTGAGTGTTGTTTATTACAATTTTTTAAATAAATGTTTGTCTAATAGTAAGGATATCCCATTTTTTGTATAGTTCTTTGGTTGAGAATTGGAAAGGTAATCCGGCAGCTACTTTTAGGATAGCTCTCTGGGCCCTTTCAATTTTTAAGATGATGGTTTTTGCTGCTCCACCCCATGCGGTTATACAGTATTCTATAATAGAATGACAAAGGGCAAATTAAACCATTTTAATTAATTTTATGTTAGCTATATGTTTTAAAGTCTAAAAAATATATATAAGTTTACGTAATCGTGAAACAAGGATATGTGCATGCAGTTTGAAACTTAGTATTTGATCTTAAACATTTTATGTTTTCAACTTTTTCTATAGGTAGACAGCAGCAGGAATCTATAAATGGAGAATTTCATAATATATGTGCTCTAATGGAAAGGAATGATGGCGGGCTTTTATTTTTACGCGTAGTAAAAGCAATATACTTTGTTTTTGCGGTGTTAGTAGTTAATACATTTTTATTAAGCCATTTACAAACTTTTGTAAATCCTATTTGTGATTTATTATATACTTATTCCCAACTGTCGCCTGAATAAAACAGAGAAGTGTCGTCTGCGAAACAATATATTTTGCCATGTTGGAGTTTCATCATACAAAGCTCATTTATGTAAATAAGAAATCATGTCGGGCCCAAAATGCTACCTTGCGGAATTCCAAATGTTACAATTTCGGCATCACTTGTATACTCCCCTATCTTTACCCGCTGTTTTCTTTCAGATAAGTAGCTTTCAAAGAGTTGAAGTGGGAGTCCTCTTACTCCAATTTTCTCAAGCTTATATAGTAAGTGTTGGATAGAAACTGTGTCAAAGGCTTTGGCTAAATCTAAAAATATAGCTAAACATTTTTTCTTTTGATCTAGATTATGAACAATCGAATTAATTAGTGAACCAACAGCTTCGCTTGTAGATTTACCAGATCGAAAACCATATTGGTTATCTGATATTAATTGATTGGTCTCTAAATATTAAATTAAGCGATTATTCATAATCCGTTCCAAAATTTTTGAAAGTGTAGGTAGAATAGATATAGGTCTGTAGTTATTTACACAGTCTTTATCCCCACTTTTGTAAATGGGTTTTATAATTGCAGTCTTAAAGGCACGCGGGAACACTCCAGATTGCATAGCTAGATTACAAATGTGAGTAATAGGAGTCGTGAGAAAATCGACGTATTTCTTTACTATGTTGGAAGTAATCTGATCTATTCCAGCAGTACAGTTGTTGTTTAATCCTTTTATTATGTTACTTACCTCAGTTTCGTCAGTAGGTAGAAGTGCAAACGAGTTACAGGGTGGCAAATGATGGTTGTCATCGGTATTAATATCTGTAGCTGTGATAGAAGTATTTTATTCTGCTAATTGTTTCTCTACATTGGCGAAAAATATATTTATGTCATTAACAATATTTTGCGGATGTGGATTTATTAAGCATTCTGAGTAATTAACAGAATCACAAGTGACTTTTTAATAACGTTCCGAAGCTTTTTCTTATCATTTTTAGCGCTCTCGATCTCCTGTTTTTCAAAATTTTGTTTAGTTTTTTTTATTAGAGATGAGCGAAAATTCCTGTATCTGGTGATATGTATATGTGAGTTTTAATGTGTCATTTCCAGGATTATTTTTTAGTTTTTTATACAAATTATCCCTATTTTTCAAGCAGCGTAAAATCGCGGTTGAAACCTAGGGTTTATATATTCTTTTCCTTTTTGGGTGTATTTAAAATATCCGCTCCAGTCTCAATTGCCTTATTTACTAAGAGATCGGTTGCAATATTAACATCACAGCTTAATAAAATTGACTGGAATGTCATGTTATTAATGCAGGTATCAAGGATTTTATGATAAATTTTTTATTTGTTTTACTTTGACTATGTAAGGGTTTGTTCAAATTTATACTTATAACAAAACAGGTGAGATTTACTTTTGTTTTTAATATCATGTGGTCTAAACATGCTTGTAGCCTAGTAGACTGGATGTTTATTTAAACATAAACAAAGTAGTATACATGTGGGTATTATCACGTATGTCACATGAATGTAGTGTGTGTAATGTTTATTTAAACATAAACAAAGTAGTATACATGTGTGTATTATCACGTATGTCACATGAATGTAGTGTGTGTGATGTTTATTTAAACATAAACAAATTAGTATACATGTGTGTATAATCATGTATGTCACATGAATGTAGTATACAGATTACAGAATGTTTATTTTTATTAAATTAAATAGCTGACTCGGCAAACGTTGTTTTGCCATATAAATTATTAAATTAAAAAATAGGGGTTGATCGTAGAGGGTTGAAAATTTAGAGTTGCATGTAATTTTTAATGCTGTATCATAAAAAAATATAAAAAATATCTAAGAAATAAAATAAAAAAAATTAGGAATGGGCTACCCTTAACATTTATGCACACAAAATTTCGTGAGAATCGGTCAAGCCGTTTCGGAGGAGTTTAACTACAAACACCGCGACACGAGATTTTTATATATTAGATGTATTTCTAATGCATATTATTTCAATATATTAGGTTTCTGCAATCCTCCCTAATGTATAATTTTACTGTACATTTCACTGTACATTTCACACACATACATTCCATCACTCTCCAAATTGGCATAAAAATGGGTACAAAGTTTTTACTTCAATTATTAATAGGGGTGTCCCGTGAATCGACGTCAAGCCGTAAACCCATGATAGGCCAAGTTATAAAAGTTATCAAAAAAATACAAAATAAATCCAAGTAATTAAGTTAAGTTAAAATCGAGAAAACTATTAAATTCGAATCATTGGTTTGGGCAAAAAGCCTCATTTCCTTTCAAGTCGGAGTCGTTTGATTTAAATTTTAGGCACCAGTTTACTGAAGTATTATTCAGGATTACATACAAAAAAATTTAACAAAAAAAGTAGAAATTTGTAGTGCCGGGAACTAAAAAACCATCACAAGATGTCGTTTTTTCGAATTTTTTAAAAAGCTTTTTTGTTTTTGAGACACATTACTTGAATTTATTTTTATTTTTCTGTTAACTATTAACTTGGCCTATCACGGGTTTACGGCTTAACGTCGATTTACGGGACACCTACATATCTATATATATAAAAGGCAAAATTTACTGACTGAGGTATCAACGCACAAGGGAAAATTGAAATTTCGCACACGTATTTCTCTTATGATGTAGGCATCCACTAAGGCAGGATTTTTCAAAATTCAATCACGAAGGGGGTGAAACAGAGGATAAAAATTTGTATGAAACTTTTTTATCCTTGGACATATTTGCATGAAATTTCGTATGAATTGATACAAAAAAATAATGAATTACGCATTTAAGCGTTTTTCAAAATTAGATCCCTAAGGGAGTTAAATAAGGGAAGTAGCTTATAAAGAAAGTTTAATCTATATTTATAATATTTATTTATAATATTATAAATGCGAAAGTTTGGATGTATGGATGGATGTTTGGATGGATGTTTGGATGGATATTTGTTACTCAATCACGCAAAAACTACTGAACGGATTTGAATGAAATTTGGCACACAGGCAGATAAAGACCTAGAATAATAGCACATAGGCTAACACTAAGGCTAAATTGATGACTATAGTAAAGAGAAGTTAACACAGTAATAAAATAAATAGGACAGAAAAAGAAAAAAAACTACGACAATGACAGGTAATGCTCCTTAACCCGCTTCTTAAAAACTAGCAACGAGGGCGACTGCGGGTCTCAGTGGGTAGAGAATTCCACAACTTCACTGCGTGGACAGTGAATGACCATGAATACGTTTGAGAATGTGACACAGGAAAACGAAGAAGAGAGCCAATATGAGAACGACATGGGGAATCGGAGGAATGCAAAAACGAGAAACGCTCACGAAGGTACTTGGGAGCAGCAGGATTGAACAATATATTAAACAGAAGGCATAGAATATGCGTGTTCCTACGAAAACAGATAGGCAACCACCTGAGCTGGACTCTGAAAGTAGAGATGTAGTCGTACTTACGAAGACCAAAAATAAATCTTATACATGAGTTTTGAAGCCTCTCGAGTTTATTTAAAAGCACTTCAGTAGCGTCAAGGAAACAAGAATCTGCATAATCCAGAATAGGAAGGACAAGAGTTTGTACAAGAGAAATTTTTGTCTTAATAGGCAGGAAATTTTTCAATAACTGTAAGGAGTGAAAAGTGAAATACATTTTTTTGCTAATGCTACTGATGTGATCATCCCACGATAGATCAGAGCTAAAAATAACACCCAAATTTGTTACACTAGATGAAAAAGGGATCCGAGTCCCATTATAAAGTAATGGTGGTAAATTTGAATGATCAATGGATTTTATCATCTGACGACTTTTCATAGATTTTATTTTCTAGATTTGCAAATAAATTTTTCTTTCTTTCTTTCTTTCTTTCTAGACCTCATCTTCGTCACGGGTAGACCTTACAGCACTTCCTACACGATGCCATGCCCATTAACCTGCAGTTCTTCACCAAACTCGGCCTATTTACAACAAAACTACTCACCAGCAAAACCCTGCGCTAAGTTGCAACCTGGTGCATACTACCCCAACCCGTCAGTGGTAGTCGAAGTAAACGCTTACGGAAAAGAAAAACCAGAAGGTAAAACACCACAGTACTTATAAAATACATATATACAATATACAATACATATATACAATATACAACAGATATATAATATACAATATACAATACACATATACAATTATTTTGACCGTCCCGTTGGTCAAGTGGTTAGCGACTCTGGCTACGCAATCGACGGGGCTCGGGTTCGATCCCGACGGGGACAAGCATTTATATGATGAGCATAGATGTTTGTATTTCCGGGTTTGGGTGGGTGGTTACTCCTTATTACCGTAGTTTGAAAGATACAGTCCCGATGTTTTACCCCAAAAGTTCCCATTCTCGTGGGATTTCCGGGATAAAAACTATTTCATGTTCTCTCTCGGGTCTTAAACTATCTTTGTACTAAATTTTAATTGAAATCGGTTTAGTGGTTTAGGCTTGAAGAAGAGACAGACAGAGTTACTATAGGATTTTTTATGGATTAATTAAATTTTGTAAATATTAAAATTACATTCTAAATTATAAGCATTAAATGGAAGAAAAATTTTGTAAATTGTAAAAATAACTTTTTTATGTACAATAGTTCTTTTAAATTTGTAAAATATATAGAATAGATATAAATAATAGTTTAAAAAACTAAAAAACATGCTTTACTAAAAACCAAACTAAAAATAAAAAAATAAATTTAAATTAAAAATATCATAAAAGAGTATATAAATTTAAATTAAGAATAGTTTAAATAGGAAAAAAATTATTGCATTGTATAAAAAGCGTGGGGTGTAAGGCGTTAATAGATATCTTAAAAAGCACCCCACGCTTTTTATACAACTCAATCTTTTTTTTTCCTATTTAAACTATTCTTAATTTAAATTTATATAATTGTTCTACACTATTCTTAATTTAATTTTTTATTTTTATTTTATAGTTTGATTTTATTAAAACGTGTTTTTAGTTTTTTTAAACTATTATTTATTTTTCATTTTTAGTTCGATTTTTTATAAAAGCGTGTATTTTAGTTTCATAAACTATTACTTATTTTTGGTTCGATTATGAATAAAAGTGTGTTTTTTTTTACATTTTTCAAACGTTTATGTATTTAGTTCAACTTTTTACAAAAGGGTGTTTGTTTATTATTTTTTTCATACTATTTTTTATTATCTCAGAAATTGCGAAAGGTTAAAAAGTGCCTAGCTATTCTTACGAATAGTTACTTCTATGGTTGCTCCGAGTCCATGGTCAAATAATTTACATCTCTAAATGTGGCTCATTTTTTTAATTACATCACTTTAATATTGAAGTAAATACTAATTGGATTTTGGCTGCATTTAAAATGTATACAATTGAGCCTGTCGAAGAAGTATTATATAGTGTAAAATATATTAAGTGTTTAACTCCGAAATTTAATGATTTTTAATGAAAAGGTCGGAAACTTATCCGTGAAATAAACATTTTGTGCTCCTGCTGCCTTTCTCGGAAGAAATTGCCGGTTTTCAGATTCCCTCTCCGAAAATTTCATTTTATTCGAGGTCAGTAGCTTATCTGAAAAATAGCTGATCTGGTAAAGAAAAACAAATCGCTAATCCTGAAGATCCTGGTAAGGATAACAGGGCTAACTTTTTATATTATTGCATTGGATATCTGGATAAGTATCTTCAAAGATTAAGGTCAATGAATGTGGGAATGTGTAATGATCTAGTGGTAAACTGACTGCTTTATGCAGACGATGCTGTACTTTTAGGCTCAACTCCATCTGAGCTTCAAACATCGGTCACAGTTTTGAATTATGATTGTAAGAGGCTTAAAAATTAAATGCGAAAAATATTAAAGTCCTTGTATTTCAAAAAAAGCTTTAAGAGTAAGAGTTGTAGTCGATGATGTAGTGCTGGAACAAATGGATGAGTTTGTATATCTTGGATGTGCTTAGCAGACATGGAAGATACACCGCTGATGTCAGAAAAAGAGTGTGTGCATGAAACAGAGTGAATGGAGCGTTATGAAGATAACTTCAAAGCACTGTATTAAGTCATTGCACTGCATGATTATATGCTTATCCCAACGTTATCAGTAGTAAAAGTTGAGTATGTCAGAAAGAGTACAAAAGTAGAATCAACGCGGTTGCTACGAAAAATATTTGGTGTAACACTCGCAGACCGGGTTCGTAATGTTGAAGTAAGAGAGAGCAGGCCTGAAAGAAAGTGTCGGTGTAAAGATGAGAAAGGGCATGCTCCGTTGGTTTGGATATGCAGAAAGAATGGTAGATGAAAGGTTAACAAAACAGATATACAATGCGAATGTGAGAAGGTGTAGATACCGGGGAAGATCAAGACTAACATACCATGATCAGATTGATCGGAGACTATTCGTAGGTAGTGTCAAGAGTCTTCGCAACCAGCGTGTTTACATGAATAGAATAATGAATATGGAGAAAGCACTCGGTGGTCTCAGCTTATCCCGTAAGAGAACTGGCGTGAAGATATGTATGTATGTATGTATGTATGTATGCATTGACAGCGGTTCTTGATAAGACTGCACAGTTTTAAATTAATCCGACGTTTAAAAGTACGTTAAAACCATATTTAAAGATTTCGTTCCATACTCTACCCCGTAAGGGAACTGGCGTGAAAATATTTATGTGTGTATTTATGTATGCATTGTCAGCGGTTCTTGATAAGACTGCACAGTTTCAAACTAATCCAACGTTTAAAAGTACGTCTAAACCATGTTCAAAGTTTGTTTCATACAGAAACTTTGAACATGGTTTAGACGTACTATATATATATATATATATATATATATATATATATATATATATATATATATATATATATATATATATATATATATATATATATATATATATATATATATATATATAAGACTGCAAAGTTTCAAATTAATCCGATGTTTTAAAGTGCGTCAAATTTACGTTCAAAATTTCTGTTATATACTTACATACTAAGACACTAACATACTAATATGTGACCAAAGCTAATAAAAGCGTGTTAAAAAAGACATGCCCGCTGAGTTTCTTTCGCCGGATCTTCTCAATGTGGGGACGCATTGCGATCCGGTAGTAATTCTAAAAAAATCAACTCACATAGGTTGTAAATTTCATAGTATAAAATTATATACTGACCGCCCCGTTTGTCGAGTGGCTAGCGACCACGGAGCAAATGCATGTATGTATACACGGAGTAGATACACGGAGTAAATAATTGTATTTCCGGGTTTGGGTATTTATTATGTATGTAAAAGAATTTATATATGTATTACTATGTATTAGTATCGTTGACTAACACCCATAACACAAGCATATAATTTGCTTACTTTGGGATTAGATCAGTCAGTGTAATTACTAATTTGTCCCGTGAATATTTATTTATTTTATTTATTAAAGCATATAATATGATGTTTAATACTTGTGCACCATATCACGGTAGAATATGTTGCTAATTTAATTATTTTTTGATAACTTATGACACCCTTATTCATGGATATAAATATTTATCACTTCATTTTCATTTCGGATAAAAACACAGTTTTTATTGCACACTGTATAACAAGTGAATATTTTTTCAGATGCATTGCCATCATTGCCATCATCGCCATCATCGCCTTCATCGCCATCTTCTGCCCAAATACCGCAGCTCCATAACCCGGAATTACCACAGCGTCTGCTGTCCAACCTCCTCGATATTCCTGCCAACTTGGCCAACACTTTGCTTAAAGGAGCAGTAACCGTTTGATAAATAAAATTTATTATTATTTGTTTCTTTTTTAATTTTTTACAATGGTAATATATATATATATATATATATATATATATATATATATATATATATATATATATATATATATATATATATATATATATATATATATATATATATATACACGTGTGTGTGTAGGTGCGTGTAATGGCGTGATGACATTTAGATGCCATAACAGTTCAGAGCGTTGTCACAGAAAATTTAAGTATACATAAGTCTAGTGGTTACCTTACTATCCAAACCGGACCACAACAATGACAAGCATTGACGCTACTGCTTCAATAGGTAAGACGGAGATACTAAACACCTGAGCGAGACGTTAAGGAACTCTACCACATAGTAGTCACCATGGTAGTGATCATCAGTTGATTTTTACGATTTGCCTGGAAAAACAACAGTAAGTCTACTGTATGATTGTACATTGAAATTAAAACTATCTTTGGTGGACTCTATTTTTTATTGCTCCGCTAGTACAAACTTTGAAGAAGTAGCTGGTGGTAGTGCGCGATAGCCAAAGTAATATGATGAAAATTGCAGACGTAGCCTGTTGTTCGTGTGGATTGTTGGCGGCAAGTGGTGTGCGGCGTGCGTGGCGGACGGCTCGCCGCCGGCCTGCGCCCGCGCCCCCATCACCGAAATCCTCTGGTGTATATTCTGGTGTGCTAAGTCACAACATCTACTCTACAAAGGAGCCCAGATCAACACAGGAAGTTTGGAACTCGAAAGCTTCCTGGATAGCGTGCAGGGTCAACTAGTTTACAAATTGTTTCACGTAATATCGAGATATCAGACAACAAACAGTCTAATTTGACCCGCCTTCATTGCGTCAAATCACATAGGCTATGGTCTGCATTGAGGTATTCGAGAAATTACATTCCGAGATTAGTCACACTGGGACATGGGTAGTAAACCTTTCATTTTTGGAACGAAGTCCCTTACAGCAGGCTTGGAGGGGATAGGGATTTTGCTGCGCGACCGAACTGAAAAAAATGTGATAGTAAAACCGTAAGAAAAATGCGTGGAATAAAAGCGTTAAATGAGACGTGCGCAGGCGCGACAGTCGCGTACACAAGCGAGTAGTGCCGTTTAGCCGAAGGAAATTCGTTCCTACCTGGTGTCCCGCGACACCACATCATTTTTTTTTATATCATAAGATAGCAAACAAGCAGATGGGTCTCCTGATGGAAAGAGTCAACCATCGCCTATAGACACCAAAAGTGTTAATGGTGCGTTGCTATCTTGTGGCGAGGTCTAATCTAAATCTTGTGGAGAGTAAGGTAGCCGGTAAACTTATGCATGTGGATGCATAAGTTTACCGACTACCTTACCCTCCAAACCGGAACACGACAGCGACAATCGACAGCGAATAGGTAAGGCGGTGGTACCAGACCCGGGCGAGACAATGCAGAACTCTACCGCCTAGTAGCCACGATGTTAGTGACTCGTATAGCCAATCGGTCGCCTTTTACGACCTACCTGGCAGAACGACAGTTGGTCTATTTTTCAAAGGAGGCCGGGACCAACACGGAGGGATATCTTTGTACTTTACATTTTTTGTGGACGAAGTTCCTTATGGAGAGTTGCGGGGGGTACCCTAGCCGGCAACAAACGTGCGTAACATTATAATGAGGAACTTCGATCTTATCTGGTATCTCACGACATCACAGGGTTTTTATTACGTAACCTGATTTTTTTGAAATGACAATAGCTGATGGCCTTAAGTGCTGTAACAGCAACACCAGACTTGGGGGCGAGTACTAGATAATTAATGTTATACAATATCAAAAACAGATTGTTATTTTTATCATTTTCATACACCTATTAAGAACATTTAGCTGTACGAGAGAGTATATTTAATGTTATAGTTTCTTTATACACCGAATAACAGCCTTTGTACAGCCTATAACAGCTTGTACAGCTATTGTGAAGCCTATTTAACGCTTAGCTGTACAAGACAGTTACAAGAGAGTATCCTTAGTGTTATAGCTTCTTTATACACCAAATAACAGCCCTTGTACAGCCTATAACAGCTTGTACAGCTATTGTGCAGCCTACATAACGCAATAAGCTGTATAACTTGGGGCCCTTTTTGGTGTTATATCGGCTGTAGAAGCGCTTCTACAGCCTTTGTACGGCTTCGTATACAGCTTTAAGTTTAAAAATGAACCTAAATGCAGCCTATATACAGCTTAACGTGCTACTCCGGCTGTACCGTACTGTATATAGAGTACTGTACAACCTGATTTTAAATTTTTTGGACAATTAATACCAGCGCTAAGTGTTGTCGCCTGCGAGACCGGACCTCAGTTTAGTGCGTTGTTTGGACTCATTATTGGAGATGAGGAGTAGTGATATATTTTGCACCATGACATAAAAAGAACTATATGTTTTAAAAACAGCGAAACTGCAGCAAATGGCTTCCCATTGCCTGTATCTCCGGAACTAATTTTGTTCAAATCAACTATTTTATAATAGCGCGTTATAGACTATAAACTATATTTTTCTAGCACGCTACGTTATAGACTATTATAACGTGAACTGGAACACTGAATGCGTGAGCTGGCCGAGATAGAGCGTGACTATCACATCGTCATACAGCGAGCGACGACCGAGCGCTATAACGCTATAAAATATGTTATAACGTCTAGCGTCTACGGTCTAGCATGTTACTCGTTAGATCGCGTAGTTTGTAACTTCGTAGGGTATAATGTTATAACTACGGCCTACGCTAGCCGCTAGCTATATAGCGTGGCGTTATAGCGCTGAATGCGAATCTAAATAGCGTACGCTATACGTTGAGTGTACATAGCGCGCTATAAAATAACGCTATGCTTTAAATTAACCACCATTATCCGGAACCCATCATCAGATATTCACGCAGTTAAAATGAAACAATACGGTACGTATGTAATCTCCCAAATAAAATTAAATTAGACTACATGGAAAGAATACTCTCTCAAACAAAAACAACTATTTTTGTATTTTATCCCTTATGTTAATTCACAAAAATTTTTTAAAGTGAGAGAAGGATAAATAACTTATGTGATTTTTTTTGTTTTATAGAAAACGTTTTGACAACTTTGTTGACTTCTTCAGGGCTCTACAATGAGATTAGAAATTATTATAAATTTTTTTATATCATAAGATAGCAAACAAGCCGTTGTGTCTTCTGATGGAAAAAGTCGACCATCGCCTATAGACACCAAAGATGTTAATGGTGCGTTGCTATTTGGTGGCGAGGTCTAATGCCACATGCATAAATTTACCGGCTACCTTACCCTCCAAACCGGAACACAACAGTGACTAGCACTGACGCTATTGCGGCAGGATTAGATAAGGCGGTGGTACCGGACCCGGTCGAGCCGATGCAGAACTCTACCACCTAGCAGTCACAATGGTAGTGACACACATAGCCACTCGGTCGCCTTTTACGACCTGCCTGGCAGAACAACAGTTGGCCTATTCTTCAAAGGAGCCCGGGACCAACACGGAGGAAATTTCAAATTAGTTAACGAAACGTTAGCGAAAAAATAAAAAAAAAATCACATACATTATTTGTCCATCTTTCCATTTAAAAAATTAATTGAAATCTATAAGAATCGTTTCATAAATAACCGAGTTCTCTCGTAAAAAACATAAAATACATACAGTTGAATTGATAACCTCCTCCTTTTAGAAAGTCGGTTAAAAATCATAACAAAAAATCATTTATTTATCTATTTTATTTCATTAGATATCAAACACGCAGGTGGCTCTCCTGATAATATAATCATCGCCTATAGACACCAAAAATGTTAATAATGTTTTGCTATCCGTGTGGCGGTTTTTTTAATAAGAAAAATCAGTGACTTTTGGAACGAAGTTCCTTACGGCAGGCTTGGAGGGGATAGGGATTTTGCTGCGCGACCGAACTGAAAAAAATGTGATAGTAAAACCGTAAGAAAAATGCGTGGAATAAAAGCGTTAAATGAGACGTGCGCAGGCGTGACAGTCGCGTACACAAGCGAGTAGTGCCGTTTAGCCGAAGGAAGTTCGTTCCTACCTGGTGTCCCGCGACACCACATCATTTTTTTTATCTATACTATTAGCAACTTTTAATCTTAGAACAATTTATGTCATGCTAGTGGTTTTTTCCTTTTCTCATTTTTTAACTTTATTTATTTATTTAGTATATGTATACATATATGCGTACTTACGTTCCATGTATATAATCGCTCAAACACGCATACGCGCCTGTTACGTGCATTTGCGCACACACATGCGTATACAGCGGGTATGGCGTGTGTCTTATGATGGGTTAGTAACGTTACATAAGTTTACTACTTACCTTACTACTCAAATTAGAACTCGACAATAATAAGCTTTGACACTGTTGCGGCAGGAGCAGGTGAGGTGGTGCCAAACACCTGGGCGAGACGTTACAGTACTCAACGTTCGCCTTTTACGAATTGCCTGGCAGAATGGTATATTGTCTATCTTTCAAAGGCCCGATTAACGCGATTTAGTCGAGTCGAGTTTGAGTTTATTTACCAAAAAACAAAAAAACAATTTTATTAACTTACAACTTTTACTTGTTTATAATATAAGGGTCGATGTTATTTCAAATAAACAGGCTGTTAGGATAAACACCGTTGTCACTAAAACCATAGGTAGTTGACTTAATAATAAATATATTTATATAAATTTAAAAATAAAATGATGTGGTGTCGCGGGACACCAGGTAGGAACGAAGTTCCTTCGGCTAAACGGCCCTACTCGCTTGTGTACGCGACTGTCGCGCCTGCGCACGTCTCATTTAACGCTTTTATTCCACGCATTTTTCTTACGGTTTTACTATCACATTTTTTCAGTTCGGTCGCGCAGCAAAATCCCTATCCCCTCCAAGCCTGCCGTAAGGAACTTCGTTCCAAAAAAAAACGTTATTTTCTTTCAAAAATATAAGAATGTTTCTGTTCTACACCTTCCGTAAATTCATGGATACTATGCGCAAAGGGCGCTGACCTGCCGTACTGGCCGTCCATTTTAACTACCTTACACAAAATTCCGATAAAAACTCAATACACATAACCTGTTATGCTGGTTTCCAAGTCCCTGAATAATTTTAAGGAAAAATAGAGACTATACTTTAATTTTTAACTTCCCACTACGTATATAGATAAGGAAGTTTTTTACCCCGATTTCGAAAATCGAGTTTTCACCAGATGTCCACATTTTGAGGTCTTAGGAACCTTTTCCGACTATTTTCACGATGACGTCAGTATGTCTGTGTATATGTATGTGTGAGTCCATGTGTGTATGTATACATCTCATAAGTTTTGAACGGCTGGAGCGATCGAAACGCGGTTGGCGTTCGATTGGATTCCACTCAACTTAGATTTCCTGAAAATTTGAACCGATTCGGTGCAAGAGATTTTGAAAATTTAAAAAAAACATCAAAAAATATTTTGCCGTAACAGTATTTTTTAATATAACTTCCAGATTTATGTACCGATTGAGTACAAAAACTAATCAGCTCTATCCCGCAAAAAACTACGTCTAATACATAAATTGCATCAAAATCGGTTTATCCGTTTGGGAGAAATCGTCGACGAAAAATTTTGAAAAAAGTGTTTTTTCGACATAGCTTCGAAATTTTTCAACGAATCATTTTTTGGTATTATACAATATTTTAGTACCCAAAAAACTATGTCAAAATCTAATTCCCAAAACTTATAGCTTTTCAAAAATTAAAATTACCTTGTTTTTAGCAAACTTACGTAATTTTTTTTAAATATATTTCAAGTTAATTCACCGATTGACTTAAAAATCTTATCAGCTTTTTTCTTTAAAAACTGCGTCAAATACCGTTAATTTAATCAAAATCGGTCGATTTGTTTTGGATTTATCAGTAAAGAAAATTAAAATAAAACGTTTTGACATTGCATCGAAATTTTCAACTTATCGATTATTTAGTTTAAGCAATATTTTAAATCTTAAAAATTAAGTTGAATGCCATCATCATTTTTAAAATATACAGTTTTTCAAAAATTAATATATTGTCTTTTTTAACAAAATAGATGTTTGAACTGAAAAATCTACTCTTTTTTACTCTTTTGAGCTTAAAATACCCTAGTTTAGTAGGAAGTTTAGAGGGATGGCCCGTAGGGTCAACCGTTTACACATTTTTTTTTGTTTCATTGAATTTACGTTCTATAAGTGAAACTAAACCACTGGTTTCAACACCGACCACACAACCTATAGACCCCTAATAACAGGCGAATGACTTCTGTCAACACATCTGACTTATAGTTCCGATGTAAATGTCCATGCACCAATACCCAATCAGTGTCGACCAATCAGATCCTCTGTACATCACTATCTTTCACTGTGGCCTTGAGTAAGCCAATCACGATGTTGCAGCTCAGCTCAGCTAGTTGTCAGAATGCATTCAATACGGAAAATCGAACATTAGGCGTCTATGGGCTGTGTGGTCGATGGGTTTCAAGGATAATGGTACAATAACAGCCTGTATAATAATAAATCTTCATTTCATCATTAACCATCAAATCATCATTTTTATCATAAGATAGCAAACAAGCAGATAACTATCATTCATGAAACAGATAACCATCGCCTATAGACACCAAAGATGTTAAGAGTGCGTTGCTATCTTGTGGCGGAATATTCCGCCACAAGATAGCAACGCACATGCCACATGCATAAATAATGCCACATGCATAAGTTTACTGGTTATATACTATCACCACACCACATATCGTTCTGCCAGGCATTTCGTAAGAGGCGATCGTTTGGCTTTTTTTTATATTATAAGATAGCAAACAAGCAGATGGGTCTCCTGATGGAAAGAGTCAACCATCGCCTATAGATGCTAAAGGTGTTAATAGTATGTTGCTATCTAGTGGCGAGGTCTAATGCCACATGCAGAAGTTAACCGGCTACCTTACCCTCCAAACCGAACCACGGCAGTGACTAGCACTGACGCTATTACGGCGGTGGCGGCGGCGGTTAGGCGGTGGTACCAGACTCGTTCGAGCCGATACAGGGCTCTACCACCTAGTAGTCACGATGGTAATGACTCGCATAGCCAATCGGTCGGCTTTTACGACCTGCCTGGCAGAACGGCAGTTGGCCTATTCTTCAAAGGAGCCTGGGACCAACACGGGGAATTGGCTATGCAAGTCATTATCATTGTGGCTATTATATGGTAGAATGTCTGGCCCGGGTCTGGTATTACACTTACCTATGATATAAAAATTCCAGTTAAAAATTATCCATCTCTCTTACCAATAGTTTTTTACCGCTGACTAAATATGTAGGTCTTAAAAATAAATGAATACATGAAACATAAAATTTAATTAATTATAATTTATTAATGAATATATTTTAATAGTTAAATAACTGTAGTAACTCGAGGAGCCGTAACGTAATTTTAATTATAGAAAATCAATTACAAATATCATTTCGCCCATTATTTTTTTTTGTGAAGGCGTAATCTTATACTAAACTGTCACACGTAGCTTTACTCCTATGAGAGAGAAGAGTTTAAAAAAAGACGTGTGGCACTCGGAGACTGCCGCGGTAAAGCTATTGCATAGCATTTTTTATCAACTTATGCAATTACAATTATATATTTATTTTATTTATGCAGTATGTTTTTCCTTGTTTATTCATATTTAAAACACTTTGTACACAAATTATACGAGTACAGATATTCACTGTTGTACGTAGATGATAAATACCTATACACCTATATACTTTCTCACAAACAGCTGATTACGGTAGTTTTCCAATATAACCAATGCCACCTAAAGGCGGGTTGCTGAACTAAAGAGACAAGCGTGATATTTCAAAAAGTCATTAAAAGTTCTGGTATTTATCGATAGATGGAAAAACTAAAAAGTATCACCGCTGTGCCGATCGGAGTGGGGGGTGTTAGGTTTTTTTCGTTACGGAATTTCTGGATTCGGTCTCCACGCTCAAGGCCCACGATAGAAGCTATGCAATAGCTTAAAAATAATTAAACTTACTCCCCCCCTCCCTGTCACCATGGTGACACCCAGGTATGATGTGTAGGGTATCATCAAAATTTAATATAATGCTATGGTATATTTTTATACTACAAGATAACAAAAAAACAGATGGCGTTACCAAATGGAAGATACAACCATCACGCGTAGATACCAAAGATGCTGATTGTGCATTCCATTCCATGTGGGTATATCTATACATATAATAAAATCGTAGGAAAGTCAAAACTGTACATTGAATATTTTTTTAAAAGAATACTTGGGGCGTGATCTACAATCGATATCGAAGCCAAAAATATAGTTTTTAGAATTTTTGTCTGTTTGTCTGTATGTCCGGGGTAAACTCAAAAAGTACTGCATGGATTTACTTCAAATTTTGCATGAATATTACTAACAGGTCGGGTCAACATATAGGCTACATATTATCACGCTATCGGGGGAGGAGCTGTGCGGAGTAAACAAAATCCACGCGGACGAAGTCGCAGGCAATAGCTAGTATTTTAAATAACATTGCAGCCGCGTCGCGGAGTGCAGTAGTTTAGTATATATGTGTGTGTGCAATATCATGTATATCACATGAATGTAGTATGTGTAATGTTTAATTTTATTAATTTAATGTATTTCTAATGTACAATGCATGCAATGTAATATACATTTAAATATATTATGTTTCTGCAGTCCTCCGCAATGTGAACTATATCAGTGCCAAGTTTCGTACTCCACCGTTCGTGTAATTGTCTTAAAAAGGGTCCAAAGTTTTCCCTTCACGTATTAATATATAGATAACTAGCTGTTGCCCACGACTTCGTCCGCGCGGACTTCGTTTGCCCCGCACAGCTCCTCCCCCGTAGGTGACAGCGTGATAATATGTAGCCTATATGTTGACCCGACCTGTTAGTAATATTCATGCAAAATTTGAAGTAAATCCATGCTGTACTTTTTGAGTTTACCCCGGACATACATTGTTTTTCCTACGATTTTATTATATGTAAATAGATAAATGCATAATATAATAGAATATTATTTAAAAAAAAATCAAACCAACGTATAGTTATCCGCGGTCATACATTAAAATGTGTGAGTGAATCAATCGTCCATTTTAGGTTCCGTACCTAAAATATAAAACGGAACCCTATTACTAAGCCTCCTTTGTTTATCTATCCGTCTGTCTGTCTGTCACCAGGCAGCTAAAATTTTCACAAATTATGTATTTCCGTTGCCACTATAACAGCAAATACTAAAAAAATTTAACTGGGGTCCCCATACAATAAACGTCTCTTTCGTATTTTTTTTGCTGCGATGGTACGGAACCCTTAGTGCGCGAGTTCAACTCGTACTTGGCCAGTTTTTGTACCATTTTGGGTAGATTTTTTCAAAAATTATAAGAGACACATTTCGGGGTAGATTTGATCTAATAAGAGTTATTAAAATCGGATTATTCTCTAAAAATTTATGCGTGGTCTGATATTTATTAACTAGCTGTCACCCGCGGCTTTGCTCGCGCATATTTACTTTAGAACTTATTTAAGTTTCCCTTATTTTACCATCGAATTTTGAAAAACGCTTAAATACGTAATTCATTATTTTTTCTTTCTACTCAATTCATACGAAATTTCATGCAAATAAGTCCAGGAAATAAAAAGTTTCATACAAACTTTTAACGCTTATTTCACCCCTTTCGGGGTTGAATTTTGAAAAAAACCCTTCCTTAGTGGATGCTTATTATATATTATAGGAAAAATACATTTGCGAAATTTCAAGTTTATATATATATATATATATATATATATATATATATATATATATATATATATATATATATATATATATATATATGTGTGTGTGTGTGTGTGTGTGTGTGTGTGTGTGTGTGTGTAGGGATAAGTCTGTACTCCTTTTTAAGACAATTGCGCAAACGGTGGTGTATGAAATTTAGTACGGTTAAAGTTTAAATACCGGAGGAATGCAGAAACATAATATTTTTAAATAAAATGCATGGAAAATTTTTAAATTAATAAAAATAAACATTATACACACTACATTCATGTGACACACATGACATTATACACACACATTAAAATCAGTGAGTGTACAATAAATTATCCTTTGTGTTCGTACCCTTATGGTTGGATTTTTTAAATAAATGGGACCGTTCTCGAAATTAAGCTATTCCAATAAAAAAAGAATTATCAAAACTGGACTACTCTGTAAAAAGTAATGTGTGGTGTAATTTAAAAAATATACGCGTCGAATTCTAACCCTCCTCCGTTTTTTCGTCAGTTGAAAAGGCGAGTATTTCAAAGATTAATCGTAAAAACATATTTTTGTGCGCTTACATTGCACCCGTTCGAAGCCAGGGCGTATCACTAGTATATTATAAGATATGTACAGTGCAAATGTGTTTTATATAACTAAATACTGAATTTATTATGTTTTATTGGCCATGGTGATGATTGTACGTACATGATTGAAAAGCTTTAGAAATTTCAATCAAATCGCAATTCATCGTGATAACAACGGTAAGTGTTTTTTATTAACAATTTATATTGTTTATAACCAAAACAAACTGATCAAATATGTGATTAACAATAAATACACCATTTCTTTGTATGAGGGGGCGTCCATAAATTACGTGAGGTATTTTGGAGTTTTTTTTACCCCCAATCCCTTCCTCTTAGTGAGATATCGTGAGATTATTATTAACTCTCTCCCTTCCTTTTCTCTCACGTTAGATTTTTTAAAAAGCGAATTTTTAGTGTTTATATGTTAATTTGAAAAAGATATATATTTTGCTTACATATCCTTAAAATCAAATTAAGACTAGTAAGTATATAATCTTTAATTGGAAGTGAGGTAAGTTATATATATGGTAAGCGAATCAAACACTTATATACATTAAAAGGATTAAAATTCGTAATAAAATACGATTTAACCATATTTTAGTGGACATTTATTTATTTATTTAAATTAGGCACAGTAACAGAAAACAGAGTAAATTTGTACAAAAATAAACTATGACATAATATCAATTTAAAACTGTCTTTCGGTTAATACTGTACACAACATTCATAAAAATAGGATCAGTGTAACTTACTAACTATTATTTGTATATAATTCAAATTGCTATGTTACAAAATTACATATTCAAGTTACAATATTTTTAATGGAATGTTTTTTTGGATTTAATACTTGTAAAGAATATATTTTTACGAATACATAAGTTATTAAATAAACTACCCATCCTGATGAGAGGGTTATTCTATGAAGTATTATTTTTAGTTGTAGTTAAATGACATATATATTTTTACTTAATTTATCCAAGTTTTTCATAAATTTTATAAACTGGATTTTGCTTTAAAATCGTGAGATTTGGTGAGATTTTGCTCCGCCCCCCCTTAATTTAAGGACGCCCTGAATAGAATGAACTAAGCAAAGATTGCTTCAGTGTTTACATTATTATTTTGACAGCTTGCGACTAGCAAGATGATATACTTCGTGGCATTTTCTAATTTAAAATTAAATATATACAATTTAAAATATTGGGGACGTTTTTGGGGTACCAAAGTTAACCGAACCCTTATAGGTCAGGTGTCTCCCCCCATTTCCCCCCCTCTGCCAGTTAAATGGTTAAATTTAGAGATAGGAAAAAACCACGGTAGTAGTAAATAATAATAATAATCTTTATTGACAAACTACATATTTGATAATATTGATATCCTAAATTATAAATAATAAAATAAAAAGCCTTTTATTTCTTGCTTACAATATTTAACCGTTATTTATTAGACCGTCTCCCTAAAGCCGGGACGCTCTACCACTGAGCTAGTGTCGACAGGCTCGACGTGGAAAAATTCTTCTTTGCTATATGATCGATTATGTCAATTGAATTTGCTATTAGTAAGAACCCCTTTTACAGGTGAAGGCCTCCTCCAAAATTAATTAATAAACTAATTTTTTTATATATGTAAGTATATGTAGTGAATTTAAAAGAAAAAATATCACGGTTTAAAAAACTTTACAAGTTATTGAGTAACAGTCGACCAACTTATGTACATGTAGAAGTTTTTATAGCTGGCGAATCTGTGGTGCGGATTGGCAATGAATAGCTTAAATGCCCTCTTCTTAGTCCGCATTATTGTGATGGGCAACTTCGAAACCCTACATTGCGCGTGACCCGACACGCACACAGAAAGTTTTACTATAACGCTTTCTCTTTCTTCTCTCTCCCTATATCTAGTTAAATAAATTTTATTTAAATAGCATAAAATAATTATTTGTATGTAACTAAAAAAACTAAAATATCAACTAGTTAATTTCATGCTGTCGGTTTTTCGTGACGGTGTGCGCACGCATCGTAAAAATTAACTCTCATTATTTTTCATTCCCTCACGCGCCAAAAGAACTATATAACTTCAATTATCAAAAATTTATTAGATTTTAATTTTAACGAAAAATTAGTACAAATCGATTTTAATTATAAACTAGCTGTTACCCGCGGCTTCGCTCGCGCATATTTACTTCAGGACTTATTTAACCTTTCTTTATAAGCTACTTCGCTTATTTACCCCCTTAGGGATCGAATTTTGAAAAACGCTTAAATACGTAATTTATTTTTTTTGTACTCAATTCATACAAAATTTCTTGTAAATATGTCCAAGTAATAAAAAGTTTCATACAAACTTTTATCCCCTATTCACCCCCTTCGGGGTAGAAAAAATTAGTATAAATCGATTGTTATTACAAATAATTATGCAATAATTAAAAATCGATTCTATTCTATACCACTCGGAATTCTAAAAATTTTATCAATTAATTTCCGGTATGATTATATTTAAATTTATAGCATAGCGAATTGATGTTTTCATATGGTGTGCGATTATTGTAACGCGGTCTGTCCGTGAAGAAAGATGGCGCGACCGTGCTGATAATTTTGACACGGTGTGTGAGAGATTTTTGCAAAAAAATATTATTTTTTCACAAATGGTGGCGCTTTAAGAGGATTTTATGTAAGTTTTCTTAAAGTGTTATTTTGTTTTAATATTTTAGAGGAAAATAATGCAAAAATGTGTGTATATGTAGGTGTGTTTGTGTATATTTAATTAAAAAACAATTATCAGCTACCATGTGCTGGTACAACCTGCCTCCACTCACTAGACTGACAAGTTATATTTATGACTAGCTGTTGCCAGCGACTTCGTCCGCGCGGACTTGATTTACTTCGCACAGCTCCTCCCCCGTAGGTGATAGCGTGATAATATATAGCCTATATGTTGACCCGACCTGTTAGTAATATTCATGCAAAATTTGAAGTAAATCCATGCAGTACTTTTTGAGTTTACCCCGGACATACATACAGACACTCAGACATACAGACAAACAAACAAAAATTCTAAAAACTATATTTTTGGCTTCGATATCGATTGTAGATCACGCCCCAAGTATTCTTTAAAAAAATATTCAATGTACAGTTTTGACTTTCCTACGATTTTATTATATGTATAGATATAGAAGACTAGCTGTGCCCGCGACTTCGTTCGCGTGGAAAAAATAAAAACCCGCATAGTTCCCGTTCCCGTGGGATTTCCGGGATAAGAACTATCCTATGTCCTTTCTTGGGTCTCAAACTATATTTGTACCAATTTTTATTCAAATCGGTTCAGTGGTTTGGCCGTGAAAGCGTAACAGACAGACAGAGCTACTTTCGCATTCATAATATTAGTATGGATATAGAAGATTTCAGCCTGCAATATACGGATATTTTGCTCTCCTTAGAGAATAAAGAAGTAGGCGTGGGAGGTCTGTTTGACCTAAACTAGAACTTCCAAGGATGGTTGCTGAGATTCAATCGGGGTGACAGAAACAATTATCACTCATTTATTATTTATTTTATGTAAAACTGTCTGATTATTAAATTTATGTAACACTGCCCAATTATTATTTTTATATATTACAAGATAGCAAACAAGCAGATGGGTCTCCTGATGGAAAAAATCAACCATCGCCTATAGACACCAAAGATTTTAATGGTGCGTTGCTATCTTGTGGCGAGGTCTAATGCCACATGCATAAGTTTACCGGCTACCTTACCCTCCAAACCGGAACACGACCGTGACAAGCACTGACGCTATTGCGGCAGGAATAGGTAAGGCGGTGGTACCAGACCCGGGCGAGACAATGCAGAAATCTACCACCTATTAGCCACGATGGTAGTGACTCGATATCCAATCGGTCGCCCTTTACGACCTGCCTGGCAGAACGGCAGTTGGCCTATTCTTCAAAGGAGGCCGGGACCAACACGGCGAAATTGATTTTAATCCTTAATAATAATAATTAAAATAATTTTTATTTTTAACAAAAAATAATTTTAATCCTTATATTTTTAGGTCTATATTGTTACACATTTGTGTAACAATATAGACTGTGCCGAATTTCGTCCTGCACAGTTCACGTAATCAATATAATTTCGCCAACAATATGAAATTTGGCGCAGTTCAACTTTATATTGTGGAGGACTGCAGAAACTTCACATTTCTTTTAAAAAATGCTTTAGAAATAGATTAAAATAATAAAAATAAATAAATTAACATGAAATAATAAAAGAAATAAACATTACACACACTACATTCATGTGACAAACATGATATTATATACACATGCATAGATAATATTGTCCTCGTCTTTTCAGCTGTCAGTTGTCAAACTTAAAAAAAGATTTAACCGTATAGTCTATGGTCGGATTTCGGTCACAGGCGATCGCTAGTTCTCTTAAATAGGGGTTCAGAAATTTGCTTTACATATTAATATATAGATTTAAAATATTTTGAGAAATAACGTTCTAAAATCATTTATATTTGATATCGTAAGATATTGGAAGATAGCAAATTAACATATAACTATTATAATATTATAAATAAAAAAAAATAAAAAAAAACTGTAGAAATATAATATTTTTAAATAAAATGCATTAGAAACGCATTACATTTATAAAATAAACATAACACACGCTACATTCATGTGACAAACGTGATATTATACACACATATATACTATTTTCTTTACGGCCAAAATCCTTACAATAGTTTTATTACAAACTAGTTATTATTTGCTAATTTGTTTGCATGATCCAAAATCATAACTTGCTTTTGTTCACTCGGATAAAAAGTATTCTAAGGCCTTACTATAAACTTCTCTATCTTTCAGTGAAAGTTCCATGAAAATTCGTTCTTGCCATTCCAGAAATTATTTCGCACAACCAGAATGACAAACAATCAGAAATTTTGAAAATGGTTATAAGTATCGTAAAAAGAATACATTGCACTTGAAAAAACCTAGTTATTTTGAAATCTCAAACAGACACTCAATATATATATATATATATGTTTAATATAGTGTGGAGACTACATATTTAGCTCGTAGCTTTTTCGTAGACACTCCTAAACGCTCCTGTAGACTTTGTAGACACGTCGTAGTTACTACGCACATATGTTTCATTCTATTTAAAAAAGTGAAAACATTTTTTTCAGTCTTGATGGTTCCGAGAGTCAGTCACCGATATGGCAACGACCACCAGATCAGCGCACATACAGACATTTGCACATTCGTGTAAGTAATACCTTTATTACTATGACGACTAAATTAAGCGCGCAAACAATACAACATGATCACATTATATCTGGACCTAGCGCCGATGACTAGGGTATGCAAGTTCGTTCTCGCAAGATTTCTTTTTCCCCGTGTTGGTCCCGGACTCCTTTGAAGAATACGCCAACTGCCGTTCTGCCAGGTAGGTCATAAAAGGCGACCGATTGGTTATACGAGTCACTACCATCGTGGTTACTAGGTGGTAGAGTTCTGCATTATCTTACCCGGGTCTGGTACCACCGCCTTACTTATTCCTGCCGCAATAGCGTCAGTGCTAGTCACTGTCGTTTTCCGGTTTGGAAGGTAAGATAGCTGATAATGCGTGTGGCATTAGACCTCGCCACAAGATAGCAACGCACCATTAACACCTTTGGTGTCTATAGGCGATGGTTCACTCCTTCCATCAGAAGACCCGTCTGTTTGTTTGCTATCTTATGATATAAAAAAAATCGCAAGATCTCGGCCTTTTTAGCGAGATTGATCTCAGCCGAAAAATGAGGGAAATCTCGCGAATTTAACGAGATTGCATTCGATTATAAAGTTATTTGTCCAGCAAAAAATAAGAATCCGTTTAGTAGATGACACTTTGGAAATTCTGTGCTTCTTAAAGAGCTACATTCAAAATAATTGGTAATAATAGCGTGTGATGTGAATTGAACAAGCAACCCCAAGAAGAACCAGCTTTGCGTGTTCACCGCTAAAAAGGCACGCTTTGTCGTATCACCTCGCTTTGAGGATACTCTCCTGACAGATTCAACTAGTGTCGGAATTCTGGAAGTCGACATATCGAATGACAATACAATATAATAACTCTTTATTGTGCATCAAAATATATAACAACATTATAAGTTACAATATAAAAATTATACAAGTAAGATACACAAAGGCGGTCTTATCACTAATAAGGTGATCTCTTCCAGACAACCTTTCGTTTTTCGGTTCGAATGACGTTCAGTTTTGCAGCAGTTGACATAAATATCAACTTAATGCCTCGACGTGTTCTTGAGAAAGTGTCTTGACAGACGGACATACGAACAACGTGATCCTAAAAGGGTACCGTTATTACTTTATTATGTGTGGAACCCTAAAAATATTTAATACTAGCTGTGCCCGCGACTTCGTTCGCGTGAAAAAAATTCTAAAATAAAAACCCGCATAGTTCCCGTTCCCGTGGGATTTCCGGGATAAGAACTACCCTATGTCCTTTCTTGGGTCTCAAACTATATTTGTACTAAATTTTATCCAAATCGGTTAAGCGGTTTAGTCGTGAAAGCGTAACAGACCGACAGACAGACAGACAGACAGAGTTACTTTCGCATTTATAACATTAGTATGGATAAATCCGTTTATAAACGGATTTAAAAAATTCTTTTTGTGTTTGACAGGGTATAACTACAATAACGCTCGAAGAAGATAACGTAGTGGCATTGTTCTTGAACTTAACGTCAATGATCACTAGAATGGAGCGACACACAATGGGGATGCAAGGGGAGGGACATTAGCGACTAAACAAAACAAAATATTTGATGTCACTTGACATTTTCTTTTTATCTTAATTGTACAGCCTTGGGTGTTAGAATATTCAATTATTGACCAACCCGTTGGTCGAGTGGTTAGCGACCCTGACTACGCAATCGACGGGGCTCGAGTTCGATCCCCGACGGGAACAATCATTTGTGTGATGAGCATAAATGTTTGTATTTCAGGGTTTGGGTGTTTATTATGTATGTAAAAGTATTTATATATGTATTTCTATGTATTAGTATCGTTGACTAACACTCACAACACAAGCAAATAATTTGCTTACTTTGGGGTTAGATCTTTTTGTGTATTTCGTCCCGTGAATATTTATTTATTTATTATATATAACTAGCGATTGTCTGTGGCCGAAATTCAACCACAGACTAAACAATAAAATCTCTTATAAGTTTGACGACTGACTTTAGACGTGACGAAAATCTTTACATATAATAAAATCGTAGGAAAGTCAAAACTGTACATTGAATATTTTTTTAAAAGGATACTTGAGGCGTGATCTACAATCGATATCGAAGCCAAAAATATAGCTTTTACAATTTTTATCTGTTTGTCTGTATGTATGTCCGAGGTAAACTCAAAAACATGGATTTACTTCAAATTTTGTATGAATATTACTAATAGGTCGGGTCAACATACAGGCTACATATTATCACGCTATCACCTACGGGGGAGGGGCAGTGCGGAGTAAACGAACTCCGCGCGGACGAACTTGCTGGCAACAGCTAGTAGTTTATACATGTGTGTATATTATCATGTATGTCACATGAATGTAGTGTCTGTAATGATTATTTTATTAATTTAATGTATTTCTAATGCATTTTATTTATAGATATTAGGTTTCTCCAGTCCTCCACAATATAAACTTTAACTGTGGCAAATTTCACACTCCACCGTTCGCGGAATTGTCTTAAAAAGGGGTCCAACGTTTTCTCTTCACGTATTAATATATAGATAATAAATGCATAATATAATAGAATAATATTATTTTAACAAAAAATCAAACCAACGAATAGTTATCCGTAGTCATACATTAAAATCTTTGAGTCAATTAGTCTACAGTCCGCTGCATTATAATAATAATTTTTGGAGAATCCCGTGGAAACAACCTATTTTATCGAGATAAATATTGGTCTATTTGCTATTCCAGTTCATCATCAACCTTTGTACCAAATTTCATTCAAATTCATTTGGTAGTTTTTGCATGATTGAGTAACAAACATCCATTCAAACATTTTTTTTATAGTAAAAGAGAGCAAACAAGCAGATGGATCTCCTGATGGAAAGAATCAACCATCGCCTATATATATCAAAGATGTTAATGGTGCATTGCTATCTTGTGGCGAGGTCTAATGCCACATGCATAAGTTTACCGGCTACCTTACCCTCCAAACCGGAACACGACAGCGACAAGCACTGAGGCTATTGCGGTAGGAATAGGTAAGGCGGTAGTACCAGACCCGGGCGTGACTATGCATTACTCTATCACCTAGTAGCCACGATGGTAATGACTTATATAGCCAATCAGCCGCCTTTTACGACCTGCCTGGCAGAACGGCAGTTGGTCTATTATTCAAAGGAGCACGGGATCAACACGGGATCAACACGAGATCAAAACTGAATTGAATTGAAATTGAAATTGATTAATAAACATCTATCCACCCAAACATCTAAAACTTTCCCATATATAATATTAATTAATACAGATTACACGGAGAAATCTGAAAACTGTATTTTTTTTAATATTTTAACAAAAACGTAAAATCACTTCGCACAACGACAAAAGACTGCATAATTCTTAAAAGGCGACCGATTGGCTATCGAGTCACTACCATCGTGGCTACTGGGTAGAGTTCTGCATTGTCTCGCTCGGGTCTGGTACCACCGCCTTACCTATTCCTGCCGCAATAGCGTCAGTGCTTGTCGCTGTCGTGTTCCAGTTTGGAGGGTAAGGTAGCCGGTAAGCTTATGCATATGGCATTAGACTTCGCCACAAGATAGCAACGCACCATTAACATCTTTGGTGTCTATAGGCGATGGTTGACTCTTTCCATCAAGAGACCCATCTGCTTGTTTGCTATCTTATGATATAAAAAAAAATCATGGTTACATGATACCACAAACGTTGTTGAAATTGCCACAAATACCCCAAGAGATTTTTGGCCTAAAACATCTACATAGAATACCTCCTAAAATATAACACTAATGATGTCATATTAATTTAATTATTTTTAGTAGATAAAAAGAATAATTTATTTTATTATAATCACAACGAGTTTATTCATTTCTGGCTTATATTCCTACACACGCAATAATTACATACATTTCAACTCACGGCTGATTAATTTTTGTAATTGTTTGGGTAGCGTCCGTTATGTTTATTGGGCAAGTGCGAACTGGACTTGCATTCCGTGGGTTCTGTACATACTATTTTATACTCTTTGGTTTTATACAAACTTAGAAGTAACCTTAGTTACACTTTCTAGGTAAAGAGAAAGTACCCGCAAAAGTTTTGGTTCCATTATAAGATCGCAAAATATGCGCAATAAGCAATCATATTTTTTGATTAAATATGCGCCATTAGCAATCATATCTTTTGATTAAATATGCGCCATTAGCAATCATATCTTTGATTAAATATGCGCCATAATCAATCATAACTTTTAATTAAATATGCGCCATAAGCAATCATAGTCCGGGAGGAATCGGCGCATGAGTACCGAAAACTATTCCACCTCAATTTTTTTATGCGATCCTCTTCAAATTGCCCTACTGATGATATAAATGCATGTTGCCATGGGGCAACCCGGTGCCATATTGTTTAAACCGAAATTTTTTAAGCAATTGCAAGGAATTGTTATTTTTCAACCGGACAATTTTTTTATATATTCTTTATTGAAATACCAATAAAAAAGGGTCCTATGACTTTTCACGATAAAGTTAATATTTTTAAAGATATGAATTTTTAAAGGTTCGAAAAATCTCAAATTTGGGTACTTTCGACCCATGAAAAATATATTTAAAAAAAACATAATGTTTAACTTATATTTTTTTTTTAATTCTCTATACAGTAGTTAATAATATTGTTAATAGAGATTTAAAAAAATGTCTGTGTTTATATCTTGTTTTAATTGTTAATTTCGCGCGCTCACAAGTGTGCGTCGCTTACTGGACTTCCTGAAGATTATCATTTTGTTTGTGTAGTTGTATTTATCTTCGCCTAATTTTTTCTTCACTTGTGTAATTTGCATAACATGTTCTGTGCCACAAAAATGTTTGTTTGTCAAGAGAAGAATTAAACAAATTTTCAAATCGGATAGCAACCTCATCTTTTCGTCGATAAGTTGCACGTTGTACGGTTATATATGTATCAGGCTTCAGTTTTTTCACTACATCGGTTTCATTTTCACAAAAAATACATGGTAGGATATCATCAGAATATTTTATTTTCTTGGGAACAACTAAAAACGACATGAAACTCCCATTTATTGTAACGAAAAATCACAAAAACTAAAAATATATCCATCTAATAATGTTAATAATACATGAAATCACTGAACCTCTTTGTATAAAACCTTAAGATCTTTGTTTGTTCTTGTGACAAAATTATTGATTATATATAACATTTAAAATAAAAATACAAGTTAGTGCATGTTGATTCTCAACTGATCATTCTTTGTTTTTTACTCATCATTTTACAGTTTTTCAATATTTTTTATTTCGTTCAAGATTTAATATTGTTAAACGTTGTTGCACCCATTTCAGTGATTTCATGTATTATTAACATTATTAGATGGATATATTTTTAGTTTTTGTGATTTTTCGTTACAATAAATGTAAGTGTCATGTCGTTTTTAGTTGTTCCCAAGAAAAGAAAATATTCTGATGATATCCCATCATGTATTTTATATATATGTTAGAAATAATACAGAAGTTTCATGTATAATATTTAATTCACTTTACACTTATTGAATCTTAGCGTTTATGTGTGTTCTTGTCGGCCGTTCGTTTCACACTGATCCCCTCTACACGTTTTTATGCCTTTTTTATTGTTAGGACTGCGGCCTAAATCAATTATTGCAACACAGATGTTCAAAACAACAACACAGCTGACAACCAAAAAATATTCTGAATTACAAGAACGTACATTAATTTCACATTTCTAATAAATATTAATATAGTAACAAATAGGGTGGTTTTACAGTCGGCCTTTCCTGATTTTTCTTTCGCGTCCCGCGAAATAATGCAATATTGAGAGGTCTCACTATTATAATAATTATCACATAGGCACCTTATTAACATTAAAATCAAAATTAAATTATTGCCAAAATCATCCAATTTGAAGTCTATGATTATATGCACTTTCACTACTGAAACCCCTTCCATGTTTTCAAGTAGTGAACTAAATAAAATTAAGTATTATGTGTGACCTCCGTCATATCCACAACAAAGTAAGTAATACTGAAGCCCCACATGTCTTCAATATTTACCTGTGCAAGACCCCCTTTATGTTCTTGCACAGTCAATACATAATTTCACAATATTACTAGATTTATTTATTAGTATACATAATTTATAGCTTAAATACTCTCAAACTATAACTCTGTGTGGCCTCCGACATATCCACAACAAAGTAAATAATATTGAAGCCCCATACATGTCTTCAATATTTACCTGTGCAAGACCCCCTTCATGTTCTTGCACAGACATAAAATAATTTATCTATACTATAATTATATTTACAGACTATAACTACTAAAACTAAGTATTATATGTGGCCTCCGTCATATCCACATTAAATACTCTTATACTATAACTCTGTGTGGCCTCAGACATATCCACAACAAAGTAAATAATATTGAAGCCCCATACATGTCTTCAATATTTACCTGTGCAAGACCCCCTTCATGTTCTTGCACAGTCATAAAATAATTTATCTATACTATAATTATATTTACAGACTATAACTACTAAAACTAAGTATTATATGTGGCCTCCGTCATATCCACATTAAATACTCTTAGACTATAACTCTGTGTGGCCTCCGACATATCCACAACAAAGTAAATAATATTGAAGCCCCATACATGTCTTCAATATTTACCTGTGCAAGACCCCCTTCATGTTCTTGCACAGTCATAAAATAATTTATCTATACTATAATTATATTTACAGACTATAACTACTAAACCTAAGTATTATATGTGGCCTCCGTCATATCCACATTAAATACTCTTAGACTATAACTCTGTGTGGCCTCAGACATATCCACAACAAAGTAAATAATATTGAAGCCCCATACATGTCTTCAATATTTACCTGTGCAAGACCCCCTTCATGTTCTTGCACAGTCATAAAATAATTTATCTATACTATAATTATATTTACAGACTATAACTACTAAAACTAAGTATTATATGTGGCCTCCGTCATATCCACATTAAATACTCTTAGACTATAACTCTGTGTGGCCTCAGACATATCCACAACAAAGTAAATAATATTGAAGCCCCATACATGTCTTCAATATGTACCTGCGCAAGACCCCCTTCATGTTCTTGCACAGTCATAAAATAATTTTAATACATATATCCAATTACATCATTTCATAATATTACTAGATTTATTTACGAGTATACATAATTTATTGCTAATTATATTATATGGATATTTTAGTTTCATATTCTTATTAATGAAATATTAAACAAAATAATTAAACGCTCCAATCTCTACCTTCATCAGAACTTTCTACGATAAACCAGCCAAAGACAAATTTTGAGAAAACACCAGTAAAGGGCTTTCCTCTAAGGCCCGCTTGCACGCAAATCTTGAGTTAAATAAATAACTACGAGTTAACCAACTCGAAGTTAATTTGTTGCTTTTTTAACTCGGGGTGTATCTTGCACGAACAGAAATTAACCCAAGGTATACTAACCCAACGTTTTAACTCTGCATTGTGGTGTTTCTTTCTGTCAAATCCAAAATTCATCCGCTGTTGCTACCTGCGGCTAAATACAAAAGTTTTTTTTTTTCTCTTTCGCATATTTTGCTTATTATATCCTTTTCTTACGTCATATGGCCTAATATAGCGTTTTGGGGGCTTTATTGTAAAACCTAAGCGTCAGCTTCATGACTCGTGTTAATAAAATAATAATTTCGCATTTTATAATCCGTGTTATTTTCTATAAAGATGGAAAAATCTCATTTACGTGGCCCAAGTTTTACAAGTAGTGACAGTTCTCTTCTTTGTGATATATCAAAATTAAAATTAAAAAAAACTGATGACGCTAATCTTCCCCAAAAGTAAAAGTTTTTGCTAGAAGTAAGTTCAATGCTTTGTCTCTCTGCAAATTAAAATGACCAATTCGTTCCGCAACTCTTCTATTGAAAAAAATCCAAATCAATATATTCGACAATTTTTTTCGTCATCGTCAGAATACAAAAAGTCATTCACAATCGAATAAAAGACAAGTAAATTGTTATTTCTTATCAAATACACAACTCAATGCGGTATAATCTCACAATTTTGTCGTTTTTAACCCAGAGTTAGAAATTTAACCGCCCAACTTTGGCGGGTTAAATATTTATCTCTTTAACCTATGGTTTGGTGTTAACTCTTGTCAGTGCAAGAAAAAAATAAAAATATAACCCTGCGTTAGCAGCCAACTCAAAGTTAAATAATTCAACTCTGGAACGCGCAAGCGGCCCTAAGAGATATTGGCCATCATAGCTAACTTTCAGTATTAACCATCGCACTCCCTTTTGTATAACCCAGCGATCTCCAATACTTGTTTTCGTATAAAGCAAACCTGTTTTTAACCCCCGATGCAAACGAGTAGTTCTATAAGTTTCAGGTGTGTATATATATATATCTCTCTCTCTCTGTGTGTGTGTGTGTGTGCGTGTATGTGTGTGTGCGTGTGTATGTGTGTGTGCGCGTGTGTATGTGTGTATCTGTGTATCTGGCCGTGGCATCGTAACGCCTTGGCAGATGATCCGATTTGCTTGCTTTTTTTTTTTTAAATTGAAAGCCTTGTTTTGCGAGATGTTTTTTAACTATGATTCAATAGAGTATTCAGCCGTTTCCAGACCACCAGTTCTTTTCGAATTGATGAAAGGAACTAGGCAACTTGTAAGGGCTTTATTAATACCAAATTTTGTATTCTGTTACCTTTTGATATTGCAATTACATGGTAACCTCGACCTTATACTTTAAAGTCATCATTTTGAAGATTATCAGCATCGATTTAACTGGCAATTTTCGTATATAAATAACAGATTTTCTTAATATTGCAAGCCAGTTTTAACGTTTTTCTGATATCCGTTTGTACAACAACTTGGTAGACTTATGAATGTTTAGTAACAATGCAATACTATTTTACCATCTAACCGAGTTCATGACCTAGCCTGAACGTAGGGACTGGAATTCTCTGATGCAGAGTTTTAACAAGACAATGTTGTTTGAACTCATTAGTCTTGTTGCAATATGTACTAAATCTGATTAATACCCATGATGCAAGGGCCTGCAGATGGTGCTGGAAATTCACGCGCGAAATTTAGAAGAGTTTGACCTCGTTGGATTTTTGGTGACGTGTAACATATTATAATGTCGAAGATCTTAAAATTGAGCTGTAAGGGTGCCATTGTAACTCAGATAGAAATTGCTAATATAGAGTAGAAGTTGTGAAGTCATTCCATTTGTTACCTAAGTTCTTTCTCGTGATTATAAGGTTCTGAAGATTGAGCCGGAAAAGTGTCATTGGAACTTCAAGAATCGAGATTCAAAATGCAATTACAATTAACTGCTAAACAATACGAAGTAATGTTTTTGAATTAGAGTTTAATTATATTGTATTAACAAATACCTTAGTGCTGGATGATTTTCAGGATCTGATGGTGGAACTTGAAGGTAACTATGAGGTCTTCTAAACTAAATATGATAAACTAGCCTAAATTGGACTCTTTTTTCTGTTTGGATAAATACTCTAGTGCTAGACGATTTCTAGAGTCTCATGATAGGACGGACTGGAAGTAAGTTATGGGAACTTTGGAATAAAATAGAGCAACACCATTGAATTTAGTATCGCTTTAGTTTGATTCGTTATTATAAGGACTTTGGAGAGGAATGGCTTCCAGTGCCTGATGGTAGAACTGGAAGATATATCTGAAAACTCCTAAGCGAAACCAGTTTTACCCCATTAAGTGGGGACTAATCCGTATCTGAATAATAGGAATTGAAAGTTAGTAATAGGGACTTCTAAGCTATACGAGATAAACTCACTGAGTTTGGACTCATTTGTTGTTTTGAGAAATACCCTGGTTCCAGATAATTTCTGTAGTCCTATGACGAAGCAGGAAGGAGGTTATGGAAACTTTGAGCAACGTCATCAATTTTTGGCTTATTTGGTTCGTTCTAATAAGAACTTTAGAACAGGATGTTTTCCAGTGTTATGATAGGGCTGAAAAAAGGCTATGAGAACTTCTAAGCTAATTTAGATAAACCTATCGCGTGTGGGGTAGTTCGGTTTATTTCGGCCAACAATTAGGCGCCGAATGTTTTACTGAGCTATAATAATGAAGGAACTGGAAGCTGGCCATCCAAGATTGGGCTGATATAGTAAGCCTTTATTACCAGGAGATTTGCAGGGTTTGATAATGGAACTAAAAGTGGCCATGGAACTCCTGGACTAAACAAAAAAAAGCCTATTGAGTGTTGTCTTATTTGTTATACTTTTACATACACTCTGAATCAAAATGATTTCCAGAGTGGAGCTGCAGACCATCGGAACTTTGCAATAAAACAACTAAAGCTTATTGAGTAAGGAAACGTAGTAACCTTAACCTGATGCTGCAAGATCCCCTTTCGAAGATCATCAGGTCCTTTCACGTTTTAATCTTAAAATGATGCATATGTAGCAGAATGGCAGCCTGAGGATGTGTCTGAGATTATTGATTTTATCTTGCTACTATACAATCATTTCTTTTTCAATTATATTGTTTCTATCTGGGTATTGTATTACGTTTACAATATTTTGTAACATTGAATCGCCGCGATGTACTGTCGAGATATCAATTCAAGAGACATAAGACGTACATTCAAGATATTTGGTGTAAGATCTAATGGATTACGACTTAAAGCATGGACATGGAAGACCAGGTCTATAAATTATATTAAAAGATATTCCTGCATCATGTTGTGATATATATACTGGTATATACAAAACTGTTTTTTTTTTGTTTGTTTTTTCAAAATATTATTTTCTAAATCAATATTTCGCTAAATGTCCTATTCTACGACACAGTTCACATTCTTTTTTTTAGTTTGATTGAATTCAAAGGAAGGGTGTATATCCTCACTACAATTATAACAATTAGTTACCCCTTCTGTACTAAAATTAAGTGATATTTGTCTATTGGGTCTTAATCGTATATTTATATATTAGGTACTAGCTTGCATAGGCATAATGGTATTCCATTCTTTTAATACATTTTACGTTTCTTACAAAAACAAGAGTTTCTGGCTCTGTGAACTGTGCTGCTTCTGCACACTGGTTTTAACAGAAAGATCTTCTGTTTCCTCACAAGATACAACCAATAGCATTTGTACCAGCAGGTACAGTTGGCGGTAGATGAAAGGGCTCCTCAGTTCTCACACCCTGACTGCGTTGTTGCGTCGGCATATACAGGCTGCGGCCACGTCCCCGTGTAGGGGTATGGCAGCTACGTCTATCTCGCCGTCTTGGCGAGGAGTGCGCGTGAGTGCGCCTTACTCGCTTGTGCCGAGACGTACGGCTATGGTGGTGTCGCGGCCGAGGCCTCCGCTTCCCACTGCTAGTCGAGGATATCGAAGAATCTGAGCGTTGAATCACGCTAGTTTGTTTTCGTGTAACTTGACCTTTGCCCATATTGACTTACTGAAATGAAATTAATACTCCAAACAGTAAAATGTAAAAATAAATATCTCCTCTGTAAATAAGTCAATGTAGATTTAAGTAAATATACATTTTTTTTTCATCAGTTGGAAGTGTAACAATAAGCTAAGATTTTAACACAGATTCAGTTTAAGACTGAATCCGTTATTATTAAAAGTATTTATATTTGACTACTTTTTATATATTTGTTTAACCCTTTTGGTATATTGCCCAGAACATAATATAATATTGGATGTTATTAATGTTTGAACTCTCTAGCATGCTAAAAGTTTTTTTTAATAAATAATAAAATAACTAGGTGTTATACAACATAAATAATTAATTAAAATGCTAATATTTCAATAAATTATCCTTACTTGATTTGTGTTCTGTAAGGAATATGTACATATTCAATACTTCATTATATTAACCGACGTAAAATTTAATTCAATATAAAAAAAACAATAATAATAAAAACGCTTATATATTATTTAAGCCAATACTAATTAGTCAATTTTTAAATTTCATGCAATAATACATTCTTATTAATTTAATTTAGTATACATTCTTTTATTAATAGTAAATTAGAGTAAAATATTTAACTATCTTTTTTGATTGATTAATTTAATATTTTAATTTAAAATTGTAATTTCAGAAATTATATATTGGATAAGCAAGTATTTAATAAAAAAAAACATTTTTTTTAAATTTTAAATAAGACTATAAAAATAAACGTAATTAAAACGTGAGTCAATAGATTGAATTGATAATATATGTTATTTTCTTAATTTAAAAAAAAATTAGGCATTACGATGTACCTTAGATGGGCGTTGTGTCCATATATCGAGAATATTGTCTCGATATTATCCAACTTCTGATTTGTTAGAAATAATACAGAAGTTTCATGTATAATATTTAATTCACTTTACACTTATTGAATCTTAGCGTTTATGTGTGTTCTTGTCGGCCGTTCGTTTCACACTGATCCCCTCTACACGTTTTTATGCCTTTTTTATTGTTAGGACTGCGGCCTAAATCAATTATTGCAACACAGATGTTCAAAACAACAACACAGCTGACAACCAAAAAATATTCTGAATTACAAGAACGTACATTAATTTCACATTTCTAATAAATATTAATATAGTAACAAATAGGGTGGTTTTACATATATATATACAACGTGCAACTTATCGACGAAAAAGAGAAATACAACTACACAAACAAAATGAAAATCTTCAGGAAGTCCAGTAAGCGACGCATACTCGTGAGCGCGCGAAATTAACAATTAAAAAAAAGATATAAACACTGACATTTTTTTAAATCTCTATTAACAATATTATTAACTACTGTATAGAGAATTAAAAAAAAATATAACTTAAACTTTATGTTTTTTTTAAAATATATTTTTCATGGGTCGAAAGTACCCAAATTTGAGATTTTTCGAACCTTTAAAAATTCATATCTTTAAAAATATAAACTTTATCGTGAAAAGTCATAGGACCTTTTTTATTGGTATTTCAATAAAGAATATAAAAAAAATTGTCCGGTTGAAAAATAACAATTCCTTGCAATTGCTTAAAAAATTTCGGTTTAAACAATATGGCACCGGGTTGCCCCATGGCAACATGCATTTATATCATCAGTAGGGCAATTTGAAGAGGATCGCATAAAAAAATTGAGGTGGAATAGTTTTCGGTACTCATGCGCCGATTCCTCCCGGACTATCATAACTTTTGATTAAATATGCGCCATAAGCAATCATATCTTTTGATTAAATACGCGCCATAAGCAATCATATCTTTTGATTAAATATGCGCCATAAGCAATCATATCTTTTGATTAAAGATATGACTGCTTATGGCGCATATTTTCATCGATTTCATAATGGAACCAAAACCTTTCGAGTACTTCCCATTTACCCAGAATGTGTAACTAAGGTTTTTATATGACGTAACTAAGAGTTAAGAGTTTTCGGATTTTTTTCTTAACACGTGGTTTACGACATTGCTTCTTGCCAATTTTTATATTTTAGGTCAACGGAAGGTTTAATTCCCTTTTAAAAAAAAAGAAAAAGAAAGTATCTTTACGCCCATATCCCCGAAAGGGTAGGCAGAGGTACAAGTGCACTCACGATTAGCCGAAGATACTTGGTCCCACAAATGTGATAGGTGGCAAGCCTATCGCCAACCGGGCACTTTCCAATCCCGGGCAACTTTGTGTTTCTCAGAAAACTGAAAAAAATTTTATTTTAATGTGCCCGATCTGGGAATCGAACCCGGGACCTCATGTGGTCACCGCCAACGCTGGACCACTAGACCACACAGGCCCTTTTAAAATCCTAAAAAAATGCAAAATATGCGACTAAAATTGTCATATCTTTGATTGCGTTGACTTACAAGCTTGACTTTCACAGCTGAGAGGGACCGTCGACTCGAGTATTTGATATAAATTTCAATTTGATACCTTTATAAACACCGTTGGCAACACTCAACCTGTCAAAAGCGAATTAGATCAGCTGTTTTAATTTTTACTTAATTTGTAAATTTAAAGCGTATTTAAGGAATAAAAGTACAATAAAATAAATAAAAATTGGCAAATAACGTTGTGATATAATAGATTTTAATAATAGTTTTCAAAAATTGAAGAAACAAAGTTTGTAATATTGATCATCAGTAACGGTAACCTCTTTTGAACAAAGAAGAAAGTTTCAAATCCTTAAACGGAAAACCGGGGAAGTATTAGTTATATTTTTTTTTGTCTTTATTACACTTTCGTTGTATTAATAACTTTTAATATATTTCTTTTAGTACCCATAAACGTTGCAATGGATTTTACTTTTGAAAATGTTACTTTGAGAAGGAAAAATGTATCAATGTCGAACGCGTCAATCGAATCATTTGAAACGACAACCTCAGACTACTTAGCCAGAAGTTTGCCGGATTTATCAGCCGTTAACGACAGTATCAATAAGGAATTGCAGGAAGAAATAAATTCTCTTAGGTGTCAATTAGAAAGTGCGCACAACGAAATCCAGAACTTAATATTAGAAAATAATTCTTTACGTAAAATAAACGAAGAAAAATCCAAAAATATTGTAATATTGAAACAAGTCGCAAAAACCACACCGTGTAAGAGTTCTACTAAAAATAAAAACTACAAGTGTTCTACACCAAAAAATACGAAATTAAATTACAATAAAGATAGTGTCAGTGAGATTAGAATACAAAACTTAGACTATGAGGAAAATTCAAAGAATAAATCTAAGACTAATATTGGACTATCTCAAAAGCTAAAAAATGTATGTACGACAACCAAACATTCTTCAATAAATTGTAATATAGATCCCATATATAACCAGAAAAATAAAATCATAGTATTAGGGGACCAAAAACTATGTGGCCTATCTACCAAATTATTGGACTTTGGATCAAATAAATACACCATCGTGTCAACAATCAAGCCTAATGCGACCTCAATGGAAATATTACATAGTTATAGTGACTTTTCTAACTTAGGTAACAAAGACTATGTTATTCTTGGAATCGGTACTCATGATCGTGATCCTTATTCTGTTTTTACCAATTTAAGTAATACCTTAGACAAACTTAGGCATTGTAAACAAGTGTTCTTGTTAAAAATTCAGTCCAACAGGTATTTAAATATAGGACTTCTTAATTATAAAATGAATTTAATTGTAAATCAATATAATAATTGTACTCTTATTGACTTGGACACCTATTTAACTAGATATAATCGTTACACACACAAAAATTATATTAACTGCTTGTATACAAAATTAAAAATTGAGATAGATTATCAGGAATATAAAAATAAATTTTTGTCATTTTCAAAATTAAAAGTTAGTCAACTAAATAACAATGTAACTGAGAATAAACTATTGAGCTCTAAAAAAATTACATACAGTGAATATAAAGAAAATTTGGAAAAGTTGGTATCTAATAGAATTAATATTAAAAATAGTGACAAATCTATACAAAAGCCGAAGAAAGGTACTATACCATATTTTTTTAGTATTAAACCAAGAATTAAACCGGAAAATAATTCAAATAATCTTTTGTTCAATAAAACAGTCAGGAAGGGTACAATACCATACTATTTTACTTTGAAAACCAAAAGTCTAGAAAGTATGAACAACAAAAACCAGCTTTTTCGTCAATAATTACCAATTTAAGCTACTTCACCAAAACATAGCAGGTGCATTAAAAAAGCGAGATTATTTGCAAGTAGCTATTAGTGAGCTTAGCAAAACACTAGGTAAAATTGATGTTATATGTCTTTCTGAAACTTTTCTTAAGCAAGGTTCTGAAACAAACTTTAAACTTGACGGTTACACTATGGCATCTCATTTTTCTCGTGACAATCAGCGTAGGGGTGGAACTTGTATTTTAGTGAGAAATGAACTTGATTTTAAAATGCTAGATTTACAAATACGCTTACCATTTTCCTTTGAAAGTTGCGCTGTTGAAATTATTAATTATAAACTAATAGTAATTTGTATTTATCGTACTCCCAGCTCAAATGTTGATATATTCCTAAATAAATTAGAATTATTATTAGAAAATATTATGATAAATTCAAAAAAGAAAATTATTTTATGTGGAGATTGGAATATAGACCTGATGCAGGATAACTGTACACATAAAAATTTAACAAGCATTCTTTCAAATAACAACATAAATCAACATATTTTAAAACCTACTAGGAAGCATGCATGTCTGGATGTAATAGCAAGTAACATAAATAATGTTCAGTCTAACACTCATACACTTGCTTTGTCTGATCATGAAACTGCTCAGAGTATACAAGCCAATATAGAGTCAGTCTTAGAATTTAAACAAAAAAGAGCTTTTTGGTTTGAAACAAATCGGATATATGGACAGGAAAATATTAAAAAGTTTCATGAATGTTTATCAAGTTTAAGTTTTAATGAAGTTTTTACAAAGTCAAACTGTGAAGAAGCATTTAATGAATTTCATGATATTTTACTGTTGTTTTTTGAGTTATGTTTTCCTAAGATCCGTGTAAAAGTTTCAAATAAACCAATAAAAAATAAATGGTTAACTAAAGGTCTTCTAAAATGTTGCAAAGTAAAACGCCAGTTGTACCTTAATTATCGTCATGCTCAATCTAATAAAAAAGAAAATAAATGTAAATATTTACATTATAGGAAAATTTTGTCTAAATGTATATTAGAATCACAAAAACAGTCTGCTTTGAAATATATTGAAAATTCCTCTAATAAATGTAAAGCTTCATGGAATCTGATTAAAAGTACATTTCAGAACAAAATAAATATTAGAGAAATAGGAAAAATCAAAGTAAACAATTTAAAGTACACAAATACTCAAACAATCTGTAATCTATTTAATAATTTTTTTATAAACCAGACAAAATCAAGTAGTGTAAAAGTCAAATCTACAAATACTTCAAAATCATATTTTTTACCAAATTGTAGTAAAACCATGTATTTGACACCAGTAGATGAGCATGATGTGAAAAAAGTTATTCATTCATTGAGAAATACTTATGCTACTGGCTATGATAATATTAGCACAGAATTATTGAAAAATGTTGCTAGTGTAATATCAAAACCTCTTAGCCATATAATTAATTTGTCATTTTTGGAAGGTAAATATCCAGCACGATTAAAAAAGTGTATTGTCAAACCGTTGTTTAAAAAAGGAGATATGTGCGATATGAACAATTATAGACCTATTACTTTAATTCCAGTCATTTCAAAAATCTTTGAAAAAATTATGTATGAAAAGCTCTATAATTATTTACTTGATTTTGACCTACTAAAAAATAATCAATATGGATTTAGGAAAGGTAGGTCAACTACATTAGCATGTTTTGATTTAGTAAAGAGCATAACTGAATGTCTGAATAAGAAAATGTATCCACTTTGTGTATTTTTGGATATGAGTAAGGCATTTGATTTTGTTTCACACAATATTTTATTATCAAAACTTGAAAAATATGGTATTAGAGGGAAGTCTTTAGATTGGATAAAGAGTTATTTAGAGAATAGGAAACAATGTGTTGAAATATCTAAAATATGCGGAAACCGTAAAAAAATATATACTTCAAACTACCTTGTTAACAACTGTGGTGTACCACAGGGCAGTGTTTTAGGACCCTTGCTATTTTTAATTTATATCAATGATCTTCCTGATAGTATAAAACATGATTGCTTTTTATTTGCTGATGACACTACCCTACTTATTAAATGTAAAAATAAAAAAGACTTGGTAAATGAAACAACCGAAACCTTATTCCAAGTCTCAGACTGGTTAATTAATAATAATTTAAAAGTTAATGTAACTAAAACAAAATTAATTGAATTTCAGAACTACCACAGTAATATTACCAAAAACACAAATATATTTTTAAATAAAGTAAATATAGATGCTGTAGATTATACAAACTTTTTAGGAATAATTATTGACAAAAATTGTAATTGGAAAGCACACATTGAATCTCTATGTAATAAGATTGATAGATTTGTCTATGTCTTGAGAAGACTAAGGGAAGTAGGAGACGCAAAAGCCTCCCTATTAGCATATCATGGATATGTCTCTTCTAATTTACAATATGGAATTCCTATTTGGGGAAATTCTGTTGAATTGGTACGAATTTTTAGAGTCCAAAAGAAATGTATTCGAGCAATATGTGGTGTTAATCAGTTACATTCCTGTAAACCACTTTTCAAGTCTCTTAAGGTACTTCCCTTACCATGTTTGTATATTTTAGAGGTATGCGTATTTGTAAAAAAGCACCAAAAGTTATTTAAAACAAATGCTGAAGTCACTGGTAACTCATATTTTAGGAATAGTAAGAAATTATATGTGCCTAACCAAAAATTAAATGTTTTTACAAAAAATGTGTATTGTATGTATATTATTATATACAATCATATTCCTGATAGTCTTAAATCATTGCCTATAAATAAATTTCGCAAAAAGTTATTTGATTTGCTGTTAGATAAAACTTATTATGATATTAAAGAATTTTTAGCCGATAAAATTAAATGTTAATGGATAGAAATATAAGTTTGTTGAATTGTCCTTAAAAAAAAATTTCAATGTAGTAAAAATTTTGTAAATGGTGAACATTATGTAAATTATAAAAAAAAATAATTACTCAAAATATGAAACTTGTAATTATAAAAATAACTTTGTAATATGGAATCATCCTTGTATATTTATAACAAGAACATAAATTAGAGAAAAAAAGACCAGCCCGCTGAGTTTCTTCCGCCGGATCTTCTCAGTGTGTGGCCGCGTTCCGATCCGGTAGTAATTCTGAAAAATCGATACAATTTATAATTTTAAATGTAATATAATATAATGATATTTTTTTTAAATATTTGCACACCATATATTGGTAGAATATGTCGGTAACTTAATTTATTTTTAACAACTTGTAACACCCATATTCTTGCAAATAAATATTTTCTTTCTTTCTTTCTTTCTTTCTTTCTTATGCATTCCTGAGAAAAAGGGTCTTGACAAACGGACAAGAAAGTAATCCTATAAGGGTCCCGTTTTTCGATTTCAATTACGGAACTCTAAAAAATTGTATAATACGTTAAACAATTAAATTCCAAATAACAATAGACTAGTATATATGTATATAGTATATATATATATATATATATATATATATATATATATATATATATATATATATATATATATATATATATATATATAGTTTTATGAGTCCATAGTGTCCGTAATGACTCGCATAGCCAATAAAAAACTTGAGAGGTGTCAAGGGACACCCGGATGGAACGAAGTTCCTTTTATTATTATTTACAAAAAATCTGTATACACTCAACAAAAATAATCGTCGCGACACCACACTGTTCAATGCGAAATAGAAATGAAAATATCTGGCTTGCTTTCTATAAGAGAGAGAGAGAGAGAGATAGACAGAGAAACATGCGCACGCCGCACAGCTTACAATAGCTTACTATAGCAATAAGTGTCGTGACAACTTTTCGTAAGAATTTTTTCCGTCTAGCCCCTTTTCACAACGCGCGATAAGGAACTTCGTTCCAATAGGGTACGTGAGAGAAAAAATTGACATCTCCACTTTACATATAGGGTAGCTCCCCTGGAAAAAATATTTTCCAATGTTTTATGTTGACCACTCCGTTGACGTGACTAACTAATATGTATATTCCTGCCAAATTACAGCTTTCTAGTAATAAGGATCTCTGAGCTATCGTGCGTACGGACGTGTGGACGGACGGACGGACGGACGGACGTAGCGAAACTATAAGGGTTCCTAGTTTACTTCGGAACCTTAAAAATGCTCACGTGCGATAGAAGTTGGTGTCTGGCTGGTTTTGGGACTATTAAATGAATGATAATATTTTAAATATAAAATACTGTCTAATATATTCCATCACAATAGCGTCAGTGCTTGTCACTGGCGTGTTCCGGTTTGGAGGGAAATGTAGCTAATGAACTTAGTGTGTAGCATTAAGACCTCGCCACGAGGATAGCAACGTATCATTAACATCTTTGGTGTCTATAGGCGATCCATCCAAGGAGGACTATCTGCTTGTTTGCTATCTATTTGTATAAAAAAGTATATTTGGTTTCTCTTTCTTGACATAGTAGTATTACTAACTTCATACTGTAAATTACGTGTCGCATTGCGACCGCATCGAAAAAATTCACTTTCATAATTTTTCCCTAGACCGCCAATTAAAGTATCACTTAAGAAAGTTCTTTCCGAGATAATACCTTACGATGAAATACAGCGTGTTTTTTAATATTACCTGAAAACAATAATGATTAAATTAATAATCTATATCACTACATAGTATAAAACAAAGTCGCTTTCCGCTGTCTGTCCCTAATCCCTATGTATGCTTAGATCTATAAAACGACGCAACGGATTTTGATGCGGTTTTTTTATTAGATAGAGTGATTCAAGAGGAAGGTTTATATGTATAATAACATCCATTATATAGTAAAGAAATACTGTTATAAACATATTTTGCAAAACAACGTTTACTGGGTCAGCTAGTCATCTATAAAAGAAACCACGTTTATTGTATGTGTACCTAAATATTTATTTTATGTATTAGGTACGTATTTTACAGTTAACTAACTGTTGCCAGCGACTTCGTCCGCGCGGACTTCGTTTACTCCGCACAGCTCCTCCCCCGTAGGTGATAGCGTGATAATATGTAGCCTATATGTTGACCCGGCCTGTTAGTAATATCCATGCAAAATTTGAAGTAAATCCGTGCAGTACTTTTTGAGTTTACTCCGGACATACATACAAACAGATAAACAGACAAACAGACAAAAGTTCTAAAAACTATATTTTTGGCTTCGATATCGATTGTAGATCACGCCCCAAGTATTCCTTTAAAATAATATTCAATGTACAGTTTTGACTTTCCTACGATTTTATTATATGTATAGATATATTTCCAAATACTTACTTTTTTGAAAATATTCAAGTTTTCTACCTGTTCAGGAAAAAAATGCTTAAATATTACGTTTGTTTTATGGGAGCCCCCTTTACTATTTACTTCAATTTTTATTTAATTATTTATTTTGAAACGTAATATACAACTAAATATTCTGTGAATTTTAAGCGTCTACCTGTTACCGTTATTAACATTGAGTAAAAAAATTACGAAAAAAACACCATTATTGTATGGGGACCACACTTAACATTTTTTATTTTTTACTAGCTGTTGCCCACGACTTCGTTCGCGCGGACTTCATTTACTCCGCACAGCTCCTCCTCCATAGCTGATAGCGTGATAATATGTAGCCTATAATATGTTGATCTGACCCGTTTGTAATATTCATGAAAATTTGAAATAAATCCATGCAGTACTTTTTGAGTTTACCCCGGACATACATTGACTTTCCTACGATTTTATTATATGTATATAGATTTTTAGTATTTTTTGTTATAGCTGCAACGGAAATACATAATTTGTGAAAAATTCAGCTTTCTAGCTATCACGGTTTATGAGATACAGTCTGGTGACAGACAGACAGATGGACAGACAGTCAGCGGAGATCTAATAATAGGGTCCCGTTTTACTTTTAGATACGGAACCCTAAAAACCATGAATCTTCCTTACCCATATGCAGTCAAATAAAATAAAATACAATACAATAATCACAAACTTAGTTAACAAACAATGTTTGATACATTTTTTGCTAACTAAATTTTTTATAACTTTCATGCAATTAGTCAATATACGAATAAAGTTTTTCAATTTTTAAACAAATATTCGCTGGAACTAATTGAATTTATTTGCAGTTGATATTGAACAAAAACTGCGTCATGCAGTATTCTGACTTTGAGAGTTAAGTATTTCATTTATATTTATACATCTTTATTCATATATATCTAGAATCAGTGTTTCAAAAACGTCCTCCAAAAATGAGCGCACAATTTTAAATTGTGCGCTCATTTTTGGATATATATATATATATATATATATATATATATATATATATATATATATATATATATATATATATATATATATATATATATATATATATATCCAAATATATATATATAGGACGTTTTTGAAACACTGATTCTGTATCTTGGGTTTTTTATATCAATGTTGATACTTATGATTATGTTGAAAATATCGAAAACTACTTAAAACGAGAATTGAGAATAATCGCATGTAAATGGAGAATATTATGTATAAGAATCAATGTAATAAATGATGATTCAACACTAATGTGTTTTTCTGGACTAAAAGTCAAAACTTGTGGCGAGGTCTAATGCCACATGCATAAGTTTATCGGCTACCTTACCCTCCAAACCGGAACACGACAGCGACAAGCACTGACGCTATTGAGGCAGGAATAGGTAAGGAGGTGGTACCAGACCCGGGCGAGACAATGCAGAACTCTACCACCTATTAGCCACGATGGTAGTGACTCGCGTAGCCAATTGGTCACCTTTTACGACCTAGCGCCTTTCACCACGACTATCTCCTGTCCAAATTTCATCAAAATCGAATCTGCGGCTTAGCCATAAAAGTGTAACCAACGGAGAGGCTTTCATATTTAAATATTAGAATGGAGTTATATGTTTTAATTATTTTTGTGTTATAGCACTCACCCCGTGCTTAGGAAAACTTGACAAACGTTAAAAACAACAAATAACAAACTCGACACGCAGGATTTGAATCTGCGACCGTCTCCCTAAAACCGGGACGCTCTACCGATGAGCTAGTGTCAACAGGCTCGACGTGGCGAAGTTCTTCTTTGCTATATGATCGATTCCGTTCGATTGTACTGATCGCTAGGTATACATACGTATATCTAGTCGCAGGTTCAAATCTTACATGTCGACATTTTTCTTTGTTATTTTTAAAGTTATATATATACTAGCTGACCCGCGCAGTTTCGTCCGCGGGTTAATTAATATGTCGTCGAGATAGTTTTTCATACAAATTTCATCCCCTATTTCAACCCTTTAATAACCCTAAAAAAATAGACTATGTTTAACCACGGATCTTCAACTACTTCCATACCAGATTTCATGAAAATCGGTCCAGCGGTTTAGCCGTGAAAGCGTAACAGATATACAAACAGACAGACAGACAGACTTTCGCATTTATAATATTAGTATGGATTTTATTTAAAATATTAAATGTTCTGCATTGTCTCGCCCGCGTCTGGTACCACCGCCTTACCTATTCCTGCCGCAATAGCGTCAGTGCTTGTCACTGTCGTGTTCCGGTTTGGAGGGTAAGGTAGCCGGTAAACTTATGCGTGTGGCATAAGACCTCGCCACAAGATGGCAACGCACCATTAACACCTTTGGTGTCTATAGGCGATGGTTGACTCTTCCCATCAGGAGACCCATCTGCTTGTTTACTATCTTATACTATAAAAAAAATAAAAAAAATAACGTTTACACTTCGACTCGATTAAAACGTTCCGGAACAGATTTCCTAACTTGTTATCGATTAAAAAAAATTACGCATAAGTCATGGATATTTATCTTCAATATTAATTCATAAATAACATAATGTCATTGCTTGTCACTATTGTTTCCGATTTAGAAGGTAATGGACCGTGAACTTTTGTATGTAATATTACAATACTGTCATATGGTTTATACACATCTGTTGGGATCTTTGGCTGTTTCTATGGAGATTAAAAATTAGGACAACGTTATAGTCAGGTTGTAAAAGTCAGGCGGTGAAAGTCAGTACATTGTTTAGTTGAAGGAAACTACTCTTAGATGAAGGAAGCTACTACTAGATATGAAATAACCAAGGAAAAACCGTGTCATTTCGTTCCGAGTAATGGCGGAATTAAGAACAGCTGTTTACTGCCTACATAACAATTGATAATGTTATCTTAACAATTAGTTTTTATTTTAGATTTAAGGTACACACCAAAATTATAAAAAAATACAAATAAACGCTCAAATCAATTTAATATTTTGTAAACAAAGGGTTATTTGACATAAAATTTTAACTTACCTACACTGACAGTGTATTTTAGTAATGGCGAATCAGCTGCAAGCTGTTTAAGTTGACGTTAATTTTCTTAAATGATTTGAAATTAGAACACTGTCAAAATTGTTGTAGTTTTGTCTATTATGAAAATCCTAACGTGTTAGACAGAGATAAAGCCATTTTTATTTGTTCAGCGTTGGAATGCATGCAATTTTATAATTTTGATTGTTTATAGAAATTAATGCCAAGTCCTTATCTTTCTCTTGTCAAAGAAACTACTAGATATAACTAAGAAAAAGCCGTGTAATTTCGTCACGAATAATGGCGGACTTAAGTACAGCCGTATATTAACAATTAACAAAATGTCAAGACTTAAATCTAAAAAATATCAAAATTTTATCGATATCTTTAATATTCTTTAATTCAAATAAGATTGAATAAAACATTGTTTATAAACAGAACACGAAAACGTTGTATTTAAGTATCAAATACATTTAAACAATACGTACCGGTGCAATAATACATTTTGTGATTTCATTCTATTATTAGTTCTTGACCTATAATGCTGCAATTAGACATCATCCTTTAATTTTTTTTACGTTTATATTTAAGGTACACACAACAATTAAAGAAAACCACAATAATTAAATAAAAACCGATAAATATTTATGTAAACAAACATCATTTCACGTAAAGAAGCAACTATGGTATTTATTTTGCAAATTTTCCGCGAAATGTTATATGGAATGCAACAGAAATGAAATTTTCTAACTTGATTTCTGTTGTAGCACAGCAGTTCCATAAAATTCAATCTAACTTAGATTTCTGAGATTAGCAGTTATACTAAAGACACCCAATGACAAGATAAATACCTAACCACAGACTACTAAGGAGAGAACTGATTGTTTACGTTAACCTTATCTAAATTCCAACTTCATTTAACTACTATTCCCCAAGTTTAAAAAATAATTATTAAACGCGGATAAGTTAGGGGGTTGATATAGAATCTTACGGAATATTTTAAATTTCAAGGTAAAGACTAAAAAACACGATGTATGAAGTCTCGCCCGTGTTCTTTCATCGAAATCAGTCTAGTAGAGCTTACCTCTTGTGGAATAGACCATCTACAAGACAGTTCGTAAGTGACGACCGATTGGCTATGCAAGTCACCAACATCGTGGCTACTAGGTGGTAGAGTTCTGCATTGTCTCGCCCGGATCTGGTACCACCGCCTTACCTATTCCTGCCGCAATAGCGTCAACGCTTGTCATTGACATATTCCGATTTCGAAGACAAAATAGTCGGTAGACGCCGCCTCACGGATAGCAACGCACCATTAACATCTTTGGTGTCTATAAGTGATAGTTTCTCTTTCTATCAGGAAACCCTCTGCTTGTTTGCTATCTAACGATAAAACAAAGCCATTTTTGCGTGATTGATTGAAAAAACATCCAGACATACTATTCAAAATTTATAATTATGACATGTATCCATTATCATCTGTACTAATATTATAAATTTTAAAGACTGTTTGTTACGCTTTCGCGACTGAAAAGATTTTGATGTAATTTGGCAGTTAGATAATTGAGGGTCAAGGTCAAGGTCAAACACTTATTTTTGTTAAAAATCAACCGCTAAGGGCCACAAATAGGAAAAGAATGTTAGTATTGGTGGTAAACTGGGTGGTAGAGTTCTACATTGTCTCGTCCAGGTCTGGTACCACCGCCTTGCCTATTCCTGCCCCAATAGCGTTAGTGCTTGTCACTGTCGTGTTCCGGTTTAGAGGGTAAGGTAGCCGGTAAACTTATGCATGTGGCATTAGATATCATCATAAGATAGCAACGCACCATTAACATCTTTGGTGTCTATAGGCGATGGTAGACTCTTTCCATCAAGAGACTCATCTGCTTGCTTGCTATCATAAGCCCCGTTTTCACTTTGATTAGTACGAGTGTGAGTGTTTAATGCAGGTGCTTAGTATTAAGATAAAAATACGTGAAGACAGCCGTTGATCAGTGCGAGTGATAAGTAATCAGCATCTATTCACTTTTACTATGCTGATTACAAATCATTCGCACTGATTCACGGCTATCTTCACATATTTTTGGCTTAATACTAAACACCTGCATTAAACACTCACACTCGCACTAATCAAAGTGAAAACGGGGCTTTATGATATAAAAAATAATGTTTAGAAAAAAAGCTTTAAAAGGGCCTTTAAATACGTTTCCTGTTAGAACAGCACCACAAACGCTGATAAATACGTAAGAAAAGTGAAATGAGAGATTGTATTAATGACAGCCAAAGCTACGCGAATCAACTAGTACTCTAAAGTAGAACATTATTTCGATCTTCAAGAAGAATACCTTCTTCTGGAAATTAGTCTAAGAGTAAACACATACTTATTCAGTATTATTTTCGTAAATAACACAAATGTCAAGATTAATATAATTTATAGAGGCTCGGGTAGATAGTATAAATTAGGGGAACACAATATAAATTATCGTTAAATACGGTCAGAGAACAACGACCGCTCGCAAGCGGCGGTGCTAAAACGACTAAACAAAAATCTAATTCTGTATTTCACATCATGTTAATGTGTATTTATATAATTTCATAATTACTTGTTTTTTCTTCATAGATTTATTAATTAACACCAACCGGTTTAAGGCACTAAGCAGTTTAACGCATCATCAGGGCAACAAATCATTGTATTGATTTGTTGCTCTGATGATGCGTTAAAACGCGAAACTGGCAAAAGTGATTATAAAATTAAGAATTATATTAACACACTAGCTGACCCGCGCAGCTTCACTTGCGAGTATGTTAATATGTCGTCCAAATAGTTTTTAATACAAACTTTCATCCCCTATTTTATCCCCTTGGGGGGTAGAATTTATCAAAATAATTTCTTAGCGGATGCCTACGTCATAACATCTACCTGTATGCCAAATTTCAGCCCGATCCATTCAGTGGCTTGGGCTGTGCGTTGACAGATCACTATGTCAGTCAGTCAGTCACATTTAAGTTTTATATATTTAATTTAATGTGGAGTTTTACAAAGTGCCGACGATATTAAATATTAAAAGTATTTCTCATCGTGCAATATTTGGAACGAAGTTCCTTATGGAGCGTTGCGGAGGGGTACCCTAGCCGGCGAAAAGCGTGCGTAATCTATACATATAATAAAATCGTAGGAAAGTCAAAACTGTACATTGAATATTTTTTTAAAAGAATACTTGGGGCGTGATCTACAGTCGATATCAAAGCCAAAAATATAGTTTTTAGAATTTTTGTCTGTTTGTCTGTTTGTCTGTTTGTCTGTCTGTCCGTCTGTCTGTCTGTATGTCTGTCTGTCTGTCTGTCTGTATGTCTGTCTGTCTGTCTGTCTGTTTGTCTGTCTGTCTGTTTGTCTGTTTATCTGTTTGTCTGTTTGTCTGTTTGTCTGTATGTATGTCCGGGGTAAACTCAAAAAGTACTGCATGGATTTACTTCAAATTTTGCATGAATATTACTAACAGGTCGGGTCAACATATAGGCTACATATTATCACGCTATCACCTAGCGGCCGGGTGCTGTGCGGAGTAAACGAAGTCCGCGCAGACGAAGTCGCTGGCAACAGCTAGTGTTAAATAAAAGAGCAAGAATTTTATGTGTAGTCTATGTATGATTATTAAAACAATCATTTGTATTTTATCAACCGTATATTCAAACATCAATAATTCCTCGCTACGTTTTGCCGTGAAAGACGGATGAACAAACACACATATGCACTTTCCCATTTATAATAATATATTTGTAGAATATAATATTCCATATATCGCGTAGGAAACTTTCATCAATTATTTTCATAAAACAAAAACACACAAAATACATATAATAAAATCGTAGGAAAGTCAAAACTGTACATTGAATATTTTTTTAAAAGAATACTTGGGGCGTGATCTACAATCGATATCGAAGCCAAAAATATAGCTTTTAGAATTTTTGTCTGTTCGTCTGTTCGTCTGTTCGTCTGTTCGTCTGTTCGTCTGTTCGTCTGTTCGTCTGATCGTCTGTTCGTCTGTTCGTCTGTTCGTCTGATCGTCTGTTCGTCTGTTCGTCTGTTCGTCTGTTCGTCTGTTCGTCTGTTCGTCTGTTCGTCTGTTCGTCTGTTCGTCTGATCGTCTGTTCGTCTGTTCGTCTGTTCGTCTGATCGTCTGTTCGTCTGTTCGTCTGTTCGTCTGTTCGTCTGTTCGTCTGTTCGTCTGTTCGTCTGTTCGTCTGTTCGTCTGTTCGTCTGTTCGTCTGTTCGTCTGTTCGTCTGTTCGTCTGTTCGTCTGTTCGTCTGATCGTCTGTTCGTCTGTTCGTCTGTTCGTCTGTTCGTCTGTTCGTCTGTTCGTCTGTTCGTCTGTTCGTCTGTTCGTCTGTTCGTCTGTTCGTCTGTTCGTCTGTTCGTCTGTTCGTCTGTTCGTCTGTTCGTCTGTTCGTCTGTTCGTCTGTTCGTCTGTTCGTCTGTTCGTCTGTTCGTCTGTTCGTCTGTTCGTCTGTTCGTCTGTTCGTCTGTTCGTTCAATGTTCAATAACAAACAAAACGTTTCCAATATGAATAAAAGTGGTGTGTATCAGTTGGAGTGCCAAGATTGTGGTGGCAAATACATTGGTCAGACAAGTCAGATGAGAGTAGGTTATTTTCAGTAAGATTGCAGGAACATACAAGATGCCCGTATTGGATCCAGGCTCTCCGTGTAGGGTTCAGGCTTCTTTGAAGAATAGACCAACTGCCGGACCAGGCAGGTCGTAAAAGGCGACCGATTTGCTACGCGAGTCACTACCATCGTGGCTACTAGGTGGTAGAGTTCTGCATTGTCTCGCCCGGGTCTGGTAACACCGCCTTACCTATTCCTGCCGCAATAGCGTCAGTGCTTGGCGCTGTCGTGAAATCAGAAATCAGAAATCAGAAGTACTTTATTCAATAAAACTTTTTACAAGTTATTTAACATTTTTTTAAACTACTACCAAATCGGAAACGCGGCCACACACTGAGAAGATCCACCCGGGTTTGGTACCACCGCCTTACATATTCCTGCCGCAATAGCGTCAGTGGTTGTCCCTGTCGTGTTCCGGTTTGGAGGATAAGGTAGCCGGTAAAATTATGCATGTGGTACTAGACCACGCCACAAGATAGCAACGCACCATTAACATCTTTGGTGTCTATAGGCGATGGTTGACTCTTTTCATCAGGAGACCCATCTGCTTGTTTGCTATCTTATGATATTGAAAAAAGATGGCGCTCAGGAAAAACATATTCTTCCTCATCTTGTATGTAACATGAATGTAGTGTGTGTAATGTTTATTTTTATTAATTTAATGTATTTCTAATGCATTTTATTTAAAAATATAATGTTTCTACAGTCCTCCACAATGTAAATTTTAACTGTGCCAAATTTCACACTCCACCGTTCGTGCATCTTAAAAGTTATTCTTTCACATATTAATACATGTATATAATGTATGTAATAGCTATATATATATATATATATATATATATATATATATATATAGCTTTGTGTAGTGCGGATCTAACAGCCATTGTTTAAGCAACTTAACTTGTTAACCTTAACTGGATTGTATATATTAGAGTCATGTTTATTTATTAGAAAGCACCAAGAACTATTCAATAAACTAAATGATAACAAAAGGGTATGGTCTAGGGATCCAACCAGGCTACAAGTCCCAACGAGTTCTTCTGCATTGTACTCAAAAAATTGCCATGCTATAATAATAAATATTTACAATAAATTACCTAAAACATTTCGCGAACTACCATTAAGACAATTTAAAAATGTATTATCTAAACTGTTAACGCAAAAAGCTTACTACAATATTGCCGAGCATCTAAATGATAAAATTGTTGTATAATAATAATTATTCCCTGTCTTATAAATAACAAGTATCATCCACTGGATATGCACTTAGGTTTGATAATTTTGAAGTTATAATAATACAACGAGTTATCTGTTTCTTCTTTTTATTGTGAAAATGTTACTTAATAAAATATAATTAAATGTATATTATCAAATATTGACTAATAATAAAATGTGACATTCTCTTATATAATTACCTTAATAAAATATAATTAAATGTGAATTAGCAAATTTTAAATAACAATAATACATAATGTCTCATTTTATATAACATTTAATTAAATAAGTTATAAGTAAGTTTATAATAGTTTTGCACACCGACACTACCGGTTGACTATGGCGGGCTAGAAATAACGTTGTAACACCTATTGTATATAACCCATTTTCATGCAAATAAAATATTCTATTCTATTCTATATATATACAGATAATGTAATAAAAATCAATGGACATATTACACAAATTGATCTAACCCTAAAATAAGCAAATTCCTTGCTTGTGTTATGGGTGTTAATCAACGATACTAATACACAGAAATACATATATAAATACTGTAACACATAATAAACACCCAAACTGAGAAATACAAACATCATGCTTGATACGAGATACTATATTGTTTGTTTCAGATGTGCTAGCCTGCTTAGCCTGCATCGTCTCCTCGTCATCTCGAACGCCATGGAACCCCACATATCTTTGGAAGGTAAAAGTCTACAGACAGGCAAAGATTAACAATATTTTAAAAGAAAGATTATAAGATAATATTAATATATTGTACCAACGTATTATCAATATACAGGCTGTTAGTGTAAACACCGTTATCCTTGAAACCAGTGGTTTGGTTCCACTTATGGAACGTAAATTCAATGAATTTTTTTTTTAAAGTAAAGGTCCTTATTTTCTCGAAATTATATCACCCTATACAAGTGCACGGCAAAGTGGACAGAGAGCGACAAAACGGCGCTTGATCAGACACCTCAAGCTGGCCGGACGGCCAGTACGACAAGTCAGCGCCCTTTGCGCATAGTATCCTTGAATTTACGGACGGTGTCGGACAGCACTTTCTTACATATTTGGAAAAAAAATAATGTTTTTTTATTTTTAAATTCACATAAACATATTTATAATTAAGTCAACTACCTATAGTTTTAATGACAACGGTGTTTATCCTTACAGTTTGTATTGTATGACATCGCTGGCTTGTTAGAATCTCTATTCTAGCAAACTAGTAATGTCATACAATACGTCTCTACGCAAAACAAAATTATACATTTTACATGTGACATATTAAAATTTCTTTATAAATATTTCAGTGCACGTTTTAAAATACTATCGATCGCCTTTGGCCGAAATTCGACCATAAACTAAGTAATAAAGTCTCTTTTTAAGTACTTTACTTGACAACTTGATTTAGCTGTAAAGAAAATACAATAGTATACATGTGTGTATGTCACATGAATGTAGTGTGTGTAATGTTTATTTTAATCAATTTAATGTATTTTTAATTTATTTTAATTAAAAATATTACGTTTTGCACTTGTCTTATATTTTCCTTTTGCGCAACTGTCTTAAAAATGGATGCAAAGTTTTCCTTCACATATTAGCATATAGATTAAATATTTACGGACGATTTCACGTAATAAAGGGGAATTTAACATAGCATCAAAATATATAAAAATATTATGGGTGTTACATGAAAATTACAAAAAATAACCACCGTTTAAGACCAGTTTCAGACATCAATCTTTATTCTTGATGAAATACGACTAGGCATTTCAGTTTTAATACGACTGATTACGAAATATGTCTTGGTAAACGGCAAGCTTCGAAAAATGGCTAACGAATTCCAAAAGTATCGGTCTTTATTAAAAATCAACCGTGCAACCACTGCTAGGTCTACTGCGTCATTGTCAGCTTAATTGAAATGACTGTGTTTGTGTTTCACTTTAATGTGATTTGTCTCAAATGAACAATGACGTTCGCTCATTGTAACGAAATTTCGATACTCTGTACTACATTTTTATTCACCTTAAAATATCAAGATTTTACACTTTCAATCGTCGGCACTTGGTGAAATTCCATTGTTATAAGTCCAAATTGGGTTATAATCACTTGTACTTTAATTTTACTACAAATATAGACACATAATTTTAATTTAAATTAATTTAAAATTAAAATTAAAGTACAAGTGATTATAACCCAGTTTGGACTTATAAAATATCAAGGATTTTTAATCGTTGTACACTAAGTTCAATTTAAGACATTTTTAGTTCCATCGATATTCTCGCAAACTAGCGATATGATAATCCATTTGTAGGCAAAGCTGCGCGATTTAACTAGTAATTTGTATTTTAGATTTATTTAGTGGTATCTTTAAAACAACAATGAAAATTTTTATACATTTATCTCTTACAGGAAAAACAAGACACAATTTTGAGAAATCAAGATGGCGTGAGTAAACATAAAGACTTTCAAAGAACATATTATAATTTAATACACCCTGAAACTACACATACCTATGATAAACACGTAAGACTACCCTTTGTTATAAACTACGAACAAAACGGTGATATTATTACTAATAAAGATATTATTAGTAATAAAGACAACTCAGAGCATACATATTTTCAATGTGCCAGTAAGAAAAGCAAAGCGGTACCAGTCAACTATCTTGAAGAGTTTAGGAAGGATAAAAAAACACTATACTTAATTGGATATGACGAAGAGATATTTATAATAATAGACGAAGTAATGTATCTTTGTAAAAGAAATATTAAATATGATTTAATTATTCATTTCTACATTATTTTTGATAACCAATATTTATATATTGATAGTATTGTGTGTAATATTGAGATATTAAAGCTTGTTCTAGATAAACATACTCATTATTATTGTGTTAAATCAAAATATATAAATGAATTTATATTTGGTGACAAAAATAATGTCATAATGATTCCCAAGGCAAGTAATTCAACTTATATTGACTACGACTTAAATAATTGTATCATAGAAGCTGACATTAGAAAACCAAAATATTATTATAACTACGAAGGCATACCAAACTTCTACAAAGTAGAACATGCAATTAAAAATCCTGATAAAATATTTGATTATGAATCTTATAAAGATAACATTAATAATGTTCGGAACAATGCAAAAATATTAAAACATATCAATTATAATGAATTGAACAAAGACAATGGACTTCTTAATAATGAGACTCCAAAACCTGCAGATATTGATTATGAAAGAAGTAAACATCAAAAAGAAAATATTGATATAATTGACGAAACAAAACAAACATCACGAAACTTAATATGTCCTTGCATCCAGTATTCCATTGAAGAAGGAAATCCATCTAAAACTACAATTCAAAGAATATTAGAACCAAATGCCATGCTATACGATAACATTAAATATAACAATATCTTTTATAAAGAATCTTTAAATATTCCTTTGCAAACAACATACAAATTTAGTGACGATATATCATTTTTTAAGAATCAAGGATTGTATAATCAACCTTATAAAGGGATGCCACTGTTTTATAATGAGCCAACTTTTGACACATTGATGGGTTATGCTCCTCGATACAATAAATGGTATCAATTTTCAGATTCACCTACGACGACAAACTACGACATCCAAAAACCATTTCAGAAATATTCAGATTCTGGTTTTGATTTACTTGACCAAACTGAAGCTGGATTGGGTTCAACTATCCTCAAATTTTCACCAAAGCCGCGAATATTGAAACAAGAAAAGATGGTAAATCCTCGGCCAATTTCTGTCCAAAAAATGGCCATAACACAAGAACAAACATTATTTGAAGAAACTAAACTTCCGTTAAATCAAGTTCAACAAAATATTTATCAAACAATGTATACTCACCAGCCAGATGAATTATCAAACTTTTATCAAACCAAGGCAAAAAGCCTAGAAAATATTAGCCAGTTCAAATTTAGACCATTTTCGGAAGAAAAACAATCCATCAATCTTTCGGCAACACTGAGAAATGTACCTGGTATATATATTCAACAAAGATATCCTACAAACGACGGCCAAGTGTATGGGCAGCCATTACTAAATATTGGTGAAAACTATTTATTTGACCCTTTAACACAAGCGATTAAAGACGAACAATATATACTTAATGAACCACGGTATTTACTACCAGCAATGAAAAATATTGTACCTTCAAAAGGCAATAAATTTCCAGTAGGAATGATCCATGAGAAACAAAAATTTGATCAATTTTTATTGCTACAAAGTAGTTATCCATTTCTAACTAATTACAAGAATTATTTACCTTACCGTATAAGTGAAGAATTCATTAAGGAGCTACAAAATATACCCATTTATGGACAATCTACAACAGATCGTACAGGTCTTGATATTCCAATAAAAAATGTCGATCCAAACAGACCTATGTTCACGAACCAAATGATACAAGACACCACACTGAATATACCATCTAGACATATGGATTTATCAACAGAACCAAATTATATACAACAAAAAGAATTGCAATTCAATTTCGGAATTCAACCTCAACTCTATAAGAATCAAAATCAACCTCTATACCTAGATCATCATTCAATTGCAGATAAAGTTCCCAAAGGGTTAAAATTCAGTTCTAAACCCAAAATAGAAGAAACTGCATTTGTACCAAAAGATGTGGATAATTTATTTGCTGCACTACGAAATTCACAAACTTATGATCAACTTCCAAAAACTATCCAATATTTCAATAAAGAAGTAACGCAAAGTAGTATGCCCACGTTAGCATACGATGATAGGAATAACATGCACCTTAAGCTAGATAAACCAAAACCAAAACCACTAAACTACATGACTTCTGATATAGATGTTCTTCAACTAAAACCTTCACTAAAACCAATTCAAAAAGCTTTAGTTCTTGATGAACAGCCTGCATTTTATCAATTTTTAGAAGATAATGGACCTCGTACACAAAATCTCGGTAAATCAACAGTAAAACCCGAATTTGGTTCTATGCTTACAACTCAGCCATCTAATCTTCCAGTGATTAGTGTAAGTAATACGCCTTTTGATATATTTCAAGTAATACCAACTTTACAAAAGCCAATAAGAGATGAGATATATTTTAATATTCCAGCGCAAACTTTCAATACGAGGCCAGTAACAATCGACCAACCCTTATATTTCAAAACCCCTATAAACAAAATGACAAATAAATTTAAATATCCTGATATTCTTAAAAACAAACAAACTTATACTCAATCTAATCCTAAAAATATAGATTTTGTTCAAACTCGCGATCCAACAAATTTAATTGTAAGTGATCCGTTTGATATATCACTAAATCCAGAATTCTATCCGCCACGTACAACTCCACCAACTGATAGTCACATAAAAAATATAATAGAGAAGTTTAAATTATTATTATCTCACGAACAACCAAATGTATTTAACATAAACAGACCAATTACAAAACCACTATTTTACGCTTCAGTTGGACCAATGTTACAATTACCAACACATATCTCACCCACAATAGATAATTCTGAGCCACAATCTAAAGATTTTAACATAAATATAAAGAAAATTTTGCCACTACCTGATTATTCTCCAAAATTTACAGTTAGTTTCCCAATCGATTCTTTCCCTAAGCTGTCAAGTTATAAACAAGTACAATCACCCAAGTCAAAGACAAAAGAGCAGCTAACACAACCATCTATTCTTCCAGTAATGGAGTCATTTATTAAACCAAATAATGAGTTAGAAAATTATCTATTTTATACACAGCCAATGAGAGAAAACAACCTAAAAAACAACATACCTAAAATAATAGGTTTACCAAATCAAGACCCAACACAATTTAAATACATTAGACTGTCACAAGATCCACGAAGTTATACACAATATAAAGACGAAATAAATATGATTGAACATCCGACATATATATCTAACTATCAAGACGTATCACCGAGTGTTCCAAAACATTTTCTAACCAAACTAAATTTACTCCAGAAAACCGATCCCATGTCATATTTGTCGGAAAAACCAACTGACTTATTATTACAGACGAATTATAACAGACTACATCAAGAAGCTCCCAAGCAAGTAAATATTAGTTCCACTGTCGAAATACAACCAACGGTTGATTATATCACAAATGTTATTAATAAGCCTGATACGTCACAGAATTTATCACCTCATATTTTACAAGCTACGTGGAAAAGCAAAGCTTTTGATCCAATATCTAGTATTGGATTATATAAGCCAACATTTAGCCCAATTTTTGATAATACAATTAATATTCCATTTGACCAAATCAACCCAGCATCTCAATTGTCTATGTATTTTACACCTACTGATGGAATAATTAAAGAACTCAATCCTAAAAAATTGTATCCTAAAGCTCAGCCAACATGGACGCAAATGACTTATTCACCTGTAATAAACCAACCATTAAGTGACGCTGCTACTACTGTGCCATATAATTTTGTAGACGCAACATTTAATTTGCCAAGTTTCAGCAAATCTCCTACAAGCAAGCTTACACTGAACGAAGGAAACCAAAATTTTAACGTTTTACCAGAGTTATTGTATAATTACCAAATACAGCCAGAATTAGTTACGAAGAGTTTTAAAAAACCTCATTCAAATCAACTGCCCCCAATATTCGAAAATTATATACCAACAAAAACTATGTTTCCGAAACCAACTGATTCATCAAATGTCCCACAATCAAATTTTCAGCCATCAATTGAAAATGAAGGTAATTATATACCAGTCGATAGCTCAAAGACGCCAATAACTAAGATGCAATCTTCATATAACACTATATTAGAGAATCCATATTTGTTCCCAAACTTTCCCAGTTCAATCCAACCTACAAAAGAAGCTTTCAGCTCTCAAGCTAACAAACCCAATTACATAAACCAATCGCTACCAAATTATTTCCAAAATAATAAACTATCCTCGAAAGATATTGTAAAACTTGATGCTCCATCTCCAACAGAAAATCAAGACTTTAATATGCGTAATAGTAAAGCCGAGAATCTCAAAAGTGTTCAACCATTATATAATAACGTAATATCCAAACCACTTAAAGATCTTTCACTGCAACTTTTAAACTTAGATCAACCAAAAAATGTTAACTTTAGCCCTCAAATCACTCTACAGCCAAATATAGACGAAAAATATCATACCCAGCAAATCAAACCATTAACAGATTTGTATTACCAACCTCAAACGTTAGATTCCCAAGAAATTCCTAATCGAGTCAAATTTAGTTTTTCACCCAAAGTACAACCAAATATTAGCCCTAAGGAATTAAGCCCTTTATTTTCACTCCAATCAAACACAAGTCCCACAACTGGCTTAAACGTACCATCTAAGTTACAACATACGATAGATAATGAAGTATATGATACTCCTTTAAGAAGTAATATTGACTCTAGCTTTATACCACCAGGACAATCATCACTTGATGCAATCACACCTAGTCCATTCGAATTTTTTGATACTTCAATAAAGCCTACTCCTGACAATATTCGCTTTAGTCCGGAAATCATAGTCCAGTCTACCATAGACAAACCTGCTAAAGTATTATCAAATGCAAAGCAAATCCCTACGTTACTTCAATTTAATTCTTTACCTGAAGTACAACTGAAAAAGTTTTCTACTGCAGTTGAACAATCTACGAATCCAACAAAAGATTTAAATCTACCATTTTCCTTTCAACCTATTTTAGACAATTCACCATATGACATGCTACACATAACTTCCGAACCGGTTCAACTGACATATTATACTTTAACGGATAGGCCATTAGGATTTCTCGATCCCTTACCAAAATATACTAATGAATATATAGGCCTCAGTCCCTTAATGTTACCTCAAGAGTTTCTTGATACCACAAGAGACAAACAACCTGATGACATATTACTAGATCTACATTATCCATCTCAATCATCATTCCATCAAAAAACACCCGATAAAGTTAAATTAAGTTTTCAACCCAAAATGCAACCACATGTCTATCGCAAAGAATCGAAAGATCTGCCTGCAGTGCAATTAAAAATAAGTCCAATGACAAACTTGTATTATCCGTTTAATTTACAACCTCCAATTGTTGACCGAGTAAGTGATACGCCTTGGAAAAGTAATACTCTCTATCAAACTACAGCACCGCGTCAACCGACGATTAACACTATTACTACGCCATTTGAAAATTTCGACCATATATTGGAGCCTGAAAAAACAGGCGTTTATCCTGAAATTACACCTCAACGAACAATAGACCAGGTACTGTATGAACAATTTGCCAATCCAATTCCTAAACAGCTCAAATATAATTATATACTTAAAACACTACCTATTATTAACGGTAACGTGTTTCAACATATCCCTGCATTACAGCCTGATATAAGTCCAACAACTGATTTTAATGTACCATCTTACATGCAACCCATAAAAGATACATTTTCATATGATAAGCCTATTGCAAGTAATAGTCCTTATAATCCTTTAGCGCCAATTCAACCACCATCAGATAAAACGATAGCCAGTCTGTATCCAGTCGATCGGCAATATAACGATTCTTCTACAAAACCCATTCCTGAAAACATAGGTCCCCAAATGATATTTCAACAACCTGACCAACGAATTCCTAGCCTACCTAAATTTACTTTTCCTCCCCATGACCCAATAATTGTTAACCCAACAGATTTTAACCATATTCCAACACCACAGCAGAATATGAGACCAGCAACAAATAGTTACTTACAAACTCCACTAGATAATTCAATATATCAGTCGCCAAATATGTATAATATTGCGTACAGACCTACTACAGGTCAACCAAAATATGATAACGTCTTACGCTCTCCTGTAAATATAAACTTTGATCACCCAGTCACACTTCAATCCACTTTTGACCCAACAATATATCATCAATTTAACAAAATATCACCCAGTAAGTTCTATCCATCTCAATCACCAAACTTCAAACAAATTCCAGAAAATATTAAACATATACCTAATACATTTTCTAATACGAGAAATATTCCTTCTGGACCCAGTGTACCAAGCAAACCATTACTTGACTTTACTGCAGATAGTGTAGTTAAATTATACGATTCTCCAACAGAAGTTATTCCTAAAAATATTAATTTAAATCATGAAATTATATATCAGTCGACTATAAACCCAACATTTTATAACCATCCTTCAGAAATATTACCAAATTTGTATTCAAGTCAAACACAATATATACAACAAATTCCTAAACAATTCAAATTAAATTTCTTACCCGAAAAACTACCTATTAATAATCGTAACGTTTTTCACCATCTTCCTGCATTACAGCCAAAAATAAGTCTAACTGATTACAGTATACCATCTTACGTGCAACCTGCAAAAGATAAACTTTTATATGATAAGTTAATTACAAGTAATAGTCCTTTTAATCCTATACCACCAATACAACAATCATTCGATAGTGTGATACCCAGCCCACCTAAATATATTGATTCTTCTGAAAAACCCATTCCTAGAACAATAGTTCAACTTCCTGACCAACAAATTCCTCAACAACTTAAATTTAGATTATCCCCTAAAGGACAACTGACAGCTAATCCATCAGAATTCGACTATGCTCCTACATTACAATTAAATACGCGTCCAACAACAGATAGTAATGTACCATACGTGGAACCTCCACGAGTAAATTCAGTATATGAATGGCCAAATAAATATAATATTGCTCATAAGTATAAACCAAATGAATTTTCGGATGACTTATCGAAACCCACTCCCGTAAATATAGACTCTAAACTCCCAATTACACGACAGTCTAATTTTGAACCAACAATGTATCCCCAACTTACCGAAATATCACCAAATTTGTTTTATTCACCTAAGTTATCAAACTTCAAGCAAATTCCTGAACAAATTAAATATAGTCCTTTATATGAAACACGACTTACAATACAACCTAATATAATCACAACAAATAATTTTAAGTTACCATCTTACGCACAACCTTTTATAGGCAATTTAGAACATGATACATTATTAACATATGAAATTCCCTATAGACCCAAAACATCAAGTAAACTATCACTTGACCTCATTACAAATAGTCCAGTCGAAACTTTCGATCCCTCATCAAAAGCTATTCCTTACGATATAGATTTTGGCCCTCAAAACTCTCAATCAATTTTTGACCCAAAGGCGTATAACCCACCTACAGAAATATCATCAAATCTGAATTACCCATATCAGTCCCAAAACGTATACCAAATTCCTGAGTTGGTTAAGTTAAACTACACACCCGAAACACTACCCGTTGTTCATCGTGAAGTGTTTCACCATCAACCTGCGTTACAGTCAAAAGTAAGTCCAATTACCAGTTTAAAAAATCCATCTTACATACAACCTACAAAAGATATACTTTTATATGATACGCTAGCTGCAATTAACAGACCCTATGTTCCTATAGCACCAATTCAACCATTATTAGGTGTCGATTTCTCAGTAACACCCATTCCTGAAAACATAGAATTAAAGCCACCAATAATATCTCAAATTACTGACCAACAAATTCCTAAACATCTCAAATTTAGTTTTCCGCCTAAAAAACAACTGACTGATAATCTATTAGAATTTAACCATGTTCCGACACATCAACTAAATATGAGTCCAATGGCGGATATTAAGCCATCTTACTTGCAACCTCCAATAGATAATTCAGTATTTGAGTTACCAGAAACATATAATATTGCACAAAGGCATATGTCACCGGCTCATCTAGAGTATAAAAACATTTTAAAAAAGCCATCCGAATTTTTAGATGCTTCTTCAGAACCCTCTCCTGTAGATATAAGATCTAATCTCCCAATCACACTTCAATCTAATTCTGAACCAATAATGTATCCTCAACTTAATGAAATATCACCAAACGTGTTTTATCCATCTGATTCATCAAACTTTAAACACATTCCGGAACAAATTAACTATAGTTATTTATCTGAAACACAACCTACTATGTATGGTAAAGAATTAAGCCCAACAAATTATGTAAAGTTACCATTAACGGACAATTTAGCACAATATAAGCCATTGAAAAGTAATATTATCTATAATCCTACAATACCTAATAAACCATCATTTAATGTTTTAGTAAATAGTCCAGTAGAATCTATTGAATCGTCGTTGAAATCTATTCCTAAAGATAGAGACTCTCGTCCTACAATTATATATTACTCAAATGTTGACCCAAAGACATATAACTTACCTACCAAAATATCATCAGATTTATATTCTGCATCTCAACCCCAAAACATACACCAAATTCCTAAAGAACTTAAATTAAATTTTGTACCCGAAACATCACCCACTATTAGTCGAAACGTGTCAAACCATCTCCCTGAGTTACAGCCAAACATAAGTCCAACAATTGATTTCAATACACCACCTTATATACAACCAACAAAAGAAAAATTTGATACCCTTATTTCAAGTAACACTCCTACAGCACCAATTCAACCTTCATTAGATAACACGATGGCCATCCCACTTGAATCTGCAAAACCCATACTTGAAAATATTGGGTCTTCAAAAAATCCCCAGTTAATACTTCATCTTCCTGACCAGCAAATTCCTAAACTACTAAAATTTGATTATCCGGCTGAAGAACGACTGAGTGTTAATCCATTAGAGCTTAACCATTCTCCAACATCACAGCTTAACATGAGTCCAACAACAAATAATAAACCTTACGTGCAACCTCCATTATATGAATTACCAAACACATATAATATTTATTATAAGCCAATTGAATTTTTGGATGATTTATCAAAACCTTCTCCTATAAATATAGATTCATATCACCCAATCAAACTTCAATCCAATTTTAACCCAAAAATATATCACCAATTTAACGAAATATCACCCGATATGTTTTATTCACCCCAGTCACCATATTTTAATCAAATTCCTGAACAAAATATATATAATGATTTATCCGAAACACAGACTCCAACACATCCTCCAACCTCGAATAGTGAACAGTTGAGACATATTATACTTCAACCAAATGTAAGGCCAAAATATAATGTAAATTTACCAACTTACGTGCAACCTACTTCAGACAATATAGTATCTCATTCACCATTGACAAATTATCATCCTTACAGACCTTACAGAGCCAGTACATCGACTAAGCCATCATTTGATATTATTCCAAATAGTGAAATTAAATTTTTTGATCCCTCGTCAAAGACTATTCCTCACAATATGGGTTTTAAACCTCTAACCATATCGCAATCTACTTTTAACCTAACCGAATTATCACCAAATCTGTATTTTCCATCTCAGCCTCAAATCATGCACCAAATTCCTAAGCAACGTATACAAAATTCTGTACCCGAAACATCACCTCTTATTAATCGTAATGTGTTTCACCATGTACCTAATACACAGCCAAACTTGAGTCCAATAACTGATTTGAATGTACCATCTTACATACAACCTACAAGAGATGAACTTTCATACGATATGCTAATTACAGGTAATACTCCCTATACTCATATGGCACCAATCCAACCATCATTAGGTGGCGTGATAGACAGGCCCTTTAAAAATTTAAATCCATCTTCAAAATTTATGCCAGACAATGAAAGGTCAAGTCCCCAAACAATATCTAAACATACTAACCAAAAACTTCCTAAATTTGCTGACCAGCGAATTCCTGAAACATCTGAATTTAACCATGTTCCTACATTACTGAGTTTGACGATAAATACTAATGTACCATTAGTACGAACTCCACTCGATAATTCAGTAAATAAATTACCTATATATAGGCCTCCTCCTATAAATATAGGCCTTAATCCCCCAATTAAACTTCAATCCTCTTTTGATCCAGCTAAGTATGACCAACTTAACGAAATATCACCGAATATATTTTATCCATCTCAGTCACCAAATTATAAACAAATTCCTGAACAATTTAGGTACAGTCCTTTGTCTGTAACACAACCTTCTATAAATGGCAAAGACTTGAGTCATCCTTCGCTGCAATCAAACATAAGCCCAACAAATGATTTTAATATACCATTATACTCACAACCTGTAATTGACAAATTACAATATGACAAACCATTAACAAGTGATTTTCTCCACAAACCTACTGACCCAAATGAACCATCATTTAACCTTCTAGCCGACAGTCCAGTTCAATTTTTTGATTCTACCCCAGAAGCTTCTCCTAGAGATATTGAATTCAATCGTCAAACAATATATCCACCAACAATTGATCCAACGATATTTAACCAACCTGTTGAAATATCACCAAATCTTTTTAATCCATCGTATCCCCAAAAAATATACCAAATTTCTAAGCAACTTAAATTTAATTCTATACCGATAACACTACCAAATATGAGTTATCAAAGGTTTCACAATCCTACAAAAGATAAACTTATATTCCATACACCAATTTCAAGTAATAGTAGTCCTTTTACTCCTACAGCATCAATTCAATCATCATTAGATAACAAAACGACTAGACCACTTGAATATTTTGATTCTTTTAGAAACCCCATCCCTAAAAACATAGGCTTAAATCCCCAAATGATACTTCCACTTCCTGGCCAACAAATTCCTCAACGACTCCAATTTACTTTTCCATCTGGAGAACAACTGACTATTAATCCATCAGAGTTTAACCATGTTCCTACACCACAGCTAGATATGAGTACAACAATGGATACTAAGCCACCTCACTTACGACCACCACTAGATAATTCAGTATATCAATTGCCAAATACATATATAACAATTTCTTTCACACAACCATCAAAAGAGAAACCTTCATATGATACGTTTATTACAAAAAGTAATCCTCATACTCCAATACAAACAGTTAAACCATTATTCGATGATAAGATAGCAAGACCACCTAAATATTTTGATTTCGCTACAACATTCACTCCTGAAACTATTGGGTTAAATCCCCAAATGATGTCTCAAATTACTGACCGACGAATTCCTGAACGACCTAAATTTTTTGTTCCACCTGAAGAAGAAATGACTGTTAACCCATCAGAGTTTAACTATGTTTCTGAACCACGACTAAATATGAAGCCAATTACTGGCGACAATTTACCGCCATATTTACCTCCTTCACCAGATAAAGCAGCATTTGAGTTGCCTAACACAGATAATATTGCTTCTAGATTTACACTTTCAGGACATCCAGAGTATGATAATATTATAGATAAGAAGTTTAATCTTTTGACAGCACCTAGTCCTGGAAATACAAATTTTAATCCTCTTACTTTATCTCAATCTACAATTGACCAATCTCAACTATTAAATTTCCAACAAATCCCTGGTCAACAGAAAATTAGTTCCCTACAAGAAATTCAACCAAACAAATATCCTGAAATTTCTCTTACTTTCGTACATCCCACAACAGATGACCTATATACGCCTATGGCCAACAATGTTCCGTACAGGATTTCAACATCAGAGCAGCCGTCATATTATGCTATGATACCTCAACCGTATACCTTTTCCGATTTTTCAATCAAACTTGTTCCTGAAAATAAAGGCATAAGTCCCCATATAATTCAACCAAACAGAGACCAACCAATCAAAATATTACCAGATCAATACTATCAACAAATTCCTAAGCAAATCAAAATGATTCCACTCCCTAAAAGGAGGCCAACAATAAATTCTTATGTGATTGAAAAACCACAAAGTCTAATTACAGATCCGAATGTACCATACTACTTACAACCTAAAATAGGAAAACCAGTTTATGATATGCCGTTGACAAAAAATATCTTTGAGTCTAAGGTTTCCAATCAACCATTATTTAACACTATGTCAGCAAGACCGTATCAAGTATGGAATAATTTATCAAACAATATCCCCGAAAAAACAGGTTCTATTGTCAAGACCATTTCGCAACCATTTATTGACCCAACTATGTATGGACAACCTACAGTTAAAGAATTACCAAAACAGTATCGTCAGTCTCAAGATATTCCTAGACAATTCAACACCAAATCTGTACCAGTGATACTACAAATTAATCCAGCAATAAATATATTTCACAAATCGGTAGTTTCCGATATACAACCTGATTTAGATGGGAGTGTTTCTTATACACCAATATCAAATATTAGAAAAAGTAAGCCTTCAATCGGCCCCGTATTTTATGACGCGAAGAATAAGCCAGAATATTTGTATAGTTCAACGTTAGAATGGCCATCATATATCCCAGCCGAACAATTTATTGGTAAACAAGATCCCAAAAAATATGGTATTGATTACACCCCTGAACCAAATGAAATACGACATTATTATCAAGTTCCTAATAAGTTTGGACTAAATCTTTCATTCTCAATGCAACCAGATATTAATTTAGGGAATGTCTACGAAAGACCAACAACTAACAATATACAAAATCCTTACGTACAATCTATAACTTACGACGCTGTTTCTCAAATGCCAATTCAGATCACAGATGTAAGCAAACCAATGAATGACATAATGAAAATATCTCCAGATTCGATTATTTTACCACAAAATTTAAATTCTCCTCTTGCAGCTGATAAAAGCCCCGAAAAGCCGATGCTTAATCTAAATAATGTTTATCAGATATCACCAGAAAACTATCAACCCAATCTTAGCGTCGGCCAACCAACAAAAATGTCACCAGATTTATCAAATTATAATCAAATGCAACCAATGAAATTCCTAACAATTCCCAAAGAAGTCGGATTCAGTCCTATATTGCCGTTATTACAAACACCTGATCCAATTTCTAATAAACTAAATTCAATGGAACCGCCACTTTATGATCTATATAAACCTCAAACTTTTGATGCTCAAATGTTAAAAGAACCTGTTGTTTATACCAATCTATTACAAAAACAGCAAACTCTCTCTAGCACCGCCACTCCATCGACAATTGAAAAGTCAATTGATACAGTTAATCCACAAATGTATTTCGAAACTCCACAATTTATAACAATGCCGTTAAATAATGATAATAAACAGGATATCACAACCCTATTTTATGATCCTATTAAAGCAGATGAGGCCCTTCAAAATAAATCTCCAACATCACCAGCTTACAGACCAATAATAAATGCAGGTTTTGAAGCACCAGATTTACTTCCACTTGATACAAAAATTAATATACCACACAAAATATTCGGTTCAATATCAGCTCCAATAAATCATGTACCAGATACTTCCACAACACATGCATATCAAGTGCCGATTCCGAACGAATTTAATATTGATCGACAACCAGTCATAAAAGCATATGAGCCACTCAAATCTCAATCGATTCCGGAAAGTGAATATGGTTCTCGGGCTAAATGGCCCAAAACAATTTTAAATCAGCCAATGAACTTAAATAAAAATAAAGTTAGCGTAGTACCTAGTACAATAACGTACGAGCCATATGGAATTTCCGATTTATTCCCATCTGTTGACAACCCTATTACCAAAGGTGATCTAGTTTCTTTATACCCGACGCAACCAGAATATAATTCAATTAATTTGGATAATAAGCAAAATCTTATTGCTCACCCAATATTAGATGACCAAATAAAAAATAAAAATTCAAGAATTGCTTCTAAATATAGTGACACAGTAAATTTACCAAACACCTTACAAATAATGCCAATTGGAGCTCAAAAAGATCTAAAATACTATAATATACCTGAAATACAACCAGCAGTTTCTCCCACAGTCGATGTCACAGCTAAGCCGTTCATTCCCATGTTACCAAATTATCAACCTGAATACACGGATCTAAATCCTACAAGTAAAATGCCAGAAAACAAACCTGAAATGTCAATTCCACTTGAATTTATTGGCACGGAATCATATATAAAACCCTCAAATATACCCACTTCTCACCAACTAAAACTACCAAACGAACTCGAAATTTTACCACAAAAACCTCATATACCTCTTAAAGAACGGGAATACAGTCCAATATATATAGATCAGTCTATAGCTGGACCAGAATTAGATTTAACTCTTACACCAGAGGATGTGCTATCTAATCTACAATATGGTGATTTTATAAAGCCAAAGGTTGTGCCTTTGTCTCCTCCTACTATAGAAATACCATTAAAATCTGGCATTTTACCACATTCTTATCCCAAATTTGTACCTAAAAAAAATTATTCTGACTTAGAAAGTATATCACCATTAACGTTTGATCCAAATATTATTACAACTACGCAAACAAAAAAATCACCAGATTATCAAAGCGAGCCTTTTAAATTCAAAAAACTTGCTTCAGAGTATGATGAAATTCCTATATTACAATCATCAATTATTCCAATGATGGACATAACTGGTAAACCAACCTATAAACCAACAACGGAGAATTTAGAACTCGAAGGGCTTAATCAGCAATTTTCACAAAAGACCAATAACCAGCCAACTATAGGCACTCAAACATTCAAGCAATTTATTCCAACAGAACTTAATATTAACGTCATACCACCACCAACAACCAATAATCAAATTATTACCAAAGAAGTACTTACGCCTGAATATCCAAGTTACGTATCAAAACTATCTTATCACATACCCGCATCACGCCTGAGTTATCCGCCTATTAAGAAAATAGATTTTAAACCTTTAGAAATAGATCAAATGTTAAATCATCCTGTTTACTCACAACCTACTGCAACACAACATCCTGTGATAGCTGATGATATGACTAAAGTACCAGTTGAATCATATCCATCAATAAATTATTACCAACCATTACATACAGATGCAGTACACACAAAGCCCAAAACATTCGGATTACAACCGAATAATGAACTTAAGATGCACATGCCTAAGGAACCAATTGGAATACCAATCTTTGAAGACTATGCTAAAATACCTTATCAAGGTTTTAAGAATCTAAAACCATCTATTGGCCCTAAAAGTCCACCACAATTACTATACACCGACCCGAAACATTTGACACAAAAGTACTTAAACTATGTACAACCAACCACGAAGAACCAGATATTTGAAGAACCTTCACTTGAAGAGTTGGGACCTGTTTATTCCATCTATAAAACTAAAAATGTTTTACAACCAGAACCAAACTTTTACAAAGATTTACGAGAATTCAAACAAGTTCCTAACGAATTTGAATTCAGTCCTTTTGTTGCATCAGATCCTGTTTTTATTCAAAAGATAGGTGAAAAACCACAATACGATTTTCGCCCACAACTATTTATTAATCTAAAAAAAGATAGATTATCTGCACCACTTAACAATTATAGATTAAATAATAACTTAAAACAAAACAGTGACCCTTTTGTCAGTTTAAATATTGACAAATTATATGAGCCACAGATTCAACTACTCGAACCCTCAAATTATTATCAAGTTGATCTATTAAACCCGTTGCAAAATACCAATAAACATGAATTTGTTCCAATTCCTGCATCTAAGCCAACAGATTTCAGACTAAAAGCCGTATCACCAAATCCTCAACTAAATCAAGATTTTGAAAATATAGTTCCAAATATTGACTCCAAGCTAATAGGAATATCACCAGTACCAATTCACAACCAAGGTTACTTGGGCAATCCTTATACATTATTTGATAAACCACAATCTCAGAAAAAATCAAACAAACCAAACATTGACCCTCTTCTTTATGGTCCATATGTAAAACCAAATAATTATGACAATCCATCTTTCGAGCAGCCTATATCAGAACTATCAAGAAAACTGATGCCAATCATGGAAAAACCAATGGCTCAATTGTCCCAATTAATTGATAAATCAATTCCATTGGATAATATAAAAGAAAAATCGTCAAAGCTACAAAACATGAAGCCAGTTGTTAATGTATGTCCATTACACTCTACAAAAGTTTGTCCTTTACTTGATGCTGTAAAGGCAAAAGAACTGACATATTCACCAATAAAAAGCTCATTGGAATCAATACACAACGAACGTTCCGAAGAATTGCCTGATAAACTACACGAAAAAATAGGTGATGAGGCACCAATGCTTACTAGACAAATTTCGCCAGCGATTTATAGTTTAAAAAATATGATAAACGAACCAAATTATTTAGTATTAAATGTACCAACTCAAAATCAGATTCAAGGTCCCGGATCAACCATTAGCATTATAGATGAAGCAAATATGAGACCTATTATTGAGTTTGGAAAGTATAAGCCTAAAGAATTAAAACAAATCTACAACAAAATTCCTGGACAATCAGAAACGCTACCATCTGTAGTACAGCAAATATCACCAATTCCCGAAAAAATAATTAAAACCAACCAACCAACAACTTACACATACAGTGACAAACCTTTGATTAAAAACACTACAAAACTAAAACCATACCCATCAAAAGCACTAAAACAATGGCCTTATGATATACTATCAGCAACATATATACCAAACCAACCAAAACTTATTTATCCACCTGATATTCCCACGAAATCTTATAAAACTAAATTTACGCATTTGCCATCTCTTACAACGCCATTGTATAAGGTTTTGACTGATGAACAATTAGAATTTTCAACTCAAAATAACAATTTCACTCAAATTAGTCCTACGTTTTACAAACTACCAATTGATGTTCTACATCAAAAATCACACATATCACCACAAATTTTAGCTACTGGTCTAACAGATACACCATATGAAGTTCTTAGACCAGAAAATTTTATCAAACCTAAATTAGAATTTACTCCTAATTTGGATAATAATCAACAATCAACATATCGTATTCCAGCAAATCTTCATGAAAAGTCGACTCCGATTCTACCTATTTTACCAGAAAATGATATGACAGAAAAACTAACTTATCCTTATAGAAAGGATAAATATAAAGAAATACCTGATAAAATACCGATGTTTGAGACAAACTATCATTTAAATACATTAAATGTATCCTCGCAAGAATATACGCCAATATCTATAGACAAACAATTGTATAAACCTACAGAGATGCAACCAAAGTATGAATCTTCCTCCATTGGAAAAATTCCCGAAATTAGAAAATCATTATACGATAGTCAACCTTTAATGGAATATTTTAAAACAAAACGAATGCGCATACCTCAAAATATAATAGCAGAAAATCTTCCAAAAATTACACCTAACATACCTCCATACAAACCAATTGATAAATATTACTATACACCTTTATTAAAACAAACATATGATCCAAAAATGGTATCGCTACCCAACCTTAACATAAATAATCTCAAATCTATCACTAGTATACCAATACTACCACAAAAATCAAAACAAATACTACTAGATTATGAACATACAAACGATAATAAGCTTGAAGATATATATTCAATTCAAACTCATGATCCAATGCAGTTTAAAACAGAGTATTTAGATAGTTCTCATATAAAACCATGTCTGCCTCATCGTAGTTCTAAATTAACAAGAATTCCATGTCAATCAACACCTTTAAATTTAGTTCAACCACAGAAAATAATTGGAAGCATTACACAATTGCCTTCTGGACATTCAATATTATCACCAACTGTAACAGAAGAGTCACCTGTAAGTACAGTCAAAACAATGCCATCATCATCACCAAAATCAGAATTATTACGGAAGACTTATCCTACGGGGTCGTTCTATAAACCAATGCCTAAATTAACATCCTATTTAATTAATCCTTTACCTCCACTATCTCCATTTTCAAAACCTGTATTAGAACAACCAAATATTAAGTATTTCTCTTCTTTTACTCCAGATGTATTTCCTACAAAACAAGAAAATTTGCCTCTTAAACTCAGACAACTTTATTCTTTAGACAAACCAGTCTATGATAATGAAATTTTAAATTACGATTATTTACCTGTAAATAAATCTCCTAAGTATTCAATTTACACTCAAAACTTAATTCCACCAATATCTTCTGCAGAATTCACAAAAGACAATTCGAAATCTAATTTCTTACCACCTTTCTATAAACTTCTAACAAAAACTAAACCTGTACGGTATATAGATTCAAAATATACGCCTTCTATGAAATATAGACAAAATTATTTACCAATTAGCTCCCTTACGAGTACACCAAAATTAGAATATAATTCACCTATTGCTGACTTTTCCTCAAAATTATTTTCTAAAGTAAGACCCACCACTAATATATTTTCTACCCCTATTTTGAATCAACTACCGGTAAAATCACCATGTTTTGTATGCCCTCCAAAAATTTCTAAAGTTAGCGATAGAACAGATACAATGACTAAAGGAATACCTTGTAAACCTTCATTACCGAATACAAATTTATTACAAACAGAAGAATATATATCTAAACCTTGTAAACCTATAAGCAATACTCTTGAAATACCCACTGAATCAACCATGTATAACCCAATCATTAAAAGACCATGTTTTGTTTATGCTCCAAAATTAGGTAAATTCTTTAACAAACTATTTGGAATACTTCCCTGTAAACCTGTAACTTTAGAAACCACTAAATTAGATCGACAAACACCAACTGAATTCTTAAAACAATATGATAATGCTAAAATAAGTAACGTTAAATTTTTAAGCAACCCTAATCAAATATGTCTATCATGCTATTATCCAACAAGTTGTGATAATCCATGTACTACTTACGATTGTCAATTTAATCGTTTAGAACCAAAAAATATAGATCAAACTCAACAACTTTATACCATTCCTACACAAGTATGTAGACCACCACTAGCGAAAACATATTATAATAAACAACCTTTATTTGAATATCTTAAATCTGAAACTTTAAGTACATTCCCATGTGTTTACAATAATCAAATCCAAATTGAACCTTGTAAACCTAAAGAAAATTATTATGAAGTGTTAACTCCAAGCCCACGTAATTCTATTATTAAACCGCCTTGTCTTGTATGTCCTTCAGAATTATCTGAGCCCGTAGCTGAGGTATCACAAAAAATACCCACTCAGTTCACTTACAATTTACCATGTCACATATTACCTTGTAATTCACAACAAACACAAAAAATTCTTCAAAAACCGTGTGATAATGTTGAACTAAATAACAACCATCTTTCAAAAACTTATAGACCAGTATGTCCTCCATGCTATTACCCTTCACCACAACCAGAAACCTCAACTTTTAATTATCAATCTCCAAATACTGATTCCAGTGTTATATATCGAAAGATTTTTAGCCACATACTAAAAATGGCACCATACATTGCTAAGAAAATATCATCGCTACCGTCATCTCAAATAAATAATATTAAAGAAGTTACTATACCTTTAGACGAAATAGAATCAGTCGAGTTTACTGACGAACCAGAAGACAAATCCAAACTATTCTTTATACGAACAGAACATCCTAACATAAAAATCAAAAGCTGGATTTCAGAATCAAACATAAAGAAATTGAAATTAAAGTTAGTGTATAAAGATGAGGGGTGCAGTAATATCAAAGTTTATAATTTCATGCCAGTTTTCAATGGGTCTGATATAAATTATGAAGAAGTACAAGAAATCGCAAAGAAGCTCATTGAAAAATATTATGGAACTCCTATAATTATGAAAGAATTTCCCAAATCTAAGCCTTTTATTGTTATAGACGATATAGATAAAAAACTCATTAAAAATGGACGTTGTTACATTCTTTGGCCATGTATCTGTAACAACACTCAGACTAGATGTTAATAATAGCCCACATTTATGCTTAGGGGTTTAAAAAGTACGAGACCAAATTTTGAGCAAAAGCCTCCTGGATTGTGAAATAACAAGCCATATGTGAGTTGAATTATTCAAACTTTATCTTATGTCAAAAATATATAGTTTTAGATAAAAAATAACCCTCATGTGAATAAATATATTCAACTCATCTTAAATTCGCAATTAAATTGCGAATTGAAATAAAAGAGACAATCAGTACGCTGCGGCACGTATAGAAGAATTCAACAACTCTAAAATATATATATAAAAAATGAGCCATTTATTGCAATTTACTGATTGTCGGCGCAAGGTTCAATAAACAGCTTTCAGCCCATTTCGAAAATGAAATGTTAAAGCAAAGCAAGCCATTGGTTTTAGATAAAGGCAATTATATATCTAAGACCAATGACAGCAAAGTATCGCTTTATAACCAGATATACAAAATCGGACAAATATCTATATATCTAATGAGTTTTAATATAATAACAGAAAAACGGGAAGTATATTATCAAACTTAAGTGACACGTTGTTCAGGTACGTGCATATAAACTGAATGATAGCTTTTCAAAGAAACTAAAATGTATGTGTTAACGGTAATTTAAGCTACATACTATATGCAAGTCATTAAACGGCGCTTACCATATATTTTAAAATCCAACGACATCTGGTCAAAAGCGTTTCACACTAGTTTTGTCTTTAAGGAATCTTAAAAAAGACAGATGAACGTTTAATGTATTATTTACGTCTTGTCATTCATCTCATTTTTAGCAGTAAGTAATTATAATGTATGTGTTTATTTATTAAAGCACTGTTTCCGTACTAGGAATAATTTCAACATTTAAAGAAAAGAAAAATTGTCTTCACTCTCGTGGTATTTAGTTTATTTCCAATTATCTCAGTACGGGACAGGAAAAGTGGTTCAAGACAGTAGTAAATAATTTATTAACTGTAAATTAATAACTGTGACTTCTACCTGCAACGGTAAACTCATTTAACTATTTACGTATACGTCAACTAGAGGGCGTGATAATTGACGTAATCGATAACAAAGGAAAATTTCGCTGTGGAAAAAGGAAAAGTCACACTGTAAAAAACTGTACCACAGTAAAAGAAAAATAACGCCATCAACAGTAGTGCAATCTTAGTCAGTGTCGTAATTTTTCTTTGTTCGAAATATTTTTAAGTAAGCTATGATAATTTATGCATGATTTCATTATCATCTTAGTGATAATTTTAATTACCTACTATAAACGTTGGGTTGTGGGACCCTTCTTAGGTTATTATTTCTAGTTTTATTTTTTTACTTCGTATAGTTCTTGATCATCATCCTCCACCAACATATCTTGATTTTATTTCGTCACTCCTTAGATAAAGAAGCACTATTTATCATTTCCTTCATTTCCTAATTCCACAAACCAAATTCCTGATTTCTGTATCACTTGAACTTTGAATCTGATCTAAACCCAATTTTATAACTTTAACTGCACAAACCAAAATTTTATCAATTAGTAACTATAAGCATAAGTTTAAAATTTTAAAACCTTGACATCATTCTTTACCAAGACCACCTTCTTTCTTCGTGTGCATAATTCGTAAAGCACATTTTGCTTTCTTTAGGAAATCCAGATGAAGATGCCTTAGTATGATCTTTATGCATATATGTATTATCATCATCAATACCACCAACGTCACTTAGGCCACTAACACTATCATCATCATTATCACTTTCAACACCAACATCATTTCCATTACAGCACCATCGTCATCATCATTTAATATACCAATGAGCACTATGCGAGTGAAAACTTCTGTGAAGGGAAAATCGTATGGGTCCGCGTCACCAATATGCTAATGTTTAAGGTATTTCTATAGCTATGCAGTTGCGTGGACTGTAGTAGTGTTTTGCGTAGGTACGTTACGTACGTACGTTTTTTATATATTTTATATAGCCAGTAGATGTTGTTATAATAAATCTATGCTTGAAAATAAAGTTTTAATTTTTCACTTTTATTGGCAGTCCACTGACCGCCTGTATGTAAAGTTGTAAAATAATACACTTCATGGATGACAGAAAAATAAATAACTAAATTATTTTCTGCTGAACGGGCAAATATTAAGCTTTGATTAATAATAAGTGTCTTCCCATAATAGAGACGAAAAGAAATATTACAAAAATATTTTTTCGAAAGTTCTGAACTTTTAAACTAGCGCGTTCTACTGTCGTTATTAAAAATATAAAGTGGTCAAAAACACGTACATATATAGAACTTACTTGTAAAGCTCGACGTTTTGCCCAAGTTACACTGACCGTGCTCACGAGCGGACAGGAGCAGCGAGTTTCCTCCGTCGTTCACATCGGGATTGATTTTCATCTACCCCCTTCTGGTCTTGTTTTTTCGAATTTAACCTACACACAACACTAACCGTATCTTGAACTTTATTCGTTTGCAGGTGTAAAGGCCGTTTTATTTTTCTCTCTCTTTTCTCTTAATCACTGGATTCCAAGCACGAGATAATTGAAATCCGTCTTACCTATTGAAATTTTTATATTTTCTAATTTCAATAGCTTCCCGTACCATATGGGGAACACAGTGTCGCTTAGTAGAAAGAACCTGAGGTCGGGGGAATTCAATCCACTGGATCAGTGTTTGGTTTGACCTATATGAGCACTACCACTGCTACAGTCCACTTTATATATACCCCTAGCGTCTGAAACGGTATGACATCCTTAGACGTTCCCACATGCCCGGTTACCTTTAAGCTTGGCGTATAAATGGTAAGTATAGAATATTTTTTCAGTAGCGTTTCAATCTTATCGGTAATCCCTTTAATTACATGTCACGATGCCGGCTGTCTTTTGGCTATAGGATACCTAACCTTTTTTATATAACGCTTAATGCTCTGCCTTTCTTTATAACCATTTTTCTTTAGTACATCCGGAATATGGTTTAGTTCAGGCTCCAGATGTTTGGGGTCGCATAAGTCGAATACTCTCTTTATTAGTGATGTGGCTACAGATTATAAATGGCGGAGGTGATGATGAGATGACGCATGTAGATATCTGACAGTATGTGTAGGTTTTCTATATAATATTTTCTTTTCTTTCTTTCACAGCCAATAAATATTTTCTTTTCTTTCTTTCTTTCTAACACAGTGAGCTAAGGTTACATTTGTTCTCACAGTCACTTTAACATTCAAGAAAGACAATGATTGGTCACTTTCCATTTTATATGTGAATCGGATTTTCGGGTGAATGTAATTAAGCTGCTAATTGAAATTGGTCTTGGGTATTGGTTAACCCGACCATGGAATGTCAGTTTTGGTCTTCTCTAAAACCAGCGGCGTGCACAGGATTATGATACTGAGTATGCGGCGGAGTACTCGGCCACAAAAACTTTTTCTTTTATAGATTTCAGCGGCGTGCACATGATTATGACACATTTTATTCATTTACTTTATTTAAAAACTCTCATTTATTTAAAATCATCTAAAACGTACGAACGTTTTATTAAAATATCTGTGAATAGCAAGTAAAGCATTTTTCTGCCTATAAGGAGCGCACGCGCCTGTCTAAAACATTCATCCTTTTATATTCACATTGTATATCTGTTTTGCTATTTTTCCTTCTTGACTAACTTGGCGTGATTCTTTTTATTTTCACACCGACACTTTAAATCTCCAACTCCCTGTTGCTACTGCTTTCTTTTTTTATTTCTAACATATTAAATCCTCGCTTCCGTACAACAATGTTTTACAGAATTGTGTAGGAATATGAGCATTAAGTGTGGCTTTAAAATTGCTTTGAGATGGCTCCCGATTCTTTTTCTATTTTTCTTCTATTTTTATAAAAACTCATGAACTTGTTTCAACACTTTATCATCAATCACAGCTTATATATTTTTATACATAGCGTTTATTCTTTTCAATATCCCAGTTTTCTTTTCATTCGATTATAAGACCTTATTTTCAGAATCATATTTCATGCTTGTGACACCATTAACATCCTCGGTGTTTATAGGCGATGGTTTTCTCTTTCTGTCTAGAGTCATCTGCTTGTTTGCTGTCTTATGATAACAAAAAGGGTTCCCTCGATTTCAAAAGATGAAATGTTACCTTGTGAACGTCTGGAGTCTGAAATAGGCCGTAAACTGGTCTACAGAACTCTAAGCACGCACTTGGACTTTACATATCTATATTTAATTGTTATTATTTATAGTTAATAGCAATTGTTATATGTAATAAGAGCATGAAAATTAAAATAAAATGAAACAAATCAAAATTTTTTTTGAAATTTTTTTTTTCTTATCAATTAGAAAATGCACTGAATTGACGATTTTTTTTATTTGACTGAAAATAGGTTCAGGTACTAAATTAAACTTCTAAGGTGCCCCATAGATCTACAATAATATTGCGCATTACTTTTATTGTGCTATAATATTGAATACGCCCTTTGATTCCAAACGTTTCATAAATTCACTCAATAAAATTGACAAACCAGTCTGATCAATATTTTCGTGTGAGTAACATATATGACGACGAAGTTTTGGCGCCAACCATGTTGGTGATTTTGTTAAATAAATCTCTGCACAATTCCATACACTCAAGTAAAAACTCCCGTTCTTTATCTTTATAACATTCTTGCTCGCCATTTTGTTTAAATATACGACACGACCATACATTAAACGCCGTGACACCAAACACGACCGCTCCAAACTGAAGTGAAAAATATTGTTCAATATTAAGCGCAAATTCACAGCGCAAGAAAAAATATTGCACAATAAAAATTAATCTCGCTCAAACTTCTGTTCGATCATTGTGCAATCTTCAGTATTAACCCTTAACGATCAATAATATTGCACAATACGTAATATTGCGCAATATTATTGAAGGTCTATGGGACGCCTAAACACACACAGCACAGGTTAACAGATTTTTATCTGTGCTAATCTGGGAAATGTGATCTAAGATTATGAGTGTAAATAGTATTATAAGTTTATTAAGAACCAATGCTAAGGGGACTTAAAAGTAGACATGGGTAACTCAGCGAAATTCCTTGCGTTAACTCAGTAACTCAAGCGCAGTGTATTACGCCGGCTCATTGCGCTAACTCAAAATTACGCCATGGCGCAACAAATCTGACGCAGCCCGCGGGTAAAGAGAAGTAAGTAGCGAGCGAAACGTGCACCGTGCGCCACGCTACAGATTCATAACACAAACAGCGCACAGCGCATGAATTGCGTTGGTTCATTGGTAACCCAACGAGTGAGTCGCGACACATAAGAGCCATGACTCATGATGATTGTGCACATGAATGAGAGTTTACTGCGTATAGTCTCTAAGTAGTCTGTAGTATAACTATGCTGCGCCGTGCGCTAACACATTTTGAATAAGTGAGTTGACACATCCGCTCAGTGAATTGAGTTAGCGCAATTGCGCAGCGCAGCGCAGTGTTACACATGTCTACTTAAAAGCCATGGCCGACTATTTAAGGTGATTTAATACTACTCAAGCCATTATACAATTCCCGTGATCTTACGTAAATTTGCATAATTGATTACTACGCTATCTAGGACTTTTTGTTTGTTGGTAGAATTTCGAAGTGAACGACGTTTTCAAGTCAATCATATTTGCATAAGTCAATATCATGGAATATAGAGAATAAGTAGTAATAAGACGTCTCAAAATTTACATAAATAAGCCTACTTACCCAAACCAAACCAAACTTACTTTACCGAACTTACTCAAGTTTACATAAATAAGATTGGTCTTGTTATTTATGTAAGGTTCATTAACAACATCCATTAAAGTTTTTTTTTAATTACTCCATTTTGCCGAAAATATGTTCTATATAGAGTTAGAAATAAAAACGCTATCTGATCGTCAAAAGCATTATTTGCTAGCTTAACACGAGCATGACTGTGTAATTTTTCAACCAATTTCTTTAAAGAAGATTTTTAATTCGGCTGTATGTACCTCAGAACTCAGCCACTTATGAACCGATTTTAATAATTATTTTTTGTTTGGGAGGATATAATTCCAGTGTGGTACCATTTCAGTTTGGTGAATATCTGATGCCGAAATGGAAAATCGGCAGTTGCATTAAAATGCAACATAGTTATGTAGCATTAAAAAAATTATAGTTAATGATAGTTAAATTTTCTTTAAACAAAATATTTGGCTTAAACAAAAACAATGACAAGAACAAATGACATACTTTTAATAAACGCGTGTAATTTTTTTTTTTTGTAAAAAGGCCAATATATGTGGCTATGACGTTATCCCCGCAGCCGCGAAGTGGTTTTATTCAGTTTGTATAATATAATATGTGCTTAATTTTACGTAAATTGGAGGCTAACTGCCGATTTCAACAACAATAAATTAATCTATATTTGACAGATTTGCTTGTAAAAATTATTAAACAAAGATTAATTAATTGTTAAAATTAATTTGCGTTTTGGAAACCGGCTGTAAATACGAGCACTTGAAATACCATACAAATTTTATATTAATGAATTAAAGAACCATTTCATTATTTTTATAGACCTGCATATACGCGACTTTTAATTTAGATAGATCTTTAGTTACGTACTACATAATCGTCGATGTTGGAACTGCATTTTAATTATTATTAAAACCAGACTAGCCGGTTTCTGAAACGCACATTAATTTTAACAAACAATTAATCTGTGTTTAGCAGAAGATTGAGTTTTGACAGAGAAGACAAACTTTTGACAGATTGTCACAAAGTTAATTCGGATTAACTTTGTGACAATCTGTCAAAAGTTTGTAAATGTGGATGCTAATTTAGCTTGTATCCTTCATTTTGAGTTCCTGAATAGGTATTTATTGTGATAATAATAGGTTAATTCGCCGCTTATACAATTGCAGAAAATCGAGTATTATGTAATATTTGTCAGCTGTTAACGATCAATTACCTAATGATCCGCTAAAAGGCGTACATGAAACTGACGTATTGTCAACAAGTTGGTCATTTTGACAGTTTATTAGATGATTGTGGATTTAATTCGTGTTTCAGAAACCGGCCGTTAGAGTGGTTTCAATATTTTGAATAATTCAAGCCCACTGGTTAAGTATACTAACACATTATCAGGGTTTGTAGCTTAACATTTATACGCAATTATGAGCATAATTTCGTTTCTCACAGACTTGAAATTAGCATAATTTGTTACTCGATTAACTGGGATATAACAATTGTATAATTGTGACACGCGTGCAATGACAACGTCGCATTTCTACGTACATTCTATGTTCTGTTGAGTACAATTCCCGGCACATATCTTAAGCGTTCACCTTGACTTATGCAGAAATGAACAGAATAACGTATAACTTCCGCAATAAGGATTATTTTGCCCTGCGCAAAGATTTCCGACTACGTAGCCGAGCGCTCAAGAACCGTGCCGAGAAATATAATATTGTGGATTTTATTCGCCCAAGTGTTATCCGACATGCATTCTTTATAATAATTGATTTATGCGAATGTCAAAACAGATTTGAGAATAATATCGGCTTAAGGGTTATGTAATATTATACAATATATTAAAGAAATTGTATGTCATAGCTTCAGGATGATTTAAGTATCAATAAAGGAACCCAGTAAATATAATTTAAAAAAAAACATAAAAAAATATTTCAATATCAACCTAATTAAGTACCTAATAACTTAAACACCAAATGTTTATTAAAATTGTTGGAACGAAGTTCCTTACGGCAGGCTTGGAGGGGATAGGGATTTTGCTGCGCGACCGAACTGAAAAAAATGTGATAGTAAAACCGTAAGAAAAATGCGTGGAATAAAAGCGTTAAATGAGACGTGCGCAGGCGCGACAGTCGCGTACACAAGCGAGTAGTGCCGTTTAGCCGAAGGAAGTTCGTTCCTACCTGGTGTCCCGTGACACCACATCATTTTTTTATTATTATAAATTGCTGCTACAAATGGCGTAAGATGCGCGCTTTAAACGACAGTATGTAAAATACACTTTTTTTTATTTTCTTTTTTGTTTTCTACGAATTCCATCCTGAAGCTATGGCATGCTATTTCTTAATAGTCTATATAGTTTAGTAGACATAAGTTTTTAATTAATAAAATATTGTATATATTTTTTGTTTTCTTGATACTTTAATGACACTGCAACCAAAACAAAGAACTAAAAGCACAGTCAGCATCAAATTGATATAAATTCCTTGAGCAGTCAAAATTATCTGAAAAACATAAAAGCAATTATATATAAGCAGCTCGAATCATCATATTGTTGTAAGTACACAAGGTATTTAAATATCCTAATAATCATTGTTTCATATTTATATCGCCTCTGTGGTCTAGTGGTCCAGCGTTGGCGTTTACCACATGAGGTCCCAGGTTCGATTCCCGGGTCGGGCACATAAAAATTTTTTTTTTCTGAGAAACCTGAATTTTTTTTTCCTGATTTTTCAGTTTTTCTGAGAAATACAAATTTGCCCGGGATTGGAAAGTGCCCAGTTGGCGATAGGCTTGCCACCTACCACATCTGTGGGACCAAGTATCTTCGGCTAATCGTGGGTGCACTCGTTGCACCTCTGCCTTTCCCCTTCGGGGATATGGGCGTGAAGATACTTTTTTTTCATATTTATACAAGTTGTTTTTTAGCCGTAGGATCTATCAAGTGTACTAGTATTCGATTCTGAGCCCAAATATCTATAAAATATATAACTTTAATTTTTGACCTAATTATCACATAAAGTACTTAAATTATATCAAATACATGCAACGTGTGTCAATGAACTACGTCATGCTAGTGCAAAGATTACGTAATAGTTAATGTGACATTACGAGCGCTAGTCGCCTGCTGGCTGCGAAGCCCCGCGTACCTTCAGTTGTGCCAGAGCATCGCCACGTCCAGCTGTGTTTTCGCGTAATGAAATATACTGCCTAACTTATTTTTGTGATAGTGTTTGACTAATAATAACAATGTCATCTTATCAGTGTTCCAATGAAGAATATTGGGATATGGTACGTGCCTATGCGATACGTAATGATTATGTGTCCCGAATCACCAAATAAATAAGAATAATTCAACAATTGAGACTATTGTAAAATGTTCCCCGTGTTTGTTCCGGGCTCCTTTGAAGAATGGACCAACTGCCGTTCTGCCAGGCAGGTCGTTGAAGGCGACCGATTGGCTATGCGAGTCACTACCATCGTGGCTACTAGGTGATGGAGTTCTGCATTGTCTCACCCGGGTCAGGTACCACCGCCTTACCTATTCAGTCAGTAATAGCGTCAGTGCTTGTCGCTGTCGTGTTCCGGTTTGGAGGGTAAAGTAGCTGGTAAACTTTTGCATGTGGCATTAGACCTCGCCATAAGATAGCAACGCACCATTAACAGCTTTGGTGTCTATAGGTGATGGTTGACTCTTTCCATCAGGAGACCCATCTGCTTGTTTGCTATCTTATGATATAAAAAAAATATGTTAATAATATCAAGTTCGACCACTGTGAAGAAGATGAGAGAAATAGCAGGGTAACCCACCAAACCAGAACACGACAGTGACGAGCACTGACGCTATTGCAGCAGGAATAGGTAAGGCGGTGGTACAAGACCCGGGCGAGACAATGCAGAACTCTACCACCTTATCTACCTTCCTTATCTACATTCATAGCGGAATGTTAAAAATCAATACGAGCCGTACAATATTTTTTGTTAAACTCCCAACTACAACGCACACTAATCAGAGTCGTAATGTTATTGTCTCCCCTCAGCTCAATAATGACAATGACAAGCACTGACACTATTGAAGCAGAATAGGTGAGGCGGTGATACCAAACTACCGGGCGAGTCGTTGCCTTGCCTTTTACGACCTGCCTGGCAGAACGACAGTTGGCCTATTCTTCAAAGGAGCCCGGGACCAACACGGGAAATTTCGAATATTCGAATTGCTTTTAACCTTATGATTAAAATCCAAAACGAATCCGTTAAGTAGTTTTTGCTTGATTGAATAACAAACATTTTTCCATTCATCCATCCAAACATCCAAACTTTCTGATATAATATTAAAATAATATAGATTAATATAGATTTCAAGGTCGGGGCTATGCGCAGGATGAGTGACGAGATGTACTTTTACGGAAGCTAAAAATGACTTTGTTTTGTTTGTTTTGCCGTGTGTGAAGAAGCGTTATCATGGTGTAGGAGAATGCCCCTTTTAGGTCGTCTTTCGCAAACTTTTTTAACACGCTGGGTAAAAAAATGGTAGAATACCACTCGGCATTAACACTCTTTTGATCTTCAAGGGTATTGTACGAATGGGACCCGTAGCTGAGAAAAAAAACGCGATCATTTTTTTACCAACGTTTCTCGCCTGTCTCACTTTTGTTGGCCTGTTCTCATTTTCAAACAACCATTTACAAGATTGCTGTCTTTTTTCGGGTTTAAAATAATAAATCCACGTTTTGTCTTCAGTGACAAATGTCAAAAACAGCATTGGAATGTCCGTGGTCGTACTTTAGTAGCATCTGTGAGCATCATTCCACGCGAGCCCGCTTCTGCTTCGCTGTCAGTTCATGAGGGATCCAACGAGAACAAAGTTTCCGAACTTTTAATTCTTCGTGCAAAATTTTCTAAATTTGGCTCATACCAATCTCCAGTAGTTCTCGAATTGTCTCATAGGTGATCCGGGGGTTTTCTTTAATTAACCGCTTAACAGTAGCCACATTATTTTCGTTGACGGCAGTTGAAGGCCGCCCTTCACGAAATTCGTCATGTAAAGAAACTCGACCTCTCTTAAATTCAAAATGCTTTCCCAAAAGCATTTTGAAGACGAGCGGCACAGTCTTGCGGAGAAATAGAACTATTAAAAACATAAAAAATCATCGCTCTAAAATCTTTTCGACTTTATTCCATTTACGTTGCGTACGTAGAACTTTGATGTGTGATAAAAAAACAATTGACAAATCATTTCCCGCCAATTGTTTTTTTTTTATTACTAAGAAGGTTGTAACGTTTTAAAAATATAACATTCGAAATTCAAATAGTTCCGATTAGCTAGAAGTGCAAAACTTTTAGTGTGCACCATGTATGTGACGGTAGTATGAGACCTCAGTCGTCCGCGCGCCCTCACGCGATATATACCAGTCTAGGTAACTTGTAATTTAAAAAAAGTATCTTCACGCCCATATCCCCGAAGGGGTAGGCAGAGGTACAACAAGTGCACCCACGATTAGCCGAAGATACTTGGTCCCACAAATGTGATAGGTGGCAAGCCTATCGCCAACCGGGCACTTTCCAATCCCGAGCAACTTTGTGTTTCTCAGAAAACTGAAAAAACACTTTTTTATGTGCCCGACCCGGGAATCGAACCCGGGACCTCATGTGGTCAACGCCAACGCTGGACCACTAGACCACAGAGGCGACTAACATGTATTTTATATGTAATATGTAATTTATATGTGTCATAATACAGAATATTCACTACTATAAACTCTATTAATTCCCTAACTGCGGCGACCGAACATAGAAGTCAAAACTGGCCATACACGCGCCTAAAGCCCTAAACCTGAACCTATATAATCCTTTACTTTCACCCCCTAATATCCGACTCACCCTGATCATATGACTCCGAAACTAGTTGAAATCTACACCGATTATTATCATCATTATTATGTATAACAAAGTCCACACCTCTTAATTTATTTTAAATTTTACTTATTAGAATTATTCTAAAAGCCAATTACGGACTTACATTTTTTAATATTTACAATAATTACGTCACTAAGTAGTAATGACGAGGGTGTGAGTGTGTGTATATGGATATGCGTGTACTTGCGTGTGAGTGTGCATGTGTATGTGTGTGCATGCGATCTGCAATGTGGTTAAAAATATACATATAATTATTTTACATACATATTATTAGTTTTATCGGAAGCTCGGTTATTTGAACAGTAATAGACGAGAGTTATGAGAGTGGACAAGTCGAAACAGGTAGGTCTCGGCAGTAATGTATGGAACTAGGTTCTCTCTTTCCGTCGATAAGGGGTAGTGAATATATTCATACATACATTACATATATTTACTGATTGTGATATATATATATATATATATATATATATATATATATATATATATATATATATATATATAATATAAGGGTAAAACGGGACCCTATTACTAAGACTCCGCTGTCCGTTCTTTTGTCACCAGGCTGTATCTCATGAACCGTGATAGACAGTTGAAATTTTCACAGATTATGTATTTCTGTTGCCGCTATAACAATTAACAAAAAATATTAAAAAACAGAGTAAACCCTATTCGCATCTCTGGGCCGGAGCTCCTCAGTACCAGCATCTTCCTCTTGATCGCATTCAACGTAGAGCGGTTCGAATCGTCGACGGTCAGGCTATTTCTAATCGGCTTGACTCTTTGGCGTTACGCAGAGATGTAGGTTCACTCTGCATCTTTTACCGTATGTATCATGGGGAGTGTTCTGAAGAGTTATTCGGACTAATTCCTGCCGCTAAATTTCATCACCGGACATCGCTTCAAAATGTAGAGTTCCATCCTCACCACCTCGATGTCTGGAAATCCACAACCATGCGCTTTTGGCGGCACTTTTTGCCTCGCACTACTCCATTGTGGAATCAATTACCCTCGGGCGTGTTTCCGAACGGATACAACTTAGGGACCTTCAAGATACGAGCTTATTCATTCTTAAAAGGCCGGCAACGCAGCTGCAATACCCCGGTATTGCGGATGTCCATGGGCGGCGGTGACCACTTACCATCAGGTGCACCACCTGCTCGTTTGACCCCTCTACTATAAAAAAAATTAAGAGGGACTCCCATACAACAAACGTGATCTTTTTGAAATTATAATCGCGATCTTAATAACGACAACTGTTAAACACTTGAAATATTCACAGAATATTTAATTATAAATTCACTTCAAAAAGTAAATAATTAAAATTAACATAAAATATTACTAACCCCATACAACAAACTTGATGTTTTGACGTTTTTTATATACGATGGTACAGAACCCGTCGTACGCGAGTCCGACTTGCACTTGGCCGATTTTAAATATTAATATAATAATGTCTCATGTTTTTTTTTTTAATAATTTTAACTTTATAAAGTTAAAAAATAGATATATTCGAATCCACGATATACAGGTTATGTCGAATCAAGTTTCAACTTTATCTAACTACTAGCGACCTGCCCGCGGTTTCACCCGCGTAGCTTTTGTTTCCGTGGGAATATCGGAAAGGTTTATATACTAAAACCTTCCTCAAGAATCAATCTATCTATATAAAGAAACCGCATCAAAATCTGTTGCGTAGTTTTAAAGATTTAAGCATACATAGGGACATAGGGACATAAGGATATAGGGACAGACAGAGAAAGCGACTTTGTTTTATACTATGTAGTGATTATTCACGAAGTTTAAGAAATATGTATTAAATACAGATATGTAAAGAGGTTGATATATAATCTCACGAAATATATAAAACCTAAAGACTTGTACGTATAGTACTAAAACACACGATGTAAGGACACTCGCCTGTATTCTTCATGTTAACTCTTAGACTTAAATCTCTCCCTAACTAAGTTAATTTTAACCGGAGAAAAAAGTCTTACAACTCTTGTATGTAAAATTTAAAGCTCCACACATTTTATTTCAAATGTTTTGTTTTACTTTTACCGAGTTCAAGTAATTGCTTGAAAAACATTTTTGAATTCTTTCAACACTTGCCAGGGCTTGCAGACAAAAAACCTTTACACGTCGTTTTTATATCATTAAAACTACATCCTCTCTGTAGTCTAGTGGTCCGGCGTCGGTGTTGATAACACGAGGCCCCGGATTCGATTCCCGAGTTCAAAGATTTGTTTTTGGAACGAAGTTCCTTACGGCAGGCTTGGAGGGGATAGGGATTTTGCTGCGTGACCGAACTGAAAAAAATGTGGTAGTAAAACCGTAAGAAAAATGCGTGGAATAAAAGCGTTAAATGAGACGTGCGCAGGCGCGACAGTCGCGTACACAAGCGAGTAGTGCCGTTTAGCCGAAGGAACTTCGTTCCTACCTGGTGTCCCGCGACACCACATCATTTTTTTTTTATAAAAACAACTTTGCCCGGGATTGGATAAGTGCCCGGTTGGCGATAGGCTTGCCACCTATCACATTGTGGGACTGAATATCTTCAGTCTCACAATGTGTACTGGTTTTACCTCTGCCTACCTCTTCGGGGATACGGGCGTAAAGATACTTTACTTTTTTAACTTCCCGCTACGTATGTAGATATGGAAGTTACTAATTTTACCCCGATTTTCGAAAATCGAGTTTTCACCAGATCTCCACGTTTTAAGATCGTAGGAACCTTTTCCGACTATTTTCACGACGACGTCAGTATATCTGTTTGTATGTATATATGTGTGCGTTTGTGTGTGTTTATGTTTGTGTGTATATTTGTATGTAAATATCTCATTACTTTTGAACGGCTTGACCGATTAAAACGCGGTTATTGACATTTTATCGGATTCCACTCGACCTCCTGAAAATTGGAAGCAATTCGGACCAGATTTTGAGAGATTTGGAAATAACCTCTAAGAAAAAATGTAACTACCGCGCACTCATTGGCCAATTCAAATAGAGCGCACTCATTGGCCAATTCAAATAGAGCGCACTCATTGGTCAATCAAATAGCATGCGCTTATTGGTCAATTGAAATAGCGCGCATTTGGTGAATTTAAATAACGTGCGCTGATTGGTCTATTCAAATAGCACACGCTTCCCCGGTTTCCTGCAATAGAACTCTTTCATATTTTAATTCAAATAACGCTCGTTTGATGAATTTAAATAACGCGCGCTGATTGATCAATTCAAATAGCGCTCGTTTTATGAATTTAAATAACGTGCGCTGATTGGTCAATTCAAATAGCGCTCGTTTGATGAATTTAAATAACGCGCGCTGATTGATCAATTCAAATAGCGCTCGTTTTATGAATTTAAATAACGTGCGCTGATTGGCCAATTCAAATAGCGCTCGTTTGATGGATTTAAATAACGCGCGCTGATTGGTCAATTCAAATAGCGCTCGTTTGATGAATTTAAATAACGCGCGCTGATTGGTCAATTCAAATAGCGCTCGTTTGATGAATTTAAATAACGCGCGCTGAATGGTCAATTCAAATAGCGCTCGTTTGATGAATTTAAATAACGCGCGCTGATTGGTCAATTCAAATAGCGCTCGTTTGATGAATTTAAATAACGCGCGCTGATTGGTCAATTCAAATAGCGCTCGTTTGATGAATTTAAATAACGCGCGCTGATTGGTCAATTCAAATAGCGCTCGTTTGATGAATTTAAATAACGCGCGCTGATTGGTCAATTCAAATAGCGCTCGTTTGATGAATTTAAATAACGCGCGCTGATTGGTCAATTCAAATAGCGCTCGTTTGATGAATTTAAATAACGCGCGCTGATTGATCAATTCAAATAGCGCTCGATTCCTCGGTTTCCTCTTATAGTCGGTATTCTTCTGAGGGAGGATGATGGCCTCTACTTGAGCGAACCATAGACGTGGATAATCCCTCTTATTCTTGTCGCCGTGGATACAGCTGCGATTGCCATGGATGTTGCCGAACTTGCTGTTGTTGAAGGGCTTCTGCTGCATGAAGTTAGCGCTGGGTTGTTCATTTTCCTTTTTGCGTGTTCACTGCTTGGTGGTCACCAATATTACGTCAACTAAATGACAGTCACACATCGGTTAATAAATATGTTTATTAAACTGTAATTTTGCTGGGATTTTCCTTAACCTTATATACTAATTATTCACGCGCATGGCGCGTGATAGAATGTGGTGTGATAACATATCTTAGCACGAACGTGTTGTATCGTATCTGGTACAAAGCAGAAGCTGGCGTACTGCTGGAGTACTGAGAAGCACTCTCCCTCGTGTTGTTCCAGGCTCCTTTGAAGAATAGACCAATTGCCATTCTGCCAGGCAAGTCGTAAAAGGTGACCGATTGGCTATACGAGTCACTACCATCGTGGCTACTAGGTGGTAGAGTTCTGCAACGTCTCGTCCGGGTCTGGTACCACCACGTTACACCATGTTACGCTACATGCATAAGTCTACCGGCTATCTTACCCTCCGGACCGGAACACGACAATGACAAGCATTGACGCTATAGCGGAGGAATAGGTAAGGCGGCGGTTCCAGACCCGGGCGAGAAAATGCAGAACTCTACCACGTAGTAGCCACGATGGTAGTGACACGCAGTGCGCTTCTTACGAACTGCCGGCAGATTCTTCAAATAAAGCCCGGACCAACTCTTCTTTGTCGTCACACTCTTGACAGAGCGGTCGTGGTCGTCATGACAATAATGGTGACAAGCTTAACAATTCGTCGCCATTCCTCTCGTATTGCTGCTTACTTCGCGCATTTGTGGAATAGACCATTTAGTACTGCTTTGATTCGGTCGGTCCAGCACCTTAATGCTCTAACGCGCGCCCTTATGCCTTCAATTTTGCCCTGAACTACGATTCGTTCAGCAGACGTATCTTCACGACGTGTAATATGTCCAAAGCAAGTAAGAATATAACTATCAACGGACGAACTCAGGATAAATATAATACTAGTTTACAAAACAGGAGAATAGATTCCATTAATTATTAAAACAACATTATGGCGATACAAACAATGCACTATAACGTTTGTGTTTCTAATATCGCTTTTAATAATCAATGTTCGCGGCCGCAAACAACGCTCCTGACATATTAGCGGAATACCAGTTGCAGCCATTTTGTGATGGTAATTGCATTTGATTATGCAGATAGGAAGTAATAAAACTGCAATCACAGCAAAAGGAATATCAAAGTAATTTTCATGTGGTTGATTTCGCGAAATTTTACAATTATACCCTTGCTGTTTGCTATTGATTTCGGGCAATTTCGCCTGTGAGTCGATAAACATAAAATCATTCTCATTCTTCCATTTTAGTAATTTAGTTTCATTTTTAAAAATAAAACTAGCCTGTGATTGACCCAAGTCTTATGGTAGTTATGATCATGAGCGTACTGAGGGGGCAGGGAAGGCCAGCCACTGCCCCTGGAATTTGTTTACCTCTCTACTATGGTACTATTGTAGATAAAAATATAGTCTTAAAATGTTACGGTTTTACGATTGCTCCCACCCCCCTCCCCCATGGTTATGATATTAATATAAATTTGTAACCACAAAAAATAAGTTATATGTAGATGCATCCTTTACCCTAATGAACTTATATCGCACAAAGCCGCAAGCAGATAATTCATAGAAATAGTATAATGGAAAGCATTATTAATTTTTTTTTATATATTTAATTAATTCAAAAAATATAACAGAAAGCATTATTAATGCCAATAAATCATTAAATTAATAAGATTGTCTCGTGGTCTAGAGGTAGCCTTTTTGGCTCAGATCATGAGGTCCCGGCAAAAGTGTAAGGTTTTTTCGTGGTTTTTCTCGAAAAATTTAAAATCTCAGTAACACCTAAAAGTCTGACGGTGACGGTGACGGTGAATCGCGATGAACCGAAAAGCCTTTAGACGTTCGGTTTACTTTGCCTACCCCGCAAGTAAATCAAGCGTGATGATACTTAAATCTATACATATAATAAAATCGTAGGAAAGTCAAAACTGTACATTGAATATTTTTGAAGTGAAAACTTCTTTAGGCGCGTTGAGCGTTTTGGTAGAGGGTAAAATCCTCGGTTCGCGTCACCGACATGCTAATGATAATAGTATATCTATAGCTATGTTTTGCATATAGTTTTAATTACTCTCAACTTAATAGTTCCGTTTTCACTTCTATCGGCAGTCCCACGACTGCTACTGTTTTTTTTTTAAAAAGAATACTTGGGGCGTGATCTACAATCGATATCGAAGCCATAAATATAGTTTTTAGAATTTTTGTCTGTTTGTCTGTATGTCCGGGGTAAACTCAAAAAGTACTGTATGGATTTACTTCAAATTTTGCATGAAAGTTACTAACAGGTCGGGTCAACATATAGGCTACATATTATCACGCTAGCACCTACGGGGGGGGGAGCAGTGCGGAGTAAACGAAGTCCGCGCGGACGAAGTCGCAGGCTAGTCATTTAATGTTTCACAAACGTAGAAATTACAATCATAACAAAAATTGTAACCATTAATATAGTATTGGTGTTGATTCACCTTTACCTGTAATGAATTCATATCGTTACTAGTATTTCTCAGTCACGAGGGGCAGTTTATTGAAACATAATTATAGAGGGCGTCACTGGACATTATAAATTGCGCAGCACGCCATGTTTAATGTCATTGCAGCTGTAATCGATGGGAAAAACCATTCTGTAATCGGTATTTATATAACATAATGAAATTGGATACAATTTAATTGATTCCGGTAATATTTTCCTCGTGTTGGTCCTGCTGTTCTGCCAGGCAGGTCGTAAAAGGCGACCGATTGGCTACGAGTCACTACCATCGTGGCTACTAGGTGGTAGAGTTCTGCATTGTCTCGCCCGGGTCTGGTATCACCACCTTGCCTATTCCTGCCGGAATAGCGTCAGTGCTTGTCACTGTCATGTTCTGGTTTGGAGGGTAAGGTAGCTGGTAAACTTATGCATGTGGTATTAGACCTCGCCACAAGATAGCAACGCACCATTAACATCTTTGGTGTCTATAGACGATGGTTGACTCTTTCCATCAGGAGACCCATCTGCTTGTTTGCTATCTTATGATATAAAAAAAATATAATTGATTTTATCTTAATTGATTTTAATATATTGAAAAACAATCGATATGGATTGAGGAAATGCCTACGATATTACCTTATTTTGACTTAGTTACAAATATAACTGGGTGTCTGAATAATAAAATGTATCCACTCTCTTTGTTTTTAGATAGGAGTAAAGCAATCAATACCTTTGTTTCACGCATAATTTTATAACGAAAACTTAAAAAAATCGGGAATTAGTGGGACATCGTTGGAATATATACCTTTTTTTAGAAAACAAAAAGTAATGTGTTTATACATCAAAAATATATGCGACTAATAAGAAATTTATCAGAATTCCTATAATTCCTATTGTCCTACTTCAGACTATGTTCGTACGAACTGTGGTGTACCGCAGGTAAGCGTTTTAGGACCATTACGTTTCCTAATTAATATTAATGATGTTCCTGAAACCCATGGCTCACTTTTATTTGCTGACGACATCACTGTTCATTTTATTTTACGTGCTACTTATTAAGTGTACAAATAGATATTTTCTTTTTTTATAAGGCCACTTGCCTCATGTGTTTCAATTGCTGAAAAAGACACAAAAAGAGCCGATGATTATTGAATAGAAATCTGGCAGCCATAGGTGAAAGTTACAATTTCAGTGCATTATCATTGTAGTAAAAAAATACCAAGTTTCTTATCAGTCCTGTACCAGTTGGCAAATTCCTTTCATCAATTAGAAAAGAGCTGATGTCCTTTAAACAGCTGAACCGATTTTCATAAAACATATTTAAGAACCACCGCTAGAAAACCTGCTTTTAAATAATAGTGGTCAAACATATAATACCCTTTTATTGCATCGGGAATATTTTCTAATTCTTTCTTACTTTAATACAAAGGTAAATTACAATGATTATATGAGCTCTTCAAGAAATAATCTATACATATAATAGAATCGCAGGAAAGTCAAAACTGTACATTGAATATTTTTAAGCTATTGCATAGCTTCTATCGCGGGCCTTGAGCGTGGAGACCGAATCCAGAAATTCCGTAACGAAAAAACCTAACACCCCCTACTCCGACCGGCACAGCGGTGATACTTTTTAGTTTTTCCATCTATCGATAAATACCAGAACTTTTAATGACTTTTTGAAATATCACGCTTGTCTCTTTAGTTCAGCAACCCGCCTTTAGGTGGCATTGGTTGTATTGGAAAACTACCGTAATCAGATGTTTGTGAGAAAGTATATAGGTGTATAGGTATTTATCATCTACGTACAACAGTGAATATCTGTACTCGTATAATTTGTGTACAAAGTGTTTTAAATATGAATAAACAAAGAAAAAAAATACTGCATAAATAGAATAAATATATAATTGTAATTGCATAAGTTGATAAAAAATGCTATGCAATAGCTTTACCGCGGCAGTCTCCGACTGCCACACGTCTTTTTTTGTATTCAAACTAAACTTGTTTTATTTGAAACTTATTTTGATTATGTGATGCCATTTATCTATACCAATTTAATTATTTCTGCGTGTGACTACAAATTGAAATGTTGCTTCTTATTATGTAATTGAATAAATATAATGTCATAACGTAAATTTAAAAACTAAGTTCAACCATATGATAAAAGACTGTTTTAAATAATGAAATAGATTATTCAATTAGATAATATAACTAAAAATCATTACAACGTTACATTATAATTAAAATTTGATACTTTTATACTTCCGCGGTATTATTCACTGTTAGTTACGCGGTATTGCAGTATCAACGACGATATGATTATTTATTTATTTTGTTTTAAGAAAATTATTTATAACTATAAAAGATACCGGTGGGAGGGATGCGCTGTGCCGCGCTTCCGGCTGCATGGGTGCCAACATCTTGTGGTCAAGTCACTGCCATACGATAAGTTGACATTCGAATAATATCGATACACAACACTAACGGCAGTGACGTCGCAACGTCACAACGGGCGAATTTAAATATTACAAATCATCATTCGCAACGAAGTACGAACTGTCGGTCTATCTTTATATTGTGCAATTATTATACTCTTTCAAAATACAGTCCACACTTATTTCAAGCCAGAATTCCCGAGCTAGTAGCAAAGGCACTGGCCCCAACATCTTGCTTGTTTCTCCCGTGAAACGGCTTTGCTGTGTTTCGGAGAGAAGGGCAAGACAGGCAGTGTAATTACTGGCACCGAGACTTAACACCTTATGTCTCAGAATAGGCTACGCATAAAAAAGTCACCTGGGCAAGTTCCAGGTAATCTAGTGTATGTTCATTAACAACGTCCATCACTTACGATCAGAGTGCTAAGTGTGAGTTTTTCTATTCGCATTCGATCGTGAGCGCGTTTTGAGTTTACTAGGAATTTGTATGTGATTTGTACAGCGCCACCTAGTAGTAAACGTGAGAAACCAGTTTACCACTAGGTGGCGCTGTACAAATCACATACAAATTTCTAGTAAACTCGATACGCGCTTACGATCGAATGCGAAAAGAAAAACTCACACTTAGCACTCTGGTGGTTCTTTGCATCTGCTTATTAGCTATCTTATGATATAAAAATGTGGCACATCTGCCAGTTCGCCTATCCTACTAACATAAAAAACATTTATGGCTATAAATTATTTTCTTTTTGATTCTATTCCAATATATTTATAGTACTAAATATTTTTTATAGTACTAAGTAGTAACAAGATTAAATGTAACTTATAAGATTGTTAATAAAGAATATTATTACCTGGCTTACATCACGTGAGGTTTGTGTCTGGATCTGAAAATAACAATGCGGAATTAACATAGATACAAATAAAATAAACCAAATAAATATTAATTTTTCGTATCGTATATTCGTAATTGGCAATATTTTACACAAACATACATAAAGTGAGTCTATGAGGTCATCAATTTCTAAATTATTGTGTCAATATAAAGCTGAAGTATTAATTCTTTACTAATTATTAAAATCTTATGGAATCTTTAGAATTGATAATTATTATGTTTGTGTAAAATATTGCCAACATAAATATAGGCTTTTTATTTGAGTGATGGCAACATTAACTAGTTGGTATAATATCTGTGGTCCGAGCCTCCTTTTAGAGTTCTGAACACAGACTACTATAAATGCTAGAACTGGAACCCTTAGAGCACGTACGCACAGGCAGGCTGCTTGCTTAGCGCCTAAAGCCTAACTTATCCTAGCTAGCACCAAGCGCGCAGTGCGGCCGACCGCGAACATAATATTAGAACGTTCGTTTTACTAGGTGGTTTGCTAGGCTCTAGGCGCCAAGCAAGCCAGACGCCTGGCTGTGCGGACGTAGCCTTATAATATCGCTATGGCCGTCCGTCCGCAGCTTTGACAAGAGTTTCCTTTATCACCTAAGGTCCGCAGTCTATTTTAGAGATCCTTATTCCTTACTAGAAAGCTGTAATTTGACGTCAATATACATATTAGTCACGGCGACAAAGTGATAACATAAATTTAAAAAAACTTGAGAGGTGTCAAGGGACACCCGAATGGAACGAAGTTCCTTTTATTGTTATTTACAAAAAACCTGTATACACTCAACGGTCGAATTTCGGAACTTAGTCGAATTTCGACCCACGGTTGAATTTCGGCACCCGGTCGAAATTCGACCGGCGGTCGAAACTCGGCAATCGATCGAAATTCGACACTCGGACGAATTTCGACACTCGTTCGAAATTCGACTGTCCGTCTAAATTCAACTTTTGGTCGAAATTCGACATTCGGCCGAAATTGTGAATAAATGTCGAACATTTGGCACTAGAAAAAAAGTAAACTCAATCAAATAGTAGATAGACTCTTTCACCTTCAATGCACGAGCTAAAGGGAAGTGGCCGGATATTTCTGTGCTTACAATACCTTACTATAGCAAAAAGTGTCGTGACAACTTTTCGTAAGAATTTTTTCCGTCTAGCGCCCTTTCACAACGCGCGATAAGGAACTTCGTTCCAATAATATTTTTTACTGAGGTAGCTCCTCTACATGTAAATTGAGGATATTATTTGTTTTTCTCGTGTACCTCATAGTGTGGAGTATCGTTGGATTGTTTTTTTAAAAATATTATAGGTTTGTGAAAACAATTTTTCGGTAACGGAACTTGTTTGTAAAATATAGCTTTAAAGTGCTAATTTTTGCATGAGTCATATGTCTCCCCTCCCCCCTCTGACGGTTGTTTTTGAGGGTGGGAAATAATTCATGGTAGTAGTAAATACAATGAAATTAAAAGGAAAACTGTCACGAAAGGAATTAGCTTTACAAGTTTTTGAGTAATTGTCGACCAACTTTTTGAAGTGAAAACTTCTTTAGGCGCGTTGAGCGTTTTGGTAGAGGGTAAAATCCTCGGTTCGCGTCACCGACATGCTAATGATAATAGTATATCTATAGCTATGTTTTGCATATAGTTTTAATTACTCTCAACTTAATAGTTCCGTTTTCACTTCTATCGGCAGTCCCACGACTGCTACTGTTTTTTTTTATTATCGATAGGGAAGCGCTTGACCACGATCTCGTCTGATGATGGTAAGCTAAGATGCGGCCTGAGATGGAACGCGCTTCCCTAGAAGGTACCTGTGCACTCTACTCTTGAAGATCCCTAGATTGTACTCGTCGGGGAACACAAACTCAGGAAACATATTCCAGTCCCTTACGGTTCGAATCAAGAATGTGGAGTCGAACCGCTTTGTCCGGGTACGTCCACCATATAGCAATGCTTAGTATCTGTGCGTCTCGACGTCGCATAGATCATAGAAAAATCGCTCATGAAGAACGATATATCGTCATTGTTTGGGATTTCAATATCGATATTAAAACATTGATGTATATGAACGATATATCGATGTTACAAAAAAATCGATGTATTTTTTGCATCTCTAAACGCACTATTAACATCTTTGGTGTCTATAGATGATGGTTTCTCTTTCTATCAGGAGAGCCATCTGCTTGTTTGTTTTTCTATGGTATAAAAAATTAAACTGAATAGGCTTGACCTAGAGCAATCATAGGAAAATACTAGTAAGGTTCAAAATAGCATAATTCTCATTAGTAACGTAATTAATTGCTTTCGGAAATTAAAACAATCATAACGTTTTTGATATACACCAACAGGGGTAACTTTGGACATTATAAAACTAAGATATGTTAAACGCGATAAACTTACGCCATAAAACGGTGTAATAATGGCAACTTATGTCGCCTGCTGTGAATTAACACTAAAGCAACGAAATGGTAACAATAAAAGCTATAATTAGAACAATTGTAACTAATAATTTTTGATGTTGGTTGGAATATATCATCTATACATATAAACTAGCAAAAAGCAAAGGGGCTCGCAAAGTTTCATCAGTTTTATCACTTTTACACTAGGAGACTAGAATCTATGCATTTTTGTGGTATATTTTACTGAACAAGTATTGCACTTTTAGGTTTGAGCTTTGACGTGGTAGTTTAAATTCGTGTCTAGAGTTGTTATCTATCATAAAAATACTATTTTATAAACATTAAAAACATAGATGATACATTTTGTATTAGAATATTTTACTACTAACGCCATCTATTATATAGATGTGTTATACAATAGATGCCATGCCATCTATTATACAAGTAATAAACATAAATCTATCTTTGATTTATTTTATCTGTTTATTTTATGTGTTTATTTTATCTGTGATTGAGTTTGTCTATGATTTCAAAATAACTAGTTTTTTTTCAAATGCAATGTCTTTTTTTTACGGCACTAATACCTAAGCAAGTATTTTAAAGTTTGTCTATCATTCAGTTATTACGGGGTAACCTCTGAAACGGTTTCACCGATTTTGATGAAATTTTCACTGAAAGATAGAGGAGTTTACAGAGCAAAACAAAGATTACTTTTTATCCGAGTGTGCAAAAGAAAGTAAGGGTTTTGGATTACGCGAACGATGTTGCGATCAATAGCTAGTAAACAATATATTCATAGATATAAAAAGGACCTACTTTGTGGTAAGAAGTGCCCATCAAAAAGCATCTAATATTAGTCACGCCACCGCCAGATAAGAATTTTTAGAAAAAAAGTGGTAAAAGCGCTTTATATACGTTTCCATTGAACTTTAAAACAGCGTTACAAGCGCTGTTAACTACTTATACGCTCACCACATTTCGTACAGCAGCTAACTTCATATCATAATTTATCTTACACGAGCACCATTCTGGTAGGTAAATAAAACTTTATTTTTAGTAAACAGACACTTTTGCAACCTTTCTCATCCCCTCGTCTTGGATCTGGGCTCCTTTGAAGAAAAGACTAACTGCCATTCTGCCAGGCGGGTCGTAAAAGGTGGCCGATTGGCTATGCAAGTCACAACCTTCGTGGCAACTAGGTAGAGTTCTGCATTGTACCGGGTCTGGTACCACCCATACCTATTCCTGCCGAAATAGCGTCAATGCTTGTTCTGTCGTGGTCCGATTTGGAAGGTAAGGTAGCAAGTAAACTTATGCATGTGGCATTAGACGTCGGCAAAATATAGCAACGCAACATTAACATCCTTGGTGTCTGTAGGCGATAGTTGACTCAATCCACCAGGAGACCAATCTGCTACTTTACTATCTTATGATATAAAAAAAACCTACCGCATATATAAATTGCTCCTCCTTACTCTGTACTCCATGAATACTTACATTTTTAATGTATGAATAGAATACATTTGTGCTGCCATCTGTAATTTATCGTATTCTGTGAATTTAAAAAGAACACAATATATTTGAATCGCATCTGTGGTCTAGTGGGGTGTTTAGGTAGGTAGTTGACCACATAAGGTCCAGAGTTCGAATCCCGGGAAAGGTTATTAAAAAAAATGTGTTTCCAGTTTTTTGTTTAAATTAAATTAAATTAAATTTCTTTATTTGCCTGAAATAGGGTAAAACAAGATCTCTTAATTTATATTAGTGAACAAGCCAATTTCGCTATAGATAGCATGCAAATTTGTTATTTTAATATATTAATTTATACTTAAAATTAAATATTTATTTTTCCTATTAAATAACACCGTCTCATACATAATAATCTATATTTATACATAAAAGTCTTTCTATACCAATTGTCTTTTCAAGCCATTACATTTTTTTAAATTGTATTAAGCTAAATACTAATTAAACTAAACAAAGAGTAAACTGACTTCTAATGCTCATTATCTATATATTTTAATATAATAAAATAATGTATATCAAAAATTTCAGTTAATTAAATAGGTGCACTTAAGCCCGGTCACTTACAATTTAAAATTTTTTTATTTGTTGAAATAAGGTTGCTCGAAGTTAGACAAGTGCCCCGTTGACGAGAATTGCCACCTACCTATCACATTGTGGGCCTAATCGTGAGTGCACTGGTTCTACCTCTAGGGATACGGGCGTGAAGATACAGGTTATTTTAAGTTTTAATATAAAAGATGTTAAAGCTTACAATAACCTTTATCTTTTGGAGATACTATATTAATTGGATTAATTTACAACGTTTTATAAATTAACTAGCTGTTGCCAGCGACTTCATCCGCGCGGACTTTGTTTACTCCGCACAGCTCCTCCCCCGTTGATAGCGTGATAATATGTAGCCTATATGTTGACCCGACCTGTTAGTAATTAATATTCACGAAAAATTTGAAGTAAATCCATGCAGTATTTTTTGAGTTTACCCGGATATACACACAGACAGACAAAAATTGTAAAAACTATATTTTTGGCTTCGATATCGATTGTAAATCACGCCCCAAGTATTCTTTTAAAAAATATTCAATGTACAGTTTTGACTTTCCTACGATTTTATTATATACATAGATTAATTCAAATAGATCTCTAAACAATTATAAGAAATATTAGAACTTTAATTTGGTTGACTTTTGCTACCATATTTAGGTGTTACCATTGCACAAAACTTTTCGTTTATATTAAATATCGACCGCCCCGTTAGTCGAGTGGTTAGCGACCCTGACTACGCAATCAACAGGGCTCGGGTTCGATCCCCGACGGGGACAAGCATTTGTGTGATGAGCACAAATGTTTATATTTCCGGGTTTGGGTGTTTATTATGTATGTAAAAGTATTTATACATGTATTAGTATCGTTGACTAACACCCATAACACAAGCAAATAATTTGCTTACTTTGGGGTTAGATCAATAAGTATAATTTGTCCCGTGAATATTTATTATTTATTTATTTAAACATCAATAAGTTTATACATTATTAGTATCAAGTAATAGTCCTCATTGCTTTTATATTAAAGATTAGTTAAAAGCTTATTCCTACAACAAAAGTGTAAAAGTTGTTATAGTCTATGGTTATTTATTATGTCAACTAACTCTAAGGCGCCTCATAGACATACAATAATATTGCGCAATATTACGTATTGCGCAATATTATTGGCCGTTTAGGGTTAATATTAAAGTTTGCACAATGATTGAACGAAAGTTTGAGCGGGTTTAATTTTTATTGTGCAATATTTTTTCTTGCACTGTGTAGTGTGTAGTCTTAATATTGCACAATATTTATCACTTCAGAGTTTGGAGCGGTCGCATTCAGTCACTCACGGTATTTTTTAATTTATGGTCGTGTCGTAAATTTAAACAAAATGGCGAGCAAGAATGCTATAAAAGATAAAGAACGGGAGTTTCTACTTGAGTGTATAGAATTGTATAGAGATTTATTTAATAACATCACCAGCATGGCTGCCGCTAAAACTTCGTCGTCAGACATGTTGCTCGCAAGAAAATATTGGTCAGAATGGTTTGTCAGTTTTATTGAGTGAATTTATTGAACGTTTGGAGTCAATGGGGGTATTCAGTATTATTGCACAATAAAAGTATTGCGCAATGTTATTGTAGGTCTATGGGGCGCCTAACAAACGCTGTATTCGTCTCATACAAAATCAAAATAATTTATTATAAAATGTGAAATTCATGAACGTTCTGAAATACAACTATTAAATAAAAAAGTGTAAGTTGTTTAAAATCTAATGCCGAGTACAAAAAAGATTAAGGCGTTAGAACCGATCAACGACAGCGCCGATACGACTGATGAAAAATGTTGCCATCGTAAAACGTTACCCTTTACGTAGACGAATACGTCTACGTATGGGGTAGTATTCGTAAAAAATTAAAACGTAGATAACGTAAAGCACACACGGTTTTGTTTAAGGCACACCCATACTCAGATGTTTTTATTTAATTGTTCCAGCAAAAAAAAGGTGTCTTAATGAAACCTGGTTTTTGTCGCTATATTTGAGACAGTAACTAACTTAGGTGTCGATTAATTTGATGGAAATACCCTAATAGGGTGTATATGTTCACTATCTACTAATTATTATTGTAATACCTAAAATTGTTTGTAACATATAATGCAATAAATGATTGAGTATTGAGTATTGAAAATTGTTTGTATGAAAATCTCGATACATGCCTAGCGTTCACAGTTGTGTAGTAATAATTTTCTTAACTATTTATATTTATGTATATTAACAAAAAGTATTTTAACTTTAAAGTCATTGATATAAAAAACCCGAGATCAGTGTATCAAAAACGTCCTCCAAAAATGAGCGCACAATTAGAAATTTCAAATAGAATTGCGTCGTTCGCGACTCTGTCCGTTTTATTTCATTTTCTACATTGTATCTTCACGCCCATATCCCCGAAGGGGTAGGCAGAAGTACAATAAGTGCACCCATGACTAGCCGAAGACACTTGGTCCCACAAATGTGATAGGTGGCAAGCCTATCGCCAACCGGGCACTTTCCAATCCCGGGCAACTTTGCGTTTCTCAGAAAACTGAAAAAACACTTTTTTTTTATGTGCCCGACCCGGGAATCGAACCCGGGACCTAATGTGGTCAACGCCAACGCTGGACAACTAGACCACAGAGGCGATTTTCTACATTGCTTTGTTAAAGCAACTATAAATCTTCCTCTTAAGGATATGGATATGCAGACATATGTTTTTGAAATATCTCTAACTACTTAAATGAAATTAGCGACACTTTTGAGTGCCAGTTTTGTTCGGAACTGTGCATCTTGGGTTTTTTATATCAATGGTTAAATAAAATACTAGTTGGGCCCGCGACTTCGTCCGCGTGGAAAAATTTCTAAAATAAAAGTAGCCTAAGTTACTTTTTATTACCTTGGTTTAAAAAATAGAAAGTCTCTGGGTGTTATCCGCATAGCTCACGTTCCCGTGGGATTTCTGGGATAAAAATTATCCTTTCTCTGGTCTCAAACTATATTTGTACCAAATTTCGTTTAAATCAACTCAGTGGTTTAAGCTTGACAGACATACAGCGTTATTTCTGCATTTGTAATACGGATTTTTAAATATTGTTACGAATAATCTAGAAACGTGTAGAGTTGGAACGCTGGAGAGATCTAGAAATAAAAGAAAGAGATAGCTACTCCTATTAATAAACAAAGAGTTGACCGGTATCGGAATAGCTATACCACAATGAACTTTGTGGAAGTTAAAAAAACATTTTAACACGATTTTTATGTGAGGCTTATGTCTGAGCGAATATTCGTAAAATTAAATAAGACTGCCGACAAATTGCTACACAAATTATAACTTTTTGTGCCATGTCCGTGTATATTTTTCGTAAAACGGAACTTTTTCCCGTCCTTGAATTATATTTGGGGACACCGGGACAGAGTAGTTAAAATCGGGACAATCCCGTTCAAAACGGGACGTACATGGGGCACACTAAAAGTTTTGCATTTCGAGCTAATCTGAACTATTTTAATTTCTAATGTTATATTTTTAAAACGTTGCAGCCTTCTAAGTAATAAAAAAAAACAATTAGCGGGAAATTATTTGTCAATTGTTTTTTATCACACATCAAAGTTCTACCTACATAACGAAAATGGAATTAAGTTGAAAAGATTTTAGAGCGATGATTTTTTATGATTTTAAAAGTTCCCTTTCTCCGCAAGACTGTGCCGCTCGTCTTCAAAATGCTTTTGGGAGAGAAGCACCTTGTTTGAGCACCGTGAGGCCATGGTTTGCTGAATTTGAAAGAGGTCGAGTTTCTTTACATGACAAATTTCGTGAAGGGCGGCCTTCAACTGCCGTCGACAAAAATAATGTGACTACTGTTAAGCGGTTAATTGAAGAAAACCCACGGATTACCTATGAGACAATTCGAGGACTATTGGGGATTGGTATGAGCCAAATTCAGAAAGTTTTATACGAAGAATTGAAAATTCGGAAACTTTGTTGTCGTTGGATCCCTCATGAACTGACAGCGGAGCATGAGCGGGCTCGCATGGAATGGTGTTCACAGATGCTACTGAAGTACGACCACGGACATTTTAATGCTGTTTATGACATTGTCACAGGAGACGAAACGTGGATTTATTATTTTGAATCCGAAAAAACAGCAATCTTGTGAATGGGTGTTTGAAAATGAGGACAGGCCAACAAAAGTGAGACAGGCGAGAAACGTTGGTAAAAAAATGATTGCGTTTTTTTCTCAGCTACGGGTGCCATCTGTACAATTCCACTTGAAGATCAAAAGAGTGTTAATGCCGAGTGATATTCTACCATTTGTTTACCCAGGGCGTTAGAAAAAGTTCGCGAAAGACGACCCAAAAGCCGCATTCTCCTACACCATGATAACGTTTCTTCTCACACGGCCTACAAAACAAAGTCATTTTTAGCTTCCGTAAAAGTACATCTCGTCACTCATCCTGCGCATAGCACCCTGTGATTTCTGTATTTTCCCCAAAATCAAATATTGGATTGGTTTTACTTTTACCAACTCCGAAGAGGCAGTGATAGCGTTCAATCAGCACGTAGAAAAAATGCCTTCAGATCTGTGGTCCTCCTGTTTTAAAAAATGGTTCTATCGCATGAAAAAATGTTTAAAATGTAGATTATTTTAAAAAATAATAAACATAATATTTTGGTTATAACATGTTATTTTTTTTAAATTACGCAAAACTTATAGTGTGACCTACGTATTGTCGTGTTAAATATACATATACGTTGTTGTTATCCATACAAATATTAATTATTAATATTAAATATTTGCCATACGATAATTATTAATATTAAATTTTTACACCGTGTTGATTCCAGGCTCCTTTGAAGAATAAACCAACTGCCGTTTTGCCAGGCAGGTCGTAAAAGGCGACCGATTGGCTATGCGAGTCACTATCATCGTGACTGTTAGGTGGTAGAGTTCTGCATTGTCTCACCCGGGTCTGGTACCACCGCCTTATCTATTCCTGCCGCAATAGCGTTAGTGCTTGTCGCTGTCGTGTTCCGGTTTGGAGGGTAAGGTAGCTGGTAAACTTGTGCATGTGGCATTAGACCTCACCACAAGATAGCAACGCACCATTAACACCTTTGGTGTGTATAGGCGATGGTTGACGCTTTCCATCAGGAGACCCATGTGCTTGTTTACTATCTTATGATATAAAGAAAATACGAATATTTGGGTGGGGTACTTGAGCCTTCCTGGCAGGATTAATTGAGATTTACATAGAGATATGCAGAGTTATAACACTTACCTATGAAATAAAATCACTTCAGTGGTATTCCTTACGCCTTAGCTTTTCATTGGACACGATAAAATAGAACAATATTGCATATTTCTATTTTTTGAAGTGAAAACTTCTTTAGGCGCGTTGAGCGTTTTGGCAGAGGGTAAAATCCTCGGTTCGCGTCACCGACATGCTAATGATAATAGTATATCTATAGCTATGTTTTGCATATAGTTTTAATTACTCTCAACTTAATAGTTCCGTTTTCACTTCTATCGGCAGTCCCACGACTGCTACTGTTTTTTTTTTTTATGGAAGAGGGGGCAAACGAGCAGGAGGTGCACCTGATGTTGAGTGATCACCGCCGCCCATGGACATCTGCAATACCAGAGGCCTTGCAGTTGCGTTGCCGCCCTTTAAAAAATGAGAAAGCTATTTTCATGAAAGTCCCCATGTCGTATCTGTTCGGAAAACCCCCTGCCGGTAATTGGTTCCACAAAAGAGTAGTGCGAGGCAAAAAGTGCCGAGAGAACCGCACGGTTGTGGATTTCCAGACATCAAGATGGTGTGGGTGAAACTTCAAATTTTGACGAATTCAATTTTTACGATATATCTACAATTGTTTGACATTTACATTTGCTCATGTGAGCAGCTATACATTTTTCGCCTAACACCGTGTCTATCAGTGTTTATGTGCTCTGGTTATGCCCATATCGTAATAAATCATTATAAACTACAATATGTCCGATTAATTAATTCTTAGTGGAAACAATTCTATTGCCAACAAGGTGCAATTTTTGTGTTGTGTAATACAGATATATGTTAAAATAGAACGGAATAATGAAAGAGAGTGATGTAAATAATGTATTTAGCAAGCCGTACGCGTCGTAACAAAATTCTCTTACCATTCCTTCATTGTGCCTTTTATTTAATAATAAATCACATATAGCGAAAAAAATGTCGTTCCTACCAAGTGTGTCACGATACCTCTCGTGTTTTTGATTACGCCATATTTATGTTTTAACTAGCTGTTGCCCGCGACTTCGTTCGCACAGACTTCGTTTACTCCGCACAGCTCCTCCCCCGTAGGTGATAGCGTGATAATATGTAGCCTATATGTAACCCGACCTGTTAGTAATATTCATGCAAAATTTGAAATAAATCCATGCAGTACTTTTTGAGTTTACCCCGGACATACATACAGACAAACAGACAAACAGATAAACAGACAAACAGACAAAAAAAAAAGAAAAATTCTAAAAACTATATTTTTGGCTTCGGTATCGATTGTAGATCACGCCCCAAGTATTCTTTTAAAAAATATTCAATGTACAGTTTTGACTTTCCTACGATTTTGTTATATGTATAGATAAACAATCGTTTCATAAACATTTTCTTTACAAAGGAGGTGTTTTTATTTTTACGAGTACAAAGCTGATGACGCTTTTTTGTTTTAATGTCTACAATAAACAATAAAAATGTGTGGAAAGTTGTTAAAGTAAATAATTTTATTTTCTCTTACGTTCTGGTTTTCTCTAAAGTAACGCTTGAATATATAACAAATATGATCTTTGGGTAAACAACATTAGGCTGAGAAATAAAGGATGCTGATAAGTTATATTCTAATGCTGATATTATTTGCAAAATATCATAGTTAAAATGTAATAACAAACAAGCAGATAACTCTCCTAACTAAAACCATAGCATTTTTAAGTCGTAATAAATCAAGTAACTTTAAACGAGCAATTCTAGTAAATAACACGGACGAGACTCTATAAACGTTTTCTTTAATTATTCCCTTAAAGTTTAGTATATTCTGTTATGTGCTATGTCAACTCCTTAACTTATCCCCATTTTTATAATTTAATATAAACAAAATATACATTTTTTAAACTTGGCGGATAGTAGCCAGACAAAGTTGGAATTAGTTTTAAGTTAACGTAAACATTTAGTTATTACCAAGGAAGTTACATACTACAATGTTCATATGCGCTTCAAAATCATTCCGAAGAGTACAACAATATTGGTGAAGTGTGTCTCTTTTTACTCAATAAAGCGCCATATATAAGTGTGGCTGTGCGTAGTTTACAAATTATAACTAATTCTATTAATTTTAAAAACGGTTTTTGCATTGCATAAATATTTATGTAATAATTAAAATAAGCACTATAGAACTCAATATATTAATCAGCATACATTTCATGCTAATGTATCTAACAATGTGTATGAATAAAATGGATTTAACGGTTACCGAATATAAAAAATCTACCACCCGATAGTTTTATTTACACTGATAATTGCAAGAAAGAGAAAACATCCACCGTTGTCGTTGTCTTGCTCGGAATATTTTGGAACAAAGTTCCTTATCGTGCGTTGTGAAAGGAGGCTAGACGGAAAAAATTCTTACGAAAAGTTGTCACGACACTTTTGCTATATAAGCTGTGCGGCGTGCGGATGTTTCTCTCTCTCTCTCTCTCTCTCTCTCTTATAGAAAGCAAGCCAAATATTTTCATTTCTATTTCGCATTGAACAGTGTGGTGTCGCGACGATTATTTTTGTTGAGTGTATACAGGTTTTTTAAAAGGAACTTCGTTCCATCCGGTTGTCAAACAAACAAATTTACAACAAACAAACAAATTTAGTATTCTGCAAAAAAATAACCATAATCGTAATAGTATCGTAATTTAATTGTAATATTGTCTCAATAACACTATTCTCAATGTAAAGCGAGTCAATTACCGTTGAGTGCACTATCGAGAAACAATTGCGACACGATTAAATAGAATAGTGATTTTCCAATGGCGATTGAATAATAATTGGATGGTATGCCAATCACTACATAGTATAAAACAAAGTCGCTTTCTCTGTCTTTAAAACCACACAACATATTTTGATGCGGGTTTTTTAATAGATAGATTGATTCTTGTGGAAGGTTTTAGTATATAAACCTTTCCGATATTCCCACGGGAACAAAAGCTACGCGGGTGAAACCGCGGGCTGGTCGCTAGTGAAACACTATTTGTCTTAAATAATTGAAAGAATGCGAAATGTTTTAAACTATTTTGGCCGCCCCGTTGGTCGAGTGGTTAGCGACTCTGACTACGCAATCAATGGGGCTCAGGTTTTATCCCGACGGAGACAAGCATTTGTGTGATAAGCACAAATGTTTGTATTTCCGTGTTTGGGTGTTTTCTATTAATGTATGTAAAAGTATTTATATATGTATTTCTATGTATTAGTATCGTTAACTAACACTCATAATATAAGCAAATAATTTGCGTACTTTGGGGTTAGATCAGTCAGTGTAATTTGTCCCATAAATATTTATTTATATTTATTTATTTATTCTATCACGACCCGATCGAGACGCAATTGAGCCAATTATAAATAAGAAGGCTACAGTCCTTAGTGTCACTGATTTCTATTTAGAATATCATTTATCTACACTACGCATTACTATTACACAATCCACACAATCACAAAACATATTCACGAAGATACAATCAGGCTCTCTAAACGAGCCTTTATCTTGCATCTGAATATACAACCTTTTATTTTGCTTTTATCAGACATCCGTCTAAATAGAACAATAAAATTATTCACCACCTCTTTGTCTATTTTCCTTCGGTGTACTTAACACGTATATAATTAAAAAGAGACGCCTGATCTCCGGCTTAATGACTGCTACCTGAATTTCACTCGTGCAGATAAAAATCCTGCCAAGTGCGATTCGGACGTATTTTTTTGTTTGTTTAACATTTATTTGAGGTAGGCACACTCAGGAACGCTTATCGACGTTAAAGAACTAAATGTAAGAAGTTTTAAGACTAAATATAAAACACATTCTAAAATACAATTACAATACATAAATAAAATGAAGTGGTGTCGTGGGACACCAGGTAGGTACGAAGTTCCTTCGGCTAAACGGCCCTACTCGCTTGTGTATGCGACTGTCGCGCCTTCGCACGTCTCATTTAACGGTTTTATTCCACGCACTTTTTTCCACGGATTTTTTCTTACGGTTTTACTATCACATTTTTTTCAGTTCGGTCGCGCAGCAAAATCCCTATCTCCCTCCTGTCCCCTCCAAGCCTGCCGTAAGAAATCTCGTTTCAAAAATCAAGTCAACTAGAGATATTTTTTGATTACAGAAATGATCAATCTATATCTATACATATAATAAAATTGTAGAAAAGTCAAAACTGTACATTGAATATTATTGGAACGAAGTTCCTTACGGCAGGCTTGGAGGGGATGGGGATTTTGCTGCGCGACCGAACTGAAAAAAATGTGATAGTAAAACCGTAAGAAAAAATGCGTGGAATAAAACCGTTAAATGAGACGTGCGCAGGCGCGACAGTCGCGTACACAAGCGAGTAGTGCCGTTTAGCCGAAGGAACTTCGTTCCTACATGGTGTCCCACGACACCACATCATTTTTTTTTTTAAAGAATACTTGGGTCGTGATCTACATTCGATACCGAAGCAAAAATATAGTTTTTAGAATTTTTGCCTGTTTGTCTGTTTGTCTGTTTATCTGTTTCTCTGTATGTATGTCCGGGGTAAACTCAAAAAGTACTGCATGGATTTACTTAAAATTTTGCATGAATATTACTCACAGGTCGGGTCAACATATAGGCTATATATTATCACACTATCACCTACGGGGGAGAAGCTGTGCGGAGTAAACAAGTGCGGAGCTGTGCGGAGTATCGGAGCGTCCACGCGAACGAAGTCTCGGGCAACAGCTAGTATTTTTATAAATACTTATATTAAAAAATATATAAAAACATGAAGAAGGAAATCTATAAAATGATTATCTTTATTAATATTATAAATGCGAAATAGATGTTTGGATGGATGAATGGATGTTTGTTACTCAATCAAGCGAAAACTACTGAACGGATTTGAATGAAATTTATCACACAGATAGATGAAGACCTGGAATAGCACATAGGCTACTTTTTATCCCGGAAAAATTAGGCAATCCCGCGGGATTCGCCTAAAACTTTTAGAATGCAGCGGGCTGCACACTGCAGCTAGTTAAGATAATTAAATCTCAGAATTACTAAAATTAAATACAATGATGTCAAGATTAAATAACCCTCAATTAAGAAATGAAATCGGAAATATATAAGGAGTATTCAGTAATACCACAGCCTATATATTATACTTTAAAAAAAAATACCACAGTCTATATATTATACTTTTTTTTATGTCATAAGATAGCAAACAAGCAGATGGGTCTCCTGATGGAAAGAGTCAACCATCGCCTATAGACACCAAAGGTGTTAATGGTGCGTTGCTATCTTGTGGCGAGGTCTAATGCCACATGCATAAGTTTACCGGCTACCTTACCCTCCAAACCGGAACACGACAGCGACAATCACTGACGCTATTGCGGCAGGAATAGGTAAGGCGGTAGTACCAGACCCGGGCGAGACAATGCAGAACTCTACCACCTAGTAGCCACAATAGTAGTGACGCGCATAGCCAATCGGTCGCCTTTTGCGACCTGCCTGGCAGAACGGCAGTTGGTCTATTCTTCAAAGAAGCCCGGAACCAACACGGGGAAAAAAATATTTTTAGGGTTCTGTAGCTAAAAAATAAAAACGGGACCCTATTACTAAGCCTCCGCTGTCTGTCTGTCCGTCTGTCTGTCTGTCACCAGGCTGTATCTCATAAACCGTGATAGCTAGAAATCCTGGCCGTCTTGTCGAAGAGACAGACTCTCTTCTCTGTGCCTAAACTTCGTGCCTAAACTACTGAAACTATTTTGATGAAATTTGGTGCAATGATTAGTTTGAAACCCGAAAAGGACATATTTTCATCCCGTAAATCCCACGGAAACGGGAACTATGGGGGTAAAACCCCAAAATAGGTAAAACCCCAAAATAGGTAAAATCCCAAAATAGGTAAAACCCCAAAATTTTATTTTATTAATTTTCCCTCCCGAGCGAAGTTGCGAGCACAGCTACTTGTAAATAATTTTATTAATTGTAAATATTTTTTACATTTGCAAATAATTGTATCAAAAAAACAAGATTTTTTGTATTTTATAACAAAAAAAATGATGTGGTGTCGCGGGACACCAGGTAGGAACGAACTTCCTTCGGCTAAACGGCACTACTCGCTTGTGTACGCGACTGTCGCGCCTGCGCACGTCTCATTTAACGCTTTTATTCCACGCATTTTTCTTACGGTTTTACTATCACATTTTTTTCAGTTCGGTCGCGCAGCAAAATCCCTATCCCCTCCAAGCCTGCCGTAAGGAACTTCGTTCCAAAACTTTCAGAGAAATCTCTTTTGTATCCGGCTGGTTAAATAATAATAATAATAGTAATATTTATTTGATGCATTCAAAAGTGTACAATATTAAAACATAACGTTAATAACTACATTACTCGAAGACTGTGTTGCAGTCATTAGCGTCCACCTCGAACAGTCCAGGTACTGACGCAACAAAGATTGCAAAAAAAAGTCTGTGTATATTTATGTACTAGCTGTTGCCCACGACTTCGTCCGCGCGGACTTCGTTTACTCCGCACAGCACCTCCCCCGTAGGTGATAGCGTGATAATATGTAGCCTATATGTTGACCCGACCTATTAGAAATATTCATGCAAAATTTGAAGTAAATCCGTGCAGTACTTTTTGAGTTTATCCCGGACATACATACAGACAAACAGATAAACAGACAAACAGACAAAAATTCTAAAAACTATATTTTTGGCATCGGTATCGATTGAAGATCACGCCCCAAATATTCTTTTAAAAAATATTTAATGTACAGTTTTGACTTTCCTACGATTTTATTATATGTATAGATGTGTGTATATGTGAATGTTAGTGTTTGTGTATGTATGTTTATGTTTATGTGTGTATGTTTGCGTTTGTGTGTGTAAATTTGTACGTATAGTTTTAATTTATTCCAACAGTAGCTGGACATCGTCATAATCAAGCTCTATAAGCCACTCATTCAAAACAGTTCTACATTTAGTTAAGAGAAGTTTGTAAATTTGTAACTTGCAATTAATTTTATTTTATAAAGTTGAACTATTAAAGTAATATTGACGGCTGTATAAATTTAAACCCGTAAAATCTATACATATAATAAAATCATAGGAAAGTGAAAACTGTACATTGAATATTTTTGTAAAAGAATACTTGGGGCGTGATCTACAATCGATATCGAAGCCAAAAATATAGTTTTTACAATTTTTGTCTGTTTGTCTGTATGTCTGTATGTCTGTATGTCTGTTTGTCTGTTTGTCTGTTTGTCTGTATATATGTCCGGGGTAAACTCAAAAAGTACTGCATGGATTTACTTCAAATTTTGCATGAATATTACTAACAGGTCGGGTCAACATATAGGCTACATATTATCACGCTATCACCTACAGGGGAGGAGTTGTGCGGAGTAAACGAAGTCCGCGCGGACGAAGTCGTGGGCAACAGCTATTAATTAATTCCCATCTTGATATAATGCAGAATTCCAGAAATATAGGAATTTTGATGTAGGTAGTTGCGTTTTAATGCGTTTAAATTATTTTTAAAGTGTTACGAAAAATCTATGGTTTAACAAACTTGCGAATCGCGATCATATTACCGAAATGAGAGAAAGGTTGAGATTGAAAAACAATCGGTTTAAAATGAGAAAGGGCATGCTCCGCTGGTTCGGACATGTCGAAAGAATGGCAGATGAAAACAATGCGAATGTGGAAGGATATAGGTACCAGGGGAAACCAAGACTGACGTACCACGATCAGATTGATCGGATTCTGTCCTAAGAAGGTGTCAAGAGTTTTCGAAACCGGCGTCTTTAAAAATATATATGAAGAGAGTTATGAATTTGCAAGAAGCAAAGCAAGTCTTTTTTTATATATCACTAGCTGACCCGGCAAACGTTGTTTTGCCTTACATATTAGGAATCCATAGCGGACAAACAACGTGACAGTAATTTATATAACTCTACGGGATTGTCCGTCCACGCAGCCAAAATGGCATTAAACTTTATATGGTGGTTAAGTATTATTAAATTTTCTAATTTTCCGCGCAATTTTCTTAATATTTTCTTTTATAAAAACCTTCTCCTTACAATTACAAACACAACAAAAAAATTACCGAAATTGGTCCAACCATTCAGGCGTGATGTCGTGACCAAGGAAAATAGGGATTGATTTTTTTCATATATAAAGATTACTCATTACATAGCAAACAAGCAGATGTATCTCCTGACGGAAAGAGAAACCATCGCCTACGGACACCAAAGATGTTAATGGTGCGTTGCTATCCGAATGGCTGGATAGCAATGCTACATGCATAAGTCGACCAGCTACCTTACCCTCCAAACCGGAACACGAAAACGACAAACACTATTGCGGCAGGAATAGGTAAGGCTATGATACTATATAACCGGGCAAGACGTTGCGAAAGTCTACGACCTAGATATCACGATAGTAGTGGCCAATTGGTCGCCTTTTACGATCTGACTGAAATAACCCAGGAGCCCAGTCAAACACGGAGTAAATCTGTCTGGACCGTGATATATGACAGTCAATTCCCTCTGCATACACATTAAATGATTTGACGTGATGATATATATGTAAAAAGTTTTAATATAGGTATTGTATATAATAGATCACGGTTTTTGTGGTTTATTGTAGATATGTAACCAATTTTGTACGTTATATATCTGTTAATTATCTCTAGGACTCAAAATAATATATATACAAAAACCACTTATATGTGTTATTCAATAATTCTGTATTAAATTATATAGGTACTACGTTTGTAGTATGTAATCAAATTTAATATATTATTTTATATCCACCATCTTGAATAACAGGTTATATAACTCACCTATTCAAAAATGGAACACCAAGTTTTTGACACCTAAATAATCACTGGGCACTTTTCTTTACACACTACTTTTAAAAAAAGAATATTTATTTTTTTATTCCTTCGATACGCACGCGTCGGAAAACTCTACCTTACTGGAGCGGCGCCGTACGCGAAACAAGGATGGGGTCAAGGGGTGGAAAATTTATCGATATCTATGTTTACAATGAGTTAGTTGGTAAAATATTTTTATATGACATATTTAAAGTATAGAATATATAAGAAATTTATATTCTATATTTTAAATAATATACAACTAAAATATGCACAAATTATTACTATTTTTATTATAAAGGTATTTAATTGATGAATATATCGAAAGTGGTAAGACCGTTCATTATGAATCATCAGCTTGGTAGTTAAAGAGCACGTTATGGCTTGCAATAACCACGAACGGTAGTTTTATACTTCCTTTTGGAGAAACGTTATCGTTTGCCATTCTCTCTCCGTCTACTAGGAAGATTTGACCAGATGCCATCATATAAAGAAAAGCGCTTGTTTATGAAAATTATTGTCTTGTATATATTGTGAAGTGAATATTAAAAATGTGTATGTATCCCTTGAAAATCTTAAAATAATCAAATGGAGGTACCATCTAATAAAAAAATGTGGAAGCTATTAACAATTTATTGTAATAACTCCCTCAGGGTTTAGTTTTTTGCAAACATCTCATAAAATATTGTAGATATCGGTAAACGAAAATATTTAAAAATAACAGACAAAATTCTCTCTTTTTTTAATCTTATCGAATACCTTCCTATAAAAAACGTTTTACCTCCCGGAACTGGGCTGGCATCACTCATTATTTCAATCTTGAGATGAAAGTAGGTGAATAAAACGGATAGTGGCACTTTTTTTCTTTTTCATTGTCTGATCCGGTACCCATTCATTAATTATTTTCTCAGCGTATGCACAATATTGGCATTTATTGGATTTTTTAGATATTTAAATAATTAAAAAATAATTTGATAATTATAATTTTCGTTCCCAATTGAAATACAGCCTATTATATACTCATCATTACATTTTGTTACTAGAATTAAACGGTTAGCAACAACTTACAAAAAAACATCTCTCTTTATAATATTAATGTAGATATAAATTAGAATAGTAATAACTAACAACCAATTTTTATTCCACTATTTCTCAATTAAATTTTCACAAATTTTGAATAGGAGCAGCTTAAATTTACATTCTTAAAACCATACTGTCTAAATCGAATAACTAAGACGAATTTAATAATTCCTATCAAGATTAAATCTATGAAGGCGTTTAGAATATAAAGCGTGCTGAAAAAATGTACATACACTCGAAAAACATTAGCTCCTTTTATCACAATCGGGAAAGGACACAACCGAATTGAGAACCTCCTCGTTTTATGAGGCACTTCATAAAATAAACATTTAAAATTTTATTTCAAAAATTTTCATCGACATAGCCAATCACTAGCTCCCATCCCGGTAGTGGAAACGCTCAATATTCAGCCGGCAAGACACGGAAAACGGGGGAATGAGACAACAAACCACCAAACAAAATATCACCTAAGATAGAAAGAGACAGAGTATCTTCCTGAAACACCTCATTTTCCGTCAATTCATTTATTTTATTTATTGTTATTTTTTTATTTTAAGGGTAAGACGTAAAACGTACGCCACTATTATAGAGTCTTAAAATAGTTTGGAGTTAAATTTAGAGGTTTATAAAGCTTGTTCCTTTGTGGCTTAGACAGAGTTAGTCAAAAATGGCTAATATACCTCATAAGATGCTAACCCTGATTCACAATTATTTTATTTTTGCGAGATAGATGGTAAGCACTGTCGCCTCATTTTAATGGACCGATGACGATTATATTCCACATGTTTCTTAGATAATTGGGACCGATCGCTTTATATGCTCACCTGAAAAGTTTAGTTTGTTTTATGTTTAGTTTTATGTCATAAGATAGCAAACAAGCAGATGGGTCTCCTGATGGAAAGAGTCAACCATCGCCTATAGACACCAAAGATGTTAATGGTGAGTTGCTATCTCGTGGCGAGGTCTAATGCCACATGCATAAGTTTACCGGCTACCTTACCCTCCAAACCGGAACACGTCAGTGACCAGCACTGACGCCATTGCGGCAGGAATAGGTAAGGCGGTGGTACCAGACCCGGTCCAGCCGATGCAGAATTCTACTACCTAGTAGTCACGATGGTATTGACGCGCATAGCCACTCAGTCACCTTTTACGACCTGCCTGGCAGAACGGCAGTTGGCCTATTCTTCAAAGGTGCCCGGGAACCACACACAGTATCAGAACACAACCATCAGTCTGCTACTAAGTTTTCAATTTACGAGGAAAACGTCGTAATCACCTCAATTACACTTTTTTTCTAATTTTATTTAACTCATTAGTTTTTAAATCAAATTTATATTTTAACATTTATTCATTTTTGGATTAATTCCTGCCACCGAATTCCACCATCGGACATCGCGTCAAAATTAAAGTTCCATCCTCACCATCTCGATGTCTGGAAATCCACAACTGTGCGATTCTCCCGGCACCTTTTACCTCTCACTCTGTTGTGGAATCAATTACCGGTAGGTGTATTTCCGAACGGATACGACATAGGAACCTTCAAGAATAGAGCTTACTCATTCTTAAAAGGCCGGCAACGCAACTGCAAGACCTCTGGTATTGCGGGTGTCCATGGGCGGCGGTGATCACTTACCATCAGGTGCACCACCTGCTCGTTTGACCCCTCTACTATACAAAAAAACAATATTTTATATAACTATATTTTAAATAGGGCAATATACCGTTCCCACCACTTTAACTTCGGTGAACCAGAATCAACAGCGGCAACCGTCCTGATAATCATTGACTTGCGAGCTCAGGGTGCCTTGAGGAAAGCTCCTGACCCGCAACGAAATTAATCAGAAATATAGGAGGAGTAGGAAAATACATCCAGTTTCTCTCCCTTTTCGCAAAAGAGTTGAAAAACAAATGCTACGAAATTAAACTTTTTCAATCAACCAAAACAGCCTACTTAATTTTGCTTCTAGTAAAAGTATCTTCACGCCCATATCCCCGAAGGGGTAGGCAGAGGTACAACAAGTGCACCCACGATTAGCCGAAGATACTTGGTCCCACAAATGTGATAGGTGGCAAGTCTATCGCCAACCGGGCACTTTCCAATCCCGGGCAACATTGTGTTTCTTAGAAAACTGAAAAAACACTTTTCTTATGTGCCCGACCCGGGAATCGAACCCGGGACCTCATGCGGTCGACGCCAACGCTGTACCACTAGACCACAGAGGCGATTTAGATTCTAGTAGTATCACAAAATCCCTTGAAGACACGGAAGTTCCTACGTATCCCCATAAGGTTACATAAAGTTGTACTGCCTACCTTTTCGGGGTTACAGGCGTGAAGATACTTCCCTAGTAATAAGACTCTTGACCAATCCATCAAAACGGGACCCGAATCAACTCTTAATTCCAATTTATATCGTTTTTCGTTTCGTATGTCGTGTATACTTTAATGCTGCCGCCGCCAGTGGTATTATCAGAGGGTAGCAAGTGCTAACAGTTGTGAAGGGTCTTCAAAATTACTTCACAAAATTAAGTTAAACACCCCTTAAACTTAAAGCAGTCAAAATATAACTAAAAATAACAGAGGTTGATGAGATCGGCCTAAGAGTCCTATAAAAATATAACCTCAGCTTCTTTTTGTATTGATTTAGGCTCCTTTGAAGAATAGGCCAACTGCCGTTCTGCCAGGCAGGTCGTAAGAGGCGACCGATTGGCTATGCGAGTCACTACTATCGTGGCTACTAGGTGGTAGAGTTCTGCATTGTCTCGCCCGGGTCTGGTACCACCGCCTTACCTATTCCTGCCGCAATAGCGTCAGTGCTTGTCGCTATCGTGTTCCGGTTTGGAGGGTAAGGTAACCGGTAAACTTATGCACGTGGCATTAGACCTCGCCACAAGATAGCAACGCATAATTTACATCTTTGGTGTCTATAGGCGATGGTTGACTCTTTCCATCAGGAGACTCATCTGCTTGTTTACTACCTATAATATAAAAAAATATATTAAAAAGCCAACATTTTCAAAATAATTTAATGTAAAACATTGATATAAAAAACCCAAGATGCACAGCCCCGAACAAAATTGACACTCAAAACTGTCCCTAATTTCATTTAAATAGTTATAGATATAGCAAAAACATATGTCTGCAAATCCAACCATAAGCGCAAGTTTTATAGTTGTTTTTACAAAGCAATGTACAAAAAGTAATAAAATTGACAGTGTCGTGACCGACGCGATTCTATTTGAAATAAGCGCACAATTTAAAGTTGTGCGCTCATTTGCGGAGGACCTTTTTGAAATATGAATTGTGTATCTTGGGTTTTTTATACCAATGATTTTTTTTTTTTATATCATAGGATTGCAAACAAGCAGATGGGTCTCCTGATGGAAAGAGTCAACCATCGCCTATGGACACCAAAGGTGTTAATGGTGCGTTGCTATCTTGTGGCGAGGTCTAATGCCACATGCATAAGTTTACCGGCTACCTTACCCTCCAAACCAGAACACGACATTGACCAGCACTGACGCTATTGCAGCAGGAATAGGTAAGGCGGTGGTACCAGACCCGGTCGAGCCGATGCAGAACTCTAAATATCTCTATCTCTAAATAAGAACATATTTGAACTCAACGTCCACTTTTTTAATAACAAGTACATTTTAAAAAGGAACATACTTGGAAGTCACGAAACTAATCAAACTTTTACGTTGTTAGGGTTTCATAGAAAACTAGGAAGGAACCCTTATAGTTTCGTTATGTCCGTCCGTCTATTAGCAGTCTAGCTCAAAGATCCTTAGTACTAGAAAGCTGTAATTTGGCTTGAATATACATATTAATCACGTCAACAAACTGGTAACATAAAATCCTGAAAAATATTTTTAGGGTAAGTATTTCCTCTATAATATGTAAAGTAGGGATGTTAATTATTTTTTCAAAATTTGTGTATCCAATAGTGAGGGATGCGGACTGTAGGTTCCACTGCTAGGTTCCACTAATGGGTCCAGAAGGATTTTCATGTACTCGTGGACCCATTTATGTCGTGGAACTTACAGTACTAATTTTTTTAAATATTTTATTGTAGTCCCACTATCCAGGTTTTAACTTTTCAAACTTTTCAAAAGAAATAAAACGTTTGTAAGAAATTTTTTTTTAGTACTTATCTCAATTCTTTCTTCTTTAAAATTTTTTTGATTTATTAAAAACACGATTTCTATAATTGTCAATGTTATATACACAGAACAATTATAAAGGTTATCTACATATTTTACACCATATTTTCTGGTATTTTCAAATTTAAAATTGTGCGCGCATATTTGGAGGACGTTTTTGAGACACTGATTGTGTATCTTGGGTTTTTTATATCGATGATGAGGTCCTTCCAAAATATGTGATCATATTTCAACACAGCATTCAGTACGTCTAACCAAAGATGTCCAGCCAAAAAATAATGTCATTCAGGTGATTAAAACTTTTTGATTGTTACGAATAAAATAATTTTTCTCATAACGATCCACGTCTTTTTGCATAAAATAAAATATAATAAAACTTTGTGGTTATTTAAGGGTAAATCTAATCACTCCTGCATTTAAAGTGGATTATTTTATGCAAAAAAGCGTAAATCGTTATGAGAAAAACTATTTTGTTTGTAAAAATCCAAAAGTTTTAGTCCTTTGAATCAATTATTTTTTGGGTGGATATCTTTGGTTAGACGTACTGAACGCAGTGTTGAAATTGATCACCCACTTTGTAAGGATATTATATAGTAAGATTAAGATTTGTATTGCTATAAAATCAACAATCAAATACAGTATTTACAATGCGGTAAAGGAAACTAGAACGTATAAACAGGAATTACAGTTGATATTTCCACTACATTTGCGTCCTGCGACCGCTGAATGTTACCGTATGACTCCGTACAGATTTCGCGATAGATAGCCACCTCCGTCAGCATGCACCAGAATCCGTTTGAAGCCGTACGTATTCGTATGGCTAAAAGTAATGTACGCGGAAGGTTTAATGCACTACGTACTAGAGAAGCTATGCTGAGCAGAAGTCGTGTTCCATTTCATTAACAATCGATGCAGCGCTGTAATAATAATAAATAGTTGAACCAAAGTCAAAATTAAGCAGCGCTGCAGCGATTATAATAGAGTATAATATATTCGCGACCAAAACGTCTTAACTGCCGTGAGATTTACGGTGCTGGTACTTACGCATTTTATTCAACTTCCTCTGACGTAAGTGCAGTCCATGGACTGCACCTTAGTAGAACACAATTGGCGTGGGGCATGCCTTGTCCAGTACTTTAGTACATAGAAGTATTGGACGTACGGCTTCCGCGTCACGCATATGGCTTACGCAGCATGCATTTGCATCCTGTTCCAGCACGAACCAATACAAATTGGTGCGAATCGTATCTTATAAGTACGTCCTATATATGTACCTACTAGGCATGGACCATTTAACAGTTAACATATTAAATTTCGTTCTAATTTTATTTTAACAATTAACAACTGTTATTTATATTAGCAAATAATGTTAAAAGTAATTTTTGTGCATCGCTAAAATTACCAATAACTTGATATATGATAATAATGTTATTAAAAATATTTGAGAGAGCGTTTCGTTTTTACTCGCTAACTTGATTTATGATAATACTAAGTGCTAAGTGTGAGTTTTACTTGTCGCATTCGATCGTGAGCGCGTTTCGAGTTTACTAGGAATTTGTATGTGATTTGTACAGCGCCACCTAGTGGTAAACGTGAGAAACCAGTACCACTAGCTGGCGCTGTATAAATCACATACAAATTCCTAGTAAACTCGAAACGCGCTCACGATCGAATGCGAAAAGAAAAACTCACACTTAGCACTCTGTTATTAATAATAACTGTTAAAAGTTATTAAATCTATTCTAGAGGACCTTTTTGGTAGCTTCGTGTTTTACTGCTTCTAATACTTATTATATATAGGCTACTGATATAATTTAACATAAATAAATAACTGTTAAATATTAATTAACTTTAACAACATAACAGTTAATCTAATTTAACAATAATTTCCATGCCTAGTACCAACGCGTTTTTAACACATTTGCTTATTTAAAAAAACCTCTTTTGAAGACGTTTAAAAAGACAACAAAAAAGTTTGTTGAAAATATAACCATTACAAATGGATCATTTCATTCACTCCTTCATTCAACAAAATGATTACCAGTCCATTTCATCCCCACATCATAATCGCTTAGCCCTAATAACACCCAACACGTAGGCGCAGCGGGGGTGTTTTCAATATCCACCCTCTGCTTACCCCGCTGGTGAAGCGGCGTAATGATGTTAGTGATATAAGGACACACTGACATTTGTTTGAGTGAGTGAATTTAAAGTGCACTCAGTGAGAGAAGTGCTTTTATCTTTTACTTTCCATATTTTCTCTTTTTATCATATTCACGTCTGTTAGCAACTGCGCTATATTATTTATATCACTGTTTCGTTTATACCAATAGTTTGGTTTTTTTGCAAGTATCATAATACTAATTAATAATCATATATTTTATTAATGTCAATAAACCTTTAAATACAAAGTACATGTCAATCTTAATACTAAATATTTTACCCAACCTGGATCGTAAAAAAAGTGCCCATCATGCTTTACGCGTTACCGCGTTGAATCGCAATGGCCAAACTTTGTGCCAAAAACGATCCAAAGCAGGAGTCCCCTGTGATTTCGCTAAGTCTGCCTCCAATCTCCTTGATTAGGCCCTTTTTGAATAATTGTAATTAATAAAATACTAAATAATAATGTTATAGTATTAATGTATTAACATATCTAGGCACCCACAAAAATATTAAATAGCAGGGAAATAATTAACGTAGAAAATTAATTCTGCATTAAATTATTACATTATTTTTTAAACGAGTGCCAACGCTGCCAAAGTATGTTAACATTATAGCTTAGATCTCCCTGTGACCCTTGGAGTACCTCAAGGGAGCATTTTAGGCCCTATCCTATTTCTTGTTTAAATTAACGACCTATGTTTAATCCCGCTCTCGCTGCAGGGTAAACTCATCTCGTATGCAGACGACACCGCCCTATTATTCACGGGCATGAAGCTATATTATATCTGGAGGCAACTAGGCATGGATCTTTTAACAGTTAACATATTAAATTATGTACTAAATTTTTTTAACAATTAAAAACTGTTATTTATATTAGGAAATACTCTTAGAAGTAATTTGATATATGATAATAATGTTATTTAAATATTTGAGACAGCGTTTTTTTTTTGCTCGCTAACTTGATTTATGATAATACTGTTATTAAAAATATTTCGAGAGACCGTGATAATAATAACTGTTAAAAGTTATCAAAACTATTCTAGAGGACCTTTATTTGGTAGCTTCGTGTTTTTATTGCTTCTAATACTTATTATATATAGGCTACTGATATAATATAATATAAATAAGTAACTGTTAAATATTAATTAACTTTAATAACATAACAGTTAATCTGATTTAACAATAATTTCATGCCTAGAGGCAACACTTCTAATGCGTACTCGAAACAAAACTTTAAATACTGTTGTCATCTTCTGAGGTCTTGCCCTCTCTGTCTAACACAGCTGTATAAAAAGAGATGGTGAGTATATAATGTAGGTATATGTTTCAAGTGATTAATTCGAGTACTAGCTCTCTTTAGCTAATACTTCATGTTCTCGGGTGATACCGGGAGCGAAGCCTATGATGTTGTATTAAAGAGTTTAAATAAGATAACGTCTCTTTTACAAAACATGTCACTGTCTCTCAAATAATAAAAGTAAATACATTTGTTTTTCAATCCGAATCCCAGATCCTCTAGCTTCCTAAATTTAATTGCACGCCTGTGTAAATTCAAAATGATTTTATTAAAAACTACAACTATGTAACTACAAAGATTTATAAATCTAAAAAACCTAGGTAACATAACCTTAACTTTATACCACACGTAACTTTTCGCCAATAGAATACGAAAACTCATAATAGTCTTTAAAAACCTTAGGACGGCGTTTGATACTAAATTATTAAAAATTATCTACCATGCATTATGTCAATCTCTGTGCAGCTACTGTATTGAAGTCTGGGGAGGTTCTAAAAAAATATATGGAAACCTCTTGAGGTATCTGAAAAGGAAATTCTCAAGGAGTCAACCTTTAGACCTGTTTTATACTCCACAACACTACTTTATCCAAACTGTGAGGTTCTGACCATCCACCAATTATTTATACCATTTATAATTCTCAGATAACATGCCAAAATAAGATACGATCTATTATTTTTAACGAAACGCAACTCTTACAACGTCTGCTTCGTTGTGCTTATACTGAACCGCTTTTACACATAAATTTTACGGATATTAAGGCCCTTATTTTTTTAATTATCGATAGGGAAGCGCTTGACCACAATCTCGCCTGATGGTAAGCTATGGCTTAGGATGGAACGCGCTTCCCATAAGGTACCTGTTCACTCTTCTCTTCAAGATCCCTAGATTGTACTCGTCGGGAACACAAACTCAGGAAGCATGTCCCAGTCCCTTGCGGTTCGAATGAAATATGTCGAATCGAACCGCTTTGTCCTGGTACGTAGAACGTCCACCATATGGCGATGCCTAGAATCTGTGCGCCTCGACGATCGATAGGAAAACGGGATGACGGAATTAAGTAGTGCAATTCCGCAGCGCACTCTCCAAAGTGTATACAATAAAAAACCGATAAACTAGCCACTCTGCGGCGATGACTGAGGCTCTGGAGTTTTTTGCCTACCAGATCATCGTCGTTTATGAGCCTCTTGGCACGCCTCTCTATTGCCTGTTATTTGGCGGATCCATCCCAGAGACGAGAGCAGTATTCCATGCATGAACGGACTTGTGCTTGATAAAGTTTGAGCAACTGTCTCGAGCTAAAATACTGTCTCATCTTCGCCAGAATACCAAGCTTTTTGAGGCAACTTGAGCTTTAGATTCGATGTACGAACCGAAGTTGAGAGTAGGCGTTAAGGTCATACCAAGGATCTCGAGATGGTCAGTTATCGACACGGACATACTCTGGAAATACGTGAAAGATACCCAGCATCTATACAATAAAGCAAATAAACTGTTGTCAATATACTGAAATTGCAAAATCCACTACAAAAATAATAACCTGGTTACTTACATGAAATTACGATCAAACTAAAAACTTGATTACTCTTGTTTGGTGAACTACCTTAATTACCACTTATAATAGCAAATTGTTATTTTTTTGTTTTGGTAAGTTTCTTTTAATTTTTTTTTCTATTACTGTAATGCTTTTTGAAAGTTATATTTTTATTTTACTAGACATTAAATGACACAATTATAAACATATACCTTCAATATATATAACATCTAATATAATATAATATGGTTCAAGAGAGGGCCTGGAGCTATATAGCAAAGTTTTCGACATAGTTCAGACTCCAGACGCTCACAAGAAAAATTTTCATTTTTTTTATCTTCCTGGCACGTATGTAGATTAAGAAGTTACTGATTTTGTCCCTATTTTCGAAAAATCAAGTTTTCACCAGATCTCCACGTTTTAAAGTCCTAGGAACTCATTCCGACTAGTTTCACGATGACGTCAGTATGCATATGTATGTGCTTGTGTGTATGTGTGTGTGTGCATATATTGTGTACATCTCGTAACTTTTCAACGGCTTGACCGATCGTAACGTGGTTGACCGAACGGGGTGGAAGATGCAGCTATGATAAAACATCGTTCATAAAACACCGCTCATGAAGAACGATATATCGTCGATGTTTGGGATTTCAATATCGATGTTAAAACATCGAAGCTTATGAACAATAAATCGATGCTTGAAAAAATCGATGTATCGTTTGCATTCCTAGATACGTCTAGCCAATCGGTTGCCTTTGAAGACCTGCTTGATAGAACGGCAATTGGTCTATCCTACAAAGAAGCATAGAACTACACGGAGGAAAACGGTAGGTATACCACGATAGTAGACACATTTGTCCTAACCTCTTACTATGCTAAATCTATCGAGCCTGAGAGCTTAGCCAAAGTAACAATATAAAAACGATAACGAAAAGAAAAGAATAAAACGTATGAGATTGACATAAACCGCGCTAAATCACGTCATAACATCATCGACAATCAATATGACAAACTTAGTTTTACTACGAAGCGATGTTACTTTGTCCCCTGATAAATCACAGCTCATATCGGAAAATATTTAATAATTCAACACGATACGGACGAATTTATGAATAAAATATATCCTATGAAGGTTTTATTGACGTAAAACAAATTAAAAGCACTTTGTTGACGACTGTACCGAACAAGGGTGTGAACTTGTGCCCTTTCTTTTTTATGAGTGACAAGCCAGGGGTGGACTCTTACAATAAAAACCAGTAATAAAAAATATATATTTTTATTAGCTCCATTTTTATGGATGCAGTAATATACTAATCTACCTTCTATCAGATCGTGTAAAATGGCTTTTTGGGATTCCGAAATAAACTAGGAACCCTTATAATTCCGCTATGTCCGTATGTCCATCCGTCCGCAGTCTAGCTCGGAGAAATCAGAAATCAGAAGTACTTTATTAAATAAAACTTTTTACAAGTTATTTTGACGCGTCAACATTTTTTTTTTAAATTATACATGTCAGTGGCGTATTTACGCTTGATGCCGCCCTAGGCCCCGACTGATATGCCGACTTTTTCTTTGCGAGGGAGATTATTGAAATTATACATTTATTTTATAAATATTAAAATTTTTATAAATAAAATTTTACAAAATACCAAAAATTTTGTTATTAGCTGATTTATAACTTATTAATTAGGTACCTACTAGAAACAAAAATGTCACTTCTTTTCATTTAATCCTGCAAAAAGTAGCCTATATTCTAATTCTTTTTCATAAATGATTTTTAAATGTTTTGCCCTTGACTTCTTTCGCCTTTCAAATTTTGTCATCTCGAAAATTTTGCCGCCCCACGAATTATGCCGCCCTAGGCCCGGGCCTCACGGACCTATGGGTAAATCCACCACTGTCCATAGTACTAAAAAGATGTACTTTGGCATAAATATACATATTAGTCACCGCAACAAAGTGGTAATATAAAAGAAAAAAAATTGTGTGTGTCAGCTCCGACGCACGACTGGAGTTTACTCCTTAAGTACGATTGTCAAAACAGACGCAAAAAAACGCGCGACCTAGCTGCACTGCTCACACCAAATCAGAAAGTTGCGCACCAAAAACGTAACGAGGTCATTCGTTCAGTAGATTTTACTCCTCACATTTTTCTCATACCGGGCACCTTATATCAAAAAACCGATTCTTAAGGAGTAAACTCCAAAAATATTTTTTAGGATAGCTCCTCTATATGCAAAGTGGCGATGTTAATTTCTGTTCTCGTGTATCCCATAGTGTAGGCTGTAGGGTATCGTTGGATAGGCTTTAAAAATACTTTAGGTTTGTGACAACAATTTTTTGATTAAAGAACTCAATTATTGTGAAATATAAAACTTTCAAGTGCTAATTTTTGTTAGAGACAAGACAAGAGTACAAAGGACTGCCAGTTAAACAGTTGAATTTTGGGGTAGAAAAAAAATAGTAATCTATGTAATAAGTATAATAAAATCGTAGGAAAGTCAAAACTGTACATTGAATATTTTTTTAAAAGAATACTTGGGGCGTGATCTACAATCGATATCGAAGCCAAAAATATAGTTTTTACAATTTTTGTCTGTTTGTCTGTTTATACGTTTGTCTGTTTGTCTGTATGTATGTCCGGGGTAAACTCAAAAAGTACTGCATGGGTTTACTTCAAATTTTGCATGAATATTACTAACAGGTCGGGTCAACATATAGGCTACATATTATCATGCTATCACCTAGCGGCCAGGTGCTGTGCGGAGTAAACGAAGTCCGCGTGGACGAAGTCGCTGGCAACAGCTAGTATAGTATAGTATAAATATAATGAAATTACAAGGAAAACTATCACGGCTTAGGAGCTTTACAAGTTTTTGAGTAAAAGTCAACCAAATTATAAAATGTAGTTGGAAAAGTTTTTAGACGTGGTGCGGATATATATGTCATTAACATTTATTTATTTATTTATTCATCAATAATTAAACAGGTTGAATGTTCATAGTATGAAAAAATAAACCCTCTTCTTAGTCTGCTTTTGTTTGTTTGATGTTTCGGCGTGCCCATGTCTAATAAAGTTTTCCACAAAACCGACCATTTAACTGTGTCAAAAGCCTTAGAGAAATCAACAAAGCAAATGTATGTAGGTTTATTAAACTCTCTAGACTTCTCGATGATCTGTCGAACCATGAGGATCTGTTCTCGAGTGCCCTTTCCCTTAACAAACCCTTCCTGCTCTGGTGCAATTTCCCTGGACAGGTACACCTTCAGCCGTTCATTCAAAATATGCAACAATATTTTGCTTGCAAGAGTTATTAAAGCAATAAGGCGATAATTGTTACAATTCTTTGTGGAACCCTTCTTATGAATTGGGGTGAAAACAGTGTTTGTCCATTCAGACGGCCAATCGCCTGTCTGCCAACTGATTGCAGATCGCGTGGAAAATGTGATCACCACGTTCTCCTAAAGCTTTAATAGTTTCAATGGGGATTTGGTCTCTCCCCGTAGCTTTTCCAGGTTGGAGATGTTTTATAGCAGCTCTTGCTTCAGACAAAAGTATATCTGGCTCCAGCTCATCACTTGTAGTGGGAAAACAACATGATTGTGGATCCTGAAATAGTGACTGACAATATTTTTTCCATGTTTCGAATATACTTAAGCCTACCTATATACCGGAGTGGCACTCCCCTGGTAGTAGTAAATACTAAATCATACAAAAAACTATTTTGTTTCACACAAATCAAGTACGTCCCTGTTTTTGTGACATACGCGCCCCTCATCAACTTTGGTTTGAGCCAATTACGAGTAAATCCGGGAGAGAGGACAGGGCAATAATCATGTAACCGTATCCCGGAACCCTTCCAAGAGAAATATTGTTTGTTTTTTAGGAATCATCGCATATTTTAGTGACAGATTGTTTTTCTTGTTAGGCAAAGTGTTGACGTTGAAATTTGTCAGATACAGCTTTATTAGCTTGGGGTAAAATAGTTTCGTAATCTATGGCACATATAAATCGGTATCATGAAATGTTATCTAATATCTGATTGTGCTTTCTTTTGTTTGATAAGTTTCATGATAAATATTTATTTTATGACTTCCTGACAGTTTTACCGTTTCGAAAATGTTTGTCCGTCTGTCTAGTTATATATTATATTTAGTTAGTATGTAGTAGTTATATAGTTACATTTGCATTTCCTGTTACAACTCAATAATGGCTAAACCAACCTTGATAAATTGATCTTCATAATTTGATTGGTCCCGAGCACCTTTGAAGATTAGGCCAACTGCCGTTCCGCCAGGCAGGTCGTAAAAGGCGCCGATTGGCTATCGAGTCATTACCATCGTGGCTACTAGGTGGTAGAGTTCTGCATTGCCTCGTCCGGGTCTGGTACCACCGCCTTACCTATTCCTGTCGCAATAGCGTCAGTGCTTGTCACTATCGTGTTCCGATTTGGAGGGTAATGTAGCCGGTAAACTTATGCATGTGGCATTTGACCTCGCCACAAGTTAGCAACGCACTATTTAAATCTTTGGCGTCTATAGGCGATGGTTGACTCTTTCCATCAGGAGACTCATCTGCTTATTTGCTATCTTGATAAAACAAATAGAAATACACATGTCGCAGTGAAATTGTCAATAGCCGTTAGATTATAATCTACCTAGGGAGTTTATAATTTGGTTAGGTTAGGTTAGCAGTTAAATTATAATATCACTTAGGTAGATTATAATCTAACGGTATTGACAATTTCACTGCGACACATATACATATAAATAACAAAAAATTAAACCGCAGAAAAGTGATGCGTAGTCGTACATTAATATCAGTGAGTAGATAGATATTCTTTTATTTTCGTACCCTTTTGGATGGTTTTTTCTTTTTAAAATTACATGAGACTATCCTCGAGTTATACCCATTCCATTATAAAAAAATAACAAAATTGGACACTTTGTCTCTGTAGACTAGTGGTCTCGTGTCGGCGTTGATCACACGAGGTCTCAGGTTCGATTCCTGGGTCGGTCTATTGAAAATAAGTGTTTTTTTTTTCAGTTTTCTGATAAAAGCAGCGTTCGGATCGAATCGGATCTGGGTTTAAATTTTTATTATGTACTAGCTGTCGCCCGCGACTTCGTTCGCGCGGACTTCGTTTACTCCACACAGCTCCCCCGCCGTAGGTGATAGCGTGATAACATGTAGCCTATATGTTGACCCGACCTGTTAGTAATATTCATGCAAAATTTGAAGTAAATCCATGCAGTACTTTTTGAGTTTACCCCGGACATACATTGACTTTCCTACGATTTTATTATATGTATAGATGTATTTCTGATTTTTTTTATATCAAGATAGCAAACAAGTAGACGGGTCTCCTGATGGAAAGAGTCAACCATCGCCTATAGATACCAAAAATGTTAATGATGCGTTGCTATCTTGTGGTGAGGTCTAATGCCACATGCAAAAGTTCATTAAGCCCTGTTTTCACTTTGATTAGTACGAGTGTGAGTGTTTAATGCAGGTGCTAAGTATTAAGTCAAAAATACGTGAAGACAGCCGTTGATCAGTGCGAGTGATAAGTAATCAGCATCAATTCACTTTTAATACGCTGATTACGAATCACTCGCACTGATCCACGGCTATCTTCACGTATTTTTGACTTAATACTTAGCACCTGCATTAAACACTCGCACTTGCACTAATGAAAGTGAAAACGGGGCTTTAGGTTCACCGTTTAGCACTTAAAGATAATTTATAACGCAACGTATTTAAAGAAGAAATTATGGTATTTCATTTGCAAATTTTCCGCGAAATATTATATGGAACTGCCGTGATGCAACAAATATGAAAGAGAGTAAGGAATGGGACAAACTTATCCAAAGTCTGAAATTATAGAAGACCACAGCGGCAAAATAATCCACCCACTTCCACGACACTTTCTTCCACGTCAGAAGCAAAGGCAGTGACACAAGTTATGTACTCAACGCACGTTTCACTTCGCAACCGAAGCATCTTCAGAAGAGTCGAATAGCACTTCACTCTATGAAGGGTGAAGCATTAATATACCGCAAAGTAACGCCTGAATCTATTAAATATCTTGCAACATAAGCAAATAAAACATCGATAGATTTATTAGTAGGTATTTAATTAACTATAACTATACCGAATGAACCTCGCCTTTTCAGTTTTTTAACTGGGACGATTCGTCCGGGCGTAAATAAGTTACGGTACCACCGCCTTATCTATTCCTTCTGTTAAAACCAGTGTTAGCCGCTGTCGTGTTTCGGTTGGAGGGTAAGGTGCCGGTAAACTTGCGCATGAGGCATAACATCCCTGCCTCGAGGTTAGCAGCGCACCAGTAAGATCCTTGGTGTCTATAGGCGGCGGTTGTCTCACCATCAAGATCATCACTTTCTAGAATTTGTATTAATTCTTCAGCAGTTGTCATGGTAAATGTCAATGTTTAAAACACAATTGTAAAACTTACTAACTTACATCACAAAAAAATGCGCAACACTAATGGAAAAATCCATACGGCTCAACTCGATATGACTTCATGAACGGTCGTGTTTATCCGACGTAGGCGCTGACTATACTGGCGAAAAGGACACAATCTAGGGATAGGAATCTGCATTTACAGTTGTCGGTACAAAACTAATGAAATCACAAATTTCTTACAAAAATATAGATTTACATAGAGCAAAAAGAGTATGTTATTAAATAACAATTACCTAATGTACTTTTTTATTGTTATAGGTTGTATTTGTTATGCTTGTTCAGCGTGGGCTGATAAAGTTACGAGTGGTGCGATCCGGCGCAAACTACTTCAAAATCAGCGCCTAGCACTAATATTTCTATGCAAAGCATATCGCACTATAAGCTCCGAAGCTTTAACCGTTTTATCAGGTGTCTTACCATTAGATTTAGAAATTCAGCGTCGGACTTCAATGTATTACAATTCTAGGAATTTTACCAACCCAGAATTTATCAACTCACAAGCTCAAACAAAAATACGTCGCCTTTTTAATCCCGTAATCGACGTTACTAATGAATTATTTGAAGAATGGCAGTCGCGTTGGTGTTGTTCAACTAACGGACGGCATACATATAACTTTTTCCCATGCATCCGGGATCGCTTAAATAAAACTTGGATAGAAATAGATCATTGTGTTGCACAGTTTCTCACTAGTTTATTCAAATTATTCTCGTTTAAATTAGTTCCTTCTCCTTTTTGTGAGTGCTCTATCCTTTAGGAGTGTAATATTTGGCAAAACGAACGTCGCCAAATGTTTGATAGTATCCAATGTATATCCGGTGTAATTTATTACGCCGACCTTGTGGGTACACTTGGGAACTTCCGTGCCTGCAAGCGATTTTGTCATACTTACTACTGGAAGCAAAATTAAGTAGGCCATTCTGGTAGGTCCCTAATTTCCAAACTTCCGTGGTGCAATAGCAATCAGGCTTAACCTGATTGTAAAAGTCTCATTTCGTAGCATTTTTATGCTTTTAACATTTTGCTGTCTCGTTCTAAAAACGGAGGGAAACAGGATGTATTTTCCTACTCCTCCTATATAGTTCTGATTAATTTCGTTGCGGGATCCAAGACAGCTTAACTTTTCCCCAAGGCACCCTGAGCTCGCAACTCAGAGGTTAGCAGGACGGTTGCCGCTGTTGATTCTGGTTGACAGAAGTTACAGTGGTGGGAACGAGAGGTGGGCCCATTGCCCTTAAAAAAATGCATAAGTTTATCGGTTACCTTACCCTCCGAACCGGAACACGACAGTAACTAGCACTGACGCTATTGCGGCAGGAATAGGTAAGGCGGTGGTACCAGACCCGGGTGAGACAATGCAGAACTCTACCACCTAGTAGTCACGATGGTAGTGACTCGCATAGCCACTCAGTCGCCTTTTACGACCTGCCTGGCAGAACGGCAGTTGGCCTATTCTTCAAAGGAGCCCAGGATGAACAAGGGGATATTGAGGTATGTTAAGCTATAAGGAATAAAAACCATACCTAGGCATACATTTTTTTTGTGGTGAGTGTACCGACTCATCTCCTGGTGACCTTTGAGGTGGGGGAATTCTGGCCGACTGGTCTGTGTGTGGCCTACCGGAGGTTCCGGGAGACTCCGGAATTAAGCGCGCGTCACGTCGCCGTCAACACGTGACAAAGTTTAGTTTTATATTGTTACGAATAATCTAGAAGCGTGTAGAGTTGGAGCGCGCGCGCGCTAACTATCTAGAAATAAAAGAAAGAGATAGCTACTCCTATTGACAAACAAATAGTTGACCTGAGCTATGCCATAATGGACTTTGTGGGATATGACATAAGGTTGAAAGTAGCGTGTACTAGGATTTATGACTCATAACATGTTTACGATAAGAAGTGATTCATTGTTTCCCGATACATTTAGATTTTTCTGGATCCAGCTAGGACTTTCCCCTGCCTATAAATAGAGAAATGTTGACAAACACAAGGCAGTTTTTATCAAGCGATCGAGAGCGATACATCAAGTGACCAGTGCGAGGGTAAGGTAGCCGGTAAACTTATGCATGTGGCATTAGACCTCGCCACAAGATAGCAACGCACCATTAACATCTTTGGTGTCTATAGGCGATGGTTAACTCTTTCCATCAGGAGACCCATCTGCTTGTTTGCTATCTTATGATATAAAAAAAAAAATTTAGCGGGAAGCTTCAGGGATGGCCTGAAGGGCCAACCGATTTTCATATTTTTTTCAATATTTTCTTTTACCCCCTCATCGGCGTGACTAACATATACAGTGTGTAAATAAAAAATAGAAAGGGATATATAGCTAGGTCAATGACATTACCAAAAAAAGTAATGAAATGATTCGGACAGAGTTTTCTTTACACGCTGTATATTCATGCCAAATTAGCTCTGCTATTAAGAAAGAAGAAATAAAGAAAGAAAGAAAATATTTATTTGCAAGAATATGGGTGTTACAAGTTGTTAAAAATAAATTAAGTTACCAACATATTCTACCATTATATGGTGTGCAAATATTAAAAAAATATAATTATATAATATTACATTTAAAACTATAAATTGTATCGATTTTTTAGAATTACTACTGGATCGGAACGCGGCCACACACTGAGAAGATCCGGTGGAAGAAACTCAGCGGGCTGGTCATTTTTTCTCTATTTTATGTTCTTGTTATAAATATACAAGGATGATTCCATATTACAAAGTTATTTTTATAATTACAAGTTTCATATTTTGAGTAATTATTTTTTTTTACAATTTACAAAATGTTCACCACTTACAAAATTTTTACTACATTGAAATTTTTTAAGAACAATTCAACAAACTTATATTTCTATCCATTAAGCTTTAATTTTATCGGCTAAAGATTCTTTAATATCATAATAAGTTTTATCTAACAGCAAATCAACGAACTTTTTGTGAAATTTATTTATAGGCAATGATTTAAGACTATCAGGAATATGATTGTATATAATAATAGACATACAATACACATTTTTTGTAAAAATATTTAATTTTTGGTTAGGCACATATAATTTCTTACTAAGGATGTCTTAACTAAGCTGCAAACGGACGGACGGGCATGGCGAAACAATAAGGGTTCCTGCCTTGAAGACTACGGAACCCTATAAACGCCAATAAACACTATTCGTGTGTTCATTTGTAACTTGTTTTTATTATTTTCTTAACTTTAAGAATTTTGTTAATTGAAGATACTTAGTTTTTCCTCAATCAGTTCAAACTAGCTATTACTTGCTAGTACGTTCGCGAGATAAAAAATCATTACTTCCTTTTTCTCCCTCAGGTATACCTATGACCTGCTCTATAAACTCCTCTAGCTTTCAGTGAAAGTTCCATCAAAATGGGTTCAGACATTTCACAGATTATTACAAACAGAATCAGAAACAGACATATAACAAACAGAAATTTAAAAAATAGTTCTTTAGTATCATATAAATACCATACTGCAGTTGAAACTAGTTATTTTGAAATCACAGACACTTCAATTTTCTTTATATGTATAGAGTATAAATTAGGGATATCAAACAAATTTAAACAAAATATATATTTATTTATCCACCATGTAACGTTGATATAAACATGATATTGTCGTTTTCCTGCAGTTCATAACTCAGCTCACCGAAGAGTTCCCAATCTGCATCATTTATTAATACTAATATTCCTGGTCTAACTGACTCGCCCTGAAAACAAAATTATACTTATCTTATTAATATGTGAAGAAAAAAATTGGATCGTTTTTATGACAATTGCGCAAACGGTGGAGTATTATATTTGACACGATTAAAATTTACTTTGTGGACAACTACTTTTTTAAATGATATATGCGAAAGATTGGATGTTAAAATGTTTGGATGGATGGATGTTTTGACGTGACAACGTCTTATAATTCGATAGAGCTGGCTGCACGCACGAAAAAACATGACTCATGCGGCGTTACCTCGCTCTGAGGCGTTCCGTAAATGCTACCATTCCATTAGTATTTTCTTAAGACGTTGTCACGTTCAACTATCGTCTGTAAACCAACTTTACAGACAACCGATTTTTTTTTACTCAATAACACAAAACCTGCTAAACGGATTTGAATGAAAGGCACACAGACAGATGTTGACCTGATATAGCACATAGGCCACCTTTTAAAAATAAAGTGATCCCACGGGATTAACCAAAAACTTTTAAAATGCAAAGGACTGCAAGCTGCAGCTAATTTTTTAATAAAATGCATTAGAAATACATTAAATTAATAAAAATAAACATTACACACACTACATTCATGTGACATACATGATAATATACACACATGTATACTTAAAAGAGATTTTATTGTTTAGTAATGGTCGAATTTCGGCCACAGGTGATTGCTAGTACATATAAATACTGAAATATCTATACATATAATAAAATCGTAGGAAAGTCAAAACTGTACATTGAATATTTTTTTAAAAGAATACTTGAGGCGTGATCTACAATCGATATTGAAGCCAAAAATATAGTTATTAGAACTTTTGCCTGTTTGTCTGTATGTATGTCCAGGGTAAACTCAAAAAGTACTGCATGGATTTACTTCAAATTTTGCATGAATATTACTGACAGATCGGGTCAACATATAGGCTACATATTATCACGCTATCACCTACGGAGGAGAAGCAGTGCGGAGTAAACGAAGTCCACGCGGACGAAGTCGCTGGCAACAGCTAGTATTTAATAAAAACCCAAATCCAGAAATATAAACACCTATGCTCATGGAAATGATTTTCCCTATTGAAAATTTAACGAGCCCCATTGATTTTGTAATCAGGGCTGCTAACTACTAGACCAAAAGGGCTAGAAACAGTCATTTTACTAATGTCTATGGCAAACCAAAAAAGGTTACAACCATGATATTATTTATAGGCCATTATTTATAGGACTCTTCTGCTAGAAAATTCTTGACAAATTCATCTTTAGTCGAGATGGAAAAATTAAATGAATGCATCGGAAACTCTCAAGAAATCAATTCCATGCACTTGTAATTTAAAAAACACATATATACAAAGCTTCGTCTGTCAATATACAAAGCTTTGTTCCGCAGTATTTACCAAATATAATCTATACATATAATAAAATTGTAGGAAAGTCAAAACCGTACATTGAATATTTTTTTTAAAAGAATACTTGGGACGTGATCTACAATTGATATCGAAGCCAAAAATATAGTTTTTAGAATTTTTGTCTGTTTGTCTGCTTATCTGTTTGTCTGTATGTAAGTCCAGGGTAAACTCAAAAAGTAAAGTAAAGTAGATTTTCTTCAAATTTTGCATGAATATTACTAACAAGTCGGGTCAACATATAGGCTACATATTATCACACTATCACCTACAGGGGAGGAGCTGTGCGGAGTAAACGAAGTGCGCGCGGACGAAGTCGTGGGCAACAGCTAGTTGCAGAATATATATAGAAATTGTCTCCCACATACTCCTTGAATGGAGGGATTTAAAATACATAATGGCCCATCTCTTTAAAGAGAGAGAAATAAAAAGCTGTTTGAGTATCCTCTAAGGTGCTTAATCTCAGGAATGAGCAGTGTTGACATGAATAGCCACTATAGCTTTTACAGTATGGTATACCTTACTTTACAGAGATGCAGGGTAAAATTATTTAAGCAAAATACTGTCTTAAAAGTACAGTAGGTAACTTTCTTATTACCTGTAAAAATAGCTCTGGCCTCTCCCTTAATAAGTTATCTTTTATCCATACAAGCAAATCCTTTATTGTCCACCTTTGATTGGTACTTTCTGGAAAATATTTTTTTAATGCTGGCAACTCTACACATTGTTTCTTTACTTTGTCAAATAATAATTCTGCACCGCCTCCAAAGCATAGTTCTATTTTTAAAGTATCTGCCATTGTTTCACTATAACATAAATCGATAAATAAATTATTTTTCTGTTTCAGTAAACAAAACCAAGTCATATTTTTAATGCACAAACTTTTATATCTTTGTATTTATAAAATTTTTATAGCATATTAAGTCCTTTAATAAAAAGCAGGCTTAGGGCGGCTTGCACCAAAATGCTTAAATGCATTTAGTCCCTTAAACATGTTCAGCAAATGTCAAAACGCCTTTAATGCTGTCACTTTAAACATATTTAGTGACTTAAATTGATTTAATCATTTTGGTGCAAGCCAAACGAAGCCAAGCCAAGCCAAGCCAAGGTTTCTATATTTGTTAGCCATTTTGTTAACAAATATAGAAACCTCAGTTGACTCTTGAGAATTAATTCAAAAGTTTCTCTTAAAAACAATCTCTTCCTTATTTATCACTTTAAGAGTCTGAAGATAGGTAATTAAGTTATGAAGCACTGCTTAAAACTCAAACATTCTAAAAATATTTCAAAACAAGATTGAAAACCACAAGCAAAGCTGCCTAGTTTATAAAAATTCTGAATTGTACCAAATAATATCACAATAGTAAAAGAAGGAATTAAAGTTGAATACTAACAAAAACCACACCCAACAAGCTACCTAAGCTCTCAATGAAAGGTTTACGGCCGGTTTCTGCAATGCAAATTAATTTTAATGAGCAATTAACCTGTTTTTAACAGAATTTTTACAAACAAATGATCTGTTAAATACAGATTTAATTACTTGTTAAATTTAATTTGTGTTTCGGAAACTGGCCGTTGGTGTTGGATCCCACTATAACACAACCTTCACTGATTCGGTTAATTGAAAAGTATTTTATACATAATAAAATGTGTCAATACATATATTAGGGGGCGTCCACAAATTACGTGAGATATTTAAGAGGGAGAGGGGGTTAAGTTAAATCTCATGTAATCTTACGTTGGAGAGAGGGGGGGTCTCGGCAAATATCACGCAATTTTTTTCTGATTTAAACAAAAAAAAATAAACTGTTTTGGTCCATTATCCAGATTGTAATATGATTAAGATCATTCACTAATTCGTCCGAAAGAAAATAATTTCATTCATACTTTGACGTTATAGTCTTAACTAGTCGTAAATAAAAGCACGAAGCAATTTTTTTTTTCTTTATGCAATAACCATCCAACGCGTTTACATATTATTTAAGAAACATTTTGAAAAATCTCACGTGAGATTGGGGGATCAGAGAGGGAGGGAGGGACAGAAAATTTAAAAAAAACACCTCACGTAATTTATGGACGCCCCCTTACTAATGGGTTGACAAAAAATTTCAGTCAAGATTATCGTCATCGCCAAATGAATATCTGCTATGTACAAAAGTATATCTTTGTGATACATAGCAGTTTTTAATTGACTATATTATGGCTGATAAACATTGCATATATTTTTTAGCAATTACAGTTCAGTATTATACTGAATGCTTAGAATCACATAGCAGTTTTGGAACGAAGTTCCTTACGGCAGGCTTGGAGGGGATAGGGATTTTGCTGCGCGACCGAACTGAAAAAAATGTGATAGTAAAACCGTAAGAAAAATGCGTGGAACAAAAGCGTTAAATGAGACGTGCGCAGGCGCGACAGTCGCGTACACAAGCGAGTAGTGCCGTTAAGCCGAAGGAAGTTTGTTCCTACTTGGTGTCCCGCGACACCACATCATTCTTTATATTAAAATTTGATTTATAAAGTAGTTGTAATAGTAAAAATGTAGTAATCTCCAAAAACTGTACATAGCACATATTCATTTGACGACGGTATTATTAATTAACAATTATTTTTTTATCATTTCACGGGTTTGGTTAATAGACAAATTCCATATCAATCAAAACTATGAAGCCTTTTCCCCGTGTTGGTTCCGGGCTCCTTTGAAGAATAGACCAACTGCCGTTCTGCCAGGCATGTCGTAAAAGGCGACTAATTGGCTTTACATAGCCAATTAGTCGCCTTTTACGACTACGACCTTTCACTAACATCATGGCTACTAGGTGGTAGATTTCTGCATTGTCTCGCCGGGGTCAAGTACCACCACCTTACCTATTCCTGCCGCAATAACGTCAGTGCTTTTCACTGTCGTGTTCCGGTTTGGAGGGTAAGGTAGCCGGTAGACTTATGCATGTGGCATTAGACCTCGCCACAAGATAGCAACGCACCATTCACACCTTTGGTGTCTATAGGCGATGGTTGACTCTTTCCATCAGGAGACCCATCTGCTTGTTTGCTATCTTATGACATAAAAAAAAATAAAAAAAAGCCTATTAGAATATGCAAACGCATACAACGCATAGGCAGGTTACTAGTATCAATTTAATCTGTTTATACCTGCCTACCCAAGAGTTGTGATGGGAAAAAATAATGCAACATTTGCATATTCAAATAGGCTTCATATATTTGCAATATAAACTTATTGGCATATTTAATTGAATAAAAAATACTTTTCATCCATTAACCAGGTCGGTGAAGGTCATTCTATAGTGGGATCTTAAACAATTTAAATAATTCACCGACAACCACTTCATATAAGCGAAAACGCTAGTAATATTAATACACAAAGTGGGATAAATTAATGAAATACCAAACTAAAATACAAGAAGTAGCTTAGATTGCTGTTGTGGGTAGCTTCTTTTATTTTATTTCAACACTTTTTTGGAAATTCTTATCGATCTAGGACTTTTTGAGATGTTATTTAGCATTTACCAGTAATGCAACACCGGACAAGCATGTAATATCACACACATAAGTTTACTGGCTACCGTACCTTCCAAACAAGTATACGAAATTGACACTATTGTGGCAGGAATAAGAAGTGGCACTAACTATGAACTTCGCGGTATTCTACTATAAAATATAGATTGTTTATTCTTTAACTTACGATCATACAACTGTTGTAAATAATTGTAGACATAGTCTATACATACCTAATAACGGGTGATAATTCCTTATTTCCTATTTAATTCAAAGAAACAAAACAATTTTTATAACACTCAATTATCGAAATAAAATAAATTTAATGTTTTAAAGTCTTGCCTTAAGATCAATAATGTAGAAATTAAATTTAAAATGTGTGTTAGTAGTATATAATGTAAGGCAATAAAAACTCAACAATATTCACTTATTTTTGTTAGATAAATCAAAAGTTTATGCCTATAAGGATTAAGGTTATGTTTTTATTTTCATACTGTCTGTCAAGTGTCAAATTCACATTTCTCAAAAATCATATCTATAAAGTTGTCAATGTCAAGTTACTTTTTGCGTACACGGCCATAACGTTCAGAAATTGCGAATTTCAGTAGAAGCCCGTAACAATAATTATCACCAATTAGAAATTCAAGTTCATATACACATGTACAATGTATTCAGCAGATAAAGCAATTAATCGTTCAAGTCATTTTTGAATTTTACCGTTTAAATACCAGTAATAGTAACCGAAACCGTAATCCGTTCAAATTTAGGTAATGCGCTTTGCACACGACGGGGCGGGGCGGGCCGGTCAATTTCGCCGCGAACGATAGCACAAAGAGAATCCTATATTACCAACGCACACTGAGGGCAAAAAAACCGCGCCGCAGGTACCCGGCGGGCACTGGCGGCGCGGCTGCCCGCCGTGGATCACACAAACCAGTTTATATGCAGTAGCCAGTAACGCAGACGGTGGCGCGGGGCGGCTAGCTCAGTCCGCGCCACGCGCTTTTTATTGATGGACATCGTCGATGTAGATGATTTAATTGCTGAAGTGCAGAAAAGATCGCCCATATATGATACGTCGTTAAAAGAATATCACGACGTACATGAAAAAAAAGAAATTGTGGTACCAAAAATGCCAAATAATTTATACTCCTGCAGTATGGGAACGTCCTGAACTGACTGCCTCCGCCCGTCGTGTGCTTTGTGTACGCGGCAAGGGCAGTTGCAGACATCGACGGGAAGACTCGGTCTTTATAGCAACGCACCATTAACACCTTTGATGTCTATAGGCGATGATTGACTCTTTCCATTAGGAGACCCATCTGCTTGTTTGCTATCTTATAATCTTAAAAAAACCCTCAAGAAGCCATAGAATTACAATGACTCGAAAACATCTTTTTCCCGCCTATTTATACTATTCTTATTATGTTAAAAGTATTCGTATTATGAACATTGTTGTTAATAATAACGTCATTCTCTCACAATAACAGGTGCATAAATCACACAGGTGCGCCACACCTGGCCGGCTAGTACTTGTCGTTAAGCGCGATTGCTAACATTTCATTGAAATTGATTCAGTGGATTAGCCGTAGAAGCGTAACAGGCGTACTGTCACATTTATAACATTACTAGCTGTGCCCGCGACTTCGTTCGCGTGGAAAAAATAAAAACCCGCATAGTTCCCGTTCCCGTGGGATTTCCGGGATAAGAACTATCCTATGTCCTTTCTTGGGTCTCAAACTATATTTGTACCAAATTTTATCCAAATCGGTTCAGTGGTTTGGCCGTGAAAGCGTAACAGACAGACAGACAGAGTTACTTTCGCAGTTATAATATTAGTATGGATGAATGTATAGAAAAAAAACAACACACTAAAATTTTCTTTTTTATTAAGTAAACAAATTCGGGTGTTTCTCTATAACGGTCTTCACTTCCTCCGGAAGCGTGGCCATCTTGCTGGCGATGAAAAACTTGAGCGTTTCCCGCAACGCCGCCGGGAAGTACGGCTCGTCTATTTCTTTAGCCAACATTTTGTAACACGAAGAAACACGCCATCTTACTTTGTAGTCTTTGTTCTCCGACTGAAAAAAAAACAATATAGATAAAAAAATAATAAAACATAAATATAAAAAAGATCATTCTTTCAACCGACGAAAAATCGGAAGTGGTTCTCATTTCGAAGGGTATATTTTTTTATGTTAGACACACAGTTTTTACAGATTAGCCCGATTTTGACCATTATTTTTTTTGTTGGAAACAATATACCTCAAGGGTGGTTCCATTTATTTATTTTTTAATTCCAACCATAAAGGGTTTGTAATCAAGGGGTGATTGATTGTTCACTTACTATTTTTAATGCACACCTAAGTTAGTTCTAGTGGAATAGTGACGGTGTTATTAGTGTTATCAGTGTATTGTGGTGAAATCAGAAATCAGAACTTTATTCAATAAAAATTGTTACAAGTTATTTTGACACGTCAACATTTTATTAAAACAACTACCGGATCGGAAACGCGGCCATACACTGGGAATAAGATATTGATTACCTTAATTTTTCACTCAGGGAAATCCTAAGCTAGGGCTAAGATTGTGAATTGCCTTAATAGCTCATTTCTGCAATACAAATATAGTATTTATTTGAGCAGAATTTCCCCAGAGAAGAATCCCATCTCATTCCATCCCTTTTAAATTGTTTACGAGTCATTTCCGGAACTTTCGAGAACATGGTCGAACTTTACCTTGTATATAAATAAGGACGAATTGACGAATAGCGAGTCAGTTTAATAAAGCGATTCGGAGCGACAATTCGGACGATCATTTTAAGCGATATAATACAGTGACAAGTGATAAGATGTTAGTTTAGTTCGGTTTAGTCAATTAGTTCTAGTGGAATATAGTGAAGGTGATATTAGTGTTCGTCAGTGTGTATTGAAGTGTATTGTACATTTGTGTTGTAAATACATGATTTTTTTATATAAGTGGTATTTTTCTGAACAATACGAACTCTAAGCTCGTAACAGTATTGACTGGCAAAATCTACTTGGTCCAGCCCACCACAGGCAGAATATACTATTAAATATATCAAATTAGATCACGATAAGAAAAACGGTCACTGACCTTTATAAGTTGCAACGCTCGCAGTAAAGTGTTAGCTAATAGCCATTGCTGTCTCGCTCGCTCCACCAACGAACAGTATAGTCGTCTCGCACACTCCTCAGCGGACGCACTCTCGCCCGAAAGCCCGGACACACAACAGACAGCTTCTACGTAGGCTAAAGTTAGGCTTTCTTGATCACGGATTGTCTGAAAGCACAGACCACATAAATAACTTATAGAGACACCATTGGGAAGGAAATATCTCGTTCCGCATATGAGCAAACGCTCCTATCACTGCCAAAATTTTGATATAAAAGTTACTAGCAACCTGCCCGCGGTTTCACTCGCGTAGCTTTTGTTCCCGTGGGAATATCGGAAAGGTTTATATACTAAACCCTTCCTCAAGAATCAATCTATCTATTTAAAAAAACGCATCAGAAATCAGAAGTACTTTATTCAATAAAACTTTTTACAAGTTATTTTGACGCGTCAGCATTTTTTTAAACTACTACCAAATCGGAAACGCGGACACTTTTTTTTAAATTATAAATACAAATACAAACTTCAAATGCTCATACACGTATTTTACATCCACAAATACGACTTACAAATACAACTTATAAATACGTGTAGTCCTACAACTACAAGTACACTTAAAACTACTCAGACCCAGTACAAACATCTGTGCTCATCACACAAATATTTGTCCCCGTCGGGAATCAAGCCCGAGCTCCATCGATGTGTAGCGTATACGATACGTATACGCTAACCACTCGACCAACGGGGACGGTAAAGTCAACATCAAAATCCGTTGCATAGTTTTAAATATTTAAGCATACATAAGAACATACGGACAAACAGAGAAAGCGGCTTTGTTTTATACTATGTAGTGATATTATATTGTGTATATATAATATCACTACATAGTATGTAGTGATATTATATTGTGTATATATAATATCACTACATAGTATGTAGTGATATTATATTGTGTATATATAATATCACTACATAATATGTAGAGATATTATATTGTGTATATATAATATCACTACATAGTATGTAGTGATATTATATTGTGTATATATAATATCACTACATAGTATGTAGTGATATTATATTGTGTATATATAATATCACTACAAAGTATGTAGTGATATTATATTGTGTATGTATAATATCACTACAAAGTATGTAGTGATATTATATTGTGTATATATAATATCACTACATAGTATGTAGTGATATTATATTGTGTATATATAATATCACTACAAAGTATGTAGTGATATTATATTGTGTATATATAATATCACTACAAAGTATGTAGTGATATTATATTGTGTATATATAATATCACTACATAGTATGTAGTGATATTATATTGTGTATATATAATATCACTACATAGTATGTAGTGATATTATATTGTGTATATATAATATCACAACATAATATGTAGAGATATTATATTGTGTATATATAATATCACTACATAGTATGTAGTGATATTATATTGTGTATATATAATATCACTACATAGTATGTAGTGATATTATATTGTGTATATATAATATCACTACAAAGTATGTAGTGATATTATATTGTGTATGTATAATATCACTACAAAGTATGTAGTGATATTATATTGTGTATATATAATATCACTACATAGTATGTAGTGATATTATATTGTGTATATATAATATCACTACAAAGTATGTAGTGATATTATATTGTGTATATATAATATCACTACAAAGTATGTAGAGATATTATATTGTGTATATATAATATCACTACATAGTATGTAGTGATATTATATTGTGTATATATAATATCACTACATAGTATGTAGTGATATTATATTGTGTATATATAATATCACAACATAATATGTAGAGATATTATATTGTGTATATATAATATCACTACATAGTATGTAGTGATATTATATTGTGTATATATAATATCACTACATAGTATGTAGTGATATTATATTGTGTATATATAATATCCCTACATAGTATGTAGTGATATTGTATTGTATTGTTGTACCGAATGAGATGACAAGGTTTAAAAATTACCCTATAAAAGGTCACTTTTATTTAATCGGTAAGTAGAATAATTCTGTATTTCTGTAATTGCAAGCTACACTGACAAACTAAAAAATTGCCTTGAAAAGCGTATCCATTTAATCAGTGTCTGAAAGTAAGAGGTCATTAATATAAAAAAAAATATTATCTTCCACTCCCTATCGAAGTCTATTAGAACAGAGATTCCCAAATTGGGTTCCGCAGAACCAAGGGGTTCCGTAGAATAGTCATCAGGGTCAGACATAATATCGAAATATAAAACAATTTTTCATAATACTGCCGTTCTGCCAGGCAGGTCGTAAAAGGCGACCGATTGGCTATGCAAGTCACTACCATCGTGGCTACTAGGTGGTAGAGTTTTGCATTCTCTCGCCCGGGTCTGGTACCACCGCCTTACCTATTCCTGCTGCAATAGCGTCAGTGCTTGTCACTGTCGTGTTCCAATTTGGAGGTTAAAGTGGCCGGTAAACTTATGCATGTGGCATTAGACCTCGCCACAAGATAGCAACGCACCATTAACATCTTTGGTGTCTATAGGCGATGGTTGACTCTTTCCATCAGGAGACCTATTTGGTCATTATCTATGACCCCATGTTTAAAATACAACTACTCACCTGTAAATGTGTATCGATAACTTGAGCAGCATTTTCACCAAGTTTTATCAAATTCTCCACAGTCGGCTCCAATAAGAACTTGCCTACGTCCGATTCCACTTCTTCCACACCTAAAAATTATACAACATAAAAAACCGGCCAAGAGCGAGTCGGACTTGCGCAAAAAGGTTTCCGTACCATCATTTTTTTTATATCATAAGATAGCAAACAAGTCATCTTAAAATTTTTAAGTCATCTTAAAAAATACGAAAAAACAAGTTCATTATAAGGGGACCCTTTTTTTTATTTTTTATTTTTAGTATTCGTTGTTATAGCGGCAACGGAAATACATAATTTGTGAAATTTCAGCTTTCTAGCTATCACGGTTTATGAGATACAGCCTGGTGACAGACAGACAGACAGCAGAGGCTTAGTAATAGGGTCCCGTTTTATCTTTTAGGTACGGAACCCTTAAAAACTATAAATGTGAATTTCATCTGTAACGATGAACTCATTTTAACTAGTTATATGTATGTATAGCTAGCGATCAGTACAATCGACGTAATCGATCATATAGCAAAGAAGAATTTCGCCGCCTCGAGTCTGTCGACACTAGCTCAGTGGAAGAGCGCCCCGGCTTTAGGGAGACAGTCGCAGGTTCAATCCCTGCGTGTCGATATTTTTCTTTGTTGTTTTTAAAGTTTTCCCTTTAAAACGGCCAAATGTGAGTCGAACTCGCGCCCAAAGGGTTCCCTACCATCTATAAAACGGCAAAAAACACGTTTGTTGTATGGGAGCCCCCTAAAATATTTATTGTAGGTATTTTAATCTTTTTTTTTTTTATATATCATAAGATAGCAAACAAGCAGATGGGTCTCCTGATGGAAAGAGTCAACCATCGCCTATAGACACCAAAGATGTTAATGGTGCGTTGCTATCTTGTGGCGAGGTCTAATGTCACATGCATAAGTTTACCGGCTACCTTACCCTCCAAACCGGAACACGACAGCGACAAGCACTGGCGCTATTGCGGCAGGAATAGGTAAGGCGGTGGTACCAGACCCGGGCGAGACAATGCAGAACTCTACCACCTAGTAGCCACGATGGTAGTGACTCGATAGCCAATCGGTCGGCTTTTACGACCTGCCTGGCAGAACGGCAGTTGGCCTATTCTACAAAGGAGGCCGGGACCAACACGGCGGTAAATCTATCTATAAATATTTCTTTATCACAATTTATGAGATACTCTGGTGACAGACGGACGGACAGACAAACGGACAGCTGAGACTTAGTAACAGGGTTCCCGTTGAATATGTAACTAAATATTCTGTGAATATTTCTTTATCACAATTTATGAGATACTCTGGTGACAGACGGACAGACAGACAAACGGACAGCTGAGACTTAGTAACAGGGTTCCCGTTGAATATGTAACTAAATATTCTGTGAATATTTCTTTATCACAATTTATGAGATACTCTGGTGACAGACGGACAGACAGACAAACGGACAGCTGAGACTTAGTAACAGGGTTCCCGTTGAATATGTAACTAAATATTCTGTGAATATTTCTTTATCACAATTTATGAGATACTCTGGTGACAGACGGACAGACAGACGAACGGACAACGGAGACTTAGTAATAGGGTTCCCGTTGAATATGTAACTAAATATTCTATGAATGTTTCTCTATCACGATTTATGAGACACTCTGGTGACAGACGGACGGATAACCGAATCTTAGTAATAGGGTTCCCGTTGTACCCTTTGGGTACGAAACCCTAAAAAAAAATTTCTCTTTGAAAGTGATCCTCAAAGGTAAAGTACATCTCATACCTGAGGTGTCCAAGGTGGTTTCCTTGACATCCACGGAGCTGTCGAAATGCTGGTCATCTTCGGTGGCACTGTCTTCTGACTTGGTTTCATCGTTCTCTGAACCCGATTCCTCTTCATCTTCCTCTGAGTCGGAAACATCTGTACGAAGTTACTCAGTCATGAGCAAAGTGTAATTGGTATGTATAGATATTACAATTTGTTTTAGCAAGTACTAAGAGGCCGTCCATTAATCATGTGATGTTTTCTTTGGCATTTTTTAACCCTACCTCCCCCTTGGTGATATATGGTGATGTTTAAGACTACCCCTCCCCCTACACCCTATATCAAGTGTATTTTTAGTAGGTACCTGTTTTTTTTACTGTCGATAGGGAAACGCTTGACAACGATCTCGCCTGATGGTAAGCTAAGGTGCGGCCTAAGATGGAACGCGCTTCCCTAGATGGTACCTGTTCACTCTTCTCTTGAAGATCCCCAGGTTGTACCCGTCGAGGAACACAGACTCAGGAAGCATATTTTAGTCCCTTGCGGTTCGGATCAAGAATGTCAAATCGAACCGCTTTGTTCTGGTACGTGGAACGTCCACCATATGGCGATGCCTAGAATCTGTGCCTCGACGATCGATAGAAAAACGGGGATGGCGGAATTAAGTCGTGCAATTCCGCAGCGCACTCTCCAAAATGTATCCGATAAAAAAACCGATAAACTAGCCACTCTGGTGAGTTTTTTTTTTTCACTCACCACTTTCTTTTACAAAGAATCTTAATTTTTTTTAAATATTTAGGAAATACAGGTAAATGTATCATCTAATTTTATTATAGAAAATTAAAGACAACAATAATAACGTCTAGAGTTAGACAGAAAGGTCACAGGTTGTTTTTGGCTGACATAAAAATAATAAAAGGAATGCGAAAAAGTTTTTGTACGAATACGTGAACATTAAATTTAATATAGTGTCCTCGGACCACAGATTAGCAAGACTTTCTTCAACACTGGATAATCGACATGTATCTTGAAAATAAATACACGTGATATATAACTACCCCCCCCCCCCTTGTGCTATTTCGTGATTTTTTATGGACCCCTCCCCCACCTTTCAAGCCTCACGTGATTAATGGACGACCCCTAACAAAAGTGTTGAAATTTAATGACCCTAACTTAGCGAACCTAATTAGAATCAATGGCACTCGCGTATGATTCCTGGACAGGGACAAACATTTGTGTGGTGAGCACAGATGTTTGCATTTCTGGATTTGGGTGTTTATTATGTATGTGACAGTATTTATACAAGGTGCTCCCAAAATAGGTGAACATATTTCAACACAGCAATCAGAATGTCTAACCAAAGATGTGAAGAATGTGATTCAAGGGCCTGAAACTTTTTGATTGTTACGAATAAAATAATTTTCCCCGTGTTGGTTCCGGGCTCCTTTGAAGAATAGACCAACTGCCGTTCAGCCAGGCATTTCGTAAAAGACGACCAATTGGTTATGCGAATCACTACCATTGTGGAAACTAGGTGGTAGAGTTCTGCATTGTTTCGCCCGAGGCTGTTACCACTGCGTTACCTATTCCTGCCGCAATAGCGTCAGTGCTTGTCACTGTCGTGTTGATGAATGAACCCAACCAAGTGCGAGCCGATTTCGCGCACGAAGGGTTCCATACCATCATTTATAAAAAATATGAAAAAAAAAAACGTTTATTGTGTGAGACAGCGGAGGCTTAGTAATAGGGGCCCGATTTTACGTTTTAGATACGGAACCCTAAAAAAGAAGTATATTATTATCTTACATTCATCGTCACTACCCTCTCCGTCACTGAGCTCAGCCGAAGCTCCCAGTTTTTGTTTCATCACTTTCTTGTTCCCAGCTCCCCCTAAACTGTTACCTGGAACACAACATTTTATTTATTTATCAACCAACGACAAAACGGAGGTTCTTTACGTTACACCACACATAAGTTTTTACAGAGCAGTCCGATTTAGATAATTCTTTTTTTATTGGAATGGGTATTGGGTATACCCCGAGGGTAGTCTCTTTAATTTTTAAAAAAATGTAACAATAAGGGTATGTTAACAAGGGAGTGATCATTCACATGCTGTTTAATTTTGTTTAAAAAAGATATTATAACTATAATTAATAAAAAATTCAATATGACTTATACAATGCCACTGAAAAAAAATTAAATGTATATATATATATATATATATATATATATATATATATATATATATATATAGCTGCAACTGCAGTCCGCTGCATTATAACAGTTTTTGGTGAATCATGCAGGAACAACTGGTTTTTCTGGAATAAAAAGTAGCTTACCGACCACCAAGCGATCCCAATACGTAAGACAGTATACTCACCAGCTAGAACCACCCTCGTGAGCCGGTCCGAGCTATCAGGTAGATGAGTAAGGGCGTCCACCACCTCCATACACGCTTCTCTGCCGATTTCATTGTGACCCAAATCCAGTGACTGGAAAACAGTGTTAAGATTCGATTTTTTGCTTTTGTCGGGAACTCTGTCTCCTTTTATCGGGAAATCCATATCCGTTTGTTTGCTATCTTATGATATAAAATCATCTTCATCTATATATATAAAAATCAATCCCTATTTTGTTTGATCACATCACGCCTGAATGGCTGGACCAATTTCGGTATTTTTTTTTGTTTGTATTTGTAATTGTAAGGAGAAGGTTCTTATAAAAGAAAATATTAAGAAAATTGCGCGGAAAATTAGAAAATTTAATAATACTTAACCACCATATAAAGTTTAATGCCATTTTGGCTGTGTGGAAGGACAATCCCGTAGACTTATATAAATTACGTGTCACGTTGTTTGTCCGCTATGGATTCCTAATATGTGAGGCAAAACAAAGTTTGCCGGGTCAGCTAGTATACTAATACAATTGGTACTTAATTTTTTTTTATATCATAAGATAGCAAACAAGCAGATGTGTCTACTGATGGTAAGAGTCAACCATTGCCTATAGACACCAAAGATGTTAATGGTACGTTGCTATCTTGTGGCGAGGTCTAATGCTACATGCATAAGTTTACCGACTACCTTACCCTCCTAACCGGAACACGACAGTGATCAGCACTGACGCTATTGGGGCAGAAATAGTCTTTTCCAATGATAATTATTTATTTAATAGTCTTAATCTTTAGTTAATCTTTAATATTTAGTTGATCTTTAGTTAATCTTTAATATTTAGTTGATCTTTAGTTAATCTTTAATATTTAGTTGATCTTTAGTTAATCTTTAATATTTAGTTGATCTTTAGTTAATCTTTAATATTTAGTTGATCTTTAGTTAATCTTTAGTTAATCTTCAGTTAATCATTATAACTTAATAGCTCAAAAAATATTACAAAATACTCGTTGCTATAAAATCCAATATGAAAAAAAAAACATTGTTGCTCACCCCTGATGAATCAAATATAATGATATTAATTTTCGTAACGGGAATACTCGTAATCGCTCGTATCTTGTGGATTATCACAAGCTAATTTTCTCCCTATTTCCTATGAATAGAATAAACTAGCTGTTGCCCTCGACTTCGTCCGCGCGGTTTTCGTTTACTCCGCACAGCACCTGGCCGCTAGGTGATAGCGTGATAATATGTAGCCTATATGTTGACCCGACCTGTTAGTAATATTTTTGCAAAATTTGAAGTAAATCCATGCAGTACTTTTTGAGTTTACTCCGGACATGCATACAGACAAACAGATAAACAAACAGACAAAAATTCTAAAAACTATATTTTTGGCTTTGATGTCGATTGTAGATCACGCACGCCCCAAGTATTCTTTTAAAAAAATATTCAATGTAGTTTTGACTTTCCTACGATTTTATTATATATATAGATAATATCTGCGCTCTGTCGGGTAATTCGTAGAACCTAAGAACATTTTTTACGCAAACTGACTGATGTGCCACCTGAGGGCCTATCATGAACTCTTAATAATAGTAAAAATGTCTAATAACTCTTATAATACTTCTCAAGTTCCAGGCAGTTCAACTATGAGTATTATATAGGAAGGAGCCCGGGACCAACACGGGGATATTTTTAGTGGGATATTTTTAAAACAAATTTTTTATATTATCTTGCAATAATTTTACAATAATAATTAAAACTCACTTTCAATTCAATATTTAGTCCTTAATTTTAAAATCCTGTATAGGTTTATGAAGCACTCTCATATCAGGTACGTTCCGAACGAAACCTTTTATTAAAACCGTTAAATACCTTAAGGGGGCATCCACACATTACGTGAGATGTTTAAGGGGGAGAGGGGGTCGAGTTAAATCTCATGTAATCTTACGTTGGGGAGAGGGGGGGTCTCGGCAATATCACGCAATTATTTCTAATTGAAACAAAAAAAATATAGTATTTTGGTCCATTATCCATGCTTAAGATTTAATACATGCTAAAGATTTAATCTTAAGCGTAATCGTAATACGATTAAGATCGTTCACTAATTCGTTCGAAAGGAAATAATTTCATTCATACTTCGACGTTATACAGTCTTAGCTAGTCGTAAATAAAAGCACGAAGTAATTTTTTTTAAACAATAACATTCCAACGCTTTTACATATTTAAGAAACTCACATTTTGAAAAATCGCACGTGAGATGGGGGATGGGGAGGGGGTTGAATAAAATCTCATGACATCTCACCAGGGGGGAGGGAGATCCAGAAAATTTAAAAAAGCACCTCACGTAATTTGTGGACGCCCCCTCAGCGGTACCGGTTAGCCAGTATTTTTAAACTGGTTTCATGCTTGCTCCCAATTTGCTAAAATTTTATAATACACCTTTCTATGACTCTTATCACTAAACGAGAAAAATAATTTAATTTGCAAACTTTCTCAATCTTTCCGGTATAGCCCTGGAAAAATAATAATAATATTCACAGGACAAATTACACTTACTGATCTAACCCCAAAGTAAGCAAATTATTTGTGTTATGGGTGTTAGTCAACGATACTAATACATAGAAATACATATATAAATACTTTTACATACATAATAAACACCCAAACCACACAAGCATTTATGCTCATCACATAAATGATACATATATAATTACTTTTACATACATAATAAACACCCAAACCTAAATTACAAACATTTATGCTCATCACATAAATGATACATATATAATTACTTTTACATACATAATAAACACCCAAACCCAAAATACAAACATTTATGCTCATCACATAAATGATACATATATAATTACTTTTACATACATAATAAACACCCAAACCCAAAATACAAACATTTATGCTCATCACATAAATGATACATATATAATTACTTTTACATACATAATAAACACCCAAACCCAAAATACAAACATTTATGCTCATCACACAAATCCTTGTCCCCGTCGGGGAATGAACCCGAGCCCCGTCGATTGCGTAGTCAGGGTCGCTAATCACTTGACCAACGGGGCGGTCTAAGGAAAATAAAAAAGCAGTGAAAGAAATGGAAGCAGTGTAAGAATGTCAGAACCAACTGCCTAGGCATAAAAAAAATGTGTGTGTCAGCTCCGACGTGCGACTGGAGCTTACTCCTTAAGTACGATTGTCAAAACAGACGCAAAAAAACGCACGATCTAGCTGCACTGCTCACACCAAATTAGAAAGTTGCGCACCAAAAACGTAACGAGGTCATTCGTTCAGTAGATTTTACTCCTCACATTTTTCTCATACCGAGCGCCTTATATCAAAAAACCAATTCTTAAGGAGTAAACTCCAAAAAAAACGAAGGTCACAGCGGCATAGTTATTCGACTTAGTCCACCACACTTTCCGCAGAGCAAGAACAAAACTGTTAAAAGCAAAAAAGCAGGAATAGACATCGGCGGTGTTACCAGACTTTGGGAGAAGTCGATGAATTCTAACAACTAGACACACTGAAAACCTACCTCCAAGAGCACTGAACTCTCTTTTATGCTCTTCGCCAAAGCTCTAGCGCCTTTACTCTTTAGTAAACAATCACCAAAGTTTATTGATTTTAAATTCCTTAACCTGAAACAAAGACACGGTTTATTGTAACTTTATTTTTAAATAAACCAACCCCCATATTGGTCCCGGGCTCCTTTGAAGAATAGGCCAACTGCTGTTCTGCCAGGCAGGTCTTTACGACGAACCTGACGTTTCAATTATTGTAAAATTAATGCAAGATAATATAAAAATTTTGTTTTAAAAATATTCCACTATAAATATGCCCGTGTTGGTCCCGGGCTCCTTTGAAGAATAGGCCAACTGCCGTTCTGCCAGACAGGTCGTAAAAGGCGACCGAATGGCTATGCGAGTCACTACCATCGTGGCTACTAGGTGGTAGAGTTCTGCATTGTCTCACCCGGGTCAGGTACCACCGCCTTACCTATTCCTGCCGCAATAGCGTTAGTGCTAGTCACTGTCGTGTTCCGGTTTGGAGGGTAAGGTAGCCGGTAAACTTATACATGTGGCATTAGACCTCGCCACAAGATAGCAACGCACCATTAACATTTTTGGTGTCTATAGGCGATGGTTGACTCTTTCCATCAGGAGACCCATCCGCTTGTTAGCTATCTTATGATATTAAAAAAAAACTCAGGACTCAAACAACTCAAGACAGTATTTATTTCTTTCTTTATTTTAAGCAGATTTAAAAAAAAAATACGAGTATTAAAAGTACTCGAAAGGACTTAAATAACTCAGAAGGATTCGAACAAATCAAGATAGTAAGTAGGAAATATTTTAAATATTAAAAGTACTCGAAAGGACTTAAATAACTCAGAAGGATTCCAACAACTCAAGTAAGTAAGTAGGAAATATTTCAAATATTAAAAGTACTCGAAAGGACTTGAATAACTCAGAAGGACTCAACTAAAGATAGTAAGTAGGAAATATGTTAATTATTAAAAGTACTCGAAAGGACTTAAATAACTCAGAAGGACTCAACTGAAGACAGTAAGTAGGAAATATTTCAAATATTAAAAGTACTCGAAACGACTCAAATAACTCAGAAGAACTCAACTAGAGATAGTAAGTAGGAAATATGTTAATTATTAAAAGTACTCGAAAGGACTTAAATAACTCAGAAGGACTCAACTCAAGACAGTCAGTAGGAAATATTACAAATATTAAAAGTACTCGAAAGGACTTAAATAGCTCAAAAGACAAAAAAATCACTACAATTGAAACTGAAGAAAACTGTTTTAGTGGCCAAATGACGTCACGACGTGCGAAACAAACACAATCGTTTTTTCGGATTATCTTTCGGATGTTGATTGACATTTATAGTACACACACAACCTTAAATGTCAATTTATGATTGTATAGTTTTTTTGTATCGCTTGTTCCGCGCTCTCGCTTGCACACTCGGCTCAGATGGAACGTGACATTGAGTCATGATTTTTCGTGTGTGCAGCTGGCGTTTATCGATTTATAAGACATTACCACGTCAAAATATTAAATACGGACACCCATATCACAGTTCATTTTTTACAAACAAAAATTTACCACCATGGCACGTGTCAGTCAAAGCGCGCGGCTAACTCTCGCGCGGTGACCATACTTTTTGAATATTACTACACTAATTTCGTTAGTTTATTTTGTAGATAAGCAATAATCACTTTTTATTATATTTTTATTGATTACATAATTATGATTACTTTGATTACATAACTATGATTACCACCTTGTACGTAAATATGTACAGTGTTTGGTAAACCAAACAACCTGTATTTAGATGAATCTTACCTTGGCAAAGCATTAGCGATGGCCACAGCTCCTTTGGGTCCAATGGTGTTGTCGTTGAGATTCAGACATGACAGTCTCGGGTTCTGTTTGAAGGCTTCCGACAGGGCCGTTATACCAACATGGTATATACCATTTTGTGGCATGGCTATCTCTTCCAACGTACCCATATTCTGAAAAAAAATTCGAGTATTTATTTTAGTTTGTTAAACTTCTTTTATATCATAAGATAGCAAATGGCTCTCCTGATGGACAGAGAAATCATCCGCTTGTTTGCTATCTTATCCATAAAATATAGTTCGGGTTTAAGATATATAATGTAATTTTTAATTATATTATGTAGAAATAAAAACGGCTTATTATTACTGGTATTATTATTATTTTTTTAATGCAAATTGATTGCACAAATTGATCTAACCCCAAATTAAGCAAATTATTTGCTTGTGTTATGGGTGTTATTCAACATACTAGTTCATAGAAATACATATATAAATACTTTTACATAATACACACCCAAACCCAGAAATACAAACATCTATGCTCATCACACAATTGTTTATTCCTGTTGGGAATTGAACCCATGCTAAATAGATTCGTAGTAAGGTTTCCTAACCAATAACCAATATTCCAATGAGGCGGTCAATTATTGTTATTATACTGACATTAATGAATGACATTAATGAATATCCAAACCAATAAATCCAATTATCTATGCTTATCCCACAAATATTCTGTCGGGAATCGAACCTGAGCTCCATGATTTCGCTGCTAATTTTGCTAATCATTCGTCCAACAGGTTGTTTTAGGTACACCTTCAGTTTTGTAGATGGTGAAACTTACTTGGAAAACATTAGCCAAGGCGGTGGCCCCATCGTTCTCTAGCCGGTTCCTGCCCGCTATGAACACCTTCAGTCGTCTAGCATTCACTGACAGCGCTTTAGCCAGGAGCTTACCACCGGTTATACCCAGACCGTTGTTGTTTAAACGGAGCTCCTGAAATGAGGATCATTACTTATTTAACGTTCTTCCAAAAAAGGTGATCATATTTCAATACAGCATTCAGTACGTCTAACCAAAGATATCTTCTAGCCAAAAGGAATGTAATTCAGGTGACTAAAACTTTTTGATTTTTACGAATAAAATAATTTGAATAATAAATAATTACATCATCCCACAGATATGGCACGAGGTTATTTACCTTACTATTCACTTTTACGTTAAAAGTGGGTAATAAAGCGTTATGAGACGTTCTCAAAGAGATTTACGCCTTTTTGCATAAAATAATCCACTTTGTGGTTATTTATAACTTACTATTCACTCTTGCGTTATAAGTGGATTATTTTATGCCAAAAGGCGTAAATCGTTATGAGACAAAAAAAAATACTTGTAAAAATCAAAAAGTTTTACTCCTTTGAATCACATTCTTTTTTTGGCTGGACATTTTTAGTTAGAGGTTCTGAACATTGAGTTAAAATATATTCACTTATTTTAGAAGGACCTTACATACCTACTAGTTAGTTAGTACTACTACTAGCTCTTCTTATTATTTATTAAATAAAAAAGACATGTGGCACTCGGAGACTGCCGCGGTAAAGCTATTGCATAGCATTTTTTATCAATTTATGCAATTACAATTATATATTTATTTTATTTATGCAGTATTTTTTTTCTTTGTTTATTCATATTTAAAACACTTTGTACACAAATTATACGAGTACTGATATTCACTGTTGTACGTAGATGATAAATACCTATACACCTATATACTTTCTCACAAACAGCTGATTACGTTAGTTTTCCAATACAACCATGCCACCTAAAGACGGGTTGCTGAACTAAAGAGACAAGTGTGATATTTCAAAAATTCATTAAAAGTTCTGTTATTTATCGATAGATGGAAAAACTAAAAAGTATCACCGCTGTGCCGGTCGGAGTGGGGGGTATTAGGTTTTTTTCGTTACGGAATTTCTGGATTCGGTCTCCACGCTCAAGGCCCGCGATAGAAGCTATGCAATAGCTTAAAAATACAGAAAAACAAAAGTGTCAGGGAAAGAGAAAAATACGGTTTTACCCTGTCTGTCGTTCTGCCAAGCAGTTGGCAAAAGGCAAAGAATTGGTTATGCGAGTCACTATCATCGTGGCTACTAGCTGGTAGAATTAGGGCTGTGTCGCTTCGCAGTCCGCAGTATATTCGGGCGCGGGCGCTGCCCGGGCGGCGTATGGCAGTGGGCGTCGCTCGGCTCGCACGACAGTCGCGGTCACGTCACGCTCGCGCATACTACATCAACTAGCTACAAAAACTTCTCAAGCACAACCTCATGCTGACATTCGCAGCTTGGTCATAAAATTGGGGCGCGCAAAGAAAATTCACGATTCGCAGGTAGTATAAGTTTCAATTTTGCTTGCAAGGGGGTAACTCTGGCGAGTCTATAGTATATATAGGTATATTTTCGTACCTAAACCTAACTTGTAAGGAGTGAATCTTTTGTACAGTAGTACCATTAGGTATTCTACGGTAGAATTCTGCATTGTCGCTCCTGGGTCTGGTACCACCATCTTACCTATTCCTGCTGAAATCGAGTCAGTGTTTATCACTGTCGTGTTCCAGTTTAGAGAATAAGGTAACTGGTAAATTCATGCATCTGGCATTAAAACATGACCCCAAGGATACCAATGCACCATTAACATCTTTGGCGTCTACCTTACCCTCCAAACAGTGGCAAACCGAGACGCTATTGCTGTAGGAATTGATAGAAAAGGAACTCTTCCAGCTAGCAGCTACAATGGTAGTGACATGTATAGCCAATCTATCACCATTTACTGCCTGCATGGCAGAATGGCAGTTAGTCTATTTTCAAAGGAACTTTGACCAATAAGGACAAATAAAATTGATTAGCTCACCTGCAATTCAGAGCACACGTCACTCTGTAGCAACCTTGCAAGGCCCTCCACCCCAATAGGACCAAAAGCATTGTCGCTCAAGTCCAGAATAGAGAGACGAGCACCAGCTTCTATCATCCCATCTCCGAGGGCACTCTAAAATAAAAAGAAACATTAATATTATAAATAAATAAATAAATTTCCATACTACTCTAGTATAGAAATTATTTATCTATTCAAATAAATAAAATTGGAGTGTCTGTTTGTAATCTATACATATAATAAAATTGTAGGAAAGTCAAAACTGTACATTGAATATTTTTTTAAAAGAATACTTGGAGCGTGATCTACAATCGATATCGAAGCCAAAAATGTAGTTTTTAGAATTTTTGAAAAAAAGTAATCCTGTATAAAAAAATCTTTACCAATGCCGGTGGTATCTCCGTTTTCATCCTCCCAGTGAACATGTCAGAGAACCTGGCTGTTTTTAGTTCTGGGTGGTGCTCCAATGCTTTTGCTATTGCTTTGGCAGCTTCAACACCCAGAGTGTTACCCGTGAGGGTGAGGAACTGTAGATCGGGACATTCGTTGATGGCTTTCACAATTGGTTGTGCTAAAAAATAAGATTATTTTTATGAACATCCATACTAATATGATAAATGCAAAAGTAACTCTGTCTGTCTGTTGGTGTCTTCTTCACACCTAAACCAATTTGGATGAATTTTGGTACAAAGATAGTTTAAGACTTGAGAAAGGACATACAATAGTTTTTGTTCTAGAAATCCCATGGGAACGGGAACTATGCGAGTAAAACCCCAGAACTTTTATTTTAGTTTTTTTTTTCACGCACACTAAGTTGCAGGCACAGCTAGTCTCTTATAAATAATACTAGCTGAAGTCCATAGCTTAGTTTCAATGTCTGTCAATATAAAAGACAAAAAAGGGTGCATTGGTCGAGAGATGTGGCTCAGGTTTGATTCCTGACAGGGACAAACATTTGTGTGATGAGCATAAATGATTATATTTCTAGGTTTAGGCTTTTATTAACATATTCAAATAGTTATATATATGTATTCCTATGTATTTATATCCCAAGCAAATAACTTGCTTATTTTGGCGTTAGATCAATTTGTCCAGTTTGTCTAGTGCTCTTGTATATTTATTTATTTGTTAATATATTTATGGTTTCGTAATAATTCACGCATGAAGCTTAACTGGTATAAAAAAACAAGTGAGAAAAAAACATCTTTATCCATACTAATATTATAACTGTGATAGTAACTCCGTCTGTCTGTCTCTTCTTCACACCTAAACCACTTTTTTCTTATATTACAAAATAGCAAACAAGCAAATGGGTTTCCTACATGTGTAGCCACATGCAGATGTTTACTGGCTACTGTATCCTCCAAACCAGATCGCGACAGCGACTAACACTGACCCTATTGCGGCAGGAATAGGTAAGGCGGTGGTACCAGACCCGGGCGAGATAATGCATAACTCTACCACCTAGTAGTCACGGTGGTAGTGACTCGATAGCCAATCGGTCGCCTTTTAAGATCTGCCTGGCAAAATGGCAGGTGGCCTATTCTTCAAAGGAACCCGGGACCAACAGGGGGAAACTGTCGGAACCACTGAACCAACTTGGATGAAATTTGATACAAAGATAGAAACCCCCGATAGGACATACAATGGTTTTTATTTCAGAAACCCCACGGGGACGGAAACTATTGAAGTTTTATTTTAGAAAGTTTTCCACGCAGACAAAGCCGCAGGCAGAGCTAGTAACAATTATAACAAGTCACAAACATTCTTACTAAAACAAGTGGAGATGGATGGGACATATGCTTTTTAATACCCAAAAAAGGTGTGAGCAAAATCATAACAGACTGCTATCCTAGGGATTAAAAAGAACAGATCAAACCAAAGCGATTAATGTAAACTATACATTAATTATTACTTATGTTTTTCAAGTGTATTTATGTTTATTTATGGTTAATAACATCTTTTTGTACTCCTATTGCGTGCAAATAAAGAATTATTATTATTATTATTATTTATTCATATAGGGTCGCAGTCTGATTTTTTTGATATTAAAATAATTGCTTATTATATTAAACTATATACTAACGCATGTATCCAAACTGAAATATTAACATAATAATAGATTATAACCCGATCAACTAAAAAATGTGGAGGCAAAACACTTTTCACGAGATAACCAAGTATAACCCAAACATAAATACCGCGAAGAGGTTATGTTACAATTTGATTTAAACCCATAAAAATATTCATAGAAACATTGAATTTATTTAGGGACAATGCTTTAAAATATTTCACTCGACAATTAGTATTATCTACAACGTATTTACATTAAAATTATTACCATCTTTTTCTGTATCCAATTTGAGCGACCTCCCGGAAAAATCTACGCCACTAACATTTCTACTGGGATCACTTAAAACCGCACTTATTGAATTTAAATTGAATGCCATTTTATATCGTTAGTCATTCACTATCAACGTAATTATATTATAGGTATCGTAATAAAATAATAAACACCAACACAAATTTGAAGTCACAAAACGAAAAACAACGGTTACATTTAACATTAATTGTCATTTAGACATTTTAGACAATTCCACAGACTAGTAAGATGAACTTTGACAATTCGCAAAAGAGACCAGTGTTGACCGTGCAAAAATATTATTGCACCAGAGCCGTAAAATTATTGCACTTTTAACAAAATTATTAAACATAAATTTATATTTAATTTATATTTTGAGATATTATTTATTGAAAATGTAGTTTGATTATGGTAATTTTATTTACAATTTGTCTTATGGTTAAAAGGTTCATAATATAATCTCGGATGAATTATTGATCAGTGTAAAAGTAATGAATCATATTAATGCATGTCTGAAAATATAGTTGTAATTGGCTGATACTATTCGGAAAAAGTTATCGGCATGCCATCTTTTAATCTTAATAAAAAATGTTCACCGAGGGCTTAAAAAAGGGAAATACAAAACATATAACTTGTAATTTTTTATTTTTATATTAGCTCTTATTTAAAATATTGTCTTTTTCTAAAGATTGTACGCTTAAGTGCCCCATAGACCTACAATCATATTGCGCAATATTACCTACGTATTGTGCAATATTATTGGCCGTTTAGCGTTAATATTGAAGATTGCACAAACATTGAACGGAAGCTTGAGCGGGCTTAATTTTTATCGTGCAATATTTTTTTCTTGCACTGTGTAGGCTTAATATTGCACAATATTTTTCACTTCAGAGTTGTCGCGCTCGGTAAATAACGGTGTTTAATAAATGGTCGTGTCGTAAATTTGAGCAAAATGTCAATCAGGAATGCTTTAAAAGATAAAGAACGGGAGTTTTTACTTGAGTATATACTCAAGTGTACTGTATATAGATTTATTTAACAAAATCATCAGCATAGTTACCGCAAAATTTCGTCGTCAGACATGTTGCTCGCACGAAAATATTGGTCGGATTGGTTTGTCAATTTTATTGAGTGAATTTATCGAACGTTTGGCATCAAAGGGGTATTCAATATTATTGCACAATTAAAGAATTGCGCAATGTTATTGTAGGTCTATGGGGTGCCTTAGGTTTGAAGATTGAAAAAGGTCATGAAATTATGGTACATATAAAACAATTATTGTACGTCTGCAAACTAAGCATGGCCGCGCTTATATAATATGGCGATTGACGCTTTATTTAGTAGAAAGAGACACACTCCACCCATGTGATACTCTTCGGAACGATTTTGAAGCGCGTGTGAACATTCCGAGTAGAATGTAACTTCCTTGGAAAGCATTGACATGTATAATATTACCACTGGACTGGCTGCTGTCACAGAATTTTTGTGCCTATTTGAATATCGCCATTTTGACGCTGCAGACAGATGTGAGCGTCCGTGGAACTAAAATTAGTGATGCCCTCTTGTCGACAGCTTGGTTAAGTTCATCGATCGTCCAATTTACAACCAGGTGGGCTGTGGTTCATGTAAATACTTTTTTAATTATTGTATTAACTTGCGCAAATGTACAAAATTAATAGGAATACTATGAAATATAGTGATTGCAGAGGAATATTTATATATACAAAATATTCTAGTATTTGGTATAGTTGAGAAATTGATTCCTGCGAAGCAGGGACGGGTCGCTAGTAATATTATACAGTAGAAACTCGATTCACCGGACTAATTGATAAGGCATCCATATACTTGAAAGTCCGGATAACTTAATATCATTATTATTTATATAATAAAACTAAGTTGATAAAATGTGCGTGCCGATAAAACTTACAAAAGGAGTCCCGATACGATAAAGGGACTTATATAGTGTGATAGCCCTTTATCCCCCCTCGAACAAGAAAGTTCCCGTTTTAACCTAAAGGGCGTATTTTTAAAGATATAAGGACTTTTCCAACCCTTCAACTTGGAAATTAAGTGTTGTGGCGACATCTGTTGTCGAGTATTTGAACTTCGTTCAGAACAACGATTATTTGAATGCATTTCGAAGGGCGCCGCGAGCAATGGCAGCATTTGTAGTAATGGCGCGAAATTTATAATTCGAATTTCAATAAAGTCTTAAATTACATTTGTTATATTTAAACTACCACGTAATCTCATATCAACTCCCGAGCGAAGCCGGGCATCATAGCTAGTATTATGTATAAAGAAAAGTAATTGCACATAATATTAATATGTATTGTCTAATCTACGAAGAGTCTGGCCTCGCCCAATATCCTTGTAGTATGTGCACTGTGTATGAGCAAATGCGACTTTTATTTTTACATATATATTTTATAGCTATATATTAATACGTGTAGGAAAAACTTTGAACCTGTTGTTAAGGCAATTAGGCAATTGCGAGAACGGTGAGGTATGAAATTTGGTACAGTTAAAGTTTACATGGCGAAGAACTGTAAAAACACACACACACACACATATATATATATATATATATATATATATATATATATATATATATATATATATATATATATATATATATATATATATATATATATATATATCTATATATCACGACGAAGCTATCACGAGTAATAATTGAATAATTTATTTATATAATTATAAAATAAAAATGGACACAATTTTTACTTTACCTTTTTACTGTCTAGTTTAAGCCCCCTTTGAAAAGTAGATCTGATTCTGCCAAGTTACTTCGAAAAAGGCAAACAATAGATCCATAGTGTTATTACAGTAGTGAATTACACTCTAAGAGTTTTGCATTGTCTCGTCCGGGTCTGGTATCACTACCATACCTATTTCCGTCACAATAGTGCCTGTCACTGTCATGTTCCGATTTGGAGGATAAGATAACCGGTAAACTTACGCATGTGGCATTGTGGCATTAAGACCCCGCCGCAAGGATAGAGATGCAGCATTAACATGTTTGGTGTCTATAGGTGATGGTTGTCTTTTTCCATCAGGAAAGATATCTGCTGCTTTGCTATCTTATGATACATAAAAAATCATAGTGACTACTAGGTGATAGAGCCCGTTAAAGATGTCGCCTTATCCTTGGATGAGAAAACCTTTTGATGATAAGTTTCTTGGTTTTACCTATTCTTGACGCAAATGCATCAATGATTGTCACTATCGTAATCTTGTTTGAAAGTTAAGGTAGCTTAAACTTATGCTAGCGGCTTTAAGACTCACCAAATATATTTTTGACGATACTAAAAATATATTCGCAGGTTGTTTTCAAGATTTGAAGCGGTTTCGCACGAGATGAGCTCATAAAAGTGTTTTATGGATCCTAGTTATGGTGGGTGTACTAACAAAACATTATTTGTTTGTGGTCTGTCCGGATAATCGCGAATCCTCTGTATTTGCGCGAATCAGGTTTCCACTGTAAATTCGATCTTTTTTTTTACTCTTTTACGCAATATCGGCTCAACATATTTTGATGAAATTTGGCATGGAGGTAGACTATGAGTAAATTAAAGAAAACATGAAATATTCCAAAAATATAATTTTATGAAACTGTAAAGTCTCTTCGGGAATTTTGTTATGTTTTTGTGTATTGAAAGTAAATGACTCATTTTTCTATTTTTCTTTGACAATCTTGGCCTAAAGCAAGCCAATGGTTTCATAAATTTGTTCTGTTCATCAAGCTGTTTACGAATTCCAATTTATCAAAAAATCTGTAAACCGGTTGATTTGTTGTTCTTTGTTTATCTTTGTTGGCTTTATCCTGTAGATCCGTAGCTGACTTGTCTGTTGCACTTGGGTCTGAAAAGTGAGTTATATAAGTAGATGGCAAAAATTCAAATTATTAGTCAGAATAAAAAAGTAACCACCGGGTGTTACAGTCAAATAACAAGACGTACTAGTAAGTTCCTAAAATGTGTCAAACAACTTTTTTGTTAGTATAACAAAATGGTAAAAAAGCTCAAGAACTACTTTAGTTATTCCTGTGACGGTTCTCTTTTTGCACTTAACTCGACACGAGTAGTCTTGCCGCATGCAATTTAAGTTTACAATTACGTTTACTAGCGCTCAGATATTTTTGCTTAGCAATCTTTTGACCCCACATTGCTTTTGCGAGTGGTGCTTTAATACAGAAGAACTTGTGCTCGAATTATTTTGCATTAATAGTTGCGCTTCTTCCATTTCCATTCCTTTTTCTTCGGACACCTTATCGTTTGGGTCAGCTATTTTAACTGCTTTGTAAAACTTTGGGTCTGAAATAGTATACTTAATTAGGTTTATTGATACTTCTTAGTGCTAAAATTAATACAAGTTTTCCGGTTTTGGACTATATGAACCTAACATAAAACCAAAATGGCTGCCAAACAATGAGTGGGGCTTAGAACCCCATATGCAGAACAATTGGCCGTGTTGGTCCGAGCTCCTTGGAAGAATAGACCAACTGTCGTTCTGCCAGGCAGGTTGTGAAACGCGAATGATTGGCTATACGTGTCACTACCATCGTGATTACTAGGTGGTAGAGTTTCGCAACGTCTCATCTGGGAATTTGGTACCACCGCCTTTCCTATTGCCTACCTGCCGTTATAACGTCAATGTTTGTCATTGTCGTGTACTGGTTTGGAGGGTTTGGAGGAAAAAATGTGTAAGCGGTTGACCCTACAGGCCATCTCTGAAACTTCCCGCTAAATTAAGGTATTTTGAGCTCAAAAGAGTAAAAACTATAAGCATATAACTTTTCACACAATATTTGCTAGCATATAACACTTGTACTGTTTCACAATAAGATAATTATATTTAATTTCCGACCGGTTTCGCTTACACAAGCATCCTCAGGGTATTTACAATAATTATAAATACCCTGAGGATGTGTTATATGCTAGCAAATATTGTGTTAAAATGGAGTTTCACCAAGTGCCGACTATAAAAAGTGTAGAATATATATAACTTTTCAGTTCAAACATATATTTTATTAAAATGACAATATATTTATTTTTGAAAAGCGGTATATTTTAGAAACGATGATCGAAGTTGATCTTTCGAATGGCATTCAACTCAATTTTTGAGATCTGAAATATTGCTTTAGCTAAATAATCGAAGGGTTGAAAAATCTCGAAGAAACGTCAAAAAACATTTTTTTCAAAAATTTTCGTCATTGATAAATCCGGATAATTGCTTGGCAACTATCCGGTTTTGATCCAATTAACGGTATTGACGCAGTTATTAAAGGCAAAAAAGCTGATAAGATTTTTAAGTGAATCGGTGTATTAGTCTGAAAGTTATTTAAAAATTATTAAGTAAGTTTGCTAAAAACAACGAAATTTTGATATTTGAAAGGCTGTTACTTTTGAAAATTAAATTCGATTTTGATTTTAGGAACGGCATTCGACGTAGTTTTTTTAGTACAAAAATGTCGTAGAATACCAAAGAAAGAAAGAAAGAAAGAAAGAAAATATTTATTTGCAAGAATATGGGTATTACAAGTTGTTAAAAATAAATTAAGTTACCGACATATTCTACCAATATATGGTGTGCAAATATTTAAAAAAATATCATTATATAATATTACATTTAAAACTATAAATTGTATCGATATCGAAAAAATGATTGTTTGAAAAATGTATGCATTCGACGTAGTTTTTAAGGAATAGAGCTGATTAGTTTTTGTACTGAATCGGTTCATTAATCTGAAAGTTATATTATAAAAATACTGTTTCGCCAAAATTTCTTTTGAGGTTTTTTCAAAATTTTTCAAAATTTCTTAGGCCGATTTGGTCAAATTTTCAGGAAGTCTAATTTGAGTAGAATTCAATCGAATGCCACCAACCGCGTTTCGATCGGTCGAGCCCTTTAAAAGTTAGAGATGTTTACACACACACACACACACACACACACACATACACACACACATACATACAGACATACTGTTGTCATCGTGAAAATAGTCGGAAAAGGTTCCTAGGAACTGAAAACGTGGAGATCTGGTGAAAACTCGATTTTTAAAAATCGGGGCAAAATCAGTAACTTCCTTATCTACATGCGTAGCGAGAAGTTAAAAATCCAATCCGAAACCAGACATGATGTATATTTATTAGCATGTTATATTGTTTAAAAACTGCACTGGTTCAGTTGCTAAATTATCAGCGTAATTACATACAAGTATACATTGCTCGTCATGTTAGATTAGATGAAAACCAAACAAAATGTACTACTCACCTTCACATAATCCTTCAAATATTGTTGGCACACTACCCAACTTCAGTGTTGTTCTATTGTAATGTTTGATAAAACATTTGTTATCAAAATGTTTTGAACATAGAGTATCTGACTCTTTTGGAGTAAAATTTACTGCTTTCATATTGTAAAGCCATATGTTTCTAAGCGTTGAATCTACTGGAAATCTACAAAAATAAACTGAATTAATATGCGAAGGAAATAAGGTGACATAAAGTAACTTAAATATGCAAGCATGTATAAATAAAACCGCGTGGATTATTAAAGACCTAAAATAGAATATCGATATTGAAATTATCGATATGACCTCTTGATATCACTAGCCAATTCTAAGCAATATTAAGTAAATATTATAAATTCTGCCAAAAACCTATACATCATAAAATCAGATGCTTAAAATACAATTTCACTCAATTTTTATTAAAAACAGCGACTAAATGCATGTACCTGTGAAACGTCGTTTTGCTCCCATTTTGGTATCAATGTTTACAAACTACACATTTCTTCATTTTTTAAACTCCATAGGACACAAAATATGAACTTAAAAATTTACTATAATGTCCACAAATTAAAAAATAAGCTACTGTTTTTATTAATTTAAATTACCGCGGCAACCATATGCAACATACGTCAAAATTAGTTCTCGGTACCCCCGCCGATAGCGTTTCAAATTGACATATAAAATTAGCTGTCATTTGTATGGGATAACCTGTCCAGTGGTAATATTATACATGTCAATGGGAAAGCATTGACATGTATAATGTGGTAATATTATACATGTCAATGTTGGAAAGACATCAAACATCCAATGTTACCAATAAAAAACTCGAAATTCCATTAATTTGCCGTCAAAAAGTGTTAATTTGATTATTTTATATCGACGGTCTCAGTAGACACGCGCCGGTGAATTTGTTCGCATAAAAACGGTAATTAGAATATTTATTACATTTCCTTTTAATGCATCTTATACACTAATATCGCTGAGGGCTTTTGCCGATATCACATAACTAGCTGTGCCCGCGACTTCGTCCGCGTGGGATTTTTTTAACTTCCCACTACGTATGTAGATAAGGAAGTTACTGATTTTACCCCGATTTTAGAAAATTGAATTTTAATGTTTGATAAGCTGTAACTTTTGAAAATTTGACTCGATTTTGATTTTTGAAATTTAATTTTGAAATATTTACCATTGCCATTCACAGACATTTTAATAAAACGTTCGTACGTTTTAGATGATTTTAATTAATAATAAGTAAATGAATAAAATGTGTCATAATCATGTGCACGCCGCTGAAATCTATAAAAGAAAAAGTTTTTGTGGCCGAGTACTCCGCCGCATACTCAGCATCATAATCCTGTGCACGCCGCTGTAGCTTAGGCACTTCAACATCTACACTTTGCAGAAGTTTCATTCATTTTAAAAGTTAACTGATTGATGTATCTAATTTTGAAATATTTACCGTGTTGTCTGGCGGTCCGGTATCGTCGTTAACCATGTGAGGTCCCGGGTCCGATTTCCGGCTCAGGCAAAACAAAATGTGCTTTTTCATTTTTCTGATAAAACAACGTTGCCCGGGATTGGAAAGGCCCGGTTGGCAATAGGTTTGCCACCTTTCACATTGTGTGAGATAGTATTTTCGGCTAATCGTGGGTACACTTCTTGTACCTCTGCCTACGTATTCCGGGATATGGGCGTGTAGATACTTTTTTACCCTTTTTTACGTTATGCAATGTAAAAAGAAAATAGTGAATTTTCGCAATAGCCTATCCTTACGTTAAATTTTATAAAGAACTGATTATATAATATAAACACTTGTACTGTTTCACATTCGTTGTGAAAGCCCTGATGATGCTTTAATAGGCGAAACGGGTTGGCTGTAAGTTTAAAAGTGATTGTGTAATAAATAAAATTTAAATTACATTTGTGAAACAGTACAAGTGTTTATAGTATATAATCAATATGATGCAGTTTCACCAAGTGCCGACGATGGAAAGTATAAATTTATAAAGAACAAATTCTATTAGTATACTCAATTTCGATTAGATGTATATTTTCTGAGATATTAGCAAAAACCTAAAAAATGACCTGTTTTATTTTCAAATATATTATAATTATTCTTATATAAATAAATAAATTGTATAGATTTATATTTTACACATATTTAGTAAAATTGCATTTATAATATTTAATAAAAAAGTACACATTCTTGAACTGATTCTCTCGGATTATATCCATTATATAAACACTATGCACACATACATACACTATACATACATACAAACACTATGAAATGATAACGATAACTTATAATGAGCCGTGCGTTCAAAGGTTTTGTATATATTCTGGGTGTCACGTTCAACTGGACATACCACCCGAAACCGTTGAAACTTGTGATGTCTGTAACTTCTAAATTATAAAACTCATGACCTTGAAATTTTTAAGGGATAATCTTTATAGTATTTACTTTTGAACAAAAAAATAATAAAGTACTTCAGATTACAGGTTAATGAATTAAAGCTAAATATACGTTTTTGTTTTCATCCCCTATCTCACAGGAACCGTACTGAATTTTGGGATAAAAAATATCCTATAACCTTCTTCGGAGTATGAACTCTAATTATGCTAAATTTCATTTGAATCCGTTCAGTAGATTCGGCGTGATGCGCGGCCTTGATACAGACAGACAGACAGACAGACAGACAGACAAAAATTAAAAAGAATATATTTTTCGCTTCAGTATCCATTAAAGAGTATCTCCCAAAAAAATTTTTTAAAATATCTTCAATGTACAGAAATCGACCTCTTACATTTTTATTATATGTATATATATATTATATGTATAGATGAGTATTTAAATATAAATATTTTATTAAACAATCTAAAACTGCCCAATTAGCGATATCGCAATATCTACCAAAAAGTAGGTACCAACGCATTCCCCACACGTCACAATACGTTCAGATAGGATAATTATGCAATGCAATGTTTAACAAAATTCACTTCACTAACGCCGTTTTCGTAATGAAATTACATCTAGAGCCTGATATGCGCTTTCCCGATTAATTAACATCTGCAACGGTGAAGTCTGCTAACTATAAGGTTAAAAACGACAAGTGAAGCGCAACAATTTCGTAATAGTGCGACAATAGCGCGCGTACTTATGAAAATAGGCAGTTGTAAAGACTGTCTACAAAAGTGAAAACTTAAACAATACCTCACGTTACGCTACCTAAAACTATTATAACAATTAACTAGTACCACAGAATACTGGAGGCTAACCCTGCCCTGCTAACGTAATCGACCGTAAATACAGTTTTTACCATATTGAGTTAGGGCCATATTTGGAATCAGCGAATCGAGAGCTATAAGATGAACGAATCCGTTTTTCTAAATAATGTGTAGAACATTGACTTCCAGTAAACAAGTCAACAGTAACTGCAAGTCTAAAGCACAGGATCCTAGAAAAAAGCACCGTATGTGCCGTTACACTTATTATATTTACCAAGTATTTTATGAAATTTTGACTAATCCTTACTATTACAGCCGTAAGAGCACTTACTGTTGATTTCTTAGCGGTAGGTATTATTAGGAAGCAATATTATACTACACATAAGAACCGTAAGAGCTATTACCCTTTTGTTTATTAGAACTTTGTAAAGGAATCTATTTGAAATACTTAATACAACAACCGTAAAACCACTTTCATAATAGTATTAACAGTCAGAAACCTTACCGTGATTGTATTTTCCATTTTTTTATAATACAAGATAGCGAACAAGCAGATGGGTCTTCTAATGGAAAGAGTCAACCATCGCCTATAGACACCAAAGGTGTTAATGGTGCGTTGTTATCTTGTGGCGAGGTCTAAGGCCACATGCATATGTTTACGGGCTATCTGACCCTCCAAACCGGAACACGACAGTGACAAGCACTGACGCTATTGCGGCAGGTATAGGTAAGGTGGTGGTACCAGACCCGGGCGAGACAATGCAGAACTCTACATCCTAGTAGCCATGATGGTAGTGACTCGTATAGCCAATCGGTCGTCTTTTACGACTTGCCTAGCAGAACAGCAGTTGGCCTATTCTTCAAAGGAGCCCGAGACCAACACGGGGCAAAAGAGTTTAGTTTGATTTCAGGCGTACATAGTACATACTACAAACGATTGCCGTACTTAAAGTTATCCTTATAGTGTTTTGTATTTCTTAAAAAAATGGCTATAATTCATTGCAGTAAGTTCTCATATTACACACATTATGTATTAAATGTTATTAAATTAACAAAAGTGTACTAAATGCTATTGTAGTTTACGACAACTATTTTACGGATAAGCAACAAGGGAAGGAGGTGAAGGAATCGAAAAATTCACAGCTGCGGCCCAAGCGTTATGGCTGTAAAAATATAAAATAAACAAGTTGTTGTTTTTCCCCGTGTTGAAGAATAGGCCAATTGCCGTTTTGACAGGCAGGTCGTAAAAGGCGACCGATTGGTTATACGAGTCAATATCATCATGGCTCCTAGGTAGCAGAGTTCTGCATTGTCTCGCCCGGGTCTGGTACCACCGCCTTACCTATTCCTGCCGCAATAGCGTCAGTGTTTGTCACTGTCATGTTCCGGTTTGAGGGTCAGATAGCCCGTAAACATATGCATGTGGCCTTAGACCTCGCCACAAGATAACAACGCACCATTAACACCTTTGGTGTCTATAGGCGATGGTTGACTCTTTCCATTAGAAGACCCATCTGCTTGTTCGCTACGGGCTACGTTCGTTTACGGGCTATCTGACCCTCCAAACCGGAACACGACAGTGACAAGCACTGACGCTATTGCGGCAGGTATAGGTAAGGTGGTGGTACCAGACCCGGGCGAGACAATGCAGAACTCTACATCCTAGTAGCCATGATGGTAGTGACTCGTATAGCCAATCGGTCGTCTTTTACGACTTGCCTAGCAGAACAGCAGTTGGCCTATTCTTCAAAGGAGCCCGAGACCAACACGGGGCAAAAGAGTTTAGTTTGATTTCAGGCGTACATAGTACATACTACAAACGATTGCCGTACTTAAAGTTATCCTTATAGTGTTTTGTATTTCTTAAAAAAATGGCTATAATTCATTGCAGTAAGTTCTCATATTACACACATTATGTATTAAATGTTATTAAATTAACAAAAGTGTACTAAATGCTATTGTAGTTTACGACAACTATTTTACGGATAAGCAACAAGGGAAGGAGGTGAAGGAATCGAAAAATTCACAGCTGCGGCCCAAGCGTTATGGCTGTAAAAATATAAAATAAACAAGTTGTTGTTTTTCCCCGTGTTGAAGAATAGGCCAATTGCCGTTTTGACAGGCAGGTCGTAAAAGGCGACCGATTGGTTATACGAGTCAATATCATCATGGCTCCTAGGTAGCAGAGTTCTGCATTGTCTCGCCCGGGTCTGGTACCACCGCCTTACCTATTCCTGCCGCAATAGCGTCAGTGTTTGTCACTGTCATGTTCCGGTTTGAGGGTAAGGCAGCCAGTAAACTTCTGCGTGTGGTATTAGACCTCGCTACAAGATAGCAATCCACCATTAACACCTTTAGTCTGTAGGCGATGGTTGACTCTTTCCATCAGGAGACCCATCTGCTTGTTTGCTATCTTATCTATATACATATAATAAAATCGTAGGAAAGTCAAAACTGTACAATAAACTCCCTTCAATCCCTCTTCTCTTTCTCTCTCCACCTTTATGTTACTGTCAATAATTTTGCTCCGCTCTGTAGGAGCCACTTACTTCGTTGTATGAGGTTCAATCACGATAATAGTGCCAGTTTATTCTAGTTAATGATTTCAACAAAACCTTTGAAGTAGGTATACTGAAACTTTATGTCACTATGTGACGAATGGATAACCTCATCACTAGGGGAAACATAAAATTTGGCGGACGTCATTTTTGTTTATTGTCTAAAATATGTTTCCTCGTTTTACTTGATCATGGCAGTTGCTTAACGCCCATGCCAAAAAAAAAAAAAAAAAAAAAAAAAAAAAAAAAAAAAAAAACCTCATCACTACCACGGATTACTGCACTGCACTACATTACACCACATTACATAGGGCTCAGTGAATTTGGCCCCACTTTTTTTGATTTTCAGATTTTTGATATTTTTAATTATTTGTTCGTCGTTCGTTCTTTAATGTGCGATTGTAAAAATTGTTTGTTCGTCTTTTATTTATTTATAATTAATTAAACAAATGATCACCCTTAAGTTGGCCCCCCTTACTAGATATCTTTATTTTTATCACTTAGATTAATTAATTTTGATTAATTATCGTTTGTTCGACGACAATTGGTGATTGTTCGATCATAAAAACAATTAAATTCCCAATTATTATTTATTTTATATCTAATATGCAAACCATTACCTCACGCCTACATTGCGCATGCGCCAGCAGTCTAATGGCGACTGAGCGATGCGTAGTGCATGTCATGTAAAAAAATGACATTATAAATAATGCTCCATTTCGAATATCATCAAATTATACGATTTGAATGAAGTATTTATTCAACAGTGTGAGTACCTCGATTAAATATAAAGGTATTTAATTCTTATTAGGAAATATTGTAGGTAGTTCCGATAGTGGTAAATTTAACACGATACATAAAAAAAATCTGCACATTTTTTGAGGTTAACTAATAGTACATCTAATATATACATCTTTAACAGAATTATAAATAGGCCTATCATTTTAGCAAAGAAACAAAGTAAAAACAGTTGTATGATATACACACCCACACACATATGTACATATATAAGAAATTCATATTTAATTAGAGTAATTACTCTTTTTGTTTACTCAACAAACAGCTTTATGTGGCTTTATGAGTTAGGTACATATATTGGACGTAATGCATGTAAATGGATTATATAGACATTAGATGTTTTTCGATGATTATTAATAAGTACATAATTTATTAATAATGATTCTTTTACAACTAAATATTCGAAATGGAGCATTATTTATAATGTCATTTTTTTACATGACATGCACTACGCATCGCTCAGTCGCCATTAGACTGCTGGCGCATGCGCAATGTAGGCGTGAGGTAATGGTTTGCATATTAGATATAAAATAAATAATAATTGGGAATTTAATTATTTTTATGATCGAACAATCACCAATAGTCGTCGAACAGACGATAATTAATCAAAATTAATTAATCTAAGTGATAAAAATAAAGATATCTAGTAAGGGGGGCCAACTTAAGGGTGATCATTTGTTTAATTAATTATAAATAAATAAAAGACGAACAAACAATTTTTACAATCGAACGTTAAAGAACGAACGACGAACAAATAATTAAAAATATCAAAAATCTGAAAATCAAAAAAAGTGGGGCCAAATTCACTGAGCCATTACATAGGTACTCTTTGGATGACTGTATTAATGATTTAATTCGTTAAATTTTATCGATAACTGAAAAAGAAAAGTTCAAGTTGGAACCTTGCAACCATTTTATTTTTCTAAATATTCAACAACATTTTATCTAACAATGAGAAGTCTCTAATTAATCTATCTTTTATTCAAATGAATATATTATAGTATCGACGTAACTGATTAGTGTTAAAATAATCGGTATTGATGCTGTCGGTTGATTAGTTAATGAAACCATTACATTGTAAATAGTGAATTGGAAGATTGTTTTTTTTAAATTTATTACAACAAATTGCTAATACGTAAATATACCTAATACACGTCAAGAAAGAGAACTATTAATTTAAACATAAAATCGGCCTTGTGACCTGTTTCGATTAATTTGTTATTTAGATAAGATTGTATCGCAACAACGTATTACTTAAGTCACATAATTATCAATTATTTCTAAACGGATAGAAATCAGTCAGTAGTTTGTAATGACAGTGATCGTTCATCGTTCGACCACTCGTCGGAAATCGGAATCAAAAATTGCGTTCTTACAATTTTTCTTAATTTATTCCCGTTTCCTTAATAATAGTTAAACTAATCATCGTTTGGTGCCAACACTAGTTAGTACGTGACTTCAAAGCCGAATACCATGGCGGGTACGTTTTTTTTTTTAATTTAGAAATGGAACAAAATTAAAATTCAAAATTTTGACTTGACAACTTTTCTAATTCCTAAGTTACTTGAATCAGAGTGGTTTTAAAAACGTTTCTATTATTATTTCTCCTATCTATTTTATTGAAAATACTGTCATTTAGCCCTAAGTAAATGTGTTATTATGCCCCAAGTGGCCGAGTTGTTTATTATTTACTCTTTCTGGAAAACACTTGACCTTTAAATTATCTCGCCCCAAAGCCGTATTAAACTTACGTTTACCTACCTCGGAATATTTACATATGTATTCAATTTTTCATGGAATAGAGCAAGTTAGCCTACTTTTACTAAACTGTGTCTAATTAGCATATTTATCGGAAGTATTTTTTGGTTATAAACAAGTACCTAGTAATTAATGAATTAAAGTTCAAGGATTTTTAATTTGTATTTTAAATTTCGATATTTTTTACCTACTTTGTATTTTCAACAATTGAATACAAAAATAATCTCATTTTACTTAATGTGATAAAAAAACTAAAAATGGCTTAGATTACCCTGTCTTTTTGTTATGACTACAGAAAAACCTGATAAGTGATAACCTAAAAAGTGCAATCAAAAAGAGGTGTTATATAGGGTTGAAATTTTCCATCGAAATTTTTCTAAGTCCTGCGTCCCCTTTCCTACACACTGACCGTTTTCTGTGCTGGAAAACTTATGTATTTTTTATTTAATTATCAACACAACACAAAATGATTTGTGGCAAGTATCCCAAAAAAATGAGACTTATAAACCTATTGAAAACAACAGTTTTCAATGATTATGCCAGAAGAAGAAAACCTCTTGACAGTGGTTAGCGATCTTAACTGCTCTATGAATGTGGCCTGGGTTTGATTCCTGACATGGAAAAATACTTGTGTGATGATTAGATTTTTGTGTTTGGGTGTTAATTAACTATATTCAAGTGTTTGTACATGTATCAGTATTGTTGATTAATGTTGAATAATATAACATATAGCATTAAATTTTATTATAGTATATATATCAACTTAAAGCATACGCTATTTAGATTCGCATTCGGCACTCTAACATAACACATCATTATATACCTAGCGGCAAGCATAGGCCGCAGTTATAACTAACTAACATAAGAAGTTACGAAGTATGCAATTCAACAAGTAAAATGCTAGACTGTCAATGCTAGACGTTATAGTTTATAGCTTTACACGCTCAATCACCACATGCTAGTGCTCGCTATACACCGACCACACAGCCTATAGACGGCTGATGTATGGAGTACTGTTCTCACCTCTGGGCCGGAGCTCCTCAGTACCAGCTTTTTCCTTTTGATCGCATTCAACGTAGAGCGGTTCGAATTGTCGACGACCAGGCTATTTCTAATCGGCTTGACTCTTTGGCGTTACGCAGAGATGTAGGCTCGCTCTGCATCTTTTACCGTATTTATCATGGGGAGTGTTCCGACGAGTTGTTCGGACTAATGCCTGCCGCTAAATTCCACCATCGGGCATCGCGTCAAAATTTAAAGTTCCATCCTCACCACCTCGATGTCTAGAAATCCACAACCGTGCGCTTTTGTCGACACTTTTTGCCTCGCATTACTCCTTTGTGGAATCTATTACCCTCGGGGGTGTTTCGGAATGGATACGACTTAGGGACCTTCAAGAAACGAGCTTATTCATTCTTAAAAGGCCGGCAACGCAGCTGCAATACCCCCGGTATTGCGGATGTCCATGGGCGGCGGTAATCACTTACCATCAGGTGCACCATCTGCTCGTTTGCCCCCTCTACTATAAAAAAAAAAATGTTTGATTTTCCATATTGAATGCATTCTGGCAACTAGCTGAGGTAAGATGAAGTGGGGTTGCAACACCACAATTGGCTAACTCAAGGCCACAGTGAAAGATAGTAATGTACAGAGCATCTGATTGGTTGACACTGATTGCCCAATCACTACTCATTGGCGCGTGGACATTTACATCGGAACTATAAGTCAGATGTGTTGACACAAGTCATTCGCCTATTATTAGGTGTCTATGGGCTGTGTGGTCGGTGTTGCTATATGATGTTGTGTTGAGTCACCATTATCATGGCCGGCTCACGAGTTTGATGTTCCAGTTACATGTTATAATTTAGTCTATAACATAGCGCGCTAGGAAAATATAGTTTATAGTCTGTAACACGCTATTATAAAATAGTTCATTGTAACAATATCATTGTTGATTAAAATTCATATCACAAGCAAATACGCTTACTTTTTGGGGTCAAATGAAATTGTGTAATTTGTTAAGCAATGTTCATTATTATAGGGAGTTAATTTGGCCAGAGAGCTAAATACTAGTCAAACTGGACATCTCTAGCTACAAAGACATTTAAAAGATCAGGACTGAAATTCCAGTTTTTTGACAACGGTGTAAAAGAAATTTTTATAGGCCACCTATTGTGTAAGGTCAATGGTTCATCTAGTTTTTGTACCCCAGCCTCATTGCTGTTCTGTTGTCACAATAGGATAGTCTGTAATATATTTTTATCTATACAAATAAATAAAATTGGAGTGTCTGTTTGTAATATTAAAATAACTGCTTTTTACTCAATACATTTTTTTAGAATTTTGTCTGTCTGTTTGTTTGTTTTTGGACTTATTTTGACGGGACTTTCACTGGCAGATAGCTGATGTGATAGGGAGTAAGTTAGGCTACTTTCTTTTCGATTTTATTTCATGCGGACGGAGTTGCCAGCTCAGCTAGTCTGTAATATATTTTTATTTCAGACTAGCTGTGACCGGGACTTCATCCATGTGAGAAAAATTCTAAAATAAAAGTAGCCTAAGTTACTCATTACATCAGCTATCCGCCAGTGAAAGTCCGGTCAAAATCGGTCCAGCTGTTCGAGAGATTAGCTGGAACAAACAGACAAAAATTGTAAAAAAATGTTATTTTGGTATTTAAATATTACAAGCAGACTATCTAATTTTATTTATTTGTAGATATCTGCTATAGTTTGCTATCTTTTTTGCTTCAAGTTGCCAAGGCTTGGAACAAACTGCATAAGTTGACAGAAGAAAAGTATTTTTTTCTCCCATATTATGTTTTTTCTTTCTGTAGATAGTAGATGCCTGCAAAAGCTTGCACAAGTTGAGCGCCCATTACTTTCTTACCTCCAGAATATTTGTTAATTGCAATTGCTATAATACTATTTTTATTTTTTAATTTATCGTCTCTGTGGTATAGTTGTCCGGTGTCGGAGTTGACGACATGATCCCCAGGTTGGCCTGGGGCTCCTTTGAAGAATAGGCCAACTGCCATTCTGCCAAGCAGATTGTAAAAGGAGAGCGATTGGGTATATGAGTCACTACCATCGTGGCTACATAGTGGTAGAGTTCTGCATTGACTCGCCTGGGTCTAGTACCACTTACCTATTTCTGCCGCAATAGCGTCAGTGCTTGTCACTATCGTGTTCCGGTTTGGAAAGTAAGGTAGCCGGTAAATTTATGCACGAGGCATTAGACCTCGCCACAAGATAGCAACGCACCATTAACATCTTTAGGCGATAGGCGATAGTTGACTCTTTCCATCAGGAGACCCATCTGCTTGTTTGCTATCTTTAATATAATAGAAAAAATTAAAAAAACAGGTCGAGCAGTTTTCTGAAAAAAAAACTTCTGATGCCCAGTATTTAAATAAGTGCCCGGTTGACGATAGGCTTGCCACATATCACATTGTGGGGCTAAGTATCTTCGGCTGATCGTAGGTGCACTTGGTGAACCTCTGCCTACTTCTTCGGGGATACGGGCGTGAAGATACTTGCTATGCAAATATTGTAAAACCAAAACAGTTGTATGTTTGTAATGAATAACCGTTGATTTAAACTCATAAAATTTATGTGTAGCTAAGGTTATTAAGAAGTTTGTGAGAAACCCTTGGTATGTTTTGTACACCGTGTTGGTCCCGGCCTCCTTTGAAGAATAGACCAACTGCCGTTCTGCCAGGCAGGTCGTAAAAGGCGAACGATTGGCTATCGAGTCACTACCATCCTGGCTACTAGTATGTAGAGTTCTGCATTGTCTCGCTCGGGTCTGGTACCACCGTCTTACCTATTCCTGCCGCAATAGCGTCGATGCTTGTCGCTGTCGTGTTCCGGTTTGGAGGGTAAGGTAGCCGGTAAACTTATGCATGTGGCATTAGACCTCACCACAAGATAGCAACGCACTATTAACATCTTTGGTGTCTATAGGCGATGGCTGACTCTTTCCATCAGGAGACCCATCTGCTTGTTTGCTATCTTATGTTAAAAAAAAAATGCAGGTCCAACTCTCACTTGGCCATATTTTATTAGCTTTTCTATTCAGGGTAAAGATGAAAATCCAAAATAATCATTTGAATTAGTTCAGTCATTCTTGAATTACTAAATGGTGTGATGAATTTCTTTGTTTTGTATATTGTAAAGATGTTAGCTTCGAATTTATTACTTAGAGCTAATATTATAACCTTGAGAACATAATTCAATGTCATCTTTGCTTAAATAAATATTAGCGCTTTCCTTATACCAGTTTACTGTAATTAAATATATATAATAAAATTCAAATTCGGTGCTGTCATATTTTTCTCATTGAGCAATGGTAGAAACTTAAAAAATACAAAGTGCTCAAATATGATCGTCTAGGATTCCACAGGTTAAAAAATATTCTTTGTATATACTCATAAAGAGTTAAGATTTTAGTTTGTTTTAAAGAAACTTGTAGCGGTTCAACCAATTTACAAATACTACAAGAAATAAAAAATAATGGTAGTATGTCGGGCCACGTGGAATGTAGGGTTCTGAAGTTGCCCATCACAATAATGCGGACTAAGAATAGGGTTTTTATAGTTTCATACTATGAACATTTAAGCTTTTCAACGTCGATGACAAATATATATCCGTACCGCAGGTTCACCGCTTATAAAAACATCTCTAAGTACATTTTATAAATTGGTCGGCTATAACTCAAAAACTTGTAAAACCTTCTAAGCCGTGATAGTTTTCCTTTTAACTTTATGGTTTTTTCCCACCCCCAAAACACACCTTTAAGCCTGCAGGGGGGGAGGCGGCAATTGACTGTAACAAAAACTGGCCAAGAGCGAGTCGAACTCGCGCACGAAGGGTTCCGTTAGTTCCAATAGTTTTACTTCATTATATTTACTTCTACCATGATTTTTTTTTCCACCCCCAAAACTTACCATTTAGCATGCAGAAGGGGGGGGGGGACACTTGACTCCAAAAAAATTAGCACTTATAAGCTTAATATTTTACAAACGAGTGCCTTCACTGATAACTTGTTCTCACAAACCTACAATCTATACATATAATAAAATCGTAGGAAAGTCAAAACTGAACATTGAATATTTTTTAAAAGAATACTTGGGGCGTGATCTACAATCGATATCGAAGCCAAAAATATCGTTTTTAGAATTTTTGTTTGTTTGACTGTTTGTCTGTACGTATGTCCGGGGTAAACTCAAAAAGTACTGCATGGATTTACTTCAAATTTTGTATGAATATTACTAATAGGTCGGGTCAACATATAGACTACATATTATCACGCTATCACCTACGGGGGAGGGCAGTGCGGAGTAAACGAACTCCGCGCGGACGAAGTTGATGGCAACAGCTAGTATTTTTTAAAAACCTATCAAACGATACCCCACACTATGGGGTGCGTGAGAAAAAAATTAACTTCTCCACTTTACATGTAGGGGAGCTACCCTGAAAAAAATATTTTTCAAGATTTTATGTCACCACTTTGTTCTCGCTACTAATATGTATATTTGTGCCACACATTGTGTTTCTAGTAATAAGGATCTCTGAGCAATCGTGCGAACGGACGGACGGACGGACATAGCGAAACTGTAAGGGTTCCTAGTTTACTACGGAACCCTGAAAAATAATAAAAAAATAAAGTAAAATCCTAAATCGCGATATTACACTTAATTATCTTGTAACACTATATACAAGTTTCACCGTATCTCTGATGGACTTCGGTCTCCAGGTAGTACTTTTTTTTAAATTATTATAGACTAGCTGTTGCCCACGACTTCGTCCGCGCGGACTTCGTTTACTCCGCACAGCTTCTCCCTCTTACGTGATAGCGTGATAATAATATGTAGCTTATATGTGGACCCGACCTGTTAGTAATATTCATGCAAAATTTTAAGTAAATCCATGCAGTACTTTTTGAGTTTACCCCGGACATACATACAGACAGACAAAAATTCTAAAAACTATTTTTTTGGCTTCGATATCGATTGTAGATCACGCCCCAAGTACTCTTTTAAAAAATATTCAATGTACAGTTTTGACTTTCCTACGATTTTATTATATGTATAGATAGGGAAGCGGTTGACCACGATCTCGCCTGATGATAAGCTAAGATGGAAAGACCTTTGCCTGGCTGGGAAGATCTTCCTTTTCCACATCTCTATGTGACAGCTGTAAGTGTGACGTCATAACTGTAGACGATGATCTACAGTTATGACGTCACACAGCTGGTTCTACCGCAATGCTTTTAGTGATATCGACCTGCCACAAACTCTCACCGTGTTGGTTCCGGGCTTCTTTGAAGAATAGACTAACTGTCGTTCTGCTAGGCAGGTCGTAAAAGGCGACCGATTGGCTAGGCGACTCACTACCATCGTGGCTACTAGGTGGTAGAGTTCTGCATTGTCTCGCCCGGGTCTGGTACCACCGCCTTACCTATTCCTGCCGCAATAGTGTCAGTGCTTGTCGCTGTCGTGTTCCGGTTTGGAGTGTAAGGTAGCCGGTAAACCTATGCAAGTGGCATTAGACCTCGCCACAAGATAGCAACGTACCATTAACATCTTTGGTGGATAGGCGATTGTTGACTCTTTCCATCAGGAGACCCATCTGCTTGTTTGCTATCTTATGATATATAAAAAAACTCAATAGCGAAATGTCTATAGACTTTGGTTCACCGCGATTCACCAGTTTATCGATTGGAGCGATGAGTGGTGATCCCCATCATCGCATTTCACCGACCTGATGATGATTGTCTAGCGATAATCGGTATCAATAGGCTTAAGTGTTCCTGTGGTGTAAGGCATTGGTAATATTCCATTCATTACTCGCTAGACGCCAAGTTGTTTATTTTCTCTTAAAATGCCGTAGATAATTTTAATCTGTGCGCCTTGCCTGTGCGTACGGCAGATGGCCTGTTCTTCAAAGGAGCCCGGAATAACATGAGTGAAAATCATTGACATGTATAATATTATACATGTCAATAGTGAAAATATTTAACTGATATAAAATATTGACTGAAGATTGTTAAATGGACATGCTCCGTTGGTTCAGACGTGTTGAAAGAATGGCAGATGAACGATTAACAAATCAGATATACAAAGTAAATGTGGATGGATGTAGGTCCGACCGGGGGACACCAATACAATATAATAATAATCTATATATTAATATGTGATGGGAAACTTTAGACCCCTTTTTAAGACAATTCCGCGAATGGTGCAGTATGAAATTAGGCATAGTGAAAGTTTACATTGTGGAGGACTGCAGAAACTTAATATTTTTAAATAAAAAGCATTGAAAACACATTCAATTAATAAAATTAAACATTACACACACTACATTCATGTGACCATACACACATGCATAGATACTATTTTCTTTAAAAAAGATTGACTAGTTGTAAAATTTTAAGAAGTTTTATTGTAATATCTATGGTGTAATTTCGGCGACAGACAATCGCTAGTAATAAATAAATATTCACGGGACAAACTACACTGACTGATCTAACCCCAAAGTAAGCAAATTATTTGCTTGTGTTATGGGTGTTAGTCAACGATAGTAATACATAGAAATACATATATAAATACAAGAATATATTCAATAAACCCCCAAACCCGGAAATACAAACATTGATGCTCATCACACAAATGCTTGTCCCTGTCGGGGATCAAACCCGAGCCCTGTCGATCGCGTAGTCAGGGTTGCTAACCACTCGACTAACGGAACGGTCAAACCTATCTTATCACTATATTATGATCAGATTGGTCCGGTGCTGTCCAAAAGTGGTGTTAAGTCTTCGAAACCGGCGTGTTTGCATGACGAGTTATAAATGTGCAGGAAGCAAGTGTCTGGACTGTGACATATAGCACTCAATTCTCTCTGCCTTCCCTGTAAGGGATTTGGCGTAAAGATATGTGAATATTATAAACAGAAAACATTTATATTTTCAGCCGACTTCCCAAAAGGAGGTTTCATTTCGTCTGTATGTTCTTTGTCCTCACAATATACCTTGGTCGTTTATGAACAGATTTTGAACTCAACTCGGTCATTTATGAACAGATTTTAAAAATTCCTTCATTTGAGAGGATACACTCCTCGTGTGGTTCCATTTTAATTGTGTGAAGATCTGACGCAGGGTACTGGAGATAAAAGATATGGGAAGTCGATTGCTGCAAATCTATATTAATATTATAAATGCGAAATATATACAATATATATGATGAATGTTGAATGTTTTTTTTTTCACGGGACATATTACACTTATTGATCCAACCCCAAAGTAAGCAAATTATTTGCTTGTGTTATGGGTGTTAGTCAACGATACTAATACATAGAAATACATATATAAATACTTTTACATACATAATAAACACCCAAACCCGGAAATACAAACATTTATATGCTCATCACACAAAAGCTTGTCCCCGTCGGGGATCGAACCCGAGCCCCGTTGATTGCGTAGTCAGAGTCGCTATAATCACTCGACCAACGGGTTTGGATGTTTGGATGAATGTTTATTACTCAGTCACGCAAAAACTACTGAACGGATTCGAATGAAACTCGGCACACAGGTAGATGATGAAATAGCATATAAGCTACTTTTATTCCCTAAAAATTAGGTGATCCCGCGGGATTCGCCAAAAACTTAAAATGCGGCGGATGGATGTTTGCCAATCCCATTAAAACTACTGAATGGATTTGAATGATATTTGGCACACAGGAATATCAGGACCTGGAATAGCACATAGGCTAGTTTTTATCCCGGAAAAATGAGACATTCCCGCGGGATTCACCAAAAACGTTTATTATGCAGTGGGCTGCACGCTGTGGCTAGTGAATTTATAAATACGAAAGTTTGGATGGATAAATGTTTGTTAATCAATCACGTAAAAACTACTGTACGGGTTTGGATGCAATTCGGCACATAGGTAGTTTATGGCTTGGAATAGGACATAGACAAATTATTATCCCGAAAAAGTGAGTTATTCCCGTTGGATTCACCAAAAACCTTTATTAAACGGCGGATAGCACGCTGAAGCTAACATTTTAATACTAGCTGTTGCCCGCGACTTCGTCCGCGCGGACTTTATTCCGCTCCTACTGGTCGTAGAATGATGTTATATAGCATATAACCTTTCTCGATAAACAGTCTATCCAACTGAAAAAGAATTATTCAAATCGGTTCAGCAGTTTTCGAAATTAGCGCGTACAACCAAACAAACTCTACAATTTTATAATCTTATCCATCTATATATATAAAAATCAATCCCTATTTTCCTTGGTCACGACATCACGCCTGAATGGCTGGACCAATTTCGGTAATTTTTTTTGTTGTGTTTGTAATTGTAAGGAGAAGGTTCTTATAAAAGAAAATATTAAGAAAATGGCGCGGAAAAATAGAAAAGGACACGGGCAAGACTTCATACATCGTTTGTTTTAGTTATTATCTTAAAGTTTAATATATTCCCTAAGATACTATATCAACTCCTTAACTTATCCGCATTGAATAAATATTTTTTTAACTTGGAGAATAGTAGCTAAATGAAGTTGGAATTTAGGTAAGGTTAACGTAAACAATCAGTTCCCTCTTAGTAGTCTGTGGTTAGGTATTTATCAAGGAACTTATATATGATAACTGGAATTGTTACGAAACAATATTTGAAAAATAAAAATGTACTTTATTTCGTTACTCATAAAGTTGACATTTGTTTCTTACTTAACAGAGGGGAAAAACGTTCTGAGCAAGACAACGACTTGAGTGGATGTTGTCCCTTTCTTACAATTGCCAGTGTTAAAATAAAACTGCTGATGGTAGACCTTTATATATTCGGTAATCGTTAAATCCCTTTTATTCATACACGTCAATAAATACATTAGCATAAAATGTATTGTAATTAACATAGTGAGTTCTAAAATGTGCTTATTTTAATTATTAGGTAATTACTTATACAATGCAAAAACTGTTTCTCAAATTAGTAGAATTACTTAATAGTAATTTGCAAACTACGCATGGCTACACTTATATATGGCGATTGGCTCTTTATTTAGTAGAAAGAGACACACTCCACTCATGTCGTGGTACTCTTCGGAACGATTTTGAAGCGCCTGTAAGCATTCCGGGTAGAATGTAACTTCCTTGGTATTTATCTTGTCATTGGGTGTTTTCAGTGCAACTGCTAATCTCAGAAATCTAAGTTAGATTGACAGTATTCTGAGCTAAGATTTTGCAAAAAAACACTTTATAGGTACTTAAAAGAACAAAAAATAAATTAGCATTAACTATTCTTTAATACAAATACAGGGAAAATTTTTATTTGATACTTATAATGAGAATTATATAAACTTATTACTGTTTTAATGAAAATGTAATTAAAGTTTTATAAAATGGTAACACTTAAATATGATGATAGAATTCAATCAAATTATAGTCTCAATTATTTTTAAATGATTGTTCCTAGCGATATATTTCATTTAATTGATTTAAAAATCGTAGAAAATTATTCTAGTTTATCTAATATTCGTCACTCCAAAAGACACGCAAGGGTTGTACAAAATTAAAATGGCCTGTGTTCTTTAAGAATACTTATACCATATAAAGTTTAATGCCATTTTGGCTGCGTGGAAGGACAATCCCGTAGACTTATATAAATTACGTGTCATGTTGTTTGTCCGCTATGGATTCCTAATATGAATGGCAAAACGTTTGCCGGGTCAGCTAGTATTAGTATATTTTTAGATAGATTATTAGTTAGATATTAAAATTAATATTATATTATTTTTTTCAGTTTCCAACAACCCATACAACAAGCTATTGAAGAATTTGGATATCAATGGAAAAACATATAAATATTACGATTTAAGTGTACTAGGAGATAAGTATGGTGAGTGGTTACGTAATTAACAATATCATATAACGCAATGATTACGTATTTAACGTTTTTTATGGGGCAAAAAGGTTACGGATATTTATATTCAATGGAAGTTAATAAAAAAGATAATAGATCTGTGACACAAGAGTTGGTTTACTATATCATATTAATGCAGGAAGCGTAAACTTTTTCATAAATTACATATTATTGGAACGAAGTTCCTTATCGCGCGTTGTGAAAGGGGGCCAGACGGAAAAAATTCTTACGAAAAGTTGTCACGACACTTTTTGCTATAGTAAGGTATTGTAAGCTGTGCGGCGTGTGCATGTTTCTCTGTCTGTCCTGCTCGTTTGCCCCGTCTTCTGTAAAAAAAACCGTTGAAATCTTCATAAAGTTTATCTTGTGCGCGCGTAAATTTGAAATTCCAGGAGAAATTCCGTTATTTGAATATCCTTTCGGGAGACGAGAGAATTAAATTATCACTGCTTAATTCCTGGAGACTCCCGGAATTCCGGGAGAGGTGGGAACACCCTACCTGTAACCAATAAAAATATAGTAAAAAGAAAATACTGTTTAGGGGTCATTCATTTATCGCATAAGACTATTTTTGCTGGTTTTGATCCTCTCTCTCCCCTATGTAAGATTATGTATTATTTATAACGTATTATTACGGTGCGGGGCGTGACCCTTTGTATGGGTTTCGTCGATAAAATTAGTGGTACAATACGTAGGTAAAATATTGGAAATACCGATCCCTAACACACTATAGATTTCATCACTACAGCAAGTGTTAACGAAATAGAACACGACTTCTACTTCGCATAGCTTCTCTAGTACGTAGTACGTAGAACTCTCTGTTGGCGGGCGGAGTTGCGCAGATCATCTAATTATAACCATACGCGACTATTATATATGTCGCAGTGAAATTGTCAATAGCCGTTAGATTATAATCTACCTAGGGATTTTATAATTTGGTTAGGTTAGGTTAGCAGTTAATTATAATATCACAGGTAAATTATAATCTAACGGTACTGACAATTTCACTGCGACATATATACTAGGCATGGTACATTTCACGCATCACAGGTTATATAACACGTTATAATATAATTCACGTGCCATAACAGTGGTGGCGGCGCAAGATCATAAATGTATGTGGGCAAGATACATTTTGCGAGGCCCTCTGCTCGCAAATGAAGACAAATTTTTAAAATAAAAAACACTAGTTATTATTATACATAAAAACTACCAACATTAAAAAAATAAACATTAAAGGAACTGAGTGCTAAGTGTGAGTTTTTCTTTTCGCATTCGATCGTGAGCGCGTTTCGAGTTTACTAGGAATTTGTATGCGATTTGTTTCTCACGTTTACCACTAGGTGGCGCTGTACAAATCACATACAAATTCCTAGTAAACTCCAAACGCGCTCACGATCGAATGTGAAAAGAAAAACTCACACTTAGCACTCAGAATTTTTCTAATTTTTACACTGCTGAATTGTTTTATTACGTGCTCGTAATCCAGCTTGGATGCTATATCAGCCTCGATAGATAAAACTGCGACCGCCGAAAGTCTTTCCTGTGACATTGTACTCAAATATATTTCTTAATTAGTTTTAATTTTGAAAAAATATTTTCAGCGGAGGCTATACAAATTGATCAATAAAATGAATAATCGGACATTCGATAGATACTAGGCTACATATCCATTAAATTATAAGTAGGTATATTCATAAAACAACGTTTATAAACAGTGAACCACAGTTTCAGTTTCTTAAATGGAATGCTGTCACATAAAAAGAATATCACATACGGCGCAAAAGCAAACCTAAGAACTTTTTTTCGGCGCGTCCATGGTTTTTGAGTAATACATAAATCTCCGTAGCGCGAGGCCGTGTGCTGTGGCCCACGTCGCCCACGCCTTACGCCACCTCTGCATGACAGTTATATACCTACATCGAAATTGTCGCTTACATTATGATTCACGCGGACCGAGCTACTACTTAAGCTTATAATTCGCAGAATTCCATTGTGCGAAAGAGACAAAACAACATTTAAGCGACACCGCTATTTCACTTTACTAATCAGTTATAAATTGTTATCGTATAAATAACTATATCAAGTCATTATCACTGCGAAATGTAACGGACGGAATAAAATTCACCAACTGTGACAATAATCGTCACTAATAAAATATAACGGTCGTGATTAATCACGCGTGATATAACAGTGACAAAAACAAATAACTTCACGACGTGATAGTGAAATAAATATAGCTATAACTCCCATTCCTAATATATACAGAAACTAGCTGAACCGCGCAGCTTCGCGCGCGAATAGATAAATATGTCGTCGAAATAGCTTATAATACAAATTTCATCTATTTAAGCATTCAGGGGTTGATTTTTGAAAAAAAATTAGCCTATGTTTGATCTTCAACTATTTCCATGCCAAATTGCATGAAAATCGATCCAGCGGTTTAGCCGTGAAAGCGTAACGGACAGACAGACAGATAGACTTTCGCATTTATAATAGTGTGGAATTACCTTTGAACCAACGAAAAAATGGTAGGAGGTAATCAATTTGAGGCGTATATATTTTTTGTATTTTACACTACGCTTAACTTTTTACTAAGTAGTCCGATTTGTTAAATTCTTTTTTATGCCTCGGCCGCACCGCGTTTATCGTCCCGAAGATTTTTAAGATTTTATAGATAAAATACCAAAAACTTATTGGTTGATGTATAATTAACTATATACTAGCTGATGCTCGCGTAGCCAAAAAGTCACTTATTTTCATTTAATCCGGTAAAAAGTAGCCTATGATACCCTAGAGTAATGTCACGTAATGTATTAGGGGCCATCCATAAATTACGTCACACGAATTTCATGATTTTTTGACCTCTCCCTCCCCCTTGTCACAGCTGGTCACATTTGTGAGCCTCCCCTCCCCCACCCAGTGTGACGTCACATATTTTGCAAATTTATATTGGAATAATGATCTCATTTGTTTATTTTTTATCTACATAGGTGGCTTTTTAAATTTAGTGTTTAATTATATTTTGAAAAATGTGATGTCACAAACGTTGGAACCCCTCCCCACCCCTTGTCACACAATGTCACACTTCATCGACCCCCTCCCTCCCCCATAACGTGTGACGTAATTTATGGATGGCCCTTTAGGTGAAGGGATTTTTAAAATTCGTTTATTTTAACAATTTTTCATACATAATTATCGAATTCGTATTGCCCTTGACTTCTTTTGCCTTTCAAATTTTGTCATTTCGAAAATTTTGCCGCCCCTAGAGTTATGCCGCCCTAGGCCCGGGCCCCACGAGCCTTTGTGTAAATCCACCACTGCATTTATCATGTCATTGCACGATGTTTTGTGAGAACAACGCAAGTGTGGGTGAAGTATTATGGGAATATATACCCCGAGGTTGGTCCCATTTAAATTTAAAAAAAAAACACAAAGATACTATGTAAATAAATGATGGCTGATTGTTCACTTTTACTGTGTTTTTCACACTCCACCTTAAAAATAGTCGGTGAATCCCGAGTTTTAAGAATTTTTTCTTATTAAAATCATTTAATTTTCCAGGATAAAAATTAGCCTATGCGCTATTCCAGGTCATCATCTACTTATGCCCCTCATTCAAATCCGTTCAATAGTTTTTGCGTACAAGTAACAATCATCCAAACTTTCGCATTTATAATATTACAATTAATAATTAATATCTATACGTATAATAAAATCGTAGAAAAGTCAAAACTGTACATTGATTATTTTTTTAAAAGAATACTTGGGGCGTGATCTACAATCGATATAGGAGCGAAAAAATATAGTTTTTAGAATTTTTGTCTGTTTGTTTGTCTGTATGTATGTCCGGGGTAAACTCAAATGGTACTGCATGGATTTACTTCAAATTTTGCATGAATATTACTAACAGGTCGGGTCAACATAATACCTACATATTATCACGCTATCACCTACGGGGGAGGAGCAGTGCGGAGTAAACGAAGTCCACGCGGACGAAGTCACTGGCAACAGCTAGTCATTAATATAATATAGATTAATTGATTTTTTAAATTATAGCATAACGCATAATTTTTAGTCGGTTTAATTTCTTGTTAAAAAGATATTCTTCTTTTTTCAGATCGTCTCCCCTTCTGCATCAGAGTTCTGCTCGAGTCCTGTGTCAGGAACTGTGATAACTTCCAAGTCCTAGAGAAGGATGTGAAGAATGTATTCGACTGGGAATCGAACCAGCATGTAGAAGGAGGCGTAGAGATTGCATTCCGACCTGCGAGAGTTATCTTACAGGTATGAACTGAGTGCTAAGTGTGAGTTTTTCTTTTTGCATTCGATCGTGAGCGCGTTTCGAGTTTACTAGGAATTTGTATGTGATTTGTACAGCGCCACCTAGTGGTAAACTGGTTTCTCACGTTTACCACTAGGTGGCGCTGTATAAATCACATACAAATTCCTAGTAAACTGGAAACGCGCTCACGATCGAATGCGAAAAGAAAAACTCACACTTAGCACTCTATAGTTTAGTGCTGGGTTTCTCAAAATGTGGTACGCATATCCCTTCGGGTGTGCCAGACAATCCTAAAGGGGTACGTGACTGAAAGTACGTATAACAATTTTATTCATTTTATTTTATTTTACTATTTAATTCAGGCAACATGGCCCATATTATAAATACCTTATAGACTAACATACATAATTATACAATAAAACTTAAAACTACACTTTGTCACGTGTTGACTTTGACGTGACGCGCGCTTCATTCCGGAGTCTTCTCCGGAACCTCCAGTTGAACACACCAGTCGGCCAGAATTTTCCCACCTCAAAGGTCGACAGAAGATGCAGCTGCTCGACACTCGTGAAGTAATGTCTTCTTACTGATGTGTCCACGACGTCCTCGACATCCACGAACCAGTGCAGAGGAGATATGTACAAGGTGTTGCGGCCAGCTCGCTCCGCAGACGCAGCTCGGGTACATTTGGCGCAGTGCCGCGATGGTTGCTGTCGGCGGGATTCTTCTTCCTTCTTCTCTCCACCAGTGTGAAGCCCTCCTCATCGCACCCCCTGCTCTTGTCCTTGGCAGGTCGAGAAGACTCAACCTGGCTCTTCGTAGCCTTTCGGCTCTCCTTAGTCTTACGACTCTCCGTATTCTTGCGGTTCTCATTCTCCCCATTTCTATTCGCCCGCGGGAGAAGTGCGGGGCGACCAGCAACAGTCGCAAGGTTTTGCTGAGAAGTAATTGCAACTATTGTTTATCGATAGGAGCAGCTATCTCTTTCTTTATATTTTTAGATTTTTAGTGTACTCACTCTTCTCTTTTCTAGATTATTAGCAACAATATTGTTACGTACTCCGGATTCGTAATTGTAAGAAAACACCACTTATATTAAATCCATGTATAGTATTTATAATACAAATTCACACAAGATAAGACAATACAATGTAATACTAAATACTCTGATTAACACTAGTCACTCACTGTAATATCACTAAACTTAGAACAGTACACAATAAATCACTTCTCGCTTCGCACGGGTCGCTTCAAGTATCGCTCCCGATCACTTTATAAAAACTGCCTGCCCGCGATCATCTCGTAAAGAATAGACAATTATTGTAATCAACTTATGATAAACAAGTTATGATTCACAAGTCCTAGTACACGCTATTTTCAACTTTATTCCGTATACCAGAAAGTTCATTATGGTATAGCTATTCCGATACCGGCCAACTATTTGTTTATTAATAGGAGTAGCTATCTCTTTGTTTTATTTCTAGATCCCTCCAGCGTTCCAACTCTTCACGTTTCTAGATTATTCGTAACAATATGTATTGCCCGGATTTGGGTATTAAATAGCCATCGGTCGCTCCTTCCCGTGTAGTTCCTATCTACCAAAAGAAAGATAAGATAAATTAGCGTAATGAAATTTATATTTCAGGATTTAACAGGAGTTCCAGCAGTGGTAGACTTTGCAGCGATGCGTGATGCTGTAAAGGATCTCGGAGGAAACCCAGATAAGATTAATCCTATCTGCCCTGCTGACTTGGTGATAGATCACTCCGTGCAAGTGGATTTTGCTGGGACGTGAGTATTATTCTTGTTTTATATACATTCTATATTTTCCATCGTCAGCACTCTGTGAATAATAATAGTGTCTTGTTGTTGTCGTGTGTCTTGATTATTTATATTAACTGACCCGCAAACGTTGTGTGGCATACTAATTATTTCTACTGAATGTTTTGGTGGGATACTTGAAGAGGGGAGGGGGGGGGGGTTTAATTGAGATAAATAAATAGTAAGATACTAATACATATATATACATATATAAGTACTAGAATATGTTTAATAAACACCCAAATCCAGAAATGCAAACATTTATGCTCATCACACAAATGCTTGTCTCCGTCGGGGATATTACAGGCAGCACCCTTAATTTTAATTTTTTAAAGCATTAAAACTTCACCGACTTTCCAATTATTAGTTACAAGAAAAATAATTGTTTTACTCTATAGAAAATTGCCAAACGCATTAATCTTGTTTCTTTACCCAGGGCTATAGGCAACTATGGCTCCTGTAACAAACTTTGGGGCGAGTGCGCCATAGACTAGTATTCAGGGCTGCTATATTTTTTTTAATCATAAGATAGCAAACAAGCAGATGGGTCTCCTGATGGAAAGAGTCGACCATCGCCTATAGACACCAAAGATGTTAATGGAGCGTTGCTATCTTGTGGCGAGGTCTAATGCCACATGCATAAGTTTACCGTCTACCTTACCCTCCAAACCGAAACACGACAGAGACCAGCACTGACGCTATTGCGGCAGGAATAGGTAAGGCGGTGGTACCAGACCCGGGCGAGACAATGCAGAACTCTACCACCTAGTAGCCACGATGGTAGTGACTCGATAGCCAATCGGTCGCCTTTTACGACCTACCTGACAGAACGGCAGTTGGCCTATTCTTCAAAGGAGCCTGGGACCAACACGGGGTTTTTATTTGTTTGTTTGTGACGTTTTCACGCCTTAACTAATCATCATGAAATTTTGAATACATCTTGTCAGGGGTACAGAAAAGGATATAGAGTCTTAGGCTTAAATAGGCCAATGATAGTAGCAATGCTATTCGGTATATTTGAAAAGCCTCTTAACAGTAATGTAGGCAATTCAACGAATGTATACTTTTAATTCGCGGCTTTTTTCAACTGAATTATTTATAATTAACGGGCTCTTACTGCGATTAGCTGATGGATTGTTTTCCCGATATTTCGGCGCTGTAGCAAGCACCATGATCACGGGGGAACTGAAGTGCTGCAAGTAGAACCATTATGAGGAAACGAATAAGAAAGAGGGTAGACAGGCGTGTCTGCTCATAGTTGTTCAACTTCACTAATCAACTGAATCATAAAAGTTGGGAACTTCTGACTTGGGGCAAATGCGTCATACTACTCACAACATAAGCACACTTGCCCCATTTGACTTTTAAGATTTTAAATTCTACAAAAAAACCATTAATTCCACTATTTAGGAGGAAATAAAAACACAGATTTAAAGAAAAACATCAAAACGTTGTATTCGCCTTCTGCATTTGCCGCGATACGCCAAATCGATTACTACCACGAGGTCATTTCTGGTAACAGATCTAAATGCATTGATTTAAAAAACCCAAGATGCACAGTCTCGAAGGAAACTGACGCTCAAAACTTACTTAATTTTACATAAGTAGTTATAGATATGACAAAAAAATATGTCTGCATATTCAACCTTATGCGTCAAGATTTATAATTGTGGTCTAGTGGTCCAGTGTTGGCGTTGACCACATGAGGTCCCGGGTTCGATTCCCGGGTCGGGCATTTTAAAAAAAAAGTGTTTTTTCAGTTTTCTGAGAAACACAAAGGTGCCCGGGATTGGAAAGTGCCCGGTTGGCGATAGGCTTGCCACCTATCACATTTGTGGGACCAAGTATCTTCGGCTAATCGTGGGTGCACTTGTTGTACCTCTGCCTACCCCTTCGGGGATATGGGCGTGAAGATACTTTTTTTTTTTACAAAGCAATGTGCAAAAAGTAATAAAATTGTCAGCGTCGCGACTGACGTGATTCTATTTGAAATGACCGCACAATTTTAAATTGTGCGCTCATTTTTAGAGTACGTTTTTGAGACACTGAATGTGTATCTTGGGTCTTTAAGCTATTGCATAGCTTTGCATAGCATAGCAATAGCTTTACCGCGGCAGTCTCCGAGTGCCACGCGTGTTTTTTATACCAATGTCTAAATGTAACTAAAATTAAAATGGTAGATATTTTAAGTTGAAAAGAGCTGTGGTTGTGAAGTGGCCGAGGAAGTTACATTCTACCCGTAATGTTCACACGTGCTTCAATATCGTTCCGAAGAGTACCACGACATGGGTGGAGTGTGTCTCTTTCTACTAAATAAAGCACCAATCGCCATATATAAGTGCGGCCACACGTAGTTCGCAAATTACTACTAAGTAATTCTACTAATTTGAGAAACAGCTTTGCATTGCATAAGTAATTACGTAATAATTAATATAAGCACATTCTAGAACTCACTGTGTTAATTACAATACATTTTATGCTAATGTATTTATCGACGTGTATGAATAAAAGGGATTTAAAGATTATCGAATATATAAAAATCTACCATCAGATAGTTTTATTTAAACACTGGCAATTGATCCCGCGGGATCTGCCAAAAACTTTTACAATGCAGTGCCTTTCACTTTCTTTTTCCAGCTGCACTTTCTGGGTTAGCTGGAAGAAATCTGTCGTTAGGGATAAGCTCACCTTTTGTGTATTATTTTAAGTATCGTTTATTTTTTTGTCGTTAATAATAATAATAATAATAATAATAATTTCTTTATTTGCAATAAATAGGGTACATAATTAGTTCTTGTTTAACAATATGTTCTTTATTCCTATTTTGCCCTTTTTGTGGCGTGCAAATGTTACAATGTGTTACCCTCACTAAAATCGAAGAAATACTAGGTATATGATGTTGGATAGCCACTAGAGTAATACCAAGTCCAATTAAAACATTTGCTACTACTACATACTCGTTAGGTGTACAATTAAGTATTAGATAAATAAAATTTTGATTTCAGGCCAGATGCTTTAAATAAGAATCAAGAATTAGAATTTGAGAGAAATAAGGAGAGATTTCAATTTTTAAAGGTGAGTTTTTGTTCCCAATTTTTTTAGTCGGTAGATTCTTTCCGGAGTTATCGTTGACGAAGCAAAAAAGGGTTTGTTCGACATAACTTCGAAACTTTTCAGCAAATCGCTTTTGTGATCAAGGCAATTATATGTTTAGGTATGTTTTTGACCGTTCTGAGTAGAAATATCTTAAATTAGAGGGAATTATGCAGGGCAAGGAGGTTGCTTTGAAGTAGTTTCCCCACCGCTATATCCAATCTGTTCCCTGCACACACTCTTCTTTCTATATTAGCGGTTGCCTTCCATCCCTGCTAAACGCATATCCAACACTAGCTTTAACCCGCGATTTCGCTCGCGCATATTTATCTAAGAACTAATACACAACACATAATTCATTATTTTTTGTACTAATTCATACGAAATTTCATGCAAATATGTCCAAGGAATAAAAGTTTCATACAAACTTTCATCTCTTATTTCACCCCCTTCGGGATTGAATGTTGAAAAATCTTTCCTTCTCCTATATATGTATATATATATATATATATATATATATATATATATATATATAATTAGTGAATTGTGAAACAGTGCAATTGTAAAATTTATAACAATAATCAATAAATAGGTTTTAATTAAAAAAACATTAGCATCTCCTTAGATAATAATCATTTACACAAGATAAAATAAGGAAATATTGTTGATGCAAGCAAGTCTGAACCATATTACCGAACAGTTAAGCATAATATATGCTCGCAGATTGTTACATGAATAAATTTCAAAACTGGCGAACCTATTCGTACTGCAATGTACATACACAATTATGTATGTACTTATATACAGAGATGTCGGTTACATCACATGTCGCGAGTTCAGTGGTTTTTTCAATGGAATTTGTTTTCTGTGATTTTTGCCCATATCAAAAATGCTCAATGTCAAAAGAGGTTTTTACTTCAAAAAACAATCTTGTAATATCAGTATAGAGGGATACATTTGATTTGATTTTAAATTTCAGTGGGGCGCTCAAGCCTTCGATAATATGCTGATAGTTCCTCCTGGCTCTGGCATTGTGCATCAGGTAAGATTTAATTACTTCTTTCCATCTAACTTCTTTGTTATTAATTTGACACACGACCAACACTTTTCACAATATCTAAATATTCAAAGTATCAACATTTATCTGGAAAAGACACTGTGCTATAAAGCCATCAATCAAATCATTTATTGCTAAAAAAGAGTTTGTTACATTGTTCTTAAAATTATACAGAATGTAGTTTCTCCTATTTCGCCATACAAATGGCATGTAATATTTAATATTTTTATTTACATTCAAAAATTTCAATATTATGAGGTAAGTTCAAACACATACTTTTAAGTTTTCTTATAACTTTTAATTTATTAACATTGATTCAAATAAATTAACACTTATGACATGTTATGTATCATAAGATAGCAAAAAAGCAGGTGGTTTCCTTGATTAAAAGGTATAATCATCGCCTATGTATACCAAACTTATCAATTATGTGATTCTAAGCATGTGTTAGAGATAATACCAGATGCGTATGTTTAGCGGCTATTTGGTCCACCTAATAGAAATATAATTGTGGCCGGAGTTTGCTTAGCTTGAAGTTAAAGGAATACAATTTCAAGTGTCTTCCAATATTTTTCACTAATGTCCGTGAGGTATATTATGCTTTCCCTTAATCACTGAATCACTTGTACTATCATGATCATTGCAATATACGGCGATAGCTGCCAGTATATCAATGATAAAAAGAAGAAACAGTAGGGGTATCAGTATTGAGCCTTGTGGAATGCCATGCTGATGTAACGTTCACCAGTTAACATAACTCCGAGCCGTTTTAAATTATGGCAATGAAATGAAATGGTAATTTATTTGCAAGAATATGGGTGTTACAAGTAGCTATTTAGAAAAAATACACTTTTATAGGAGATTATATGATGTATTAAAAAATATCGTATTTTAAGAACATAATTTTAGTATGTATGTGCAATGTATGCACATTCATGGATTATTTGCTGTCAACCGACAAAATTGCGGACGCGGCACGCTACAATTGCAAGAAGTATACAGAAAAGCATACAGTTTTTCGAATAGAAAAAATCGATTACCCACAAATAATCGATTATTTTTTCCTTCTAATATCGATTTGAAAAATTGATTTAGTGTCGACGACTGATATGAGAACTAATTTTGTTTGTGCGATTCTAGGGGCACAATGTTTTGATATTGGACATAAACATACGCACACGCACACGCACGGGCACGTGCCCACACGCACACACGCATGCACAACATCTTGCCTTTCTCACGGTATGCCTCCATTCCAGGTTAACCTGGAATACCTCGCCCGCGTGGTGTTCAGCTCCTCGATGCTGTACCCTGACTCGGTGGTGGGCACGGACAGCCACACCACCATGATCAACGGCCTTGGGGTGGTCGGCTGGGGGGTCGGAGGTACGACGATACACGAACGGGCCTTACAATATTCACCTCTGATGTATAACTTCTAACGCGCGACACGGATCCACCGTTGTGGTCATGAGGGCATGCCCACGACCCTAATAAACTTCTAAAATCACCTTTTTTATGGTCTATTGAGATCTCATACATCTATAATGCCTGTATGCAGATAATATACAGACTGACTGGTGAAATACCTTTAATATTTAAGGACGTGACAGTTGGCGATTATATATGATGAGAAAAAATAACATTAAAAATAAATATTGAAATACTTCTTAGTAAACAGTACACAATAATAATAAGTAACAATCCTATATTTACCTGTGGAATACTTGGACACCGCACGGACGCACGTGTCACGCAGCGCGCTATTAACACAAAATATAGCGAGGGGTGGTGGCGGCGTGTCCTTGATGTCGACTAGCGCGTATCGCCTTGCTAAGAGAGTATAATATCCACATTTCACTTATTTTTAGTGAAATATTGGTAAAAAATTAAGCCCCTAATTTTATTATTTCATTTTAACGAGAATAGAGTACCGAGTCTCTTAGAGGTATCGAAGGTAACACCAGTCAGTCTGTATAATTAGTGAATAATATTTATAATTTATGTTTCAACTAGCGACCTGCCCGCGGTTTCACCCGCGTAGCTTTTGTTCCCGTGGAAATATCGGAAAGATTATTATGGTAATACCTAACTCAAGAACAAATCTATCTATTAAAAAAAACGCATCAAAATCCGTTGCGTAGTTTTAAAGATTTAAGCATACATAGGGACAGACGGGAGACAGTTTCGGAAACTTGATCAAATTTTCGACATATTCTACCATAATATGGTGTGCAAATATTTTAAAATTAAAGTTATTTATTATGTGTAACAAAAAATGATGTGAGTCGATTTTCTTATAATTACTTCCGTTCGGAACGCGGCCACACACTGAGATGATCCGGCGGAAGAAACTCAGCGGACTTGTTTTTTATTTTCAATTATAGTAACTTAATACATTATTAAGCTATTGCATAGCTTCTATCGCGGGCCTTGAGCGTGGAGACCGAATCCAGAAATTCCGTAACGAAAAAACCTAACACCCCCCACTCCGACCGGCACAGCGGTGATACTTTTAGTTTTTCCATCTATCGATAAATACCAGAACTTTTAATGACTTTTTGAAATATCAAGCTTGTCTCTTTAGTTCAGCAACCCGCCTTTAGGTGGCATTGGTTGTATTGGAAAACTACCGTAATCAGCTGTTTTTTTTCACATCGCAACACTTATTTCTATAAGTTACAAACTTCATTCTTTAATTTACAAACTTTTTTGTTTAATTAAAATATTGTCATTTATAAGATAATAGAAAGATAATAGATAATTTGTCACAATATGGGTGTTACCATGAAGTATTAGGTGTAGGTGGAGCGAGCACTCAAATTAATCATTTGAAACAAATATTTACATTATATCTCTATCTATGAGGTCTCGCCGTCTCTTTTTATATAGCTGTGTTTTTTTATATCATAAAATAGCAAACAAGCAGATGGGTCTCCTGATGGAAAGAGTCAACCATCGCCTATAGACACCAAAGGTGGTAATGGTGCGTTGCTATTTTGTGGCGAGGTTTAATGCCACATGCATAAGTTTACCGGCTACCTTACCCTCTGAACCGGAACACGACAGCGACAAGCACTGACGTTATTGCGGCAAGAATAGATAAGGCGGTGGTACCAGACCCGGGCGAGACAATGCAGAACTCTACCACCTAGTAATCACTATGGTAGTAACTCGTATAGCCAAACGGTCGCCTTTTACGGCCTGCCTGGCAGAACGGCAGTTGGTCTATTCTTCAAAGGAGTCCGGAACCAACACGGGGAGGGAGGGTTAGAAAGAGAGGGTGGGACCTCAGAAGATTAAGTATTAGAAATGCTGCATCCAGATATAATACAAATTCATGGGTGTTACAAGTTGTACAATTTAATGTATATTTATCAACATTCTTAATTAAGCAAAAAATACGTGAAGACAGCCGTTGATCTGAGTGTTAAGTGTGAGTTTTTCTTTTCGCATTCGATCGTGAGCGCGTTTCGAGTTTACTAGGAATTTGTATGTGATTTGTACAGCGCCACCTAGTGGTAAATTGGTTTCTCACGTTTACCACTAGGTAGCGCTGTACAAATCACATACAAATTCCTAGTAAACTCCAAACGCGCTCACTATCGAATGCGAAAAGAAAAACTCACACTTAGCACTCAGAGCGAGAGATTAATAATCAGCGTAGTAAAAATGAGCTGACGCTGATTAATAATCACTCGCACTAACCAACGACTGTCTTAACGTATTTTTTGCTTAATACTAAGCACCTGCATTAAACAAAACAAAGTGTAATTAGTATCATCACGCCCGTATTCCCGAAGAGGTAGGCAGAGGTGCAACAAGTGCACCCACGATTAGCCGAAGATACTTGGTCCCACAATGTGATAGGTGGCAAGCCTATTGCCCTCCGGGCACTTTACAATCCCGGGCAACGTTGTTTTTATCAGAAAAATGAAAAAACTTTTTTCATTTTCCGACCCGGGAATCGAACCCGGGACCTCATGTGGTCAACGCCAACGCCGGACCACTAGACCACAGAGGCGATAGTGATCAAGTGTAATTTAATTCTAAAATTTAATAATTTTCTTTAAATATAAGTTTTAGTAAAGGCTTATTTTATTTATTTTTATACTAGCGACCTGCCCGCGGTTTCACCCGCGTAGCTTTTGTTCCCGTGGAAATATCGGAAAGGTTTATATACTAAACCCTTCCTCGTGAATCAATCTATCTATTAAAGAAAACCACATCAAAATCCGTTACGTAGTTTTAAAGATTTAAGCATACAGGGGCAGACAGAAAAAGCGACTTTGTTTTATACTGTTACGTACTCGGGTTCGTAATTGTAGGAAAACACCACTTATATTAAATCCGTGTATTTACGATACACACAATACACAAGACAACACAATGTAATACTAAAATACACTTTACACACTAGTCTCTCACTGTACTATCACTGAACTACACAATAAAACACTTCTCGCTTCGCACTTTAAGTATCGCTCTCGATCGCTTTATAAAAACTGCCTTGTATTTGTCAACATATCTCTATTTATAGCCAGGGTAAAGTTCTATCTGGATCCAGAAAAATCTAAATGTATCGGGAAACAATGAATCACTTATCGTAAACATGTTATGAGTCATAAATCCTAGTACACGCTCCTTTCAACCTTATGCCATATACCACAAAGTCCATTATGGCAAAGCCCAGGTCAACTATTTGTTTGTCAATAGGAGTAGCTATCTCTTTCTTTTATTTCTAGATCTCTCCAGCGCTCCAACTCTACACGTTTCTAGATTATTCGTAACAATACTATGTAGTGATTCCCATCAAATAGTATTGTAAACTCAGGTTGTCTGTAGGTATTGAAGCGGAAGCCGTGATGCTGGGTCAAGCGATCAGTATGCTGTTACCGAAGGTGGTCGGGTACAAGCTGGTGGGGGAACTTAACCCGATGGCCACATCTACAGACCTGGTGCTCACCATCACCAAGGTAATTATATCATAGGTTAGGCTGCGAACAGATCTTCTGATGGAAAGAAACCTAAGTTTTTTTATATACTAGCTGTTGCCAGCGACTTCGTTCGCGCGGACTTCGTTTACTCCGCACAGCACCTGGCCGCTAGGTGATAATATGTAGCCTATATGTTGACCCGACCTGTTAGTAATATTCATGCAAAATTTGAAGTATATCCATGCAGTACTTTTTGAGTTTACCCCGGACATACATACAGACAAGCAGACAATAATTCTAAAAACCATATTTTTGGCTTCGATATCGATTGTAGATCACGTCACAAGTATTCTTTTAAAAAATGTTCAATGTACAGTTTTGACTTTTCTACGATTTTATTATATGTATTGATTATAAGATAGCAAACAAGCAGATGGGTCTCCTGATGGAAAGAGTCAACCATCGACTATAGACACCAAAGATGTTAATGTTGCGTTGCTATCTCGTGGCGAGGTCGAATGCCACATGCATAAGTTTACCGGCTACCTTACCCTCCAAACCAGAACCCGACAGTGACAAGCACTGACGCTATTGCGGCAGGAATAGGTAAGGCGGTGGTACCAGACCCGGGCGAGACAATGCAGAACTCTACCACCTAGTAGCCACGATGGTAGTGACTCGATAGCCAATCGGTCGCCTTTTACGACCTGCCTGACAGAACGGCAGTTGGCCTATTCTACAAAGGAAGCCGGGACCAGGGTGATTTCAAATTCAAAAATTTTTTTATTTGAATAAACCTTTGTGGGTTGTTATCTGTGTTGTTATGGACTTGCTTTCTAGAATGAACGTCTGCCATTCTGCCAGGCAGGCCGTAAATGGCGAATAGCCATGCAAGCCACTACCATTGTGTTACTAAAAAAAAGTATCTTCACGCTCACATCCCCGAAGTGGTAGGCAGAGGTGCAACAAGTGCACCCACGATTAGCCGAAGACACTTGGTCCCACAAATGTGATAGGTGGCAAGCCTATCGCCAACCGGGCACTTTCCAATCCCGGGCAACTTTGTGTTTATCAGAAAACTGAAAAAAAACTTATATGCCCGACCCGGGAATCGAACCCGCGACCTCATGTGGTCAACGCCAACGCTGGACCACTAGACTACAGAGGCGTTTTCGGATCTGGTACCACGGCTTATTCCTGCCGCAATACCGGTGATAATCACGGTCGTGTTCCGCTTTGCAGGGTAAAGTAGCTAAAAAAAGTAACTTATGCATGTGGCATTGCCATCCCGCTACACGGATAGCAACGCACTATTAACATCTTCGGTGTCTATAGGCGATGTTTCTCTTTCCATCCATCCATCATGCTGAACTGAGAGCCATCTGCTTGTTTGCTATCTCATTTTATAAAACAATGTTTACATTCATTAAAAATAAAGGTCTTAAATTGAGAGAATCAACTCTCCCGCTCTCTTAATCGACTCGAGCCGATTTTACCCGAACGAGCGTTATATATCCGAGCGTGACGGCCCAGTTAATATCCACAAAATAAAGTGAAGTGAGTCTAAAAAAATTTTTACTTTAAAAAATATTTATGTTATCAGCACCTCCGATCCTTGGGCGTGGTTGGCAAATTCGTGGAGTTTTTCGGCCCAGGCGTTACCGCGCTCAGCATCGCCGACCGAGCCACCGTCGCCAACATGTGCCCCGAGTTTGGGGCCACTGTGGCCCACTTTCCAGTAGACCACAGGTCTTTGGAGTATCTCGTGCAGACAAGTGAGTCATTTGCTTATTCCGGTTCAATTTTTGACACGTAAAATAATAGCAACCGTCTTTAAATATTAATGATACTCAAATCTTAAAAACTACTGAACCAATTTTGATGAAACTTAGATTGTAGCCTAAATTGGAATATACATTAATTAATAATTGAAACTAAAAAAAATACCTTGGTATAGTTTTTAGTTCGTAGAAATTCGAAAAAACATACAAATATACATACACTCATGAAATTTAATACTTGGATGTTTATATAGAATATTATATTCAAATGTAATTATCCAATTTCAATAAAATTCCATGGTATGACCCTATGGGTCATACCATAATAGGTGAAAATATTTTAACTCAGCATTCAGTGCGTCTAACTAAAGATATCCAGCAAAAAACAAACGTCATACGAGGGTTTAAAACTTTTTGATTTATGAATTTTTATTCGTATACGAAATTTTATTCATACAAATCAAAAAGTTTTTCACCACGGAGTAAATGGATGCGCCTTCTTAAGACATTTCTTAGACGTCAAGCATAGCTAAATTTTGAACTGACATAAAAATGAGAATGTGTGCAACAGTACGTCAACAATAAAAACTCAATGACAATTAGTGTCAATTTGCCCATATAATTTGATATACTTTGGACAGTGATATGAGCGTTCGCTCAGATGCACGGCTACACGTTTAATACCAAACGCCATGTGTGCAGCACAGACATCTTTCGTTGTAAATATTAATGTAAATAGATAGTAAGGCAGGATAGAATGTATATTTAGTTTAGTTCATAAGTTTTCTGTAATAAAGAATGTTCGTTTTCGTCTTTTATTCGCCCTAAGACCTACATACAGCTTTGTTGTGTAGAAATAATAAGGCTTTATGTAGCTATGATCTTTGCCTATTAGGCATATTACGAGTAAAGCGAGTTCCACACAGTCGACGACATTACGAGTCGACTCTTGCGAGATAGTATTTATATGCGGGAACTCGCAATTACGAAAATCCGAAAAGTGCAAAATTCTTTGTTAAAACAAATGTTTTATGATTGTAAATAGTATGTATAATGTAAGTATAAGCCTTAGGCATATGTTTAGACACTTTTCGGTACCATAAAGATAGTTTACAGGATAGTACGACCTGAAAAGGCGTACAACTCTGTGATTGTAAGAGTTTCCGAGGTCCTGTAAGAGCATACAATGTATATAACACTCTTGTTTGTTATTGTATAAGTGTATTTGTATTAGATCCTTGTATGTATATAAGAAATAACACATTGTAATTAGATTTCGGTAGGTCTTAGGGCATTACGTACTTTGTTTTGTATATATTTGTAAAAAGGTAGTACCGTTGCACTCGCTAGAGGGCCACACTAGTTGATTAAAGGTAGAAGAAGCTACCTAAGGTAAAATTATTAAGATTAGATTGCAAAAAGTAGGATTTTAACAAATCCAGACATTGTGGCGCCACACCCGGCGCCGATTGTCTTTGTAGATTTCCGCCGACCGTCTGGCCGCGCACTATAAATATCGGAGAGCGCGGCCATACATTTAGTTCCGTTCCAGTTCCGTTCCAGTAAAGTTTCAGTTTCGTTACGACTCAATAAGTTTCCCAGACAAGTTCCTGGGCTTTAGTATATATTCATAGGGTACCGGCTTTAGAGTAGGGCAGTATTAGGGCAAGTACTGGCTCTCCATACAATAGGTCAAATATTTTGCAACGGTGCTAGCTTTATTGCTATTTCGTTACAATAAAGCACCTTTGCAAGGAAGTTGTGGTCTCTATTTCTTCCCCCGGCGACACCCGGCTCTCGACCAAAGCACTACGGCTGGTGGGGCGTCGAAGAGAGAAGAACCAGATCTACAGTCCGCTGGCTCCCCCGGCTGTAGTGCACATTTTCTGGTCACATTCGAGCCGGATCACTGAGCCATGCCGATCGAGACGAGGAGTACGTCGAGTCGCCGAGAGGAAGAGGCCGCTAGTCACGAGGAGGAGACTAGCGTTACAACAGAGAACACCGAGGCGACCGAGACCACAACCAGCACCGTTGCAAATAGCGAAAAGCCGGTACCATCCGCAGTCGAGTCGCCGCGTATAGTTTATCTACGCGCCAAATTAGAAGAAGCGCGCTTACGAGCAGAAGAGGCGCGCTTACGGACGGAACTCGCGCGCGCTGTTTATGAAGAAGGGCAAGCAACTGCCATTACGAGGGTCGAAGATTGGATGGACTCCGCTCGGCCAACCCATACGGATCGCCAGCCGGCACCAGAGCCGCTGGCAATCACCAGTTCGGTGGCACTTATGCCACACCCACTACGACAGGCGGCACCTAAGCCGCAATACGAAGAGGCGGCGCACGCGCCGCACCAAGAAGATTCGGCGGGCCATGAGTCGCCCGCACCACGAGAGGTGGCCCAGGCGCCACAAGCTACGTCGCCCGCGCAGTCGGCGGGCATTTCAGCGCGCGCTGTACGTCCGGCGGAAGATGATGTGTCCGTCGTAGAGAAGGCGAAGATTTCGACGCCTACTGAAAATACGGCACCAAAACAAGAGTCTGGTGCATTGAAGGCCGCAGATATCACCGCGCTCGCGTCCGCCCTGGCAGAAGCATCACGAGGGGCGCCGCGCTACAGTATGGAGTTACCAAGTTTCGATGGCACTGGTGAAGAATGGTTGCAGTTTAAAGCGGCGTATCGAGATACGGAGAAATATTTTAGCAAGACGGAAAATCGGGCAAGAATTCGAAGATGTTTACGTGGGAACGCCAAAGAAGCCGTCGCCTGCATGTTTTACGGGGAAACCGATCCAAGTGAGATCATCGACCATTTGGAAATACAGTTTGGTCGGCCCGACGCACTAGTGAACGCAGAACTAGAAAAAATCAAGTCATTGCCGCGAGTGAAAGAAAGTGCGCGGGAAACGTGTGTGTTCGCCAGTAAAGTGAACAATATCGTCGCTACGATTCGAGCTCTCAATAGAGAAAGCTATCTACACGATACGGTGGCAGTGAATAGTTTATTAGCGAAGTTTAATTATACGTTGCAGCACAGTTGGTTCCAGTACGCAAGACGGGAAGATAGAAAACCCGATCTACAAATGATTAGTGAATTTTTAATGAAAGAAGCCGAGATGTGTGCTGCGTTGGTGCCACATGAACCTACGAAAGAAAATCAACAAGTTTTTAAGAAAACACAGCGAACACACACGCAGAAATATGAACCACAAGTGAAGAGAGATAAATGTGCGATATGTCAAGATGCACATACTAGCTCTATATGTGAACAGTTTACGAAAGCTAGTGTTGACGATAGGTGGGCTATGGCAAAACGTAATAATTTATGTTTCAGGTGTCTGCAAAAAAGAAGGCCAAAACACGAGTGCAAGTTTCGACAGTGCGGCATCGACGGATGCAAGAGCTCGCATCATCGGCGGCTACACAATAGCCGCAACAATTATACGAAGAAGACACCTGAAGATCAAGTAGAAGACAGCGACGCCGTGGTGACGTCAACGCAGTCAAGCGCGCCACGCGCCTACCTTAAAGTTGTACCGATTGTCCTGACAGGTTCCAGGGGCAGCGTGAACACATACGCACTATTAGATGAAGGGTCCACGGTCACGCTGATAGAAGAGAAGGTAGCTGCACGAATAGGAGCTCGCGGGCCGGTAGAGCCGTTCCGCATAGAGACAGTTGGCGGCACGCGACTCAACGCAGAGAGGTCGCGCCGCGTCACAGTTACCATCAAGGGCCTTCATCACCATCAGCGACATCGGATAATAGGAAGAACTATAGGTAACCTTAACCTATCGCCACAGTCTGTTAGTAGGTCCATCGTCAACAACTGCAGACATCTGGAAGATATAGAAGAAGATGTCATCATGGAGCGCGCCGTGCCAACCGTGCTCATCGGCCAGGACAACTGGCACCTGATTGTGACAAGGGCTGTGAAGAGCGGAAGACGTGGACAACCAGTAGCATCGCTCACGCACCTTGGCTGGGTGCTACATGGTGTGGACTACCGCCACAAGCAGCGAGTCCACCTAGTGCAGAGAGCTGCCTATGCCGAACAGGATGAAGATATAGAAAAGGTAATAAGAAATTATTTCGATTTGGACAGTGTCGGCATCACTCCGCGCCAGCCCATCAACCAGAACGAGCAGCGAGCCCTGCAGATTTTAGAAAGTACGTGTAAGCGCTTACCTGACGGGCGCTACGAGGCAGGGCTATTATGGAAAGAAGATAGCCGCGAGTTTCCTGATAGCCGCGGCCTGGCTATGAAAAGATTATTCAATACAGAGAGACGTCTGGACAAGGACCCCGCGCTAAAGGAGGCATATGAGAAACAGGTACAACATTTATTAGATAGTGGTTACGCTGAACCTGCCTACGAGTCACCTAGCCAAAGCAGCTGGTACCTGCCTCACTTTGCAGTAGTGAATCCTGCAAAACCTAAGCCGCGAATAGTGTACGACGCAGCTGCGCGAGTCAATGGAGTAAGTCTCAACGACATGTTATTAGCTGGTCCAGACCTTCTGCAGAACCTACCCGGAGTGCTAATGAGATTTCGACAGCTGCCTATCGCCGTGACAGCAGACATAAAAGAAATGTTTCTGCAAATACGTATACGACAACAAGACCGGGACGCATTACGTTTCCTATGGCGAGGAAGCGATAGAAAAGATTCGCCACGTGAGTATAGGATGACCAGCGTCGTATTTGGAGCTGCGTCATCACCAAGCACCGCTATCTTCGTAAAAAATAAGAACGCACAAGAATACGCCAACCTCTATCCCGACGCCGCTACAGCCGTGGTAAGAAACCATTACATGGACGATTACCTGCAGAGCTTCGATAGTGAGGAAGATGCCATCAGAATAGCCTCGCAGGTTAGCTTTATTCATCAACAGGCGCATTTCCAGCTGCGCGGATGGAAAACGAACAACTCGGCCGTAGCTAAAACGCTACTAGTAGCGCCATCTCTGGGCGGCGATTGGGAACTAAGCACAGAAAGCGAGAAGGTTTTGGGATTAAAATGGAAACCTTACAACGATAAGCTGGGTTTCAATGTTAAAGCGGTGTACGATGAAGATAAAACACCTACGAAGAGACACGCGTTACGGGTAGCTATGTCTATTTTCGATCCTTTAGGTTTAATTACACCTGTAACTATTCACGCGAAACATTTACTTCAAGAAACGTGGCGAATCGGACTACCATGGGACGAGCCTTTACCTGCGGACTTAGAGAAGACATGGAGAAGCTGGCTTCAAGATGTGAGAAGAATGGAAAACCTGGAAATACCTCGCGCACATTCTAACCTGGCGCGAGCGCGAGATCGGCAGCTGCACATCTTTACGGATGCCAGTGAGTCTGCCTATGCAGCGGCGGTCTACTGGCGCATAGTCAACGAGGACGGCGAAGTCAGCGTCAGCCTAGCAGCAGCGAAAGGAAGAGTCAGCCCGCTCAAGTTTACCTCCATACCAAGGTTAGAAATTCAAGCAGCTTTACTAGGTGCCCGCCTAGCTCAGCACGTCATGGAGGAGTACGAGTATCAGCCAAGCCGCAGGGTGTACTGGACAGACAGCCGCACAGTTCTATCGTGGCTACGCACAGGCTCGCGAGCATTCAAGCCGTTTGTTGCCCATCGAGTAGCAGAGATTGAAGATATTACGAAGGTCGCAGAGTGGCGATGGGTACCGTCTCGCGACAATGTAGCTGATGATGCTACTCGCCATATCCCGGAAGAATTTGGAGACCAACATAGATGGTTCGTTGGTCCGGCCTTCCTATACTTAGAAGAGGACAAGTGGCCGCAAGATGTCGCTACCAGTAGCGAAATAACAGGCGAAGAAAAACCGTCGGCAGCTGTAAATAGTGTAAATATTGTAAATAACATTAGAAAAATTATATGTATTACAGAAGCACTTCCGGATGTGACAAGATTTTCGTCGTGGCTTCGACTGGTGCGTGCAACAGCGCGCGTGCTGCAGTTCATCGAGCTCTGCAGACCAAATAAGAAATGTGTCGCCGGTGTGCGTAAGCGCACAGCTCCGAGTGCCTCCAATGATGAAGATTGGGGAAAAAAGTATACGAAAAGCTCGAAGAAAACAGAGAAAATTAAGAAGCCACGAAGTTTAGAAGAAAAACGACGTTACCTGCCGCTAGATGGCGCTGATATCACTAGCGCCGAGAAATTGTTAATAAAGTCGTCACAGCAAGAAAGTTTTGCTAGCGAAATAGAAGCTATTACGGGCGGGAGCGCGATAGCAAGAGACAGCCGGTTGAAGCAGTTATCATTATTCATCGATCGAGAAGGCATTTTAAAAATAAAGTCACGAATAGCGGCGGCGGAAGATATTAGTGAAGATTTACGAGAACCGGCCGTGCTAGATGGCCGTCACCCATACACCCGCCTCTATATAGAACATGAACACCGGCGTCTTCACCATAGCGGGGTGGAAGCAACTACGAGTGAAATATTACAGAAATTTTGGGTTTTACGGCTTCGCCCCACCGTGCGCGGCATAGTAAAGAGCTGCGCGCTTTGCAGAAGAAGAAGCGCTATCCCGCCACAGCCGCCTACAGGCGACCTGCCGAAGTCCCGGGTCGCGCACCATCAGCGAGCCTTCACCTACGTGGGCCTGGACTTTCTTGGGCCATACAGCGTGACCATCGGGCGGCGCCACGAGAAGAGATACGTGGCGCTTTTCACCTACCTTACTTCAAGGGCGGTCCACCTGGAGATGGCCGCCAACCTGACTACGGACTCCGCAGTAATGGCACTGCGGCGCATGATGTCGCGCCGCGGGTGCCCCACCGAGGTTTGGAGCGACAACGGCACCAACCTGCGCGGCGCTGATGCAGAGCTGAGGCGCGCCGCACTAGACGCCACTAAAGAAGCAGCAGCCAACTATTCAATCAAATGGAAGTTCATCCCGCCGAGCGCGCCATTCATGGGAGGCGCATGGGAGCGCATGGTGCGCTCTGTCAAGGCTGCACTGTTCGCCGTGCTGCAACAGCGGCATCCACCAGAAGAGGTACTGCACACACTGCTGGTAGAGGTCGAACACACGCTCAACAGCCGACCTCTCACTCACGTGTCGGTTTCACCAGAAGACCCGGCACCACTGACGCCCAATCACTTCCTGCTGGGCGGACCATCACGCGTGCCTGTCCCGGGCGCGTTCTCCGAAGGCGATACCATCGGCCGCCGCCACTGGCGGCACTCACAACAGCTGGCCAACCACTTCTGGTCACGCTGGGTACGAGAAGCGCTTCCGCTACTCCAAAGGCGGCGGGAGCCTCACGGAAGAGGAGCAGAGCTGCGCGTCGGCGACATCGTGCTCATCGCTGACGGCGCGCTGCCAAGAAATACGTGGCCAACGGGGATCATCGAGGCAGTACACCCTGGAGCAGACGGCGTGGTACGAGTGGCTGACGTACGTACGGCTGCGGGAGTCATGCGAAGACCGGTCAAGAAGTTGGTCTGGCTGCACCATATTTAGTATAACACTGCGTGTTATAGGCGGGAGAATGTGCAGCACAGACATCTTTCGTTGTAAATATTAATGTAAATAGATAGTAAGGCAGGATAGAATGTATATTTAGTTTAGTTCATAAGTTTTCTGTAATAAAGAATGTTCGTTTTCGTCTTTTATTCGCCCTAAGACCTACATACAGCTTTGTTGTGTAGAAATAATAAGGCTTTATGTAGCTATGATCTTTGCCTATTAGGCATATTACGAGTAAAGCGAGTTCCACACAGTCGACGACATTACGAGTCGACTCTTGCGAGATAGTATTTATATGCGGGAACTCGCAATTACGAAAATCCGAAAAGTGCAAAATTCTTTGTTAAAACAAATGTTTTATGATTGTAAATAGTATGTATAATGTAAGTATAAGCCTTAGGCATATGTTTAGACACTTTTCGGTACCATAAAGATAGTTTACAGGATAGTACGACCTGAAAAGGCGTACAACTCTGTGATTGTAAGAGTTTCCGAGGTCCTGTAAGAGCATACAATGTATATAACACTCTTGTTTGTTATTGTATAAGTGTATTTGTATTAGATCCTTGTATGTATATAAGAAATAACACATTGTAATTAGATTTCGGTAGGTCTTAGGGCATTACGTACTTTGTTTTGTATATATTTGTAAAAAGGTAGTACCGTTGCACTCGCTAGAGGGCCACACTAGTTGATTAAAGGTAGAAGAAGCTACCTAAGGTAAAATTATTAAGATTAGATTGCAAAAAGTAGGATTTTAACAAATCCAGACATTGTGGCGCCACACCCGGCGCCGATTGTCTTTGTAGATTTCCGCCGACCGTCTGGCCGCGCACTATAAATATCGGAGAGCGCGGCCATACATTTAGTTCCGTTCCAGTTCCGTTCCAGTAAAGTTTCAGTTTCGTTACGACTCAATAAGTTTCCCAGACAAGTTCCTGGGCTTTAGTATATATTCATAGGGTACCGGCTTTAGAGTAGGGCAGTATTAGGGCAAGTACTGGCTCTCCATACAATAGGTCAAATATTTTGCAACGGTGCTAGCTTTATTGCTATTTCGTTACAATAAAGCACCTTTGCAAGGAAGTTGTGGTCTCTATTTCTTCCCCCGGCGACACCCGGCTCTCGACCAAAGCACTACGGCTGGTGGGGCGTCGAAGAGAGAAGAACCAGATCTACAGTCCGCTGGCTCCCCCGGCTGTAGTGCACACCATGTCTATTAGTATTTATGTGGTCTGTGTTTTTCACCCTTGAAAGATCTTTTGAGCTGGATATCTTTGACTAGACGTACTGAATACTGGGTTAAAATATGTTCATCTATTTTGGAAAGACCTTATACAGACTGATGGTGAGTTACCTTCAGTATTTAAAGGATGTGATAGTTGGCGATCATGTATGATGAGAAAAAATAATATTAAAAATAAATAATAAAATACTTCGTAGTAATTTTAGTAAACAGTACACCGAGAATCATGGGCGTACCCAGGTTCTGGGCCAGGGGGGGAGGGGCAACCGTAACATTTTTAGACTATATTTAACTTATTTTTATCTACAACAGTAGATCGGTAAACAAATTCCAGGGGAGCAGCTGCCCCTCCCTGCCCCGCCCTCTCGATACGCCCATGCCAAAAGTACTATATTTACCTGCGCCAAACTTAGACACCGCGCGAACGTACGAGTCGCGCAGCGCGTTATCAACACAGAATAGCGGGGGATGGCGACGGCGTATCCTTGATGCCGACTAGCGCGTACCGCCGCGTGCTTAGAGAGTATAATATCCATATTTTACTTATTTTTAGAGAAGTATTGGTCAAAAATTAAGCCCCTAATTTTATTATTTCATTTTAACGAGAATCGAGTACCGAGTATTCTCCAGAAGTATCGAAGGTGTCTCACCAGTCAGTCTGTATAATAAGACTAGCGGCGCCCGCGACTCCGTCCACGTGGAAAATATCCAAAATAAAAGTAGCCTATGTTATCCTTATTACATCAACTATCTGCCAGTGAAAGTCCCGGCATAGTCGGTCCATCCGTTTCATAAATTAGCCGGAACAGACAGACAGACCGATAACCAAAAATTGTAAGAAATATTATTTTGGTGGCACCGTTTCCCCGTGTTAGTTTCGGGCTTCTTTGAAGAATAGGCCAACTGCTGTTCTACCAGGCAGGTCGTAAAAGGCGACCGATTGGTTATGCAAGTCACTAACATCGTGACTACTCGGTGGTAGAGTTCCACATTGTCTCGCCCGGGTCAGGTACCACCGCTTTACCTATTCCTGCCGCAATAGCGTCTGTGCTTGTCACTGTCGTGTTCCGGTTTGGAGGGTAAGGTAGCCGGTAAACTTATGCATGTGGCATTAGACCTCGCCACAAGATAGCAACGCACCATTAACACCTTTGGTGTCTATAGGCGATGGTTGACTCTTTCCATTAGGAGACCCATCTGCTTGTTTGCTATCTTATGATATAAAAAAAAACCGTTATATTTTTTAATTAACACTTGATTTGATCTTTGTTTACAGATCGTTCCCAGGAGAAAATTAAGATCATCGAAGCATACTTGAAAGCCAGCAAACAATTCAGAGACTACAGCAATTCAGAACAAGATCCAGTATTCTCTGAGGTAGATCAAATCTTTTTACTGTTCGATATCTAACGAGCAGGTAGCAAATTATTTGCTTATATTATATATATATATATATATATATATATATATATATATATATATATATATATATATATATACTGTTACATACACAACAAACACCCAGACAAACATCTATGCTCATCACACAAATGTCTGTCCCTTTCGGGAATCGAACCTAAACCCGGACCCGACCAACGGTACTGCTTAATATAATACTACAAATTCAATTTCAAAAAAATATTGCGCGGTTTCCGTGATCCGGATAAAAAAAACAATAATATTTTTAATATTATAGTCTAGTGTAACCGGAAATTAACCGTTAGACTTTACTTGTGTATGAACGAATGAATAATAGAACGAGTGAACGAATAATTGAATGGGAAAAGAACAAATAAATGAACGTTTAAAGGAATGAAAAAAAATTATGATTACATTAATGAATAAATTCTTGAATAAGTAATTGAATGTATAAAGGAAAGCTGTATGAAAAAATTAATAAATAAAGTGATGAAATGAATTAATTTAAATTAATATTATAAATGCGAATGTTTGGATGGTTGAATGTTTGTTATTCAATCATGCAAAAACTACTGAATGTATTTTGATAAAATTTACACACACACATATATTGATGATGACCTGAAATATATAGGTTACTTTTATCCCGGAAAAATGACTTGTTCCCGCGGGATTCACCAAAAACTTATAATATAGCGAGCTGCACGACGTAGCTAGTGAATTAATAAATCATTTTGCTGACAATTTGCTAATGATAATTGTTACATTTTCGCTGTTCCAGGTGGTGGAGTTGGACCTGTCGACGGTGGTGACCTCTGTGAGTGGACCCAAGCGTCCCCAAGACCGGGTTTCAGTCTCCGTCATGCAGAAAGACTTCAGGGATTGTCTCACTAACAAGGTAAGGTATTTTTACATATTCATTTTTTTACTGGATAATAATATACAAGCGGTCTTGTAGAAGACTGTATATACCGAAAGGAGATGGTTTCTGATACTAAACAAATATACGGACTGACTGGAATGTTACCTTCAATATTTAAGGACGTGATAGTTGGCGATCATATATGATGAGAAAAAAATATTAAAAATAAATATTAAAATACTTCTTAGTAAACTTAGTAAACAGTACATCGATCCTATATTTATCTGCGCCATACTTGGACACCGCGCGGACGCACGTGTCGCGCAGGTAGTGAGGTTGAGGGCGGGGAGTGGTGGCGGCGTGTCCTTGATGTCGACTAGCGCGGCGTACTTAGTATAATATCAACATTTCACTTATTATTTCATTTTAACGAGAATTGAGTACTCTCCAGATGTATCGAAGGTCAGTCTGTATAAATAAGAAAACGGCCAATTGCGAATTAGGCTCCTTCGTACCCACCATTAAATATATAAAAAAAGTGTGTGTGCGATTCACATACGATAGAAGTGAAACTTATAGAGACCGATAATATAAAATAGTATGTATATTTCTGTCTCATTCTTTACCGGCTTCATTCTACAATTTTTGTATTTGTGTCTCTTATCTGTCGTTTTTTCCGTTGCATCAGGTTTGAAATAACAACGATTCTAAAGAAGTTTGACTTCAATTCTAAAGAAGTTTCACTTCAATTCTAAAGAAGTTTCACTTCAATAAAATATATTAATGAAACACACACACATAAATTATTGTTTTATTATTTAGTTACACAAGATGTTAACACTAACACATACACTGAAAAGTAACAAACATTCACGCTGAGACACTACACGGGTATCGAGCGCGCTCGCGTGACACAGGTTTACTCGAGGACGCTGCGGTGAGATGCCTTAGCGTTCTAGAACATGCGCTGGCGTCGCCCATCACAATAGGGCGGAGCTAGACATCTTGTAATTCGTTAGCCTTAACCGACTTACAAATATAATGAAATGCGCTTAAATGCACATATCTAAAATAATAAATAATAATAATAATAATTCACGGGACAAATTACACTTACTGATCTAACCCCAAAGTAAGCAAATTATTTGCTTGTGTTATGGGTCAACGATACTAATACATAGAAATACATATATAAATACTAGAATATATATAATAAACACCCAAACCCGGAAATACAAACATTTATGCTCATCACACAAATGCTTGTCCCCGTCGGGGATCGAACCCGAGCCTCGTTGATTGCGTAGTCAGGGTCTCTAACCACTCGACCAACGGGGCGGTCAAATAAATTCATAATTAATTAATCTATATATAAAAATCAATTGCTTTTCGATAGTCTCGTTAAAACTCGAGAACGGCTGAACCGATTTGGATAATTTCGGTTTTGAATTAATTGTTGAAATCCAGGAAAGGTTTAAAAGGTGAGAAAACATAGAAAAAAATAAGAGTAGTTAAAAAGGCAGAACAAGGTTTGCCAGGTTAGCTCGTAAATAATAAATTTAAGTTTAGACGCAGCTTTCACCACAGTACCATTATCTATAAAAAACGGCAAAAATCACGTTGTTTCACGGGAACCGATCCTCTTGCTATTGTTGTCGTCTTTCAGCGTGAGTATCACATGACCAGTGACAGAATTGGAACGTGTCTACTAGTTGTGTGATTCTAATGCTTCAAGACCGAGATGGACGATTGGCTGAAATTAATTCAAATCTGTAAACATCAAACAAGTTAGTTGTATAGCGCGAACGAAAAATGAACGAATTGTTACGCGGCCGACCCTGTCTGTCTTTTTAAAAAAAACAACCGGCTACACTGAGTACCTTTATTGTACAATTACACGGTTTTAATTGGACTTCCCAAATATTAATCGCGTAAAGTACTGATCGCGGCGGCTTCCAGAATCTAACTGACTTACTGATGGTATAAAATAATTAATTAAAATTAACAATGTAAGAAAAATGCTGAATGCATGGAAAAATACAGTCTACATAGAGGGATTGCTGATTAAGGCCTAACTACCTTGTAATAAGGGTTGTAACAGAATGAATGAGTAAATGAATGGATAAATAAATGTAAGAATGAATGAAAAATAAAAACGTGTGTGTGTATTTATGTCTAAGATGGAGGAAACTACTACTAGATATGAAATAACTGAGGGAAACCCATACCATTTCGTCCCGAGTAACGGCGGACTTATCAACAGCTGTTTGCTGTCTACATAACAATTGATAAATTATATTGCAAATGAGCATGTTATTTTAACAATTACTTTTTATTTTAGATTTAAGGTACACACTAAAATTATAGAAAAATACAAATAAACGCTCAAATCAATTTAATATTTTATAAGAAAAGGGTTATTTGACATTAATTTTAACTTACCTACATTGACAACGTATTTTAGTAATGGCGTATTGGCCGCAGGCTATTTAAGGTGACGTTAATTTTCTTAAATGATTTGAAATTAGAGAACTGACAAAATTTTTGTAGCTTTGTCTATTATGAAAATTCTAACGTATTAGACAGAGATAAAGTCATTTTTATATGTTCAGCGTTGGAATGCATGCAATTTTATAATTTTGATTGTTTATGGAAATTAATGCCAAGTCCTTACCTTTCTCTTGTCAAAGATGTACGCACGCAAGAAGTTACACTTCTTTGGAACAAGATAAAAAACTTTATAAAAATGTCCTTCGCGTTATCGTAAGTTTGTAAAACGATACGAATAATAGAAGAAAAGTATTTAATACATTGAAAGAACGTTACATTATAACATATTATCTAGTTAAATAAATTTAATTTAAATATTGTAAAAGAATTATTCGAAAATAATTAAAAAATAAAAAAAAAATTTTTGAAAAACAAATATGTGGGCTAGTTAATTTTATTATGTCAGTTTTTTGTGACGGTGTGCGCTCGCATCGTAAACATTTACTTCATCATTTTTACTTAACGCTAAAAAGTATATAAGTATAGTATTATCGTTGTTATTTTATTATTTTAAATTTTTATGCACTTGTAAAAAAATATCGCCTCTGTGGTGAAGTGGTCGGGTGTCGGTGTTGACACATGAGGTCCTTACAAAAAAATGTGATAATATCCTGTCATCTAAAGCAGCCCCAGACGGTCAAACGGTTTGATTCAAACCTTACGTGTTTGACCATACCGTTTGGTGCAGGTTTGAACGTTCATAAAACAGCACTGCACAGTTTGGTTCTGTACGCCGCTGTAAGCAGTGTTGTAACGTATATAAATAGTGAAATGCTCTCAAAAAGGTCTGCAATTTCCTTGCGCTTATTACGTTAACACCTTGCTTAAAATGTAAATCCTTAGCCTGACATCTTCAACAAACACAACCTCACATCTATACATATAATAAAATCGTAGGAAAGTCAAAACTGTACATTGAATATTTTTTTAAAAGAATACTTGGGGCGTGATCTACAATCGATATCGAAGCCAAAAATATAGTTTTTAGAATTTTTGTCTGTTTATCTGTATGTATGTCCGGGGTAAACTCAAAAAGTACTGCATGGATTTACTTCAAATTTTGCATGAATATTACTAACAGGTCGGGTCAACATATAGGCTACATATTATCACGCTATCACCTAGCGGCCAGGTGCTGTGCAGAGTAAACGAAATCCGCACGGACGAAGTCGCTGGCAACAGCTAGTTACAAAATATAGTGCAAACTGAGCCGTGTTTGATCAAACGCGTCGGAACATGTTCAAACGACGCGTCAAACACAACAAAAATATGTAATTTCATCAAACAAGCTTCAAACACGTAAATGTTTGACAAACCTTAAAAACTAGCTATGTAAACGAACAAAATGATTTGAGTCGAACCAAAATCTACATATTTGAATCAAACCGCTTGATTGTCTCGGGGGGGCTTATAAGTTAACGATTGTCGAGTTTTCGCACACAATTACATTGGCTCCCTATCCCTATCCGCCAACATCGAAATGCGCATGTTTTGAATGTCCTGTTCAACGCAATGCATAACTCTTGTCCTACATATGTTTCTGATGGATTTACATCTCCTTGTAGTGAACGGCCGGTGCGCTCTTGCATCATCCTATACCGGAGTTTAATACAAAATGTTTTGGCAAGTCACGCAGCTAATTTATGGATTGATTCCTTAAGACATATTCAGGATATCCAGACTATAAGCTGCTTTAAAGTTAGGGTCAGGCAGCACTATTTGTCGCTTGATAGAAAAATTGAAAAGAAGTTATAAACAATGGAAATATAATATAGCTTTCTAAAGATGAAAGAATTTTTAAAATCGGTCTAGTAGTTTAAGAGTTAAATCGTAAGAAACAAACAAACAAAAAATCAAATTTTTCCTCTTTATAATATTAGTTTAAGTTTATATTCAAAACAAACAAATTATTTCGGCATATATAAATAAAACTATGCTTTAACAATGACTAAAATTAATAAATCAATTTTTATACATATTGATTACTACATTAACGTATAGTTCACCCATAAAATTCTTAAATTTTGTATTGTATAATACTGTAAAGCATTTTTTATACATATTGATTACTACATTACAATATATAGTTCACCCATAAAATTCTTAAATTTTGTATTGTATAATACTGTAAATCATTTTTTATACATATTGATTACTACATTACAATATATAGTTCACCCATAAAATTCTTAAGTTTTGTATTATATAATACTGTAAATCATTTTTATACATATTGATTACTACATTACAATATATAGTTCACCCATAAAATTCTTAAATATTGTATTGTATAATACTGTAAATCATTTTTTATACATATTGATTACTACATTACAATATATAGTTCACCCATAAAATTCTTAAATTTTGTATTGTATAATACTGTAAATCATTTTTTATACATATTGATTACTACATTACAATATATAGTTCACCCATAAAATTATTAAATTTTGAATTGTATTGTATAATACTGTAAAGTAATAGTACTCTAGTAACAGTAATCATACACCCAGTGACAGAAATGTAACATGTCTACTGAGTGAATGACAACCGTCACCAAATACACTTACATTATTGATATCCTTAAAACAGGTAGATTACTGTAAAAAATAGGAAACTATCTATTGACAATTTTTAGTATTCACTGATTATAAAACTGATTTAATGATTATAGCTAACAACAAAAGATAATACATAAGTACAATAATGAATTTAATATTATTACATTTTATTTATTATAAATTATATATTACTAGCTGACCCGGCAAACGTTGTTCTGCCTTTTTAACTACTCTTTTTTTTTTCTATATTTTCTCACCTTTTAAACCTTCCCTGGACTTCAACAATTAATTCAAAACCAAAATTAGTCAAATCGGTTCAGCCTTTCTCGAGATTTAGCGAGACTAACGAACAGCAATTGATTTTTATATGTACAGATTTATGTAATAATGTGCAAATTTGAGTACTCGTCGAAAAAAACTATTGGTCAATGGTGTCTCAGTAACTAATCATACACCCAGTGACAGAAATATAACATGTTTACTATCCGTCACTGTCACCAAAGACATTATTCAAATGGTTGACATCTTGAAAAAGAGTAAATTATCCTCAAAAATATCATTAAAAAAAAATCTTTAAAAATGTTGTTAATTTTACTCAATACTTAAAATTATTTTAGTAATCATCGATTATAAACTTATGTACGAGTATAACTAATGGGCGTGTTCCTGACGAATGTCTATACTCAGCCTTTTAACAATAATAAAATGATGTGGTGTCGCGGGACACCAGGTGGGAACGAACTTCCTTCGGCTAAACAGCACTACTCGCTTGTGTACGCGACTGTCGCGCCTGCGCACGTCTCATTTAACGCTTTTATTCCACGCATTTTTTCTTACGGTTTTACTATCACATTTTTTTCAGTTCGGTCGCGCAGCAAAATCCCTATCCCCTCCAAGCCTGCCGTAAGGAACTTCGTTCCAAAATTGACTGGCCTAACTATTAACCGGTATATGTTTAACTGGTTTCAAGACCTGGTGTAGTGAAATAAAAGCACAAGTGCATTATTTACAATTTTTTAACTAAAACGGCTGTTCTTCTTCTTTATTGTTGATGACAATTATCAGTGAATTCTGCCAGTGTCAAAAATTGCTGGTGAATGGCGCCTTTCAGAAACAGTAGTCATACACCCAGTGACAGAAATATAACATGCCTCCTGAGTGAATGACAACCGTCACCGATGTCACGCTAGTTGATGATGAAAAGAAGAAAATCTTCAAATAATGACAACTACCACAAAATTCATGAACCTTATTATTTAATACATAAAATGCATATTGTAATAGAATAAAAATTGTGTATTAAATATATATTTAAAAATGCAAATAAAAAAGTCATGCCCTTTGAGTTCTTCCGCCGGATCATCTCAGTGTGCGGCCGCATTTCGATCTAGTGATAATTATAAAAAAATGTCTACTGGTCAAAAGTGTCCGTGAAGGCTTATTTGAATAAAACATTTAAAAATATACTCCGATGATTACGACTTTCCAAAAATAATCAATTATCATCATAAAATAGAATGTGACAGTTTCCTGTCATCTATGATGCTGCTTGCTAATTGTTTTGTCAGCCATTTATTATAAAACTATCTACTAATGACGGCTATACCTTGAATAATACATATTTTATTAAATAACTAGCTGAGCCTGCGACTTCTACCGCGTGGAAAAATTTCGAAAAAAGTAACCTAAGTTACTCCCTATCACATCCGCTATCTGCCTGTGAAAGTCCCTCAAAATCGGTCCAGCCGTTCCAGAGATTAGCCGGAACAAACAGACGGACGGACAAAAATTGTAATTTCTTTATGGATGTATACACGATACATATACCATGTATCGTGTATACATCCATATGCATTTAGTAAAAAGCGGTTATTTTAATATTACAGACTCTCCAATTTTATTTATTTGTATAGATATTCACTTACAATTTAAATCAGATAATTTGCCAAAAATTGAAAAGAAGTTACAAATAACGGTAATGCAATGGTGTCTCAGTAACAGTAGTCATACACCCAGTGACAGAAATATAACATGTCTACTGAGTGAATGACAACCGTCACTGAAGACTAATTAAAACGATAAAAATAGAATTACTTTTCTCCTCACAGGTTGTCAGGGGTTAACTTTAATTAAAATCGCTAACTAAATAGCAAGAAGCTTTGTTAAATTATATCCCAAATGTAAGACTGGTACCTGAGATGTTATGTTCAAAAAGATCTTGTTATTTTCAAAGTTTAAGTCAAAAATATTCTATTCAGGTAATTTAGAAGACACTTTTGATAAGTCAAAATTATAATTACGGATTATAACATTCTAAAAATAGTAAATTATGGTCAAAATATGCTGAAAATTATTTAGATATTTAAAAATTATGACTATGACAGTCACAAATTATAAAATTATACTTAACCTATGTGAATAATAAATTAAATTTGTAAAAAGGTGAAATTAATTAAATTTGCTATTATCCGCGAACTGTTCTATGTATCCTCCGTGATGGTACCGAAAAGAGAGACGTCGGTCCACATATATAAAAATCAATTGCTGTTCATTAGTCTCGCTAAAACTCGAGAACGGCTGGACCGATTTAGCTAATTTTGATTTTATAATATTCATGGGGGTTCAGGCTAGGTTTAAAAAATGTAGAAAAGAAACGGGAAAGTAGGCACAAAGCTGGCAGAACGTTTGCCGAGTCAGCTAATAATTAATAATAAAAAAACGAGCCACAGTCAATGGAGTCACAGTAACGGTAGTCATACACCCAGTGACAGAAATATAACATGTCTACTGAGTGAATGACAACTGTCACCGATGACACGCCAGCTGATAATGATAAGTTACAAAGTCACCAAAAATCACACTTGTGACGTATAATGACGCTACACATTTGTAAATGATGAAACCACGGAATACAGCGTACAAGTAGAAGTGCGACATTGTTTACATCCCATCCCATTTATATTATATTTTAGTTGGAGTTATAATTAAAATGATGCTGAAAATATCAAACATAAAATATTTTTAATAATAAATTAAATTTTTATTAAAAAATTAAATTACAAGTAAGTTCTATATATATACGCGTTTTTGACCCGTTTATATATTTTTAAAAATGATAGTAGAACGCGTTAGTTTAAAAGTTCATATTTAAAAAAAAAAACGACGATTTTTATGCGTGGTCATATCAAATCAATCAAATATACATTAAAATCAGTAAGTGAATAATCATCTTCTGTTTTCATACCCGTTTGGAGGATTTGTTTTCAATACTTATATATGATATAAGGCAATCCTCGGGGCATATTCTATGCAATAATAAAAAAAATATCAAAATAGAATCACTCTTTAAAAATTAATGTGTGGTCACATTAAAATCAGTGAGTGAACATTAAATTATCCCTTATTTACGGACCCTTATGGTTGAAATTTAAAAAAATAATGTAATGTAATAAATAATGTAATAAAAAAATAAAATATGTACACGTCGAACTAAAAACCTCCTCCATTTTGTCGTCGGTTTAAAATGACTGTCATAGTTGCATCACTTTATATTTCACACATATTATGTTCTGATTTTTTTGAATATTGAAATATAAATTGTTTATTTATTTTTAAAACATCAGAAATACATTTTAACAGAAAAATTGTTATATTAATTATGTATTTGAATTGTGACTTGTGTGATTAAAACGACTTTTTTGTAAAATAAAAAAGACAAAAAATTTTCAATACATTGTGCAATATATAATAATATTTTTATTCGTATAAATTTGACAACATCGGTTTTACTACAAATTTTGCGCCATTTCTACTTGCATTCTGTGTTCCGTGGTTTAAAATTATGCTTTCATGACGTTTATAAAAAATAATGACAATTATATCAAAATAAAATTATATATAACAAAATGTAACATAAGTCATCCATGAGGTTATCTTCAGCAGCAGTCATCAGCTTTCCAGTGACAAGATGTAACTTGTCTACTGGATAACTGACAACTGTTACTTTATATATTTTATATGTCAGTCTCCGTATCTGAAAAAAATAAGAAAGAAAAAAAAGTGTTAATAACAATATAGGCCACCGACCACACAATCCATAGACCCCTAATAACAGGCGAATGGCTTCTGTCAACACATCTGACTTATAGTTCCGATGTAAATGATCATGCACCAATACCCAATCAGTGTCGACCAATCAGATTCTCTGTACGTCACTATCTTTCTCTGTGGCCTTGAGTAAGCCAATCACGATGTTGCAGCTCAGCTCAGCTAGTTGCCAGAATGCATTCAATACGGAAAATTGAACATTAGGCGTCTATGGGCTGTGTGTTCGATGATATAGGCGTTACCAGGGCCTTTTTATTGGGGGGCGCGCGGGGGCAAGCAGTGTCCCCGCGCGCTCCCAGCTGTGGATGAGTTGCGACAAACGGTTCCTTGAAAAGAAAAAAGTGATATAGCTCTGTGTATCTCATAGATGAAGAGTGATATGGACTTACAATTGGACGTAGTTAAACGAAAAGGGTCCAATAAAAATATGGCCAAAACTGAGTTAAGTGCACTAAACTGATGCTAAATATCAATACTATTGGCCAGTATAAAAGATCCAAGCAAAAATAACTCTCTGTTACTTTATTTAACGTCAGAACTAGTCTTCATGAGCACGTTAAAAAATAAATATTCTTTCATCTCTTCTATCGTATCTTTCATGGGGAGTATTCCGACGAGTTATTTGGATTAATTCCTGCCGCCGAATTCCATCATCGGACATCGCGTCAAAATTTGAAATTCCATCCTCACCATCTCGATGTCTGGAAATCCACAACTGTACGTTTCTCCCGACACTTTGCCTCGCACTACTTTGTTGTAGAACCAATTACCGGCAGGGGTGTTTCCAAACGGATACGACTTGAGGGCCTTCAAGAAAAGAGCTTATTCATTCTTAAAAGGCCGGCAACGCAACTGCAAGACCTCTGGTATTGCGGATGTTCATAGGCGGCGGTGATCACTTACCATCAGGTGCACCTCCTGCTCGTTTGCCCCCTCTTCTATAATAAAAAAAATAAACAAATTGAACAATCCAACTTTCCTGGTATCAGTTGGTAACCAATATTACCAACTGATTAAGTAAAATGAATCAAGGAGCAGTAAGGTACTACTACAAGTAATATAGTTCAATGTCACGAAGTCTGAATTCTTTTTCATAATTAAAATTAGTTCATTATTGATAATGACACTTCAAAAAAACACTTTAACTAATCCACAATCTATCAAATTTCAAACTTCAATATTTCTAAATTGATTTTGTGTGGATTGGATTCTTTTCGTGTAACTAAGTCCATTTAGTGTCTAGAATTACTGTACCCCCAAAAAATGACAAAAAAGGCCTGGGTGTTACAGATAATAACAAAAAAAGACGTGTGGCACTCGGAGACTGCCGCGGTAAAGCTATTGCATAGCATTTTTTATCAACTAATGCAATTACAATTATATATTTATTTTATTTATGCAGTATTTTTTTTCTTTGTTTTTTTTTCTTTGATATTAATTCAAGTTACACTTTGAGCGTGGTGACCGATAAAAAAACATTTTTTTTTCTTTTATTAAATAAATGAGATGTTAATATTGTTCAAAATATTTTTATTGTCTTTCAATACATGTCGGTTCTTCAGAAATATTTTATAAATGCACTTTGTTTATTCATATTTAAAACACTTTGTACACAAATTATACGAGTACAGATATTCACTGTTGTACGTAGATGATAAATAACTATATACTTTCTCACAAACAGCTGATTACAGTAGTTTTCCAATACAACCAATGCCATCTAAAGGCGGGTTGCTGAACTAAAGAGACAAGCGTGATATTTCAAAAAGTCATTAAAAGTTCTGGTATTTATCGATAGATGGAAAAACTAAAACGTATCACTGCTGTGCCGGTCGGAGTGGGGGGTGTTAGGTTTTTTTCGTTACGGAATTTCTGGATTCGGTCTCCACGCTCAAGGCCCGCGATAGAAGCTATGCAATAGCTTAAAAACTTGAGAGGTGTCAAGAGACACCCGGATGGAACGAAGTTCCTTTTATTATTATTTACAAAAAACCTCTATACACTCAACAAAAATAATCGTCGCAACACCACACTGTTCAATGCGAAATAGAAATGAAAATATCTGGCTTGCTTTCTATAAGAGAGAGAGAGAGAAAGAGAGAGAGAGAGAGAGAGAGAGAGAGAGAAACATGCGCACACCGCACAGCTTACAATAGCTTACTATAGCAAAAAGTGTCGTGACAACTTTTCGTAAGAATTTTTTCCGTCTAGCCCCCTTTCACAACGCGCGATAAGCAACTTCGTTCCAAAAATTCAAAGACACTAGCGTACTGCATCATAATATGATGTGCAAATATTAAATATACATAATGCTTTATATATTTTAATTTGTATCACAAATAATGGCAAAAAACTTTACAGAGAGGTTAAACATAATAAAACATAGATTATTAAAAATTTTACCAAGTATCCCAAAAATTATTGTTTTAAATTTTACACTTGTACTGTTTCACAATTCACTAATTATATATAATATATACTTTTTTATTTAAATAGCCAACCGGTTTCGCATTTTACTGCATCATCATTTAGCCCTGATGATGCAGTAAAATGCGAAACCGGTTGGCTATTTAAATAAAAAAGTATATATTATATATAGTTAGTGAATTGTGAAACAGTACAAGTGTAAAATTTAAAACAATAATTATGACGGAGTTTCACCAAGTGCCGACGATGGAAAGTATAAATTATATCCCAAAAATGTTACTATGTTTTGTAACTTCAGATTATTTTTACAAAATATTCACATTATGTCAAAAAATTAAATAAAATGTTGACTTTACTTTTATAGAATAAACAATAAAAATATAATACAGTAATTTATTAAAAACGTATGAAGTAACTTTTGGAATATATAATAAAATTTTCAAGTTAAGTATACCCTTAAAAATATACAGTAAAATTTTCTCATTATAGTAATTAAACAATGTAACGTTCAGGATATGACTAAGAAAAATACACAGTATTTTTTTTACGTTTATAACTACAATAAAATGTCTAATACTGCAGTTGAAATACCTATCAGTAATAGAAGTCACATACCCAGTGACAAATGTAACATGTCTACTGAGCAAGTAACAACTGTCACCTTAGGATTACCTAATGAATTTAGAATAAATATCTTTAGTTCTTATAGTTGAAATACCCATTAGCAACAGTAGTCACATACCCAGTGACAAATTTAACATGTTTACTGAGTAAGTAACAACTGTCACCTAAGGTAACCTGATAAAATCTTTTGTTCTAATAGTTGAAATATCCATCAGTAATAGTAGTCACATACCCAGTGACAAATGTAACATGTTTATTGAGTAAGTAACAACTGTCACCTTCAGATAACATGATTAAATCTTTAGTTTTCATAGTTGAAATACCCATCAGTAATAGGAGTCACATACCCAGTGACAAATGTAACATGTCTACTGAGTAAGTAACAACTGTCACCTAAGGTAACCTGATAAAATCTTTAGTTCTAATAGTTGAAATATCCATCAGTAATAGGAGTCACATACCCAGTGACAAATGTAACATGTTTACTGAGTAAGTAACAACTGTCACCTTCGGATAACATGATTAAATCTTTAGTTCTCATAGTTGAAATACCCATCAGTAATAGGAGTCACATACCCAGTGACAAATGTAACATGTCTACTGAGTAAGTAACAACTGTCACCTTAGGATGCCTGGATGAAAATTGAAAGTTACAATACTACTTACCAATTATATGAAGCACTAGGACACTGTTGGTTAATATTTATTGGCAGTATAATTACGCTTAATTTTACTAGTTAAAAAACGAGTTTGAGTATAGCAGAATAGAGGAGATACCTCTTAGGGGCAGTAATCACATTCCCAGTGACAGTATTGGTAAATGTCTACTGCGAAAGTGACAACTGTCACCGTAAGAGAGACATTCCAAAAAGTGAAAAATTACACTAATTGAGACGGTACATACAAATAACAGAAAAAATACCTATCAATTAATAATTATTACGTAGCCAGCAGTAATAAATTGTTATCTCACAGTATAACAAACAAGATTTCCATCGTAATAGAAATAGGTAACCATCATCTATAGACACGAAATGTGTTAACGATTTATTGCCATCCGTGTAGTAGGTTTTGTAGGGTAAGGTATCTTATATATGTGGTATTTCAATTCTCCAAACGGCTGGTAACGCAGTACGCACCATTGACATCTTTCGTGTCTATAGTTTTTTTTTTATAGAATAATATAGCAAACAAGCAGATGGGTCTCCTGATGTAGAGTCAACCATCGCCTATAGACACTAAAGGTGTTAATGGTGCGTTGCTATCTTGTGGCGAGGTCTTATGCCACATGCACAAGCACTGACGCTATTGCGGCAGGAATAGGTAAGGCGGTGGTACCATACCCTGGCGAGACAATACAGAACTCTACCACCTAGTAGCCACGATGCTTGTGTCTCTCATAGCCAATCGGTCGCCTTTTACGACCTGCCTGGCAGAATATTTGACCTATTCTTCAAAGGAGCCCGGGACCAACACGGGTGTTTCTTTTTGAAGTCATACTTCTTTCGGCGCGTTAGGAAATAATAGTAATTTTTTTATGATACGCGCGCACCACGTCACGAAAAACCGACACTATGAAATTAGTTAGACAACATTTTTGTTTTTCATTAAAACTTTGTCCATTTTTTAATTATGTACAAATATTTTTTTTAACTACATAATGCGTTATAATAAAACTTTCTGTCAATGTATTAAATACCTTTTTTCTACTATTAATATATTTTTCTCTACAAATTTAAAATAACGCGAAGGATATTTTTTTTATATTATTTTTTTTTTTTTATAATAATAAATAAATATTCACGGGACAAATTACACTTACTGATCTAACCCCAAAGTAAGCAAATTATTTGCTTGTGTTATGGGTGTTAGTCAACGATACTAATACATAGAAATACATATATAAATACCAGAATATATATAATAAACACCCAAACCCGGAAATACAAACATTTATGCTCATCACACAAATGCTTGTCCCCGTCGGGGATCGAACCCGAGCCACGTTGATTGCGTAGTCAGGGCCGCTAACCACTCGACCAACGAGGCGGTCAAAATTATAGATTTGTTATATTGTTACGCCAAAGAAGTATAACTTCTTACGTACTTACATAAGTACACACACACGTTATTTATGTTGTTTGATATCCAGTGATGTAAAAAATACACAATATATTCAAGCACTTCCCGCTTTTCACAGAAGACGAGTTATCTCAAAGTGACGGTAATCACATTCCCAGTGACAACAGAAACATGTCTACTGAGAGAGTGACTACTGACACCTTAAGAAACACACAATAAAACAGGATATTGCCTATAAACACAAAATATGTTATGGTGTATTATCTATGTGGCCAGATGTAATACTAAATGCATTTTACGAATACTTCAAACTTTAAATTAAAAGGCTACTCAGGGGCGTAGCTACTACCGTATTTGCCGTATCAATTATATGGAACTCCCGATCCATAGGAGCCCCCAACGTGCGTCAGCAAAAATTAATAAAAAATTCCCAAATAGCAACAATCAAAAAAAGCAATTTCTTTTTTCAAAAAAGGGAGAGTGTATACACTCTCCCTGCCTTTTTAATAAGAATAGTTTGTAAAAATGAATTTATATTTTTAAATTAAATTAAAAAAAATCATAAAAAGAGTTTGTCAAAATTTTGGAAAAGTGACAGATTGATAATTATCTATACATATAATATGATGAATAAATATTTCTTTTAATATTATACATTTTTTCTTTTGTGAGAAATCTCTACCAAAGGGGCAAAAAACCAAGAGACGCTACGCCACCGAGGCTATCTCAGACCTCACTCTCCAAACCGCAATATGACACTTACAAGCACTGACGCTATTGCGGACGGAATAAACAAGGGTGTGGTACCAAATCCCGTTGAAATATTGTGAAACTTTGCCATTATGTTGGTGATATATTTGACAGTGTGTCGTAATTTACAAATTTTAGTTTTCGCAATTTGCTACAAGTCTTAAATTGGATAGAATTAACTGTCACGTTCTCTTGGCTAAGATCCTTCTAATAGAACTTAAAAACTATCGATAAAATTATGTGTAACTAATAAACAATGACGGTATTAATAATTTATCACCCCCAATAACTAAGGATTATTAGGTCTTAAAAATGTGGAAAATAACGTAGTTTTGTTTCTGTGGCTATGGTGCTTATCGCGCCGAAATATCGACAAAATACGTGTAATCACAAGAGCCCTTTAAACATATTTTTGATGTAACAGATGATTAAAAGACGTTGTGTTATCTTTGTGACAATTATCACAATCCCAGTGACAGCTGTAACATGACTACTGAGGAAGTGACAACTACCACAAAAAGATAATAAATCGTACGATATCGAAAAGATAACTCAATATTTATGACATAAAATTTATTAGATCATAGCCAAGATATAACGCAACATTTATAAATAAAATCAAAAATAAAATCATATAGGTAATTACAAAATCAGGTGATATCCGAGAAATAACTCAATATTTATTAGTAAACTAGGTAAGCCGCAACCCGCGAAGATTTTCCCGCGGGTAAATAAGCATAGCTTTAATGGCGTATATCACCGTATTAGGGGATAAATTTCAAAAAAAATAATACTATAGTCTACATCGTAAGAACAATCTCGGTGAAACAATCAGCCCTTTTGGTCCAAAGGTCCAAGCTGGGCGTTGATATGTCAATGTCAGTCATTGAGTAAGGAAGTTTTTTTTATATATACAAATAAGAAGATTCCCGAGACATTATTCAATATTTATATCATAAAATAAATTAGATTATACCTAAGAAATATCTAAATACTAGCAGCAGCGTACAGCCCGCTGCATTATAAAAGCTTTTGACGAGTCCCGCGGGATTACCGGATTTTTCCGGGATAAAAAGTAGTCTCTGTGCTATTCCAGGTCATCATCTACCTGTGTGCCAAATTTCATTCAAATCCGTTCAGTAGTTTTTGCGTAATTGAGTAACAAACATCCATCCAAACATCCAAACTTTCGCATTATAATATTAATATAGATAATAAATATATTGATGTCTATAAATTAGTATTTATATAATACAACAAACAAGTCTGACAATACCCAAGAAATAAGTTAAGTATTTTTTTTTTATACTATAAAAGAGAAAGTGTGTGTGTATGTTCCGTATAGGCTCCGAAACGGCTGGACCGATTTCAATGAAACTTTCAGGGAATCTCCAGATTGACCTGGCGAGTAATCCTGTAAAGTTTGGTGACGATCGGAGCACTCCTATTTTTGAACTGTCAAATAGAGGTTTTATTTACTATGATGATATTCTATTGTTTTATAACCCAAATTTGTATTGACACATGCGTTGTGTATATTTATGTCATTATGAACCATGTAGAATTATAATGGAGTATACTGAAGTATAATGAAGCATAATAAATGTAAAAACTAAAAATGTAGTGCCTATATGAATTTAGATATTTCAAAGATAGCAGGAAATCTTCATGGTATAGGGAAAGGGGAATTGTTTTACTCCAAATTTAACGCGTGCGGGCCACGGGCAGTAACGAATAAATCAAAACTACTGGATCGATATTAATCATTTTCTTCCCGTGCGAAGCCGGGGCGGGCCGCTAGTAAGATATACAAGATAATATCTTTTAATTAGTTATATTATAACTCAACTAGCTGACCCGGCAAACGTTGTTTTGCCATATAAATTATTTGTTTTGCCATATAAACATATAAGTAAAAAATGTTAAGAGTGGACAACTCTTAGCACTAAGGGGTGTGAAAAATAGATGTTGGCTGATTCTCAGACCTACTCAATATGCTCACAAAATTTCATTAGAATCGGTCAAGCCGTTTCGGAGGAGTACGGGAACGAACATTGTGACACGAGAATTTTATATTTAAGATATTAATTTAGTAAAATACCACCGACTCCCCATTCCCTGTATTTCCGGAACCCTGCATCTAACACAGTTAAAATGAGACCACACGAAGAGTGTACACTCTCAAACAAAACAAGAATCATTAAAATAGGTTCATAAATGACCGAGTTTTGAGGTAACATACACAAAAGAAAATAAAAAATACATACAGCCATATTGATAACCTCATCTTTTTGGGAAGTTGCTTGATAAATAAATTAGACGACGTACAATATATAACTTAATCTTTATATAGTAAAATAATTATTATTTATGTAAAATATATAAATTGTTGACTAAAATAATTAAATTTAAGTGGTGAGTATAAAATAATTAAATTTTTGACTAAAATAATTACATTTAAGTGATGAGTATAAAATAATTAAATTTTTTATGTAAAATAATTCCTTTTTTGAGAAAAATAATATTTAGTATAATATTATTTTTCTCATAAATTTTTTTAGTATAATAATTAAAATTAGAGTATAATAATTAAAACTTTGAATAAAATAATTAACTTTTTGAGTAAAATACATTAGGTATTGTTGATTAAAATAATTAAATTTTTGGATACAATAAAAAAAAATTTGAGTAAGTAAAATATTTAAATTTTTGAGATTTGCCATATACCATGTGCATGTGCCTGATTTGTCACCTATGGCTAATCGATCGATAGATTTGTCTTAATAATGAATTATTGTGAGTATCTACCACTGGACATTATATAAATTATCACAAATAATATTATAGAAATAATAACATACCTCAAATCACATCACGAAAACACAAATTATTTAACAAAATTAAAAACTGAATTAACTAATTTCACAAACTCTTTATCACTGGGACTGTTAAATTTAACTAAATAAATATAATCAGGACACTAGTATATATACAGGACTATTAGTTAATGGGAGGTGTAAAGTCACCCTGCCTGTGCTTAATTACTTACTAGAATTTTTACAATAAGCGAAATTTCAACAAGTACATTCGCGTACATCGATCAGTTATTTATTTCATGACTAGCTGTTGCCTGCGACTTCGTTCGCGCGAACTTCGTTTACTCTGCACAGCTCCTCTCCCGTAAAGGATAGCGTGATAATATGTAGCCTATATGTTGACCCGACCTGTTAGTAATATTCATGCAAAATTTGAAGTAAATCCATGCAGTACTTTTTAAGTTTACCCCGGACATACATACAGACAAACAGACAGATTAACAGACAAACAGGCAAAAATTCTAAAAACTATATTTTTGGCTTCGATATCGATTGTAGATCACGCCCCAAATATTCTTTTAAAAAAATATTCAATGTACAGTTTTGACTTTCTTACGATTTTATTATATGTATAGATTATTGTATACTATTTTAATGTTTCAATAATTGTGTTTTCACTTCTTCGGGTCTGCTGGAAGAAATCTTCCCCGTGTTGGTTCCGAGCTCCTTTGAAGAATAGACCAACTGCCATTCTGTGGGGCAGGTCGTAAAAGGCGACTAAACGTATAGCCAATCAGTCGCCTTTTACGACCTGCCTGTCAGTATAGGAGTCACTACCACCGTGACTACTAGGTGGTAGAGTTCTGCATTGTCTCGCCGGGGCTGGTACCACCGCTTTTCCTATTACTGCTGCAATAGCGTCAGTGTTAGAAACTATCGTGTTCCGGTTTGGAGGATAAGGTAGCCGGTAAACTTATGCATGTGGCATTAGACCTCGCCACAAGATAGCAACGCGCCATTAACATATTTGGTGTCGATAGGCGATGGTTGACTCTTTCCATCAGGAGACCCATCTGCTTGTTTGCTATCTTATGATATAAAAAGACTCTTTTATCAACCGACTTCCCAAAAAGAGGTTATCGATTCGGTCGTATGTCCTTTTTTATGTTTGTTAACGCAGAACTCGTTCATTTATGAGCCTCCCCGTGTTCCCATTTTGATTTGGTGAAGATCTGGCGCAGAATTCCGCAATAATAGGAAATAGGAAATTTGATTGCTAGTTTTATGATGATAAAAAAGTGTTGTTTTTAATAAGATTATTTGAATTTCATTTTAAGTGTGTACATTAAAATATTACCTACTGAAATAAATAATAGTACAATAATTATAATGTTAAATAATAATGAATCAAATTTATAAGGATAATTGATATATATAGAATTATTTTTATAAAAGTTATGACATTAAGGGGCCACAAATGGCCCACTGCACCTGCTGTTACTGAAACTGTAACTGTAACTGAGACTATCCTGTCTTTTAAGTTGGACTAAACCTGCTGTTTGGTCCAATAAAAGACAGTATAGTCCCCTCCCAATATCAACAAAATTTTATTGAAATCGGTTCAGTAGTTTAGGAATCCATAGCGGACAAACAACGTGACACGTAATTTATATATATTAAGATTTTATTCTGTTAAGATTTTGTACTTGACTGTACATACGTATATTTGTTTAAAGTGGGTGATTTTTAAATTGCCGTAAGAATTTGAAATGGTGATATTAGAGATGGTTATTAATTTATTAATTTAGATTTTTTTTTAATGGAATTCCTAAAAAGGAGAACCTCCTTTAACTCCAAAATAAATATTTTATTTTATGTTATTTTATTACGATTAGTTTTTATTTTTTACTAGCTGCAGCGTGGAGCCCGCTGCATTGTAAAAGTTATTGGCAAATCCCGCGGGACCACTTAATTTTTCCGGGATAAAAAGTAGCCTATGTGCTATTCCAGGTCACCATCTACCCGTGTGCCAAATTTCATTCAAATCCATTCAGTAGTTTTTGCGTGATTGAGTAACAAACATCCATCCATACATCCAAACTTTCGCTGTTATATAAAAAAAATATAATATATATATATATATATATATATATATATATATATATATAATAGATAATATAGATTTTATTACATTACGTGAAAGGAATACTGTCACGTCATTGTTTTAATACAAAGGTTTTTCTTTACGTATATAGATAGTTTTGTTTATGGTGAAAATTTGTTGTTAAACTTAGGATATTTTAATATAGTCTATGAAACTTACGCCCGAATTTCGACTAGCGGACGATTCCTAGTATGGTTAAACATTTAAAAAATTTTAAAACTCACACAGAATATAAATAAAATTTCGAAATCTAGTCACCGCCACAATAATAATTATATACTGATTTTTCCTCAAAATAAAAATGTCCACATTGAACATTTTTATCGTCCTGTGGTCTGTCATATCATTAAAATTTGTTTAACCATTATCAATATGTGATATGTATATTGAAATATTCCTCGATGTGTCCGTACTTATATTTTATTAGGGTTCTCTACCCAAAGGGTAAAACAGGCCTGTTGTGTGTGTACGTCCGTCCGTCTGTCACCAGGCTGTATTTCATGAACCGTGATAGATAGTTGAAATTTTCACAGATGATGTATTTCTGATGCCGCTGTGACAAAAATACTAGGGATGGGCTGAAATTCGTTTTACGTTCGGTTTAACCGAATTTCGGCAGCTTTAGCCGAACTGTAACATTCGGCCGAGATTCGATTTAATGCCGAACATTCGGCAATAGAAAAAAGTACCTACTTTTATTATTTTGACTGAAATCTACACTAATTATAAAGAAGAGAGATTTGTATTTTTGTATTTTTATATGTATTGAATAAACTCAAAAACTACTGGACCGATTTGACAAAATCTTTCACTATTAGAAAGATATTGAATCATCCCCGGGTAACATAGGCTATATTACATTTTCAAAAAAAAATTAGAGATCCCTACCTGAATTAGAACAAGCGTTTATGTTTTAGACAAAATGTTTGTCTTTTTTTTTCACAAATCGAAATCTGCAATAAAAAATAGGGGTTTTCAGTTGATTTTTTAAAGTTACATCTACCCCTAACAGGGGTTGGGGTCGGGGGTTTTTGGCATGGTTGAATAGAGTTTCAAAAAATATTGAACACGTGGTTTTTTTGTTTTCATTTGGATGTAGTTAAGACCTATCTATGGAAAATAGGTGGCGCGGTACGTTCTGAAACCGCTAAGAAAGGTGGTTATTTTCGGATAAATAAATATAGGATATCACCTGAAAACCAAAATTTAGCACATTCTTTTTTGTATTTACAACTAAATATCACCGTATAAAAATCATGTGGAAGATTAGAAATATGATTAACAAATTATTTGTTTTAGAGATTTTTTAGCCTATTTTCGGAATTTTATATGATCGAGTAAAGTACATTCTATCATGTAATAAGTTTTCCTTATATAATATCTTCAGGTATATCGCGTAATTTTTGTAAAATTGTTGTTTAACAATCAATACAAAAAAAATGTGATTAAGCAAACCAGTTTTTTCCCGTTTGTCGTGATGCGTCGCTTTAAGCGAAAAGGATCCAATCCACAATATGGTAAAAATGAGTTAAGAGCACCAAACTGATCTATACATATAATAAAATCGTAGGAATAGGAATGTACATTGAATATTTTTTAAAAGAATACTTGGGGCGTGATCTACAATCGACATCGAAGTCAAAAATATAGTTTTTAGAATTTTTGTCTGTTTGTCTGTATGTATGTCCGGGGTAAATTCAAAAAGTACTGCATGGATTTTCTTCACATTTTACATGAATATTACTAACAGGTCGGGTCAACATATAGGCTACATATTATCACGCTATCACCTATCACGGGGGTGAGGCTGTGCGGAGTAAACGAAATCCGCGCGGACGAAGTCGCTGGCAACAGCTAGTGCTAAATATGAATACAATTGGTCAGTAAAAAACATCTAAGCAAAAATAGCTCTCTATTACTTTATTCAACGTCAGAGCTAGTCTCCATGTATGGCACGTTAAAAAATTAAAAAAAAGACGTGTGGCACTCGGAGGCTGCCGCGGTAAAGCTATTGCATAGCATTTTTTATCAACTTATGCAATTACAATTATATATTTATTTTATTTATGCAGTATTTTTTTCTTTGTTTTTTTTCTTTGATATTAATTCAAGTTACACTTTGAGCGTGGTGACCGATAAAAAAACAATTTTTTTTCTTTTCTATACATAATATAATAAAATCGTAGGAAAGTCGAAACTGTACATTGAATATTTTTTTAAAAGAATATTTGGGGCGTGATCTACAATCGACATCGAAGCCAAAAATATAGTTTTTAGAGTTTTTGTCTGTTTGTCTGTGTGTCTGTTTGTCTGTTTGTCTGTTTGTCTGTTTGTCTGTTTGTCTGTATGTCTGTTTGTCTGTTTATCTGTTTGTCTGTATGTATGTCCGGGGTAAACTCAAAAAGTATTGTATGGATTTACTTCAAATTTTGCATGAATATTACTAATAGGTCGGGTCAACATAGAGACTACATATCATCACGCTATCACCTACGGGGGAGGAGCTGTGAGGAGTAAACGAAGTCCGCGCGGACGAAGTCGCGGGAAACAGCTAGTATTAAATAAATGAGATGTTAATATTCTTCAAAATATTTTTATTATCTTTCAATACATGTCGGTTCTTCAGGAATATTTAATGAATGCACTTTGTTTATTCATATTTAAAACACTTTGTACACAAATTATACGAGTACAGATATTCACTGTTGTACGTAGATGATAAATATCTATACACCTATACACCGCTGTGCTGGTCACAGTGGAGGGTGTTAGGATTTTTCGTTACGGAATTTTTGGATTGGGTCTTCACGCTCAAGGCCCGCGATAGAAGCTATGCAATAGCTTAAAAACTTGAGAGGTGTCAAGAGACACCCGGATGGAACGAAGTTACTTTTATTATTATTTACAAAAAACCTGTATACACTCAACAAAAATAATCGTCGCGACACCACACTGTTCAATGCGAAATAGAAATGAAAATATCTGGCTTGCTTTCTATAAGAGAGAAAGAGAGAGAGAGAGAGAAACATGCGCACACCGCACAGCTTACAATAGCTTAAAAATATCCAACTTCGAACTTCAGTATTTCTGAACTAATTTTGTGTGGATTGGATCGTGTAACTACGTCCATTTAATTTTTAAACTTTCCCCAGTTATTAGCCATGACGGGTGGTCTGAAACGCCCTATATCTATACTTAGTGAACGTAGCACGGAAGCTGATGGCTCTCTGAAGTTAAGAACCCGGTACACTGCTCCGGCTAGCCCTTTGATAGCTACGCCACTGCTTGTGGTTAAATAATAGTTACCATTTGCGGTTTCTTATCAACAACTCAATGTCTGATTAAGTGAATTCCATGAGAACATAGTATCCACTCCATATTGTTTCAGAGCCCAATAATAAACCATAGTTTTCTTAGGCAATTTGTTAAAACGAATTATAGGACGAACGTATTCACGGAATAAATGGATACTCCTTTTAAAACAATTTCTTAGTTTGTCAGCGTAGCTTGTAATTACAAACAGAAATGCAGAGTTATACACCTTAGGCGGCGTCCATAAATGACGTGAGATGTTTTTTTTTTTTAATTTTGCTGCTCCTCCCCTGGTGAGATGTCATAAGATTTTATTTAATCCCCTCCCCCCTATCCACAATTTTTCAAACTGTGGGTTTCTTGAATAGGTAAACGCGTTGGATTTTTATTGTAAAATGAAAAAAAAAATTGCTTCGTGGTTTTATTTACGACTAGATAACGGGCTAATATATATATATATATATATATATATATATATATATATATATATATATATATATATATATATATATATCAATCCCTATGTTCCTTGGTCACGACATCACGCCTGAATGGCTGGACCAATTTCGTTAATTTTTTTTTTGTTGTGTTTGTAATTGTAAGGAGAAGGTTCTTATAAAAGAAAATATTAAGAAAATTGCGCGGAAAATTAGAAAATTTAAGAATACTTAACCACCATATAATGTTTAATGCCATTTTGGCTGCGTGGAAGGACGATCCCGTAGTCTTATATAAATTACGTGTCACGTTGTGTGTCCGCTATCGATTCCTAATATGTAAGGCAAAACAACGTTTGCGTGGTCAGCTAGTAAGTGTAATAAAAATTTAACAATGGAATATTTAAATCGTAACTATTGCGATTAAAAAAGAATATCTACTCTTTTCAGTCCATGAAGAATCATGCGTGTGATGTGTAATATGGTGGTTTGAGTCAGTAGTAATGTATAACGTCGAAGTATGAATGAAATTATTTTCTTTCGAACGAATTAGTGAATGATCTTATTGTATTACGATTACGCTTAAGATTAAATCTTAAGCATGTACAATCTGGATAATGGACCAAAATAGTTTTCTTGTTTTAATAAAAAAAAAAATTGCATATTTGCCGAGACCCCCCTCTTTCCTACGTAACATTAGATGAGATTTGTCTCGACCCCCTCTTCCGCTTAAATATCTCACGTAATTTGTGGACGCCCCCTTACGAACGAAATAAAATAATTTCAAGAGTAATTTTTAAACCCTGTCCATCTCATTCGGTACGATAAATGGCTTATTTCTAAATTTCCATTATATATCTAGAAATGTATGACATTTTTGACAGTGATTAGAGCGTTTGCTCATATGTGCGACGACACGTTTCCTTTCCAGTGACGTGTACATAGTATTCATGTGGTTTGTGAATTACTACCGTCCGCGTCGTGACTACTTGGCAGTAGTTTTGTGACGTTTCGCCCACTTATATTCTGTGAGCTTCTTTTAACCAGGGCTTTATTACTAGACTTCTTGTAAAAGGCGAGTCAAGGCTAAGCGTTTCAACTATCCTGACTACCAAGTGGCTGACTTTTACAATGCTTCACTTAGTTTTCCCCTGTGTTAGTCACGGGCTCCTTTGAAGAATAGCCCAACTGCTGTTCTGTCAGGCAGGTCGTAAAAGACAACCGATTGGGCTTTATGAGTCACTACCATCGTGGCTACGAAGTGGTAGAGTTCTGCATTGTCTCGCCCGGGTCTGGTGCCACCGCCTTACCTATTCCTGTCGCAATAGCGTCAGTGCTTGTCACTGTCGTGTTCCGGTTTGGAGTGTAACGTAGCCGGTAAACATATGCATGTGGCATTAGGCCTCGCCACAAGATAGCAACGCACCATTAACACCTTTGGTGTCTATAGGCGGTAGTTGACTCCATCAGGAGACCCATCTGCTTTAAATATACTGGCTTTTGCTGCCCCATGTCCCCGTGTTTTTTATCACAAGATAGCAAACTAGCAGATAACTCTCTAAATCAAAGAGAAACCGTCGCCTATAGACACCAAAGAATAAAGATGTTAATGGTGCGTTGTTATTCGTTTGGTGGGATGGCAATGCCACATTTATTAGTCTACCGGCTACCTTACCCTCCAAACCGGAACACAATGGCAAGATTTAACGCCATTGCAGCAGGAATAGGTAAAGCGGTGTTACCAAATACCCGGGCGAGACGCTGCATAACTCCACCACCTAGTAGTCACGATTAGTAGTAGTAGCACCTAGTAGTCATCACCTAGTGACACATCGGTCGCTTTTATAAACTGGCAGAACGGCAGTTGGTCTATTCTTCAAAAGATCCCAGAGCACGGGGGAAGAGCCCGAACGGGTAAACTTTGTAAATGTCTTGTTCCGAATGCAAGGTAAGGTAGCCGGTAATATAATGTCGCATGAATGTAGTATAATATAATAAGTATTACAACTTATTTTTTTTTATTAATTAATATGACGTATTTTTAATGCATTTTATTTAAAAATATTATGTTTCTGCAGTCCTCCGCAATGTAAACTTTAACTGTAAGTACCAAATTTCAATTCGTTCGCGTTATTGACTTGAAAAGGGGTATAAAGTTTTCTCTTCACATATAAATATCGACGGGTTCCGGGCTAAATGTATTAACCGACATTTTTGAAATTTTACACCAGAGCAATTTAAAGTTTCGAGTTTTAGAAAAAAAATAACTTCAGCAAATCGCATTATTTTTTGAAAAAGAAGGATCATATTATGATGTATAGCAAATGCAGTCGTGCGTAACTAAAGTAAAAGAAAAAAAATGTGTAAATGGTTGACCCTACAGGCCATCCCTGAAACTTGTCGCTAAATCAGGTAATTTTAATATTTAGAAAGCTGTAACTTTTCAAAACTAGATTCGATTTTGATTTTTGAAACGGCATTCGACGTAGTTTTTTAGTACAAAAATATCGCAGAATACCAAAAAATGATTGGTTGAAAAATTTCGAAGTTACGTCGAAAAACACTTCTTTCAATATTTTCGTCAACGATTACTCCCAAACGGATAAACCGATTTTGATGAAATTTACTACGCATTTTATTTATTACGCATTAGACGTAGTATTTTAAGGAAAAGAGCTGATTAGTTTTTGTACTCAATCGGTACATTAATCTGGAAGTTATATTAAAAAAATACTGTTTTTCCAAAAAAATTTTTGGGATTTTTTCAAAATTTCTCAAAATCTTCTGGGCCGACATGGTTCAAATTTTCAGGGAATCTAATTTGAGTGGAATACAATTAAATGCCATCAACCGCGAATCGATCGGTCCAGCCATTTAAAAGTTATGAGATGTTTACCTATACACATACACACACGCACACACAAACACAAACACACACACACACACACACACACACACACACACACACACACACACCACACACAAATAAATAAATACATACATACATACTGACGTCATCGGGAAAATAGTCGGAAAAGATTCCTAGGACCTTAAAACGTGGACATCTGTTGAAAACTCGATTTTCGAAAATCGGGGTAAAATCAGTAACTTCCTTCCTATATACGTAGTGGGAAGTTAATAAATGTAACTTTAGTAAATCGCATTATTTTTGAAAAACAAGGATCATATTATGATGTATATAATACAAATGCAATAGTCGTGCGTAACTAAAGTAAAAGAAAAAAACTTCAATTTGAAAATCGAATGTTAGTAGGTAATTAATTTTACGCGCCAAACAATCCAAATATTTCACAATAGCCTATAAAATGATTCATTATTCCAAATTACTCAAAGCCACGAGGTGATTACGTTCAATGTCTAATCAGCCGTTTTGATCATTAGCTAATGTAGCAATAAACAAATTGTTTACTGTGGTATTTTAAATATTTATGTTTTAATCGGTACTCATACTGTTTTGTGCGTATTTATATATCAATTGACTGCCCCGTTTGTCGAGTGGTTAGCGACCTTGACTACGCAATCGATGGGGCCCGAGTTCTCCGTCGGGGACAAGTATTTTGTGTGATGAGCATAAATGTTTATATTTCCGGATTTAGTTGCTTATTATATTAAATATACACCAGTATTTATATATGTATTTCTATGTATTAGTATCGTTGACTAACACCCATAACACAAGCAAATAATTTGCTTACTTTGGGCTTAGATCAGTCAGTGTAATTTGTACCGTGAATATTTATCACTACATAGTATAAAACAAAGTCGCTTTCCCTGTCTGTCCCTATGTCCCTATGTATGCTTAAATCTTTAAAACTACGCAACGGGTATTGATGTGGTTTTTTTTAATAGACAGGTTGATTCTTGAGGAAGGTTTTAGTATATAAACCTTTCCGATATTCCCACGGGAATAAAAGCTACGCGGGTGAAACCGCAGGCAGGTCGTTAGTTTATTATAATTAGCTGCTACCCGCAACTTCGTCCGCGTGAAAAAAAAATTGAAGTGACAATTTAGAATTGTATGATTTGGAACTCGAAGAAACATTAATGCGTCACGATAGAAACACACATACATGAATATATGAGACTAAACCTACGAGAGAATGAGATAGAATACATTACATGGTATTTATACTAGCTATAACTCGCGACTTCGTTCGCGTGATCCAAAATTATTACTCCCTTTTGGTCACTAGGGTAAAAGGTAGCGTGTATCTTGCCCTATAAACTCTATCTTTCAGTGATAGTTCCATCAAAATTAGTCCAGTCGTTCCAGAGATTATCTCGTCCAAACTGTTTGACAGATAGAAATTTAAAAAATGGTAATTAATATTGTAAAAACAAAACACTGCATTTGAAACTAGCTGCACCCGCGACTTCGTCCGCGTGGAAAAATTTCGAAAAAGCCTAAGTTATTCTCTGTCACATCAGCTATCTGCCAGTGAAAGTCCCGTCAAAATCGGTCCAGCCGTTCCAGAGATTAGCTGGAACAAACAGACAGACAAAAATTGTAAAAAATGTTATTTTGGTATATGTACCGTGTATACATCCATATGCATTTAGTAAAACGAGATTATTATAATATTACAAACAGACACTCCAATTTTATTTATTTGTACAGATGTATACACTTCAATTTTATTTGTATTTTATATTTACAAACAGTACAACCAAAGAGAATTTTGAAAGTTTTTTTTAATTTTAAAATACAAAAAACCTTTTTTCCTGCCTCCTTTTTATATATAACAAATTTTACACCTACCTTACCCTCCAAACTATAACACAACAGTGACAAGCACTGACGCAATTGCGACAGGAATAGGTAAGGCGGTGGTACCAGACCCGGGCGAGACAATGCAGAACTCTACCACCTAGTAGCCACAATGCTAGTGACAATTTGGCCAAATCGATTTTTACGTATAATATATACTTCCATCGTCGGCTCTTCGTAAAACTACATCATATTGATTTTTTAAATATAAACGCTTGTACTAAAAAAAAAGAAAAAAAAAGAAAAAGAAAAAAATATATATAAAAAAATCACTACAACATAGTATAAAACAAATTCGCTTTCCGCTGTCTGTTCCTATGTCCTTATGTACGCTTAGATCTTTAAAACTATGCAACGGATTTTGATGCGGTTTTTTCAATAGATAGAGTGATTCAAGACGAAGGTTTATGTGTATAATAATAATAACATCCATTATATAGTAGAGAAATCTATATCTATACATATAATAAAATCGTAAGAAAGTCAAAACTGTACATTGAATATTTTTTTAAAAGAATACTTGGGGCGTGATCTACAATCGATACCGAAGCCAAAAATATAGTTTTAAGAATTTTTGTCTATTTGTCTGTTTGTCTGTTTATCTGTTTGTCTGTATGTATGTCCGTGGTAAACTCAAAAAGAACTGCATGGATTTACTTCAAATTTTTCATGAATATATTTTTTGCATAATTTTGCACAAATATTGCATAATAATTACTAAAAGGTCAGGTCAACATATAGGCTACATATTATCACGCTATCACCTACGGGGAGGAGCTGTGCGGAGTAAACGAAGTCCGCGCGGACGAAGTCGCGGGAAATAAATATATTTAGCAAAACAAGGTTTCCCGGGTCAGCTAGTAATAATATAATGTAAAAAATTATTGTCAAATAAGTCCTGATGATGCTTTACTTGACGAAACCGGTTGGTTGTAAATTTAAAAGTGATTGTGATGGAAATAAAATTTAAATTACATTTGTAAAACAGTACAAGCGTTTATATCTAAAAAGTCAATCGATTTTTATCTGCCGGGCAGTTTTTTTTTTATATCATAAGATAGCAAACAAGCAGATGGGTCTCCTGATGGAAAGAGTCAACCATCGCCTCTAGACACCAAAAATGTTAATGGTGCGTTGCTATCTTGTGGCGAGGTCTAATGCCACATAAGTTTACCGGCTACCTTACCCTCCAAACCGGAACACGACAGTGGCAAGCGCTGACGCTATTGCGGCAGGAATAGGTAAGGTGGTGGTACCAGACCCGGGCGAGACAATGCAGAACTCTACCACCTAGTGGTCACGATGATAGTGACTCGTAAAGCCAATTGGTCGCCTTTTACGACCTGCCTGGCAGAACGGCAGTTGGTCTATTCTTCAAAGGAGCCCGGAACCAACACGGGGAAAATGTTTCGATGGTCTATGCTTCAAAGTTGGTCCAGACCATCACGGGGGACACGGCAGGATTAGTCCGGGACAAACAAATTCAATGACTAAGTCACTCACCTGAGTTCCAGCCAGAGAATCGAACTACACTCACTTACTATCAATAAAACGGCTTATACATGTTATAATATATAAATACTTTTTGTAGTGATTCAGCATTAATACTTCCTTTATATAATAACAATACTAATTAAATTGTATGTTTGTATCAATACTTAATAATATTATAAATGCGAGAGTAACTCTGTCTGTCGCTTCTTCACGCCTAAACCACTGGACCGATTTGGATGAAATTTGGTATAAAGATGGTGTAAGACCCAAGAAAGTTCCGGGATATAAATAGCTTTTATCCCGGAAATCCCACGGAAATGTGAACAATGCGGGTAAAACCCCGGGACTTGGAAAATTTTTCACGCGGAACGCGCTTGGATTTTTTTTTTTGTGCAATAGGTGTTAGTCAACGATACTAATACATAGAAATACATATATAAATATACTAACGACCTGCCCGCGGTTTCACCCGCGTAGCTTTTGTTCCCTTGGGAATATCAGAAAGGCTTATATAGTAAAACCTTCCTTGAGAATCAATCTATTTATTAAAAAAAACCGCATCAATATCCGTTACGTAGTTTTAAAGATTTAAGCATATATAGGGACATACGGACAGATAGAGAAAGCGACCTTGTCTTATACTATGTAGTGATATCAGATTGTTTAGTGCGATTGCCAAGAATATATATATATATATATATATATATATATATATATATATATATATATATATATATATATATATATTTACGGGACAAATTACACTGACTGATTTAACCCCAAAGTAAGCAAATTATTTGCTTGTGTTATGGGTGTTAGCCAACGATACTAATACATAGAAATACATATATAAATACTGTCACATACATAATAAACACCCAAACCCGGAAATACAAACATTTATGCTCATCACACAAATGCTTGTCCCCGTCGGGAATCGAACCCGAGTCCCGTCGATTGCGTAGTCAGGGTCGCTAACCACTCAACCAATGAGGCGGTCATAACTATAAAAATGTTTTACGTTTGTTTATTGTAAAAGCAACGGAATTTAATACGGTTTTTATTAATACGTGAATCATTAGCTGGTTCCATTGTAGCGTAGTCAGAGTAAGCTGTAGGTTACTCTACGCCAAAATTCCCCGTGTTGGTGCGGGCTCCATTGAAGAATACACCATATGTCGTTCTGCCACGCAGGTTGTAAAAGGCGACCCATTGGCTATGCAAGTCACTACCATCGTAGCTACTAGGTGGTAGAGTTCTGCATTGTCTCGCCCGGGTCTGGTACCACCGCCTTACCTATTCCTGCCGCAATAACGTCAATGTTAGTCGCTGTCGCATTCCGGTTTGGAGGGTAAGGTAGCCGGTAAATTTAAGCATGTGGCATTAGACCTCGCCACAAGATAGCAACGTTATATTAACATGTTTGGTGTCTATAGGCGATGTTTGACTCTTTCCATAGGGGACCCATCTGCTTGTTTGCTATCTTATGGTATAAAAACGCATACCTCGAAAGTGGTCCCATTTTTTTTAATTCCAACCATAAGGGTACGTAAACAAGGGTTGATTGATTGATCACTCACAGATTTTAATGAATGACCACCCATAACTCTTTACAGAATGATCCGATTTTAATAATTCTTCTTTTATTGGATAGAATATACCCCGAGGGATATCCCATGTAATTTTAAAATAAAAATTCACCTAAAAGCGAACGAAAACAGATAATAATCGATTATTCACTGTGGCACCGCTGGTCGGTACCGCTGACGGGTCATAGTGATGGAACCAGCGGGCCAGCTTCTTGTTAGGTGGCGTCATACTTGTGGAGGTCGATGACGTCACACAAGGACAAGGAAGGGGAAAAGGAAGATCTTCCCAGCCAGGCAAGGTGTACTGCCTGGGGACCGAAGTCCATTTGAGAAGCGTTGAAACTTGTATATAGTGTTACAAGATAAATAATTGTGATATCGCGATTCAGGATTTGATTTTTGAATTTCATCATTTTCTATTTTTTATTATTTTTTCTTGTAGCGTTTATTATTGTTTGAACCTCTACATCACATGCTGATTTTAATATATGACCAAGCATTACATTTCGTTGGTTTATTTTTTTGTGAACATGATATTTAAAAAAAAAGTATCTTCACGTCCGTATCCCCGAAAGGGTAGGCAGAGGTACAACAAGTGCACCTACGATTAGCCGAAAATACTTGGTCCCACAAATGTGATAGGTGGCAAGCCTATCGCCAAACCGGGCACTTGCCAATCCCGGGAAACTGTGTGTTTATCAGAAAACTGAAAAAACACTTTTTTTTAAATGCCGGGAATCGAACCCGGGACCTCATGTGGTCAACGCCAACGCTGGACCACTAGACCACAGAGGCAATTTAAATTTACAAAAAAAATTAAATTACTATTATTTTAAGAGACGTTAGGCTTGAAAGAAAGTGTCGGTGTAAAGATGAGAAAGGGCATGCTTCGTTGGTTCGGACATGTAGAAAGAATGGTAGATGAAAGGTTAACAAAACAGACATACAATGTGAATGTGGAAGGATGTGGGTACCGGGGAAGACCAAGACTGACGTACCATGATCAGATTGATCGAGTACTGTCCGAAGGTGGTGTCAAGAGTCTTCGCAATCGGCGTGTGTGTATGAAGAGAGTGATGAATGTGGAATAAGCGATACAAGCCTGCAAGGATCGTGATATATAGCATTCGGTTCTCTGTGATCTGGCGTGAAGATATGTTGTACTATTATTTTGAGTCAGGGGTTGAAAATACAATGAACAAATCCACGTACATACACTAGTATATCTATTGAACTCTGAATCACGTATCGTCTTGCAGACGCTGCAATTTTGTACAATTGTCAATGTGAGTCAAGGACTTATTATATGTAAATAAATTTTTACGTGCGTTCTTTGTAAAAGAATTTCCTAGTGAAAATAAAAATTGAATTAATAGTGTAACCCATCTTTGTCTAGATTATAATGTTTTTAGTAATTTCTAGCTATTGCCCACGACTTCGTCCGCGCGGACTTCGTTTACTCCGCACTGCTCCTCCTTAGGTGATAGCGTGATAATATGTAGCCTATATGTTGACCCGATCTGTTAGTAATATTCATGCAAAATTTTAAGTAAATCCATGCAGTACTTTTTGAGTTTACCTCGGACAAACAGACAAACAGACAAAATTCTAAAAACTATATTTTTGCCTTCGATATCGATTGTAGATCCCGCCCCAAGTATACTTTTAAAAAAATATTCAATGTGCAGTTTTGACTTTCCTACGATTTTATTCCACTACCTAAAGTTCCCTGTCCGACAGCCCCTTACCACTTCCGGCCCTTTTCAATTTTACCATTTTTGTCAAAAATTTTAGAAGCCGTTTGCCATAACAAGTCTCTGCGTACATTTATAATAACAATATTCTTAGTCCACTTCAATCAGGTTTCCGCCCCGGTCAAGCACCACAACTGCTTTACTCAAAGTGACGGAAGATATAAGAGAGGGAATGGAAAATCAGCTTGTTACTGTTTTGGTACTTATTGACTTTTCTAATGCCTTCAACAAAGTTGATTTTATTTAACAGTTTGGAGGGTAAGGTAGCCGGTAAACTTATACATGTGGCTATAGACCTCGCAACAAGATAGCAACGCATCATTAATATCTTTGGTGTCTATAAGCCATGGTTGACTTTTTCCATCAGGAGACCCATCTGCTTGTTTGATTATATAAAATGATGATATAAAAAAATCCAAACTTCCAACCTTTCGCGTTTATGACATTAGCTTAAATAAGTATGTATTAAAAAAGTATATTTTCTCGCAGGTCGGCTTCAAAGGCTACGGTCTCACTCCATCTCAACTGTCTACTTCAGGAAGCTTCTCGTACAGCGATGGGAAGACGTATTCCATCACCCACGGGTCTGTCATCATCGCCGCCATCACCTCCTGTACCAATACCTCGAATCCTAGCGTTATGCTTGGAGCAGGTAATTGTTGATATGTGTTTATTTCTTGTACTGTAGGAGAATGTAGGAGAAACATTACTGTAAATGTAAACTGTAGGAGAAACATTTTCAATTAATAAATAATAAATAAATAAATATTCCCGGGACAAATTACACTTACTGATCTAATCCCAAAGTAAGCAAATTATTTGCTTGTGCTATGGGTGTTAGTCAACGATATCTATACATAGAAATACATATATAAATACAAGAATATATTTAATAAACACCCAAACCCGGAAATACAAACATATATGCTCATCACATAAATGATTGTCCCCGTCGGGGATCGAACCCGAGCCCCGTTGGTTGCGTAGTCAGGGTTGCTAACCACTCGACCAACGGGGCGGTCAATAACTAACCTTTTTGCGTCCAAAAATTCTTTATGCGTACAGGTTATAGGTAATTAAATTTTAGCCTAATTATTCGACAAAAATGTCTATGCGTGGATGTCTAGACATAATCGACACCCACCCACGCATACATATTGAAGTTAGTACGTACAGACGTCGGCGAAAGCGCGCGTCTGTTGCCCGCGTAATCCTAAAATGGCTGACCACTCAGCGTATGTAATTGTGATTTTTTCGCAATCCCAACGCCTATTTTTTGTGGTAGCCAGATACTTTAAAAAAAGCAGCAACAGTTTTAGCGTATTTTTTTATATAAGTACACACAAAACAAGCAGATGGTCTCCTGATGGAAAGAGTCAACCATCGCCTATAGACACCAAAGATGTTAATGGTGCGTTGCTATCTTGTGGCGAGGTCTAATGCCACATGCATAAGTTTACCGGCTACCTTTCCCTCCAAACCAGAACACGACAGTGACAAGCACTAACGCTATTGCAACAGGAATAGATAAGGCGGTGGTACCAGACCCGGGCGAGACAATGCAGAACTCCACCACCTAGTTGCCACGATGGTAGTGACTTGCATAGCCAGTCGGTCACCTTTTAAGACCTGTCTGGCAGAACGGCAGTTGGCATTTTCTCCAAGGGAGACCGGGACCAACACGGTCTATTTTTACCTGATAGTCTATTAATAACTATGTATATATATATAACATACATAATAACATACATAACAACATTTATAAGGTCCTTCCAAAATAGGTGATTATATTTCAACACAGCGCTTAATACTTATAACAAAGATATCCACCCGTTAAAGAATGTCTTTCAGGGGACTAACACTTTTTGATTTTTACGAATAAAATGATTTTAATAATAAATAACGTTTTACGCCGTCCCACAGATATGGTGCGAGGTTACTTACCTTACTACTCACTCTTACGTTAAAAGTGGATAATTTTATGCATTCTATTAAATCACAATCAAGTTTTAGTCTATTAAATCACATTATTTTTTGGGTGGATATCTTTGGTTAGACGTACCAAACGCAGTGTTGAAATATGATCACCTACTTTGGAAGGACATTATCATCATTCTTTTCGGTAACTCGCGTATAGTTTTCGAAACTTTATTAAAAATTTTGATGATCAATGATTTATGTAAAGAAGTTCTCCAATAAACGTTTATATCTTCGTCTTCTTTCCAGGTCTCCTCGCTAAGAAGGCTGTGGAGAATGGCCTCAGTGTGCTGCCCTACATAAAGACTTCCTTATCACCAGGATCTGGCGTGGTGACTTATTATCTGAGGGTGAGTTATTGGTCATCGTCTTAAGAAGTAATAGGCTTGAAATTTCACTTTTTTCTATATTTTTATTATGTTTTCTTGTAGTATTTGTAGATTGCTTAAACCGCTACAATTTATTGATTGAATTTGTTTTTTTAGGAATCCGGAGTAGTGCCCTACTTGGAGAAGCTCGGTTTCAACATCGTAGGCTATGGCTGTATGACGTGTATTGGCAACTCTGGACCTATAGATGATAACATCGCTAACACCATTGAGAAGGTAAGTTTGTCTTCACGCTTGGACACTTACAGGGTAAGCGGAAAGGGTTGCTGAATATTATCATCGAAAACTGCATTAAAATTCAAAGTTCCATTTTTGTACAGCTCTGCATTATCTCGCTCGGTTCTGGTACCACCGTTGTATCTATTCCTGCCGCAATAGCGTCAGTGCTTGTCACTGTCGTGTTCCGGTTTGGAGGGTAAGGTAGCCGGTTAACTTATGCATGTGACATTAGACCTCGCCACAAGATAGCAACGCACCATTAACATCTTTGGTGTCTATAGGCGATGGTTGACTCTTTCCATCAGGAGACCCATCTGCTTGTTTGCTATCTTATGCCATAAAAAAAAACCTAAAAATCAACAAAAATGACATTGGACAGTTTCACACTATTTTAAGTCAGCCCAGCTCAGATAAAGACAAAATTCATTTTTCTTTGCACAATATTATCATTTTTGGATTCTGTAAAAAAATGTCACATTTATATTATAATATTTTTTTAAAACAATCACATATTTTTTAAATCAATTTAAAGTTATTTCAATCATATTATTTTTAATAAAAAGCATTCAATTATATTTAATTTATTATATACTAATTTTGACATTACACACTTATATAAATTAAATTATTATTCTTCAGTATTTACAACATAATGACATTGGACAGTTTCACACTATTTTAAGCCAGCTCAGATAAAGCCAAAATACTTTTTGTATTTGTAAATCGTTCCACTGGTAGTTTAAGATAGGACTGTAGTATTATAGATAGTATTGTATTTAATGGTGTGACTGATATATTAGTATTCGCTAAATATTAGTAATATTGAAAGGATTCGTGGATTAGTAATCCGGCGAACTTGAATATGCTAATATTTCATATTCGCCTGATATGCCCTTGTGCCCTTGTGGAAAAAATTTCTCGGATAAAAGTAGGTAAATAACTTACAAAGTGAAAGTAACAGTTTATGAATGTTTATTTTTATTTAAAAAGTCGAAAAAAGTCTTACAAAGTCGGAAAAACTCGGAGTAATTCCAAAATTTCGGACTCTTCCAGAAGAGTTATTCAGTGTTAATAAATCTTGCAACGTTTATGGGTACTAAAAGAAATATATTAAAAGTTATTAATACTACGAAAGTGTAATAAAGGGGAAAAAAATATAACTAATACTTCCCCGGTTTTCCGTTTAAGAATTTGAAACTTTCTTCTTTGTTTAAAAAAAGGTTACCGTTACTGTCGATCAATATTATAAACTTTGTTTCTTCAATTTTTGATAATTATTATTAAAATCTATTATATCACAACGTTATTTGCCAATTTTTATTTTATTGTACTTTTATTACATAAATATATTTATAAATTAAGTAAAAATTAAAACGGCTGATCTAATTAGCTTTTGACAGGTTGAGTCAGTGTTGCCAGAGAAAAAGTCAATCTTTCGTCCTTAAAGCCTCCTCTACACTACTCCTATGTCCGGGGTAAACTCAAAAAGTACTACATGGATTTATTTCAAATTTTGCATGACTATTACTAACAGGTCGGGTCAACATATAGGCTACATATTATCAAGCTGTCACCTACGGGGGAGGTGCTGTGCGGAGTAAACGAAGTCCGCGCGGACGAAGTCTTGGGCAACAGCCAGTATAATTATGGCGAGCGAAGCGAGCCCTACACTAGGCGACTTTCTATGCACTTTTGTGGTACATTTTCCTGAAAAAGTATCCCACTTTAAGGTTTGGGCTTTGACGTGGTGGTTTAAATTCATGTCTAGATATATTATCTACCATTAAAATGCTATTTCATAAACATTAAAAAAATAGAAAATACATTTTGTATTAGAATTTTATTACTGCTAACGCCATCTATTATAAAAATAAATAAATAATAATAATAAATAAATATTCACGGGACAAACTACACTTACTGATCTAACCCCAAAGTAAGCAAATATTTGCTTGTGTTATGGGTGTTAGTCAACGATACTAATACATAGAAATACATAATATATAAATACCAGAATATATATAATAAACACCTAAACCCAGAAATACAAACATTTACGCTCATCACACAAATGCTTGTCCCCGTCGGGGATCGAACCCGAGCCCCGTTGATTGCGTAGTCAGGGTCGCTAACCACTCGACCAACGGGAGGGTCAAATAACGAGTAAAAATGCTACAAAGCTACACTAGGCGACGATCTGTGCCCTTTAGTGGTACATTTTACTAAAAAAATATCGCACTTTTAGGTTTAAGCGTGGTAGTTTTATTTTGTTTAATTCATTTTCATTCACTCCAGTTTAATACAATATTAATCTATTAAAACACTTGTACTTTTTAACTTCCCACTACGTATGTAGATAGGAAGGTTACTGATTTTGCTCCGATTTTCAAAAATGGAGTTTTCACCATATGTCCGCGTTTTGTGGGCTTAGGAACCATTTTCGACTATTTTCGCGATGACGTCAGTATGTCTGTATGTATGTGTGTGTGTGAGTGTGTGTGTGTGTGAGTGTGTGTGTGTGTGAGTGTGTGTGTGTGTGAGTGTGTGTGTGTGTGTGAGTGTGTGTGTGTGTGAGTGTGTGTGTGTGTCAACAACTCATAAGTTTTGAACGCCTGGACCGATTGAAACGCGGTTGGTGGCATTCGATTGGATTCCGCTCAACTTATACTTCCTGAAATTTTGTACCAAATGGGCCTAAGAGATTTTGAGAAATTTTGAAAATACCCTAAACAAATTGTGACGAAACAATTTTTTTTTAATAACTTCCAGATTAATGTACCGATTGAGTACAAAAACTATTCCTCAAAAAAATACATCTAATGCATAAATTGCCTCAAAATCAGTTTATTCGTTTGGAAGTAATCGTTGACGAAAATTTTGAAAAAAGTGTTTTTTCGACATAACTTCGAAATATTTCAACCAATTATTTTTTGGTATTCTACGATATTTTAATACTATAAAAATTACGTCGAATGCCCTTTTAAAAATCAAAACCGAACCTTATTTTCAAAGGTTACAACTTTTCAAATATTAAAATTACGTTTTCTTTAGCAAAGTTACTTAATATTTTGGAAATAACTTTCAGGCTAATATACCGATTGACTTCAAAATCTTATCATCGTTTCTCCTTTAAAAACTGCGCCAAGTACCGTTAATTGGATAAAAATCGGTAAATTTGTTTGGGATCTATCATAGACGAAAATGTTTTTTTGACATTGCTTCGAAATTTTTGAACCTACCGATTTTTTAGCTAAAGCAATATTTAAATTGAGTTGAATGCCATTTGAAAGATCAAATCGATCATCGTTTCCAAAATATACAGCTTTTCAAAAATCAATACGTGCCAAGAAAACTTATCAAGGACGTACTACGTGCGTCTTCCCGGTTGAAATTTGGATGTTTTTTGATTTCAATGGCTTCTTTCACTAGCCGTGGAATGTAATATGGCGTTCTGTCGAAAATACGCGTGGCCTATGAAATTCCATCCAGTGATTACGGCCCGACTACAGCTGTAGATGTTTAGCAATCGCCGACTTATTAACGTCGTTATTCTTGACTGCTTTGATATGCTACTAGGCCTCTGACACATGCTCTTAGTACCTCTATACACTACTCGGCCGACTTCAGTACGCGTCAAGACGCCGTTGTGAACGCACGTGTGTTTAATAGATTTTTTCGTTGATGTGCGTGTGAGACTCTATTATGAGCGGCATACAGTGGTCACAGGAGCAAACTATGTTGTTCCTTGAAACACTTCAAGCAGAGCCTTTTATTTGGGACCCCAGTGGGAAAGGTCATAAGGACAATAAAAAAGTAAATGATGCTTGGGTGCGTATTCGGGACGTTTTGGAAATACCAGTTGAAGAATTGAAGAAAAAAAAGGATTCACTTTTTGCGACATACAGGGGCTACTACAGAAAAATGGAAGCTTCCTTAAAAAGTGGTGCCGGCGCAGATGATGTTTATCGTCCAGTTTGGTTCGCCTTTGATTTCATGAACAGCTTTTTGGGGTCCGTGTATAAATGTAAACAAACAATAACCACGGTAAGTTTTTTATTATCAATAACTTGTTTTATTATTACTAAAGTACAGATTACAGTAAGGTCGATTCGCCAGTTTGCGTCCATTTAGTGCAGTTGCTTGCTTTAAGGAGAACATAATAATGTCTCTGCATTAGTTTTAATATAAAAAGTATGTAGTTAATGTGGTAACGAACAGGCGAAATGACCCTACATTCGTTGTGTTTATTTATAAACATTGAAAATAATTTGTAAAGTAATCCCTTATCTGAACGGCAGATAATGGTGATCTGCGTGGTACTTGTGTAATATCTCTCAAAGCACAGTTATTATCAAAGTCTGCCCGCCAAGACCCGGGTTGAATTAAAACTCCATTATCATCATACATATCTACAGTACCAGGAGGCATATATATATAAGGGATGATTTATTACTTTTTCTGAGAAAGTTATGCAATAAGAGACATGTCATTGTAATAATTGGGATATTATGAATATCCAAATCAATTGGCTTTCTGAATATTCTAAACCTGGATGCTAAAATACCAAACACATTCTCAACTACTACTCGAGATTTTGACAAGCGCATATTGAAAATCCTTTTCGGTGAATTGATATCATGGTTGCCAGGATATGGTTTCATTATATTATTATGTAAAGCAAATGCTCCATCTGTCAAAAAAACGTAGGGAATTTCGACATGATCCGTTCCGGATAATGGACTTGGCTTAGGAAGATTAAGCCCGTTAGATGCAATTTTTTGCCATAACGAAGAATTTTTAAGTACACTTCCATCACTGATCCTACCTTGACTAACAATGTCAGCATACATAATGTTATAGTTACTGTCGACTAAAGCTAAAAGTACTAAACTAAACGTCTTTTTATAATTAAAGTACTCAGAACCAGAGTTAACCGGACATTGTATAACAATATGCTTTCCATCCATTGCGCCAAGGGCATGTGGAAAATTCTCCTTGAATCCGTTTTCAACTTCCAACCACTGCTGCTCATTGCACGGCATCTGTAAATAAAAAGTATATTATATAAAAATATTATCATCAAATAATATGTAAAAAGACACGGTCAATTTCATTAAAAGCTGACACTCAAATTGTATATAAATAATTAAAAAGCCGATTAATTGTAGCACTCATGTATTTTTCATAAAATACAGAGACATACACTCACACTCCTACATACACATACAGTACTCCTGCATATACGCGCACTCAAATGCATATAGTATACAGAACCCATATACACTCACAAATTTGGATTGGATTAAATAAAGATTTATTATTAAATAGGTCGTGATATATACATTTAAACCTTTGCTATTTTTATTTCAGGATCATGGAACTGATTCGATTCAGGAAGAATCAACCAACGCTTCAGAGGATGTACCAATTGCTTCTCCAACTCCAAAAGAACCAGAGCCCCCAAAAAATAGACACACCATCCGACGGCGTGACAACCCACCGGAATTGCAAGTTGCCAGTAGGCAGATGACAGAAGCCTTCAATAACTTAAATAAAGTGATAAATAATCCTTCAAAGGATAGCAGCGCAGTTGAGGACGAGTGCGACGTATTCGGCAAACTAATTGCCAAAAAACTGAAGAGGTTACCTGAACATGAAAGGGACGATATAATGTTCGATATACATGCTCTATTTCGGAAATCACGTTTTGAAAGATCTCCATCAGGCGAATCGTTTCGTACTTCTACACCTAAGTCTACGCCATATTATAGTCCGTTAACTACATCACTATCTTCTAGAAAGCGTCCTTTATCTGCGAATAATGCAGTTCATTATAATGTTACAACATTATCTCCTAGACCACACTCATCGTTTTCAGAGCCACCTGATACATATATAACATTATCTAATGAGTCCAGTGAATGTCAACCGACATACTTCCAACAACCAAGCGAAATCACTGCTCATCAACGCTCTTCAAAGATACGTGTTATAAGTGATGAAATTATTGCACCAGACACCCAAAGTCAATCAGTTTATCAACGCTATAAGCAGCCTCAATCAGATCAATCTAACGATGTTCAATATATTTTGCATATACCAGAGACCCAAACTCAATCTGATTGTCCAGAAGATAATACACATCAGAGTGATTTAATATATCAGGCATATAATGACTCGTAATGTATGAAATTATTCTTATTCTTATTCTCACTGATATTTTTGTAATTGTACATACCTAAACTTTTAATAAATATATGTCATAAATATTAAAATTTTACCTTTATTTCATCCTTGAGTTCCTCGTTCAAAGCTTCACAGACTTCGACTACAATTTTTGAAATCAACTGGCTTGAAATTTTAAATAAATAGTGCATAGATCTATAGCTGTCACCACTTGCCAAAAACCTCAAGGTGATTGATAATCGAATCTTAGCAGGTATAGCTTCTCTTAAATGAGTGTCTCGTTTAGCGATTAAGGGTTCGACTTTAGAAAGTAATAAATTAAAATCGTCCAATGACATTCGGTGGAAATTTTCAAATTCTCCTGATGGTTCTTGTATGAGTTCAAGAAATTGTTGTTCCATAGTACGTCTGTAAAAAAAAATACAGTTAATTAACTTGCCATGTAATGTACTTTAACTTATTAGAAATCCTAATTATTTAAATAAATATTACCTACCTAGTTCTGTTCCGATGCATTGCGATCATCCACCATCTTCTTTTTCTTCTTTTCTTTTTAGTCTTCTTCGTGAGATAAGTATGCACGTAGTTATAATACGCTAGAGAGCACATTGCTACGGCAGCTGCTACTTGAGCGTCCATTATAATAAACGTCCGCAGGGTACCGGTAACGCTACACGAATGCGCTCCTCGCGAAGTTGAACGAGTGTGTAGTGTAGCACCGCGGACTTCAGTCAACTTCGGCCGAGTACTTCGCCGAGGAACTTCGCGAGTAGTGTAGAGGAGGCTTTAAGGACGAAAGATTGACTTTTTCTCTGGCAACACTGACTCAACCTGTCAAAAGCTAATTAGATCAGCCGTTTTAATTTTTACTTAATTTATAAATATATTTATGTAATAAAAGTACAATAAAATAAAAATTGGCAAATAACGTTGTGATATAATAGATTTTAATAATAATTATCAAAAATTGAAGAAACAAAGTTTATAATATTGATCGACAGTAACGGTAACCTTTTTTTAAACAAAGAAGAAAGTTTCAAATTCTTAAACGGAAAACCGGGGAAGTATTAGTTATATTTTTTTCCCCTTTATTACACTTTCGTAGTATTAATAACTTTTAATATATTTCTTTTAGTACCCATAAACGTTGCAAGATTTATTAACACTGAATAACTCTTCTGGAAGAGTCCGAAATTTTGGAATTACTCCGAGTTTTTCCGACTTTGTAAGACTTTTTTCGACTTTTTAAATAAAAATAAACATTCATAAACTGTTACTTTCACTTTGTAAGTTATTTACCTACTTTTATCCGAGAAATTTTTTCCACAAGGGTGTAACGGCTATCCAAAATGAATCGGATAATATCATTCGGAATAGTTCGGATTCACTAGATTGGCGGCGCTGCGCCGTATTTACGAATGAGACAGACGTATTTCCTGCAGTATCAGTATCAGATCTTATTACTTTTGCTTTAAGGTTCAAATTACAGTGAAATATTAGTTAATACTGATATATTAGTTAAGATATTATAATACTAGCTGTTGCGTACAGCCCGCTGCATTATACATTTTTTGATGAATCCCGCGGGATTGCCTAATTTTTCCGGGATAAAAAGTAGCCTATGTGCTATTCCAGGTTAATATCTACCTGTGTGCCAAATTTCATTCAAATCCATTCAGTAGTTTTTGCGTGATAGAGTAACAAACATCCATCCAAAATTCTATCCAAACATCCATCTAAACATCCAAACTTTCGCATTTATAATACTAGCCGCAGCGTGTAGCCCGCTGCATTATAAAAGTTTTTGGCGAATCCCGCGGGATCATCTAATTTTTCCGGGATAGAAAGTAGCCTATTTGCTATTCTAGGTCATCATATACCTGTGTACAAAATTTTACTCAAATCCGTTCAGTAGTTTTTGCGTGATTGAGTAACAAACATCCATCCAAACATCCATCCATACATCCAAACTTTCGCATTTATAATATTAATATAGATAATATAGATTTCAAAGTGAATATATTAGTATCACCTAATCTTGTGAAATATCGTTATTAACCCATCTCTAATTGTAATAGGATACGATGGAACTGGCGTACACATGGTGTAAAAGTTCCTTAAATAAAAATGATTTAAAAAAAAGTTTTTTCCAGAGCAATGTCGTAATAATGTGAGGAGATTACTTTTTTTATTTATTTTTATTAATTTATTTATTTTTAGGAGGAATAACAGCACAAGAAAAACATAATTAAAACTTAAACTAGCATCAGAAGGCTTACAAATCCCCCACTAGTAGTGACGGAGAATCTCTTACTACTAAATTACAAAACTAGATGTTCTTAAAGAATGAGCTACTTATTAAGTTTATTGTAGTCGCAAAGCTAGTGTTAAACAAGTCCAAATCAAATTTACTTAGAAGTGCGATGAACTTGCTGCCAGCTCGATATATAAATGTATTTTGCTTATAGTTTGTGGAGACTAACGGTAAATATACAAGGGTAGTTGCGGAAAGACTTATATGTAACTTCAATGGATATTTGAGATAAAAGCTCGGGACAATCAACCACATTTGTAGTTATCTTTGAAAGGTAAATTACATCCGCTATTTCACGTCTAACCTTAAATTGAAAATAAGATAGTAGAAACCCTGAAAAAAATTCGAATTATTCAAAAATTTTCGGATTATTCGAAAATTTTCGAATTACTCGAAATTTTTCGAATTATTCGAAATTTTTCGAATTATTCGAAAATTTTCGAATTATTCGAAATTTTTCGAATTATTCGAAATTTTTCGAATTATTCGGGAACTTTCGAATAATTCGAATTTTCGAATTATTCGATTCGAGTTTCGAATCGAATATTAATATTCGATTCGGAACGAATAATTCGTAAGTTCGAATTATTCGCACACCCCTACTTAAGAGGGAGAATGTGGAATTTTTTACATAGATATAAGTAAAATTATTCGAAGGATATTACAGTTTTTGCAAGATTATGTCTTGATTTAGTGCACGACAGGTTGTTTATAGGCGATGGTCGTTTTTTTCTATCAGGATTGGAGATATAATTAAAAATTAGTACTGACAGTTCCGAAAGTGAAATCGATATTGCCAAATTAACAATGGGAATTATTTTTTTCAGTGAAATTGAACAAAAATAGATACATTAAATTTATTACATAAAAAGTATTTTTTAGTTCCCTGCATTTTTTTTATATTATAAGATAGCAAACAAGCAGATGGGTCTCCTGATGGAAAGAGTCAACCATCGACCATAGACACCAAAGATGTTAATGGTGCGTTGCTATCTTGTGGCGAGATCTTATGCCACGTGCCACGTCTCCGAACCGAAACATGACAGTTACAAGCACTGACGCTATTGCGGCAGGAATTGGTAAGACAGTGGTACCAGACCCGGGCGAGACAATGCAGAACTCTACCACCTAGTAGCCACGATGGTAGTGACTCGTATAGCCAAACGGTCGCCTTTTACGACCTGCCTGGTAGAGCGGTAGTCAGTATTTTTTTAAGAAAAGCTCTATGTCTCGTATCATTGAAGCTCTCGCCTGCGGTTCGGCCTTCAAACTCATACTCGACTTCAATTGTCTATTTCGCGGCCTTTCCAATAATGTAGTATTATTTGTGTTTGTCAGAACGAGCTGGTGTGCTGTGGGGTCCTGTCTGGTAACCGCAACTTCGAGGGTCGTATCCACCCCAACACGCGGGCTAATTACCTCGCATCCCCACTGTTGGTCATCGCGTACGCGCTCGCTGGGACTGTGGACATCGATTTTGAGACACAACCACTCGGTAAGATATTTATTTTTTATTACCTCGCTGTTGCCTGCGTCTTCGTCCGCGCGGAGTTCGTTTACTCCGCACAGCTTCTCCTCCGTAGGTGATAGCGTGATAATATGTAGCCTATATGTTGACCCGACCTATTAGTAATATTCATGCAAAATTTGAAGTAAATCCATGCAGTACTTTTTGAGTTTACCCCGGACATATATACAGACAAACAGACAAAAATTCTAAAAACTATATTTTTGGCTTCGATATCGATTGTAGATCACGCCCCAAGTATTCTTTTAAAAAAATATTCAATGTACAGTTTTGACTTTCCTACGATTTTATTATATGTATAGATTCGTCACTCCAAAAAACACTCAAAGGATGTACAAAATCAAAATGGCCTGTGTTCTTTATATTTACACATAATGAATTAACGCAAAGAAGCTATTGGTACTGTTAATACTGTATACAAATAAACAAGACGTGTGGCACTCGGAGACTGCCGCGGTAAAGCTATTGCATAGCATTTTTTATCAACTTATGCAATTACAATTATATATTTATTTTATTTATGCAGTATTTTTTTTTCTTTGTTTATTCATATTTAAAACACTTTGTACACAAATTATACGAGTACAGATATTCACTGTTGTACGTAGATGATAAATACCTATACACCTATATACTTTCTCACAAACAGCTGATTACGGTAGTTTTCCAATACAACCAATGCCACCTAAAGGCGGGTTGCTGAACTAAAGAGACAAGCGTGATATTCCAAAAAGTCATTAAAAGTTCTGGTAGTTATCGATAGATGGAAAAACTAAAAAGTATCACCGCTGTGCCGGTCGGAGTGGGGGTTGTTAGGTTTTTTCGTTACGGAATTTCTGGATTCGCTCTCCACGCTCAAGGCCCGCGATAGAAGCTATGCAATAGCTTAAAAAAGTAAGAAAATATGAATATGTATATATAAACAAACAGAAAGGGATTTACCATATGCCATCACGCTAATTTTTTTTAGTTTGTTCGAAACTGAACAAATGGGAGGAATACATCAATTTTATCAGATATATTATTATAGCTAGTTTTTAAAGAATCGCCTCTGTGGTCTATCGCTCCAACGTTGGCGTTGACCACATGAGGTCCCGGGTTCGATTCCCGAGTCGGGCACTTTAAAAAAGTGTTTTTTCAGTTTTCTGAGAAACACAATGTTGCCCGGGATTGGAAAGTGCCCGGTTGGCGATAGGCTTGCCACCTATCACATTTGTGGGACCAAGTGACTTCGGCTAATCGTGGGTGCACTTGTTGTACCTCTGCCTACCCCTTCGGAGATACGGGCGTGAAGATACTTTTTTTTTAAAGAATTAAATGACGAAAGAATTTTTGTCCGTAAAGTTATTTTATCAAATGTGTTACGAATAGGGTACCTGGGATTTTTTCTCGGTACGTGAACATTAATCTCATCCAGTATATCTACGGAAATAGCAGTACCATGAGTATGAGTTTCCGCCGTGTTGGTCCCGGCCTCCTTTGAAGAATAGGCCAACTGCCGTTCTGCCAGGCAGGTCGTAAATGGCGACCGATTGGCTATACGAGTCACTACCATCGTGGCTACTAGGTGGTAGAGTTCTGCATTGTCTCGCCCGGGTCTGGTACCACCGCCTTACCTATTCCTGCCGCAATAGCGTCAGTGCTTGTCGCTGTCGTGTTCCGGTGTGGAAGGTAAGGTAGCCGGTAAACTTATGCATGTGGCATTAGACCTCGCCACAAGATAGCAACGCACCATTAACATCTTTGGTGTCTATAGGCGATGGTTGACTCTTTCCATCAGGAGACCCATCTGCTTGTTTGCTATCTTATGATATAAAAAAAGACGTGTGGCACTCGGAGACTGCCGCGGTAAAGCTATTGCATGGCATTTTTTATCAACTTATGCAATTACAATTATATATTTATTTTATTTATGCAGCATTATTTTTTCTTTGTTTATTCATATTTAAAACACTTTGTACACAAATTATACGAGTACAGATATTCACTGTTGTACGTAGATGATAAATACCTATACACCTATATACTGTCTCACAAACAGCTGATTACGGTAGTTTTCCAATACAACCAATGCCATCTAAAGGCGGGTTGCTGAACTAAAGAGACAAGCGTGATATTTCAAAAATTCATTAAAATATAAATACCAGAATTTATCGATAGATGGAAAACTAAAAAGTGTCACCGCTGTGCCGGTCGGAGTGGAGGGTGTTAGGTTTTTTTCGTTACGGAATTTCTGGATTCGGTCTCCACGCTCAAGGCCCGCGATAAAAGCTATGCAATAGCTTAAAAAAAGAAAAAAAGAGTAATTTTGTGTAGCATTAAGATATCTAGTATTTTTCTTCGATATTTCGATTCGATATCGTATTGGCCTTTTGAAGTTAAACATATATACAAGCTGTCACACCTGTAAAAGCGAGAAGTCGTTGGTTGAGAGACATCTACTGAATCTATTGCAACCATATTTACTTGTATCACATAAATAAATAAATAAATATTCACAGGACAAATTACACTGACTGATCTAACCCCAAAGTAAGCAAATTATTTGCTTGTGTTATGGGTGTTAGTCAACGATACTAATACATAGAAATACCTATATAAATACTGTCACAAGCATAATAAACACCCAAACCCGGAAATACAAACATTTATGCTCATCACACAAGTGCTTGTCCCCATCGGGGATCGAACCCGAGCCCTGTCGATTACGTAGTCAGGGTCGCTAACCACTCGACCAAAGGGGTGGTCATGTTTAAAATCATGAAAAAAAAATGTCAGTGTCAAATTTATGGTTTTATTGAAAAATACTTATAAAGAAGAAGAAGAAGAAGAAAAATACTAATGACGTATTTCATATTATGCGCTCTTTCTATGACACGTTGTATATATTTTTATTTTTTATGTATTGTTTATTTGCTTATATCATAAGAAAGCAAACAAGCAGATGGGTCTCCTGATGGTAAGAGTCAACCATCGCCTATAGACACCAAAGGTGTTAATGGTGCGTTGCTATCTTGTGGCGAGGTCTAATGCCATATGCATAAGTTTACCGACTACCTTAGTCTCCAAACCGGAACACGACAGTGACAAGCACTGACACTATTGCGGCAGGAATAGGTAAGGCGGTGGTACCAGACCTGGGCGAGACAATGCAGAACTCTACAACCTAGTAGCCACAATGTTAGTGACTCGCATAGCCAATCGGTGGCCTCTTACGATCAGCCTGTCAGTACGGCATTGTGGTCTACTCTTCAAATGGAGCCCGGACTAATTCGGGGAATTCTCAATTTATATAAAAACAATAGAATGTATGACAATAATTGCATTTCGAATTAATATTTGTTTTTCTCCCCCTTCTTGTTATCCAGGCAAGCGTGAAGATGGATCAGCGGTGTATCTTCGTGATATTTGGCCGACGCGTGCCGAAATACAGGCAGTGGAGAACAAATACGTAATCCCTGGAATGTTCAAAGAGGTAAGAAAAAAATATCATATTTATATATAACCACCCCGTTGGTCGAGTGGTTAGCGACCCTGACTACGCAATCAATAGGGCTCGGGTTCGATCCCCGACGGGGACAAGCATTTGTGTGATGAGCATAAATGTTTGTATTTCTGGGTTTGGGTGTTTAATATATATATTCTGGTATTTATATATGTATATCTATGTATAAGTACCGTTGACTAACACCCATAACACAAGCAAATAATTTGCTTACTTTGGGGTTAGATCAGTCAGTGTAATTTGTCCCGTGAATATTTATTTATCTCTCGATAAAGTGGTATTATAATTAATGTTTGTTAGAATGAAACACTGACTCGTATTTATCCACGTATATTTCTCGATTGTAGAACTCAACCAATATAAAAATGCTAACAGTTCAAGTAACACAGTGTGATATTAACTATTGCGCGATTTAAAAATAATCAGCGCCATCTATTGGTAGACGGACAAATTACACTATACTTACATTTATTTTACTCAATGTTCGAGTGGTTATTGACCAACGATAATGCAATCGAGGCTCGGGTTTGATTCCCTATAGATAAAACTTTAAATATATTTTTATAAACATATTTTCTAACTTCATTTTCAGCGTGGGCTGATAAAGTTACGAATGGTAATATATAAAAATAATACGAATTACTTAAAAATCAGCGTTTAGAATTAACATTTTTATGCAAAGTATATCGATCGTACTATAAGCTTGAAGCGTTACTAGTTCTATCAGGTGTCTTACCATTATATTTAAAAATTCAGCATCGGGCTTCAATATAATATAATTCTAAGAATTTTAAACCTAAAATGTATCAACCTGCGAGCTCAAACAAAAATACGTCGCCTTTTTACTCTCGTGGTCGATGTTACTGCTAAAGTAATTGATGTATGGCAGTCGCGTTGGTGTTGTTCAATCAAAGGACGGCGTTTGTATAATTTTTTACCACGCCTCCGGGACCCCTCAAATAAAACGTAGATGGCTATTTCCATTTCATTGTGTTGCGTAGTTTCTCACTAGGCATGTAATTTTAAAGCTAAATTCTCGTTTAAATGAATTCCTTCTCCATTTCTATTTACAATTTAATACATTAAATTGTAAATAGAAACAAACTGCACATCATATTCATTGGGAGTGTAATCTGGCAAAACTAACGTATTATAAAGCTTGATAGTTTCCGATGCATATCCGTTGTAATTTACTACTCCGACCTTGTGGGAACGCGTGGAAACTTTCGTGATTTCAAGCGATTTTGTCATACTACTGGAAGCAAAATTAAGTAGACTGTTTTGGTAGTTCCTCAATTTTTGAACTACCGTGATCCAATAGAAATCCGGTGTAACGATAGACCACGCTCGCGCACGGACATCTTATCGCACCATCGTTATCAGATTTTATCACGCAGCATACACGTGAATTTCTAGTATATAAGCTTAATGTAAAACCCAGTTAAATTACAGTTAATAAAACACATTTATCAACCGATGTGTGACTGTCATTTAGTCGACGTAATATCAGGCTTAACCTAATTAAAGTCTAATTTTGTTGCATTTTTGTATATCCGATTCATTAATTATAGTGAAAACAAGCCTATTGTTTTGCTATAGCAGAAGTGATGTTCCAGGTGTACGCGAGGATAGAACAAGGGTCGCCATCTTGGCAGACGCTGGATGTGCCGCAGGGAAAGCTGTACAGCTGGGACCTCAATTCCACCTACATCAAGAAACCACCCTTCTTCGACGGCATGACGAAGGTAATACACACATACTTCGAAATACAGATATAGGTATACAGACGTATGGACAGACATATACAGATGTAAAGACATATATGTGTTTTTGAAGTTATACTTCTTTTGGCGCATTACGGAAAAATCATGAGAGTAAATTTTTATGATGATATGCACGCACACACAGTCTGGAAAACCGACATGTGATTAAGTACCTAATCAACATTTTAGTTTTTCGAAAAATTTATCAACATTAAAAGTATTATATATATATATATTTAATATATCAACATCAAAAGTATTATATATATATATATATATATATATATATATATATATATATATATATATATCACACTAACTGAAAACTGAAATGATTTAAAAGTAATTTACTCGAAAATTGACTATTAGAATGACAAAACTCAGTATTTTCAAATCAAATTTGAATCTAATTTAAAACTGAATTTACTTTAACAATTATTCACAAAATAACACACCTTTTAATATTAAAAAAAAAACAATAAATAATTTTAAAACAACCGGTAACTTTCAAATCAAAATTATCAAAACAAAATAATAACCAAAAAGCAAAAATAATATGGAACGAACTCACAGTACGTAGCGTCGAAACCAACGACCTTTCTTGTCAACGTCTGAGCGGCAAATGTGCCTGAGATCGACTGAGATGCGGTTTTTATAGAACCAAAGTGGTTATCGACGCCGCCTACAGTGATTTCTGCTTATAATATAATATATAATAATTTTATATTATAAGATAGCAAACAAGCAGATAGGTCTCCTGATGGAAAGAGTCAACCATCGTCTATAGGCACCAAACATGTTAATGGTGTATATCCATCCATCAGTGATGTTGGCCATGTGGCGAGGTCTAATGTCATATGCATAAGTTTACCGGCTACCTTACCCTCCAAACCGGAACACGACAGTGACAAGCACTGACGCTATTGCGGCAGGAATAGGTAAGGCGGTGGTACCAGACCCGGGCGAGACAATGCAGAACTCTACCACCAAGTGGCCACGATGGTAGTGGCTCCCATAGCCATTCGGTTAATCTTCTTAAAGAAATCCTGGACCAACACGATGTAACATATCATTCAAGTGTAAAATTAATATTATAATATTTTTAGCAACTACCCCCAATCCGCAACATAGAGAAGGCGAGGTGTCTCCTGTTGTTGGGCGACTCGGTGACGACGGACCACATCTCTCCCGCCGGCTCCATCGCCAGGAACTCTCCTGCTGCCAGGTTCTTGGCTGGTAGAGGGTAAGAACCTACAATCAATGTTAATCTGTACAAATAAATAAAATTAGAATATATGTTTATTAAAAATAACCACTTACTAAATACATATGGAAACATGGTACATATACAAGAAAAACAATTTTTACAATTGTTGTCTGACTGTCTGTTTACTCTGGCTAATTTTTGAAACCACTGGACCAATTTTAACGGTATTTTCACTGACACATAGCTTATATAATAAGAAATAACTTAGGCTGCTTTTCTTTTAGAAAAAATCCCACGCGGACAAAGACGCGAGGGCAACTAGTTAATATTATAAATGCGAAAGTTTGGATGTTAGAATGGATGGATGTTTATTATTCAATTACGCAAAAACTACTGAAAGTTGGATGAAAGAATTATGAGAATCCATACTAAGTTGGCCTCAAAAGCTACACATGTTGATATAATGTTTATCGTATTGTTATAAATTATTAATTTGTTCTAAAACTTAAATTTTATCACGGACACTTTATAATGCTAAAATTCTCGAAACTCCTTCAAAGAATAATATTACTTAAATTCACAATTATTACATTATATTTCAAGCCATTCACGTCGCAATATATCGTCAACATAGATATAATACATTTTTATATCACTCATTTAATTATTATTATTATTATTATTTTCTACTCTCTACCCTGTCCTGTTTTCTAGCCTAACCCCCCGCGAATTCAACTCATACGGGTCACGGCGCGGCAACGACGCGGTCATGTCGCGCGGGACATTCGCCAACATCCGGCTCGTCAACAAGATGTCGCCCACGCCCGGGCCCAAGACCACGCACCATCCCAGCGGAGACGTCATGGACATATACGACGCCGCCGACAGGTGAGATGTAGCACATGACACAGGTGACGTCTCACATGACACAGGTAACGTCTCACATGACACAGGTAACGTCTCACATGACACAGGTAACGTCTCACATGACACAGGTGACGTCTCACATGACACAGGTAACGTCTCACATGACACAGGTAACGTCTCACATGACACAGGTAACGTCTCACATGACACAGGTAACGTCTCACATGACACAGGTAACGTCTCACATGACACAGGTAACGTCTCACATGACACAGGTAACGTCTCACATGACACAAGTAACGTCTCACATGACACAGGTAACGTCTCACATGACACAGGTAACGTCTCACATGACACAGGTAACGTCTCACATGACACAGGTAACGTCTCACATGACACAGGTAGTCTCACATGACACAGGTAGTCTCACATGACACAGGTAGTCTCACATGACACAGGTAACGTCTCACATGACTCAGGTAACGTCTCACATGACAGGTAGTCGCACATGACACAGGTAACGTCTCACATGACACAGGTAGTCTCACATGACACAGGTAGTCTCACATGACACAGGTAGTCTCACATGACACAGGTAGTCTCACATGACACAGGTAACGTCTCACATGACTCAGGTAACGTCTCACATGACAGGTAGTCGCACATGACACAGGTAACGTCTCACATGACACTGGTAACGTCTCACATAACACAGGTAACGTCTCACATGACACAGGTAATGTCTCACATGACACTGGTAACGTCTCACATGACACAGGTAACGTCTCACATGACTCAGGTAATGTCTCATATGACTCAGGTAATGTCTCACATGACACAAGTAACGTCTCGCATGACACAGGTAACGTCTCACATGACACAGGTAACGTCTCACATGACTCAGGTAATGTCTCATATGACTCAGGTAATGTCTCACATGACACTGGTGACGTCTCACATGACACAGGTAACGTCTCACATGACTCAGGTAATGTCTCACATGACACTAGTAACGTCTCACATGACACAGGTAATGTCTCACATGACACTGGCAATGTCTCACATAACACAAGTTAAAAAGGTAAAATTTAAACATTAAAAAGGTAAAAATAATTAAATTTGCTATTATCCGCGAACTTTTTTTGTGTCCCGCCATGGTACCAAAAAGAAAGACGTCGGTTTAATAAATGGATAAAATTCATCGATATGTCTGTCTGTCTGTTTGTTCCGGCTAATCTCTAGAATGGCTGGACCGATTTTGACGGGAATTTCATTGGCAGATAGGTGATGTGATAGGAAGTAACTTAGGCTATTTATTTTAGAAACTTCCATGCAGACGAAGTCGCGGGCTCAACTAGTATATAATACAACACGAAACAGGAAACACATCTCATGATACAGGTAATTTAATAAATGACAAACATAACACACCGGATGACAGATCTACAAAAATTATCACAAGACACAAGACATGATACAACACGACACAGAAAACACAACATATTACACACTAGCTGTTACCCGCGGCTTCGCTCGCGCATATTTACATTAGAACTTATTTTAACCTTGCTTTGTAAGCTACTTCTCTTATTTTACCCCTTTAGGGGTCAAAATTTGAAAAACGCTTAAACACGTAATTCATTATTTTTTTGTACTCAATTCATACGAAATTTCATGCAAATATGTCCAAGAAATAAAATGTTTCATACAAACTTTTATTCTCCATTTCACCCCCTTCGGGGTTGAATTTTGAAAAATCCTTAAATGCCTACATCATAGAATAGAATAGAATAGAATAGAATATATTTTATTTGCATGAATATGGGTTACAATAAATAGGTCTTACATTTTTCAGATCGCCATAATCTACCGGCAATGCCGGTGTGCAAATACATACTATAATCTACTTAATCATAATTAATGTTCGTATTTTATAAATTTAAGGTCATGAACTATCTTACAATTAATTAAACTCATAGAATCTATATAAAAAAAAATGTCCAATTACATGTTATTATTAATACCTATATTATATCTGATAATGCATCTTTAATTATATTTTTGTCCAGGATCATATTACTATAGAACATTAATAAATATAAAAATTTAGTGAAAAATGAGTAAGAAGAACATTAACTTCTTATTGTGTTATTTGATTATTTAATTTCACATTTCACATTTGTTTATTTAGTGTCGTTATACATATTTAAAAAACTTAAAATATATTAAGAGTCAGATTTAAAATTTAAGTCATGATTATAAAAAAATAAAAATAAAAAAAAATAATATAAGTGTATGTCAGATTATATTACATTATTAATTTAATTATGTATATGAGTAACAGCTAATCATTCAAGTTAAAATGTAATCTTATTTTATTATTTCATTAAAATAATTATTTAAATTTATCATTTATAAAATCATTCACAGAATAATAAGCTTTTTTAGACAATAAATTAAACAAAGCACAACGAAACTTTTTAAATGGTAAATCCTTAATATTTTCGGGAATATGATTATAAATGCGAATACTCATACAAAAAACATTTCTTTTATATAACTGAAGTCTTTGATTTGGGATACATAACTTATTTTTAAACCTAATCTCTCTATTTGAACATTCACTTTTTTTTGTAAATAGATTTATATTTTTTTTTACAAAATTACCCATTTCAAAAATGTAAAGACATGGAAGTGTCAGAATTTTTAGTGATAAAAATAATGGTTTGCAGGTGTCCATACAACTTTTACCACATATCGCGCGTATAATCTTTTTTTGTACCCTAAATAATTTTAAATTATCGACACTGTTACCCCATAAAATAATACCGTATCTCAGTACCGATGATATATATCCATGATAAGCAAGTAAGGCTGCCTTTGTTGTCGATGTTTCTCTTAAACGCCTAATTACATACACGAATCTATCCAGCTTTAAAATTAAATTTTCTATATGCGTCTTCCAATTGCAGTATTTATCTATAAATATTCCTAGAAATTTTGTTGATTCCACATTTGCAATTTTAACGTTGTCTATTGTTATTTTTACATTTTGTTTATTGCATTGTTGATTACGTGTTTGAAATTGTATTATTTTAGTTTTGCTTAGGTTTATTTTTAAACCATTTGATTGAAGCCAACCTATAGCTTTATTAACAGTGTTTCTTGTTTCTATTTCTATATTTTCATAATTTTTACTATTTACAAAAAGAGTTATATCATCCGCAAACATTACACATTTATGTTCAATAGCATTTGGAAAGTCATTTATCGAGACCAGAAAGAATAAAGGTCCTAAAATGCTACCTTGTGGAATACCATGATTATTTATTAGGTCAGTTGACTTATATACTTTTTTGATTTTATTAATAGTTTTTTTAATTTCTACTCGCTGGACTCTGTCCTTTAAATAACTGCTTATCCACTCATACGCTTTACCTCTAATTCCGTATTTATATAGTTTTTCTAATAATGTTTTATGGGAGACTAGGTCAAACGCTTTACTCATATCTAGGAAAATTGCTATACAATTTTTATTACAGTCTAGACTTTCAGTAATCATTTTAATTAGTGTGTAACAAGCCAACTGTGTTGATCTTCCCTTCCTAAAGCCGTATTGTTCATTTGTTAGTATTTTGTGTTTTTCAAGAAAACTGTACAGCTTATCATGCATGACTTTTTCAAAAATTTTTGCTATAACGGGAATCAGGGTAATGGGTCTGTAATTGTCTATCTCCTGTCGATTCCCTTTTTTGAAGAGGGGGTGAATAATGGATATTTTTAATCTCGATGGAAATTTCCCGTCTAGAAAAGAGAGATTAATAATGTACGCTAATGGTTTCGCAATTAAAACAGCACTTTTTTTTAGAATTTCTGTAGTTATTTGATCATATCCAGTAGATTTTGTTTTCCTTAACTGCTTTATTGTTTTTATAATATCTGTTTCATCTACAGGAGTAATGAACATTGTATCAGTATTATTTTTAACTGTCGTACTGCAATTTCTACTACTAATTTGGGATGAAGAATTTTCATTTGAGATATCTATATAATAATTGTTAAAAATATTACTAATTTTCAATGGATCTGAATAGGTTGAATTGTTAAAATGTATGTGGTCAATCTCTGCATAGGAGTCCTGGGTAGAAGAGATATCTTTTATAATATTCCACGAGGCTTTGCATTTATTTTTTGAGTTTTCAAGATATTTTGTGGATGCTAACTTTTGCGCTGTTAATATACATTTTTTTAAAAGTGTGCTGTATTGTTTATAAATTTTTTGGTTTATTTTTTTATCGCTTACATTTAAACAGTATTTTAAATATAAAGTTCTTTTTTTTTACACAACATCTTTTAATACCTTTAGATATCCATCTATTTTTTAGCTTTTTGTTTTTTATTCTTACGTTGATTTCAGGAAAGCACAAATCATAGAAAAGCATAAAATCGTCATGAAATAAATTAAACGCTTCTTCGGTATCTGTCTGATTTAACACATTACTAAAACTTAAAGATGATAAGCAATTAAGAAATTTATCAATATTTTCTGTACTATAGAGACGTTTTTTTTCTACCCATGTATCACAGGGATTTTTAAAAGATGAAAGTATGTTTAAATCTACGGTAATTATCTGACCTGTTTCATGGTCTGATAAATCTAGGTATAAAACGTCTGACTTAACTGTGTGTATGTTACTTATAATTAGATCTAAGCAAGCTTTTCTCCTCGTTGGTACTGATATGTGATTGGTGAGATTATAGTTACATAATATCGAAAAAAGGTCTTTCGATAGATTATTATTTTTAAGTATATTTATGTTCCAATCTCCGCATAGAATAATTTTTTTCTTATTGGATTTTGTAAAAGTGTGTAATAATAATTCTAACTTTTCGAGAAAATGACGGGCATCAGATGAGGGCGTGCGGTAAATACATATAATCATTAATTTGAATTTTAGTATCTCAACTCCACAACATTCGAAAACATACGGAACCTGAAATGAGTTGAGATCAATTTTTTTGAAAAGTAAGTCTTTTTTCACCATTATACAGGTCCCTCCCCGTTTTTCATTCTCACGGTTAAAAGAAGACCCTAAGATGTATCCCTTTAATTTTAAGTTTAGCTCTGTTCCACTTTTGACAAATGTTTCTGAGAAACATAGCACATCTAATTTATCACCTTTATTTGTCAGTTCAGAAACAGCTATATCTACTAAATCAATTTTATTTAAAATCCCCGCAATATTTTGATGAAAAAGCTTAAATTTCGCCTTGGTCACGAAAAAATGACGCTTGCGAGGACGTTTGTTTATTTTTAGATATTGAATTTTGCTTTTTGGCCTGGATCAAGTTAAACATATACGGAATTGTACCTTTTTTTAATTGTCTTTGTCTGACCATGTGTTCAATTTTATCTTTATATTCTTGATATGTAATTTTTTCACTTGTATTGACTGGTTTAAAATTATATGTAGTCTTATACGCAGTGCTACATGTTTTTTTATTATAAGGTAAAAAACGTTGTACATAGGTATCATGTTCAATTTCCATATTTATTTTAAAAACTAAATAGTCGAAAATATTTTTATATGAGTATGCATTTTGAAGTGAATGACATTTAAAGTAGTTGTTGAAATCTATAAAATTACAATTTTTATATTGTTGACACAACTGTTTTAAATTAAAGTTTAACAAATTTGTGTTTAAATAAGGATTGTGTCTAACACTTAATACAAAAACTTGATTACAGTTTTTCAAATTATTTAAAGTGTTACATAAAGCTGAAAATAAAGAATAAGGCTTGTAGTCGTTTGAACCAACTGAAATAATAACTGTATCTTTTTTTGAAAGTTGTAATAATTCATGTGCATTTTTCAAAATTTCTGTAGAACTAGCATTTGGTTTTATATATGAAGAAACTCTATTCACGCAATTTGATTTGTATTTAATAAAGTTTAGTGATAAATTACGCACTTGTTGATCCCCAAAAATAGTAAGGTCAGTTTTTTCATTCCAAAAGTTCGTCATGGAGGCAGTTGGCATACTGGTAACGCCATCTATTGCAAAGGATTCATAACAGATGACATTTGGCATTTGCATATCACAGCAGCTTATTAATTTTTTACTACCGTCTTTCTCACTTTCAGAGTTGTTTATTCGATTTTCTTTATTAGATAAAATAGTTGATGATGTAGTCGGAATGTGTTTTTGTGGCGTTGGTGTTAATATTTTTTGTTTTAATTGTGGTGTAGAGAGTTTAGATGGTGTACTATGGTCACTAACTTTTTGTAGAGTATCAATAATTTTGCATTGTTCTTGATTTTCTCTCCGCAACAATCGAATTTCGCAATTGAGGTTCAATATTTCTTTGTGAGCGCATTCTAATTCGGTTTCCAAATAACGCAACTTGCTTTTTAGTTCTTCAACCGTAGATGTATCCAAATCATTTAAAGTAGGCAAACTTCTGTTATTTTCTGCATCTATAAATGAATCTAGTGATTGTTCTGACGAATGTATAGTGCTACTGTGCAAGCTCGACATTGAAAGTGATCGTATATTTTTCTTTCGGTAAGTAATATTTTCCATTTTCAATCAGAAACTTTCAATTTTATCAGAAGAAAATGTTAATATATATGTATCTATCCTGTTTTATTTATTCTAAGCCTCGTACTTTGTGTGATAATTTAAGTATATTGGTCTAATATCTGAGAAAAAATTCCATAGAATACGATATCTTTGTGTATAATTAAGTTTTATATGTTTCTTGATAGATGTCGCTGTCGTAAATGAGTAGGTAAGAATTTTCTTTTGAATATATGTTAACGGATTCAATACACTTTTCAATAAAAAATATAAGTTATTACTTTCTTCAAATACATTTTTTCAGCATTTTTTTCATTTAGTATGATAAATCAGTAGAATACCTCATTTGTTTTGCGATGAAAAGGTTTAATTTCTGTTCGTGAAGATTTATTCTGACCACTTGAACTATATCACTACATATTTTTTCATTTTACGAGATATTTTTTAGATAACATTGTCACTAAAAGCTTTTGTAATTAGGATCACTTTTATATTATTTTCACTCAAAATAAACTATTTGGTAATTTTTAAATTAAATATTTTACTGAGGCATATGTTATATGGCTACGACGGTGGCGCCAATCTTAAGAGAAATATGTGTGCGAAATTTCAAATTTCTAGCCTTAAGGGTTTGGCCTGTGCGTTGATACCTCAGTCAGTCACTTTTGCCTTTTATATAGGTATTTAGATTATTTATCTTGATAACTTTTTGAAATTTCTCTTTTATTTACAGATACGCGAAAGAAAACGTGCCTTTGATCGCCATTGTGGGAAAAGACTACGGTTCTGGTTCGAGTCGAGACTGGGCCGCGAAGGGACCTTTCTTATTGGTAATACATTCTCATTTGATCATGAAAAACACGAAATAAAGAAAACAAGGGGAAGTGAAGAGTGGGCGTGCCGTGTGCGTCACTATTATGCGCTTTTACTCTAAATTGCCTTAGTGATACTTACCATATCGTTAGGAGATAGTCGTCGTGCGAAAATCTATTATACACTGAATTATGCCGTATTGTGCCATCCTTAAATGCAGAAATGATAGTAGAATACAGATGATTAAAAATGGAGATATTTCATATCATTCGAAAGTACAATTTTCATTTTATTTTAATTAAATTCCTGATTTAATATAATCTCTAATGATATAATAGAAAGTCAAGCTAAAATCAGCCGTACACCTTACATATAAAGTTCATTTTAGGTTGACCTAATTTTTCTAGAAAGATATACGTAATGACAGTCATTACGTATATCGTTCTAGAAAGTTCTCTACTCAAATATGATCAACTGAAAACTACGGAAAATAATGCTGCTATCTATTGTAGAATAGCGAAACTATTACGATCTTAAGTTTCACTATTGTACAAATAGATGAGTCTATTTTGAATAGACTACAAAAGGATGTAAATACTCTTTTTTTTTTGTAGGAAAATAAAATTAATTGTAACGCAGTTTGGTATATTTTTAAATGTTCTGTTTGTGTGTTTCGGATTATTGCTGTTTAAAATGAAAACGACCAATGAAACAATGTTTACATTAGTAGTTTATATGCAATAATGCTTATTTTATGTGTGAGTGTGGCGATCGCGGTCCTGATACAAATGTTTGTACTTGCCAATTCCGTTGTTTTCTTTATTTCGTGATGAAAAAGACTGCATTGTCCATTCCTAAAAATAAATCAGTTGTTAACTCATACGTCCAAGCTTAATTAGACCTTAACTCAATTACTTTAGTGTATATTTTCTATCGTCTCGATGTTCGATGTGAACTGTAGGGCTGTCACGAATGAATCTTGGAAATACAAGTTATCAAGTTAATTTAACAACGCCTATTGATCATTTTGCACTCACCGTGTTTCATGCGATAGGTATTTATTTTGCATAACTACATAGAGTGATGAAGGCTTGTAAATACACATAACATACAAGTCAACAAAGGTTTCGGCCGGTTGAAAAACGTTCTGAGGAACAATTTGATTGTTGGTGTGCCCCAAGGTGGAATTGTATCTCCATTGCTTTTCTCTATCTTTAACAAACAAAATCACTAATCTGTATTTTCAAACAGTCATCTGAACGCTGCAGACTTACAGATTCAATTAAGTTTCATTCTCACCATCTTGATGACTGGAATCCACAACTGTGCGATTATTGAGGAGCTCTTTGTCCCGCACTACTCAGTGAAACCAATTACCGGCTGGGTGTTCCCGAACTGATACGACTTTGGGACCTTTAAGACAAGAGCTTAATCATTCTTAAAAGACAGATAATTCAACCAAGACTTCTGGTAGTGTAGTTATAAAATAACGAACACGCAGATCGATCTTCTGATATAAAGAGACAAGCATTGCCTATAGACACCAAAGATGTTAATGGTGCATTTTTTTAAAATATCATGAGATAGCAACCAAGCTGATGGCTTTCTTGATAGAAAGATAAACCTTTACCAATAGACACCAAAGATGATAATAGAGCATTTTTTATCACCAAAAGACAACAAAGAAGCAGATGGTGCTCTAGATAGAGAGAGCATTATTTTTTTGTTTTTAAATTTAAATTAGAATAAGCGTTTGTCTTCCATTTCAACTGATGGAAAGTGTCGATGAAAACGTAGGTGGTACACGCTAGAGATGGTAAAATTATATTACAGTTATTTCAGTAATTATTTATATTATTATTTGTTACTAACTGACCCAGCAAACGTTGTTCTGCCTTTTTAACTACTTTTTTTTTTTTTTTCTATATTTTCTCTCCTTTTAATCCTTCCCTAGACTTCAACAATTAATAAATTAAAATTAGCCAAATCGGTTCAGTCGTTCTTGAGTTTAAGTGAGACTAACGAACAGCAATTGATTTATATATATATATATATATATATATATATATATATATATATATATATATATATATATATATATAAATTAATGTAAAAAATATGTAGTTTCATACATATCATAAAATAAAATGTTTGCTAACTCAGTGAAAAATAATGAAGACACGTGACATAAATCGAAAGCTTGAACAATTAACCATTTCAATTTGTCTTACGAAATTTTCATAATGGTTGTCCCTCTCTCTCTCGTGTCAGTCGCGAGAGGTGAGCCGTTTACGTCTTCCGCGTTTAAAATCCAATGTTCCAAATGATCCAAATGATACGAATGTTCTTACTATAATATCAGAGGGCTAAGTGTGAGTTTTTCTTTTCGCATTCGATCGTGAGCGCATTTCGAGTTTACTAGGAATTTGTATGTGATTTGTACAGCGCCATCTAGTGGTAAACGTGAGAAACCAGTTTACCACTAGGTGGCGCTGTACAAATCACATACAAATTCCTAGTAAACTCGAAATGCGCTCACGATCGAATGCGAAAAGAAAAACTCACACTTAGCACTCTGATTCGAATCACTGAATCACTTTAAAGAAACGACTCCCAGAGTAGTTTTTGCAAAGAGCTATACAAGACTGGTACGCGCCCATCCAATAGAAACATATTCACTCCACTCTTAAAGATTCAAGGATTGTATTTGTCAGGAAAAATAGACTCCGTGTTGGTTCCGAGCTCCTTTGAAGAATAGACCAACTGCCGTTCTGCCAGGCAGGTCGTAAAAGGTGACCGATTGGCTATGCGAGTCACTACCATCCTGGCTACTAGGTGGTAGAGTTCTGCATTGTCTCGCCCGGATCTGGTACCACCGCCTTACCTATTCCTGCCGCAATAGCGTCAGTGCTTGTCGCTGTCGTGTTCCGGTTAGGAGGGCAAGGTAGTCGGTAAACTTATGCATGTGGCATTAGACCTCGCCATAAGATAGCAACGCACCATTAACACCTTTGGTGTCTATAGGCGATGGTTGACTCTTTCCATCAGGAGACCCATCTGCTTGTTTGCTATCTTATGATAAAAAAAATCCAGGCTGTTCGTTACAAATTTTAGCGACTCGAATCAAAAATGATTCATTTAAATTAGAAACACTTGAGACCTGCAAACTATGACTGAAACTCCTAAGCACAAAATCAAAGAATGTTTTATTCAAATAAACCTTTATAAGCACTTTCGATGAGTCGACATTTTAAAAATTAATACCGAATCGGAACGCGACACTACACTGAAAGAATCCGGTGGAAGAAACTCGACGGGCTTGTCTTTATGTCTATATTTTTTTATATAATAAAAGCATTATAAAATTTCAAAATAACTTAATATTACAAATAAAATATAAGAGATTTGTTTGAGGTGCGACTAAACGAAGCATTAATTGATTAATATTAACCCTCAGGGTATTCGAGCAGTGATAGCGGAGTCGTTTGAGAGAATCCATCGCTCCAACCTGGTGGGTATGGGCATCATCCCGCTGGAGTTCCTGCCCGGGCAGTCTGCCACCAGCCTGGGGCTCACCGGGGCTGAGACATTCTCCATCACCGTGCCGGAGAACATCGTGCCGCATCATCAAGTCACTGTCCAGGTAATGGAGAATTACTGCTGAGGAATTATGCGAAGGTCAGGTCTAAGAGATATACTTATGAATTATTGGAGAATTCGTACTAGGGCAAAATTGTTAAAGGTATTTCTGAATGAGTGGAGAGCTTATACTGGGACCGAATGTGAGTTATTTTACTGAATGAATGGAAAGCTTATACTAGGACAGTGTGTGAGAGATATTTTACAGAATGAACGGAGAGCTTATACTGGGACCGAATGTGAGTTATTTTACTGAATTAATGGGAAGTTTATAATAGGACAGTGTGTGAGAGTTATTTTACTGAACGAATGAGTTTATACTTGGGCCGAAACTGTGTTATTTTACTGAATGATTGGGAAGCTTATACTAGGACAGTGTGTGAGAGTTATTTTACTGAATAAATGGAGAACTTATACTGGGAACGAATGTGAGTTATTTTACTGAATTAATGGGAAGCTTATACTAGGACAGTGTGTGAGAGTTATTTTACTGAATAAATGGGGAACGTATACTAGGACCGAATGCAAGCTATTTTACTGAATGAATGGGAAACTTATACTAGTACAGTGTGTGAGAGTTATTTTACTGAATGAACGGAGAGCTTATACTGGGACCAAATGTGAGTTATTTTACTGAATTAATGAGAAGTTTATAATAGGACAGTGTGTGAGAGTTATTTTACTGAATGAATGAGTTTATACTAGTGCCGAAAGTGTGTTATTTTACCGAATGATTGGGAAGCTTATACTAGGACAGTATGTAAGAGTTATTTTATTGAATGAATCAGTTTATACTAGGGCCGAAAGTGTGTTATTTTACTGAATGAATGGGAAGCTTATACTAGGGCCGAAGGTGAGTTATTTTGCTGAATTAATGGGAAGTTTATAATAGGACAGTGTGTAAGAGTTATTTTACTGAATGAATGAGTTTATACTAGGGCCTAAAGTGTGTTATTTTACTGAATGATTGGGAAGCTTGTACTAGGACAGTGTGTGAGAGTCATTTTACTGAATAAATGGAGAACTTACACTAGGGCCGAATGTGAGTTATTTTACTGAATGATTGCATTGATATAAAAAACCCAAGATGCACAGTCCCGAACAAAACTGACACTCAAAAGTGTCCCTAATTTCTTTTAAGTAGTTATAGACATGACAAAAACATTATGTTTTTGCATATCCAACCTTAAGCGCAAGACTTATAATTGTTTTTACAAAGCAATGTACGAAAATAAATAAAATTGACAATGACGCGGCCGACGCGATTCTATTTGAAATGAGCGCACAATTTAAAATTGTGAGCTCATTTTTGGAGGACGTTTTTGACACACTGATTGTGTATCTTGGGTTTTTTTATATCAATGCATGATTGGGAAGCTTTTACTAGGACAGTGTGTGAAATTTATTTTACTGAATGAATGGATAGTTTATATTAGTATAAATTCGGTAATAGAACCGAATGTGAGAATTATTCTGCTGAATGAATAGAGAACTTATATTAGGACCGAATTTGAAAGTTATTCTACTGAATGAATGGGAGCTTATACTAGGGCCGAATGTGATAGTTTTTTTACTGAATGAATGGGAAGCTTATACTAGGACAGTGTCTAAGAATTATTCTACTTAATTAATTATTTTTACAAAAATATTCTATAAATAAATTTATTTTTGTAAAAATGTTGATATTAAATGGTCACAAATGGCATAATGGATACAACCGATACTTCTACCCTACAATGATTTGAAAATTCGTTATTGCTGTTTAACTCTTTTTAAATACAGTTATTATAAGCTGCTACTTTTAGCTGCTATTTTTAGTTGCTTATTTAAGCTGTTTACAGTTATTATAAGCTGCTACTTTTAGCTGCTATTTTTAGTTGCTTATTTAAGCTGTTTTTAAATACAGTTATTATAAGCTGCTACTTTTAGCTGCTATTTTTAGTTGCTTATTTAAGCTGTTTTTTTTTCAGGTGGACAACGGCAAGTCATTCCAAGTGAAAATGCGATTCGACACAGAGGTCGATCTCACTTACTTTAGAAACGGCGGAATATTAAATTATATGATAAGAAAAATGTTATAAATTATTTGGTGACTGAAATTCGGTGTACAAAGAATTTTTCTTCCATTTTTTACTTTAAAAATAACGCAATTTTAAACAATTTGTTTAAATAATTTAGCTAAATATACAGTAGTTTTTAATTAGAGATTTTATAAACTTTTGTATGATAATATTATGATATAGGTTGAATAGTCTGATCACTACCAAAAACAAGAAAAGAAAATTGTTTTTAATAACTTTTAATGTATTTTATTTATTCTGTAGTCAGCAAAGGTATTTGCCTACTTAATTAGGTCATAACTGAATAATCTAATTGATTAGTTATTAGTTGATTAATCATAACTAAATAATGTCTTTGCTAGGTCCAGAAAAATATTTATTTTAAATGACATTCACTTTTTTTTTAGTACCCGGCAAAGAGACTAGGCTGTTCAGCCTCCTTCATTACATCACAACTTAATAGTCTTATCTCTTAGATACGTAGGTACAAAAAAAATAATAGGTAGTGGACATTGTTTGCTAGGTAAAAAAAACTTTCATTTTAAATGGCGTTTAATTTTTTTTTCCTGTAACCGGTAAAGAAATTGGGATATTGAACCTATAAATGTCATTTACTATATACTATATTTCATTTCCTATGTTACATGTATTTTATTTTTTCTATATCTGGCAATGAAAAGAGGAAATTGATACAGAAAAAATACGTTTACTTTAAATGACATTTATTTTTGTAGTTTTGCTAATACACTTGTACTGTTTCACAAATTACTTTAAATTTAATTAATATCACCAACCGGTTTCACCTTTTACGGCATCTTCTATGCCGTAAAAGGTGAAACCGGTTGGTGATATTAATTAAATTTAAAGTAATTTGTGAAACAGTACAAGTGTATTAGCAAAACTACAAATGGAGTTTCACCAAGTGCCGACGATAAATAGTGTAAAATACATGACATTTATTTTCCTGCTACACCCAGCAAAGACACTAGACTATGCTGCCTCCTTTATTACGTCATTACAAGTTTTTAATAAAATACTTGCTTATTTAGCAAAATTATATAAAATTGTTTGAAATAGCTTTACTTTTTATAATAAAAAAGAGTGCTAAAAATTCTTTAGACACTGAATTGATAAATTATTTGGTGAAATTGGGGATAAAAGGACTTATATTTTACATGTTGTATATTGTAAATATATATAAATGAACAGTTATGTGTTTTATTTGTTGACGTAATGTCCTATAAATCGATGAACGCCGGCTAACGCACGAAAAAACATGACTTATTATCATATTCCACCTGAGCCGAGCGTGCAAGCGAGAGCGCGGAACAAGCGATAGAGAGGCATGATCTTGTTTTCTTATGACGTTATCATGTAAAATTATCGTCCGTAAACCTACTTTGCAAATAACCAAAATTTCTGTTCATTGTTTACTGGTCTCTTGGGCTAGGGGCTAACCTATTTGGCTCAGATCATAAGTTCCCGAGTTCGATCCCCGGGTCGAGCAAATGTTGGTAAGGTGTTTCCCACAGGTTCCAAATTATAATAGCAGGTGTTGGCAATCGCGCTTAACGACAAGTACTAGCCGGCCAGATGTGTGGTGCACCTGTATTATGCACCTGTTATTTGAGATATTGACGTCCCAACAACAATATACAAAATATATAACGAAGAATAAATTTAAAAAAATAGTATTCACGGGACATATTACATTTACTGATCTAACCCCAAAGTAAGCAAATTATTTGCTTGTGTTATGGGTGTTAGTCAACGATACTAATACATAGAAATACATATATAAATACTTTTACATACATAATAAACACCCAAACCACACAAGCATTTATGCTCATCACAAATGCTTGTCCCCGTCGGAGATCGAACCCGAGCCCCGTCGATTGCGTAGTCATGGTCGCTAACCACTCGACCAACGGAGCGGTCAAAATAGGTATGAATAATATGGTATAAATAGGTGGGAATAATATATTTCCGATTCATTGTAATTCTATCGTTTGTTGAGGACGTTATTCTGCCCAAAAATTATACTGTGTGTGCATGGGCGTACCGAGGGGGGGGGGGGCAGAGAGGGGCCGCTGCCCCCCCCTGGAATTCGTTTACTTCTCTACTATGTATTGTTGTAGATAAAAATATAGTCTTAAAATGTTACGGTGCCCCCCCCCCTGGCCTAGAGCCTAGGTACGACCATGTGTGTGTGTAAACATGATTCAAGTGTTATATCCTTCCCTTACCTCGGATGAGTTCATAAAGTTTTCGATGGCGGTTATCGCTAGAAATGGACGATAATCGTTATCAAGGCGGTGATGGGGTTTCAAGATAGGGCTTCAACTATGTATATATTTTACTAGCGACCTGCCCGCGGTTTCACCAGCGTAACTTTTGTTCCGTGGGAATATCGGAAAGGTTATACTAAAACCTTCCTCAAGAATCAATCTGTCTATTAAAAAAACCGCATCAAAATCCGTTGCGTAGTTTTAAAGATTTAAGCATACATAGGGACAGACAGAGAACGACTTTGTTTCATACTATGCAGTGATTTGTACTTTTGTACTGCTAACGTACTATTTATTTATTTATTGCTAGTCATATTTTTAGCATTTATTTATTTATCATTTAAATATTCATCTATATTGTAATAGGCCTTTTTACAAAGAACCTTTTATATAAGTTTTAAAATTTTTTGGAGTTTACTCCTTAAGAATCGGATTTTTGATATAAGGCGCCCGGTATGAGAAAACTGTGAGGAGTATAATCTACTGAACGAATGACCTCGTTACGTTTTTGGTGCGCAACTTTCTAATTTGGTGTGAGAAGTGCAGCTAGATCGTGCGTTTTTTTTGCGTCTGATTTGACAATCGTACTTAAGGAGTAAACTCCAGTCGTGCGTCGGAGCTGACACACACAATTTTTTTTCGGGTGAGCCTCTCTCCTCTCTATCTCACCTACCTTCAAACCGGTGAATCAACGTCTAGACGTCCGGCTCACTCTGCCTAACCCGCAAGGGTACCGGCGTGATGATAATTTATTACTACAATTTATACTTTCCATCGTCAGCACTTGTTGAAGCTTCGTCATTATTTTTTTGTATATTTGTATATTAGACAGCAAACAAGCAGATGGATCTCCTGATGGAAAGAGAAACCATCGCCTATAAACACCAAGGATGTTAATGGTGCGTTGCTATCTGTATAGCGGAATGGCAATGCCACATACATAAGACAAACGGCTAACTTAACCTCCAAACTGGAACAAGTGACAAGCAGTGACGCTATTGCGGCAGGAATAGGTAAGACGGTGGTACCAAACCCGGGGACCGGGCGAGTAACACGTATAGCCAATTAGTCGCCTTTTACGACTTGCCTGGTAGAACGGCAGTTGGTCTATTCTTCAAAGGAGCCCGAACCAACATGGGGAGTAGTTTCACTATTGCAGTTAATCCGCTGGATAGCATCGTTTTGTTGAATTTTCCGTTTTGTACCGTCCGATACAAAAAAAAAAACACGGGCAAGACTCCATACATCATTATTTTTACTAATCATCTTAAAATTTCATATATTTCGTAAGATTCGACATTAACTCCTCAACTTATCCACATTTATTATATATTTTTTAAGCTTGGAGAATAATGGTTAAATAAAGATAAAAATGGTATTTAGGTTAAATTAATGTAAACATTTAGTTCTCTCCTTAATACTATGTGGTTACGAATTACGATCCTTAAGCCGCGTTTTCACAGAAAGAAAGAAAGAAAGAAAGAAAATATTTATTTGCAAGAATATGGGTGTTACAAGTTGTTAAAAATAAATTAAGTTACCGACATATTCTACCAATATATGGTGTGCAAATATTTAAAAAAAATATCATTATATACATTATACATTATATACAGGGTCAGTAATAATAAATTAAAAAAAATCGGTTGTCTGTAAAGTTGGTTTACAGACGATAGTTGAACGTGACAACGTCTTAAGCTCTCGCTTGTACTCCAAGCCTTAAACGGAACGCCTCAGAGCGAGGTAACGCCGCATGAGTCATGTTTTTTCGTGCGTGCAGCCAGCTCTATCGAATTATAAGACGTTGTCACGTCAATAAATACATTATATACAGGGTCAGTAACTGACTTCGATTTCGAGACAAGTCAGCGCTGACCCGAAAAATACCCAATGTAAACTGATTTGAAGTCAATACAGCGGCGGAAAGTCAGCGCTGATTTCAATATTCACAGACGAATATTTTGAGGTCAGTTGGCGCAGTCATTGATGGCGGCAGTGTCGGCGCCGATACTGACTTGTGCACTGACCCTGTGAAAACGCGGCTTTATTGACCAATGATAAGTTGTCACTTGTCCGATGCAAAATAAGCGACGAGTGACGACGAGACGTGTAGACACTAATTGACATACCCATTGTAACATTTAAGATCAAAAGCCATTAAACAAACAAAAAAAAACATTTAAGATAGCAGAAGTCAATCAGTCTTTATATATTTTTTTTATGTAACTATTCCTAGATATATATTTTGTTTTATCGATTTAAATTACTTAATTTAATATTTGCCACTCCAAACGATACACAAGGGATGTTCAAAACTAAAACGGCCCGTGTTCTTTAAGTAAAGCCGCTATCGACGTCTAGTTAATGTAAAATACGTACAACACGACACCTATTATGTAAACATTGAAATAAAACACAAATGTATTATGTTTAAACGAATTCGAGTCTTGTTTTAAAAAACTATTTCGTGTCAAATAATGTATTTTATAACGAATTCATTGTTAGTGTTCAAGTGAAAATTGTGATGTTCGCAACTACTAATTTGTGTTAAAATATTGAAGTTTTGTATTGACAAAATTGAGTGTAGTCATTTTTGTATAGTAATTAATAGTTCAGCAATCAAAAGTGATACAGAAAATATTTAAATAAAACTCATTTTAAATATTTAAAATAAAAGTCATTCTATTGAAACGGAATTTCTTTCAGTAAATCTGAGTTTGGGACTTAAAATTTATCTGGATCTGAATAAAATTATTTTTTGCATATTTCTTAGCTAAATAGATTAATTTACTAGGTGATTGAGAAATATGAACTTTTAAACTAACGCATTCTATCGAGTTCTACTATCATTTTTAAAAATATTAACGGGTCAAAATCGCGTACACACATAGAACTTACTTGTAAAACTCAACGTTTCGGTCAAGTTACATTGACCGTGGTCACGAGCGTACTGGAACAGCGGGTTTCTTCCGTCGTTCACGTCGGGATCGATTTTCATCTACCCCCTTTTGATCTTGTTTTTTCGAATTTAACCTACACACAACACTAACCGTATCTTGAACTTTATTCGTTTGCAGGTGCAAAGGCCGTCTTCTGTTAATCACTGGATTCCAAGCAGGAGATAATTTAATGCCATCTTTCCTGTTGAATTTTTTATACTTTCTAATTTCAGTAACTTCCCGTACCATACGGGGAATGTCCAAAATGTCGAGCTTTACAAGTTCATAGATATTGTTACAAATAATCTAGAAACGTGTAGAGTTGGAACGCTGGAGGGACCTAGAAATAAAAGAAAGAGATAGCTACTCCTATTAATAAACAAATAGTTGGCCGGTATCGGAATAGCTACAGCTATATGTTGAACAAACTTAATTAAGAACAACTTTATGTATACCATATTTGTTGCAATAAATGATTATGATTATGATTATGATTATACTATAATGAACTTTGTGGTATAAGGCATAAGGTTGAAATGGGGCGTGTACTAGGATAAGGAATGACTCATAATCATAACTTGTTTATCATAAGTTGATTATATTAATTGTTTATTATTCACGAGATGATTGAGGAACATTCGCGATTTTTTTAGAACATTACCCTGGGTATAAATAGAGATGTGTTGACGAATGCAGGGCAGTTTTTATAAAGCGATCGAGAGCGATACTTGAAGCGACCCGTGCGAAGCGAGAAGTGTTCTATTGTGTAGTCGGTTAAGTTCAGTGATAGTACAGTGAGTGACTAGTGTTAATCAGAGTATTTGAGTATTACGTCACGAAATAACTACAGAAGACAATCTAGATACTAGTCTTCGAGCAACGCACACATAGACAGCTCTCTCGGACGCGAAATCTCGGTAGTTTCGGTTCAATGCGAGAGCGGATGTAGCTAGTTTATAATGTTAATGATATTCTCCGCCGCCGTTAACAAACTGCCGCGGCATGTTGTTTAAACTATTTTTGGTTTGTTTGTAAGTGGGTTATTTATTTTAAACTTCGATTTTATTATTATTAAATACATATAATAAAATCGTAGAAAAGTCAAAACTGTACATTGAATATTTTTTTAAAAGAATACTTGGGGCATGATCTACAGTCGATATCGAAGCCAATAATATAGTTTTTAGAATATTTGTCTGTTTGTTTGTATGTATGTCCGGGGTAAACTCAAAAAGTACTGCATGGATTTACTTCAAATTTTGCATGAATATTACTAACAGGTCGCGTCAACATATAGGCTACATATTATCACGCTATCACCTACGGGGGAGGTGTTGTGCGGAGTAAACGAAGTCCGCGCGGACGAAGTCGCCGGCAACAGCTAGTTATTATATACTTATTTAGAACGCCATTTATGTCATCAACTCAACAACAAATAAAACACCATTGTTCACAATTTTTGTCTGTGTGTCTGTCTGTCTGTTTGTTCCAGTTAATCTCTGAAACGGCTGGACCCATTTTGACGGAACTTTCACTGGCAGATAGCTGATGTAATAAGGAGTAACTTAGGCTACTTTTATTTTAGAACTTTTTCCACGCGAACGAAGTAGCGGGCACAGCTAGTCTATACATACAAATAAATAAAATTGGAGTGTCTGTTTGTAATATTAAAATAACCGCTTTTTACTAAATGCATATGGATGTATACACGGTACATTTACCTAAACAGCATTTTTTACAATTTTTGTCTGTCTGTCTGTTTGTTTCGGCAAATCTCTAGAATGGCTGGACCGATTTTGACGGGACTTCCACTGGCAAATAGCTGATGTAACAGGGAGTAACTTTGGCTACTTTTTTCGAAATTTTTCCACACATGTAATAAGTAGTAGTAATATACGCGGACGAAGTCGCGGGCTCAGCTAGTTATTTATAAAATCATTCACCTTAAACTTAAAAACCTCTCTAACTCGGTTAATTTTGACCAGAGGAGGTAGTCATTTAACCTTTTTGATGTAAAATTATAAGTTCTACGCATTTTATTCAAAACTATTTCAAAAAAGCAAAAAACGATATATTTTTTTCAACACTTGCCGGTGGTTGCCGACCAAATTACCTTTATACATCATTTTCGTATCATTAAAACTACATTACATGCAATATGTAAAGAAGAGTGACATATTTAGTTTAAAACTTTACTGGAGTATATACTAGTGAGTTTTTTGTGCATAAGTCAAAGTGATAACACAAAGTTGCCCGGCCCGGTGCCCGGTTGGCGATAGGCTTGCCACCTATCACATTGTGGGACCAAGTATCTTCGGCTAATCGTGGGTGCACTTGTTGTACCTCTGCCTACCCTTTCGGGGATATGGGCGTGAAGAACTAAAAAATTACGATTTTCGCAATTTGTCCTTTAACTATGCTATCAGATGTTGCTTCGTACCTAATTTCAAGATTTTGAGTTCACGGAAAGTACCTTATAGGAAATTTGCGGAAATTTGCGGCATGAACGTCTGTATCTTTCGATTGCGTTGGCTTAGAAGTTTGATATTTTTACAACTCCAAAGGACAGTAGACCTAAGTATTTGATATAAATTTCAGCTTAATACCTCCGCGCGTTCCTGAGAAAAGGGTCTTGACAGACGGACGGACAACAAAGTAATCCTTTAAGGGTTCCATTTTTTCCTTTCGATGTACGGAACCCTAAAAATGGATGTTTCAGAAACTAGATGTAGTCAATTATAATGACACTGAATTATTTTATCTTTTAAATGTAAATAAATTAATTAATTTAATTTTTAAGCATTGAACTTTTAACGTAAGAGCGAATAACATTAAAATGATGATTTCAATACACTATGTTTGTGTGACTGTGTGTCTTGTATCGTGTGTGTGGACTATGGAGCCGGAAATAGTGGATCTGTTAACACCGCTGCACATGATCGGCGAAAGATGTGGATATGACGTAAGTGCATTTTTATTTAATAGATTCAGGCGTTACCTTGCGGAAATTTATAATTTAACTAGCCGACCCGGCAAACGTTGTTTTGCCTTACATATTAGGAATCCATAGCGGACAAACAACGTGACACGTAATTTATATAAGACTACGGGATTGTCCTTCCACGCAGCCAAAATGGCATTAAACTTTATATGGTGGTTAAGTATTCTTAAATTTTCTAATTTTCCGCGCATTTTTCATAATATTTTCTTTTATAAGAACCTTCTCCTTACAATTACAAACACAACAAAAAAAAAATACCGAAATTGGTCCAGCCATTCAGGCGTGATGTCGTGACCAAGGAAAATAGGGATTGATTTTTATATATATAGAAGAAGAAGCAACTATGGTATTTATTTTGCAAATTTTCCGCGAAATGTTATATAGAACTGCTGTGATCAACAGAAATGAAAGGTTTTGTAAGGAAGGAGGGCAAACTTATCCAAGGTCTGAAATTTGAGATGACCACAGCGGCACATTAATCCACCCACTTCCACCACACTTTTTTCCACGTCAGAAGCAAAGGCAGTACACACAAATTATGTCCTCAACGCACGTTTTACTTCGCATCCGAAGCATCTCCAGGAGAGTTGAATAGCACTTCACTCTATGAAGGGTGATGCCACAACAATTAACCTGTCGAATAATAAAAATGCATAATGCTTGCATTTTTAGTATTCGACAGGTTAATTGTTGTGGCATTACCCGCGAAAATAATATACTGTATATTGCATGAAGCTGTATTATTTTTTTTATATTATAAGATAGCAAACAAGCAGATGGGTCTCCTGATGGAAAGAGTCAACCATCGCCTATAGACACCAAAGGTGTTAATGGTGCGATGCTATCTTGTGGCGAGGTCTAATGCCACATGCATAAGTCTACCGGCTTCCTTACCCTCCAAACCGGAACACGACAGTGACAAGCACTGACGTTATTGCGGCAGGAATAGGTAAAGCGGTGGTACCAGACCCGGGCGAGACAATGCAGATCTCTACTACCTAGTGGCCACGATGTTAGTGACTTGCATAGCCAATCAGTCGCCTTTTACGACATGCCTGGCAGAGCGGCAGTTGGTCTATTCTTCAAAGGAGCCCGGAACCAACACGGGGAAAATACCTGGAAGCAATATCTACTTCTAATACCTATTTGAAACAAAACTTTAAATACTGCTGTCATCTTCTGAGGTCATGCCATCTCTTTCTAATACAGCTGTATAAAAAGACATGGCGAGACTTCATAGACTGAGATATAACTTATTTGTTTCAAGTGATGCTAGCTCCATTTTTACCTAATACTTCATGGTCGTAATATTTTGTCGTGAATAAATTTTTAAATTTATTTTTACAAAGGAACTGAGTGCTAAGTGTGAGTTTTTCTTTTCGCATTCGATCGTGAGCGCGTTTGGAGTTTACTAGGAAGTTGTATGTGATTTGTACAGCACCACCTAGTGGTAAACGTGAGAAATCAGTTTACCACTAGGTGGCGCTGTACAAATCACATACAAATTCCTAGTAAACTCAAAACGCGCTCACGATCGAATGCGAAAAGAAAAACTCACACTTAGCACTATGTTCAAATCAACCGGGCAAGAGCGAGTAGGCCTCGCTTACGAAAGGTTCCGTAACAGCGAAAAACATATGTATAGATGCATTGTTTAGTTATAATACACACAATGCCCAGTCTTTCCTTAAATATTGTCACAAAGAAAAAACGTTTTTCTATTACATGTAACATTTATTACACTAGGCCACTTTCTATGCACTTTTGTGGTACATTTTACTCAAAAATTATCGGACTTTAAGGGTTGTGTTTCGACGTAGTAGTTTAAATTCATGTCTAGATATGTTATCTACCATAAAAATAGGGAGGGGGAGGGAAAGAGGGAGAGGGAGAGAGGGAGGGAGAGAGAGAGAAAGACCTGCGGACCGGGTTCCTAATGTTGAAGTGAAAGAGAAGTTATGCTTGAAAGAAAGTGTTGGTGTAAAGATGAGAAAGGCCATGCTCCGTTGGTTCGGACATGTAGAAAGAATGGTAGGTGAAAGATTAACAAAACAGATATACAAGGTGAGAGATGAAATACTTTATTTTTTTTTATTATTATTATAATATATTTATTATTATATAATTAAAAGATGTAATTCTCATAAAAATAATTTTCTAACAATATTACTAGATAGTATAATTGCGAGCCCCTACAAAGCTCTGCTTTTTGCTAGTTACTATTACAGTGTGTTATATATGTCGCAGTGAAATTGCCAGTATACCGTTAGATTATAATCTACCTAAGTGATATTATAATTTAACTGCTAACCTAACCTAACCAAATTATAAAATCCTTAGGTAGATTATAATCTAACGACTATTGACAATTTCACTTTCATTTTACATTAATATGTTAATATAAAACCATTAAAATACATAAAGCTTATTCGAAGTGGTCTCCATTGGCTTGCAATACAGTCCTTTAAACTAAGACAGTTATAACGGCATGCTGGTATTAATAGAAGCACGCACTTTTTCGATGGGAAAATTCTTCACGGCCAATCATATGGATTGTTTTAGGGACTCTAAATTATCTTGGCTTTAATGTAAGCTATACTCTCTGAAACTGACCATAAATCATAATCTAGCGGGTTAAGATCGGGACTAGATGACGGCCAGTCTTCAGCTCTGATGAAATCCGGAACGTGGGTTTCTAACCAAGATTTGGTGGATCGACATTTATGATTGGGCACCGAGTCTTGCTGAAAGGACCACTATTGCTTATCGAACCTGGTGTTAAGGGGCTTAACTACTTTCTCAAGAATGGTATCTTGATACACTTGTGCCGACGGACGTTTTGATACATTTTTCTCAAAAATATGGCTGTCACTATTTCATAGTTAACACCCTACCAAACCATCACTGAAGTCAGATAATACCCACGTTGTACTCTAGTAGCTAATTGGGAAGCTTCCTTAGAGCTTTGAGTATAAAAACGGTCATTTCGTTTGTAAAATATTGCTGAATTGTAAAGAAAAATCCCATCCGTAATCAAAATTTTGCTATGACCTCTTTTTGCGTATTGCTTAAGTAGTATTTTGCTTACCACCCTATTCTTTGTCTACCCCGCAAAGGAACCGGGCGTGATGATACACTACATTCATTTGACATCTATGATAATATACACACATACCTACTACTTTATTTACGGTTAAAGTCTGTTATCAAACATAAAAGAGAGAGAAAGAGAGAACGACGTAATATTAAAATAAAACATCAACCACAAATTTAATGCGCTTCAGGTTTCTATGTCACTGTTTTTAGCAGCATTTTAATCAGTACGTTTTTTCTCACTATTCAGATGAAAAACATTATATAATCTTTAATTTTTACTATTATTTAATGTAGAAAAACCAACACCACCACGAGTAAAAACCCATTTAGCGTCTTGGGCTCACGTATTATAAAATACTATTCAATTATTACGTTTTTGGAATTTCGTTGTACAAATCTTATATCAGCATTTTTTATTCTTACTTGTACGAAATTTTTCTCATATTTAAGCTTGGTATCGGGAACTTTAGTACTAACAGAAAATGGCGTAACAAGTGAAGAAGACCAGCTTTGACTTGATAATGAGCATATCTCATTCCAACACGTATTCTTTTACCTTTACCAAAAGGAATAAATGCTGCTTCGTGTATGGAATTTTTATTTTCCTTTGAAAATCGATCTGGGCAAAATTTTTCAGCTTCATTATAATATTTATCATCGTGATGTAAATCGTAGATGGGAACAAAAATCTGGTCCCTTTATCTACTTGAATATTACCGACTGGAAGATATGTATCTTTTGTACAATCACGAGTTAAAAACCCTATAGGAGGGTAAAGTCTCAAACATTCATGCATAACCACATCTAAACTCCATATCAGAAATGACATCGTAAGTTATTTTTCCATTACACTTTTCAAATGCTTCGTCTATTTCATCATGGACAAGTTTAAGAACTTCAGGATTCCTGCCCAGCTCCAACAAAACACTGTACATGGCTGCAGCAGTAGGTTCAACACCAGCTAAAAAGAAGAAAAATGCTTGTGCAGCTCACAACTCATCCGTAGGTTCGATTTCAGTGCCCGTTTCATCTCTTAACATTCCACTGCTTTGAATTGATACACATATTTCAGCAAAATCATGTTTTTTACTTTTATCTTGTTCTCGTTGACGAATCACTTGCTTAATACCAAAACCAATGAAGAATGCTTCATAATTTTTAAAAAACATTAACTTCAGCAATCGGAATAGTGGCAGGCATAAGGTTCCTAATAAAATTTTATATTTGTTCTTAATGTGGGACGAAAAGAATCTTGAGCCATTTTCAAAAATGGCGAATCGAATATAGATTTTGTACTAATGCCAAATACAGTTGCACCAATAGCAGCACTACAAAACGTTGATAAAACTTCGAATGAGTCCCTATTTTGTAAATCAGGATTATCTTTTAAATATTTCACAAAATCTTGGGCACCTTTATCCATAACTTGGTACATAGACTTTAGTTTAGCAGATGTAAACAGTGGTGTCATACCTTGTCTAAAAATTTTCCATTTCGTGCCACTTTGAAAGAGTAGATTGTCCGCAAGTAAATCACCGTCGTTACTCTCAATTCCTCTGGAGTTAAAGGCATTAAAATCTGTTGTTAAGACGTGTTGGATATTCACTGGATTCAGGACATACAACGAAGGTGTAAATAAAGCTCCGAGACCTACAGCAGGTTCATTCGGATATTCCTTGTAAATTTTGTGCAAATTTTCAAAAACAGCAGCATCTTTTAGAAGAAAATCCCAAAACACACCCATCAATTTATGTTTATTGTAAAAGGCGACACCACGTTTTCGCCAATAACGTTCATTATTACTTCCTTGAACATATAACAATATTAACAAAAACACCACAAATGATATCAATAGAAATAACATGCTTTTGACTGGTTAGTATTAATTTTTTACTGATACTGACAAAGCAGATAAATATTCGTATGTTATGATACATGACATCAAGTCTGATAAACGTTGTTTATACATTATATAACATTAAATCTTTTTTTAAGAGGCGGATTAATTAATTTTTTAAGAGCCGGCAGCGCATCTCCCTTTTATGCTATGGATGACCGCTTCCCATTCGCTTGTCTGTCAGCTCATCATATAAAAAATATGTACAGTACCAGTAGATGTTTTATTTTAATATTACGTCGTTCTCCCTTTCTCTCTCTTTTATGTTTGATAACAGACTTTAACCGTAAAGAAAGTAGTAGGTATGTGTGTATATTATCATAGATGTCAAATGAATGTAGTGTATCATCACGCCCGGTTCCTTTGCGGGGTAGATAGTCATTTCATGGTCATTTCTTAACTGATAACTTACAAAAGAATAGGGTGGTAAGCAAAACACTACTTAAGCAATACGCAAAAAGAGGTCATAGCAAAATTTTGATTACGGATGGGATTTAGGTTTTTTTGTTTTATTTTGATTACGGAAGGTGATTTACTTGCAGATAATATACTCTTTCAAAGTGGCAAAAAATGGAAAACTGTTCAACAAAGTATGACTCCATTGTTCACGTCTACTAAACTCAAATCTATGTATTATATTCTGGATAAAAGTGCTCAAGATTTTGTTAAATATTTGAAAGACAATCCTGATTTAAAGAATGGGGATACATATGAGGTAATATCAACATTTTGTAGTGCCGCTATTGGAGCTGCTGTGTTTGGCATAAGTACGAAATCTATATTTGAATCACCGTTTTTGAAAATGGCCCAAGATTCCTCACGTTCTACTTTTACTGGAAATGTGCAACTGGCACTGGGTAACATGTGTATGCCAATATTTCGATTGCTGCATTGTAAGATTTTTAAAAATCATGAAAAATTCTTCATTGGTGCTATTAAGCAAGTAATTTGTCAACAAGAACAAGATAAAACTAAAAACATGATTTTGCTGATATATGTGTATCAATTCAAAGCAGTGGAATGTTAAGAGATGATACGGGCGTTGAAATCGAACCTACGGATGAGTTGTTAGCTGCACAAGCATTTTTCTTCTTTGTAGCAGGTGTTGAACCTAGTGCTACAGTAATTTATGGTGCATTATTGGAGCTGGGAAGAAATCCTGAAGTTCTCCAACGTGTTCATGAATAAATAGATGAAGCATTTAAAAAGTATGATGGGAAAATATCATGCGATGTTGTATCTGATATAGAGTATTTAGAAATGGTTTTAAATGAATCTATGAGACTTCATCCCGCGATTGGGTTTTTAACTCATGAATGTACAAAAGTACATGCTTTCCTGTTGGTAATATTAAAGTCGATAAAGGTACAAAGATTTTTGTGCCTGTCTATGATATTCATCACAATAAAAAAATTTATGCGGATCCTGAAAAGTTTTTCCCAGAGCGATTTTCCAAGGAAAATAAAAACTCTATACATGAAGCTGCGTTTATGCCGTTCGGTAAAGGAAACAGAATTTGTATTGGAATGAGATACGCCCATTACCAAGTTAAAGCTGGTTTGATCCATTTGTTAAGACATTTCACTGTTAGGACTAAATTTCCTGACACTGGGCTTAAATATGAGAAAAATTTCGTTCAAGTCAGAATAAAGAATGTTGATGTAAGGCTTTTGGAACGAAATTCAAAGAAATTATGTTAAAATGGTTTCTCCATAAGACTACTTCATAACTACGGTGTATAGTGTTTAATTTAAAGTATCAACGTCATAATAAAAGTTACCCGTATAAAAAAGAGCGAATGAAAAACCGCACACAAATTTAAAAGATTTAAATTTGTGTGCTGTTGATTTTAAAGAAATAATTGTTTCTTAGTAATTTTAAAATTATTCATTAAAAGGGTTTGAAACATATACTTAAACGTATTAGAGTGATTCTTCAAAAATATGTTCTCTGTGTAATTTCCGTGGTATTTTTGAAATCGCTTAATTAAAGTAATATACACGAACATTTCAAAAGTTTATGCAAATTTAAAGGACATAGAAAAATTCGACACGTAGTGGATCTATACTTTTCCTAAAAGATCCACTAGTAGATACACTACATTTGCGGTCCATGAAAATTAAATTATAGACCACGGAAATGACCGAGCAGGTAAAATTTTGCTAAATACCGTATCAGATATGAAAATAAGATCAGATAAAAGTTATTTGGGGTACTATTAACGGTTGCAATATGCATTAAAACGATATGAGCCCAAATTTTTAGCGACTTTTTTTCGGAATTTCTTCTCTCCCCTAAACTTCGCGCTTAGCATATTGTTCTTAATGGGAATAATTGTGTATACCTGCAATATCCAATATTACGGGTATTATTAAAACTGTAAACGTGAAACTGACGTGAAATTTGTGCTTAAGTTAGTAGCGTTCTTAAAAGTCAACTTGAAACATTGTTTCATTGAAAATTGTTTTTTTATTTTAATTTTATTGATTGAACACACTCTTTCTCTAGAGTTACGAAGTAAACTAGAAACCCTTATAGTTTCGCTATGTCCGTCTGTCATCCGTCTGCCCGTCCGTCCGTCCGCAGTCTAACTCGGAGATCATTAGTACTAGAAAGCTGTATTTTGTAGCTGTAATTTCACATGAATATACATATTAGTCACGACAACAAAGTGGAAATATATTATCATTATATTGAAAAATATTTTTTGGGTTAGGTAGCTCTTGTTCGTGCAAAGTTGGGAAGTTATTTTTTTTTCTTGTGGGCCCCAGAATGTGCGGTATCATTGGATAGGTTTTTAAAAAATATTGTAAGTTTATGATAACATTTTTTCGATGAAGGGACATGTTTGCGAAATATTAACCTTTAAAATGCTAATTTTTGTTAAAGTCAAGTATCCCGTCCTCCGTTGAAAAAAAAATTATCCTTATCGTCGCATTTACCGACAACGATTATCGACTATTCCTAACGATAACCGAAACCGACAGCTTTACGTGCTCATCCGAGGCACGGGATTGGTAATACACCTCTCTACCATACTCAGATCTGCTGCTGCGGTTCAAATCTTTCGAGAAAACCTCGAAAAACCTTAATACTACATTTGGTATCGAACTCTAGACCAAGAGGCAGTCTAAATGTTAATGAGATTTGGTTTAGCAGATTTAAATTATTAAAAAAAAAACTGACAAACAATATTCATCACTTAATCTGGTGATCGCATGAATTACAGTATAAACATTGAATATTTCATTTTATTTATAGCAAATAAAATGTAATAATGTAATTTCAATGAGTTTAATGTAACTTTCATGGTGTTTTACACACAGAAATTACACCATGGAAATCACCAAAAAGCATATATTTTGAAATTTCTCGCAATTGGAAAGATATAAGCTGCTAGTTTGTTATTAGCTATTTTCATTTGGAAGTTAGGTATAACACCTCAATACCCGTTTACTAAAAATAGTAGGATTACATTCTAAAAATGTGACATGGAAATTCCTGAAAATTGAGAACCAAAAATTGAAAAATTGAAGAACTTACTCTTGTACCGAAATGGAGGGGATCAAGGCCATGACTACTTGACCCATAAGCAGCAGCATAACTACAGAATCACAAAAACTAATCCCGATACGTCAGGACCTCGCCAGTTCATAGTAGCACCCATCGCAAAAAGCGAAGCTAAAATTTTGCCAACATACCTACATCCTACATACTTATACTCATAAAATAAAAACTTTTACTACAATGGGATGGAAAATTTGACCAGAATATAAAATGATTTGTATTTTTCAATTTTATATATAAATCTGATTAAAAGCGTGAGTGAATTAAAAAATATCTGCGATTGATCTGAGTGCTAAGCGTGAGTTTTTCTTTTCGCATTCGATCGTGAGCGCGTTTGGAGTTTACTAGGAATTTGTATGTGATTTGTACAGCGTCACCTAGTGGTAAACGTGAGAAACCAGTTTACCACTAGGTGGCGCTGTACAAATCACATACAAATTCCTAGTAAAATCCCACTTAGCACTCAGAAGACGGAGCACGTGTAACGCGTGTAAAACGTGCAAAATTAACCGGATTTGAGGTTTTGAGGGTAAATAACTGCTATATAATTGGTATTACATAATAAAATCTATATAAAACGATGCATATAAAATGTATAAACAATGTTATAGTAGATTTATGCACACATTATTTGTTTATATAGGAGATAAGTCTGTTACACTCAAAAATTGTACTCCGAAGAATGCCCTATTAAATTAATGGCAGATTTTAGGAGTAACTGCAAATTAAATTCAAGATATGAATTAAAATATAAAATAAATATAACTTTATTAATTGAAATTAGTGAAAAATTTTATATTTCCAGGTTTTTGTGTTCAAGACATTGTACTGTGTAAAAATGATTCAGCATTATTATTTGCTTGAAATCCTTAAATTTAAATGTCATTAATAACTTCACTACATAGTATTACAACAAAGTCGCTTTCTCTGTCTGTCCCTATGTATGCTTAAATCTTTAAAACTAAGCAACGGATTTTGATGCGGTTTTTTTAATAGATAGATTGATTCTTTAGGAAGGTTTTAGTATATAAACCTTTCCAATATTCCCACGGGAACTAAAGCTACGCGGGTGAAACCGCGGCCAGGTCGCTAGTTTTAAAATAAACAAGCCTTGTACAAAAGACCGGCCAAAAGCGAGTTGGATTCATTTTGGAAGAATTCCGTAGCAGCAAAAAACATTTGTATATATGTATGTATTGACCGCGCCCCGTTGGCCAAGTGGCTAGCGACCCTGACTACGCAATCAACGGGGCTCAGGTTCGATCTCCGACGGAGACAAGCATTTATGTGATCAGCATAAATGTTTGTATTTCCGGGTTTACGTGTTTATTAAATATATTCTAGTATTTATATATGTGTTTCTATGTATAAGTATCGTTGACTAACACCCATAACACAAGCAAATAATTCGCTTACTTTGGGGTTAAATCAGTAAGTGTAATTTGTCCCGTGAATATTTATTTACAATATACCCATAGCCCACGAATAAAATGACTATGACATATGGACGAACGGACCAGATAGATGGACGTGACAAAATTATAAGAGTTTCGTTTTTTGCTATTGGCTACAGAATCCTAAAACGGTTAAACCTTCCTTTGTAACACAACTACACATTAAATTTACAATATCTGGTTGACCGAGCTTTGTGTCTTTCATGAAAATCGTTCTAGCCGATTCCGAGATTATTCCAGATTATTTCCGAGATACAAGAATTGCTCGTTTAAAGGTATTAGATAATATACATAAATATTATGAAACATCGCTTTAATGATTCATCTGATAATCAATCACCACGATAAATAACAACGAGTCGCGTCCACCGTATTGTGAACTTGTTGTGAATATTTATTAATACTTACTCGGTATATACAAATAATTATTACTTAATCGGTAAAATGATTACCGTTTACGTCAGCAAGAGGAGTTTTCTGTATCTTTCCCCGTTTTGGTCCCGGGCTCCTTTGAAGAATAGGACAACTGCCGTTCTGCCAGGTAGGTCGTAAAAGGCGACCGATTGGCTATCCGAGCCACTACCATTGTGGCTACTAGGTGGTAGAGTTCTGCATTGTCTCACCCGGGTCTGGTATCACCGCCTTACCTATTCCTGCCGCAATAGTGTCAGTGATTGTCACTGGCGGTTCCGGTTTGGAGAGTAAGGTAGCCGATGAATTAATGCATGTGGCATTATACCTCGTCAGAAGACCGCAACGCACCATTAACATCTTTGGTGTCTATAGGCGATCTTTCCATCAGGAGACCCATCTGCTTGTTTGCTATCTTATGATATATATAAAAAAACGTGTGTAATTATATTATTTTGTTAAAAACAATTTAACAATAATTTAATCCATAATAACTACATAGTATAAAACAAAGTCGCTTTCTCCGTCTGTCCCTATGTCCCTATGTATGCTTACTTTTTTAAAACTACGCTACGGATTTTGATGCATTTTTTTTAATAGATAGATTGATTGTTGAGGAAGGTTTTAGTATATAAACCTTTGCGATATTCCCACGGGAACAAAATTTCATACAAATCAAAAAATCTTAAACCTTTGAATGTCGTTTGTTTTTATCTGGATATCTTTGGTTAGACCGTGAAGCTGTATTATACCTGGAGGCAACATTTCTAATACCTACTTGAAACACAACTTTAAATACTGCTATCATCTTTTGAGGTCTAACCCTCTTTTTCTAACACAGCTGTATAAATAGAGATGGGGAGACCTCATAGACAGAGATGTAACGTAAATATTTGTACTTTAATACGAGTGCTAGCTCCACCTATACAATACTTCACGGGTTCCAAAAAAATAACTTCCCAACTTTACACGAACGGAAGCTACCTGACCCAAAAATATTTTTCAATATAATGATAATATGTTACCACTTTGTTGTCGTGACTAATATGTATATTCATGTGAAATTACAGCTACAAAATACAGCTTTCTAGTACTAATGATCTCTGAGTTAGACTGCGGACGGACAGACGGGCAGACGGATGACAGACGGACATAGCGAAACTATAAGGGTTTCTAGTTTACTTCGTAACTCTAGAGAAAGAGTGTGTTCAATCAATAAAATTAAAATAAAAAAACAATTTTCAATGAAACAATGTTTCAAGTTGACTTTTAAGAACGCTACTAACTTAAGCACAAATTTCACGTCAGTTTCACGTTTACAGTTAGTCAGTTTACAGTTTACATTTAATAATACCCGTAATATTGGATATTGCAGGTATACACAATTATTCCCATTAAGAACAATATGCTAAGCTCGAAGTTTAGGGGAGAGGAGATATTCCGAAAAAAAGTCGCTAAAAATTTGGGCTCATATCGTTTTAATACATATTGCAACCGTTAATAGTACCCCAAATAACTTTTATCTGATCTTGTTTTCATATGTGATGGTATTTAGCAAAATTTTACCTGCTGGGACATTTCCGTGGTCTATAATTTAATTTTCATGGACCGCAAATGTAGTGTATCTACATAGTGGATCTTTTAGGAAAAGTATAGATACACTACGTGTCGAATTTTTAAATTTATGTTCTTTAAATTTGCATAAATTTTTGAAATGTTCGTGTAATTTACTTTAATTAAGCGATTTCAAAAATACCACTGAAATTACACAGAGAACATATTTTTGATGAATCACCCTAATACGTTTAAGTATATCTTTCAGACCCTTTTAATGAATAGTTTTAAAATTACTAAGAAACAATTATTTCTTTAAAATCAACAGCACACAAATTTAAATCTTTTAAATTTGTGTGCTGTTTTTAATTCGCTCTTTTTTTTATACGGGTAACTTTTATTATGACGTTGATACTTTAAATTGAACACTATACACCGTAGTTATGAAGTAGTCTTATGGAGAAACCATTTTAACATAATTTCTTTGAATTTCGTTCCAAAAGCCTTACATCAACATTTTTTATTCTGACTTGAACGAAGTTTTTCTCATATTTAAGCCCAGTGTCAGGAAATTTAGTCCTAACAGTAAAATGTCTTAACAAATGAATCAAACCAACTTTAACTTGGTAATGGGCGTATCTCATTCCAATACAAATTCTGTTTCCTTTACCAAACGGCATAAACGCCACTTCAAGTATGGATTTTTTATTTTCCTTAGAAAATCGCTCTGGGCAGAATTTTTCAGGATCCGCATAAAATGTTTCATTGTGATGCATATCATAGACAGGCACAAAAATCTTTGTACCTTTATCGACTTTAATATTACCAACAGGAAGACATGTATCTTTTGTACATTCACGAGTTAAAAACCCAATCGCGGGATGAAGTCTCATAGATTCATTTAAAACCATTTCTAAATACTCCATATCAGAAACAACATCGTATGATATTTTCCCATCATACTTTTTAAATGCTTCGTCTATTTCTTCATGAACACGTTGGAGAACTTCAGGATTTCTTCCCAGCTCCAATAATGCACCATAAATTACTGTAGCACTAGGGTCAACACCTGCTACAAAGAAGAAAAATGCTTGTGCAGCTAACAACTCATCCGTAGGTTCGATTTCAATGCCCGTATCATCTCTTAACATTCCACTGCTTTGAATTGATACACATATATCAGCAAAATCATGTTTTTTACTTTTATCTTGTTCTCGTTGACGAATCACTTGCTTAATAGCACCAATGAAGAATTTTTCATGATTTTTAAAAATCTTACAACGCAGCAATCGAAATATTGGCATACACATGTTACCCAGTGCCAGTTGCACATTTCCAGTAAAAGTAGAACGGAAGGAGTCTTGGGCCATTTTCAAAAACGGTGATTCAAATATAGATTTCGTACTTATCCCAAACACAGCAGCTCCAATAGCGGCACTACAAAATGTTGATATTACTTCAAATGTATCCCCATTCTTTAAATCAGGATTGTCTTTCAAATATTTAACAAAATCTTGAGCACTTTTATCCAGAATATAATACATAGATTTAAGTTTAGTAGACGTAAACAATGGAGTCATACTTTGTCGAACAATTTTCCACTTTTTCCCACTTTGAAAAAGAATATTATCCGCAAGTAAATCACCTTCATTCGGTTTAAATCCTCTGGAGTGAAAAGAATTAAAATCTATTGATAAAACGTGTTGAATATTCACCGGATCCAGGACATATAACGAAGGTGTAAATAAAGCACCAATTCCAACAGCAGGTTCGTTTGAATACTTCTTGTAAATTTTGTGCAAACTCTCAAAAAAAGCTGTATCTTTTAGTAAGAAATCCCAAAAAACACCCAACACTTTATGTTCAGTGTGAAATGCGACTCCACGTTTTCGCCAATAATTTTCATTATTATTTCCTTGAATGTATAACAAAATTAAAACAAATGCCACAAATAATAATATTAAAAATAACATGTTGTGGACTTGTTAGAATTATCTATTAACAGAAACTATGTAACATGAAGTTAATACATCTTATATATACGTCAAGATATACATCAAGAGTCTGATAAACGTAATTACACTATACTTGGTGCATCATTATTTTAATATCATTTGCAATTTAAAGATTGTCTGTTGTTTTTTATTGTCCAAGAAATAATTACGCCTTAACTTATGCATGTGACATTATCGTCCAATACACGAGCAGCATCGCATTAACATATAATTAATGCCATACCATAACTACTAGTGGGATTCAATGGTGTATTCGATCTACAGTTATAATCAGGATTTGTAACCGGCTTAAAACCAGTGAGGTATTTAGCGATTTTTATAAAAGGATTTATAATTTACTAGCTGACCTGGCAATATATATATATATATATATATATATATATATATATATATATATATATATATATATATATATATATATATATATATATATATATATATATACATATACCTTCCTCTTGAATCATTCTATCTATTATAAAAAACGCATCAAAGTCCGTTGCGTAATTTTAAGGATCAAAGCATACATAAGGACAGACAGGGGAAAGCGACTTTGTTTTATACTATAATATCATCTTATATATAAAATTCTCGTGTCACAATGTTCGTTCCCGTACTCCTCCGAAACGGCTTGACCGATTCTCATGAAATTTTGTGGGCATATTGAGTAGGTCTGAGAATCGGCCAACATCTATTTTTCGTACCCCTTAGTGATAAGGGTTGTCCACCCTTAACATTTTTTACTTAGAAATAATTTATATGGCAAAACAACGTTTGCCGGGTCAGCAAGTTGATATATAAAAACCCCAATGTATAATATAGTAATTTTTCAATTTTTATTTTTATAATTTTTATATTTTTTATTTTTATTACAAACAAAAACTATATGCATAGATTTTTTCAGAGCTCAAAAATCTTAATTTTGTTATAAATGACAGAAATTTCATTTTGTTTTCTTATTGAAACTAATAATAACAGGTGAGATTTTGAAGATCTTAATAAACTCTATAACCATGTATGAACTAGGCAGATTTTAAAAATTCACTCCGTGTTGGTCTGGGCTGCCTTTAAAGAATAGATGATCTGCCTTCCTGCCAGGCAGTTCGTAAGAGGCTAACGATTGGCTATGCGAGTCACTGCCATCGTGGTTATTAGGTGGTAGAGTTAACACAAACATTACACACACTAGGTACCAATCATTTCTCATACATTATAACATATGCACATGTATATTAGGGCTCGGCATCGCCACTTTGCCTTAAACGTTAAACGCCCATATTTTTGGAAATAAATTATCTTTTGTTCTTTCATTCTTTCCTTTTATGATATGTCTGTTAATACGCAAATATTTTTCGCTTTCGCGTTCGCCGAACTATCACGAGGAGTAAGTTTGCTATTCAAGGATTTCCTCAGGATAACATTTAAATTTACAAACTACCTTGAGATTATCGCTACTATTGTGACCATGAACCTGTATTATACCTGGACGCAACACTTCTAATACTTGAAACCAAATTTCAAGTACTGCTGTCATCTTCTGATTTCTTACCCTCTCTTTCTAACACAGCTATGTAAAGAGAGACGGAGAGACCTCATAGACAGAGATATAACGTAAATATTTGTTTCAAATGATTAATACAAGTGCTAGCTCCACCTATACATAATTACCACCTATACTTCATGATTGACTCTTAAAGTAGGGGAGCCCAAGTGGGGATTTTGGTATTTACTCGAGCGCGTCAAATTAACATAGGAGGGGGTACCTCGCATACTGTTAAGTCTCTCCACCAAATATAAGCCCTTTCTGTATAGGGGGGTAACTGTGGCAGAAAAAAAACAAAATTAATATAACTTCGGCTTGTGGATATTGTCAGATTATATTTTTTTCGTTATTCTTACATCATTTCCTATATAATAGAAGAGAATTCAGACGCGCTAGAGAATGTCAACATAACGTTTTCTCTGCAACTTTGTGACCCTCCCACTCCCTTACGTTACACTTGAATCGGCAGATTTTCTAAATTTTAGGTGGAAATTAATCCGCCATACCTTAATCTGACGCGATTTAGTGTTACTATGGCACAGATTTTTTTAAACATTTTTTTAATCTGTAGTTTTTTCCCACCATTAAAATAAAAAAACTTTATATAACCTTTTATTTTTCCTATAATTTAATCTACAAAATCCAATAGGTCCCTACGACGCTGGGGTAACTGCCCATTTAGCATCGTGGGCACCCCTACTACTACGACTATAGAATTTTTCAATGTTTTGCCCCGATTTTACATCACAGTTTCTAAAGTATGTTATAAAATAATATCTTTCTAACAAAAAAAAAAGACGTGTGGCACTCGGAGACTGCCGCGGTATAGCTATTGCATAGCATTTTTTATCAACTTATGCAATTACAATTATATATTTATTTTATTTATGCAGTATTTTTTTTTCTTTGTTTATTCATATTTAAAACACTTTGTACACACATTATACGAGTACAGATATTCACTGTTGTACGTAGATGATAAATACCTATACACCTATATACTTTCTCACAAACAGCTGATTACGGTAGTTTTCCAATACAACCAATGCCACCTAAAGGCAGATTGCTGAACTAAAGAGACAAGCGTGATATTCCAAAAAGTCATTAAAAGTCCTGGTATTTATCGATAGATGGAAATATCACCGCTGTGCCGGTCGGAGTGGGGGATGTTAGGTTTTTTCGTTACGGAATTTCTGGATTCGGTCTCCACGCTCAAGGCCCGCGATAGAAGCTATGCAATAGCTTAATAAAACCAACGAAAGTTAGGCGTTGTCATATGAGTACATTAAAATCAGCGAGTGAATAAATCATTAATTATGCTCTGTTTTTGTATCCTTATGTATGGGTGGTTTTTTTTTTCAAAAATTATATGTGACAATCTTTTGGGTATATTCTATCCAATAAAAAAAGAATTATCAAAATCGAATCACTCTGTAAAAAATTAAACGTGGTCATACAAAAAATCAGTTAAGTGTATACTGTATTAGCTGTTGCCAGCGACTTCGTCCGCGCGGACTTCATTTACTCCGCACAGCACCTAGCCGCTAGGTGATAGCGTGATAATATGTAGCCTATATGTTGACCCGACCTGTTATAATATTCATGCAAAATTTGAAGTAAATCCATCCAGTACTTTTTGAGTTTACCCCGGACATACATACAGACAAACAGATAAACAGACAAACAGACAAAAATTCTAAAAACTATATTTTTGGCTTCGATATCGATTGTAGATCACGCCTCAAGTATTCTTTAAAAAAATATTCAATGTACAGTTTTGACCTTCCTACGATTTTATTATATGTATAGATATAGATATAGATACTGTATAAACATCTCTTGTTTACGTATCCTTAGTGTTCATAATTTAATGGAACCACCCTTGGAGTATACGCATTACTCCAATAAAAAAATATAATTATGAAAATCGGACTACTCTGTAAAAAGTTGTGCATAACAAAACATACGCGTTGAATTGAGAAACTTCTGTTTTTTGTCGGCTTATAAATGTTAACGTTATAGGATTAGTACTATTTAGGATAAAAGTGGACAAAATAGCGTTAACTACATGGAACATAGAACAAGGGAAGTGAAGAGTGGGCGTGCCGAGTTGCGTCACTATTATGCGCTGTTACTCTAAATTGCCTTAGTGACACTTACCATATCTTTAGGAGATAGTCGTCGTGCGAAAATCTATTATACACTGAATTATGCTGTATTGTGCCATCCTTGAATGCAGAAATGATAGTACAATACAGATGATTAAAAATGGAAATATTTCATATCACCCGAAAGTACAATTTTCATTTTATTTTAATTAAATTCCTGATTTAATATAATCTCTAATGATATAATAAAAAGTCAAGCTAAAATCAGCCGTACACCCTACGCATAAAGTTCATTTTAGATTGACCTAATTTTTCTAGAAAGATATGCGTAATGACAGTCATTACGTATATCGTTCTAGAAAGTTCTCTACTCAAATATGACCAACTGAAAACCACGGAAAAATCAATACTGCCATCTATTGTAGAATAGCGAAATTATTTAAGATTATAGTTTCACTATTATACAAATAGATGAGTCTATTTTGAATAGACTACAAAAGGACGTAAATACTCTTTTGCTTTTGTAGCAAAATAAAATTTATTGTAACGCAGTTTGGTATATTTTTAAATGTTCTGTTTGTGTGTTTCGGATTATTGTTGTTTTAAATGAAAACGACCAATGAAACAAAGTTTGCATTAGTAGTTTATATGCAATAATGCTTATTTTATGTGTAAGTATGGCGATCACGGTCCTGATACAAATGTTTGTACTAGCCAATTCCGCTGTTCCACGGTTAACTATATCGTAAACTTAAGGAATTTTTTATTAACCATAATTATTATACTATTTTTTTTTTTGTAGAGGAGGCAAACGAGCAGATGGTGCACCTGATGGTAAGTGATCACCGCCGCCCATGGACATCCGCAATACCGGGGGTATTGCAGCTGCGTTGCCGGCCTTTTAAGAATGAATAAGCTCGTTTCTTGAAGGTCCCTAAGTCGTATCCATCCGGAAACACCCCCGACCCCGGTACCCCCGGGTAATTGATTCCACAAAGGAGTAGTGCGAGGCGAAAAGTGTCGACAAAAGCGCACGGTTGTGGATTTCCAGACATCGAGGTGATGAGGATAAATATATTTCCCCAGTGTTAGTCCCTAGCTCCTTTGAAGAATAGACCAACTGCCGTTCTGCCAGGCAGATCGTAAAAGGCGACCGATTGAATATGCGAGTCACTACTATTGTGACTACTAGGTGGTAGAATTCTGCATTGTCTCACCTGGGTCTGGTACCACCGCCTTACCTATTCCTGTCGCAATAGCGTCAGTGCTTGTCACTGTCGTGTTCCGGTTTGGAGGGTAAGGTAGCTAGTAAACATGTGCATGTGGCATTAGACCTTGCCACAATCCCTTTGGTGTCTATAGGCGATGGTTGATCAGGAGACCCATCTGCTTGTTTGCTATCTTATGATATAAAAAAAAAACCTTTTATTTCGGCGTAAAAATTTTATATCAACATTTTAGTTCTAATTATTACGTCTTGTATATATTTTCCTTCCTTTATTATAATTCTAGTGTTGGAAATATTTCTTCATTCTCTTCTTAATAAACTTTTTTTATATCATAAGATAGCAAACAAGCAAATGGGTTTGGGGTATAAGTTAAAAATAATCCCATTTATTTAAATTCCTTTGAATTTTAATGTGAAAATTTTATACCAACACTTTTATCTCTGTTTTACCTATTTATTATTTCTGTGTTAGGAGTCTGTTCAAAATCGTATTCTTGATTAAATTATTATAAACAGTACACGTTTAACAATAACTAAATTTAATTAGTTGTTTTTGGAATTCGGTTTAAAAGTTTAACATCAACGTTTTGAGTTCTGACAGCTATCACATCTTTTTTATACGTAATCCCAGTGTACGGAACCTTTGTTTGAACAGTAAAATGTCGTAATAAGTGAGTAAGACCAGCTTTTACTTGATTATAGGCGTATCTCATTCCTATACAATTTCTATTACCTTTGCCAAAAGCCATAAATGCAATTTCTTGCATGTTCCTCTTGTTAGTATGAGCAAATCGTTCAGGATTAAATGTTTCTGCATCGGGATAATATTTTTCATCATGATGGATACCGAATACTGGTATAAAAATCTGAGTTCCTTTATCTACTTTAATATTTCCAATTGGAAGACAAGTATCTTTTGTACATTGTCTGCCTAAGTATCCAATACTTGGAAGAATCCTCATAGATTCATTTATAACCATATCTAGATATTCCATATTAGTTACAACATCATAAGTAATATTACCATCATTGTTTTCAAATGCCTTATCAATTTCTTCATGAATTTTTTTAAAAACATTTGGATTCCTGCCTAGTTCAAATAAAACACTGTAAATAGCCGTAGCTGTTGGGTCCACTTCAGCAGAAAAGAAGAAAAACGCTTGTGCAGCTAAAACTTCATCTGTTGGTTCTATTACAAAACCTGTTTCATCTTTTAATATTCTATTTCTTTGCAATGTCACACATAGATCAGTAAAATCATGCTTCTTAACATTTTCTTGTTGTCGTTGTCGTAACACTTGTTTAATAGCACCAATAAAAACGTTTCATGTTCTTCAAACAGTTTTTCTTTAATAATCTAAAAAGAGGAGGACATAGATTGTCAATTGAAAATCGAAGGTTTAACTTGAAGCTTGAGTGAAATGATTTTTGAGCCATTTTTAAAAATGGCGAATCAAATACAGATTCTGTGTGTATACCAAACACAGCTGCCCCAATGGCTGCGCAATAAAACGTTGACAATACTTCAAATGTATCATCATTCTTAAGATCAGGATTATTTTTTAAATATTTAACAAAGTCTTGAGCACTTTTGTCCAATATATAATACATCGATTTAAGTTTAGTAGATGTGAAAAGTGGTGTCATACTTTGACGAAGGAGCTTCCATTTCTTACCATTCTGGAAGAGAAGGTTATCTGCTAGTATGTCGCAGTCATTCACTTCAAATCCTCGATGGTTAAATGAATTAAAGTCTGTCGCAACAACGTGTTGAATGTTCACAGGATCTAATACATACAATAAAGGCGATGAAAATGATCCAAGTCCAATCGCTGGTTCGTTGGGATATTTCTTGTAAATTTTATGTAAGCTTTCAAAAATAGCTTTATCTTTGGTCACAAAATCCCATAACACACCAAACACTTTGTTTTCTGGATGGAATTTAACACCACGTTTATTCCAATACGTTTCATTTGACTTTCCATGAATATACATATATATAAGAAATAATATACACAGTAATAATAGCAAAAACAACATCGTTGTTCAGTTTTTGAACTCAAATTATTATTTTGTATGTAATTTTTGATAACTTATCAAAAGCTGATATGTCCATTCTGAAATGTTATTAAATGTAATTTTAATGGCCTGCGCAGACTTTTACAATTCGTTAGGAATTTTTTAACTGTCCAAAACGTCCCTGATGATACAGTAATAAGCAAAACCGGTTGGGTGTGAACAATAAAATATACGTTAACTGGAAGTACAAGTGAGTATATTTGTAAAATGCTATTTTACATACACTTCATACTCGTATATTTACTGACACACTCGCATATAAGCGCACACATATTTAATTTCTATCTGCACCTAATGCTTTTTTTTTAAAAAAAAAAGTATCTTCACGCCCATATCCCCGAAGGGGCAGGCAGAGGTACAACAAGTGCACCCACGATTAGCCGAAGATACTTGGTCCCACAAATGTGATAGGTGGCAAGCCTATCGCCAACCGGGCACTTTCCAATCCCGGGTAACTTTGTGTTTCTCAGAAAACTGAAAAAACACTTTTTTTTAATGTGCCCGACCTTATAGTTACCCTCTTTTATAGTTTATACTTTCCATCGTCGGCACTTGGTGAAACTGCTTCATATTAATGTTTTAATATAAACACTTGTACTGTTTCACAAATGTAATTTAAAATTTATTTATATCACAATCACTTAATCACAGCCAACCGGTTTTGCCTATAGCATCATCAGGGCGTCTTTCACGTAAACGTTTTACCTCATTTTATTATTTTAAAACCTAAATATTTTGCAGACATAAAGACTATAATACAAGTAAAATGTGATTGTGATTTAGTGATTGTGATATAAATAAAAATTAAAATTACATTTGTGAAACAGTAAAAGTGTTTATATTAAAGAATCAATTACCCTCTTTTAAATTATGTATTACAATTATGTATTACCCTCTTTTAATTTTATTTGTTTTATCACAAAACTGTAAAATATATTTAGTTTATTCAGTAGGTAATATTATTCATCTATAATTATGATGTTTCGATAATCAGTGAGATCTATATATATATATATATATATATATATATATATATATATATATATATATATATATATATATATATATATATATATATATATATATATATTTAATATATTATTATTTATATTTTATATATTTTTAATATAATTTATATATATATATATATATATATATATATATATATATATATATATATATATATATATATATATATATATATATATATATATATATATATATATATATATATATATATATATATATATATATATATATATATATATATATATATATATATATATATATATATATATATATATATATATATATATATATATATATATATATATATATATATATATATATATATATATATATATATATATATATATATATATATATAATATAATTTAATATATATATATATATATATATATATATATATATATATATATATATATATATTTTTTTAAATTGTGTGCCTTTATTACTTTTTAAATTATATTTTATACAGGTAACTTTAATTCTGATGTCGATACTTTAAATTGAATGTCATATTTATATATATATATATATATATATATATATATATATATATATATATATATATATATATATATATATATTATATATATATATATATATTTAATATATTATTATTTATATTTTATATATTTTTAATATAATTTAATATATATATATATATATATATATATATTTTTTTAAATTGTGTGCCTTTATTACTTTTTAAATTATATTTTATACAGGTAACTTTAATTCTGATGTCGATACTTTAAATTGAATGTCATATTTATAAACCGTAGTTATGAAATAGCTAGTCTTAGATGTATAGAGAACCATTTCTTAACACACTTTCTTGGGATTTCGTTCCAAAAGCCTTACATCAACATTCTTTATTCTGACTTGAACGAAATTTTTGTCATATTTAAGCCCAGTGTCAGGAAATTTAGTCCTAACAGTAAAATGTCTTAACAAATGGATCAAACCAGCTTTAACTTGGTAATGGGCGTATCTCATTCCAATACAAATTCTGTTTCCTTTACCGAACGGCATAAACGCAGCTTCATGTATGGATTTTTTATTTTCCTTAGAAAATCGCTCTGGGCAAAACTTTTCAGGATCCGCATAAAATTTTTCATTGTGATGCATATCATAGACAGGCACAAAAATCTTTGTACCTTTATCGACTTTAATATTACCGACAGGAAGGCATGTATCTTTGTTACATTCACGAGTTAAAAGCCCAATCGCGGGATGAAGTCTCATAGATTCATTCAAAACCATTTCTAAATACTCCATATCAGATACAACATCGTAAGTTATTTTCCCATCATACTTTTCAAATGCTTCGTCTATTTCTTCATGAACGCGTTTGAGAACTTCAGGATTCCTACCCAGCTCCAATAATGCACCGTAAATTACTGTAGCAGTAGGCTCAACACCAGCTGTAAAGAAGAAAAATGCTTGTGCAGCTAGCAACTCATCCGTAGGTTCGATTTCAGTGCCCGTTTCATCTCTCAACATTCCACTGTTTTGAAGTGATACACAAATATCAGCAAAATCATGTTTTTTAGTTTTCTCTTGTTCTCGTTGACGAATTATTTGCTTAATAGCACCAATGAAAAATGGTTCATGGTTTTTGAAAAGCTTGAAACGCAGCAATCTAAAGATTGGCATACACATGTTACCCAATGCGAGTTGAACATTTGTATAAAAATCAAAACGGAAGGAGTCTTGGGCCATTTTCAAAAACGGTGATTCGAATATAGATTTCGTAGTGATGCCAAACACAGCAGCTCCAATAGCAGCACTACAAAATGTTGATATTACTTCAAATGTATCCCCATTCTTTAAATCAGGATTGTCTTTCAAATATTTAACAAAATCTTGAGCACTTTTATCCAGAATATAATACATAGATTTAAGTTTAGTAGACGTAAACAATGGAGTCATACTTTGTCGAACAATTTTCCATTTTTTCCCACTTTGAAAGAGAATATTATCCGCAAGTAAATCACCTTCATTCGGTTCAAATCCTCTGGAGTTAAAGGCATTAAAATCTATTGATAAAACGTGTTGAATATTCACCGGATCCAGGACATATAACGAAGGTGTAAATAAAGCTCCAATTCCAACAGCGGGTTCGTTTGAGTACTTCTTGTAAATTTTGTGCAAACTCTCAAAAAAAGCTGTATCTTTTAGTAAGAAATCCCAAAAAACACCCAACACTTTATGTTCAGTGTGAAATGCGACTCCACGTTTTCGCCAATAATTTTCATTATTATTTCCTTGAATGTATAACAAAATTAAAACAAATGCCACAAATAATAATAATAAAAATAACATGTTGACTGGTAAGTATTAATTATTAACAGATACTATGTAATGTGAAGCTAATACATCTTATTTATACATTAAGTTATCACACAGTGTGATAAACGTGTAGTACATTTGGTGTCTCATTATTTTATTATCATTTCCAATTGAAAGATTGTTGTTTTTTATTATTCAATAAATTATTACATCTTATACATTTAACATTATCATCTCAATACACGCCAAGCAAGGCATTAACATCTTTGTCGTCGGTAGAGATCACAAATACGCGATGAGGTCGCCAGATTGTACATTATCAGATTATATCAGTAAAAATCTATGTGTTGTATATGTTTTTGAAGTTTTTATTATGGCTTTCTTACAAAAAATATTGTTGAAATTATAGCACCATGTTTTGAGTTTGTTGATCCGCCGTAATACATTGCATAATTAATTGCCTGACCATTGTTTTTAACTCTTTCACACAGATTCTAATTTTTTTTAAATGGGCCCATGGGCAAGGGTTGAAAGGCTGAAACGAAAATTTGCATGCCAATTAAGGTGAAGTAGGAAGGAATGTAATTTTTAGCTAATTAAGATCTTTTGTAACCCCTATTTCATGCAAATAAAGAATTATTATTATTATTACCGAGTACTCAGTGAATCGCTCTGCACTTGTTGTTAAGGTGTAGTGGTTATACGGAATAGTTTTTTCTTAAAATTAAATGATTTTGTTACATACTCGTATTGCGTATTAAATGCTTTTGATGCCATTAAAGGTGGAAAATTTTTGGACAAGTAACTTCAGATAGACAGACAGGGTTTTAGATCTGGAGGAGGATGTACGGATCAAGTTTTCTTACTTCGCAACATCGTAGGGAAGCATCTGGCTGTCGGCCAGAAGGTTTTCTGTGATTTTGTGGATTTGGAGAAAGCGTTTGATAAAGTTGTGTGAAAGAAACTTTAGGACATTTTGCCCACTTATGGGATAGATGGGCGTTTGCTCTGAGCTTTGCAATCCATGTACTGGGATTCCAATGCATGTGTGCGGTTAGACAGAAACATATCGCCCTGGTTCGATGTCAATAACGGCGTCAAGCAGGGTTGTGTGTTGTCAGCTCGTCTGTTTATTCTATATCTAGATAAGTGTCTCCAAAGATTAAAGTCATTGAATGTGGGAATGCGCATGAGTGATCTAGTGGTGAACTGCCTGCTTTATGCAGATGACGCTGTACTTCTAGGCTCAACTCCATCTGAGCTGCAAACACTGATCACAATTATGAATGAGGATTGTAAGAATATAGGCTTATATTTGAATGCGAAGAAAACCAAAGTTTTAGTATTTGAAAGAGAAGCAACCGGAACGGATGTAAGAGTTGAGGTCGATGATGTAGTGCTGGAACAAGTAGATGAGTTTTTATATCTAGGATGTGATTTTAGCAGGGATGGAAGGTACACCAATGATGTTGAAACTGAAACTTCCCGCTAAATTAAAGTATTTTAAGCTCAAAAGAGTAAAAACATAAGCATAGACTTTTTCAGATCAAACATCTATTTTGTTAAAAATGTGTGTATATTGATTTTTGAAAAGCTATATATTTTGGAAACGATGATCGATTTTGATCTTTCAAATAGCACGTAACTCAATTTTTGAAATCTAAAATATTGCTTTACCTAAATAATCGATAGTTTGAAAAATTTCGAAGCAGTGTTAAAAAACATTTTTTTCAAAAATTTTCCCATTTTGTACTCAATCGGTATAAAAAAATAAATCCCATTTTGTACTCAGTCGGTACATAAAGCTGGAAATTATATTAAAAAAAAACTGTCTCGCCAAAAAAATTTTTAGTGTTTTTTTCAAAATTTCTCAAAATCTCCCTGAACCGACTTGGTTTAAATTTTCAGGAAGTCTAAGTTGAGTGGGATCAAATCGAATGCCATTAACCGCTTTTCGATCGATTCATCCTTTCAAAAGTTATGAGATGTTTACACACACTCTCTCTCACACACACACACACAGACACACACACACACATACACACATACATACAGACATACTGGCATCCTTTATCATCCTTTGGAAGGTTCCTAGGACCTCAAAACGTGGAGATCTGAGTGTTAAGTGTGAGTTTTTCTTTTCGCATTCGATCGTGAGCGCGTTTGGAGTTTACTAGGAATTTGTATGTGATTTGTACAGCGCCACCTAGTGGTAAACGTGAGAAACCAGTTTACCACTAGATGACGCTGTACAAATCACATACAAATTCCTAGTAAACTCGAAACGCGCTCACGATCGAATGCGAAAAGAAAAACTCACACTTAGCACTCTGGTGAAAACTCCGTTTTCGAAAATCGAGGCAAAATCAGTACCTTCCTTATCTACATAATATGTAGTGGGAAGTTAAAAAATGATTCACTCTTTACCCAACGACTCTACTCCAATTTTTGTACACGCAATTGTCTTAAAAAGGGTTCTAAAGATCTTTATTCGCGTTTTAAAATATAACATACAAGATAATGGATGTAAAATCGACTCAACAATATTTTCGTTATTAAACTCTGAAACACTCCGATATCAAAAAAAGACAATACTTTGGTTTCTGATATCTAATCAAAATTACTTGTTATTAAACGTTTTAATTTGTCAAGTCATAATGATCTTCAAGTAGGTACTTGTTTTTATTATCAGCAATAATAAAAATTGGTAAAGTGCGTATCGAGCTACGCGCAATGTAGGATTCCGAAGTTACTAGCACAATATTGCGGACTAAGAAGGAGCTTTTGAACATTTAAGCTATTCAACGTCAATGACAAACATATATCCACACTACAGGTTCACCGCCTAAAAAACTTCTCTAAGTACATTTATAAGTTGGTCGACTATTGCTCAAAAACTTGTAAAGCCTTCTAAGTCGTGATAGTTTTCCTTTTAACTTCATTATATTTACTATTACTATGATTTTTTTCCCACCCCCAAAACCAACCGTTAAGCCTGCAGAGGGGGGGACACTTGACTCTAATAAAAATTAGCACTTAACAGTTTAATATTTTACAAACGAATCCCTTAATCGAAAACTAGTTTTCATAAACCTACAACATTTCTTAAAAACCTATCCAACTACATTCCATACAATGGAGTACGTGAGAAAAAAAATTAACATCCCACCTTACCCTGAAAAAAATATTTTTCCAGATTTTATGTTACCACTTTCTTGACTTGACTAATATTTGTGCCACGTTACAGCTTTCTAGTAATAAGGATCGTGCGGACGGACGGACATAGCGAATCTATAAGGGTTCCTAGTTTACTTCGGAACCCTAAAGGGTACCAAGTTTTCACTTCACGATTCAATAGTGTTAATAACAGTTTTTAAGCGACTTTAAAAACAGAGGTTATCAATTTGACATATTTTTTTTTTAATTATTATCGATAGGTAAGCGCTTGACCTCGATCTTGCCTGATGGTAAGCTGAGGCCTAAGATGGAACGCGCTTCCCTAGAAGGTACCTGTTCGCTCTTCTTTTGAAGATCTCCAGATTGTACTCGTCCGGGAACACAGACTCAGGAAGCATGTTCCAGTCCTTTGCGGTTCAAATGAGGAATGTGGAGTTGAACCGTTTTGTCCGGATAAATGGAACGTCCACCATATGGCGATGCCTAAAATCTGTGCGCCTCCACGATCGATAGAAAAACGGGGATGGTGGAATTAAGTCGTGCAATTCCGCAGCGCACTCTCTTAAGTAGATTCGATAAAAAACAAAAACTAGCCACTAGCTATCGCCTCAAGTGTCTCCAGGTGATATTATGCGGATCCATCCCAGCGGTGAGAGCAGTATTCTATGCACGAACGGACGTTTGTGCTTTATAAAGGTTTAGCAACTCTCCCGGGCTGAAATACTGTCTCAGCTAGTATATTATAATGCGAAAGTTTGGATGTTTGGATGAATGTTTGTTACTCAATCACGCAAAAACTACTGAACGGATTTGAATGAAATTTGGCACACAGGTAGATAATAGCCTGGAATAGCACATAGGCTACTTTTTATCCCGCATAAATTAGGTGATCCTGCGGGATTCGCAAAAAACTTATAATGCAGCAAGCTGCAAGCTGCAGCTAGTATCAGATATATTTCCCGGAACTGAACGAAACGGAACCGATCTCGATAAAACTAACTGCTCCCTAACAGATAGTTTTATCGAGATCGGTTCCGTAGTTCTGGAAATATGGGTATAGTTGATAGATATTTGGAGTGGATTTAATTTTTTTTAATTGCTCTTATTATTGAATTTATGTTTAACCCTACATAGATATTAAAAAGTATCTTCACGCCCATATCTCCGAAAGGGTAGGCAGATACAACATGTGCACCCACGATTAGCCAAAGATACATGGTCCCACGAATGTGATAGGTGGCAAGCCTATCGCCAACCGGGCACTTTCCAATCCCGGGCAACTTTGTGTTTCTCAGAAAACTGAAAAAACATTTTTTATTATGTGCTCGACCCGGGAATCATGTGGTCAACGCCTTATCATCCTTATTAAATTCGTCTTATAAAACAGGTTCGAAGCACTGTAAACAAAAAAATATCGATATGTTAATATTTGTTTTCCTTATCAGTGCATTCGTGGCTTCGTTTTGTCATAATGATTTGTAAAATCATTTTATAGACAAATAAAAACAAATCTTACGATTATACCACTACGCAATTATACCGTAGCCTTTTCCGACTATTTTCACGATAATGTCAGTATGTCTGTATGTATGTATGTGTGTGTGTGTGTATGTGTGTATGTAAACACGTCATACACTTTTGAACGGCTGGACCTATCGAAACGTGGTTGATGGCATTCGATTGGAAATTCCGCTCAACTCAGACTTCCTGAAAATTTGAACGGATTCGATCCAGGAGATTTTGAGAAATTTTGAAAAAACACCAATAAATTTTGGCGAAACAGTATTTTTTAATATAACTTCCAGATTTATGTACCGATTGAGTACAAAAACTAATCAGCTCCATTCCTCAAAAATCAATCATTTTCAACCAATCATTTTTTGGTTTTCTACGATATTTTAGTACTATAAAAACTACGTTAAATTCCGTTTCAATATAATCGAAATCGAATCTAATTCTCAAAACTTATAACTTTTCAAATATTAAAATTACGTCGTTTTTAGCAAACTTACTTATTTTTTTAAATAACTTTCAAGTTAATTCACCGATTGACTTAAACGTCTTACCAGCTTTTCTCCTTGAAAAACTGTGTCAAATACCGTTAATTTAATCATAATCGATCAATTTGTTTGGAATTTATCAATGGGAAAAATTAAATAATAAAATGTTTTTTGACATAGCATTAAAATTTTTCAACCTATTGATTATTTAGCTAAAGCTAAATTTTAGATCCCAAAAATTAAGTCGAATGCTATCATCTTTTTCAAAATATACAGCTTTTCAAAAATTAATATACTGGCATTTTTAAGAAAATAAACATTTGAACTGAAAAATCCATGTTAAATTTTTTACTCTTTTGAGCTAAAAATACCTTGATTTAGTGGGAAGTTTCAGGGACGGTCCATAGAGTCAACCGTTTACACATTTTTTTATAGTATAAGATAGCAAACAAGCAGATGGGTCTCCTGATGGAAAGAGTCAACCATCGCCTATTACCAACAACCAAAGGTGTTAATGGTGCGTTGCTATCTCGTGGCGAGGTCTTATGCCACACGCATAAGTTTACCGGCTATCTTACCCTCCAAACCGGAACACAACAGTGACAAGCACTGACGCTATTGCGGCAGGAATAGATAAGGCGGTGGTACCTGACCCGGGCGAGACAATGCAGAACTCTACCACCTAGTAGCCACGATGGTAGTGACTCGTATAGCCAATCGGTCGCCTTTTACGACCTGCATGGCAGAACGGCAGTTTGCCTATTCTTCAAAGGAGCCCGAGACCAACACGGGGCAAATCGCCTTCGCGCCTTCGCGCCTGCGCTGTCCGTCAAATCGCCTTTTATTTTATTATGTTAGAGACATATCTTTTTTCGCCTTTTATTTTATTATACTAGAGACATATTATCTTTTTCCGCCAGTAAGATAATTTATTTATTCTTAAAAGAAGCATATCAAAGAGTATAAGAATAGGCTCGTATCATCACGGAGAATGTGACACTACTGACGTTTGTTAATCTTTGTCACTAAAGTGATAAGTAAAGAGTTTATCAATATGAAAATAAATCGAAAATGCATGTTCACTGTTAGAATGACGATTATTGCTTTTGTTGAGTTCAAAAAACCGTTTATCACTTATCAGTAAATGTCTGTAATGTCAAAATAACAGCATTTTGCTAAGTACTTTTATATTAACACAAGCTTATCTGGGGGTCTATTGCGTATTTCAAATTGACAGTTAAAGTGATGACAAAGTTGACATCAATTAGCTGTCAGTTCCCTAATTTCGTATTGACTAACATGGGTGATCAACGAAAATGACGTAGTGTCGGTGATAGTCACTATCATGCACTGGAACGACAGCTTAGTATGGACAGTATTGCGTATGCTTAGTGGCCAAAGAATTGGGTCAAATCATTGATGACTTTTATGTTTTAAATGCTACTAGTCTAGCGTAGTTTATTAATACCGTACCGCGTAGCTTTAATTACCGTGGGAATATCGGAAAGGTTTATATACTAAAACCTGCCCCTATAATCACTATCTATTAAAGAAAACCGCATCAAAATCTGTTGCGTACTTTTAAAGATTTAAGCAACCATAGGGATTAGGGACATAGGGGCAGACAGAGAAAGCGACTTTGTTTTATACTATGTAGTGAAGCAGTGATGAACACTATTAACCGACGACGTTTGAAAGGTACAGAAAATGTACTATTGACAATATATAGTTTGTTAATACAATTTTTAGGTTATTATTAAATAATAAATAATATACAATACATAAGTCATAATACAAATGAATGCTGCAATAACATTGGAATTATATACCTAATACTTATAATTTCACATGGTAACAATAATGGGGATACGTTTAAAACGCATAATTTTTTTTTCCTAATTTACCTTGTCATAATTAATATAGCATAATATGTAGTGTCATTATATAATTTAAGCATAATCTTTTTTTGCGAAATGTGTTTTAAGCATAACAATCTATTGTACTACATATAATTCGACTATTGATGATACGCATAATAGTCTTTAGACATTTTTTTATTTTTCCTAATGTTATCTTACCATAAAAACACATGGCATAAGCCCCCCGCCACAAAGAAACAAAGCTATCCAATGCTATGTTGAAATAGGTTAGTTAGATTCTCTTTAGACACCCAGAAATAGGAGCCCCGCTTAGCGGGACTCCGTCGACTTGGTCCAACCCCACTTGTTACGGGAATAGTATGCTGCTACAATACAGTCTGCTATTTGGTCTTGCTATTTATGCAATGCTGCTACAGTCTGCTATCCACCTATTTCTTGCATTTTAATTAGGACTTTTAAGTGTATACCGTTGATCATTATGTTTATGTATTGTATGCTTTCCTCATTGTGTGCCTTTAAACATTATGCTATGTTATCTTTATGCTACATAGGGTTATGCTAGTAAAAATTATGCGAAAACAGTTATGCGTTTAGTTGTTATGATAAATTATCATTAGTTGTAAAAACGTGATGCCTACTTAAAATAGTACAAAAATTGTTGTGCTACTAAATATAGACCCACAATAATGTTTTATGCTGTATGTGCCGAAGAAATAATTGACTTGTAGGTACGAAAGTTGAGGCTTTAGCATCATTATACTTGCCAACTAATGCCAAGTGATTTTATTAATGAAAGAAATGAGCTTCTTTTACGGACCTGGTGAAGAGATCGCTGTAAACTTTCCCCGTGTTTGTTCCGGGCTCCTTTGCAGGCAGGCAGGTCGTAAAAGGCGACCGATTGGCTATGCGGGTCACTACCATCGCGGCTACTAGGTGATAGTTCTGCATTGTCTCGCCCGGGTCTGGTACCATCACTTTGTCTATTCCTGCCGCAATAGCGTCAGTGCTTGTCACTGTCGTATTCTGGTTTAGAAGGCAAGGTAGCCTGTAAACTTATGCATATGGCATTAGACCTCGCCACAAGATAGCAACGCACCATTAACACCTTTGGTGTCTAGAGGCGATGGTTGACTCTTTCCATCAGGAGACCCATCTGTTTGTTTGCTATCTTATGATATAAAAAAATCGATTGTGTTACCATATAGGAGAAATCTACCCCATATTTACCATTCGAAATTGACGTAAGCAAGTAAGTAAGCAAGTAAGCAAGTGATTAGTAAAGATTGAAAGACCAAATTAATTTATAACCATCGTATAGACATTGTGTAAAGGATTTGTGCCGAAAATTGAGATCATAGCTTTGAACCATGATTCTGAGAAGGAATTTACGTCCCTATACATATGACTGGATGCCAATGCCACATGCATAACTAAATCTATCTGCTACGACACTCCAAACCGGAACACGGCCCAATAAATATGGCGGTAGTATACCAGGCTGCAGGCAAAATATTGTAAAACTCTACCGCCTAGTAGTCACGATGGTGGTGACAGGTTTTTAATTGCAGACCCATACGTAAAAAAAAATATGTATATATATATATATATATATATATATATATATATATATATATATATATATATATATATATATATATATATATATATATATATATATATATATATATATATATATATATATATATATATATATATTTATTTATTTACAATACAATGTTTACAAGATGTTAGATTAAAATAATGCTTAGATCATCGCGGACCCTATCGGGTATAGCAATGGCAAGATAGAAAAGAGGAATATACTTATATATCTTATGTAATTATCATTATAATAAATGTACTTACTTATAAGAAATGTTCAATTAGAATTGAATTAGATTTATTATTTAAATTTATAATTTTATATAAATTTATCACTCAAATATTCATTTATGTCATAATAGCATTTATTTATTAATAGATTTTTTAATTTTATTACAAATTGATTAAATTTCGATTCATTTTTTATTAGTTCAGGTAATTTATTATAAATTTTTATTGACATTACATAAGTACTCGAGGTGTAAAGTTTTAAATGGGAAGTTTGCAAATTTAGTCTATTTTTATGTCGTAATTTTTTGTCTGACTGTTTATCTTCTCTTTTTGTGTATCAACCCTGATGGTTTCGTACAAACTTACACATTTCTAAAATGTAAATACATGGTAGCGTCAGTATTTTGTGTTGTTGGAAATAAGGCTTACAACTAACGGTGTGGTCTTTATTTGCTAAAACTCTAATTAGTTTTTTTTGAAGAGTGAAATATGTTGTCACATTTTGTGCTGTTACCCCATAGTATAATTCCGTAACTGAGCCACGCATATGCATATGCGTAATAAGTAGTAAGGGCAGTTTGGAAATGAGTGGTTTTTTAATTTCTCGTAAAGCATACATAAATTTTGATAACTTTGATATGTGATTCCCAGCTTATATTTGTGTCAATAGATAAATCTAGAAGCGTAAATTCTGTAACATGTTCTATTTTAGATCTATTTTAGAACATATCAATGTTAGATTTATTGCTAATGGGGATTTTTGGTGAGGGTGAAAGGAAATTATTTTGATTTTTGACCAATTTATTTCCAAGTTATGATCTGTCATCCAGTTAACAATTTTGTCAAACATTTTGACGAGATTTTCCTTTGGGTCATTGTGGGCCTGGCATGATGTGAAAACAGAAACATCGTCCGCAAATAGAAAGCATGGTGTATTTATGCTTTTCAGGAGGTCATTGATGTAGATAAAGAATAGCAGACATCCGATGACGCTGCCTTGTGGGATTGAAGTATTAATTATTTTTGTGCTAGATCGGATTCTTTCTATTTCCCTAGTGTTGCAGTTGCGATGTTCAAGTTCCACTTGGTGTTCTTTATTTTTTAAATAAGAGCTAAACCATTCGTGAACCTTACCACGGATTCCTATACCTTCTAATTTAAATTAAATAGAACCGTTAATGATGATTTTAAGACCAATCTTCACAATTATTTTGTATCGACCCAATTTTGTTCAATTATGTATCGAGTCCAGCCACGATCTTTGACATATGATGAATATTAACATATATTTTTTGTGATGTGCTATAACAAATAGTTTTTTCTAAAAAACTGCTTGCTTAAAAAGCAACTAATTAGGTCTTATCAGCCCCTTAAGCGTAATCGTGATACGATTGAAATCGTTCACTAACTCGTTTGAAAGAAAATAATTGCATTTATACTTCGACATTATACAGTGTGAAACAAAATCAAATGCTTTGCTCTTGTCTAAAAATAAACACACTGGAAAAAATTCTACTATTACCTTATTCAGTTATTATTTTACTTAGTCAAAACATGCTAATGTAGTGTAGGCCTACTTACCTTTTTCCACCTGTTGGTTCCGGGCTCCTTTGGGCAGGCAAGTCCAAGCAGGTCGTAAAATGCGACTGATTGGCTATGCGAGTCACTACCATCGTGGCTACTAGGTGGTAGATTTCTGCATTGTTACGCCCGTGTCTAGTACCACCGCCTTACCTATTCCTGCCACAATAACATCAGTACTCGTCACTGTCATGTTTTGGTTAGGAAGGTAAGGTAGCTAGTAAATTTATACACGTGGCATTAAACCTTGCCACAAAATAGCAACCATTAACATTTTTGGTGTCTATAGGCGATGGTTGACTCTTTCCATCAGGAGACCTATCTGCTTGTTTGCTATCTTATGATATAAAAAACCTTTCCTAAGTCAATATTGATTAATTGTTAATAGAAGAAACATGTACAGCAATAGTATTTAATCTAACAACTTGCTACTGTAAATTTATACGATGGTGTCTCAATACAAACGTATAATTATATACCAATTACAAGCTTTACCTACTCAAAGTCAAGGTTGAATAAAATGTAGATTAAGGCAATTCCTACTAAACACGCGAGTTATGAAGTCTGAAATCGCTTATCATAGTTATTATTGTTTTCCATATCAGCTATTTTTAACTCAGTGATACGGCTGTACAATATATACTGTTGTTTCTGCGACTAATCATGATTTGCGTTCTGTTATAACAACAAAGATGTTGTTTCAAATACTGTTAGTGATAATTTTAATAACAATAGTGATATACTTAAAAGGAAAATACAATGAGCTATATTGGAATCGTCGTGGAGTGAAATTCCATCAAAAAAATAAAAATCTTGGACCAAATTGGAATTTCTTTACAGAAAACCGTCCATTTTTTGAGCACTTACATGATATTTATAAGAAATATCCCAAAGAACCAGCTGTTGGTTTAGGATCTTTGACTAGTCCGAATTTATATGTCATTGATCCTGTTAATATACAAACGATTTTGTCGACTGATTTTAATTCTTTTTACCATCGAGGACTCGATGCAAGCCCAAAGGATCTTTTGGCACAAAATGTTTTCGCAAGTAATGGAAAGAAATGGAAGTTATTAAGAAAAAGCATGTCACCCATGTTTACATCTTCAAAACTTAAATCTATGTACTATATTATGGACAAAAGTGCCCAAGATTACGTTAAGCTCTTGAAAGACAATCCCGAATTGAGGAAAGGGAATCTGTTTAGTTCTTTATCAACGTTTTGCTGTGCTGCTGTCACGGCTACTGTGTTTGGCATCACAACCAATTCAATATTCAAGTCGCCATTTTTAGATTTAGCTCAAAGAATTTTTAAACCAAGCTTGATGTTATCATTGCGATTTGCTCTTACAAATATTTTCCCACAGATACTTAAAATTGTAAACATAAAAATATTTAGTGATTATGAAGAATTCTTTATTGGAGCTATAAAACAAGTGATTCGACAACGTGAAACGGAAAATGTAAAGAGACACGACTTTGCTGATATATGTATTCAACTTCAAAAACAAGGAACTCTAAAAGATCCTGAAACAGGTTATGAATTAGAACCTACTGACGAGCTTTTAGCTGCTCAAGGTTTCTTTTTCTTCGCTGCTGGCGTAGAACCCACAGCAGCTGCTATACATGCAACATTGCTAGAACTAGGCAGAAATTTGGATATTCTTAAAAATGTACATAAAGAAATTGATGAAGTATTTGAAGAAAATGATCAATTATCATACGACATCGTTGATAATATGAGTCTTTTGGAAATGGTTATTTGTGAAGCATTAAGAATGCATCCACCAATTGGCACATTAATTCGTAGATGCGTAAATGATACTGTTTTGCCAGTAGGTAATATAAAAGTCGATGAAGGGACAAAGATATATTTACCTCTATACGAACTTCACCACGATGAGAGATATTACCCAGAACCAGAAGTGTTTAATCCTGAAAGATTTTCAAGTGATGCCAAAAGAGTGTCAGATGTCAAATATATGCCTTTTGGAGGTGGCAACAGATTTTGTATTGGCAATAGGTATGCGTTGTTACAAGCTAAGTCAGGTCTCATTCACCTGCTGCGGGATTTTACTGTTAAAACCACTGTTTTTGATGGGGGTCTGAAGTATAAGAAAAATCCATTACAGATTAGATTTGACAACATTAATATTGAACTCACAGAACGAGATTTAAAAAAGGAATCATAAATTAACTCGATAAATATTGCTCTTAAAATTCATCGACGTTTATAGCCGAAGGTTGCCTCTTTCCATCATAGGGTTGGCCATGAGACAATGTAAAAACATAAAAACTATAACGAAGTAAGAAAACAATTTATATTAATACTCATTGCCGCGTGCAGCCCGCTGCATTAAAGTTTTTGGTAAATCCCACAGGAACAACTCATTTTTCCGGGATAAAAATTAGCCAATGTCTCATCTCGGGTCATCATCTACTTGTGTGCCAAATTCTATCATTTTGCGTAATTGAGTAACAGATATCCAAACATCCAAACTTCCACATTTAAATTTAATTCATAATATTAATTAGTCATTTACAGTGTATATACAATATATAGTGTATAATATTAATTAATATTACAAATGCGAAAGTTTGGATGTATAGATGGATGAATGTTTGTTGCTCAATCACGCGAAAACTACTAAACAGATTTAAATGAAATTTGGCACACATATAGATGATGACCGGCAATAGCATATAGGCTTTTTATCCCGGAAATTAGGCAATCCCGCGGGATTTACTGTATGTTATTTTAATTACCACAACTTATTGTAACCAATCTAATTTTGATTTTGTAAAAAGTAGCTTATATTACTCCAAATTAATATAACTCTCCATAGGTGAAAGAATTTCTAAAATCCGTTTTAGTGTAATATGTAGTAGGTAATAGTGTTTATTTAAAAAAATATTAGTGTTAATATTATTTAAAATAAACACGATGTGTAAGCTCGTCTCTCATAAAAGCAAAAAACACGTGTAGACAGCCGTTAAATAGTGCGAGTGATTAGTAATCAATAGGGCCCGGATAAATATGGATTAAAAAATGCAATTTACGTACATATAATATGGATCAAAAAATCGGAAATATGGAAAAAGTATGGACTGTAAAATAACAATTTCTTTCATTTTATATTTTTTTATAGTGAATAATTATTTTTTAATAAGACATAATTCAACAAAAATGAATAGTTTTATATAATAGAAACATCCATTACATATTAGTTTTATTGAATTGTTTGCAGGACACAATAAAATGTTTCTTTAAATTTTGAAAATAAAAATTAATTTGATTCGGTCCTATATTTTCTGAATGATCTCTCCACGTCATATAATGTGACTGGAGCATACTTAAACATGCATAGTTCTGGAAGTGTGTAAGCCACATCTACAGTACTTGCTAAACTACCGCACACATTGATATAAAAAGGGAAGATATGTTACGCTCTAATGTCTCAATTGCTAAACCTAAGCTCGATCAGAGTGCTAAGTGTGAGTTTTTCTTTTCGCATTCGATCGTGAGCGCGTTTCGAGTTTACTGGGAATTTGTATGTGATTTGTATAGCGCCACCTAGTGGTAAACGTGAGAAACCAGTTTACCACTAGGTGGCGCTGTACAAATCACATACAAATTCCTAGTAAACTCCAAACGCGCTCACTATCGAATGCGAAAAGAAAAACTCACACTTAGCACTCAGTCGAACGCAAAATAATGCGGCGAACAAAGCAAACTACGTTTCTCTCGCTTACTTTTGTCTCTCTCTCGCAAACATGGCGATCTAACAATAATTTAATCTTATTTTCAAACAAATTGTTTTAACCGTACTTACGAATGGAAAGTAATTCCGTGTGTCTTGTTGTTTTTTTTTCCTTGGGTGATTATAACACTGGCTGAATATACAAGAATATATATATAATATAATATATATAAGAAGGTATTTTGATGCGTGTTTAATAAAACAGTCGGAAAATATAAGTGTATGACATATGTCACTGTGTCTACGGACCTACTTTTGTAGGACCAGGCGCTGTGACTAGGTAACGTATCTTCCCTTTTAAGGCGATTACAGCTGCGAACGACCTTGAGTTTCTAACAGGAGCGGCGCAAATATTATTTCTCGCTCTGGCGTGCTCCAAAGTCAAAGAGTATTTACAGTTGATGCAGATACCTACATTTTAACATTTTCGTTCACCTATATGAACTTTTATCATCGTGAATCGACTGAATGTTGTCAAACTCAAAACCAATAAACAGTAATCGCTCATTTATCGATTACATATACATTCATTTCACAAAAACGATAAATATCTAAAGAAAAAAAAATATACCCAAAATCGACAAAAAATCATATAACAATTTACACAATAATAACAGTTACGTATCCTATTTCTTTAAAAGTGTTGTAATATACAATACATCCCGTGTAGCACTTTATTTTAATACATACAATCAACAATTAATATTTAACAAAACCTTTCAAAATTTGATTTTGTAATATGTAATCTTTTGAATAATATTTTAAAACTTTAACTAGCTTCTTAGTTTTTGTTTCAAAATCACGTAAGAGAAAAGTAGAGATATAATTTAATTTAATGTTTATATAGGAAAGTACTAAATAAGTTGGTTTATTTAGACCATTTGTATGTATAATATATTTTATTTATTTATTTTTAGTTGCGAAGTCCTTACTACCTTCAAATAGTACCAGTTTTTTTTTTTTTTTCTTTAGAGTTTTGCTTTTTATTCGCTTGCTTGAATTATCTTCGTTGTTTATATGTTTTTTTTTATTTTTGTACATTTATACAAAATATTAACAAAATACTTATCTATCTATAGCTAATAAAACATTCAAGCGTAAACGTAGGTAAGTACATGAATAGTCTAAAAATATTATTCAGCGTCTACTCGCAAACAAAACCATTTATAAAGTACTAGCTTTCAGCCCCTTTAATATCCTCTTTTACCTCTTTAAGAGATAAAACTCACAGCATCCTTACATGCACGTTTATTTAATTGAATTAAAGAACCTGACTAATCAATTTGAAGAGATTTTGATTAAACATATTTTATTTTTTCTACAAACTTTACCACTTTTTTCATCCTTTGAAGAGATAACATTTGAAAACCTTAAACTCGTATTCATTTAATTGTATTAAAAATTATAAATACTAAGTTTTAAATAATTTCTACAATATTCTACAATAAACAATCTATTTTTTATACAAACATCAATGCTTTTTTTACCCTTTAAGGAATGAAATTTAAAAAATCCCCAAATATATAAATGATTCTTAAATTGTGTTGAAGAACATAAGTGCCGAATTTCAAATTATTTTGACCATAAACGTTTGATTTTTCATATAAATTGTAAACACACTTTTACTCCTTTAATGGATGAAACTTCGAACATTACATGCATGTTTCTTCAATTTCGATTGAAGAGCATAAGTACTAAAAAAATCCGAAAATTCGTACTTCTTAATTGTATTAAAAATCAGAAATACTAAATTAAAATAATTTAGATTTTATAGTAATGCAATAAATAAACACTTCATTTTTGATACAAACTTTAAAGCCTCTTTTTACCTCTCTATAGGCTAGAATTCAAAAAAATATTAAATTTGTATTTAATTTTTTTTCAGATAAAGGATAATTTAATTACGGCATATCATTCATTACAATTCAAAAATGACAGAGTTTCATACAAACTTTCACTCCCTATTTTACCATCTTAGAGGATGAATTTAAAAAAACCCTTTCTTATTCCTTGTCTATATCATAAGAACAACATCTGTAAAAAAACAGCCTTCTCGGACCAAGCTCATTATCTACTATAAAAAAACATCCAAGCGTAAACGAAATGTTCAATTTCCAAACGGCACAACCTTACTATTGTGCCAAACGTTCTATCTGTACTATTACTCTTTGACTCGAATATGGAGAGCGAAGCATGCTAACATGCGACACAGCCTCCCCGTATGAACGCTACTGGGAGACTGACTTACGACGCAAGCGCTGTCCGCGAATTAAATAATAAGGTTTTTATTGATTTAATGGCACACTATAATGATTTTGTAAAATTTTGAACTTAAATTTTATAAAGCAATAAATTGTCTGTAATAAAAAGAAAAAATCATCAAAATCGTTACAGTAGTTTGGAAGTTATAAGCAAATTTTTGCGTAAAAATAAGAAAGATATTCGATTTTTTTTCGTCAAAAATAACAATAAAATTTGAAAAAACGAACTTAAAATTTAAACTTAATTATATTATACGTATAATGCATATTTTTTTTTAATTATTGGACCAACCGGTTAGAAGTAGTAGGCTTTCAAAGAGGTGTCTATTTCGTAGTTTGGCATTACCTATCGCCTTAAGCTATTGCATAGCTTCTATCGCGGGCCTTGAACGTGGAAACCGAATCCAGAAATTCCGTAACGAAAAAACCTAACACCCCCCACTCCGACCGGCACAGCGGTGATACTTTTTAGTTTTTCCATCTATCGATAAATACCAGAACTTTTAATGACTTTTTGAAATATCACGCTTGTCTCTTTAGTTCAGCAACCCGCCTTTAGGTGGCATTGGTTGTATTGGAAAACTACCGTAATCAGCTGTTTGTGAGAAAGTATATAGGTATTTATCATCTACGTACAACAGTGAATATCTGTACTCGTATAATTTGTGTACAAAGTGTTTTAAATATGAATAAACAAAGTGCATTTATTAAATATTCCTGAAGAACCGACATGTATTGAAAGATAATAAAAATATTTTGAACAATATTAACATCTCATTTATTTAATAAAAGAAAAAAATTTGTTTTTTTTATCGGTCACCACGCTCAAAGTGTAACTTAAATTAATATCAAAGAAAAAAACAAAGAAAAAAATACGGCATAAATAAAATAAATATATAATTGTAATTGCATAAGTTGATTAAAAAATGCTATGCAATAGCTTTACCGCGGCAGTCTCCGAGTGCCACACGTCTTTTTTTTAATATCAATGACCGCACAGTATTTTGTTAATTCTTTTAGTGTATTAAATCCTTTATTTTTTTCCAAAACACATTTAAGTTTTTATTTTGCAATTTCAGCAATGCTTCAGAAACTTTTTTATTTCCTTAATTATTTTCAGGTTTTCATTCAGTCATGTTGAAGGATTTTCTAATGCTTGTAACTTGTGCGATAAAAAGCAATAATTGCTTTTCATATAAGCGAAATCGTCACCGGGAGTCTCGTTTTCAAAAAGTAACATGCGATGGCGTTGGGTGGTCATGTGGTGTGGCGTGGTGGCGTGAACGCGATACATATTAGGTATACCTATTTTTATGATGTAACTGTTAACTATCATAAAAATTGAAAATATGGATGATAGTATTAGTATTTTTTCAGAAATATGGATTTAACCTTGAAAGATGGAAAAATATGGAAAATAAAATATAGTTTTTCATGATCCGCCGTATTTGGATCATGAAAAACTATATTTTATTTTCCATATTTTTTGGAACGAAGTTCCTTATCGCGCGTTGTGAAAGGGGGCTAGACGGAAAAAATTCTTACGAAAAGTTGTCACGACACTTTTTGCTATAGTAAGGTATTATATTAAGCTGTACGGCGTGCGGATGTCTCTCTCTCTCTCTCTCTCTCTCTCTCTCTTGTAGAAAGCAAGCCAGATATTTTCATTTCAATGTGGTGTCGACGATTATTTTTGTTGAGTGTATACAGGTTTTTTTATAAATAATAATAAAAGAAACTTCGTTCCACCCGGGTGTCCCTTGACAAACTTGAGAGGAAGTTTTTTAAATAATAAAAAATGATGTCGTGTCGCGGGACACCAGGTAGGAACGAACTTTCTTCGGCTAAACGGCACTACTCGCTTGTGTACGCGACTGTCGCGCCTGCGCACGTCTCATTTAACGCTTTTATTCCACGCATTTTTCTTACGGTTTTACTATCACATTTTTTCAGTTCGGTCGCGCAGCAAAATCCCTATCCCCTCCAAGCCTGCCGTAAGGAACTTCGTTCCAAAAATATGTATTCACAAAGCATTGACATATTAATCCGGGCTCTAGTGTTTAGTGTCTATATTAACTTTTACTACGCTAATGGACTATTCACTTTAACTACGCTGATTACTAATCATTCGCACTAATCAACGGCTGTTTACACTTGTTTTTGCTTAATACTAAGCACCTGCATTAAACACTCGTACTCGCACCAAACTGAATAAATATATTCCCAACCATAGATAAATTTGTGTATTATTCCTCACTACACCAGTGAAACTACTTTGACAAGGGTATTGTTAAGAGCATAGATAAATATGTGTATTATAGGTAGTTAAGAGGACGATTAACAGTTTCTTCAGAGGTCAGCATTTCATTAGCGGCTAGATACTTTTGTTGCTGATGTTACTGGGCGTTGGTGATTATTTCCCATCAGATGGCTCACACGTACGTCAATTTGTGTTTAAATAAATAAAAATTAAAGATTTTGTTATAAAATTATGCTGCTTCAGACTTTTCCCGTAAAAAACCGTGTGGTATCGCGGGACACCAGATAGGAGCGAAGTTTCTTATTATAAAAATACTATATTCATGGTGTAAAGGAAATAATTTTTCGGGTATACATTTTTTATTATGATTTTTTTTATCGATTTAACAAATGAATAATAGCAAACTGCAAAAATAATAACAGTCATCACGTAGACTATAGATTAGGCACTGTATAGCCCACGGAGCAGATACAGAGGAGTTGTTGTAATTAGATTTCTTTAAGAAACAATGCGTGACAATTTGCGGGGTGCGCGGGGTGTTAAGACCCTCCCACTACTCTAGTTTTCAACTAACGGCCAAAAGCACTTACTTTGTTATTAACGACGTAGTTTGGCTATTTCACACCAGATGTCACTAACGTAGGATTTAACGTAGGATAAAACCTAACAGTTTTAGTTGACGCCACGAACGTTTTTAGCGGAAAGGGTAATGGCCAATGGGTACCCTCCGCAACGTCCCATAGGAATTAAGTGTACCTAACTTCTAGACAATCGCGACACATGAGAGCCATGATGTGCGCCATGCGCCACGCTACAGAATGCTAAGTGTGAGTTTTTCTTTTCGCATTCGATCGTGAGCGCATTTCGAGTTAACTAGGAATTTGTATGTGATTTGTACAGCGCCACCTAGTGGTAAACTGGTTTCTCACGTTTCTCATTTCAGAAGAAATGATTGTGTTAAAATAGGGTAGGCAGCTATCATCATGTGTTGCGTTTTAGGCCAAATCTGTATGGAGCCTCATCATTCTTCTTTACTTGTGTAATCACGTATTTTGTATATACTACTACTATTACTTAGTAAAGTATCTAATCTTGCAGTAAGAACAGTTACTTTACTTAAGTAAATCTATACATATAATAAAATCGTAGGAAAGTCAAAACTATACATTGAATATTTTTTTTTAAAAATACTTGGGGCGTGATTAATAATCGATATCGAAGCCAAAAAATGTAGTTTTTAGAATTTTTGTCTGTTTGTCTGTATGTATGTCCGGGGTAAACTCAAAAAGTACTGCATGGATTTACTTCAAATTTTGCATGAATATTACTAACAGGTCGGGTCAACATATATGCTACATATTATCACGCTATCACCTAAGGGGGAGGAGCAGTGCGGAGTAAACGAAGTCCGCGCGGACGAAGTCGTGGGCAACAGCTAATATAAAATATAAATAATCTTGAAAGCGTTCTGGTTGATATATCATCACGCCCGGTTCCCTTGCGGGGTAGGCAGAGTAAACCTAACGTTAATAGACTTTCCAGTTCACTGGCGATTCACCGGTTAATCGGTTGGCGAGATAAGTGGTGATCTAGGTGGCGTTGTACAAATCACATACAAATTCCTAGTAAACTCCAAACGCGCTCACGATCGAATGCGAAAAGAAAAAGTCACACTTAGCACTCAGATTCTTAGAACAAACAGCGCACAGCGCATGAATTGCGTTGCTTCATTGGTAACTCAACGAGTGAGTCGCGACACATGAGAGTCATGACTCATGATAATTGTGCACATGAATGAGAGTTTACTGCGTATAGTCTCTAAGTAGTCTGTGGTGTAACTATGCTGCGCCGTGCGCTAACACATTTTGAATAAGTGAGTTGACACACCCGCTCAGTGAATTGAGCATAGACTAATATTGTAAGTATATATAATAGATGACTGGCTCTAGTATTTTTCCTGAACCCTTATGACTAAAACGCCACCAACGGCAATTTACATGAAACTACCTTCATTACATGAAAGCTCTTTGGTACCTACTTATCCCTCTATTTTTTTAATTAAAATTAATAAAACATTTTAAACTATCCAAATTATGATGTTTAAAATGTTTCAATTATTTCATAATCTATATATATATATATATATATATATATATATATATATATATATATATATATATATATAAAAGAAAGTCGTGTTAGTTACTCCACTTATAACTCAAGAACGGCTGAACCGATTTAGCTGAAAATTGGCAGGGAGGTAGTTTAGAGCCAGGAGAAGGACATAGAATATTTTAGAATTTTTTCCACGCGAACGAAGTCGCGGGCACAGCTAGTTTGAAATAAAACAACTTAGTCATCCAAAATGTTTATATTTGTTTACTACAGTCTGTTTTTAATGAATTGTATATTTTTTAACGTCGGCACTATCACTTTCACTTATACTTGTAGTTCACACTATATTAATAATACACTTAACCGGTTTCGCAATTTACAGCATCATTAGGGATGTTTTACTTGATTAACTAAACAATTACAATAATTTCAATTTACTAAATAATAATGGAACCCGCCATTTTGGCATAAAACTTAATACTAACAGGGTTACCAACACAAATGTCTTACTTTGCCAAAAATAGGAAAACTATTAGTCATGTTGCGTATTTATTTTAAATATATACGATTTTTGGTATTAATATAAATTAAGTAGTTGGAAAAAATAAATTCTACATACTATGTCCATTCATTTTTTTTATGTAAGAGAATAACAATAAGTGTAATTTCAAACTAATAAACAACTAATTTAAGTAGTTGGATACAACAAATTCTACATATTATGTACATTCATTTTTTATGTAAGTGAATAAATAAATGAAGTTTAATGTCAAACTTATAAACTACAAGTTGTATCAGAACAATTTCATATGACAATAATTATGTAAAGTTTGTTAAATTATGTTTGTTATTACAAAATTGATCAGAGTAAATAATAGACTAAAATTTTGTTTTTGAATTGGATCAGTAGGGGCATAGGGTAAACAGATGCCGTTAATAATTTGATTAATTCTGGCACCAATTATTTATAAAAAGGTGACATCTATATTGGTTACATTATTTTGAATAGCCACTTGATGTACACTGCAATTTATAAATGATATATCCACATTAAATGCTCATAACATTTTACAGTGCACCATTATTAATTTTGGACTGATAACTAACTGTACATTAATAACCTTATAAACAATACCACGGCAAATTTGACGTTCAATTTTATGACCAGTTGGTGGCCACATCTATCATCTACACATCCAACCGTAAATTCGTTCACCCTGTATCACCGACCACACAGCCCATAGACACCTAATAATAGGCGATTAACTTGTGTCAACACATCTGACTTATAGTTCCGATGTAAATGTCCGCGCGCCAATGAGTAGTTATTGGGTAATCAGTGTCGACTAATTAGATGCTCTGTACATTACTATCTTTCACTGTGGCCTTGAGTTAGCCAATTACGGTGTTGTAAACCCACTTCGTCTTACCTCAGCTAGTTGCCAGAATTTATTCAATACGGAAAATCAAACATTAGCCGTCTATAGGCTGTGTGGTCGGTGCCCTGTATTGATTGGCCCCCTTTTAAAGAATAAACCATCTAGTATTCTATCAGGCATTTTGTAAAAGGTGAACGATTGTCTATACGTATCAATATCAATTTGACTACAAGGTATTACAGTTCCGCAATGTCTTGCCTGAGTATATGGTACCGCCGCCTTACTTAATCCTGCCACAATAGAGTCAATGTTTGTCATTTTCGTGTTTCGGTTTGTAGGTTAAGGTAGCCGTTATACTTATTCAAGTGGCGTTAAAGCCTCGCCACACGAACGATAGGACCGCAACGTTATAGTAATATATATCATATTAAGCTCTATTTTTAATTTCCTTAATTTTTAAGAAAAATATTAATTGAAAAATAGCAACATTGTCTTAATTTGCACATACTGTTGCAACAAATTTTCTACCAAAGTTTTGTGACGATACTCAACAGATGGCACCTATGTATTACCAATTCTTGGTTACGGCAACCAAGTTCTAAGAAAACATAGCCTGGAATTGAGTTAGCGCATTTGCGCGGCGCAGCGCAGTGTTACACATGTCTACTAACTTCGGTCCAAAAATTCTAAAATCCAAGTAAACCCAAAATCAATATTAGCAACCACAGAGTTGAGAGTACATTTTAATATACAAAAATAGAGACCTATTCAAAATCTATATCTATACATATAATAAAACAGTAATGAAACCAAATCTGTAAATGAAATATTTCTTTAAAAGCATTATTGCTGCGTATTGTGTACAGGACATAAACCCCAAAATGATAGAAATTGATTTTTTTCTGTTTGTCTGTCTGTTCGCTCTTCTCGCAAAAACTACTGAACGGATTTTAACTAAATTTTCTATAGTAATAGCTAATTACTCGGGTTAACATTTGAGATACCTTTTACTGCAAGAAAATATTTCATTCCCACAGGAAAATACAAATAGTGTTAGTTCAAAAAGTTCTTAAAATTCTAATAAGAAAGTCACTACAACATGCGTACGAAGTCGCGGGCAACAGCTAGTATATTCTAATTATTTTATGGCTTTTTGCAAGGCATAAATTGGGTACAAATAAAATATTCACTTTTTGCAAATACAGATGGCGCCACATGTACGATTCTTCTTTATAGAATTGATTTTCCCCCGAAAACGTTTTATTTTACTTAAATAAAGAGGCTTTTTATATAGCACTACACTCTGCAGTAAAATAAACCTGCTAAATACTTTATATTCTAAAACTTATAAATTATAAGTTTTAGAATAAGTATAAAGAATTTTTAAGTTATAATATTTATAAGTTTTATTTACAATTATGCATACTTGTGTACTGTTTTACAAAACACTGTGTCACTATGCTGTGTGAAACGGTACAAGTGTATTCAAGTGTATTTAATTACAAATGGAGTTTCACCAGGTGTCGACGTCAAAAAATATGATATACGAGTTTATTATAATATAGAATTTACAGGAAATGTAGATGGCGCAATTTGATAATTATTTATCAAATAGCGCCATCTACATTATAATCTGAGAAACGAACATTGTTATTCTAGTGGAACGTTCTAAGATAGGGGAAAAGTAAACTAATACATACGGTATCTGGTTTAAATTATTTGTGTATAATTTATCCGCAGGGATGTCCCATGGTGAAGGAAGGTCAGCTGAATGTCCACGTGGTGCCGCACTCCCACATGGAGTTGGGGATGGCCACGAAATTTGAAGAGCACTTCTCTGGGGGTATGTTTTTTTATATCATAATCAAATCAATCAAATAATATTTTATTCGACGTAGGTACACATAGGAACACTTATCGACGTCATTTATAAACAAAATTATACGTGACAAGTTATACAATAGTTATAAAATACATTAAGGTAAAATACAGGAAAATAAAGTCAGCTAAAGACAATTCTTTGTCTACAGAAATGACTTATACTTAAATACTTTGAAAATAACAATAAAAATTAACAAACAAACAAGCAGATGGATCTCCTGAGGGAAAGAGTCAACCATCGCCTATAGACACCAAAGGTGTTAATGGTGCGTTGCTGTCTCATGGCGAGGTCTAATGCCACATGCACAAGATTATCGGCTACCTTACACTGCAAACCGGAACACGACAGTAGTAAGCACTGATGCCATTACGACAGGATTAGGTAAAGCGGATACCAGATACCAGCGAAGCAGGATACCAGATCCAGGCAAGACAATGCAGAACTCTACCACCTAGAAGTCACGACGGTAGTGACTCATATAGTCGACCGGTCGTCTTTCACGACCTGCAAAACGGCAGTTAACCTGTTCTTCAAAGGAGCCCGGGGTCAACGAGAAAAACAAATGTTATTTGATTGTATATTATTTGATTTTATTTTGACTTGCTATACGCGCAGCTTCGCCCGTAAATAATATAATCTTTCATACAAACTTCGTCCATTATTTCTGGATTATAGTAGCTGGTTTTTTTAAAAAAAATAGCGTATGTTTGGTGATCTCTATCATGGCGTTTCACCAATTAGATAACAACTGTCGCCTATTTCTCGCGATAACCAAGACGCCAGCTTGGACTTTCAAAACTAAATTATAAATATCTGGTTGACCGAGCTTTGCTCGGTTTTTCACATATTTTTGGAATCGATCTTTTCTTGGACCTTCAACCTTGATAAATTGATTCCTATAGCATAAATTTTTTTTTCTGTACCTGGTTGACCGAGTTTTGCTCGGTTTTTCACATACCCATGTCTTGGGAACCGAGCTTTTCTTGGACCTGGAACCTTGATAAAGCGATTCCTTGACCCGAAAAACCCCTAATTTGTGACTTACATGAAAATCGTTGGAGCCGATTCCGAGATCCCAATTGTATATATATACCAGAATTGCTCGTTTAAAGGTATTAGATACAGATTTTTTAATTTTCTGATAAATACAAAGTTGCCCGGGATTGGAAAGTGTCCGGTTGGCGATAGGCTTGCCACCTATCACATTGTGGGACCAAGTATCTTCGGCTAATCGTGGGTGCACTTGTTGTACCTCTGCCTACCCCTCGGTGATACGGGCGTGAAGATACTTTTTTGTGACAATCCATCTGCTAGTTTTTGAGTTTTATGGATAAAAACACAAGGTAGTTAATCTATACATATAATAAAATCTACTACACATATAATAATATAAACTACGGTCGAGTTTCTACTATAATTTTTTACCTATTTGTTTCTTTTTTCATAACATAAACATCGACACTTCAGTTGCGCGTCACTATGCCTGCTGTAAGGCCCGTAACAGAGAGCGCAATAGAGTGCGTCCTGTTTCCACATTTTATTACTGCGCGGGCAGCGAGCGTTTTTAATCTATACATATAATAAAATCGTAGGGAAGTCAAAACTGTACATTGAATATTTTTTTAAAAGAATACTTGCGGCGTGATCTACAATCGATATCGAAGCCAAAAATATAGTTTTTAGAATTTTTATCTGTTTGTCTGTTTATCTGTTTGACTGTTTGTCTGTTTGTCTGTTTGTCTGTATGTATGTCCGGGGTAAACTCAAAAAGTACTGCATGGATTTATTTCAAATTTTGCATGAATATTACTAACAGGTCTGGTCAACATATAGGCTACATATTATCACGCTATCACTTACAGGGGAGGAGCTGTGCGGAGGAAACCAAGTCCGCGGGGACGAAGTCGCGGGCAACAGCTAGTTTTTATATATAAAGATATTTCACGCATTATTGCGTTTTTGTCACCTCTGTGGTCTGGTGATCCGGTGTTGGAGTTGATCACATGAGGTCCCGGGTTTGATTCCCGGGTCGGGCAAATAAAAAATGTGTTCTTTCACTTTTATAATAGGTATATTTAATAAGTAGTAATAATACACGGCCATCGTTATAACACCATCCACATCAAAGACTTTTATGTACTAACGTATTAGACAAGACATGCGTCACGTCACTTATGTTCCACTAAAGTGCAGTCCATGGACTACACCTACGTCCGAGCTCGTCGAATTAAACGTTTACACGGCGGTAACGACCTTTTGATCAAGAATACGTATTATTAGTCTATTGTACGCCGCAGTGCTACTTATTTTCGACTTTGGTTGGACAATTTATTTCAGTGCTGAAGCGAGTATTGACGAAATGGATCACGATTTGTGCTAAGCATATCTTCTCTAGTACTTAGACTTACTAAACTCTTTGATCTACATTCATAATATTAATAGACTTTTTATATTATTCCAGAACATGAAGTTTACGCGAAATCTGAAGTAAATGCAAAGCGTATACTAGACGCCACTATTGCTGAACTGTGGGGAAGAAAGGAAAGAAAGTAAGCACAAAGAACTACGATATGTATGTCGTCGTTGACACAGAAGAATAGGCTACTTGACCAAGTTTGAAAAACTGTTTAATAAATTACTTTATTAAGTATACTAGCTGTTGCCAGCGACTTCGTCCGCGCGGACTTCGTTTACTCCGCACAGCACCTCCCCCGTAGGTGATAGCGTAATAATATGTAGCCTTTATGTTGACCCGACCTGTTAGTAATATATTCATGCAAAATTTGAAGTAAATCCATGCAGTACTTTTTGAGTTTACCTTGGACATACATACAGACAAACAGACAAAAATTTCTAAAAACTATATTTTTGGCTTCGATATCGATTGTAGATCACGCCCCAGTATTCTTTTAAAAAAATATTCAATGTACAGTTTTGACTTTCCTACGATTTTATTATATGTATAGATATTAACTAAAAATCTATTTATTTTTGTTAAAAATAACATACATTTATAATAAAAAAATCGCGTTTCAAAATTGAAATTAAAATTTACCGCGAAAACGCTCTGACTGTCATAGCGTCTTAATGACATCACACCGTGGCAATCACATTGCACACTGTGGTTTCCATGGAAGATAGAGAACAAGGGGAAGTGAAGAGTGGGCGTGCCGCGTGCGTCACTGTTATGCGCTTTTACTCTAAATTGCCTTAGTGATACTTACCATATCATTAGGAGATAGTCGTCGTGCGAAAATCTATTATACACTGAATTATGCCGTATTGTGCCATCCTTGAATGCAGAAATGATAGTAGAATACAGATGATTAAGAATGGAGATATAATTCATATCATCCGAAAGTACAATTTTCATTTTATTTTAATTAAATTCCTGATTTAATATAATCTCTAATGATATAATAGAAAGTCAAGCTAAAATCAGCCGTACACCTTACATATAAAGTTCATTTTAGGTTGACCTAATTTTTCTAGAAAGATATACGTAATGACAGTCATTACGTTATCGTTCTAGAAAGTTCTCTACTCAAATATGATCAACTGAAAACTACGGAAAAATCAATGTTGCCATCTATTGTAGAATAGCGAAACTATTACGATCTTAAGTTTCACTATTGTATAAATAGATGAGTCTATTTTGAATAGACTACAAAAGGACGTAAATACTCTTTTTTTTTGTAGCAAAATAAAATTTATTGTAACGCAGTTTGGTATATTTTTAAATGTTCTGTTTGTGTGTTTCGGATTATTGTTGTTTAAAATGAAAACGACCAATGAAACAAAGTTTGCATTAGTAGTTTACGTGCAATAATGCTTATTTTATGTGTGAGTATGGCGATCACGGTCCTGATACAAGTGTTTGTACTTGCCAATTCCGCTTGTTCTCTATCTTCCATGGTGGTTTCTATGAGAACGACAACATCAATATGACGTTTTACTACCGAGTAAATTAATAATATCGAATGAAGAAAGGAGAATTATGCTACAAACAGTAGAATTAACAGCTACATGAACATAAAATACTGTTACGTGCTTCGAGTTTGTAATTTGCAAGAAAACGCCACTTATATTAAAACCATGTATTTACAACACAAGAACACAAACAACAACATATAATACGTAAATACACACTGGTCTCACTCGCTGCACTAGCACTAAACTTAACCGACTACATTTAAAGAAAACACTACTCTTATTCACTTGAACTGGTCACTTCGCTTCGCACTAATCGTTTCAAGTATCGCTCTCGATCGCTTTATAAAAACTGCCTTCTATTTGTCAACAATTCCCTATTTATACTCGAGGTGAAGTTCGACAACAATTGCGAATATTCGGCAATCATCTCGTAAAGAATAGACAATTATTGTAAACAACTTATGATAAACAAGTTATGATAAACAAATCCTTGTACACGCTATTTTCACCCTTATGTGTAAGTCCATTATGGCATAGCTATTCGGGTAACGGTCAACTATTTGTTTGTCAATAGGAGTAGCTATCTCTTTCTTTTATTTCTAGATCTCTCCAGCGTTCCAACTCTTCACGTTTCTAGATTATTCGTAACAATACATACAATAATGCCACATTATAGGACTTATGGCCAATTGCACTAACATTGTCTTAGCTGAGGACACTCTTTAATAGTATGCTGTCACATTCTTTTCATTTGAGACAAGAAGTGACAGCATACTTTCTAGGATTGTCCCAAGCTAAGGCAATGTTAGTGTTAAACTACAAACAAGTCTTAACTGCCACCTTAAATTTTTTGTCTCTCTGTCATTCTGTTTGTACGAAATAATCTCTGGAACGGCTGTACCGATTATGATGAAACTTTCATCGAAAGAACCTGCCCTATAGACTGCTCTGTTTATAGGACAGGACTTTTTACCCGGTTAAGTATAAGGAAATAATAATTTTGGATCACGCGAACAAAGTCGTGAATAATACCTACTTTTTATATATGTTTCCAGGTTTACCATCTCTGGTTCTGAGTTGCCATATTTCTTCCACTGGTGGGCTAGAAGAGATGAAACAGGTACCCAATAACCTTTTATAAACTCTCAACACATAGGTGAAATATAATAATAATATTAATAATATCGCTGGACAAACTACACGTTAGCAACTGCGCTTGACAACAAGTACTACCCAGCCATGTGTGGCGCATATGTGTGATTTATGCACCTGTTATTGTGAGATAGTGACGTCATTATTAACAACAATGGACAAATATAGATAAGAATAATAGTATATATATGCAGGGATAAGATGTGTTCAAGTCACTGCAATTCTAACGTTTCTTGAGGGCGTTACTCTGTCCAAAAATTAAACAGTGCGTGTGAAAGTAAAAGTGGTTCGGCTGAACTGCTTCTTGGTTATGTACAAGAATCGACCTAATCTTAAAAATAAGCAAATTATTTGCTTGTGTTATGGATATTAGTCAACGATTTTAATACATACATATTTAAATACTGTGACATAATAAACACCCAAATCCAGAAATACAAACATTTATGCTCATCATACAAATGGTTAACATGTCGGGAATCGAACCTGAGCCCCATTGATTTTTAGTAAGGTTCAAAATGTGTGTTGCTGCCTCACCTTTTAACCCTGAACACGAACCACAAGCATTAACGCTATTGCGCCAGATATAGGTAAGGCGGTGGTACCAAATACCCGGGCAAGATGTTATAGAACTCTACCACCTAGTAGCCACGATTGTAGTGACACGCATAGCCAGTCGTTCGCCTCGTACGACCTGCCTGGTAGAACGGCAGATGATCTGTTGCTCAAAGGAGGCTTGGATTAACACGGGGGGAACTGGTCTGATTAAAAGGCTAATCAGGCCTAATTTGTTGAAATTTATGTAATCTTTTAAAAAAAACTATTTTTCTTACCTTTTAAACCTTCCCTGGACTTCAACAATTAATTCAAAACCAAAATTAGCCAAATCAATTCAGCCGTTCTCGAGTTTTAACGAGACTAACGAACAGCAATTGATTTTTATATAAATTCTGTACTAATTTGACAACAGACATAAGCTATAATATAAGAAAATAATAACATAATATGTGTACATATTATCATGTATGTATACCTCGTGAGCTCCTTTGAAGAATAGACCGCCGTTCTGCCATGCAAGGTCGTAAAAGGCGACCAATTGGCTATACGAGTCACTGCCATTGTGGCAACTAGGAGTTCTGCATTGTCTCGCCCGGGTCTGGTACCACCATCTTACCTATTCCTACCGCAATAGGGTTGTAATGATAGAACACGCTCGCGCACAGATATCATATCGCACCATCGTTATCACATTTTATCACGCAGCATACACGTGAATTTCTAGTTTATAAGCTTAATGTAAAACCCAGTTAAATTACAGTTAAAAACACATTTATCAACCGATGTGTGACTACCATTTAGTCGCCGTAATATTGGTAAACCCGACGTGATCGCGCAAAAAGGAAAATGAACACCCCAGCGTCACTTCAGCGTCAATCATTTAAGTATTCGCACGTATTCGTCCGTCGAGACAGGCTAAAGAAGACATTAACGACACCTTATGAGGGACCCTTTAAGTTCGACGAAAGGAATGAAAAATATTTTATCATACAACGCGCGGAGAAACAAATTTGTATATCCATAGATAAATTAAAACCAGCATTCATAGAAAAATCTGATAACAACACGTCCAATACGTCACATATCAATATTAAACAAAACGAACAGATACAACAAGTCAAGACGACACGCTCAGGACGTATTATAAAACCCCCAACACGTTTTTATCAGCAAACTTAAAAATTTTTTTCGAAGGGGGGAGCGATGTAACGATACAACACGCTCGCGCACTGATATCTTATCGCACCACAGTTATCACATTTTATCACGCAGCATACACGTGAATTTCTAGTATATAAGCTTCATATAAAACCCAGTTAAATTACAGTTAATAGAACACATTTATCAACCGATGTGTGACTGTCATTTAGTCGACGTAATAAGCGTCAATGCTTATCATTGTTGTGTTCCGGTTTGGAGGGTAAGGTAACCTTATACATGTGGCATTACAAACCCGCCACACGGATAGCAAGGCACCCTTAATATCCTTAGTGTTTTTTTAGGTGTAGGTTTTTTTCCATCGGAAAAGCCATCTGCCAGTTTGCTATCTTATGATATAAAAAAATACTCCCTTGTTTGCGTAGTTATCTTAACAAGGGATACATAGTTTTTGCTTTACGTATTAATATATTTCTTATTCGAATTCCAGTTCGTCGTATGGTGTACGAGTTAATTCGACAGGGAAGGCTGGCTATTATCGGAGGGGGTTGGGGGATGAGCGACGAAGCCACCACCTACTACCAGGCTATCATAGACAGTTACACGTATTCCTTGAGGTAGCTAACATTTCTTAGCAATTCGTTTGTAGAATTCTTGTGACCTTAGTAAAACCTTTTTTTAATTTTAACAAAACAAAAAATTGGTAGTGCGTATCGGATTTTCCATGCGTTTTCCGCAGATTCTGAAATTGAAATATTATGGACACAGAAGAGGGCTTTAATTGTTTATACCATTGATATAAAAAACCCAAGATACACAATTAGTGTCTATAAAACATCCTCCTGTGTGTGTGTCTAGTGTCTATAAAACAACAAAAAAAGAGCGCACAATTTTAAATTGTGCGCACATTTCAAATAGAATCGTGTCGGTCGCGAAACTGTCAATCTCATTTCTTTTTGTACATTGCTTTGTAAAAACAACTATAAAACTTGCGCTTTACATATGTTTTTGCCATATCTATAACTATTTAAATGAAAAAAATGATGTGGTGTCGTGAGACACCAGGTAGGAACGAACTTCCTTCGGCTAAACGGCACTACTCGCTTGTGTACGCGACTGTCGCGCCTGCGCACGTCTCATTTAACGGTTTTATTCCACGCATTTTTTCTTACGATTATACTATCACATTTTTTTCAGTTCGGTCGCGCAGCAAAATCCCTATCCCCTCCAAGCCTGCCGTAAGGAACTTCGTTCCAATAATTTGCGAAAATTTTTTACTACCATAAAATATGATTTTGTTCTTTTAAGGGTTCCGTACCTAAAAGGTAAAACGGGGTATTCAAATCATTAGTTAGGCTTAGTAATAGGGTCCCGTTTTACCTTTTAGGTACGGAACCCTATTACTAAGCCTAACTAATGATTTAAATACATTTCGTAAAAACACATTTTAAAGCATTTTTATTACTGACTATCTCATACCATTTGATTTGTTTTGGGATTCGTTTACGAGTGGTATTCGTTCGGAATAAATAAAAATGATGTGGTGTCGCGGGACACCAGGTAGGAACGAACTTCCTTCGGCTAAACGGCACTACTCGCTTGTGTACGCGACTGTCGCGCCTGCGCACGTCTCATTTAACGCTTTTATTCCACGCATTTTTCTTACGGTTTTACTATCACATTTTTTTCAGTTCGGTCGCGCAGCAAAATCCCTATCCCCTCCAAGCTTGCCGTAAGGAACTTCGTTCCAAAAATTAGGGACCCTTTTGAGTGTCAGTTTTGTTCCCGACTATGCATCTTGGGTTTTTATATCAATGGTTTATATTAAGAACGTATTTATTTAAACGTTAAATATTAAATAAAATCGTTAAATCGTTAAATATTTTTAAAAAATTAGTTAAAATGCATTATTTAAATTCTTGTTCTACAGATTAGATTATTATATTTCTCTCAAGGTCATTTTTCTTTACCTTTACCTTTATATATATACCTTACCTTACCTTTATATATATATATTTTAATTTCAATGTGTTTGTATTATTATGTTATTTGTTTGACTATATACTATAATGACGGATATGTCCGCACTACAGGTTCACTGCCTATAAAAACTTCTACAAATACATTTTATAAGTTGATCGATGATTACTCAAAAACTTGTGAACCCTTCTAAGCTGTGGTAGTTTCCCTTTTAATCTCATATTTACTACTGTCGTGAAATTTTTCCTACCTCCAAAACCAACCTTATAGCTGGCAGAATTAGACAACACTTGACTCCAACAAAAATTGACCCTTTAAAGTTTGATATTTCATAAGCGAGTTCCTTAATTGAAAAATTGTTTTCACAAATCTACAATATTTTTCAAAAACCTATCCAAAAATATCCTATGGAATACGCGAGAGAAGAAAATAAACATTTTTTCCTAAGTTTTACCCTAAAAAAATATTTTCCAAGATTTTATATTACCACAACATATTCATGTGGCATTAGACCTCGCCACAAGATAGCAACGCACCATTAACATCTTTGGTGTCTATAGGCGATGGTTGACTCCATCAGAAGGCCCATCTCCTTGTTAGCTATCTTATGATATAAAAAAACACTTTGTTGCAGTGACTAATATATGTATATTCATTCCAAATTACAGCTTTCTACTTCTAGTACTAGCTTCAAAGCTTTGCACTAGAGTACGGACTAGAGAAAGATACGATACGGACGGACGGATAGATAGCGAAACTATAAGGGTTACTAGTTTACTTCGGAACCCAAAAAATACAGACAATAATTAAAATGATTCAATTAAAACCTGCATTCAAAAAAAAATTTTTTTTTTTTCACCAGTAAAACAAAATTTTAAAAAGCGACAAGTTTTTTTTTTATAGTAAGTAATTTTACAAAATACGTTTATTTACATACCAGGTATAAACCCACCGTTGTTTTATAAATTACTTTCATATTAGATTTGTTTCCGGTGTCGGCTTCGTACAGAATTTTATTTATTTGTTACAGAAAAATCAACGCAACATTTCTTTCCTGTGGTCGGCCCTTGGTAGCTTGGCAGGCAGACACTCTTGGTCACTCCAGAGAATATGCTTCTCTGATCGCTCAGATGGGATTCGACGCGTTGTTCATCAACCCCATTAGTTTTGATGATGAAATCATTAGAATGTCTCGAAAAGGTCTAGAGTTTCTTTGGCGAGGTAGTGATGATTTAGGTAAGTTATAAAATTACCTTTTACATTGTTGGAACGAAGTTCCTTACGGCAGGCTTGGAGGGGATAGGGATTTTGCTGCGCGACCGAACTGAAAAAAATGTGATAATAAAACCGTAAGAAAAATGCGTGGAATAAAAGCGTTAAATGAGACGTGCGCAGGCGCGACAGTCGCGTACACAAGCGAGTAGTGCCGTTTAGCCGAAGGAACTTCGTTCCTACCTGGTGTCCCGCGACACCACATCATTTTTTTTATATCATAAAATAGCAAACAAGAAAATGGATTTCCGATGGAAAAAGACAAGAATTATCGTTTTTAAACACAAAAGATATTAAAGCTGATTTGCCATCCGTATAATGGATGAAACGCCACATGTATAAGTTCACTGGGTACCTTACCTTCCTCACCGGAATACGATAGTGACAAGCGACGCTACTGCAGCATAAGAACGTTAGGCAGTGGCACCACATCTAAGCGAGACGTAGCAGAACTTTACCACAGTCACAGTTAGTACCACCTAATAGTGACACGGTTGCTAGTTGTTCGTCTTTTACAAATTGCTTGCGAAAAAGATAGACAAAGTGGTCTGAATTACCTTTCTACCAGAATTCTTTCTAATGTTATATTAGCTATATTATCCAAGTCTTAGGTATCTTGCAAACTGGCTGGTAGATAGGCAGAATATTTATTCCTTAAAAGTGGCCTAGTTAACTTTTTATAAAATAATTCAGTTATTCCATGTAAATTTCGATCATTCTAAGAAATTTCATTTATCTGCCATCAGGTGTGGAAACAGATATCTTCACTCACAAGCTCTTTGATGGTTACTGGTCTCCACCGGGGTTTTGTTTCGATATACGCTGTAGTGATCCACTGCTTATATCATCAGATTCTGTTTTTAATAATATCGAGGAAAGGGTAAGTGCTTAGACTTCCACAAGGGTGTTTTTTGGAACCGCTGCTTTTTATGATATTGTTACGACGTATTTAAAACAAAATGTAAGATCAGGTAGGTTGATGTATGTTCAGGACCTTGCATAGCCGCTGCTGTAAGGTTGATGATCACTTTGGCGTGTCACTACTTTGTAGATTGATGATGGCATGAAAGGACGTAAAAGAGGATGATCTTCCCAGACATGTAAAGTATACTACCTGGGGGCTGAAGTCCATTTTTAATTTCATTATTTTTTTTTTATTTTTTTTTGTAGATTGCTTGAATTCCAATAAAAGCAACAAAATATTTATGGAAATTTTCTGTTAAATAGATAAAATTTTAAACTTATTGAAGTAAAGCAAGGAGCAATAAGGTTAGGAATAGATTCACAGTTGATTTGAAAGTGAGTTTAACCAATAACATTTTGATGACTGGGAGAAAGTTTACTATGTATTTTATGACTTTTCATAAGCCTTCGATTGCGTTGGGTATAAGATTAAGAAATTTAAATATTATGAAAAATTTGTCTTTTGTATGTATCGAACAACGCACACGGAGAGCTAAAGTTTTTCATTTATATTGATGGATAAAAATGTATTTCGGGGACAGTCCCTCGTCTGTAAAGACCAATAATCGCACACGGAGGACTAAAAGTAACCCGTCCAAAAAATTCCTTGAATAATCGAAGACACCGAGGGATCGGACTGGATAAATGTACTGGAGAGTCCCCGAAAAAAATAGAACTAACGTGACTAGAAGCGGCAACGCTTACAGCGAACTTTTCTTAACGTTAAGTGCTCGAGAGTAACGTATGTATGCACGACAACCCGATAACGAATGTTCGCACACGGTTTGCGAATATTCGTTGACCGGTGCCGTGGAGTCCGTGGCAAGTCCACGGCGGACATTCTTTTTACGATTTAAAAATTTTCCTGACAACAAACTCCCTCGTCTGCGTAGGCCATATAGGTTATGTTAACGGTCTTATACAAATGTTGTATGGCTCCTCTTCACAATGGGCCATGATGGCCCATCAAAAGATCGTCCAGCATCGTGCACGATCCACACAATCGTGTACGCTCATTTACTACTGCCTAGTGTTATATTATGACATCTATCGAAAATGGACGAGGTGATTGCGGCTGCAGAAATACTTTTACTTAGCTCTTATAATCACTTACTGTAGACATCACTGCAACGTCTAGAATATATTAGAGACGACCAAAGAGTATACAATCGCTACGTTTGAGACAACTATGTAGTATTTAATCGGCGATTGTGTGCACACGTACGCATTCATGGGCCATCATGCCTTTAATGTGCCGACACCATGGCGATTGCGCTCGATCATAGCCGATGATGGCTTATCCTATCACAGACATTTATGCTCTCTACACTAACGTGCATGCCTTTAGTCGACCATCATGGCCCATTATGTAGAGGGGCTATTACAACGAAACCGAATTTCAATGGTGAGGGTATAGACTTATTTATTCTAAGGGTGAAAGATCAGTACGGTTACCTCTTAACTTATTTTGCATCTGCAAGATAATTGGCGTGTTAATGTCTATTTAATTTATTTTTTGTGTTCTTAGGTAGATGCATTCATTCGAAATGTACGTGAAAGACAAGGTCCGAGCTATGGAACCAATCATCTCATGGTGATGATGGGGAAGAAATTCGCGTATTTTACAGCAAAACTATGGTTCGAAAATACGGACAAACTTATTCAGTAAGTATTTATAAACTTCCCTTGTAACGATCAAGCAATCTTTAACCCTATAATACACAAAATTCAAGTAGCATTATTTATTTGATAACACCATTTTTATAAAAAACATGAAATATTGTACATATAATTTGCTTTTCTTTAATAATTTTGCTTATTTTGAGGTTAGATTATAATATGTTAGAGAAAAAATTTATACTCCTTTTTAAGACAATTGCGCGATCGGTGGTGTATGAAAATTGACACAGTTTTCATTGCAGAGGTCTGCAGAAATCTAATACATCTATATCTATACATATAATAAAATATCAATATACGTAAAAAACCATATATAGATAAGAATATATAATTAATAAACATTACGATGCTAAAGTACATAATCTATACATATAATAAAATCGTAGGAAAGTCAAAACTGTACATTGAATATTTTTTTAAAAGAATACTTGGGGCGTGATCTACAATCGATATCGAAGCCAAAAATATAGTTTTTAGAATTTTTGTCTGTTTGTCTGTTTATCTGTTTGTCTGTATGTATGTCCGGGGTAAACTCAAAAAGTACTGTATGGATTTACTTCAAATTTTGCATGAATATTACTAACAGGTCGGGTCAACATATAAGCTACATATTATCACGCTATCACCTACGGGGGAGGAGCAGTGCGGAGTAAACGAAGTCCGCGCGGACAAATTCGTGGGCAACAGCTAGTTAATAATATTATAAATGCGAAAGTTTGGATGTTTGGATGGATGGATGTTTGTTACTCAATCACGCAAAAACTACTAAACGGATCTAAACGAAATTTGGCACACAGGTAGATGATGGCCTGGAATAGCACATAGGCTACTTACTTTTTATCCCGGAAAAATTATGATCCCGCGGGATTCACCAAAAACTTTTATAATGCAGCTGGCTGTACGCTGCAGCTAGTTTTAAATAAAATGCATTAGAAATACATTAAATTAATAAATAATTAGGTACTGATCTAACCCCAAAGTAAGCAAATTATTTGCTTGTGTTATGGGTGTTAGTCAACGATACTAATACATACAAATACATATATAAATACTGGAATATATTTAATAAACACCCAAACCCAAAAATTTGTGCTCATCACACAAATGTTTGTATTTTCGGGTTTGGGACCCACGTCGGGGATCGAATCCGAACCCCGTCGATTGTGAAGTCCGGGTCGCTAAACACTCTACCAACAGGGCGGTCAAAATTTATGTGACATACATGACTATATACACATTACACACATGTATACTTACTATTTTCTTTAAGGCTAAAGTCATTTATCAAACTTAAGAGATTTTATTGTATTTTCTATGGTCAAATTTTCGCCACAGGCGATTGTTAGTTCTTGTTATTTGACCAACGATATTTATATTATTTTTATTTCTTTCTTCAAAAAAACAAGAGAGCGCCTCTATTTTAAATTAAATCACTGATAAGTGACTTGAAAATCGGAGGCAGTCATGAGGACTGCCGACAGAGTTTAAAAACTTAAAACTGAGTGCTAAGTGTGAGTTTTTCTTTCCGCATTCGATCGTGAGCGCGTGTGGAGTTTACTAGGAATTAGTATGTAATTTGTACAGCGCCACCTAGTGGTAAACGTTAGAAACCAGTTTACCACTAGGTGGCGCTGTACAAATCACATACAAATTCCTAGTAAACTCGAAACGCGCTCACGATCGAATGCGAACAGAAAAACTCACACTTAGCACTCTGTATTTACAAGCGTAGAATTATTATAGTGACATCTATTGGGTTTATAATACACTATTATAAAAAATATAGCTATAGATACACCTTAAATACTAGCATGTTGATGACGCTGACGCGTACCCGTACGATTTTCCTCTACCACAAATCGTGTAACGGGGTTAAAGAATTTTTCAATTCAATAACAATAGGATATATATTTCAGGAGTGTAAATGCGAAGACTTCTAGAGAAGACATGAATATTCACGTAACCTACTCAACTCCAGCCTGCTATTTAAAAGAAGTACACGCGTCAAAGTAAGAATAATCTATATTACATATAATAAAATCGTAGGAATGTCAAAACTATACATTGAATATTTTTTTTAAAGAATACTTGGGGCGTGATCTACAATCGATATCAAAGCCAAAAATATAGTTTTTAGAATTTTTGTCTGTTTGTCTGTATGTATGTCCGGGGTAATCTCAAAAAGTACTGCATGGATTTACTTCAAATTTTGCATGAATATTACTGATAGGTCGGGTCAACATATAGGCTACATATTATCACGCTATCATCTACGGGGGAGGTGCTAGGGCGAAGTCGTTGGCAACAGCTAGTAAGATATATAGTGTTTAGTCTGTGATCATAAGTAACAATCGCCTTCTATAGTAAAATTAAACGCTCGCTACTAATAAAATGTGGAAACAGGATGCACTCTGTTGCGCTCTCTGTCACACTCACGGACCTTACAGCAGGGATAGTGACGCGCCATTGAAGTGTCGATGTTTATGTTATGAATTCCCCGTGTTGGTTCTGGGCTCCTTTGAAGAATAGACCAACTGCCATTCTGCCAGGCAGGTCGTAATAGGCGACCGATTGGCTCTGCAAGTCACTACCATCGAGACTACTAGGTGGTAGAGTTCTGCATTGTCTCGCACGGGTCTGGTACCACCGCCTTACCTATTCCTGTCGCAATAGCGTCGGTGCTTGTCACTGTCGTGTTCCGGTTTGGAGGGTAAGGTAGCTGGTAAACTTATGCATGTGGCATTAGACCTCGCCAAAAGATAGCAATGCACCATTAACACCTTTGGTGTCTATAGGCGATGGTTGACTCTTACCATCAGGAGACCCATCTGCTTGTTTGCTATCTTATAATATAAAAAAAGAAACAAATAGGTAAAAAATTATAGTAGAAACTTGACCGTAGTTCTATTAATGTTAAAACACAACTATCTGTTAACGGCCCCATATACAGTAAAATTGATCTTTACGATATGTCGCATACGACAGATCGAAAAAACGAATCAGTATTATATTAACTCAAGGGGCCTAATTCACGTAATCAAGCGGCAAGCGAGTTGAAACATTTAAGACACTTACACATTTTCTTACATATTATGCCGCGTCGTAGCCCGTCTCGACGTTCTATCGTGTTTATGTGTGTGAGAGCCCTAAGCGCTTTGATTCAATTACGTGAATTAGAGGGAAGATAGGGAACGATTTGCTTAATCGTAGACGATATCAGAGATCGCTATAAAACGCATACAATCATGAATATTGTAACAAAGAATCGGTAGTGCATAGCTCTTCGCGATCAATGATTCAATCTTTATCGCAGACTGGCGCACAGATTTTTCCTATATATAAAGTACTTTGTGCACAGTTTCGTAAGGAGAACAGACGTGGGATATGTCTAGCTAGGTACTTACTTAAATTGTCTTCCGCACGCGGTATATGGTTTATGACTTGCTAGGGCGTTACGCACACCTATACAGCAAAATTGGACTGCTTGGAATAATGATCGTTTGGCTGAATTCATTGAATTCCTATTCGGGAGCGCAGGAAAGCTTTGTCTTCTTTATAATATTTTATTTAAAACAAATTCTCCACACTATCTTCGTGGACGCTTTAATTTTCTATACGGTTTTGACTCATATTGGCGTTCAGAACTACGCGGAATTAAACAATATGCCTCACATTCTTCCATATTTTTTATGGTAATTATTTCACTATCAACACTGTGAAACATTGGAACTCACTTCCTTTTCTTATCAGGAGTAGTCAGTCAATAGCAGACTTTAAGAAAACCCTAAAGGAATTTTACTTGTCTGCATTTTTTTTGAATAAAATGGCAGAGTAAGGTATTATTTAAATAAAATAAGAACTTAAGTTAATTAAAATAAGAATTTGTAGTTTTTTTTTTAAGGTGTATGTTTCTAAATTAATAATTTGTACACTGTATTATCTATATTTCTTTCACGCATTTTGTATCTTTTGGATTTGCTGGAAGAAATCTCTTGCAGAGATAAGCTCGCCTTTTGTAAATGTTCACAAATAAAAATAAAATATGTCTTTTAAGTGTACAATAAAGTATTTAATAAACAAATAAAATAAATAAATTATTTAGAGAGCAAGAGCAAGTATGGAATCTATATTTCTATATTAATATTATAAATATATAGTTAGGACGTTTGGATGGATGTTTGTTACTCAACCACGCAAAAACTACTGAACGGATTTGAATGAAGTTTGGCATACAGGTAGCTTATGACTTGAAATAGCACACAGTGTACTTTTTATCCCGGAAAAATTAGAAGATCTTGCGGGATCCTGCAAAAACTTTTATAATTCAGTCTGCTGCACGCTGCAGCTAGTAAAACATAAAGATATATTTTATAACTATAATACACAAAGAGTAATGTATTATAATGTGTATGTTGTGCCAATCTTTTGGATTGAAACTTAATTCGTTTAAAATATTTGCATTCGGTTACTAATTTCGCTTTAATAGTTATTTCTTAACCCATATTTTATTTTTTTGTAGCCGAATCAAAACATATCGATGACACATGAACGTCACAAGTTAGGAAAATGTGTTGATTTTTCCATTTTATCGTTACGTTTCAAATAAGTAATTGATCGTAACGACCGATTGTTTCGTGTATGAGTTGCATTTTTGAGGTATTCGATCATTATGATTCTAATCAAATTGATCAAAGCAATGGATCGTAACGTATATGAGGCTCTTTAGACAAATCATAGGGTAATCAAACGATGGCTCACGGTAACAGCTAAGCAGACACCTTTTTAATCAAGTTTCATTGTTGTGTGAATGAATGAATGAATCACAATTCGACAATATTCCTTTCAGTATAACGTTGGAGACTAAGCAGGATGACTTCCTGCCCTTTGCCTACGACAAGCACTCATACGTCTCCGGCTTCTACACCTCAAGACCTTCATTAAAGTACTACATAAAAGAGTCCAATATTTATTTTCAGGTTAGTATTTTAAATCTACATGTTTACTGGTAAAATACTGCACAAATTATAATAATAATAATAAAATAAAAAATATTCACGGGACAAACTACACTTACCTATTTAACCCCAAAGTAAGCAAATTATTTGCTTGTGTTATGGGTGTTAGTCAACGTGATGCGACGCGCGAGCGTGCGCGAGAATATCATTTCAAAAATTAAAATCGAATCAAATTTTCAGAAGTTGCAGCTTTTCAAATATTAAAATTATAGTTTGTAGTCATTGTTTACAGCAAATTTACTTAATATTTTTAAAATAACTTTTAAACTAATATACTGATTTATTTAAAAATCTAGTCGGCTCTTTTACTTAACTGCGTCAAATTCCATAAACCGGATTAAAATTGGTTGAATCAGTCGGGATTTATCAATGACGAACATTTTTGTAAAGTTATTTTTGATATTCTTCGACATTCCTTAACCTATTTATTTTTTGGCTAATGAAACAATTTAGACAACATCCTTTTAAAAATATACTTCTTTCCAAAAATTAAAATATTGGAACCCGTATCCCATCGATTCGGTGTTTGGTCCGCTAATCACGGGACGGGGCGGTTCCTATTTTTAATTAGTCTGCATCAAAATGCTGTGATAACATTTATTAAAAGTGATGCGACGAACGTAGCAGACTTGAGACTACTTGTCTCTCACTTACTTTTGTATTATACTATCTCACTCTCACAAACATTGCGAACCAAACAATAATTTAATCTTATTTTCAAACAAATTGTTTTAGCCGTACTTACGAATGGAAAGTAATCCCGTGTGTCTTATTTTTTTTTCTTGAGTGATTATAAAACTGGTTGAATAACCAAGAAGGCATTTTTATGTGTGTTTAATGATAAAACAGTCGGAAAGTATAAGCGTATCGCACGTCGTCCCGCGCGTGACTGATTGTCACTGTGTCCACGGACCTATTTTTGTAGGACCGTCCGCTGTGACTATCCTCCCCTTTTATATCAATGCTTCAAGGGTAATTTTTAAACCTTGACATCTCATTCAGTACGACAAAACAGTACAACTTGGTTTATTTCTAATTTTTCACGATATATCTACAATAAATGTATGACATTTTTGACAGTGATAGGAGCGTTTGCTCATATGCACGGCGACACATTTCCTTCCTAATGGCGTGTCTATTAGTATTTATGTGGTCTGTGGTGAACCCTAACGAAATTAGTATAACAGTAATATTCAAGAAGTATGGTCATATGCGTGAATGATAACGATGTACCTGCGCGATAAGTACTTATAGCTACCTTCCAAGCTGCCTTATATACTGCTTAATTAATAACCTCCTTTTTGAAAGTCGGTTGATGAAACAACATTTGCTTTACAGATAGTAAAGCAGCTGCAAGTGTTCGCTAATATGGGTAATTATAACGTACTCTTCGAGGACTTATCCTGGCTCATGGGTAAGTGCTTGTATTGTCTTCCTTGCGTAATTCCAAGCCCTTACATAAAATATTGTTACGTACTCGGGTTCGTAATTGTAAGAAAACACCACTTATATTAAATCCGTGTATTTACACAACACAACACAACGTAATACTAAAATACACTTTACACAATAGTCACTCGCTGTACTATCACTGAACTTAGAACACTACACAATAAAATACTTCTCGCTTCGGAATAGTACTTGATGTATCGCTCTCGATCGCTTGATAAAAACTGACTTGTGTTTGTCAACATCTCTGTATTTATAGGCAGGGGAAAGTCCTAGCTGGATCCAGAAAAATCTAAATGTGTCGGGAAACAATGAATCACTTCTTATCGTAAACATGTTATGAGTCATAAATCCTAGTACACACTACTTTCAACCTTATGCCATATCCCACAAAGTCCATTATGGCATAGCCCAGGTCAACTATTTGTTTGTCAATAGGAGTAGTTATCTCTTTCTTTTATTTCTAGATAGTTAGCGCGCGCGCGCTCCAATTCTACACGCTTCTAGATTATTCGTAACAATATCTACTGACGCACCTGGGCAAAAGTACTCATGTGCCGTGACGATAAATGGCATGACACTTTCTTGTGCCGTTTCGCATTTAACGTTTGTACAAACTTTTTTATTTTCGACGTAAAACGTATATTGGTTAACTTGGCAATAAAATCGACTCGTTAGTCGTGTCGCCGAACGGCATGACGCTCAGTTGTGCCGTAACGCTTTCACCTTTTATATACTAGGTGGTAGCCTCGCCTGGGTTTTGGTACCAATGTCTTATCTATATGTGTATTTTTTAGCCGACCCGACTGTGCTAGAAAGAATGTTGTTTCGGATGTTTTTCGGATTATCGATCTAAAAAAAAATATAACTAAGTCGACTTTTTTATAATTAACTAGCTGCGCCCGCGACTTCGTCCGCGTAAAAAAAATTCGAAAAAAAAATTAGCCTTAGTTACTCCCTATCACACCAGCTATCTGCCAGTGAAAGTCTCGTCAAAATCGGTCCAGCCGTTCCAGAGATTAGAACAAACAGACAGACAGTCAGTCAGACAGACAGACGACAAAAATTGTAAAAAAATGTTGTTTTGGTGTATGTATCATGTATACATCCATATGCATAGTAAAAAACGTTACAAACAGACACTCCAATTTTATTTATTTACAACAACATTAGATGTCGCCATTACACTTAATTTTCAAGTTGAAGAGTTTGAAAAGCCCTTATATCTTTAAAAACAGCCCTTTAGGTTAAAACGGGAACTTTCTTTTTCGAGGGGGGTTAAAGGGCTATCACACTATATTAGTCCCTTTATCGTGCCGGGATTCCTTTTTAAGTTTTATCGGCACGCACATTTTACCAACTTAGTTTTATTATATACTAGCTATGATGCCCGGCTTCGCTCGGGAGTTGATATGAGATTACGTTTTAGTTAAAATATAACAAATGTAATTTAAGACTATATTGAAAATGGAATTTTAAATTGTGCGCCATTACTACACATGCTGCCATTGTTCGCGGCGCCTTTCGAAATGCAACCCAAATAATAATCGTTGTTCTGAATGAAGTTCAAATACTCGACAACAGATGGCGCCACAACACTTAATTTCCAAGTTGAAGGGTTAGAAAAGCCCTAATATCTTTAAAAATACGCCCTTTAGATTAAAATGGGAACTTTCTTGTTCGAGGGTGGATAAAGGGCTATCACACTATATAAGTCCCTTTATCGTACCGGGACTCCATTTTAAGTTTTATCGGCACGCACATTTTATCAACTTAGTTTTATTATATAAATATATATAATGATATATTGATTTAAAACAAATAGCTGTTGGATTGTTAGCACTTTACATTAAGGATTTAAAACGTTATGATTTCGATATATTTGCGTCGTTGTGATTGGTTATGGTACATGATATTATGACGTTTCTTCTAGCGCTAGTTGGCGGACCAATCACGAAACAGCATGAAACGCAGGGACCCAATCACGAAACAGCAAAAATATCGAAATTATAACGTTATAAATCCTTGCTTTACATACAATTATTAGTTTTATGCAGTCCTCCACATTGTGAATTTTAACTCAGTCAAATTTCATACTTCGTTGTTCGCGCACTTGTCTCAAAAAGAGGTCCAAAGTTTTTCCTTCGCGCATTAATATCTATATCTGTAGCTACAGTACAAGATCATTCAATAATCACTGGGGCCATGGTATTTCCTGTCTTCCAACACTACATGAAGAGAATCTACGAGACAGTGCAGAGAGCTATGAACGTTCTGAACAGAGGCATCAAGTAAGGTGAATTTTTAATAACTAACAATCTCCTATTCAATCTTGATGATCCCATCACAGAGTACCCACTGTGTTGGCCCGCAAAAACTCGAAAACCTGGTGACGAGTCGAAATTCTGATACCACTTACTCCAGATAGGAGGTTCATTATAGCATAGTTTCTTTTTTTATCTAGATCATTTCAAGAACACCATTGTTTTTCCGATTAAAGATAACTGTCCCATTTATCTTTTTTTTTATATCATAAGATACCAAACAAGCAGATGGGTCCCCTGATGGAAAGAGTCAACCATCGCCTATAGACACCAAAGGTGTGAATTATGCGGTGCTATCTTGTGGCGAGGTCTAATCTCTCATGCATAAGTTTACCGGCTACCTTACCCTCCAAATCGGAACACGACAGTGACAAGCACTGACGCTATTGCGGCAGGAATAGGTAAGGTGGTGGTACCAGACCCGGGCGAGACAATGCAGAACTCTACCACCTAGTAGCCACGATGGTAGTGACTCGCAATCGGTCGCCGTTTACGACTTGCCTGGCAGAAATGCAGTTGGTCTATTCTTCAAAGGAGTTTGGAACCAACACGGGGAAATTATCTAGATTGTTCTGCAGCAATATTAATTATTAGTTCATTTTGACAACCCTGTACTTCACATTGAAAATCGATACTACAAAAACCATACACAAGTGCATTGTGTTAAGGTCTAAATAAGCTTAAACGCATGATGTTGACAGCCTAAATTTTAAATTTAGAATAGTCACTGCCGGCTTTCTTCAAGATCAAATGGGTGAATTTCTGTATGTGTTGATCCCGGGCTCCTTTGAAGAATAGACCAACTGCCGTTCTGCCAGGCAGGTTGTAAAAAGCGACCGATTGGCTATACGAGTTACTAACATCGTGGCTACTATGTGGTAGAGTTCTGCATTGTCTCGCCGGGTCTGGTACCACCGCCTTACCTATTCCTGCCGCAATAGCGTCAGTGCTGTCGCTGTCGTGTTCCGGTTTGGAGGGTAAGGAAGCCGGTAAACTTATGTATGTGGCATTAGACTTTGCCACAAGATAGCAACGCACCATTATCATCTTTGGTGTCTATAGGCGATGGTTGACTCTTTCCATCAGGAGACCCATCTGCTTGTTTGCTATCTTGTAATATAAAAATATATAATATTATTTATTCAATGCCCAAGGCGAGATTCGGTCTCACTGGAGACACCGTTAGACCGGCCATAAGCCCACTTAAATTAAACTCTGGCTGAACACTATTCGTCCAAAAATCCCAGTTTTGGAGTAACAGTCAAACAGACATACTGCTTAAGTTCACTACAAAACAATAGCGATCGCCCAACGATAGAAATTCAACCGTAATTTTAATACTTTAAAAGCACAACTTTTAAAACTTAAAGTATTAAGTTTAAAAAAATTATGAATTAAAAGTAAGTATCTTCACGCCAATATCCCCGAAGAGGTAGGCAGAGGTACAACAAGTGCACTCACGATTAGCCGAAGATACTTGGTCCCACAAATGTGATAGGTGGCAAGCCTATCGCCAACCGGGCACTTTCCAATCTACAATCGATATCGAAGTCAAAAATATAGTATTTAGAATTTTTGTCTGTTTGTCTGTATGTATGTCCGGGGTAAACTCAAAAAGTACTTCATGGATTTACTTCAAATTTTGCATGAATATTACTAACAGGTTGGGTCAACATATAGGCTACATATTATCACGCTATCACCTACGGGGGAGGAACTGTGCGGAGTAAACGAAGTCCGCGCGGACGAAGTCGCAAGCAACAGCTAGTAAATAATAATGTCGTATCTGTGGTCTAGTGGTCCGATATCGGAGCTGACCTCATGAGGTCCTGTGTTCGATTGCCGGGTCAAGCATTAAAAAAAAAATGTTTTTTCAGTTTTCTGATAAACACAAAGTTGCCCGGGATTGGAAAGTGCCCGGTTGGCGATAGGCTTGCCACCTATCACATTGTGGGACCAAGTATCTTCGGCTAATCGTGGGTGCACTTGTTGCTCCTCTGCCTACTCTTCGCGGATACGGGCGTGAAGATACTTTTTTAATGTAATTACTAATAATACATTTGTAATAAGTATTAATTATATCACATGAACGCTACTGTAAGGTTGTTGTTAATTTTTTTATGTATTTTTGGAACGAAGTTCCTTATCGCGCGTTGTGAAAGGGGGCTAGACGGAAAAAATTCTTACGAAAAGTTGTCACGACACTTTTTGCTATAGTAAGGTATTGTAAGCTGTGCGGCGTGCGGATGTTTCTCTCTATCTCTCTCTCTCTCTCTCTCTCTCTCTCTCTCTCTCTCTCTCTCTCTCTCTCTCTTATAGAAAGAAAGCCAGATATTTTCATTTCTATTATTATTATGAAAATTGAGCCTACTGATTAAGTTTATATTACACTAGCTGCTGCCAGCGCCTTCGTCCGCGCGGACTTCGTTTACTCTTTTCCCCCGTAGGTGATAGCTTGATAATATGTAGACTATATGTTGACCCGACCTGTTAGTAATATTCATGCAAAATTTGAAGTAAATCCATGCAGCACTTTTTGAATTTACCCCGGACATACATACAGACAAACATACAAAAATTCTAAAAACTATATTTTTGGCTTCGATATCGATTGAAGATCACGCCCCAAGTATTCTTTTAAAAAAATATTCAATGTACAGTTGACTTTTCTACGATTTTATTATGTGTATAGATTATTATATTTGATGTTAATAAAAAAAAATATTATTATAACTTAATAAAATAAAATTTTATTACAATTCCTTCACTAATTAATCGAAAGGAACTTCGTTCCATCCGGGTGTCCCTTGACACCTCTCAAGTTTTTTATTTCTTTTTTTAGCAAATTAAGAAAACTGCCTCCTGAAGTATTGTATTTCCGATGTTACTTCAATGAGTCTTCGTGTCCTAATACGAGAGTACCCAGCTTTCACGTGAGTATCCAATACAAACTAGCAAGAGACACTCAATCGTATATTAACATCAAAGATGTTAAAGGCGAAAGGATGTAAAAGTTGCTAAAAGATTGCACTGAGGGGATTTTGTTTTCTTTCATAAGATAGTAAACAATCAGATGGATCACCTGATGAGAAGAGTCAACCATCGCCTATAGACAATAAAGATGTTAATGGTGCGTTGCTATCTTGTGGCGAGGTCTAATGCCACATGCATAAGTTTACCGGCTACCTTACCCTCCAAACCGGAACACGACACTGACAAGCATTGAAGCTATTGCGGCAGGAATAGGTAAGGCGGTACGGTACTAGACTCGGGCGAGACAATGCAGAACTCTACCACCTAGTAGCCACGATGGTAGTGACTCATAGCCAATCGGTCGTCTTTTAACACCTGCCTGATAGAACGACAGTTGGCCTATTCTTCAAAAGAGCCTGGGAATATTAGGGGGGGGAGGAAATCACTTCGCGGAGGCCATCGACCACACAACCCTTAGACGCCTAATGTTCGATTTTCCGTATTGAATGCATTCTGGCAACTAGCTGAGCTGAGCTGCAACATCGTGATTGGCTTACTCAAGGCCACAGTGAAAGATAGTGATGTACACAGAATCTGATTGGTCGACACTGATTGGGTATTGGTGCATGATCATTTACATCGGAACTATAAGTCAGATGTGTTGACAGAAGCCATTCGCCTGTTATTAGGGGTCTATGGGTTGTGTGGTCGGTGCCGCCACCGACCACACAACCCATAGACGCCTCCGCAGGCGTAAAGTAATAAATAAATAAATTCACGGGACAAATTACACTTACTGATCTAACCCCAAAGTAAGCAAATTATTTGCTTAAATATATTTATTAAATATATAAATATATTTATATATGTACTGGAACATGTTTAAAAAACTGGAATATTTTTAATAAACAGCCAAACCCGGAAATACAAACATTTATGCTGATCACATAAATGCTTGTCCTCGTCGCGGATCGAACCCAAGCCCCGTCGTTTGCGTAGTCAGGGTCGCTAACCACTCTACCAACATATATCAACTTAACACAATCAGCAACTGGTATAGAATGTTTGATTCTTTAAGCTCACCATTATACCTTTTATCCAATAAAGATTGTGGTAAAGTATCTTCACGCCCGTATCCCCGAAGGGGTAGGCAGAGGTACAACAAGTGCACCCACGATTAGCCGAAGATACTTGGTCCCACAAATGTGATAGGTGGCAAGCCTATCGCCAACCGGGCACTTTCCAATCCCGGGCAACTTTGTGTTTAACAGAAAACTGAAAAAACACTTTTTTTTATGTGCCCGACCTGGGAATCGAACCCGAGACCTCATGTGGTCAACGCCAACGCTGGACCACTAGACCACAGAGGTGATTATGGTGTTGCCATATAAATAAAATCTCCCCATATAAAACAAAATTTATACTTTCCATCGTCGGCACTTGGTGAAACTCCGTCATAATTATTGTTTTAAACTTAAATTAAGTTTTAGTCCTGATGATGCAGTAAAATGCGAAACCGGTTGACTATTTAAATAAAAAAAGTATATATTATATATAATTAGTGAATTGTGAAACAGTACAAGTGTAAAATTTAAAACAATAATTAAAACAAAATTGACTGATCACGCACGTTTTTTATATACCTTTCCCATTTCAGATTATAATATACAATCCATTGGCTTGGCCCGTGACTATGCCTATTCGAGTGCCTGTGTACCTCGCCAAGTATCTGGTCTTTGATCCGGATGGTAATATTTCCTTTTTTTCTAATATCATAAGATAACAAACTAGAAGATGGCTTTCCTGAAGAGACCAACACCGCCTAAAGACACCGATGATGATAATGGTGCTTTGCTATCCGTATAGCGGGTTGCAATGTCACATATATTTTATCGGCTACCTTACACTCCAAACCGGAACACGACAATGACTAGCATTGACGCTATTGCGGCAGGAATAGGTATTGTAATACCTTAATGTAGGTGTTACATGTTTACTGGCAGTTTTGTATGCTTTTAAACGTAGAACATTGTTTAGTTTTTTGATATATCTTGTCAATTAGAATATAATAGAATAAGTTATCTCGAAGGGCCAAGACGTATGCCCAAAATAAATGAAGATTCGAAAATATCTTTTATTATTGGAACGAAGTTCCTTACGGCAGGCTTGGAGGGGATAATGATTTTGCTGCGCGACCGAACGGAAAAAAATGTGATAGTAAAACCGTAAGAAAAATGCGTGGAATAAAAGCGTTAAATGAGACGTGCGCAGGCGCGACAGTCGCGAACACAAGCGAGTAGTGCCGTTTAGCCGAAGGAAGTTAGTTCCTACCTGGTGTCCCGCGACACCACATCATTTTTGTTTTTTAAATATAAAAAATGATGTGGTGTCGCGGGACACTAGGCAGGAACGAACTTCCTTCGGCTAAACGGCACTACTCGCTTGTGTGCGCGACTGTCGCGCCTGCGCACGTCTCATTTAACGCTTTTATTCCACGCATTTTTCTTACGGTTTTACTATCACATTTTTTTCAGTTCGGTCGCGCAGCAAAATCCCTATCCCCTCCAAGCCTGCCGTAAGGAACTTCGTTCCAATAAGTTAAATCCCGAGTACCTTACAAGCAGCCAAGCAATAAAACGCCTAGGCGATCGAAGGCTCTACAGTATTAAGGCAGTGGTACCAAATGCCCCGGCGAAACGTTGCTGAACTCTTCACCTTTTACAAAATATCTGGTACAATGTCAGCCATTAATAGCAGTAAAGTAGATTGAAAAAAAATCCAGGAAAAGCGTAACATTAACGTCTTATCATGGTTTAGTAGAATCAAAGCTAAGCCTCTGTGGTGTATTGGTCCAGCGTTGGCGTTGACCTCATGAGGTCTAGAGTTCGATTCCCGGGGATCGGGCACATAAAAAAAGTGTTTTTTTTTTTCAGTTTTCTAAGAAACATATTTGTCCGGTATTGGAAAGTGCCCGGTTGGCGATAGGTTTGCCACCTATTATATTTGTGGGACCAAGTATCTTCGGCTTATCGTGGGTGCACTTCTACCTCTGCCTATCCCTTCGGGGATACGGGCGTGAAGATACTTTAAAGCCAAATATATTTATCCAAAAAGTATTTATAGCCCAAAAAATGTATTCAGGCAATCTGTGGTACAGATCCGTTTGATTTTTATGGTTCTGGAGTAAAATAGGAATTCTTATTGTTGTCCGTCCGTCCGTCCGTCCGTCCGTCCGCACGATAGTTTAGAGAAAGCTGTAATTTGGTACGAATATACATATTAGTCACGTCATCAAAGTGGTCACATAAAATATTGAAAAAAAGACGTGTGGCACTCGGAGACTGCCGCGGTAAAGCTATTGCATAGCATTTTTTATCAACTTATGCAATTACAATTATATATTTATTTTATTTATGCAGTACATTTTTTCTTTGTTTATTGGAACGAAGTTCCTTACGGCAGGCTTGGAGGGGATAGGGATTTGCTGCGCGACCGAACTGAAAAAAATGTGATAGTAAAACCGTAAGAAAAATGCGTGGAATAAAAGCGTTAAATGAGACGTGCGCAGGCGCGACAGTCGCGTACACAAGCGAGTAGTGCCGTTTAGCCGAAGAAAGTTCGTTCCTACCTGGTGTCCCGCGACACCACGTCATTTTTATATTTAAAACACTTTGTACACAAATTATACGAGTACAGATATTCACTGTTGTACGTAGATGATAAATACCTATACACCTATATACTTTCTCACAAACAGCTGATTACGGTAGTTTTCCAATACAACCAATGCCACCTAAAGGCGGGTTGCTGAACTAAAGAGACAAGCGTGATATTTCAAAAAGTCATTAAAAGTTCTGGTATTTATCGAAAAACTAAAAAGTATCACCGCTGTGCCGGTCGGAGTGGGGGGTGTTAGGTTTTTTCGTTACGGGATTTCTGGATTCGGTCTCCACGCTCAAGGCCCGCGATAGAAGCTATGCAAAAGCTTAAAAATATTTTTAACTTCCCGCTTCGTATGTAGATAAGGAAGTTACTGATTTTGTCACGATTTTCGAAAATCGAGTTTTTACCGGATCCCCACGTTTTGAGGACCTAGGAACCTTTTCCGACTATTTTCACGATGACGTCAGAATATCTGTATGTATGTATGTATGTGTGTGTGTGTGTATGTATGTGTCTGTGTATGTAAACATCTCATAACTTTTGAACGGCTGGACTGATCGATTCGCGGTTGATAGCATGCAATTGGATTCCACTCAACTTAGATTTCCTGAAAATTTGAACCAAGTCGGCCCAGAAAATTTTGAGAAATTTTGAAAAAACCCCAAATAATTTTTTGGCAAAATAGTGTTTTTTTAATATTACTTCCAGATTAATGTACCAATTGAGTCCAAAAACTAATCAGCTCTTTTCCTCGAAATACTACGTCTAATGCATAAATTTCATCAAATCGGTTTATTCGTTTCGGAGTAATCGCTGACAAAAAATTTTGAAAAAGTGTGTTTTGACATAACTTCGAAACAACCAATCATTTTTTGGTATTTTGCGATATTTCTGTAAAAAAAAACTACGTCAGTGCCGTCAATGTCCACCAAGACACCTATCATTTTTTGGCAAAGAGTATACAATACTATGTTTTTTGGTGTTAATGATTAGGTACTAAATTGGTGAAGCGAATTTAGTTATTTAGATAAAGATTTTAAGTGTTACTTATGATTATAACTCAAATGATAATGCTGATGCTTCATTTATTACAGGCGATGAAGTACATGCAAATATAATACCAACACCTAAGCATCTCAAAAAACTGCAAAGTCGCTACGAATCTGCAAGTTACGAATTGGTTTTCATTGCTGATAAACTTCCAGCATTAGGTTTTCGATCATATTACATTATTGAGAAGTCCATAATCAGACAAAAGAAATCAGTTATAAAGAAAATAAACAAAAAGTCGCAAAAATATTTTTTACGACAAGCATCTAAGGAGAATACCACAAATATGGATGATGTCGAATATGAATATTTTGAGTATGATAGACCGGAACCTAGCATAGATTTTGGAAATATAACAAGGTCAGAAGATGCAAATTACTTCGATGACACTAATGTCGTAGTCCCAAAGGTTAGTTACGAAAATAACGTTGTAACTTCGGCAGATAATTATTTAAGACAAGAAACTGAAACATTGATTCCGATTGAATCGGATTCGATAGGTGGTAGGAGGTCTGGAGTAGGAGAAGGTGGAGCTCAACAGGTACGTCCCGAAGTTAAAATTAAGGAAGATGAAAGAACTCAAAATTTATATTCGAAAATTAAGGAAATGGAAGAGAAAGCACAAATATACCCCAAGGAAAAAGAATTATATGAAAGGAAAGAAAATCAGTATCTCAAGATAACGGAAACAGAAGACAAGAAAGAAGATCAATTTCTTAAAATACCAGAAACAGAAAACAAGAAAGAAGATCAATATCCCAAAATAAAAGAAACAGAAAGAAATAAAGAAGATCAGTATCTTCATATACCAGGGTCAGAAGCAAAGAAAGAAGATCAATATCTTCATATGCCAGGGTCAGAAGCAAAGAAAGAAGATCAAAATCTTCAAATAACCGGGACAGAAGAAAAGAAACAAGACTTGTACGCAAATATAATGAATACAGAAGAAACAAAAGCAGATTTGTATCCCAAAAGTATGGAAATTGAAGAAAAAAATAACATTTTCCCAAATATAACTGAAATCGAAGATAAAAATGAAGTAGTATATCCAAAAATTACTCAAATAGAGGAAAATAAGGATGACACTGATCCCAAAATAGCAGACATAGATGTAACGAAAGATTTATACCCTAAATTGACGGATGAAGACAAGAACGAAGCATTTTTATCCAGAACACAGGAAGCAGAAGTAAAAAAACCTCAAGATGTGTTTGAAGATGAAACGATCGATGAAAAGAAAATACTTGAAAGTAATATTCACGATCCTTACTACTTTAAGGAATCGTCAGACACGTTCATAGAAAATAAAGTAAGTTCCTTTGTCATTAGATAGCAAACAAGCTGATGGGTCTCCTGATAGAAAGAGAAACCATCGCCTATAGATACCAAAGATGTTAATGTTAATAGTGGTGAGGTGTTGATGCACTTTGCATAAGTTTACCAGCAACTTACCCTCCAAACTTAAACCGGTGACCAACACTAATGCTATTGCGGCATAAATATATAATGCAGTGGTACCAAATACCTGGGCGAGACATCACAGGACTCTACCTCCTAGTAGTCACGATAGTTGTGACACAATAGCCAATCAGTTGTGTTTTACGACCTGCCTGGCTGACTCTACTTCCTAGTAGTCACGATGGTAGTGACACAATAGTCTATCAATTGCTTTTTACGATCTGCCTGCCTGCCAGTTGGTTTATTCATCAAAAGGAGCTCGGTCTAACATAGGGAAGTACAAGAAGAGTTTATTAACGTCAAGAAGATTATATTGGAAGCCAAATCACAACTTTCAAGTACTAAAAATCTCTGAGCTAAACTACGGACAGACGAATGGATAGATAGACGGACGGACGGCTAAACTATAAGGGTTACTAATTGACGTCGGTACCCTGAAACTAACTAACTATATAATTGACTAGCGACCTGCTCGCGGTTTTACCCGCGTAACTTTTGTTCCCGTGGGAATATCAGAAAGTTTTATATACTAAAACCTTCCTCAAGAATCAATCTATCTATTTAAAACAACCGCATCAAAATCCGTTGCGTAGTTTTAAAGACTTAAGCATACATAAGGACATAGGGACGTAGGGACAGGCAGAGAAAGCGACTTTGTTTTATACTATGTAATGATGAAGGTAAAAGCTATATCAATAGATAAAATTAACTCTTTTTTTGTTTCCAGTATATAAAAATTTACCTCGACGAATATAGAAAAGTCACTAATATAACTTTATCAAATGGAATCGAAGTACCTTTGGATATCCAATACTACTATTATGTATCAGATGAGCCGAGGAAAACAACTCCAGAAATTAAAAAAACTGATCCAGGAGTTTATATTTTTAGACCTATGGATAAAAAAGCAGAAGCAATAATCGATTTTATAAATACAAAAGTGTATAAGAATGAATTGGTTCAAGAAATTCATAGCAGTTATTCTGATTGGGCGTCTTTTGTACTGAGACTATATACCGAAAGTCCAGTAGTCGAAGTAGATTGGATGATAGGACCGGTACCAATTGATGATGGTTTTGGTAAAGAAGTGTTTCTGAGATATACAACAGATTTGGAGAATCGTGGAATTTTTTATACTGATTCAAATGGCAGACAGACGATTAAGCGAATTAAAAATGTTCGAGCAATGTATGAGCCGTATAATTTGGATCCGATTGCAGGTATGTTTTTTGTTAAGGCAGTATGTCTCTATTACATTAATTTATTAAATGAAAAAAGGATGTAATTTATTCACATGTATATTTTTTTGATCTTTAAGGTATTTTTATTAACCTTATCAGTTGTAACTAAGTCAAGGTACATCAAAAAGAAAGAAGGGCGAGTAATACCACGACTATTTTATGCGGTTGAACCTAAGAGAAATAAAATTTCATTCTAGTTTAACTTTTTAGGCTACACTATTTTGCTATTCAACTCTTCTGGAGATACTTCGGTTATAAAATGAAACGTGCGTTGAGTACATAATTTGTGTGTGCCGTTTGCTACTGACGTGGACGAAAGTGTGGTGGAAGTGGGTGGACTATTGTACCACTGGGGTCTCCTTAAATTTTCCGACCTTAGATAATTTTGCCCTTTCACTATCTTTTGTTTCAGTTGGATTACTGCAGTTTTCGCAGGAATATTGTAAATTAAGTACCTTAATTTCATCTTTTGTTGTTCAGTTAGAAAGGATATAATACCACATTATGTATCGGCTAACAAACCCTCGCAAACTGAAATACGGTAGTGACAAGCACTGAGCTATATTTATTGCAAAGTTAACGGCCAGATCTTACAGAACTCTACAACTTACTAGTTATGATAACAATGATACGCCTTCATGTTTGATGTTGATTCATTAGTCTTTTAACATGAAAGCAATCAGATAAGGTATGTAGTCTATTCTTAAAAAGGGACTCGTAGAAGATCCACAGAAACACAGAAGAATTGCTAATATCAACTCATTTTCAGGAAATTTCTACCCCGTCACATCAAGATTATACATTGAAGACTTAAATAAAAATATTAGATTCTCCGTATTTAACGACAGATCACAAGGAGGAGCTTCATTAATTGATGGATGTATAGACTTGATGGTACAACGACGAATCCTCACAGACGATCTCAAAGTTAACATATTTTTAAATACCACAATAAATGGTACTGGAATTATAATACGTGGGACACATTATTTATATTTTACAAAAGCTAATTATAAACAAAATAAAGTATACGAGAAGAAATTTGCAAAAGAAATCGAACTGAAACCCCAAGTCATAGTATCAAGTGTGAAAGACTTTATGTCAAGAGATATATGGTATCGTTTCTACAATGAATTTTCTGCTCTAAAGACAAAATTACCTATTGGTGTTCATGTATTAAGTTTGCAAGAATGGAATGAAGGGACCCTGTTGCTGAGGTTAGAGAATTACTTGGAGAAAGCGGATGTTGTGAGGACTGGCATAAAGATTATTTTTCTAAAGCAACTATTTGTGAATTTGAAAATATATGCTGCAAAAGAAACAACCTTAGCTGGAAACATGTGGTTGGATGATTGGATGCCTCTACAATGGTCGAAGAAGGATAAATTTGTTAAGAATTACAACAAATACTACTTTGAGAAGTATAAACAATTTTCAGATGACACTTTGACACAATTAGAATATTTAGATATTGATAGTGGTGTTTCGTTGATTCCTCAGCAGATACGCACATTTGTGATTTGGTATCAATACATGTAATTGGAATACTTTGGTTATTTTTTACCCTCAATTTTTTTAATAGGAGGCAAAACCAAACTTAGCTTATTAAATTTGTTTGTACAACAAAGCCTTAATCTAGTCTAGACTTCCTACTTCACAGCTTTTCAACTATTGTGATACAATTTAAACATGTCGGATGACATAAATACAATTCGAAAAATAACGAACACGTGAATTATAAATACAATGATATTATATTTACTAGGCTCTAATCTTTATTTATTTGCAATAATAAATCCATATCTTGATCCCAGTCTAGGGGGGAGTTATGACCCCCATCACGGCCCTCCCACTGGATCTGCTCTTGTCTGCATCAGATCTTCATACAATTAAAATGGGATCCCATGAGGAGTGTACCCTCTCAAACAAAACAACAACATAAACGGAGAAATTATCCGTGAACACAAATGAAAAGCATGTACAGGCTGTTAGTGTAAACACCGTTATCCTTCAAGCCAGTGTTTTGGTTTCACTTATAGAACGTAATATCGATTATTTTTTTTTTAAGTCTCTATTTTTCCTTAAAATTATTTCACTCTATGCAAGCGCACGGCAAAGTGAACGGAGTGCAGGATGTGTATTGTGTTTTTGTTTTAATATTGTGTAGGTAGTTAAAACGGACGGCCAGTGCGGCAGGGCAGCGCCCTTTGCGCATAGTATCTATCCATGAATTTAGGGACGTTGTCGGACAGAAATTTCTTATATTCTTCTTTCTTATATTCTTCAGAAATTTCTTATTCTCTTCGGACAGAAATTTCAAAAATTCTTATATATTTAAATTCTTATTTTTAAATTCACATATACATTTACTTATAATGAAGTTAACTACCTGTGATTTTAGTGACTATGGTGGTTATCCTTACAGTCTGTTTACGGTCAAATTGACAAAATCCACCTTTTGGAAAGTCCCTTGAAAATTAATCTATATTAATATCATAAATGCGAAAGTTTGGATGTTATGATGGATGGATGTTTGGATAGGATGGATAGGACAGGGGTTTGGATATAATTGGATGTTTGTTACTCAACCACACCAAAACTACCTACAGAACGAATTTGGATGTAATTTGGCGCACAGGTAGATGATGACCTGGAATAGTACATAGGCTACTTTTTATCCCGGAATAATAATAATAATAATAATAATAATAAAAATAATAATCTTTATTGTTCCAACATTTACTTATTTTAGGTTGACCGCTGACCTCTACACTAGTTGATACTGTTATGTAGAAGCCAGTGCCCCCCTTCTAATTTGTTACAAAAAATGTATACATTTTCAAGTGTGTTTGTACATATGTGTGTGTCTATGTGTATGCGGGCGTGTGTGCGTGTGTGTGTGTGTGTGTGTGTGTATGTGCGTGTGCATGAGAACACGTGAAAATGAGTTGTTCCCACGGGATTCACCAAAAACTGTTATAATGCAGCAGGCTGCACCCTGCAACTTAGTAAAATAAATACCTTTCTTTTGTATAGCTTTTGTTAAACAACGCAACACAGTAACGTTTCAGTTGTCTTGTTAAATAAACAAACAAACAAAAAAATAAATGAGTTATCTTTATTACACAATGGGCCTATGTTCATCCCAGCCAGTACTGGGACTAATACAGTGTCTATAAACAAGCTGCACAGTGAGCGCACTGCATTGTAAAAGTTTTTGGATGATCCCGCGGGAACAACTCATTTTTCTGGGATAAAAAGTAGTCTATAAGCTATTTCAGTTTATCATCTACCTGTGTCCCGAATTTCGTTCAAATCCGTTCAGTAGTTTTTGCGTGATTGAGTAACAAACATCCATCCAAACTTTCCCATCTATCATCACTACATAGTATAAAACAAAGTCGCTTTCTTTGTCTGTCCCTATGTCCTTACGTCCCTATGTATGCTTAAATCTTTAAAACTACGCAACGGATTATGATGCGGTTTTTTTGATAGATAGAGTGATTAAAGAGGAAGGTTTATATGTATAATAACATTCAATATATTGTAGAGAAATACTGCAATTTTTGAGTTTTCTGATGTCATGTCGTAAATAATTATATTTTTTCCGCTTACATTGCAAACGCAGGCTAAACCCTACGAGATTTATCAAAATAATGTACTAAGTATTTGTACACCTTGAAAAGGTGTACAGAAAACTCCGCGATGGTATATGTCTATCTCTTATGGATAACCCACAATAGCATTTTTTTGTCATTTACTTTTTAAAAGAAATAACGGTTTTTTTTCGAAGCAATTTTAAGCAATACAGCACTAATCCTTATCCAATTAAATACCTTACATATATTGTTGATTTATTATAGATCAATATGGCCGTTTACAGCATCCAATTTAAATGAATATTTTCGAAGATATTACAGAGTGCTAAGTGTGAGTTTTTCGTTTCGCATTCGATCGTGAGCGCGTTTCGAGTTTACTAGGAAATTGTATGTGATTTGTACAGCGCCACCTAGTGGTAATCTGGTTTTTCACGTTTACCACTAGGTGGCGCTGTACAAATCACATACAAATTCCTAGTAAACTCCAAACGCGCTCACGATCGAATGCGAAAAGAAAAACTCACACTTAACACTCTGATTTAAAATGCAGGGGCATAGCGGTTGCGAGATTACCGGCCGATCGGCCGCGCGCGCGTTGTACGTTCTGAAACCGCTGGGAAACGTTTTAATTTTCGAATAAATAAATATAGGACTGAAAACCAAAATTTAGTATATTATTTTTTTTAACTAAATATCACCATTCACCATATAAATATCATGTGGATGATTAGAAATAGTATTAAAAAATTATTTGTTTTAGATATTTTTTTTAGCCTGTTTTCGGAATTTCATATGATCAAGTAAAGTACATTCTATCATGTAATAAGTTATCACATTCCTTAAATAATATCTTCAGGTACATCGTATAATTTTTGTAAAATTGTTATTTAACAATCAATGTAAAAAATGTGATTTAACAAACCAGTTTTTAACTTCCCACTACATATTTCGATAAGGAAGTTATTGATTATACCCCGATTTTCGAAAATCGAGTTTTTACCAGATGTCAACGTTTTGAGGTCCTAGGAATCTTTTCCGACTATTTTCACGATGACGTCAGTATGTCTGTATGTATGTGTGTGTGTGTGTGTGTGTGTATGTGTGTATGTAAACATCTCATAACTTTTGAATGGCTAGACCGATCGAAACGCGGTTGATGACATTCGATTGGGTTACGTTCAACTTAGATTTCCTGCAAATTTGAACCGATTCAGTGTAGGAGATTTGAGAAATTTTGTTTTTTCAAAATCTTGCACCGAATAAAAATTTTGACGAAACAGTATTTTATTAATATACAAAAACTAATCAGCTCCATTCCTCAAAAAACTACGTCTAAGACATAATTTGCATCAAAATCAGTTTATCCGTTTGGGAGTAATCGTTGACGAAAAATTTTGAAAAAAGTGTTTTTTGGACATAGCTTTGAAATTTTTCAACCAATCATTTTTTGGTGCTCCACGATATTTCATTACTAAAAAACTACGTCAAATGCCGTTTCAAAAATCAAAATCGAATCTAATTCTCAAAACTTATAGCTTTTAAAATATTAAAATTACGTTGTTTTTAGCAAACTAAAAAACTTTCAAGTTAATTTACCGATTGACTTAAAAATATTAGACTTGAGCGTTGACTGTTTTTCACATGGCCAACTATATCTATCTTGCAAGAGTAACCTCTAAAGACATTTTGTAATATATTAATTGTAAAAATAAAAGAAGTAGGTAAAAAATGTAAAAACTAAAAATGTAGTACCTATATGAATTTAGATATTCCAAAGATAGAAGGAAATCTTCATGGTATAGGGAAAGGGGAATTGATTTACTCCAAATATAACGCGTGCGGGCCACGGACAGTAATGAATAAATCAAAACTACTGGATCGATTTTAACCATTTTTTTTTTCATTGAGTGACATAGCCTATAAATTTTATACACGTGCGAAGCCGGGGCGGGCCGCTAGTAAAGATATATAAATTACGTGTCACGTTGTTTGTCCGCGATGGACTCCGAAACTACTGAATATAGATTTTATCTTAATTACCCCCTCTCCCAATCCCCCCTCTCTACCAAAATATCCAATACAAGTAATTTGCAAGGCAAAACAATGTTTGTCGAGTCAGCTACTCGTACCATTAATATATATATATATATATATATATATATATATATATATATATATATATATATATATATATATATATATATATATATATATATATATATATATATATATATATACTAGCTGACCCGGCAAACTTTGTTCCGTCTTAATGGCAATGAATAAGCAGATTTATTTTTTAATTGGAAAAAATACAAAAAAAAATAAATACCTACATTAATTTATCTAATTGTCATCCATACTTCATTACATAGCTGTCATTATACGTCAATTACATAGCTGTGATTTGCGTTTTGTTATTCCCCAAGTCTGATTCTTTTTTGTTTTTATACCACGTTTTATAATGACTGACGTTTCATATCGAACAGGATAAAAAGTATCCTATGTCCTTCTCCTGGCTCTAAACTACCTCCCTGCCAATTTTCACCTAAATCGGTTCAGCCGTTCTTGAGTTATAAGTGGAGTAACTAACACGACTTTCTTTTATATATATAGAAGATATTTATATATATATATATATATATATATATATATATATATATATATATATATATATATATATATATATATATATATATATATATATATATATATATATAACGCCGCTTGCCCATTAATGCTTCAACACTTATAGAGTAGAGTGAAGTGCTGTGCGACTCTCCTGAATGTATGAAATGTGCGTTGGGTGCAAAAACTGTGTATTTCTGTTTGTGTTACTGGAAAATGTCGTGGATCCGGGTAGACTATTGTGCTGCTGATATATATACATACATACATACATACATACATATATATGTATATATGTATATATATATATATATATATATATATATATATATATATATATATATATATATATATATATATATATATATATATATAATCTATCTTTATATATATAAAAATCAATCCCTATTTTCCTTGGTCACGACATCACGCCTGAATGGCTGGACCAATTTCGGTAATTTTTTTGTTGTGTTTGTAATTGTAAGGAGAAGGTTCTTATAAGAGAAAATATTAAGAAAATTGCGCGGAAAATTAGAAAAGTTGAGAATACTTAACCACTATATAAAGTTTAATGCCATTTAGGCTGCGTGGAAGGACAATTCGTAGTCTTATATAATTTACGTGTCACGTTGTTTGTCCGCTATGGATTCCTAATATGTAAGGCAAAACAACGTTTTCCGAGTCAGCTAGTATTATTTAAATAAAATTAACAAAAATAATAGGAGTGCAGAAGAATAGCACAATATTGAATTAGGTATGTAAGTGACACCCAAGAAACTTATATAATTGGAATTACTACGAAGCAAAATTTGAAAAATAAAAATAAACTTTATTTCGTTACTCATAAATTTGACATTTGTGTCTTACTTAACAGAGAGAAAAAACGTTCTGAGCAAGACAACGACAAGAGTGGACGTTGTCTCTTTCTTGGAATTGCCAGTGTAAATAAAACTATCTGATGGTAGATTTTTATATATTCGGTAATTGTTAAATCCGCTTTATTCATACACGTCCATAAATACATTAGCATAAAATATATTGTAATTGACACAGTGAGTTCCAAAATTTTCTTATTTTAATTATTACGTTATTACTTATGCAATGCAAAAACTGTTTCTCAAATTAGTACAATTACTTAGTAGTAATTTGCAAACTGCGCATGGCCGCACTTATATATGGCGATTGGCGCTTTATTTAGTAGAAAGAGACACACTCCACCCATGTCGTGGTACTCTTCGGAACGACTTTGAAGCACGTGTGAACATTCCGGATAGAATGTAACTTCCTTGGTGACACCCTTATCGTGATATGACATCCTGGTACTTTGTGTCCGCTTCATGCGCATACGCAATTCCGCTATTTTATAGACACGTTACCAGGCCACGCGTACTTTCGATAACTCAGCCCACATAATCGGCAACGCCTACAACTTACTCTTCCATTTTGAATTAAGCTCTTCCTATTTCTAACATCTTAGTAGTAATGGAACAAATTAGGATATCTTAAATTCATAGTCTGTTCCCCCCCCCCCCCCCCCCCCTGCAAAAGTCACGACTGGGGTCGTGGGTCGCCTCGTTGGGCTTCCACCATGGGTCTAACCCGGCGGGGCGATCGCCTCTGGTGATGTGAAGAATCCGAGGGGGGAACTGGGACTGGGGGGGCGGGGACGTACCCATCATCTCCATTACACAAAAATATAATCATCCTAAAATCCCTAACTGCATACCTTCAGGAAAAGTCACAACCTTCCTAATCCAAAGATCTAGCCCTTTTTAGGGCTAGCGAATGATACCTTGACCAGGGGTCAAAAAGCCCCGAAGTCAATTCCCCGCTCCTCTGCTGGGAGCGCGAGATAGTTACGCATCTAGCACCTTTTTAAGATATTAGATCACGGCCCTAATAGCGCGAACTTGCGAGCAGGGGGGTCGGTGATTATCTTCCCCTGCGACTATACTCTCGCAGGGGAAGATAATCACCGACCCCCCTGCGACAACCTCGTCGTAGAAACGTTAAAAAAAATAATCGATTTTCAAAACCATGTTAATCGATTTTTATTCAAATCGATTATTTTTAATAAAAATTGATTAATTTGAATAATTATTCGTATAAATCGATTAAAAAATAGTTACTGCAGAGTGGTACACTACCTATTGTTTGCAACTTGTCTTGGAAAAAGTTTGCGAAAACTACCTCCTTCACCACGACATCACCTCATCGCACACCGCCGAGCGAACAATCGACTATTTGGTAAAGACAAACGTGGAATTACTAGATCACTCGCCGTATGGCTACGACCTTGACCCGTGCGATTTTTTGACGTGACAACGTCTTATAATTCGATAGAGCTGGCTGCACGCACGAAAAAACATGACTCATGCGGCGTTACCTCGCTCTGAGGCGTTCCGTTTAAGGCTTGGAGTACAAGCGAGAGCTTAAGACGTTGTCACGTTCAACTATCGTCTGTAAACCAACTTTACAGACAACCGATTTTTTTTAATAAGATATCATACAAGCAGATGGGTCTCCTGATGAAATAGTCAACCATCGCCTACAAACACCAAAGATGTTAATGGTGCGTTGCTATCCTGAGACGAGGACTAATGCCACTTATGACAAATCGATTAATTCTGAAAAAAGAATAATCGATTTTTAAATAATCGATTATTTTTAATCAATGTCACATCACTACCTCGCTGGGTGTGCCTGGGCCTCCTGTATACTACCCACGCAGGTACTCGGGCAACTACACGAATCTTCCGCCGTAGCCTTCCTTCCTCCCTCACAACCCAGCTAAGTCCAGCCCTCCAGTTCGTGCTGTTGTCCGCCAGCAATGTTTTTAACTTTTTCATATGCATTTCATGTACCCTACAATCAATTTTGAAATGCTATGAACTCTAGCTAAGTACTCTACTCCGGTATTGCTGTTAATTGTTAAACCACAGACTATTAAGTATCAAATATTGTTATTTTGATAAAAAAAAACAGGAGGTAAAAATAAAATTGTACAGAAAAATGAAATTATATTTTAAAGAAGCTGACGGGTCTCCTGATGGAGTCAACCATCGCCTATAAACACCAAAGATGTTAATGGTGCGTTGTTACCTTGTAAAGAGGTCTAATGCCACATGCGTGAGTTTACCGGCTACCTTACCCTCCAAACCAGAACATGACAATGACAGGCACTGACGCTATTGCGGCAGGAATAGGTAAGGCGGTGGTACCAGACCCGAGTGAGACAATGCAGAACCACCTAGTAAATAAATCATTTATTTTAATGGCAAAGAATAATAAAAATTATAATGCTGGACGAACTCGCGTAATTTGTCCAGCTACATTATTATTATTATAATCAGGGCGAGCGAAGCGAGCCCTACACTAGGCGACGATCTATGCACTTTTGTGGTACATTTTACTGAAAAAGCATCGCATTTTTTAGGTTTGATCTTCGACGTGGTAGTTTACATTCATGTCTAAATTTGTTATCTACCATAAAAATACCATTTTATAAAAATAAAAAAATAGAAGGTACAATTTGTATTAGAATTTTATTACTACTAACGGCATCTCTTATTAAATTAACGAGTTAAAATTGATAGAAGGTACATTTTGTATTAGAATTTTTGAACTTATTAAGAGACTACCTACTTCATGAATTGTTTCTTCATATTTGACAGGCGGCGCGCGGTCATCGTGCCCTCGTATAAAGGCGAGGTTCAAGTATAAACTGCAATAGCTATAGGGCCATCAGTTTGATCAGCTAAGCATCGAAGGTGTATGATAAAATCATTGAAAGGAGAATGCAAGGGAAGTTTGAAGGAATGTTGTGGGAGGCACAAGGGGAATTTAGGTTTAGAGCAGGGATGTTTGCGGGGAACAGAGTAAATAGAGCGTTAGAGAGTTTTACAGTATACTTATTAAGAAACAGTACAGATGTATTAATTGATTTATATTGTATTGAGATCAATTCCTAATTCGCTGAGTGTCTACCGTCAATTCTTCGTCAATGTAAGAAACTTGTATTAACGACATGGCAATTTATTTTTGAGTTGTAATTATTTCATTTATATGTTAGCTGTGTCCGCTTTGCCCGTGACTTCGGGTCGAAAAATTTCTAAAATAAAAGTCCAAAAATTTTGAAGATTTATTGAAATAAAACATTTTTTGATTTTGATTTCGTAAATCGACGTAAAACCAGGAACTTCCTGATTTTAGAAAAAAAAACAATTATTTCAGCAAAATGTCAATAATGTGTTTTTTATAAGATCAACTTTTATTTTTAATACATATTTTTCCTTGAAAATACCAACAAACAAAAACCAAATATTCCTAGTCCAAAGCCTGACGACGCGGGCCTTTGATGCAAATGTAATGTTTAGGTGAAAATACGCTGAGTTTTTTAGGTTAGATAATTATAAATAAAGTCCATACATTAAAAGATGTAATTCTCATAAAAATACTTTTATAACAATATTACTAGATAGTATAACTTTGCGAGCCCTTACAAAGCTCTGCTTTTTGCTAGTTATAATTTTAAAATTAAATTATTTTATTACCAGTACAGACATACTTTAAGGTTTGAGTCTATTCAGAAAAACTATATTAATTATCTTAGATTATTATCAGGTAAATTATAATTGTATAGTAAAACAAAATGAAACACAGGTATATGAAAAAAATATTAATTTATTTTAAAATCAATTAATAATAATTTTGAACAAATTTGTATAGTTTGTCCAGCAATATTAGTCCAGCAATATTACACTAGGCCACTTTCTATGCACTTTTGTGGTACATTTTACTAAAAAAGTATCGCACTTTTAGGTTTGAGCTTTGACGTGGTGGTTTAAATTCATGTCTAGATATTTACCATTAAAATGTTATTTCATAAACATTAAAAAAATAGAAGATACATTTTGTATTAGAATTTTATTACTGATAACGCCATCTATTATGAAACTAACGAGTTAAAATGCTACAAAGCTGCACTAAGCAATGATCTGTGCTCTTTAGTGGTACATTTTACTAAAAAAATATTGCACTTTTAGGTTTAAGCTTTGGGGTGGTAGTTTTATTTAATTTAATTCATTTTCATTCACTTTATTTTAATACAATATTAATCTAATAAAACACTTGTACTTATTAACTTCCCACTACGTTATGTAATTAGGGAGGTTACTGATTTTGCTCCGATTTTCAAAAATGGAGTTTTTACCAGATGTCCACGTTTTGTGGTCTTAGGAACCATTTTCAACTCTTTTCGCGATGACGTCAGTATGTCTCTATGTATGTGTGTTTGTGTGTGTGTGTGTGTGTGTGTGTCACAACTCATAAGTTTTGAACGCCTGGACCGATCGAAACACGGTTGATGGCATTCGATTAGATTCCGCTCAACTTATACTTCCTGAAAAATTGAACCTAATGGGCCCAAGAGATTTTAAGAAATTTTGAAAAACCCAAAAATAATTGTGGCGAAATAGAATTTTTTATATAACTTCCAGATTACTATACCGATTGAGTATAAAAACTAATCAGCTTTATTCCTCAAAAAATTACGTCTAATGCATAATATGCCTCAAAATCAGTTTAATCGTTTGGAACTAACCGTTGACGAAAATTTTGAAAAAAGTGTTTTTTCGACATAACTTCGAAATATTTCAACAAATATTTTTTTTTGGTATTCTACGATATTTTAGTACTAAAAAAAATTACGTCGAATGCCCTTTTAAAAATCAAAACCGAATCTTATTTTCAAAAGTTACAGCTCTTCAAATATTAAAATTACGTTTTCTTTAGCAAACTTACTTCATATTTTTGAAATAATTTTCAGGCTAATATACCGATTGACTTCAAAATCTTATCATTTTTTCTCCTTTAAAAACTGCGCCACGTTTCGTTAATTGGATAAAAATCGGTCAATTTGTTTGGGATCTATCAATGACGAAAATTTTTGAAAAAAATGATTTTTGACATTGCTTCGAAATTTTTGAACCTACCGATTTTTTAGCTAAAGCAATATTTAAATTAAGTTGAATGCCATTTAAAAGATCAAAGTCGATCATCGTTTCCAAAATATATTCAAACAGCAATATACTGCCATTTTTATCAAAATGTTTATACTGAAAAAACCTTTAGTTTATAGTTTTTACTATTTTGAGCTTAAAATACGTTAATTTAGCGGGAAGTTTCAGGGATGGCTTGCAAGGTCAACCATTTACAGATTACAGACAGTGATAGGTGACCAGTTTATCACCGACTGTGTACTTTATAAGATCAACTTTTATTTTTAAAACTCATTTTTCCTACAAAACTCTTTTACAAGAAAGTTACCATAAATAAAAATTGATTTCTATCAATATTAGACTTCAAGAGCGAAGAGGTGGCGCAAGATAGATCTTGAGTTGCTACACACTATAGGTAGGTACTATATTATAGGTAGACCAGAAAATATGGTGTAAAATATGTAGATAATCTTTATAATTGTTCTGTGTAGATAACATTGATAATTATATTAAATCGTGTTTCTAATAAATCAAGAAAATTTTAAAGAATTTTTCTTATACACAAATACTAAAAAATGTATCTTAGAAACATTTTTTTATTTTGGTTTTATTTTTCTGCGCCTCCCTAGATACAAAGCCTGACGACGTCTTTGATGCGAATATAATGTTTGGGTGAAAATACGCTGGATTTTTTAGGTTAGTTTTTTAGGTTAGTAATTATAAATAAAGTCCATACATTAAAAGATGTAATTCGCGTAAAAATACTTTCCTAAGAATATTACTAGGTAATATAACTTAGCGAGCCCTTACAAAGCTCTGCTTTTTGCTAGTTAATATAATAAATATCTGGTTGACCGAGCTTTACTCGGTTTTTCACATTAGATAAACAATTGATTATCTTAGTTTAACCTCAAAGCAAACACTCATTGATTTCGTGTTACTTAACAACGCCATCTGCTGGAATAACTTACAATACAAAATAGTATTATTATTCGCCAATAGATGTCAGGAAGAGTCATATTTTTTTTGACTTTTATTATCGATGATTTAATTATTTTAGTATGTAAATGGGTCTGTTTAGAACTACTATAACTAACTTAGATTGTCAGAAATCTATATCTTAGATATTCTGAGATCTGAGTTTGGCTGGTTTGGGGCCATCCATAAATTACGTCACACGTTAAGGGGGCGGGAAGGGGTTCGACGAAGTGTGACATTGTGTGACACGGGGTAGGGGGGAGAGGGTCCCAAATTTTGTGACATCACATGTTTTCAAAATATAATACCTGTATATAGATAAAAATAATCGAAGACCATTTTTGGAACGAAGTTCCTTACGGCAGGCTTGGAGGGGATAGGGATTTTGCTGCACGACCGAACTGAAAAAAATGTGATAGTAAAACCGTAAGAAAAAATGCGTGGAATAAAAGCGTTAAATGAGACGTGCGCAGGCGCGACAGTCGCGTACACAAGCGAGTAGTGCCGTTTAGCCGAAGGAACTTCGTTCCTACCTGGTGTCCCGCGACACCACATCATTTTTTCAATGTGAAATTGTAAATATGTGACATTACACTACGTAGGAGGGGGTCTCACAAATGTGACCAGATGTGACAAGGATGGGGGAGGGATCAAAAAATCATGAAATTCGTGTAATTTATGGATGGTCCCTTTCTACCTTTAAGTGTCAAAACCCATAGAAGTGTCAGACTTATTATACAGAATGGCTGGTGAGATACCTTCTATACTTCTGGCGAGTACTCGGTACTCGATTTTCGTTAAAATGAAATAATAAAATTACGGGCTCAATTTTTGACAAATATTTCTCTAAAAATAAGTGAATTGCGTATATTTTACTCTCTAAGCACATCGCGCTAGTCGACATCAAGGACACGCCGCCGCCACCCCCTACCCTCAACTGTTGCATCACGCGACACGTGTGCCCGCGTGGTGTCCAAGTATGGCGCAGGTAAATAGATTCTCAGTGTACTGTTTACTATGTTTACTCAGAAGTATTTTAATATTTATTTTTAATGTTATTTTTTCTTATATGTTCGCCATTCGTCCTTAAATATAAACGGTATAGTGCCTGCCAGTCTGTATAGTGCCTTCATCTTATTTAAACAGTAGACAAAATCGGAACTACAGTCACTAGCTTGTGAAATCTCATTCCATTGTCAGTTTTTCTTAGTAAAAACACCTCACTAGTGACGTCTTTTACTGACTAGATAAGATGGTGGCTATTATTGAATTGATCAATGTTATATATATATATATATATATATATATATATATATATATATATATATATATGAGTGGTTACGCAAAAAGGGACCTCAAGGGAAAATAATTGATTTCGAGTAAATCACGTTTAAAATGTTGAGTCGAAATGAGTTTCGCCACGAGTGCGGGAGAGAGGCGCGGGGTTTTTTATGTTAGTGTCGTTAGTGAGCGACTTCGTCAGTGAGAAATAGCACGTGTTTGCGATAGCTGTATTATTGGTGACTTATTTATTCGTCTTTTGCTTGTCTTTATGTGCGCGCTAGAAAAAGAAACTAGTGTGCGCTGTGTATAAGGTGTAATATTTTCAAAACTGCCTCGGCTTACATAAAAAATCATTTAAAAAAAACTACGGCACCTAAAATTATTTTGATTAGAACAAAACAAAGATGAAGGACCATAGAATCAGAATTTATCAAAAAAAAAAACCATTTCCAATCCCTTCAGGTCCCTTTTTGCGTAACCACTCACATATATATATATATATATATATATATATATATATATATATATATATATATATATATATATATGTATATATATATATATATCTATATATCAATTGTCTCGCTAAAACTCGAGTACGGCTGAACCGATTTGGTTTATTTTGGTTTTGAATTAATTGTTGGAGTCCAGGGAAGGTTTAAAAGATGAGAAAATATAGAATAAAAAATAAGAGTAGTTAAAAATGCAGAACAATGTTTGCCGGGTCAGCTAGTAAGAAATAAATTTATTAAATTTAAAAAAAAAATAATTTAAAACCTAAAAACTATATTGCAAGACCGTTGATCTTTTCATCTAATTATCTACCTACTTACTTAAAATAGCAATTGTTTAGAAATAATATTGCTACTGCAATTGGGTCCCGACGACCAATGACTCAAGATGTATTTTCCTTAACATTTACTTTTTTTTATATCATAAGATAGCAAATAAGCGGATGGGTCTCCTGATGGAAAGAGTCAACCATCACCTGTAGACACCAAAGATGTTAATGGTGCGTTGCTATCTTGTGGCGAGGTCTAGTGCCACATGCATAAGTTTACCTTACCCTCCCAACTGGAACACGACAGTAACAAGCACTGCCGCTATTGCAGGAATAGGTAAAGCGGTGGTAGCAATAGTCAATATTTAGCATTTAAATTGAATGTTTAATCCAGAATCTGTATCTTGAGTAATTTAATTCTTATTTAAATGTACGCTTGGCTTTTTGTTCTGCTGCATCACTTGCTTCAACAAATGTTCGTTTTAATTTGTTTTTACGACTTTCCCTGTATTTTGCGGAAACCTTATCTGCTAGCATGGCTATCCTTTTCATAGTTTGAGGTGGGTATCTGGAAATAATGCATAATTGAATAAGTGCGTAAAGTAAAGTCACCTTATGTGGCATTACCAAACTACTACAAAGAATGATGCACCATTACACCTCTGGTGTCTATAGGCAATATTTAGCTCTTTCCATCAAGAGTGAGATCTGCTTGTTTGCTATATACAAAAGCTTTTGCTTTCCTGTTTGTCTCAACAATTACTAATGTTGGGTGTGTTCCTGACAAATGTCTAAACTCAGACTTCTAACAAAATTGACAGATGGCTGAACTAAGATAACCCGACACCCTATAGATAGAAGATATAATCCATCCAATACCACCATTTTACTTATTAAATCAAAACACCTTTATTTAATTCTGGAATTTTATATAGAGGTTTGCTAGGACTGTACTAACTTAAACCGCATTATAATATAAATACTGACCGACACCCAAGGAACTCAATATTGGTGAACAGTTGTGCCAATGTAATGAGCTCTTCTTGGCTGAAGTCATCCTTGTGTTCTTCCATGAAACTGCGTCTTACTTCCCACTGCTCATCTGATTCGTGTTCCGTGCGAAGAGACTCCACATCAATAGAGGGTTTCATGCTGTAAAATCGAAGACAATAGGCAAATAACTTTATTGTATTAAGTTTAAATATTAACAAGCATTTCCTGAACTCATTTCCAAACTGAGCTTTTTTTGTAATATTCTTTATTTTTTTCTATCTATTTTTTATAATATTCAATCGTAACCTAATTAAGTACTTACTTTCTATAATATAGAAATCTTACTTTCTAGAAACAGTTGTGTATTAGGTAAATTAATTAAATTTAGGCAAAACTCTTTGCATATAGTATGTACTACTCCGGAATCCTAATGTTACAAATAAAATGAATTTTCTGTTTGTTTTCTCATTTCTGTACTACAATTTACAAATTTCTGTATTAATACTATAATATTAACTTTGACATGAAATGAACAAGAACATGAAATGATTGAAATGACACATTGACATTTGACATTAGCATTTACATTTGCTTTTTTTGATCACATGTGACCACTGATCAATGAGATTTACGGCCTGGGCATGCTACTTTTACTTTGAGTATGAAAGCTGGTTTAATACTCAAAGTACTTTCAGCATCGACTATCGACGATTTAGTAACACAGACTAGTATGCTTTAGTAACTGTATCAATGCCGCATCGAGTTTTCTTGACTCTGCGTTGGGACAACCTAAGATCTGCCCCTAACGGGTAAATATAAAAGAGATAGAGAGGCTTGCCAAGAGGCTCATAAACGACGATGATCTGGTACGCAAAAAACTCCAGAGCCTCGCTCATCGACGCAGAGTGGATAGTTTATCGGTTTTTTATCGGATACACTTTCACGACTTACACGACTTAATTCCGCCATCCCCGTTTTCTATCATTCGTCGAGGCACACAGATTCTAGGCATCGCCATATGATGAGCGTTCAACGTACCCGGACAACGGATAAAACGGTTCGACTCAACATTCTTTATATAATAATATGTAATAACTGGAGGGAGGTCAGGAGCCAGGCCGAAAATGGGTTACAACTTATAATGAAATGGCTTCAAGTTAACAAATTAACCCTTAATACGTCAAAAACTAAATATATTACATTTGGAACTTCAATTAATAATATTCCTGATAATGATTTTCAAATCACTGTACACTCTTGTAACAACTTCCCGTCACTTAATCATATATGTTGTTGTGTATCACTAGAGCGTGTGAATTCAATAAAATATCTAGGCGTATACTTAGATCCTACACTTTCATGGAATTTACATATTCGAATTATGTCCGACAGATGTCGGAAATTGATTTACATTTTTAAAAAATTGCGCCAAATTGCCGATTCAAAATTAATTAAAATAATTTATTATGCTTTAGCACAATCTATTATGACATATTGTATTGGAGCATGGGGAGGTGCAGCGAGATCACACATTTTACAGCTAGAAAGAGCACAACGTGCACTTCTGAAGGTTATGACATTTAAGTCTTACAGATTCCCTACTAATCAATTATATTCTGAATTAGATGTACTGTCAATAAGAAAATTGTTTGTTCTCAATACTATAATGATTCAACATAAAAGACTTCATTATGACAAAAATAAACTCCAAATTCGTAGAAGGAATAAAATATGTAAAATAGTTTCTTGTAGATTATCACGATTGCAAAAATTTCAATATTTTTTATGTCCCTTTCTATATAACAGAGTAAATGAAAAACTCAACTTATATCCACTAAATGCATTTGATTGCAAAATTAAGCTTATAGTTTGGCTTAAGACATTATCTTACGAGGACACTGAAAATTTATTTATAATACAAAAATAGGCAGGTTTAGGTAAATTAAAGTAACACAAAATTAACTTTTTATATATTACAATGTTTTGTTTATACATTTATTAGTTTATTATATAAGTAATTAGTAATTAATAGTAAGCTGGTTATATATTTTAGTGTATGTAATTATCTTGGTTATTTAACAGCATAACTCATTGGCCTACTAGAACTCGAATAGTGTGTACCACATCATAGACTTGCAATATAGGGAGAATATGGTGCCTAAAATACAGGCTAGGCCTAGTTTAGGTACCAAAACGCATAGTTTTTAATACGCACAAATAGTATACAATTAAGACTAATTGTAAACATTAAATTAAAATTTTAAATTATTATATGTTGTAAAAATTGTGCAAGAAATTTAGGTCATTATACTTAGTGGTATAACTTTACAATATTCTAGTTACAGTGATCTTGTTTAAACGCTACCCGCAAAATTTTGTTTTTTATAAATGTTATTGTGTATCCGTGTTGTGTTATGAAAAATAAAGTTATTATTATTATTATTATTATTATTATTATTATTATTATTATTATTTGAACTGCAAAGGACTGGAACATGCGATCCTGAGTATGTGTTTTCCAACGAGTACAATCTGGGGATCTTCAAGAGAAGAGTGACCAGATACCTTCTAGGGAAGCGCGTTCCATCTTAGACTGCATCTTAGCTTATCATTAGGCAAGATCATAGACTAGTATATAATATCGGGGTAGGCGAGGTCGTGGTCAAGCGCTCGCCTATCGATTATATATATATATATATATATATATATATATATATATATATATATATATATATATATATATATATATATATATATATATATATATATATATATATATATATATATATTATAATTAAAAGTATTAATTAAAAGAAACAACATTTAAAGCCCTTATTTTCGGGTCTATCTTTTTACAAAATTCTTGACAATAAAATATAATTTCCTTCTAATTTCAACTCATTGACAAATCCGCTGACAGAAGCTATCACGGCCCGCTATGGAAACTGGCCATAGCGCGGCAATATAAAAAAACATAATTAAATAAAACCTTATTATGGTTTTCTTTACATCTCCCCTCCTGGAGAAAAACAATTACAAGTGTAATTGCACGTAATTGTTCTTCGGTCAACCGATAAGGGTGTGAGTTTTGATATGTGGCACAAATTTGATTTTTCTTTCTTGTGACCAACATTTACTTTATAAATTGTGTTTGAAATTTTTTTCAATATCTCGTAGGGTCGAATTCTTAGTTCATCTGTTTTCTTCCTATTGAGACGATTTCCATTCTCCACATAAACTCTATCTCCCTCTTTAAAATCATATTCTTTTCTTGACAGGTCATATCTTTTCTTATTATAATCATGGGATTTAATTGTATTTTCATATGCTAATTTTCTATCTCTTGTTAAATTTTCATTTTAACATCTTGTTTTTAATTCTGGTGGTAGAATATTTACATTTTCTCCTTCCAACAGGTATTTTGGTGCAAATTTAGTAACAGTATGTTCCGTCTCATTATATTTGTCAACACATCTCTGTGCAATAGTTGTCCATGCAATTTTATTTTCTCTTTCATTATTTTATATATTATATTTTGCATCTTATCTTATTAACCAGGGTTTGGTTTAACCTTTCATTCAGGCCATTTGAAGAAGGAGTATCAAGAGCAGTAAAAACTATTTTTATATTGTTATCTTTCAGAAATTCCTTAAATTCTTTGGAGTTTATACCGGGATATTGGTCCGTTAATATCATATCAATTTTATGACCTTCTGTCACTTTCTGCATGAGTTTAATGAAATTGTTAGAACTTTGATCTTTTGACGTTAAAATGTAAGCATACCTAGTGAAATGATCAATTAAAAGATGTAGGTATTTTTTAGTCGACTGCGACCCTCCAAAGCCACCAATTGTATCAATTGATACAATTTCAAAAGGTTGTCTTGCTGGTCCCAAATGTGACATTAAACCATATTTTGGTTTCCTTCTTGTTTTATTTTTAATACATATTTCACATTCTTCGCAAGTCTGTTTTATCTTTGCTATGATATTCTTTGCCGAAAAGATTGGAGTTAATTTATTTATCATTTGAGTTGTTCCCAGATGGCAGTAAGTAATGTGTACATTTTTTATTAATGTTTTGCTTAGTTCTTCTGATAGCACAATTTTGTTTCTTGTTTTAAATTTTTTGTAGTATATTTCATCTTTCAGTATAAACTTGTTTTTTCTTTTTTGTATTTCTTCATTTATGTTTTGATCAATTTTTATGTCTTCTATGGTAATTAAATTTACCACTTTCAAAGCGTCATCTGTATTTTCACTTGGGTTTAAAACTGGATTTCTGCTTAAGCAGTCTGCCTCTTGATTTGTTTTTCCAGGATTATATTTAATTTTGAAGTTATATTGGGATAAATAATATGTTAGATCTCCGAGCTCCTCATCAGTTCTTGCTTTAATATTCATGTTTTCTAATGGTTTATGATCTGAGTACACCGTAAACTCCTTCCCCATAAGTAAGTGTTGCCAATATTTGATAGCTTCTTTTATTGCCAAACATTCTAGGTATATTGCCTTCTTCTTTTTCTGTGAATCTGTTAATTTTTTTGAAAAATAAGCAACTGGTTTATTGTTTCCGTTTTCATCGGTCTGTTTTAGCACTGCTCCCATTCCTTTTATACTTGCATCCGTATAAATGTTTATTGGTAATTGTGGATCATAAATTCTCAGAATCGGCTTTGAGCACAGTAGTGCTTTTATTTTATCAAATGATTGTTGACATTCTTCGGTCCACACGAATTTCACGTCTTTCCTTAATAAATTGTGCAGTGGGTCCAAGATGATAGTGCTGTGGGGCAAAAACTTATGATAAAAATTTATTTTTCCTAGGAATTGTCGCACATTTTTCCTTGTCTCTGGTATTGGAAAATCTTTTACTGCTTTTAGGTAATCTTTAAGAGGTTTTACTGAATTGTTTTCTATTATATGGCCTAAATACTTGGCATAATGGTTTGCAAATATACATTTGATAAATTTTAGTCTAAGCCCCTCTGTTTGAATTGACTCCAATAATTTTGATACATGTGATACATGTTCTTCGAAGGTTTTTGAATAAATAAGTATATTATCAATAAAATTTACTGCAAAATCTGAGAGCTAATGTTTTCTTATGATGTTACTTAGTATTCTTTGGAAAATAGCTAGGGCAGTTTTTAATCCAAATGGCAGACACGTCCACTGATATTGTCCATCCTGAGTTACGAAAGCTGTTTTGTATTGATCTTGTATTTTTAATGGAATTGACCAAAATGCTGAATTAATATCAAATGGTAAGAAATACTTACAGTTCACTGTTTTCATCATTAAATCTTCAATTAATGGAAATGGCTGTGTTTGTGGGACTACTATTTTGTTCAATTCTCTGAAATCTATGCATAATCTTGTTTTTCGTTCGTCTTCTTTTTTATAAGCTAGAGTTACTGGAGCAACAAACGGGCTATATGATTCCACAATCAATTTTTTCTCTAACAGTTTTGATATTTGGTCTTCTATTTCTCTTCCATCTTCAGCTGTGCATCTATATGGACGTTTGCAGCAATATTTATCCACCATCAAGTCAATATGAGCTTCATAATCTCGTACGGTGCCGATATCATATTTATCTTTGGCAAAGACAGTTTTATATTTTTCTATCAGCTTGTCTATCTCCGATTGTTGCTGTTTATTTAGATGATTAGTAATATTTTCAAATTGATCAGTTTCAATGTGTTCATTGAAGTTTATTTCTTGTTTCACATTCTCCGTTTCAGGACTTTCTAAGCTTTGCTTAGTTTTTTCTCCTTGTGCATTAGGAAAGTTGGCCTCATCTCCTTTTTTGATTTTTGTATTATTTTCAAATCTTCATTTTGCATGAGCTTGAATTTTTTTACACAGTCTAAACCAATCAGGAAATCATAATTAAAGTTTTCTTTATCTATTACAAAAATATCCATATTTTGTTCTATTTTATATATCTTAACTTTTAATGTTACTATACCTTTCGTTTTTTTCTCACCATTAATAGTCTTTAAGTTTACTATTTTTGTGTTATTCGTAGTACGTTCTTTCTTTCGTATGTTTAATAATTTAGCATTAATTAATGACACGTTTGAACCCGAATCATAAATTCCAGTTACTTCTACAGTGTCATTTAATAGTAAAATTATTTTTATTAATGGTGGCACATCAAGTTTTTTGGATCCATGTTATTCAGATCTGTTTCTATTTCAGAGTTATTTACTGTTTTTACTATTGATTTTTGAGTTGTACCTTTAAACCAGCAATTCTCCGCTGGGTGGTAACGTTTCCCTTTTTTTTAATTGATACAAATTGGGCATGGCTTTTTCTCGATTATTTTTCCCGATTTAATGTTGAAATTTGTGTATACTTTTTTTTCATACTTATTTTTCTCAACAAGATATTCCAGTTTTCCTATTTCATTGTACAGATCTTCTGTTTCTTGCAAAGTTTCTCTGTCAATTTTATCAGTCACAAAATTGGGCAAACCAAATGCAATAAGATCAATAAGAGTCCCGGTATCAATTTGCTTCCGAACTTCCAATAATAATTTTTCTTTTTTTAGGGCATATTCGATTAATGAACCTGCGTGATATTTAAAGGCAAGAGCGTATCTTATGGGTGACCAACCTTTATTTCCAAATGTCTCACAAAAACATTTCTCCCATTGGTTCCACTCTGATTCCACAGTGTATTTTATTAGCATACAGTCGTACCAATGTACACTTAAAGACTCCATAAAAATTTTCCAAATTTCTATTTTCTTTTTGTCCTCGTAAATGTTGAAACGTTCACATTCCTTATTAAAAGCTTTAATCCATTGGTAGGCATTTGAAATTTTGCTCGTGAACTTATCGATCTTAAAATCTTTGGCGATTTTTCCTTTTTTTTCGAGTAATTTCTCTAACAATTTTTCCAAAGAATTGTTCGAGCTACTAGAACTAGGCATATCGTCTGGATTACCTTTAGTTTCCGTGATTTCTTCTAGGTATACATCATTAAATTGCAAGTTTTGTTCTTCATCCAAATATGCTTCTGTTATTTTATCTGTCAAAGTTATCCAGACTTTTCTTATTTGGTGTCTTCTTTGCAATGATTTTTTTTTATTTTGCCATAGTGTGTAGTACTGGTAATTGCTTGATGTTGATTTGCTGGTTGAAAATCTAGGGGTATTCTATAAACCTGCCCACTAGGCGTGGCAATTGAGGTTAAGCATAAAATGTTGGTTTTTCCATCAGATGCTGTCTTTACAGCGAAATCAAACCTCAATTTATCCATTATCGTGCCGAATTATTTAGCAAAAAATTTTGTTTTATAATGATATTATTTCTATTTATAAGTAAAACAAAGATTCAATCGCGTTTCTGTAATTAAAAGAAACAACATTTAAAGCCCTTATTTTTGGGTCTATCTTTTTACAAAATTCTTGACATTAAAATATAATTTCCTTCTAATTTCAACTCATTGACAAATCCGCTGACAGAAGCTATCACGGCCCGCTATGGAAACTGGCCATAGCGCGGCAATATAAAAAAACATAATTAAATAAAACCTTATTATGGTTTTCTTTTTATATATATATATATATATATATATATATATATATATATATATATATATATATATATATATATATATATATATATATATATATATATATATATATATATATATATATATATATATATATATATATATATATATATATATATATATATATATATATATATATATATATACATTCAGGCTCCTAATTCATGATCTTTATTTAATATACATTGTTCATATATTTTTGTTTCTCACAGAATAAAGTTAAATATTAACACACATTTATATAGAACCTGTGGAACTTAGTGTGACAGGTTATGTTGTTCCCATTCCGCTCACTACGGCTTTACCACCAGACCACGCGAACCAGCGGCGATACCCGCGGTGGATGCCGGCGCGGCTTGCGAGACGAAAATTCGTGTGGCGTGGATTTCAATGATGTATCTTGATTTCACGAGTTCCAGTGTTTCGAATCAGTATTCAAATCGCGTGTTTTAGTGACTGTTCGGTAAACTTATGCAAGTGGTATGTTCTATACTATTAATCGTCGGCACTTGGTGAAACTGCATTTTGATTTTAATTGTACAAGTACAAGTGTTTTTAATTAAAATCATTATGCAAGTGGTATTACCATCCCGCCACACAGTTAGCAACTTTGTAATATTTTAAACAACAACAATTATAAAACTCTTTGAATAATGTTGTACGCCAATGACCTTAAAATTTATCTTTCTATTAATAACAATAATGACTAACAAATTCTGCAGCAAAATTTAAAACGTATTGCTGGCTGGTATATTGCAAACAGGATGTTTCTAAATTTTGATAAATGTTTTGTAATAACATTTGCTTCAATTAAGAATAGTACATATGTCTTATCCCTACTTTCTATATGATCTCAGCTTACGACGAAAAACCGAAATCAATGATTGAGGTGTAATTTTTGATTATAAATTACAATCTCATTCTCATTATGATAAAATAATAAAAAGATCATATCAACAGCTCTTAGGATTTATAGGTCAGTCCACAAAAAAAATTAAAAATCATCGTACTTTTACGCTTGTATGTATACACTTGTACGCTTGTGGGAACTGTCTTAAAATATATTTCTATTGTCTGGGCTCCATATTATGAAGTGCATTCAACAAGCGGGTGAAAAAAAAACTTTTGATTATTAGGTACCAAGGAACTTATATACGATAACTGGAATTACTACGAAGCAATATTTGAAAAATAAAAATGTACTTTATGCTGTAACAAATAAAGTTGACATTTGTTTCTTACTTAACAGAGGGGAAAAACGTTCTGAGCAAGACAACGTCAAGAGTGGATGTTGTCCCTTTCTTGTAATTGCCAGTGTAAATAAAACTATCTAAATGGTAGATTTTTATATATTCGGTAATCGTTAAATCCTTTTTATTCATACACGTCGATAAATACATTAGCATAAATGTATTGTAATTAACATAGTGAGTTCTTAAATGTGCTTATTTTAATTATTACGTAATTACATAAGCAATGCAAAAACTCTCACTCATGTCGTGGTACTCTTCGGAACGATTTTGAAGCGCGTGTAAGTATTCCGGGTAGAATATAATTTCCTTGTTAGGTACCTACTTGTTTTCGAATTAATTTGCGCCGTGACTGAGATCATATAGTTAGAAACTACACAAATTGAAACTCTCCTCACTAGCAACAAATAGAAAATATTATAATATAATATAATAGTTTAACATGCCCAATTGCAATATAATTTATCAATTGTTAAGTAGTCAGCAAGGAACTTATATACGATAACTGGAATTACTACGAAGCAATATTTGAAAAATAAAAATGTACTTTATTTCGTTCCAAATAAAGTTGACATTTGTTTCTTACATAACAGAGGGGAAAAACGTTCTGAGCAAGACAACGACATGAGTGGATGGGTCATTCTTCGATCGTAATATATTTTCAATGATTTGGTGAAAAAAATAAAAACCTCGTGGCACAACAAGTGATCAGTACTAGAACTGTTACTTGATTCAAATCTTTGATATCGGTGTAAGAGGCATCTTTGTATTATTAATATTTAGGGAGATATTCGAAAATTTTAAATATGCTTGCTGAGGACAATGACAACTTTTTGATGATAATGACGATTTAATTAGGATAAATGACTTTTGTTGAGGATAATGATTTTACACCTGTTTTATTGCACTTATCATTGAAATAAAACAAAATATTAAGAATCAACATAATTATATTTAGTCGTAAAATCACGCATTGATAAACACAAACATAAATTCTTGTGTAATTAATATAATTTAACAATATAATGTTAATCAAAAAATTACATATTGATGCACAGAAATATAACTTCTTGTATATAATTAAAATATAACAATATTTTTATTATTTTTCAATTGTTATATCCTGCATCACATTATATTAACTAATAACTATCAGCTCAAAGAAATAAAATCGAAATAGATAACACTTAACATTGTTAAGAGTATAACACTGGTTAAATAGGAAGAAAGGATATTTGTTTTTCTGAGATTTGGATCGCGGCTCTCTTCTTTATGTGTACTAGATAATGAAACGACAGGATTTGGATTAATATTCTCAGTGTACTTACAGTTATTATTTGGGATATGGTTTTTATTATACCTATGGATATACTTTTCATCGATATTACAATCAAAACAACTAGATTTGATTGTAATATCGATGAAAAGCTCGTCTGCGTTCCTGCGGAGCGTTCCTGCTGAGCGTTTCTGCGCTCCCGAATAGGAAGCTACGTGAGTTATGTTCTGAAATTGGAAATCTGGTCAAATCTTCTAAAACCAAAAACAAAGCGAATTCCTACATTCTGTAAACGCTCGAGTTTATTCAGGCCTTCTTCTGTGATATCAAGATAGCAAATATCAGCATAATCTAATAAAGGAAAGATTTATGTTTGCACTAAAATAACTCTAGTCTTAAAAGGAAGAAATCTTTGCAAACGTTTGATAGCATGAAAGGTGGAATGAACTTTTTTGCATACTTCTGATATATAAGCATTCCAAGGGAAATCTTCACTTATAATTTGACCTAAATTTTTAGCTGATTTGCTATACAGTATAACACTGCTGCTATATACGAGATCAGGAACATTAGCATTTGCACTACCTATAATTAAAAACTGTAACTTTTGGGATTTACTAATAAACCAGATGACTCCACTCATGAGTGAATACGCGACAGATCCTCATATATAGCGCTGATTGCCTCAAGAGCATCCGGAGCAGAGAAAGGACGATACGATTGCAGATCATCCGCATATGATCCGCATCCGCATATGATGATGACGAACGAAAACTGGAGGACATGGCATTGGATGTTATGTTGATAAACACGAAAAATAGGAGTGGAGCTAGAACACCCCCCTGTGAAATACCAACTGTTAATTTACTAAAACCTGAGAAAGAATCCTCGAAATGAACACATTGAGAACGATCTCGGAGATATGAGTCAAACCAGGATACAGACTGAGGGGAAAGATTCAGCGAACGAAGAGTACCAAGCAGCACATCAAAGTCCACAGAGATAAAATCGTTACTGAAGTCAAAGAAAACCAATAAAGTAGGTTGTTTATTACCAATAGCATGTCTTATGTCATCAGTGACTTTAACAATAGCAGTAACAGTACTGTGCCCCGAACGGAAACCAGATTGATACGGATTGAACAAATTACTATCCTGCAGGTAAAGGCTAAACTGCGTGTCCAAAATCTTGGACAAATATGGAAGAATTGGTATAGGGCGATATTTAGAGAAATTAGTAGGAGCTGAGACTTTAGAAAAAGGAATGACGTGAGCTGTCTTCTAGGCTTAAGGAAAAGTGCCAGAAAGAAAGGAAAAATTGATAATATATGTTAGGACGAGGAACAGTGAAGCCACCATGCGCTAACTGATATTGTCGTTGCCGATGGCATAGGAAGAGATACATTTAATGTGTTTGGCAAGGGCAATTACTCCTAAAGGGTTGGCAATTCTGAAAGATTCGCTTCGGCTGGTCTTTTAGTTTCTTAATTAATCTTTCCATTGTTTTATTTTATAGTAGAGGGGGCCAATGAGCAAAGGTACTGCACCTGATGGTAAAAGCAGTACCTTTGTACATCTGCAATACCAGGGGTCTTGCAGATGCGTTGTCGGCTTTTTAAAAATGAGTAAGCTCGTTTCTTGAAGGTCCCCAAGTCGTAATTGATTCCATAAAGGAGTAGTGCGAGGCAAACAGTGCCGACAAAGGCGCACTGTTGTGGTTTTCCAGGCATCGAGGTGGTGAGGATGGAACTTTAAATTTTGACGCGATGTCCGATAGTGGAATTTAACGGCAGGAATTAATCCGAACAATTCGTCGGAACACTCCCCATTATGATTGCGGTAAAAGATGCAGAGCGAACCTACATCTCTGCGCAACGCCAAAGAGTCAAGCCAATTAGAAATAGCCTGGTCGTCGACGATTCGAACCGCTCTACGTTGAATGCAATCAAGAGGAAGAAGCTAGTACTGAGGAGCTCCGGCCCAAAGGTGGGAGCAGTACTCCATGTGAGGTCGAATTTGGGTCTTGTAAAGTTGGAGGCGATGGACTGGGATAAAGCTTTACTCTGCTGAGTACACCAAGCTTATTGGGGGCTAAGTTAGCCTCTCCTCCCAAATGACCGCTGAAATGAACGTTGTTCGATATGAGCGAGTCTTATTTTATATATGTTCTTATATAACTAGACGTAACCTAGCAAGCGAAAATCGCGCGGTGCAGCAATACTCGTCAGTTTACGCTTTTCTTTCTTTTTTTATATTCTGTCGCCTTCTCACTTGTTCTAAGGCTAGCAGTTCTAGATCAATAATCATTTGTTGATACCTCCGTTTCTGACACATTTTATATTGGACTTTACGATTCTCATAGGAATCCTTACTTCTAGGCATGCTGATTTTTTTCCCAAAACAACTGCAGAGACATTACGAAAAAAATTAATCAATTGATGTACCAGCTTACTTTATTTTAATGGTTATATATGCTAATAATTGTGTTGACGTCATTATTCTCAACGTTTGTCATTGTTCAAAATCCGCAAATCATTATTCTAACCCATACATCATTATTCTCAACAGTCATTTTCAGGATAATGATGTCAGCAATAATGACGAATTCCAGAAAACATCTCGAAATTTGTCTTAAAAGATTAGATACAGCTAATAAATATCTATGGGGAGTTATTTGCAGTTCGATACATAAATAAAGCCATGAATAAAATCAATGAACATATTATTTACCACGATAAAGTGAATAAGGAGAATGATTATAAAGATGACAAATTTCGAAGAACCATATTCAAGCTTACCTTGAGAGAAATATGACCTGTCCAATCCGTTCAAAGTGTGTGGCCTAACCGAAGAGTACCGAGGGGCATCCGGTAGGCACGAAATATGCCCCAAAATTGCAATCATCGTGGAAAAAATTTGAAAACTATTCCTGTTTTTACAATGACGCTTTTTTTGTGACGAACTTTTGAAAGAGTGTTTTACTATTTTAGAATTAAGTTAATACTTTAAATTGTTAAGAAACAGAAACAATAGACCTTTAAATACAATTTTTTACTATAAATAATTTTATTAAGTGGTATTTGAATATTTTAGAAGACCAAATAGCCAAGAACAGGTGATCTGGACACGCGAAATAATGACGTTTTCAGTAGATTTTTGCGTTTTTTTGTTAATTAATTATAAGAAATGTTTTTCTTTTACTTGTTGATAGTTAAAAAAGTAATAATGGAATAGGAAAACATTGTTTTTCTTCATCGTAGTTATAACAGTAAAGAGAAAACTGCCTGGAACCGTATTATCCTCAACATTGAAGAATCACCCGGATGTTGTCCCTTTCTTGCAATCGCCAGTGTAAATAAAACTTTCGGATGGTAGATTTTTATATATTCGTTAATCGTTAAATCCCTTTTATTCATACACGTCGATAGATACATTAGCATAAAATGTATTGGAATTAACATAGTGAGTTCTAAAATGTGCTTATTTTAATTATTACGTAATTACATAAGCAATGCAAAAACTCTCACTCATGTCGTGGTACTCTTCGGAACGATTTTGAAGCGCGTGTAAGTATTCCGGGTAGAATATAACTTCCTTGGTAGTCACTAGTTAGTAAACAGCTGTTCATAAGTCCGCTTTCGCCTTTCCCTATCGGTACCTATTATACACGTCAATGACACATACCTATACAAAAATAATATTCTCTGTCTATGAAAAATAGAGTAAAATAGTCATTGACCTCTAAATTAGTAAACAAACATATGTCAAATTAGTGATGTGCCAACTCGGAATAAACACGACTCGAGTCAACTCGAGTTAAAATTCACTTAACTCGAGTTGACTCGAGAGTCGAGAGCAAGACGAGGCTTTGAATAGGATAATTGTTTGTGACTGCTTAATTTTTTTAATAATTGTTAATTCATTTAATTATTTTGTGACAATTGTATTGTTACACTAAGTAGGTGGTAAAAAAGTTGTTTTTAGTACGTAAACGTTATAACTTTTCGATTTATGTTTATGTCTTATAGCTTTTCAGAATAAGTGCCTATGTTTGTTTGCCTCATTTTTCGGGTTCCGAAGTAAACTAGAAACCCTTATAGTTTCCTGTGTCCGTCCGTCCGTCCGTCCCTCCGTCCGCACGATTGCTCAGAGATCCTTTTTACTAGAAAGCAATAATTTGGCACGAATATACATATTAGTTACGTCAACTAAGTGGTAACATAAAATGTTGAAAAACATTTTTTCATGGTAGCTCCCCTACATGTAAAGTGGGGATGTTAATTTTTTTCTCACGTACCTCATTGTATTGGATATTGTTGGATAGGTTTTAAACAAATATTGCAGGTTTGTGGAAACAAGTTTTCGTTCAAGGCACTCGTTTGTAAAATATTAAGCTTTTAAGTGCTAAATTTTGTTAGAGTTAAGTATTCTCCCCCTCTGCAAACTAAACGTTTGGTTTTGGGATGGGAAAAAATCATGGTAGTATTAAATATAATGTAAAAGTTCAAAGCAAAACTATCACAGCTTTATCCTAACGTTTATAATTACTGTCCTCAAAGTATCGAGTTTCAATAAAATAAATAACAAAAAGTCATTTTTATTAATAATTCGAAACATCAAGAACACGAATTCTGATTATTAAAGTACAAATTAATTAGAATTTCGAAATAAATATTACAGGGGATCTTGCGCTCTGCGGGCGCTGCCGCGGGACGCTCGCTTCGTTCGCTCGCCTTCGCGCCGTGGTCACTGTTCTAACCTTATCAAATTCTTTAATAACACTAACAATAGAATGGATTTTATTAGAAAATTTAATTTTATAAATTCATAATTTTATTTTTAAGAATGGAATGGATAAGGCACATTGTTTATTCGTCTTATAGCGCCAGCGCTATAAAACGAATTATTATTTACTAGCTGACCCGGCAAACGAATTTCTGCCTTTTTAACTACTCTACTACTAATAATTATAAATTGTAATTAGAGAAGTTTTATAGGCGGTGAATCTATGGCGTGAATACATATTTGTCATTGACGTTTAACAACTTTTATGTTCATAGTTTGAAACTATAAAAGCCCTCTTCTTAGTCCACATGATTGTGATAGGCAAATTCAGAACCCTACATTGCGCGTGGCCTGACACACACTTTACCAATTTATTTCTTGAAAATGCTCCTCCGATGTAGATATTTCAATGGAGATATCATTTCCATTCGCTAATGACGGCCAAGTTAAAAAAATATTTTTGCCAACCTTGGATGCTTCTTTTTAATGTGTTTAAGTAACGTGGTCGTATTTCCCATATATTCGAACGAATTTTAACAGTTTTTACAATTAACATGTCCGCTCTCTGGCTACTGAAACTCGTAAACGTGATTTCTTTTAAGGTCCTAATGTTATTTTTTCTAATTTAAATTATACCTTTATTTAAATTCTATCTCGATTTTGCTACGTATTGTCATTACGCATGTGAATAGTAAATAAATGAATAAAATACAGTCTTACATAATCAACAAATCGCGCCAACCTACAATCGCTTGCCTTCCTCGTTCATTCGCGCAGATCCAAAATTCAGAGTTTATAACTCATAACTCGAGTTCAGGGCTGGCGAATCTAACTCGAGTCAACTCGATTTAAGCACAACTCGAGTTAACTCGGGTTAGTAACTCGAGTTGACCCATCACTATGTCATATCATCAAATTCAAAATTCAAATGTCAATTTGACAAAAGTCCAGTAAATCCATTGAAATTTGAATATTCCCAATTCAAAATAATTAAATTATGTATTTAAAATCGTAAATCGTACTTCCTCATATTTCCCTCTAAATCAAACGAATTTTATTCTTTCTAGTGTTGAAATAAGTGCAAATTGCAATTTTAAGATATAATTCATTGTTGTGCATATTTCAATAGCTTATTAAACATAATTTATCTTATTAAACGATAAAACTAAACTGTTATGTACATTCAGTGAGTACATTGAATATAATATACAACTTGCTTGAATATTTTTAAGGATTTTTATTTACACAGCTCAAGTAATCACAAAGTACTTCAAGTAATGGACGAAAGCTATTTATCCCATGTATGGCAATTTTCTGCATCTTCTAAACCATATTTACAACGACTCCAGAATGCTGTTGATTCTACAGCAACTAATAAATGGTCAGAAAAATTCAAAATTAGAACACCAAATATTACAGTCGTTGTACATGAACCTGAGATTTCTGAAACTGATAGAACTACAATTGAAGACGAAAAGCCCTCGGAGTTAACCACAGATATATTAGATTTAGATCCCATAAATAATTTTAATGATATAGAACACATGTGTACAGAAAGTCCTAATATGTTTTGTGTTCTTGCAAAAAGTCTACCTTACCAATCAATAGAAAGATTATATGACCACATTTTAAACACAAATGTTAATAAAAGATTTCTTGAAAATTTTTATAAATTATCATTACCAATTATATTTAAAAAAGAATATTCCATTGATCTATTACTTAAGGCATTCAAGCATGATGAGTTTAAAGGATTTTTAGAATCTATATTATGTGATAAAGAAATACCATGTAATGTTATGCAAGAATTTATAAAGACTTTAAATGGTGAAGAAAAAAATAAATTTATTGAAATCATTATTAATATTGATATGCCAAATGAACTATACATTAACCATTTATTCACAGTGTACTTAGCATATAAAGATTGCAATAAAACTCAAATTATTCAAGATTACATACACACTAAATTAACACAGATATCTGAAGAGTGTGTACAAGATAAAAACTATGGACGTTTATTACTCACATATATTCAAAGTCAGAAGAGTTCTGTGAGATTAAAACATATAGAAGAATTGGTTAATATACATCGATCACCATTTAAAAGGCCATGCTTAAATAGTTTAACTTCTATTATTAATAAATGATATTTTAATATATACTGTAATTTTTCTGTATCTTCATACCTATTAACCCTAACAGGTACAACCTATGCACCCACAATTAGCTGAAGATACTAGGGCCAATCGCACTAACATTGTCATAGCTTAGAACATTCCTAAGTAGTATACTGTCACATTCTTTTCATTTAAGACAAGAAGTGACAACATACTGCATTGCATTCTCTCGCCCGGGTCTGGTCACATCGCTTTATCTATTCCTGCCACAATAGCATCTGTGCTTGTCACTGTCGTGTTCCGGTTTGGAGGGTAAGGTAGCCGGTAAACTTAATGCAGGCATAAGACTTCACCACAAGATAGTAACGCAAGGTGTTAATACCTTTAGTGTCTATTGGTGATGATTGACTCTTTCCATCAGGACAACCATCTGCCTCACGCCTAATCTACTAAACTGATTTAGATGAAATTTGGTACAAAGATAGTTTAAAAGGAAATAGGATAGTTTTTATCCTGGAAATCCCACGGGAACGGGAACTATACAAGTAAAACACCAGGCTTTTTTACAAATTTTTTCACATGGACGAAGTCGCGTGTTGTGTGTGTGTTTCCAACTATATGTGTATGGTTTCCACGTGGTTTCAACTACTTACCTGCAAAGTAATATATGATGACCCTAATTATTATAAATTAAAACAAAAAAATCCAAACTGCACACATTTATTCAGTCGAAAATCAGTATAATTTCATTAAAAAATGTGACTAAGTACACTATAGAACAGCCTTGAGATCATTACAGACACATAACAATTAAAAAAGAAAAATAGTTTTAAAAATGTTTGTATATTCAAAAACATCTAAACTGCATGGCCTCATGACCTTTGCTTATCATTTGAAATAAAAATTTATAACCAGGGCCACACTCAATTTTAACGTAATATTATACATGTCATTGATTTTAACTATTAAAACACAGACCAATATGTACAACATTGTAAAATTAAAAAGTAGAGTTATTGTAAAAAATATACCTATTTTTTACAATAAACTTAGTAAATCTACAACAACCAATTTCTTATCTTATGTAGTTCTGGAAGCTTGGATCAGATCATCACTATATGCCATCAAATGGTAAATATGCCTTCTAAAACAAAAAATTGTATGTCTGTAAAGTCGGTTACGAACGATAACATTACGTGTAGTAATGTCATAAGAAAACAAGATCGTGGCTCTCTATCGTTTGTTCATTCTCTCGCTTGCACGCTTAGCTGAGGCGAAACGTGACAATGAGTTATGCTTTTTCGTACGTGCAGGCGGCGTTCATCGTTTTAATATGACATCATCACATCAAAAAAATTGTAAAATTTATTAAGAACCGAGTTCTGAAGCATATAACAAACATTTAAAAAATATCTATATCTAGGTATATTAATATTATAAATACGAAAATTTGGATGGATGTTTGTTAATCACGCAAAAACAACTTGACGGATTTGGATGAAATTTGGCACACAGGTAGATAATAACCTGGAACAGTACATAGGCTACTTTTTATCCCGGAAAAATGAGTTGTTATATCGCGATGGCAGATACAGAAAACGAAATACTTATTTTAAATGGCATTCGATGTACATATTTTTTAAATACATTAGGTACATATGTATGATTTTTTTTTCACCATTTTAAATTGTGTTTTATGTAACTGGCAAAGACACTGCAGTATTCAGCCTAATTCTTGACATCACTTACAAAGATAAAGAATTAATTTAAAAAAATTCTGCAACATATTTAGCAAGATTACTCAAACAGGTTGTGTTGATCTCTTAGTTAAAAATATAAGAAGTTAAAAATAAGTACCGAATTACTGCAAGGTTTTTACTGAATTAATTAATGCCTATGAATGATTGATGTTTTTTTTAATTTCCTAGTTCTACTTAACTTTAATGTCAGTGTGGCCCTGATACAATAAAATAAATTGTGCCTGCAATTTATAAACATTTTACATGATATGAACACCAGGTATGAATCACAGATTTTTTTAGTAGCGACTTTAAAAATCAAAATCTAGCAAACATCCTCTTTTTAAACATGGAACTTAAAATAATTGAATGAATCTTTTGTAAAAAATTATTGTAAGATGACTTTGATTAGTTTTTGATTACATACATACTTAAATTTATGTATGTAATCAAAAACTACTTTTATATTTGCGAAATTTGTGGGAGAAAGAACATGTGTGCTAACAATGTATGAAAAATAGAATCAGATTCCTATAAAATAAGGCTCCTTGACATTCTTAGTTGTTATGTGGTTATATATGCATGGGCGTCGCCAGGTTTACTTGCAGGGGGTGCATAGCATCTACACATGATACTATTAAAAAAAATAAAGAATAATACATATATTGTTATTATTTTATACATATTTTGTTTTCTGCCAGGCCCTGGCAGGTTAAAGATAAGTTAATATTTAGAGAAAGTTGAAAACGATTATTATAAAGTAAAGAATAAAACAGTTATTAACAAATATATTTTTGAAACAACAGTGCTAAGTAAAAACAACGCAGTAACTTCAATAAAAAAACCAATCACATGGAAAAAATTCAGAGAAGATAGGACCTACAAAAAAATTATATTTTGTTTATACATAGATGATATAATGTTTGATTATTTTTTGAAAACAAAAATAAAGTAGTGTATGTATATTGTATTTACTTGTTTAATCTGTATAATCAAATATGGTTTCTTTTTTTTTAATTTTGCCTCCATGGGAAAGGCTAAAGCCAATGATATACTGCCTTCTGTGTAACCAATGATTTTAGCCAATTTTTGACGTATTTTTTATAAAAAAGAACTAGGGGAAAAAACATCAGTTATAACAAATTAAAATTGTTGAAATTGCTAATATGTAGTGGTCTATTGTAACATTTTTTTATGGAATATTGTATTAATTACTGATTAATTAAATTTTTAACCCTTAAATATTACCAATAGAAAAATAGAGTTCTTTTATTAAGATAAAGCAAAAATCAATTAAAAATTCAGATTTAGCTCCCTATTTACTAAAACATTGATTAAACACCAACCCGCAAAAAATCATTTATACATATTATGCATAAAATTGTACACAAAAAATAGACAATGTTTTCTTTAAAAAATAATTACATAAAGCTCCAATTTAAATTTTCAAAGTCGCTACAGTTTCTAACACCTATTTTACAACAATTTTTGGGTTATCAACATTTTCATCACAGTTACGTTGGTCGAACAGTTTCAGACGGTTAAAATTAAAGCTTGTTAACACCTAATGCAATGTCCACCATTTTGTGTGCTACCATATTTTTTCTTAATTTAGATTCATGCATTTAATTCTATATATTTTATTTAAGTTACATGAGATTTCACATTATACAGAATATTCTAAAAACTAATAAATAAGTCACAAGGTTTTCTATTACTACAGTTAACACAGTTATTTAGAGTTTGAGATTTTGTTTACCAAATATAATAAAAAATATAGTATATTTTTAGTTTATGATAATCCCCCTTCATCAAACAATTTTTGAAGCAATGACATTCTTATCCTAAGTTAATGCTTAAAGTGAATTGTTAAAATAATTTTTCTAAATAAAAAAAAAATCATGTTGAAAAAAATATCGACTTGAGACAAAAATCCCCTTAAATGCAATGATTACTAAATCCTAATCTAAAATACATTGATTATAGATGCTTAAAATTACTAAGTTGTTAACATTTATAGGCGGCAATGTGTATAACAACCTATTGCAAGAAATAAGCCAACAGTGTCAGTTTTGCAGAACTTTGAAAAAATTTTTTAGTTAACAAGATGTCATAACATATTTGTCTACATAAATAAAAAAGTATAAAATTATAAATAATTATTAAAGCACTAATTACAAAATAATGAAGAAAATGACAAATTAATATACTAATAAGGTTTTTTTGAAACTAAGCAATCAGTCAGTTTAAAAAATTATAAATGAAAGGTTATTTATACATAAGATGAGAAAGATAGGACATATATGAAGAAATGAGAAAAATATAGCCACATTAAAATTGTAGATTAAAAGAATTGGTGCATATAATATATATTTTATAAAAAGGATTTATATAGGCTTATGCTATATACATACAAAGGAAATTAAAAGGCATCTGTTGACTTATTCAAATATTTTAAAATGGCTTTTATAAAATCAGTCTTTCCGTTTTGAATTAAAATTGAGATCTTTTAGTGTTATAAAAATTGTCAGTAATTATTGAATTATTAAACTACACAAGTTCTTAATAAATATAGATTACAAGAAAGAGATAGCCACACTGCTACCCTTTTATTTTTATGTTTCACATAAAAGAGAGCAAAGTAGCTATCTCCTTTTTGTAACAAAACATTAAGAACTAAGTTAAAAGTAGTTTTTTTTTTTGTTCTTTTTTTTCTAAATTTTTTTTCACTACAATAATCTAAATACAAGGCTAAATAGTAACTTACATGCTATTACAAAAAGTCTTCTCTAAACACCCTGTTTTGATTATATTTTGCTATTAAAACTTCCAGTGAAATAGATTTGGAAGAAGCGTGTGAAATATACTAGATTTATCTACATCCAAAAGTGGATAGAACACATTTGATTGTTAAAAAACAACAGGACACAGACGTTTTAGCACCGAAGTTCAAATAATCACTTTTCTTAAAAAAGCGATGACTAAAAACATTTGAAAAAATAAGAATTATTAGTCATGGATTTTCAAAGTTGAAAAAAAATCACAGTACAAGATTGTCAAGTATAGAATACAGAAATAGTTGTGTATAATCTACAATATGATTATTGATATTTATTATGACATGCATTAGTATTTTCATTGTCTGCTAAAAAGCAGCCATGCAGAAACTTTGACAACTTTGAGATGTTTTTAAAGTTCAATAAATAATGAGCATATTTTGAAAACAATTCTAAAGACACTAAGAAATATGCGGTCACTGGAAAAATAATCCAACCCTACGATACCAATTCTAAGGAATTTGCATATTTTTTTCTTATTAATTAACTTATTTACAAAAAGGATTCCTTTATTCCAAAAAAATTCAGTAATTTTTATTTTACATTCAAAATAAAGTTCATGTTGAAAATAAAAACATCTCTCTGTTGCAAATTGCCAAAAAAAATCTAATTAAATATATCCACCAGTTTGTCACGTCTGTCAACATGATTTGATTCTGAGCAATGCGCCATTAGAATAGATTCCCCAATTATATTATTTTCAAAGCATAACGTACATGCGTAGATTGCATCACCAAAACATACAATTTTATTTTGATCCCTATACATTGTCATGGGATTTAAAACGGTACTTGGTTGAATTTCCTTACCAATTGCCACACATTTTTTTATATATGCCGTCTTGTAGAGAAAATGTATTTTTTCACAATGCGACTGGCTTAGAATATGCCGGAGTAGTCCATCTTCTTCTGCCTCTGAGTATTTGCAGGCTGGACAGTAAAAATGTATGCCTTTCGATTCAATCTCCAGTTTTGATTTTATTTCAATACTATGGACTTGTACGTAGAATTTAATACGATCAATGGCTGGTATTTGCAGTAAAGTATTGTATAGACTAGTACTGTCAAAGCTGCTGAAGCTTATTATTTGGTCCAATGACTCTGAAAAAACGGTTAGCATTGAGGAATCCAAACTGAAATTACCAATAGATGATGTTATTGAAAAGGACTCTTCGTTAAGTTCAGTACTCTGAGTAAACTCAATTTCCTCATGGCATTTACATTGGCATTGGTCTGCTGAATCCATTTCTTCGTTCTCCATAAACAAGTTAATCATGGCATCTCTTATATCCGGATAATCAAAATATTTAACTTTTTTCTTTTTACTTTTATTACGTTGTTTTTGTCCCAAATCAGAAGATACCGATCGTTTGCAAGGTATACATTTTTTGGTTCGGTAAATTTCCAAATTATCATGTACAAATTGCTCTATATAACTTTTCATCGACCATAACTGTTTTTTTAATTTATATTTCATGTCATCTTCCTCTTGTGCAGAAATTAAATTCCAGGATTCAGCAAGGCTGGGTCCCTCACTTTTACCGATAATACATATATCTTGAAGACTTTTTTGTGAATCAGAAATGTTTTTGAACGTTTTGGAGATTTTGATACGAAATTGGTAATCTCTTAAAAGATCTTTCATGAGGCATTCAATTTCTTCCAGTTTTAATTGATAGTTTAGAATTAACTTCAATCGTTCTTCAGCACTTTTATCAGAATTCACATCAACGAAAGACTCAGAACTTGAAGATAAGATTGTTTGATTTTCTCTAATACCAAAATGCATATCACTACATACTTTTCGACACATTTTAATTGATTCATTGGGAACATCAGATTCTGAGCATTCTGAGAATGAATCCAAGTCAATATCTTCATCATACGGTGTTGAAGATTGCCCATCTGATATTTCATCAAACAAATCAAATGATTTATTAAAATCAAATCCTTTAAGACGTTTCGAGAACTCATCAGAAATGTTTCCATCAAGTAACATTTTTTTGGGAGTATTCTCAACATTAAAACTATCATCACTCAATTGTACAGACTGCCTAGCCTTTTTTATGTCCAACTTCAGCTTTTTACACTTCCTCCTTTGTGGTTTATTCGTATCAAAGTTGATGGTAAGCAAATCAGTGTCTGATAATGACCCTTTTTTTTCTGTGAATTTTTTTACTGACTCTGGTAATTTTAAGCTCGCAGTATGTAACAAAGCAGTGTCTGACTCTTTGCGTTCAAAATTAATCACTACAGACGTATTATTCGGTGGATTTAATGAAACATTCTTAAAATCTATTTTGGAGTCTTCATCAGGTTTTTTGAAATAGATGTTTGAAAACATTTTTCTGAATGAAAACGCCATTTTAAATGAGTTTAATTCTCATGTAAGAAAATTAGTAATCGCACTGTAACTAAAAACACAAAAGTTATTAAATTGCTTTAATACTAACAAAGAAACTCCATTGAAATATAAATTATAAATACCATTTAATCCTACCTTTAATTTTATTTTTAATATTTATTTATCGAATACCGTTCTTTTTCTCTTAACATTTTGACGGGGTTGAGGAATATTTTTATATAATACCTGCAAAGTGCAATGATTGATTTTTCTATTTTCGTCCACAAAAAAAAAAACCTTTTCCTTGAACTTAGAAGTTCTTCAAGTTTAAAGTGTTGCTAATGTAAAAAAAAAACTTTAATACAAAGGCAAAGCTGAACCAGTTCAAAACTCCATTTCAATGCAATATTTTATTAAATGTACACTTGTACAACTTCATAATTCATTCACGAATAATATTATCCAACCGGTATCCCTTACATAAGTATCGTCAGGGCTGAGGGCATTTACAAAAATTGTATAATCGTTGTGTGGCCGTTTTTACTAAAACGTTGCTGACCAATAACGTTAGTGTATGGAGATGGCATCCGATGCCGAAATGTTCAGCAACAAATAATATTATTACCCAAATTCAACGCAGTGACAGGTATCGAATAATGTCGACCGTACTATGCGTTCCAACTGACTGTACTGTCAGGACGCCTTATTGTTCTGCATTTTGCAAAATCTTTATTAGTGATGAGTATAGTGAGCAAAAAAATATTAACAAAGAAATTCATAAAAAAATATATTTTGCGTTCTAATTGGTATATTTTCTATTCCGGTTTTCATTTGCCCGTACTAGTATGTGTCAAAGTAAGATGTAGAAAAGAAAACAAATATATAAAAATGCAAATAAATTTATTTTTATGAACAAAATACTTAATCAATTAATGTGTGTATCGGATTTTAAATCATTTACACCACTTATAACAGCTTTTTGCCGACATCATTGGTGTACGAATCTTTTTTGTCGCACATAACATTGCATAAATCTAAAATTAATTTAGTGTTTCAAATTATGTGTGTGATGACATTGCTTAAACATATACATTTAGGTAGGTACATGTAGTATGATATGGAACACTAATATTATTATTATAGAATTATTGAATGAATAGAATGTTATTTATTCTTCAAAAAATCGGCCCAATTTTTTTACAAATATTTTTTTATTGACATTACTAATTTCACAACCGACAACAACCGATGTCAATCATAGCACGGCGCGGCAACGCCCGATGGCTGATACGAGCGAAAAAAAAAGAATCCAACTGTAAATAAACAACGGATATGAGCGCAACGGTACCTTTGATTAAGGAAACAACTCTTTTGTCTAAGAACATACCCATTTTTGGTGCCAACTTAGCTGCGTGCTTGAATAATTTCCTAACCAGTACTCTTGTTGTACCATTGAATGTCCGACACAGTTGTCGAAAGCAACGATGTTGACTACGGGTGACATCTACGAAACAACGATGTGCATCGATGATGAAGTAAATATAATAAAAATTCCCATGTTTATTAATCAGTCAATAATTGTAAGTGCCCTGATGATACTTAATATGTAAAATAATAAAAAATAAAAATAAAATAAATAAAATAAATATTCACGGGACAAATTACACTTATTGATCTAACCCCAAAGTAAGCAAATTATTTGCTTGTGTTATGGGTGTTAGTCAACGATACTAATACATAGAAATACATATATAAATACTTTTACATACATAATAAACATTCAAACCCGGAAATACAAACATTTATGCTCATCACACAAATGCTTGTCCCCGTCGGGGATTGAACCCGAGCCCCGTTGATTGCGTAGTCAGGGTCACTAACCACTCGACCAACGGGGTTGAATAATCTATATATATAAAAAATCAATTGCTGTTCGTAAGTCTCGCTAAAACTCGAGGACGGCTGAACAGATTTGGCTAATTTTGGTTTTGATTCTTGAAGTCCAGGGAAGGCTTCAAAGGTGATCATGCTTCTAATTCTTTACACCCTCACTCTATGAGCATAGCTTCAAAAACTCTATACTTAAATCAAAATGCGTGGCTGATGTAAGGTGAATTTTTTTTTTCACGGTTCTTTAATTTTTTGTTACAAATTTTCATCCAAATATTGTGTCTAAGGTGCAGAGTTTATATCATTCACAGACAATTAATCTTCTATTATATTAATGTCTGTGATTAAGTTAAGCAAAGTTATTTGCGTGCTAAGGCACACGCAGTCCGGAATGTATGTGAAAATAGCTGATAGAAGCCGGTCACATCTGCATTTGTCACGTCATTGCATGAAGCTTTGTGATGATAGATGCAAGTGCGGCTCCAGTATGACAGTGTGAGCAATTTGGTCTTGTCGTGGTAAAATTTTACAAAAAACATATTTTTGGTGGGATTTCATCTTCATTAGTAAGTTGCATAATAAACTACTTTTTATGTGTAGCACATATTGTTTAATTTGTGATAAAAAATCTGTACTTCTATAATTATCAGATCTTTAATATTTATAGAGCAATGTGCCTACCTCTCGTTCCCACTACTGCAACTTCTGTAAATTACAATCAACTGATCATTGTTATTAGATGTCTAGCATGATAATAAGTTTCTATATAAAGAAAACCTTGATATAGGTAATAAAAATGCTGAATACATATTGTTTTTATTAGAGAGATAAAAGGTAAATACTGCCTTTGCACTTCGCTTAGCTTGTTGTAGCATGGCGCAGGCAGGCTGTGTCCCTAGATAGCGAGATTGTTCTCCTTTAGTATGGATAGGTACCAATCTACACTATACTAAGTTTATTTTATAAGTTGTACTATTAATTTAGGCTAAGCAATAACAGGTCTTAGAAGACTCACCTAGGTAGATATAGCATTTATTTAATTTCGTTAATATGGATAGCGTTTTTTATGCTTCAAATAAATGGACAGGCTATATAAAATCGATATCTGTCTAATCTCAAATAAAATAAAAGTCAATATTAGTTTTATAGGTATTTAATTCAATTTATTCGATAGTTACGTGTATTTCGACGGTTACAACAGCCACAGTTTTTTTAGTTTTTCAAGTCTCAGCATTCAAAGACTGGCAGCACCAATTTTGTCAATAATTAGGTCTATGGTCTGAGATCCCTTATCAATGTCATTTTATTCGTCAAGTCAACTGTCAATACAAGTTAATCATTTTCATTTTTCATTCGTCAATTTAATTTAATGGGGTTCGGCAGCACGGCGAAGATTTAAAAAATACGTTAAAATTAAAATATATTACATACATTTTTATATGTACGTGTTTGTGTAATTTCAAATGCGGTAAGTTTTTTATTATTTCTCTAAAATATTTACTGCGTTCGCGCATTAGTATTACGCGGCTAATTATATACATCTATATAATTAATATTTTTTTTTTCCGTTACGCTATTATATTAAATTGTACAACAATAAACACGATAACAAAAACGTTAGGTATTTTTATATATACCAACAGTAATAACAATTTTATATTAATACCTAATTACTTAATGAGTTAATGTTTTGTTTATGAAAGACATTGTCGCCTGTGGTCTAGTGGTCCGGTTTCGGTATTGACCACGCTGGGTTCCGGGTTTGATTCGGGTCGGGTAAATCAAAAATGTATTTATTCAGTTTTCTGATGAAAACAACGTTGCTTGAAAATGGATAAGTGCCCGGTTGGCGCTAGTCTTGCCTAGCCCCGGATCTAGGGAGGGGCAAGCCGGGGTCTGTGCCCCGGGCGGCAAGTTCGCCCCACATTATTTACATACATTTTTTTAACTTTCCACTACGTATGTAGATAAGGAAAATACTGATTTTACCCCGATTTTCGAATATCGAGATTTCACGAGATCTCCATGTTTTGAGGTCCTCAAAACCTTTTCCATCTATTTTCACGATGACGTCAGTATGTCTGTATGTATGTAAAATATATGAACGTGAGCATCTCATAAGTATAACTTTTGAACCGCGGTTGATGGCATTTATACATGGGATTACGCTTAACTTAGACTTTTTTTTAAATTTGAACCAATTTGGTCCGGGAGATTTTGAAAAATTAAAAAAAAACTCAGAAAAATTTGGCTGAAACAGATTTTTTTTAATATAACTTAATGTATCGCTTGAGTACAAAATCTAATCAGCTCTATTCCTCAAAAAACCTGCCTACAATGCATAAATTACATCAAAATCGGTTTATTCGTTCGGGAGAAATCGTTGACGAAAAAGTGTCTTTTCGACATAACTTCGAGATTTTTTTCAATCATTTTTCGACCTTCTATAACATATTAGTATTCAAAAATTTACGTGAAATGCAGTTTCAAAAATCAAAATCTGAATTGATTTTTCAAAAGTTACAGCTTTTCAAATATTAATATTTTGTACCTACTTAATATTTCTAAAATAACTTTCGGGCCTATATACCGATTGTTTTAAAAAATTTGGTCAGCTTTTCTCTCAAAAAAACTGCGTCATATACCGTAAATTAGATCCAAATTGGTCGATTTATTTGGGACTAGCTGTTGCCAGCGACTTCGTCCGCGCGGAGTTCGTTTACTCCGCACTGCCCGTCCCCGTAGGTGATAGCGTGATAATATATAGCCTATATGTTGACCCGACCTGTTAGTAATATTCATGCAAAATTTGAAGTAAATCCATGCAGTACTTTTTGAGTGTACCCCGGACATACATACAGACAAACAGACAAAAATTCTAAAAACTATATTTTGACGTGACAACGTCTTATAATTCGATAGAGCTGGCTGCACGCACGAAAAAACATGACTCATGCGGCGTTACCTCGCTCTGAGGCGTTCCGTTTAAGGCTTGGAGTACAAGCGAGAGCTTAAGACGTTGTCACGTTCAACTATCGTCTGTAAACCAACTTTACAGACAACCGATTTTTTTTGACTTCGATATCGATTGTAGATCACGCCCCAGGAATTCTTTTAAAAAAATATTCAATGTACAGTTTTGACTTTTCTACGATTTTATTATATGTATAGAAAAAAGATATGTCAATGATGGAAATTTAAATAAAAAAGTTTTTGACATTGCGTCGAAATTTTTCAACCTATACATTATGTAACTAAGATAACATTTTACAGCTCAAAAATTGCATTGGATGCCATTAGAAACATCAAAATCTAAAAGTTTCTAAAATATACAGCTTTGCAAAAATCAAATTACCGTTATTTTTGTCAAAATTTAGATTTTATACTATAAAAAATCTATGAGCATCGACTTTTGTTCCTTGGGATTTAAAGTAGGTACCTCAACTTAGTGGGAAGTATCCTGGTTGGTCTGCAGTGTCTGTTTTACAGATTTATTCGACTTTTTTATTTGTAATTTAATTGTTTGTTCGTAATTGTTCGAACATAAAAATTGTTTGTTCGATTCTTATTTATGTATAAATGATTAAATAAATTTTAATCCTTAAGTTATTTTTTTAAGTTAGTTTTTGTCCCGCCTAAAAAAATTGAAAATCCGGGGCAGGGCTTGCCACCTATGAATATAGGACGTATCTTCGGCTGATCGTGGGTGCACTTGTTGTACGTCTGCCTTCCTCTTCGGGGGTACGGGCGTGCCGATACAAAGATATCAACAGAAATGACAAGCCTATATCAAAATCTAATTAATTATCTAATGTTTTGTTTATCAAAGATACTAACACCGCGCTGGTCCGGGCTCCCATTGATGAATACTCTAACATTCTACCAGACAGTTCGTAAGAGGCAAATAATTGGCTATGCGAATCTCTTACATCGTGGCTAGTAGGTACTAGGTGGTAAAGTTCTGCATTGTCTCGCCCGAGTCGTACCATCGCTTTATTTTATTCATAATTCATACCACAGTCGTATAGGTAATCGGTCGCTTCTTACGACCTGCCTGGCAGAACGGCAGTTGGTCTATTCTCCAAAGGAGCCTGGACAAACAAGGGGGATATATAGATATAGGTATCTATGACTATCTATACATATAATGAAATCGTAGGGAAGTCAAAACTGTAGATTGAATATTTTTTTAAAAGAATACTTGGGGCGTGATCTACAATCGATATCGAAGCTAAAAATATAGTTTTTAGAATTTTTGTCTGTTTGTCTGTATGTATGTCCGGGGTAAACTCAAAGTACTGCATGGATTTACTTCAAATTTTGCATGAATATTACTAACAGGTCGGGTCAACATATAGGCTACATGATATCACGCTATCACCTACGGGGGAGGAGCTGTGCGGAGTAAACGAAGTCCGCGCGGACGAAGTCGCTGGCAACAGCTAGTATTTATATAAAGTATATTATAGAAATTTATCTCGTTATTGTTTTCAATTGTTTTATCATTATCAGCATTCAGGAAAACTCCGTTAAAACTAAGTTTTTTATTATTAGGGCTATCATCGGAACTATAAGTGCTTACATTAAAAACAGCTTAGCTTTTTTAGTTCTGTTAGATTGCACCAGTTACAACACTTATAAAAAAATCGGTTAAATGCGAGGTGGACTTGTATACTGAGGATTCCGTAAAATTTGTATAAGGTAAAACGGGACCCTATTACTATGCTTCTGCTGTCTGTCTGTCCGTCCGTCTGTATGTCACGAGGCTGTATCTCATAAACCGTTATAGCTAGAAAGCTGAAATTTTCACAAATAATGTGTTTCTGTTGCGGCTATAACAACAAGTACTAATAAAAACCAGCCAAGTGAGAGTCGGAATCGCGCATGAAAGGTTCCGTACCATCATACCATAAAATGAATAAATGAATGAATACTCTTTATTGCGCACCAAATTTAACAAGATAGATTATGTAAAATACTTATAGCTAATAATTATGTATATAGTGGGTAAAAATACGAAAAAAACACGTTTATTTTATGGAGCCCCTCTTAATATTTCCATTTTTTTTATTTTTAGTATTTGTTGTTAAAGCGGGCAACGGAAATATATAATTTGTGTAAATTTCAGCTTTCTAGCTATCACGGTTTTGAGATACAGCCTGGTGACAGACAGACAGACAGCGGAGGCTTAGTAATAGGGTTCCGTTTTAACTTCTAGGTAACCCTAAAAACAAGTATTATAAAAATTACACACACTAATTCAGAATAATAATTCGATGTACTCTAGAACTACCAGGGGTTCCCAAACTTGGCGAAGCCTGTGTTTTGGGATAGCATGCTTAATTTAAAACAAAAGAATTTCATACAATAGAGAACGAATATAATAATAAAAAAACTGCTCTATTTAAATATTATACAATTGTCAAAATGTGAAACGAACCGCTATGTAAATTAGTCTTTGATATGTTAAGTGCTTTTTAATGTATTTAACAAAACAAAGCTGTTTTAAATGTCTTTGAATATTTTTGCTACAGATTGTTTCAATTTATTACGCAATTATGCATATTAAGCTAAATAGTCAAGTCTCCTTGCCAGTAGAAAAAAAAAAATACAATAATGTCGGCCATATTATCATCCGAGATTTCGTGGTGTGTTATCGCGAAAAAGCTACCCAGTATTTATGCAGGCCGCCTTTAAAGAATTTACCATCTGTCAGGCAATTCGTAAGGGGCGAACAGTTGGCTATGCGTGTTAGTACAATCGTGGCTGGCTAGGTTGTAAAGTTTTGCATTGTCTCGCCCAAGTCTGGTACTTATTCTTGCCGCGATAGCATCAGTACCTGTCGTGTTCTGGATAGCCGGTAAACTTATACATGTGGTGTTAACTACCCATATCGATAGCAATACACCATTAAATTTTATTCGGACTAATTCCTGACGCTAAATTCCATCATCGGATATCGCATCAAAATTTAAAGTTCCATCCTCACCACCTCGATGTCTGGAAATCCACAACCGTGCGCTTTTGTCGACACTTTTTGCCTCGCACTACTCCTTTGTGGAATCAATTACCCTCGGGGGTGTTTCCGAAGGGATACGACTTAGGGACCTTCTAGAAACGAGCTTATTCAACCATGCTGGTGATTTTGTTAAATAAATCTCTATGCAATTCTATATACTCAAGTAAAAACTCCCGTTCTTTATATTTCATAGCATGCTTGCTCGCCATTTTGCTTAAATTTACGACACGACCATATATTAAACACCGTGACTGACCGAACGCGACCGCTCCAAACTCTGAAAAATATTGTGCAATATTCAGCCTACACAGTGCAAAAAAATATTGCGCAATATAAATTAAAACCGCTCAAACTTTTGTTCAATCACTGTGTGATATTCAATATTGACCCTTATATTATTTTTTGGAACGAAGTTCCTTACGGCAGGCTTGGAGGGGATAGGGATTTTGCTGCGCGACCGAACTGAAAAAAATGTGATAGTAAAACCGTAAGAAAAATGCGTGGAATAAAAGCGTTAAATGAGACGTGCGCAGGCGCGACAGTCGCGTACACAAGCGAGTAGTGCCGTTTAGCCGAAGGAAGTTCGTTCCTACCTGGTGTCCCGCGACACCACATCATTTTTTTATACCCTGTAAGTAGTTTTTGTAGTGACAATTTCACTGTGTGATAACCTAAACTAAAAATTAAATATTTGATCGTATGAATCCCAAGATTTTAGGTATATTTCGTCAACATAATCGCTTCTGTGGTCTAGTGGTCCAGCGTTGGCGTCGACCACATGAAGTCCCGGGTTCGATTCCCGGGTCGGGCACATAAACAAAAGTGTTTTTTCAGTTTTCTGAGAAACACAAAGTTGCCCGGGATTGGAAAGTGCCCGGTTGGCGATAGGCTTGCCACCTATCACATTGTGGGACCAAGTATCTTCGGCTAATCGTGGGTGCACTTGTACCTCTGCCTACCCCTTCGGGGATATGGGCGTGAAGATACTACTTCATTTCGTCAACATAATCTTCTATGTAAACGTCTATGTATGTTTTTTTTTATACCATAAGATAGCAAACAAGCAGATGGGTCTCCTGATGGAAAGAGTCAACCATCGCCTATAAACACCAAAGGTTTTAATGATGCGTTGCTATCTTGTGGCGAGGTCCCATGTCACATGCATAAGTTTACCGGCTACCTTACCCTCCAAACCGGAACACGACAGTGACACGACACGACACGACAGTGACTGACGCTATTGCAGCAGAAATAGGTAAGGCGGTGGTACCAGACCCGGGCGAGACAATGCAGAGCCTCAAGCACGAAATTTAAGCGTTTTCGTATCGTTAACGTATCGAGGACTCGATACGTTAACGGAGTATGACGATAGTAGGAAGCACGAAGCACCTTCTATCGACTCTCGAGACCTCGATACGATTACGCTAGTGACGTCATCCTAACGTAAGCAGGAAGGTACTAGTTTCGTTCAAAAACTTAATCGTATATTATCGGTTTCATTATATTCTATATAGAAATATATTTATTGATAACTAAAATCACACCTAACTCAAGCATAATTAATAAAATACACAAAAATAAAGAAATGCATTCTCTACTCTAAGAAAAATCAAATTTATTTTGACGAAACCATTCTTACGTTGTTCTACGGTTTTTGAACGAGACGACCGCTTGGCACTTCACATAGGTATACGATACCAAACAAAGACAAGGTCAAGTTTGTTTATAATCAATCGTACGGGCTCTCGAAAACATTACATTTAAATTGTTTCCTCGCATTAAATATAAATAAAATATTATAAAATGAAAACTAGACTAGCTTTATGCAGTACATAACTATGGTGAAGTTCATGGAAAAGTACGTCGTGGAAGTTTTATGTAACTTATTTATTATGTGCAGTTTTTTGTTTCGTGATGTGAAGTGAAGATTGGATCCTTTCTTCCAGAAACAAGATTCCTCTAAGGAAATAAGCTCTAGAGTTATCCTGGAACTCAGTCTTAATGAAGTTTTTCGGCGGAGTTGCTCACAGAGAAATGTAAGAGCCTCTTTGTTGAGGCGATATTTATTTTTAAATTCGGTACCATTTAAATCCATAGGATCAAATATTTTTCTCTGTTTAGTCCTACATCTAACTTCTCTGAAAAATAATCTATACATATAATAAAATCGTAGGAAAGTCAAAACTGTACATTGAATATTTTTTTAAAGAATACTTGGGGCGTTATCTACAATCGATATCGAAGCCAAAAATATAGTTTTTAGAATTTTTGTCTGTTTGTCTGTATGTCTTTTTGTCTGTATGTATGTCCGAAGTAAACTTAAAAAGTACTGCATGGATTTACTTCAAATTTTGCATGAATATTACTAACAGGTTGGGTCAACATATATGCTACATATTACCACGCTATCACCTACGGGGGAGGAGCAGTGTGGAGTAAACGAAGTCCGCGCGGACGAAGTCACTGGCAACAGCCAGTATTGTAATATAAATGTAAACAGTGAAAAATTACCACAAATAAAAATGTGAGAATAAAAATTGCTTACATCGAATCTCGTCTATTATTTTCTTCATCTTGAAGTAAACTTCCAATGAGAATATAATAGAGAATTACGTTGAAATATAGGTGGTATTTGCATTTTTTAGCTTTCCGTTGATTGTATTAATATCCGGAAGTAACTAAAACTACTTAATTTTTAAAAAAACGAGCGTAATAAATAATTTTAAACAACTCGAAACTTTTTTCACGGGCAAATTGTAAGTGAAAAAAGATTCGTCACCTCTCGATACCCAGCCTTCGAAATTTGCGATACGATACTTCAAAACGCCGTTCGTGCTCGCAATTTTGTTACGTTTCACGTATTTCTCGATACGTTTGCGATACGAAAGTTCAATAATTTGCTTGTGCTTCGAAATTTAGTTCCATTTACGTACGATAGGGGCGCTGATCATTTTTCATACGTTTATTTCTCGATGACGATACGAATACTTTTTCGCAAGGAGTTCGTGCTTGAGGCACAGAACTCTACCGTTTTGTATGTAATTTTATTATGTAAGTAGTATGTAATTTTATAACTCAAGAACGGGCTCACCTATCCAAACCAAATGCTAGCTTTGTTCGGTTTATTTAGTAGATGGTTTATGTAAAGTTTGCACATAATTGGTAAAGCGGTTCTTCATTTATCACATTTTTATTATTTAACATTATACGTAGCGAAGCACGTACCGGGCCGTTTTTTATAACTTTAAAAACAAGCCTAATGAATTTAAATCTAAAAAAAACGTATTTTGGCTCTCGTGTAAAATCAGGTTTGTGTTTACGTCAATTGAGATTACAAGTATCGAAATAAGTGCATTTAAACCTTGTTTCAACTAATAAAATTTCAACTGTCTATCATAGGACTTCCCGACCAGGGGGGCACGCCCCCCTAGGGAGGCGTAGAGTAATGTTAGGGAGGGCGTAGTACGTAATATGTAAGATTACATTTCCAAAAAAAAAAATGAACGAGTAGGTAAATAAGGAATTTAAGGGAAAATATTATTTTTGGCTCGGGGAAGCTCGACGAAATAAAGGTTGGGAAAGCCTGTCTATCACGATTCATGAGATACAGCCGTAACAGACGAATGGGCAGCGAAGGGTTGTAATAGGGTCCCATTTTACTCTTTAGGGCCATTCAAGTATTACGTAAGCACTAACGGGGGTGAGGGAGTCTTCCATTTGTTTATTTTTGACTAGCTGTTGCCCACGACTTCGTCCGCGCGTACTTCGTTTACTCCGCACATCTCCCCCTTAGATGATAGCGTGATAATATTGTTACGTACTTCGGGTTCGTAATTGTAAGAAAACGCCACTTATATTAAATCCGTCTATTTACGATACAAATACACACAACATAACACAATGTAATACTTAAATACTCTGAATAACACTAGTCACTCACTGTACTATCACTGAACTTAACCGACTACACAATAGAGCACTCGCTTCGCACTGGTCACTTTAAATATCGCTCTCGATCGCTTGATAAAAACTGCCCTGTATTCGTAACAATATGTAGCCTATAATGTTGACCCGACCTGTTAGTAATATTCATGCAAAATTTGAAGTAAATCCATTTTGAGTTTACCCCGGACATACATACAGACAAACAGACAAAAATTCTAAAAACTATATTTTTGGCTTCTATATCGATTGTAGATCACGCCCCAAGTATTCTTTTAAAAAAATATTCAATGTACAGTTTTGACTTTCCTACGATTTTATTATATGTATAGAAGATGACAAGGGGGATGAAGTTTAGATGGTGAATACGTCAGCAAAATTAATTTTTTTACTTCCGAGTTTTCTACAAATTTACTGCTAGCTACATTATCCGCCTTATTACAAAAAAATACTTAGTGCCGGGTTTAAACCAAGACTAAGAAATTTATGTTTGTTACGGTATTAAAGTTAGTTGGTAGAGTTCGAAAACACTCTCCTGACAACCTCAGCCAGTATTGGAATTCTGGGAGTCGACATATCGACCAACGTTCAGTTCCGCGGTCATATGGAAGGGAAGGCTAAACTAGCCTCCAAAAAGCTTGGTGTACTCAGTAGAGCAAAGCAGTACTTCATGCCAGCCCATCGCCTCCAACTTTACAAGGCCCAAATTCGACCTCACATGGAGTACTGTTCTCACCTCTGGGCCGGAGCTGCTCAGTACCAGCTTCTACCTCTTGATCGCATTCAACGTAGAGCGGTTCGAATCGTCGGCGACCAGGCTATTTCTAATCGGCTTGACTCTTTGGCGTTACGCAGAGATGTAGGCTCGCTCTGCATCTTTTACCGTATTTATCATGGGGAGTGTTCCGACGAGTTGTTCGGACTAATGCCTGCCGCTAAATTCCACCATCGGACATCGCGTCAAAATTTAAAGTTCCATCCGCACCACCTCGATGTCTGGAAATCCTCAATCGTGCGCTTTTGTCGACACTTTTTGCCTCGCGTTACTCCTTTGTGGAATCTATTACCCTCGGGGGTGTTTCCGAATGGATACGACTTAGGGACCTTCAAGAAACGAGTTTATTCATTCTTAAAAGGCCGGCAACGCAGCTGCAATACCCCCGGTATTGCGGATGTCCATGGGCGGCGATGATCACTTACCATCAGGTGCACCATCTGCTCGTTTGCCCCCTCTACTATAAAAAAAAAAGTTACAGTACTAAAATTCATTCTTATTTCCTCGGACTAGCGCTAAGCCCGGTTTTATAATAACGTTTTATTTAGTACTAGAACTAAACCTGGTATTAAGTTCGGTACTATAGTACCTTTACATTTTTTACTATAGTACCTTTAAATCTTGTTTTGGAATAAGGCCTGTAAATGTTTGCGTTAAACTCTTTTTATCTTATCTACCTAACTCTATGACTTAATTTAAACTTAAAAGCTACTCATGAATACCTAAATCACAAAACTGAGAACAGATTAAAAAATAAATTTACAAAAGTTTACGTAGGCAAGAGGGGAGGGGGTAAGTGATTTGCTTACTTTTGCTGACATGGCGGAGGGGGGAGTTTATAATTGTAAAAAATCTGCTTACGTAATATTTGAACGGCCCTTTGAGTACGGATCCCTAAAATCTATACAAATAAATAAAATTGGAGTGTCTGTTTGTAATATTAAAATAACCGCTTTTTACTAAATGCATATGGATGCATATACGATACATATACCAAAATAACATTTTTAACAATTTTTGTCTGTCTGTCTGTTTGTTCCGGCTAATCTCTGGAACGGCTGGACCGATTTTGACGGGACTTTCACTGGCATATAGCTGATGTGTAACTTAGGCTACGTTTTGTTTTTGAATTTTCCCCCGCGGACGAAGTCGCGGGCTCAGCTAGTATAGAAAATAAGAAGAGTAGGATACATCTAGTTTCCAGCGAATGGTGTTGACCTAAAGACGTACTAGGATCTCAAAAGCATTAGCCGATATTTAAGTTTTTTGTACCAAGAGCCGTTTCCCGCATTCTACTAGTAAAGATATAACAGGTCAAGCACGAATAAAAACTTGCTCCGAGTATTTCTTTATAAGCTCTACATGGTTTCGAGTTATATATATCTACATCTATACATATAATAAAATCGTAGGAAAGTCAAAACTGTACATTGAAATTTTTTTAAAAGAATACTTGTGGTTGTGATCTACAATCGATATCGAAGAAAAAATATAGTTTTTAGAATTTTTGTCTGTCTGTTTGTCTGTACGTATATCCGGGGTAAACTCAAAAAGTACTGCATGGATTTTCTTCAAATTTTGCATGAATATTACTAACAGGTCGAGTCAACATATAGGCTACATATTTTGACCCGACTTATTAGTAATTACCAACGCTATCACCTACGGGGGAGGGGCTGTGCGGAGTTAACGAACTCCGCGCGGACGAAGTCGCTGGCAACAGCTAGTATAATTTATAACACGTTATCAATAATATAGTGTATTTGAACAACACTAATCGTTTTGTATCGCGTTCATCTATACGGATAGCAATACCCGAGTCAAAGTTGAAATAAATATGTTATGTGTTATCAATGGGTCACTTATCTGTGGGGGTCATCCACCGCAAACACTTTCTACGAGAACGTTGATACTATTTAAATTTTAAAATATCTAGTTGACCGAGATTTGCTCGGTTTTTCACATAACTATATCGTGGGAACCGAGTTTTGTTGGACCTGGAACCTTGATAAATCGATTCCTTGACCCGAAAACCCCTAATTTGTGACTTTCAGGAAAATCGTTGGAGCCGATTCCGAGATTCCAATTATATATATGTGTATATATATATATATATATATATATATATATATATATATATATATATATATATATATATATATAGATTATATGGATATAGGTAACAAGACGTGTTTTAATATTCGAAGGAATTAGAATTGTTAATTATAAACTAAAGCTATAACTAAATTAGTTCAAAGCAATTAAAAATACATAACGATAACCCTAATACCTTAATGATAATAACTATCAAATACATATTATGTGTAACAACATTCCCGGGCTCCTTAGATGAATAGGCCAACTGTCGTTCTGCCGTGCAGGTCGTATAAAGCGACCGATCATGACTTCTAGGTCTGGTACCACCGCCTTACCTATTCCTGCCGCAATACCGTCAGTGCTTGTCACTGTCGTGTTCTGGTTTGGAGAGTAAGGTAGCCGGTAAACTTATGCATGTGACATTAGAACTCGCCACAAGACAGCAACGCACCTTTAACATCTATGGTGTCTATGGGAGATGGTTGACTCTTTCCATCAGGAGACCCATCTGCTTGTTTGCTATCTTATGACGTAATTAAAAATTAACAAAATGAAAACAAAACCTGCCAAGTGCGAGTCGGGCTCGCGCATGGGTTCCGTACCATTATTTACAAGAAAAACGACAAAAAATATGTTACGGTATAAATAAAATATTTATTTTAATTTAATTATTTATTTTTATATTGAACTAGCTGTTGCCAGCGACTTCGTCCGCGCGGAGTTCGTTTACTCCGCACTGCTCCTCCCCCGTAGGTGATAGCGTGATATCATGTAGCCTAATTGTTGACCCGACCTGTTAGTAATATTCATGCAAAATTTGAAGTAAATGCATGCAGTACTTTTTGAGTTTACCCCGGACATACATACATACAAACAGACAAAAATTCTAAAAACTATATTTTTGGCTTCGATATCGATTGTAGATCACGCCCCAAGTATTCTTTTAAAAAATATTCAATGTACAGTTTTGACTTTCTTACGATTTTATTATATGTATATAGATAATATATTAGTCTTTTTTTTATAGTAGAGGGGGCAAACGAGCAGATGGTGCACCTGATGGTAAGTGATCACCGCCGCCCATGGACATCCGCAATACCGGGGGTATTGCAGCTGCGTTGCCGGCCTTTTAAGAATGAATAAGCTCGTTTCTTGAAGGCTCTAAGTCGTATCCATTCGGAAACACCCCCGAGGGTAATAGATTCCACAAAGGAGTAATGCGAGGCAAAAAGTGTCGACAAAAGCGCACGGTTGTGGATTTCCAGACATCGAGGTGGTGAGTATGGAACTTTAAATTTTGACGCGATGTCCGATGGTGGAATTTAGCGGCAGGCATTAGTCCGAACAACTCGTCGGAACACTCCCCATGATAAATACGGTAAAAGATGCAGAGCGAGCCTACATCTCTGCGTAACGCCAAAGAGTCAAGCCGATTAGAAATAGCCTGGTCGTCGACGATTCGAACCGCTCTACGTTGAATGCGATCAAGAGGAAGAAGCTGGTACTGAGGAGCTCCGGCCCAGAGGTGAGAACGGTACTCCATGTGAAGTCGAATTTGGGCCTTGTAAAGTTGGAGGCGATGGGCTGGCATGAAGTACTGCTTTGCTCTACTGAGTACACCAAGCTTTTTGGAGGCTAGTTTAGCCTTCCCTTCCAAATGGCCACGGAACTGAACGTTGTTTGATATGTCGACTCCCAGAATTCCAATACTGGCTGAGGCAGTCAGGAGAGTGTTTTCGAACCGAGGTGATACGACAAAGGGTGTTTTTTTTTTTGCGGTGAACGCACAGAGCTGCGTCTTTTTGGGGTTAAATGTAATAAGGTTTTGATGACCCCATTCGGAGACATCAGTTAGTTGATTCTCGAGTTCAGACACGAGCTTGATCCGGCCCTCTTCGACGTGTTCCCGAGAAATACCGCTACGGCCGGAGTATGTAGCATCAACAGTACTAATTTACTAATTCGCAACATATCATTGATATGTAGAAGAAACAGTGTCGGTGATAGCACGCAGCCTTGGGGAACACCAGCATTGACAGATTTAAGATCGGAGCATGCACCGTCGACTACGACCTTAATGCTCCGATCAGCCAAAAAACTGGTGATCCACTTGCATAGTTTCTCGGGAAGCCCATAGGAAGGCAGCTTTGAGAGAAGCGCTTTATGCCATACCCGATCGAAGGCCTTCGCTATGTCTAAACTAACTGCCAATGCCTCCCCCTTAGACTCAACTGCCTCCGCCCAACGATGTGTCAGGTATACTAGAAGATCACCAGCTGAGCGGCCACGACGGAAACCGTACTGACGGTCACTAATCAGCTGGTGCTTTTCTAAATACTTCAGGAGCTGACAGTTTATAAGTGTCTCCATGACTTTGGAGAACAAGGAGGTTATGGCTATTGGCCGATAGTTTGACGGATTGGAGCGATCACCTTTTTTAGGAATGGGATGCACTAATGCTGTAGTATGTAGTCAGAAAGAAAGAAAGAAAGAAATTATTTATTTGCCAGTATATGGGAGTTACAAGTTATTAAAATTTGATTAAGTTACCAACATATTCTACCATGATATGGTGTGCAAATATTTTAATAGGTTAAACATTGTTAAACTCCATTAAATATATCCAGTCAAGAAATAAATAAAATAATGTTTTAATGTCAATAGTTTTTTTTATATTTTGTATTTATAAAAAAATATTAATTACCTATAGGTATGTTCTTATTGTTTGACATTTAAAATTATGTATCAAAACATTTTATATTACTCATATGACATTACTAATAATGACTTTTTGATGTAGCATTTATGTATATTGAATTCATTTCTATTACTTCTTATCAATTTAATATATATGACATTTATAAGAAACTAGCTGACCCGGCAAACGTTGTTTTGCCTTACATATTAGGAATCCATAGCGGACAAACACCGTGACACGTAATTTATATAACACTACGGGATTGTCCTTCCACGCAGCCAAAACTGCCAAGTAAACTTTATATGGTGGTTAAGTAGGTATTCATATTTTCTAATTTTCCGCGCAATTTTCTTAATATTTTCTTTTATGAGAACCTTCTCCTTACAATTACAAACACAACAAAAAAAAAAATTACCGAAATTGGTCCAGCCATTCTGGCGTGATGTCGTGACCAAGGAAAATAGGGATTGATTTTTATATATATATATAGATTTTTATCTAAATGTACAATAAAAAATAATTAATCGATTAATAAGGCAAAGTATTGAAAAGGTTTTATTTTAAATTTAGTCAACTAGCCTATTGTACTATTACCACCGACCACATAGTCCATAGACGCCTAATAACAGGCGTAATAAATAATTTTGTTTTAATTAATAGAGATAAAGTAAATATAAAATTGCTGATATAAACTTAAAAGTGTCTAACTAGGTATTTATTCAATAGTAAAAGTTAATAATATATATATATATATATATATATATATATATATATATATATATATATATATATATATATATATATATATATATATATATATATATATATATATATTACAAACTTTTACTATTATTACTTTTTACTTTAAAAAAAAATTGCGATTTTAACATTTGTACGCCACAAAACAGCAGCATATCTTTACCCTATTCTATGCAAATAAAGAAATTATTATTATATGACCATCGCCTATAGACCCAAAGATGTTAATGGTGCATTGCTATCTTGTGGCAAAGTATAGTACGTCACACGAATTTCATAATTTTTTTGACCTCTCCCCCGTCCTTGTCACATTAAAGAGACAGCTGGTCACATTAAAGAGACCCCCCCTCCCTAGTGTGACATTCGAATATTTTTTATCTATACACGTGGATTTTTAAATTTGGTTTTGTAATACTTAGATATAAAATATTATATTTTGAAAAAATGTGATGTCATAAAACTTGGATCCTCTCCCCACCCCTTGTCACACAACGTCACACTTCGTCAACCCCCGCCCTCCCCCTTAACGTGTGACGAAACGACCTGCCTGGCAGAACGGCAGTTGGCCTATTCTTCAAAGGAGCGCGGGACCAACACCGGGGAAAGTTGTTACAGAGACAATAGATCTTTTTTTACTGTCGATTGGGAAGCGCTTGACCTCGATCTCGCCTGATGGTAAGCTAAGATGAGGCCTAAGATGGAACGCGCTTCCCTAGAAGGTCCCTGTTCACTCTTCTCTTGAAGATCCCCAGGTTGTACCCGTCGGGGAACACAGACTCAGGTAGCATATTCCAGTCCCTTGCGGTTCGGAGTCGAACCGCTTTGTCTGGGTACGTGGAACGTCCACCATATGACGTAGATTTCCGAGAATCCACGAAAAAGCCTCAATAACCCACCCCACCCTGGATTCGAACCCGGGTCTCATGACCTGAGGCGAATAGGCTACCCGCTAGACCACGAGGAGTCAAGTTTGTTTATTTATCTAATAATACCTTTAAACGAGCAATTCTTGTATTTATATATATGTATTTTTTCTTTTTAATTCTTGTATGTATATATGTAATTCTTGTAAGTATATATCTATACATCTATACATATCTATACATATAATAAAATCGTAGGAAAGCCAAAACTGTACATTGAATATTTTTTTAAAAGAATACTTGGGGCGTGATCTACAATCGAAATCGAAGCCAAAAATATAGTTTTTAGAATTTTTGTCTGTTTGTCTGTATGTATGTCCGGGGTAAACTCAAAAAGTACTGCATGGATTTACTTCAAATTTTGCATGAATATTACTAATAGGTCGGATCAACATATAGGCTACATATTATCACGCTATCACCTACGGGGAAGGAGCAGTGCGGAGTAAACGAAGTCCGCGCGGACGAAGTAATATAAATATATATATATATATATATATATATATATATATATATATATATATATATATATAATAAAATCGTAGAAAAGTCAAAACTGTACATTGAATATTTTTAAAAGAATAGTTGGGGCGTGATCTACAATCGATATCGAAGCCAAAAACATAGTTTTTAGAATTTTTGTCTTTATGTCCGGGGTAAACTAAAAAATACTGAATGGATTTACTTCAAATTTTGCATGAATATTACTAACAGGTCGGGTCAACATTATACCTACAATCTACATATTATCACGCTATCACATACGGGGGAGGAGCAGTACGGAGTAAACGAAGTCCGCGCGGACGAAGTCGCTGGCAACAGCTAGTGTATATATATATATATATATATATATATATATATATATATATATATATATATATATATATATATATATATATATATATATATATATATATATATATATGGGTCTCCTGATGGTAAGAGTCAACCATCGCCTGCAGATACCAAAGGTGCGTGCGTTGCTATCTTGTGGCGAGACAATGCAGAACTCTATCACCTAGTAGCCACGACGGTAGTGACTCGGAGGAGTTTTGGTCACTGTCGTGTTCCGGTTTGGAGGATAAGGTATCCCGTAAACTTATGCAAGTGGCATTAGACCTCATCACAAGGTAGCAACGCACCATCAAATTTTACTAATTGTAACAATTCTTCGAACTTTGCAATGTCCATTCTCATGTAATTTTTAAAATCGTCTTCAGTTAAGACTAAGTCCAGCAGTGTGCCTTTCGTAAGTGTAGACTGGCCTTCTTTTCTACCATTCTTTAACCCATATTCGTTTCCTTTTATTTAAGAGTGAACAGAGTGCTAAGTGTGAGTTTTTCTTTTCGCATTTGATCGTGAGCGCGTTTGGACTTTGGAGTTTACTAGGAATTTGTATGTGACTTGTACAGCGCCACCTAGTAAGTAAGTAAACGTAAGTAAATAGGTAAACGTGAGAAACCAGTTTACCACTAGGTGGCGCTGTACAAATCACATACAAATTGTTAGTAAACTCGAAACGCGCTCACGATCGAATGCGAAAAGAAAAACTCACACTAAGCACTGAGGTACATGCTAGGAAAGCGCGTTCCATCTTAAGCCGTATCTTAGCGAGATGCGGCCTAAGATGGAATTTTAATAAATTTCATCAGGCGAGATCGTGGTCAAGCGCTTGCCTATCGATAATAAAAAAAAAACAAAATCAAATGCCGCCAAAACGTCGTCAAACTTGTTCGCTCGAAAATATTGATTGTACCAGTTTGTCATTTTTATTGAGTGAATCTATTGAACGTTTGGAATCAAAGGGGACATTTAATATTATTACACAATAAAAATGTTACAATATTGTAAGTATATGGGGCACTTAAGGGATCTTTTCCAGCAAAACTTTATTAGGAAAGTTACTGAAGAAAGATTATATAGTTTCATGCAACTAATCAACACAAATAAATAAAAGAGAGAATGGAGTGTCTGTTTGTATTAAAATAACCGCTTTTTACCAAATACTATGGATGTATACACGGTAGTCGGTACATATACCAAAATAACATTTTTTACAATTTTTGTCCGTCTGTATTTGTTCCGAGTAAACACCAAAACGGTTGGACCGATTTTGAAGGGATTTTCACTGGCAGATAGCTGATTTAATGAGGAGTAACTTAGGCTTGTTTATATTTAAAAAATGATGTGGTGTCGCGGGACACCAGGTAGGAACGAACTTCCTTCGGCTAAACGGCACTACTCGCTTGTGTACGCGACTGTCGCGCCTGCGCACGTCTCATTTAACGCTTTTATTCCACGCATTTTTCTTACGGTTTTACTATCACATTTTTTTCAGTTCGGTCGCGCAGCAAAATCCCTATCCCCTCCAAGGCTGCCGTAAGGAACTTCGTTCCAATATTCATGCAAAATTTGAAGTAAATCCATGCAGTACTTTTTGAGTTTACCCCGGACATTCATACAGGGAAACAGACAAAAATTCTAAAAACTATATTTTTGGCTTCGATATCGATTGTAGTTCACGCCCCAGGTATTCTATTAAAAAAATATTCAATGTACAGTTTTGACTTTCCTACGATTTTATTATATGTATACATTAATTTCAAATTCTATTCGAGGTGCAAGGAAAATGATTATACGGGTATTCGGTTTTTATTATGATTGTTATGATTTTTAACTTCCCGCTACGTATGTAGATAAGGAAGTTATTGATTTTGCCTCGATTTTCGAAAATCGCGTTTTCACCAGATGTCCACGTTTTGAGGTCCTAGAAACCTTTCCGACTATTTTCACGATGACGTCAGTATGTCTGTACGTATGTATATATATGTTTGTGTGTGTGTGTGTATGGGTGTGTGTATGTAAACATCTCAGAGTGCTAAGTGTGAGTTTTTCTTTTCGCATTCGATCGTGAGCGCGTTTCGAGTTTACTAGGAATTTGTATGTGATTTGTACAGCGGCACCTAGTGGTAAACTGGTTTCTTACGTTTACCACTAGGTGGCGCTGTACAAATCACATACAAATTCCTAGTAAACTCCAAACGCGCTCACGATCGAATGCGAAAAGAAAAACTCACACTTAGCACTCAGAACTTTTGAACGGCTGGACCGATCGAAACGCGGATGATGGCATTCGATTGGATTCCACTCATCTTAGATTTCCTGAAAATTTTAACCAAGTAGGCCCAGAAGATTTTAAAAAAAATTTTGGCAAAACTGTATTTTTTAATATACCTTCCAGATTAATGTACCGATTGAGAAGAAAAACTAATCAGCTCTTTACCTCAAAATACTACGTCTAATGCATAAATTTCATCAAAATCGGTTTATCCGTTTGGGAGTTATCGTTGACGAAAAATTTTGAAAACAGTGTTTTTTCGACATAATTTCGAAATTTTTCAACCAATCATTTTTTGGTGCTCCACGATATTTTATTACTAAAAAACTACGTCAAATGCCGTTTTAAAAATCAAAATCGAATCTAATTTTGAAAAGTTACAGCTTTCCAAGTATTTAAAATTATCTTAATTTAGCGGGAAGTTTCAGGGATGGCCTCTAGGGTCAACCATTTACACATTTTTTTTATAGATAAAAATAAAAGTAAAAACTGTACAAAATTATCTTAACTCTTTTATTTTATTTATAACTAGCTGAGCCCGCGACTTCTTCCGCGTGGAAAAATTAAAAAAAAGTAGCCTAAGTTACTCTTATCACATCAGCTATCTGCCAGTAAAAGTCCCGTCAAAATCGGTCCAGCCGTTCCAAAGATTAGCCAGAACAAGCAGATAGACAGACAAAAATTGTAAAAAATGTTATTTTGGTATATGTTTAGTGTATTAAGCCATATGCCGCCGTGTTGTTTTTCGTCGTGTTGGTCCCGGCCTCCTTTGAAGAATAGGCCAACTGCCGTTCTGCCAGGCAGGTCGTAAAAAGCGACCGATTGGCTATCGAGTCACTACCATCGTGGCTACTAGGTGGTAGAGTTTTGCATTGTCTCGCCCGGGTCTAGTACCACCGCCTTACCTATTCCTGCTGCAATAGCGTTAGTGCTTGTTGCTGTCGTGTTCCGGTTTGGAGCGTAAGGTAGCCGGTAAACTTATGCATGTGGCATTCGACCTCGCCACAAGATAGCAACGCACCATTAACATCTTTGGTTGACTCTTTCCATCAGGAGACCCATTTGCTTGTTTGCTATCTTATGATATATAAAAAAAATGCATTTAGTACAAAGCGTTTATTTTAATATTACAAACAGACACTCCAATTTTATTTGTATAGATAATTAATAAAAATTATATATTTTTATAAATCACAATCAACAAGCACGCAGCTGTAAGCACAACAACAACAGGCAATTTTTTACACAATCTTAATTAGGTATCTTTATAGATGATGGTACGGAACCGTTCGTGCGCGAGTCTGGCTCGCTCTTGGCCGTTTTTTTATTCTATACATAAAAAAAAGTATCTTCACGCCCATATCCCCGAAGGGGTAGGCAGAGGTACAACAAGTGCACCCACGATTAGCCGAAGATACTTGGTCCCACAAATGTGATAGGTGGCAAGCCTATCGCCAACCGGGCACTTTCCAATCCCGGGCAACTTTATGTTTCTCAGAAAACTGAAAAACACTTTTTTGAAGTGAAAAATTCTTTAGGCGCGTTGAGCGTTTTGGTAGAGGGTAAAATCCTCGGTTCGCGTCACCGACATGCTAATGATAATAGTATATCTATAGCTATGGAGAGCCAGACTAGCGCACGCGCAGTAGCCTGTGTACACGTATACACTAATACATCGACTATTTCTGACTGTATTTTATTATTTAACCCATCATATGTAACTAATAAATAAAACATAAAAAATTTCATATAATTTTTGCATATAGTTTTAATTACTCTCAACTTAATAGTTCCGTTTTCACTTCTATCGGCAGTCCCACGACTGCTACTGTTTTTTTTTTTAATGTGCCCGACCCGGGAATCGAACCCGGGACCTCATGTGGTCAACGCCAACGCTGGACCACTAGACCACAGAGGCTTCTATACATCAAAGTCAGAATTCAGAAATATGTACGTATTTAACAGATCCACTAATTTACAGATGATGCTGTCGCTGTTATTCTTGGTGGCGCTGTCTTCAGCGACACCGGTTCACGAGAGACAATGTGGATATGAGGTGAGCATCCATATTAATAACTTGCTGTGCCTGCGATTTCGTCCGCGTGTTTTTTTTAAAGTAGCCTAAGTTACTCCTTATTACACAGCTATCTACCAGTGAAAGTCCCGTCAAAATCGGTCCAGCCGTTCCAGAGATTAGCTGGAACAAACAGACGGACAGACAGACAGACAAAAATCGTAAAAAGTGTTATTTTGGTATGTGTACCGTAAATACATTCATATCACAAAATAACTAGTTATTTTGTGTCCATATGTATTTAGTTAAAACCGGTTATTTTAATATTACAAACAGACACTGCAATTTTTTATTTGTATAGATGTATAGATTTCTTCAAGGGTTACGTTAGACTCAATCGGAACCTTACCTAAATTATAAAGCGTAAAAAAATAATAATTTTAAGTCGACAACATAGATCCACATAGACGACATAAAATATTTTTCCTATAATATAATCTACAAACTCCAGTAGGCCGCTACGACGGTCGAGTAATTACCCATTTAGCATCGTGGGATTCCTACTATTATAGCAGCAAAAGAAATACATAATTTGTGAAAATTTCAGCTTTCTCACGATTTATGAGATACAGCCTGTTTCCCTGGTACAGGTTTCCCTGAGAGACAAATTCAAAGAAATCAATATTCTAACTATTATATCCCAATATATATTTGAGAACTTGATGTACGTTCGTAAAAATATTTGCTTTTTTAAAAAAAATGGTGACGTACACTCACTTAATACAAGGAACAAAAACAATCTTGTTGTGCATGCATCTCGTCACCACAGAATAAGTAACTCTTTCATGGGGCAATGTATACGCTTTTACAATAAACTTCCCGAAACTATAAGAGATCTACCAGTCAATAAATTTAAAAAATGTGTTAAAACAAAACTGTGTAAAAAAGGATATTATAAAATCTCAGATTATTTAGAAGACAAAAAAGCCTGGGATTAATTGCTCCTCATACAGATCTCATATATATTTTTTGTAATATTGTGATAATGTTAAAAAATCAATGATATGAAAAAAAAGACAAGCCCGCTAAGTTTCTTCCGCCGGATCTTCTCAGTGTGTGGCCGCGTTTCCGATCCGGTAGTAGTTTTAAAAAAATATGTTGACGTGTCAAAATAACTTGTAAAAAGTTTTATTGAATAAAGTATTTCTGATTTCTGAGCCTGGTGACAGACAGGCAGACAGACAGCGGAGGCTGGGTAATAGTGCCCCTTTTTTACCTTTTAAGTACGAAAAAAAAACGAAAAATATATTTATATACATAGAATAATAACGCATAGAAACCGAGTCGACCCGCGCAATATTAAGCCATTTCAAAGAAGCCTGAAAAGGCCTCTTACGTTCGCCGGCCCCTCAGGCATGCGACACGTGCCACGCGGAGTACAGCTCTCGCAATTTCAAAAAATGTGAGTTACTGTGTGGTGAAATGCTGTCACCGTGCTTCACAAAAGCGTATTTAGGACTTGAAGATAACATTTCACCGATAAAAACTACTTGGCATCGGATATTTTTGCATAAAATCCAAACAAATAAATCATAAATATCTAAGTAGAACGATATTCAAAATGTTGCCAGCCAAAGGGAAAAATATTCTACCACGTATTTGTTTTTACCTATTTTCATTATAATTAATAATATGTGTATTCCTATTTTATGTGCGATATTACATAGCCTGGACTTTGCTTTTGCATAAAAAATAGTTTTTTAATGTTGAGACTCACTCATTATACTGGCACAAATATTACAAATCCGTCTGTCAGACCAATATTTATGAAGCATTTATTCGTATATAATGAGGACTTTTAGAAGACAAAAAAAAATGTTCCAACTAGCATTCTAGATGCCACAGTGACCATCAGAAAAAAACTCTGTCACTACCAAAGTCATTTTTTTTTTAATTTTCTTATTAAATAATATGCCATCGTACTGCATTATTTCGTATTGCTTAGTGTCAAGTAGTTTTATTAGCGATATTTTCGACTTTTATCCACGAAAACATGTAGGGTAACGTGCCCTAAAATCGATCTGCGCCTAATGTCGACCTCCTAATATGTTTATACTGATAATTAAGCTAATATTCCACATAACTTTTAAGAACGCGGGCAAGACTTCATACATCGTTTTTTAATTATTATCTTAAAGTTTAATGTGTTTCTTAAGATTCTATATCAATGCTTAATTTATCCGCATTTAATAAATATTTTTTAACTTGGGGAATAGTAGTTAAATAAAGTTGGAATTTAGGTAAGGTTAACGTAAGCAATCAGTTCTCTCCTTAGTAGTCTGTGGTTAGATATTTATCTTGTCATTGGGTGTCTTCAGTACAACAGCTGTTAATCTCAGAAATCTAAGTTAGGTTGACAGAATTCTGAGCTAAGTTTTTGCGAAGACACTTTATAGGTACTTAAAAGAACAAAAAATAAATTAGCTTTAACTATTCTTTAACACAAAAACAGGGAGAATTTTTATTTGATACTTATAATGAAAATTATAATATATAAACTTATTGCTGTTTTAATGAAAATGTAAATTTTAAAGTTTTATACAATGATAACACTTAAATTTGATGATAGAATTCAATCAAATTAAAGTCTCAATATTTTTTATATAGTTGTTCCTAGCGATATATTTTATTTAATTGATTTAACAATCGTAGAAAATTATTCTAGTTTTATTCTAGTAGTGAAAAATAAAACTTTGAATATCAAGTGCCTTTAAATTGTTTCCTTTCTTTGACTACAACTTAATAAAAATAAGTACCCTAAAATAGTCATATTGAAGTTTATTTGATATAGACAAAAAATAATTTATATAAATCATTTTATTTAAAAAAATATCACAATATTGAATATTTAATGCTCATTTCTCTTAATTTTGAGGACCAGCAAGTAACGATCTAATGTAATTTTTACATATCAATTTTTTTCTGCGTAGTTTTAAAGAGACTAAAATATCAATTTATTTCATTTATTTTATGTCTCAAAGAAAGAGACTCAATCATTAAAATTGGTGACCATTTAGATTTTTTCTTTGCAGTTTTTATCAAATTAAAAAGATCATTTAAATATATACCATAAAAAATTGAGGGCATATTATGTTTACAAAAGTTATTTAACAAAATTAAAGTAAATTTTAATGCAAAGTCAATACCTTATTTCAATTTCAAACATCCTTTACCGGCTAACATTAGAGAAAAATGGGGCTGAAATTAGGGAAACATTGACCGACAATAGAAAAGAAACCAGGATAGAGAGGGTCAATCATTTAAAACTTAACACGTTTACATATTTTTATTTCGTTGTTGAAATTAATTCGAAACATCAATAGTGTAAAATTTAAATATTGATTAACACGAAAAAGAAAATTAATATTTTCTTCCCTATAACGGTTTAAGCCTAATACGGTCCGAAAGTTACGTATTTGGTTGGCGGCCGAAATTTGGCTATTTTACCCTATAAATTTCTACATCACTGAGATTAATTTTAATTTTTAAAATTTTAAATAAATAATTTGATTATTAAGTATACATATTTTGGTGTCACAATTTGCACAAAAACGAAAAAATCCAAGGTGAAATAGCTTTGGAACGTAGAATTATAACACGTAGAAACCGAGTGGGCCGCGATGTTTTAAGCCATTTCAAAGTAGCCTTAAAAGGCTACGCATGCGCTTGCCGTCCGCTCAGAATCGCGATACAGGTCATATGAGTGCAGGTCTCGCAATTCGAAAAAAATATGACTTACTGTGTTGTTAAAGGCAAAAAAAGACAAATAAAATAAATGCTGAATTATCAAAAAGTACCCTCGAGCTAAATTATTTTCATAAGACTTAGTATAAATAACAGTTAAAGCAAATACAATAATTGATTTTCTTAACATTAAGGTCTAACTAAAAATATTGTGCGCAATTTTTTTTCCACAACTAGCAACTGTATAGTGATAAGTTATGTGTTTCAAATTATCTATTTTTAGTCGATTTACAGACAGAAAAACTATAAATTGTAAGTACTTACCTGTGAAATATTCACTTTTTTGTTTTTCTAAGGTGTTAGAACACTTCTTTATAATGCAATAAGTCATTTCGAATTATTTTTCGTGAACTGTGTCCGATATAACCTGATCTTATTAAGCATTGACAACTTGCAAAACGAATTGAGCCGTTTCTGGCTCAGTTTTATCTACTCGTTTTATGTGGTTTCTAGGCGTTATTATTCTAAGATCAGAACCAAAATAGTTGCGGACGCTAGGTGGTGCTCAAGTCGTGCACAGAGCCAATAGTAGCCAATATAGTACGTTTAGCTTAAAACATTTTAATTTTTTTAAGTTGATTTAAATAAATACTTGATTAAAAAGTATCTTATTAATTTTTACCTTAAAACGTTCGTCTATAACGTAAATATTGTTTCTACTTGCCCACCCATTTGCTAATTTTCAAGCTAGTTTAAGGTTTAGAATCATGGCAAGATTTGTATGAAAGTTAAAATAAAAAAGGTTCCAAGGTAATAGCTTTGAACAAACATACATACACATACACGCACACAGACATATACATAATAACACACAAGTATTTGCCAAGCAATGTATTTCAAACATTTGTATGATATAGGATAATATATTAGTAGATACATATCAATAAGGTTTTTTTTGTAAGAATTACTTCAATCACTGTTTTTATAACTTAAATAACGTAAATGTGCACTACAGCCGGGGAAGCCAGCGGACTGTAAATCTGGTACTTCTTTCTTCGATGCCCCACCAGCCGTAGTGCTTTGGTCGAGCCGAATCTGCCGGGGAAATAATTGAGACCACAACTTTTCTTTGCAAAGGTGCTTTATTGTAACGAAATAAAGCAATAAAGCTAGCACCGTTGCAAATATTTAACCTATTTTAAGGAGAGCCACTACTTGCCCTAACACTGCCCTACTCTAAAGCCGGTACCCTATAGATATATACTAAAGCCCAGGAACTTGTCTGGGAAACTTGTTGAGTCGTAACGAAATTGTAACTTTATCGGAACTGAACTGGAACGGAACTGATTGTATGGCCGCGCTCTCCGATATTTATAGTGCGCGGCCAGACGCGCGGCGGCAATCTTCAAAGAAAACCGGCGCCGGGTGCGGCGCCACAATGTCTAGGATTTGTTAAATCCTACTTTTCGCAATCTAATCTTAATAATTTTATCTTAGGTAGTTTCTTCTACCTCTAATTAACTAGTGTGGCCCTCTATCGAGTGCAACGGTACTACCCTTTTACAAATATATGCAAAACAAAGTATGTAATGCCCTAAGACCTACCGAAAACTAATTACAATGTGTTATTTCTTATTTACATACAAGGATCTAACATAAATAAACTTATACAATAACAAACAAGAGTGTTATATACATTGTACGTTCTCACAGGACCTCGGAAACTCTTACAATTACAGAGTTGTACGCCTTTTCAGGTCGTACTATCCTGTTCACTATCTTTATAGTACCGAAAAGTGTCTAAACATATGCCTAAGGCTTATACTTACATTATACATACTATTTACAATCATAAAACATTTGTTTACATAAAGAATTTTGCACTTTTCGGATTTTCGTAATAGCGAGTTCCCGCATATAAATACTATCTCGCAAGAGTCGACTCGTAATGTCGTCGACTGCGTGGAACTCGCTTTACTCGTAATATGCCTAATAGGCAAAGATCATAGCTACATAAAGCCTTATTATTTCTACACAACAAAGCTGTATGTAGGTCTTAGGGCGAATAAAAGGCGAAAACGAATATTATTTATTACAAAAAACTTACGAACTAAACGAAACATACATTCTATCCTGCCTTACTATCTATTTACATTAATATTTACAATAAAACATGTCTGTGCTGCACATTCTCCCGCCTATAACACGCAGTGTTATACTAAATATGGTGCAGCCAGACTAACTTCTTAACCGGTCTTCGCATGACTCCCGCAGCCGTACGTACGTCAGCCACTCGTACCACGCCGTCTGCTCCAGGGTGTACTGCCTCGATGATCCCCGTTGGCCACGTATTTCTTGGCAGCGCGCCGTCAGCGATGAGGACGATGTCGCCGACCCGCAGCTCTGCTCCTCTTCCGTGAGGCTCCCGCCGCTTTTGGAGTAGCGGAAGCGCTTCTCGTACCCAGCGTGACCAGAAGTGGTTGGCCAGCTGTTGTGAGTGCCGCCAGTGGCGGCGGCCGATGGTATCGCCTTCGGAGAACGCGCCCGGGACAGGCACGCGTGATGGTCCGCCCAGCAGGAAGTGATTGGGCGTCAGTGGTGCCGGGTCTTCTGGTGAAACCGACACGTGTGTGAGAGGTCGGCTGTTGAGCGTGTGTTCGACCTCTACCAGCAGTGTGTGCAGTACCTCTTCTGGTGGATGCCGCTGTTGCAGCACGGCGAACAGTGCAGCCTTGACAGAGCGCACCATGCGCTCCCATGCGCCTCCCATGAACGGCGCGCTCGGCGGGATGAACTTCCATTTGATTGAGTAGTTGGTTGCTGCTTCTTTAGTGGCGTCTAGTGCGGCGCGCCTCAGCTCTGCATCAGCGCCGCGCAGGTTGGTGCCGTTGTCGCTCCAAACCTCGGTGGGGCACCCGCGGCGCGACATCATGCGCCGCAGTGCCATTACTGCGGAGTCCGTAGTCAGGTTGGCGGCTATCTCCAGATGAACCGCCCTCGACGTAAGGCAGGTGAAAAGCGCCACGTATCTCTTCTCGTGGCGCCGCCCGATGGTCACGCTGTATGGCCCGAGAAAGTCCAGGCCCACGTAGGTGAAGGCTCGCTGATGGTGCGCGACCCGGGATTTCGGCAGATCGCCTGTAGGCGGCTGTGGCGGGATAGCGCTTCTTCTTCTGCAAAGCGCGCAGCTCTTTACTATGCCACGCACGGTGGGGCGAAGCCGTAAAACCCAAAATTTCTGTAATATTTCGCTCGTAGTTGCTTCCACCCCGCTATGGTGAAGACGCCGGTGTTCATGTTCTATGTAGAGGCGGGTGTATGGGTGACGGCCATCTAGTACGGCCGGTTCTCGTAAATCTTCACTTATCTCTTCTGCCGCCGCTATTCGTGACTTTATTTTCAAAATGCCTTCTTGATCGATGAACAATGATAACTGCTTCAACCGGCTGTCTCTTGCTATCGCGCTCCCGCTCGTAATAGCTTCTATTTCGCTAGCAAAACTTTCTTGCTGTGACGATTTTGTTAACAATTTCTCGGCGCTAATGATATCAGCGCCATCTAGCGGCAAGTAACGTCGTTTTTCTTCAGAACTTCGTGGCTTCTTAATTTTCTCTGTTTTCCTCGAGCTTTTCGTATACTTTTTTCCCCAATCTTCATCATTGAAGGCACTCGGAGCTGTGCGCTTACGCACACCGGCGACACATTTCTTATTTGGTCTGCAGAGCTCGATGAACTGCAGCACGCGCGCTGTTGCACGCACCAGTCGAAGCCACGATGAAAACCTTGATATTTCCGGTAGTGCTTCTGTAATACACACAATTTTTCTAACGTTATTTACAATATTTACACTATTTACAGCTGCCGACGGTTTTTCTTCGCCTGTTAATTCGCTACTGGTAGCGACATCTTGCGGCCACTTGTCCTCTTCTAAGTATAGGAAGGCCGGACCAACGAACCATCTATGTCGGTCTCCAAATTCTTCCGGGATATGGCGAGTAGCATCATCAGCTACATTGTCGCGAGACGGCACCCATCGCCACTCTGCGACCTTCGTAATATCTTCGATTTCAGCTACTCGATGGGCAACAAACGGCTTGAATGCTCGCGAGCCTGTGCGTAGCCACGATAGAACTGTGCGGCTGTCTGTCCAGTACACCCTGCGGCTTGGCTGATACTCGTACTCCTCCATGACGTGCTGAGCTAGGCGGGCACCTAGTAAAGCTGCTTGAATTTCTAACCTTGGTATGGAGGTAAACTTGAGCGGGCTGACTCTTCCTTTGGCTGCTGCTAGGCTGACGCTGACTTCGCCGTCCTCGTTGACTATGCGCCAGTAGACCGCCGCTGCATAGGCCGACTCACTGGCATCCGTAAAGATGTGCAGCTGCCGATCTCGCGCTCGCGCCAGGTTAGAGTGTGCGCGAGGTATTTCCAGATGTTCCATTCTTCTCACGTCTTGAAGCCAGCTTCTCCATGTCTCCTCTAAGTCCGCAGGTAAAGGCTCGTCCCATGGTAGTCCGATTCGCCACGTTTCTTGAAGTAAATGTTTCGCGTGAATAGTTACAGGTGTAATTAAACCTAAAGGATCGAAAATAGACATAGCTACCCGTAACGCGTGTCTCTTCGTAGGTGTTTTATTTTCATCGTACACCGCTTTAACATTGAAACCCAGCTTATCGTTGTGAGGTTTCCATTTTAATCCCAAAACCTTCTCGCTTTCTGTGCTTAGTTCCCAATCGCCGCCCAGAGATGGCGCTACTAGTAGCGTTTTAGCTACGGCCGAGTTGTTCGTTTTCCATCCGCGCAGCTGGAAATGCGCCTGTTGATGAATGAGGCTAACCTGCGAGGCTATTCTGATGGCATCTTCCTCATTATCGAAGCTCTGCAGGTAATCGTCCATGTAATGGTTTCTTACCACGGCTGTAGCGGCGTCGGGATAGAGGTGGGCGTACTCTTTTGCGTTCTTATTTTTTACGAAGATAGCGGTGCTTGGTGATGACGCAGCTCCAAATACGACGCTGGTCATCCGATACTCACGTGGCGAATCTTTTCTATCGCTTCCTCGCCATAGGAAACGTAATGCGTCCCGGTCTTGTTGTCGTACACGTATTTGCAGAAACATTTCTTTTATGTCTGCTGTCACGGCGATAGGCAGCTGTCGAAATCTCATTAGCACTCCGGGTAGGTTCTGCAGAAGGTCTGGACCAGCTAATAACATGTCGTTGAGACTTACTCCATTGACCCGCGCAGCTGCGTCGTACACTATGCGCGGCTTAGGTTTTGCAGGATTCACTACTGCAAAGTGAGGCAGGTACCAGCTGGATTGGCTAGGTGACTTGTTGGCAGGTTCGGCGTAACCACTATCAAATAAATGTTGTACCTGTTTCTCATATGCCTCCTTTAGCGCGGGGTCCTTGTCGAGACGTCTCTCTGTATTGTATAATCTTTTAATAGCCAGGCCGCGGCTATCAGGAAACTCGCGGCTATCTTCTTTCCATAATAGACCTGCCTCGTAGCGCCCGTCAGGTAAGCGCTTACACGTACTTTCTAAAATTTGCAGGGCTCGCTGCTCGTTCTGGTTGATAGGCTGGCGCGGAGTGATGCCGACACTGTCCAAATCGAAATAATTTCTTATTACCTTCTCTATATCTTCATCCTGTTCGGCATAGGCAGCTCTCTGCACTAGGTGGACTCGCTGCTTGTGGCGGTAGTCCACACCATGTAGCACCCAGCCAAGGTGCGTGAGCGATGCTACTGGTTGTCCACGTCTTCCGCTCTTCACAGCCCTCGTCACGATTAGGTGCCAGTTGTCCTGGCCGATGAGCACGGTTGGCACGGCGCGCTCCATGATGACATCTTCTATATCTTCCAGATGTCTGCAGTTGTTGACGATGGATCTACTAACAGACTGTGGCGATAGGTTAAGGTTACCTATAGTTCTTCCTATAACCCGATGTCGCTGATGGTGATGAAGGCCCTTGATGGTGACTGCGATGCGGCGCGACCTCTCTGCGTTGAGTCGCGTGCCGCCAACTGTTTCTATATGGAACGGCTCCACCGGTCCGCGAGCTCCTATTCGTGCAGCCACCTTCTCTTCTACCAGCGTGACTGTGGACCCTTCATCCAATAGTGCGTATGTGTTCACGCTGCCCCTGGAACCTGTCAGGACAATCGGTACAACTTTAAGGTAGGCGCGTGGCGCGCTTGACTGCGTTGACGTCACCACGGCGTCACTGTCTTCTGATTGATCTTCAGGTGTCTTCTTCGTATAATTGTTGCGGCTATTGTGTAGCCGCCGATGATGCGAGCTCTTACACCCGTCGATGCCGCACTGCCGAAACTTGCACTCGTGTTTTGGCTTTCGTTTTTGCAGACACCTGAAACATAAATTATTACGTTTTGCCATAGCCCACCTATCGTCAACACTAGCTTTCGTAAACTGTTCACATATAGAGCTAGTATGTGCATCTTGACATATCGCACATTTGTCTCTCTTCACTTGCGGTTCATATTTCTGTGTGTGTGTTCGCTGTGTTTTCTTAAAAACTTGCTGATTTTCTTTCGTAGGTTCATGTGGCACCAACGCAGCACACATCTCGGCTTCTTTCATTAAAAATTCACTAATCATTTGTAGATCGGGTTTTCTATCTTCCCGTCTTGCGTACTGGAACCAACTGTGCTGCAACGTATAATTAAACTTCGCTAATAAACTATTCACTGCCACCGTATCGTGTAGATAGCTCTCTCTGTTGAGAGCTCGAATCGTAGCGACGATATTGTTCACTTTACTGGCGAACACACACGTTTCCCGCGCACTTTCTTTCACTCGCGGCAATGACTTGATTTTTTCTAATTCGGCGTTCACTAGTGCGTCGGGCCGACCAAACTGTATTTCCAAATGGTCGACGATCTCACTTGGGTCGGTTTCCCCGTAAAACATGCAGGCGACGGCTTCTTTGGCGTTTCCACGTAAACATCTTCGAATTCTTGCCCGATTTTCCGCCTTGCTAAAATATTTCTCCGTATCTCGATACGCCGCTTTGAACTGCAACCATTTTTCACCAGCGCCATCGAAACTTGGTAACTCCATACTATAGCGCGGCGCCCCTCGCGATGCTTCTGCCAGGGCGGACGCGAGCGCGGTGATATCTGCGGCCTTCAATGCACCAGACTCTTGCTTCGGTGCCGTATTTTCAATAGGCGTCGAAATCTTCGCCTTCTCTGCGACGGACACATCATCTTCCGCCGGACGTACAGCGCGCGCTGAAATGCCCGCCGACTGCGCGGGCGACGTAGCTTGTGGCGCCTGGGCCACCTCTCGTGGTGCGGGCGACTCGTGGCCCGCCGAATCTTCTTGGTGCGGCGCGTGCGCCGCCTCTTCGTATTGCGGCCTAGGTGCCGCCTCTCGTAGTGGGTGTGGCACAAGTGCCACCGTACTGGTGATTGCCAGCGGCTCTGGTGCCGGCTGGCGATCCGTATGGGTTGGCCGAGCGGAGTCTATCCAATCTTCGACCCTCGTAATGGCAGTTGCTTGCCCTTCTTCATAAACAGCGCGCGCGAGTTCCGTTCGTAGGCGCGCCTCTTCTGCTCGTAAGCGCGCTTCTTCTAATTTGGCGCGTAGGTAAACGATACGCGGCGACTCGACTGCGGATGGTACCGGCTTTTCACTATTTGCAACGGTGCTCGTTGTGGTCTCGGTCGCCTCGGTGTTTTCTGTTGTAACGCTAGTCTCCGTAGCGGACGTGGTGGTACCGCTAGTCTCCTCCTCGCGACTAGCGGCCTCTTCTTCTCGGCGACTCGACGTACTCCTCGTCCCGATCGGCATGGCTCAGTGATCCGGCTCGAATGCGACCAGAAAATGTGCACTACAGCCGGGGGAGCCAGCGGACTGTAAATCTGGTACTTCTTTCTTCGATGCCCCACCAGCCGTAGTGCTTTGGTCGAGCCGAATCTGCCGGGGAAATAATTGAGACCACAACTTTTCTTTGCAAAGGCGCTTTATTGTAACGAAATAGCAATAAAGCTAGCACCGTTGCAAATATTTAACCTATTCTATGGAGAGCCACTACTTGCCCTAACACTGCCCTACTCTAAAACCGGTACCCTATAGATATATACTAAAGCCCAGGAACTTGTCTGGGAAACTTGTTGAGTTGTAACGAAATTTTAACTTTATCGGAACTGAACTGGAACGGAACTGATTGTATGGCCGCGCTCTCCGATATTTATAGTGCGCGGCCAGACGCGCGGCGGCAATCTTCAAAGAAAACCGGCGCCGGGTGTGGCGCCACAATGTCTAGGATTTGTTAAATCCTACTTTTCGCAATCTAATCTTAATAATTTTATCTTAGGTAGTTTCTTCTACCTCTAATTAACTAGTGTGGCCCTCTATCGAGTGCAACGGTACTACCCTTTTACAAATATATGCAAAACAAAGTATGTAATGCCCTAAGACCTACCGAAAACTAATTACAATGTGTTATTTCTTATTTACATACAAGGATCTAACATAAATAAACTTATACAATAACAAACAAGAGTGTTATATACATTGTACGTTCTCACAGGACCTCGGAAACTCTTACAATTACAGAGTTGTACGCCTTTTCAGGTCGTACTATCCTGTTCACTATCTTTATAGTACCGAAAAGTGTCTAAACATATGCCTAAGGCTTATACTTACATTATACATACTATTTACAATCATAAAACATTTGTTTACATAAAGAATTTTGCACTTTTCGGATTTTCGTAATAGCGAGTTCCCGCATATAAATACTATCTCGCAAGAGTCGACTCGTAATGTCGTCGACTGCGTGGAACTCGCTTTACTCGTAATATGCCTAATAGGCAAAGATCATAGCTACATAAAGCCTTATTATTTCTACACAACAAAGCTGTATGTAGGTCTTAGGGCGAATAAAAGGCGAAAACGAATATTATTTATTACAAAAAACTTACGAACTAAACGAAACATACATTCTATCCTGCCTTACTATCTATTTACATTAATATTTACAATAAAACATGTCTGTGCTGCACAGTAAATATACCATAATACCATATTTTTTATTTACGCTCGGTGCCGGTTGGTTACTGCTGTTTAATTACTGAAATTTAAAAAAAAAATCTTGAGAACCTCTAAAACATTTTCCTGTAATTCTACTCATTTTACCTCACCAGAATAAAAATTGTAAGTTCTAAATTTTCTATATGACTAATAATACTATTGGAAAGACAGACACTCTTTATTTCAGTGAGGTAAAAATATTTTAAATCACAAATAAAGCACAAAAACTAAAAAAATATAAGGTTAAATAGCTTTGGAATCATCTTGAGAACATCTAGAATATTTCCCGGCATTTAACATATTTTACCTAACCGAATAAAAAGTGTAAGTTTCAAGTTTATACTAAATGATTAATAATGTTATAGTATGAAAGATTATTCGTATACCGGTCAGGTAGATATATTTTAAATACCGTCTTGGGAAAATATTTATTTACTTGCAACACTATTCGAGTCTTTGGAGTCTTTGTGTGCGTGACGACGCAAGTGATTACACGAAGCTTACACGGACATTGACACGGTTTTGGCCTAAAATATGAACGAAGCGTTGAATGCAATTATCACTCTAAGCGTTATTACTCTATGTTTATATAACAATCGACGGTGTTTGTAATACGCATTCAAGTACATCATATCGATATTTCGACATATCGATAAACAAATATGATTAAATAATGATTGCCTAATACAAAACACTTGAATTTTTTTGTGTCAATTGATAAATTATCAGGGGTTTAGGCGAGTGATAGGTTGCAGATGGCGGCACTCTCTCACTATCGTTAAAAAACCGTATGTTTAAATTGTACAACGTGCCGCAAATCAATTGTCAAGCACGAAATGAGGGGATGCGTATGAGGATGAGAATGTATTTATGAGGAAGAGGATGCGAAAAGGAAGAGGAAGCGGTTGAGAAAGAGAAAGAATGAATTATAGAATACAGAGAAGAGAATAATAGTTCCGTGAATATAATTTTTGTTGGAAATTCAAATAAAACAAAAGGTCCCGGCCTCCTTTGAAGAATAGGCCAACTGCCGTTCTGCCAGGCAGGTCGTAAAAGGCGACCGATTGGCTAACGAGTCACTAACATCGTGGCTACTAGGTGGTAGAGTTCTGCATTGTCTCGCCCGGGTCTGGTACAACCGCCTTATCTATTCCTGCCGCAATAGCGTCAGTGCTTGTTGCTGTCGTGTTCCGGTTTGGAGGGTAAGGTAGCCGGTAAACTTATGCATGTGGCATTAGACCTCGCCACAAGATAGCAACGCACCATTAACATCTTTGGTGTCTATAGGCGATGGTTGACTCTTTCCATCAGGAGACCCATCTGCTTGTTTGCTATCTTATAATATAAAAAAAAACGCAGTTTTTTTTTAGCTAAAAGCTTAAAAGGCAAATCTCGAACAGCTACCATTTTACATATCAGATTATCCAACTCGCGACTTTTTCGTGATATTTATCCAATGGCTTGTGCACCGCTTGTACATGCCCAATGAAAATTCCTCTTGATATAAGAGGAAGCGAAAGCGGAAGAGGAATTATTTAACTTTCTTTTATGGGGAAGCGGTTACGGTTGAGGAACTCCAAAAAATGCCGAACTTTCGCTATAAGAGGATGCGGAAGAGGAATCCTCAACAACACTACATTTGACCGAGTAGTTGGCGAACGTAACAGCGAATCGATGGTGATCGGCTTCGATTCCCGACAGGGCCAAACATTTTTGTGATGAGCATACATGCTTGTATTTCTGGTTTTGGGTGTTTATTATGTACGTTACAGTATTTATATGTATGTATTAGTATCGTTGGCTAACACCCATAACCCATAACACAAGCAAATAAAATAATCGACAAATTACACAAATCGATCTAACCGCAAAGTAAGCATATTATTTGCTTTTGTTATTGGTGTTAGTCAACGATACTAATACATACATATAAATATTGTTACATAATAAACACCCATACCCAGAAATACAAACATCTATGCTCATCACACAAATGTTTGTCCCTGTCTGGAATCGAACCCGTGCTCCATCGATTTAAAGATAGATTCGCTAACCACTCTAACAACGGGGCGGTCAAATTGTCCAGCAGTATTATTATTAAAAAAAAGACGTGTGGCACTCGGAGACTGCCGCGGTAAAGCTATTGCATAGCATTTTTTATCAACTTATGCAATTACAATTATATATTTATTTTATTTATGCAGTATTTTTTTTCTTTGTTTATTCATATTTAAAACACTTTGTACACAAATTATACGAGTACAGATATTCACTGTTGTACGTAGATGATAAATACCTATACACCTATATACTTTCTCACATACAGCTGATTACGGTAGTTTTCCAAAACAACCAATGCCATCTAAAGGCGGGTTGCTGAACTAAAGAGACAAGCGTGATATTTCAAAAAGTCATTAAAAGTTCTGGTATTTATCGATAGATGGAAAAACTAAAAACTAAAAAGTATCACCGCTGTGCCGGTCGGAGAGGGGCGTGTTAGGTTTTCGTTACGGAATTTCTGGATTCGGTCTCCACGCTCAAGGCCCGCGATAGAAGCTATGCAATAGCTTAAAAATCATCTATCTTTTACGACTTTTTTAACTTCCCGCTACGTATGTAGATAAGGAAGTTGCTGATTTTGCCCCGATTTTCGAAAATCGATTTTTCATCAGATGTCCACGTTTTGAGGTCCTAGAAACCTTTTCACGGTGACATCAGTATGTATTTATGTATGTGTACTATTTTTGGCCTCCTGCTACGCGCTTCAGAGTGCTAAGTGTGAGTTTTTCTTTTCGCATTCGATCGTTAGCGCGTTTCGAGTTTACTAGGAATTTGTATGTGATTTGTAAAGCGCCACCTAATGGTAAACGTGAGAAACTAGTTTACCACTAGGTGGCGCTGTACAAATCACATACAAATTCCTAGTAAACTCCAAACGCGCTCACGATCGAATGCGAAAAGAAAAACTCGCACTTAGCACTCTGTTGCATTTCACAAAATTACTGTCATAGATTGCAAGAAAACGAGAGAAAATATATTACACTTAAAAACCTTACATCTAAATAAATGTATATTATTCTTTCCTTAATTATCTTCCAAACAGATATCCTAGCATATATAGATAGATATATTTGTTAGCTTTCAATTTAAACAACAATCGTGCACCCGAGTTACTAAGATGCGAATTCCCTTAGTCTTGTTGGTTGTCTGGCAGAAATCGCTCATAAGTGATAAGACCGCCATTTTGTATATCTTTCATGTTAGCATATTAATAATTAATGGTGGTTAATATAACGCATACCGTTATATTATAGCGCGCTATTTATACTCAAAGTATAGCGTGCGCTATTTAGATTCGCATTCGGCGCTATAACGTAACCACACGCTATATACCTAGCGGCTAGCGTAGGCCGTAGCTATAACATTATAACCTACGAAGATATGAACTACGCGATCTAACGAGTAACTTGCTAGAACGTTAGCGTTATAGCGCTCGGTCGTCGCTCGCTGTGAAGGGTTACTATATATATTGTTCCAGTTACATACATCACCTTTAATACACACATTTATGTATGAGTTACACGTTATAGCCTATAATGTAGCGCGCTAGAAAAATATAGTTTATAGTCTATAACGCGCTATCATAAAATAGTTGATTTAAACAATAGTAATATTAAGGCGAGGCATCGCGACAAACGGGAAAAAACTGGTTTGTTAAATCACGTTTTTTTGTATTGATTGTTAAATAACAATTTTACAAAAATTACACGATATACCTGAAGATATTATCTAAAGAATGTGCTAACTTATTACATGATAGAATGTACTTTACTCGATCATACAACATTCCGAAAACGGGCTAAAAAAATCTCTAAAACAAATAATTTGTTAATAAAATTTCTAATCTTCCACATGATTTTTATATGGTGATATTTAGTTGTAAATACAAAAAAGAATGTGCTAAATTTTAGTTTTCAGCTGTTGTCCTACATTCATTTATCCGAAAATCAACACGTTTCCCAGCGGTTTCAGAACATACCGCGCCACCGATTTTCTGTAGAACTGACGTGCGTCGAAATACCTCGCCTTAATGTACTGTTTTGATTTGAATGTGGTGTACATTAAAGAGTTATTATTATTACATCAACATTTTCTTTTCTAGAGCTGCACAGAATCTGAACCAGGAGTCCTGAATGTTCACATCGTTGCCCACACCCATGACGACGTTGGCTGGTTGAAGACCGTGGACCAATATTACTATGGAAGTAAGTGAACTCCTAATGCCCCGGTCACACTTTGATTAGAGTGAGTCAGGGACGTAGCTACCACCGTATCTGCCGTATCAATTATACGGGGCCACGGGGCCCCCTGGCCACGGGGCCCCCAGGTCATGGGGCCCCCTAAAATGTTTAATCAAAAATTAATAAAAACGTCCCAAATGGCAAAAGTCAAAAAAAGCATTTTTAAAAAAAAAGTTATGAGTGTATATTTAAATTGAATTGTTTGTAAAAATTTTGGAAAAAGTGACAAATAGATAATTATGACGAATATTTATTTTAATTTTATGTGAATTTTTTTTGAGAAATGTAATTTGAAAATGACGGGTAGAGCTTCATAAGGGCCCCAAAACAAATTTGGCGGCCCTTATGAAGCTACAAATACAAGTGTGGGGCCCCGCCACGCACGCTACGCCACTGGACAGAGTCAGTGTTTAATGCAGGTACCTATTAACCAAAAACACGTGTAGACAGCCGTTGAATGGTGCGAGTGATTAGTAATCAGCGTCTATAGACCCTCTCCCCCCTCACGTAACCCACCAAGTGGCCAAGCGGGATTGAGATATATTTGTTTGTTTACATGTGTGTGAGTGTGTGTGTGTGTATAATTATAATTATATTAACTGTACTTTTTTCAGGTAGAAACTCTATACAAAAAGCTGGTGTTCAGTACATCTTGGATTCGGTTATAAAAGAGCTATGGGAGGATCCTAAGAGAAGGTGAGTATACAATAGTTTCTACCAAGCCAGCCCCCCATTCAAGTAATTGAGTCGTTTAGGGTTCTCACACACATAAACACAATAGAACGTCGAACGTGCTATGACGTGGCATCATAATATGTAATGCCGGCGCCAGACAAAGCTTCAAACATTTGAACACTTCTTTGAAGACTGCAAACGTATTTGAATACATATTGTCAGGGCCGTCTATACTATGCTGGGGCCCTTGGGCACACAAGAATTCGGGGCCCTTTTGGAATGTAAAGAAAACAAATTATACAATAATTTTTTTCACTATGACCTGCTTTATTAATCCAATATCATAACACAATATGTCATTAATGATATTAGTATGTATGCTGTTTTTTATTGTGATTACGATAATAGTTTCTTTGGAGATTTCTGTTGAGCAAATTCTTCTATTAAATCCTCAAACTCAATTTTCTGAAGAATATAATTTTCTATGCTCATAATTGACAAATTACTTAGCCGTTTTTGTAACATTGTTGTTCGCAATTCATTTTTTATTCTCTTAAGCTGCGAAAATGCCCGACCATTTTATTTTGATGTTAAATGTGAGAGAAAATGTCGATCCTTCGGGGCCCTCTGAAGATGGGGGCCCTGGGCACTGGCCCCGAGCGCCCTTATGGTAAAGACGGTATTGCATATTGTCGCAACCTGCCCGACATGCTTTGCAAACATTTTACTTCACAGTATGCGGGCCATAGACTAGTATATACGGGCACATGACAAACAAGATGGACGTCGATTTTGTGAACGCGGTATGCCATTGATATAAAAAAACACAAGATACAAAGTGTTTTAAGAACGTCCTCTAAAAATGAACGCACAATTTTAAATTATGCGCTCATTTCAAATAGAATCGCGTCGGCCGCGTCAATGTCAATTTTATTTATTTTCGTACATTGCTTTGTAAAAACAACTATAAATCTTTCACTTAAGGTTGAATATGCAAAGACATATGTTTTTGCCATATCTATAATTACTTATGTGAAATTAGGGACAGTTTTGAGTGTCAGTTTTGTTCGGGGCTGTGCATCTAGGGATTTGTATATCAATGCGGTGTGCCTTTATTATTTAATTGTTTGTAAATGTGTTTATATATATGATTATTATTAGACTAGCTGTTGCACGCGACTTCGTCCGCGCGGACTTCGTTTACTCCGCACAGCTCCTCCCCCGTAGGTGATAGCGTGATAATATGTAGCCTACATGTTGACCCGACCTGTTAGTAATATTCATACAAAATTTGAAGTAAATCCTTGCAGTACTTTTTGAGTTTACCCCGGACATACATACAGACAAACAGACAAAAAGTCTAAAAACCATATTTTTGGCTTCGATATCGATTGTAGATCACGCCCCAAGTTCTTTTCAAAAAATATTCAATGTACAGTTTTGACTTTCCTACGATTTTATTATATGTATAGATAAGATAGTAAACAAGCAGATAGCTTACCAGATGGGAAGAGAAACTATGGCCTACAGACACCAAAGATGTTAATGGTGCGTTGCTAGCCATGTGGCGGTATGGCAATGCCACATGCATAAATCTACCGGCTACCATACCCTCAAAACCGGAACACGAAAAAACGTATTGAAGTTATTGCGGCAGGAATAGGTAAGTTGGTGGTACCAAATAATTGGACAAGACGTTGCGATACTTTACCACCTAGTACACACGATGGTAGTGACACGATGATGGGATGGTAGCCCACCAGTCTTTTAAGACCTGTCTGGCAGAACGGCGATTGATCTGTTCTTTAGAGAAGCTCGAAACAAATGCGGGAAAATATAAAATTGCTAGCTGCAGCCTGCAATCCGCTGATTTATAAAAATGTTGGTGAATCCCGCGGAATCCTCTAATTTTCCCGGGATAAAAAGTAACCTGTGTGCTATTCCAGGTTCATCTATCTGTGTCAAATTTCATCGGCTTAGTAGTTTTTGCGTGTTTGAGTATAAACATCCATCCATCCAAGATTTCGCATTTATAATATTAATATTGAATAATAAATGAATTATTATTAATTAATTAGTATTAATATTTTTATTATTATTATTAATTAATTAATAATAATAATAAAAATACTTCTTTGAAACGAAGTTCCTTATCGCGCGTTGCGAAAGGGAAGACGGAAAAAATTAAGACCAAAAGTTGTAACGACGCTTTTTGCTATAGTTGTAAGCTGTGCGCGTGTTTCTCTCTCATAAAAGTTGTAAGCCGTGCGGCGTGTGCGTGTTTCTCTGTCTCTCTCTGTGTGTGTCTCTCACTTCACTAATTAATCCTTCACTTCAAACGAATTGCTTCACTAATTAATCGAAAGGAATTTCGTTCCATCTAGGTGTCCCTTGAGACCTCTCAAGTTTTTTTAATTAATAAATATTCATAATAATTAATAAATAATATTAATTAATTGATATTAATAATTAATTAGTTAATATTATTATTAATTAATTGATTAATTAATCATATAGATTGATTTCGTGGATATTTTATTTCCAGATTCATCTATGTAGAGACAGCTTTCTTCTGGAAGTGGTGGACTCGTCAGGGTGATGATGTACAGCAGAAGGTCCACACGCTGGTGAGGCAGGGTCGCCTGCAGTTTGTGGGCGGGGCGTGGAGTATGAACGATGAAGCGGCCGCCCACTACCAGAGCATCATCGACCAGTTCTCTTGGGGACTGCGGTGAGTTGTAGTCGATAGTCAAAGCAAATTATTTGCTTGTTATGGTGGGTGTTAGTCAACGATACTAATATATATATATATATATATATATATATATATATATATATATATATATATATATATATATATATATATATATATATATATATATATATATATACCCATTTAATAATTTCCCCGTGTTGGTCCCGGACTCCTTTGAAGAATAGGCCAACTGCCGTTCTGCCAGGCAGGTCGTAAAAGGCGACCGATTGGCTACCTAGTTTCATAGTCTCCACCACCGTGGCTACTAGGTGGTAGAGTTCTGCATCGTCTTGCCCGGGTCTGGTACCACCGTTTTACCTATTCCTGCCGCAATAGCGTCAGTGCTTGTCATTGTCGTGTTCCGGTTTGGAGGGTAAGGTAGCCGGTAAACTTATGCATGTGGCATTAGTATCTCGCCACAAGATAGCAACGCACCATTAACATCTTTGGTGTCTATAGGCGATGGTTGACTCTTTCCATCAGGAGACCAACCTGCTTGTTTGCTATCTTATGACATAAAAAAACCCCGGACATACAAACATATATGCTCATCACACAAATGCATGTCCCCGTGGGGGATCCAACCCGAGTCCCGTCGGTTGCGTAGTCAGGGTCGCTAACCACTCGACCAACGGGGCGGCCAAAATTTGCTTATATTTTTTATTTACTCACTCTTTCAATCACGCACTCACTCATGCAATCACTCTCATGCAACCACTCACCCGTTTAATCACACACTCTCTTATTCAATCACTCTCAAGCAATCGCATAATTTTTTACTTATATTGTTTTATTTTTTTTTCTCAGGAAACTCAATGAAACCTTTGGAAAGTGTGGGATACCACGCGTGGGGTGGCAAATCGATCCCTTTGGACATTCTCGCGAATTCGCATCACTGTTGGCCGGGATGGGATATGATGGGTTGTTTTTGGGAAGAATCGATTACCAGGATAAAATGAATAGGAGGAGGACTAAATCTATGGAAATGCTGTGGAGAGGGGATGATGATTTAGGTATGTTATACAAAGTGCAGATTTTATATATACTGTTGCGAATAATCTAGAAACGTGAAGAGTTGGAGCGCTGGAGAGATCTAGAAATAAAAGAAAGAGATAGCTGCTTCTATTGATAAACAAATAGCCGACCGTTACCCGAATAGTTATGACGTAATTGACCTTATTGCTTAGGGCATAAGGGCAAAGCATGAAAATAGCGTGTACTAGGACTTGTTTACATTAACTTGTTTATGATTAGCCTTGGTTACGCGTAGATGATTCGGGAGTAATGTGGAACTTTACCCTGGGTATAAAAAGGGATGTGTTAACAAATAGAGAGCAGTTTTATACAGCGATCGAAAGCGGTACGTGCAACCAGTGTGAGGCGGCGTGACCAGTGTGTAGTACAGTGAATAAGAGAAGTGTTTTCGTTCAGCGTAGTCGGTTAAGTTTAGTGTTAGTACAGTGAGTGTTATTCAGTGTATTTACGTATTACATTGTTTTGTGTATTTGTGTTGTAAATACACGGTTCTATTATAAGTGGTGTTTGATCACACAATTACGAACCCGAAACACGTAACAATATATATATATATATATATATATATATATATATATATATATATATATATATATATATATATATATATATATATATATATATATATATATATATATATATATATCTTATATATATATATCTTGGAATCGGCTCCAACGATTTTCATAAAAGTCACAAATTAGGGGTTTTTCGGGTCAAGGAATCGATTTATCAAGGTTCCAGGTCCAAGAAAAGCTCGGTTCCCAAGATATGGGTATGTGAAAAACCAACCAACCAGATACTAGATTATAATATGTATAGATTATGGAAAGGGTCAACTATCGCCACATGTATATATATATTACCGATTATACATATATGTATATATATATATATATATATATATATATATATATATATATAATCGCCACATGTTTAAGTTTACTGGCTACCTTACCCTCCAAACCTGACCAGACACTGACAAGCACAATGCAGAACTCTACCACCTAGAAGCCACGATGATGGTGGGTGAGTGGTAAAAGTGATATTGTATTTTTAGTTTTTAACTGATAAGTACATTTTTTTTTTGTTTTCAGGCCAATCATCCGACATATTCACTGGAATAAACTACAATACATATTCTCCACCGCCCGGATTCTGTTTCGATGTGCTTTGTAATGATGAGCCAATTATCGATGACCCCTCATCTCCTATGTTCAATGTGGATAAAAAGGTAACTTTGATATAGTCGAACTGATTTTAAAAGAAAATATTTACTTAAGTACTATGCGTTCCAACTGAGAATAGGATCGCACTTGTTATAAACCTCATACCACAAGTGTGAATTTAGTAATGTCGGCATAAAAATATTTGTTAAAAAAATATTCTTTTTTTTTTTTTTGAAATATTGCTGATTTATTGAAAAACAAATAACGCTTTAATAATGTTATTTTCATCAATAACAATTAAGTAAAAACATCAGTCTAGCTGTTTATCTATCCATACTAATATTATAAATGCGAAAGTAACTCTGTCTGTCTGTCTGTCTGTCTGTCTGTCTGTCTGTTACGCTTTCACGCTTAAACCACTGAACCGATTTTGATGAAATTTGGCATAAACATAGATTAGACGTCGAGAAAGGACATAGGCTACTTTTTACCGCGGGAAAATATTTCGTTCCCACGGGAAATAAAATTAATCGAAAGAAAGCGTAACGTAGTGCACATTAACTAGGTGTCGCTGCACGACAATACATCGCGCTAACGTATTAAAACACATATAGATCTAATTAAATCGTTGAGTTTAGACTTATGTTTGTTATAGTTGTGATACGAGTATTTTAATGTTTGTTTGTTCATTGAATGCGCTAGCCGCTAATTCAAGTCGGATTGAAAAAATCGGTTGTCTGTAAAGTTGGTTTACAGACGATAGTTGAACGTGACAACGTCTAAAGCTCTCGCTTGTACTCCAAGCCTTAAACGGAACGCCTCAGAGCGAGGTAACGCCGCATGAGTCATGTTTTTTCGTGCGTGCAGCCAGCTCTATCGAATTATAAGACGTTGTCACGTCAAAAATTTTTGTGTGTATGATTAATGATAGCTAGGAAAGTTATAGGCTATCAAGCATTACGTTACAGTTATTCTTAGCGTAAAATGTTGATATTTGGTAAACTAAGTCGGAAGAAAAAGCGGTATCGAACGGCTGTATCCGCGTGTGCTGGCTGGCGTAATGCTTAAGTACACGTAAGTACAATGTACTACAAATATATTGGTTTTTAGTAGATGCACAAAAAAGTCCGCGACACAATATATCTATCTCTTATAACAACAACACAATAAGGAATTTTGAGTCGAAAAATTATAGAAAATTTTCTATAATTTTTAATAAGGTGAATTTTGAGCAGTAGAATTATTATACGCAGGCATATTAATCCTAACTAACGAAAAGTACTTCATCAACACGAAGATCTTAGGAAGACAAACTTTGGCTCTTATACCATGTTATTTGGATGCATAGTTTAAAAAAAAATGTAAAAGGAAAATAACTCAACAATAGTACCTAGGTATCGCCTCTGTGCTCTAGCGGTCCAGCGTTGGCGTTGACCACATGAGGTCCCGGGTTCGATTCCCGGGTCGGGCACAAAAAAAAGTGTTTTTTCAGTTTTCTAAGAAACACAAAGTTGCCCGGGATTGGAAAGTGCCCGGTTGGCGATAGGCTTGCCACCTATCACATTTGTGGGACCAAGTATCTTCGGCTAATCGTGGGTGCACATGTACCTCTGCCTACGCCTTCGGGGATATGGGCGTGAAGATACTTTTTATTAACTAGGTGTTTATCGAAAGGCTGTGCTAAACGCGATGCGCTACTCTGACCACCGAACGGGAACCGAACATTGTCGAGAAGAGCCGAACTGTGAGAGCGTTGGCTTTATTATACTTTTTAAGGTCCCATACTCAAAGTTTAAAACGGGACCCCATTACTAAGACACCACTGTCCGTCCGTGCGTTTGTACGTCTATCTATCTGTCCGTATACCTCATCATCACCAGGCTGTATAACCATGATAGTTGAAATTTTCACAGATGATGTAGGTGTTTATGTTGCCGCTATAATAACTAAAACTAAAAAAAAGAATAAAATAAATATTTAAGGGTGACCACCATACAAAAAACGTGTTTTTTTGCATAAACTCACTTTTGCATTTGCATTAAATCACTTTAAAAATAAATAATTAAAATAAAATAAATATTAAGAAGGCTCCCATTAAACAAACGTGATTGTTTGCCGTTTTTTTATAGATTATGGTACGGAACCCTTAAAGCGCGAGTTCGACTCGCAATTAGCCGGCTTTTTTAAGGTACATGAGTGGAATCATATACCTTTAATCTCTACGGCCCGCGCGAAGTAAACGTGTGACCGGCTCCTTTCGTAATAGACTTCTTTGATACGGAACGTTGGATTTTCCTTCTCTTTTGAATACTCTTATCTATTTTGTCTATTTTACGGTGTTGTTGAGGGATACATGATCGTTCGCTTTGGCTTGATATGTATCTAATTCGTTAGTAAGTAGGTGTAAGTACTGTATTTGTATAGCTACTTAATAAGGATTTGTAGTTACGATATTATTAAATCTTCCTTTAAATCTTCCCCATTGTGGAAAACTGTTTAATTCTTGAAGCTGTAGGTGTACCAACATGAGCAGTCATTTAGGTAGAGGAAGCACAATTTTCCAAACAAGATCATATTGATTGGTTAGTGGTTACTTAGGGAAAGTTCCTGAATTAGGCTACAAAAAAAATTACATAGGTAAACCTTCGTGAAATCGTAACCAACATTAAAGACTTGATATTTAAAGTGTACCCGGAATTCGGATATGATAGATTTACCAAAAAAAAATCAATTGATGTGTGTAAGGACAATTTTATCTTCGAGAAATGCAAGCGTATAACATTTTTTACAATTTTTGTCTGTTTGTCTGTCTGTCTGTTTCTTCCGGCTAATCTCTGGAACGACTGGACCGATTTTGACGGGACTTTCACTGGAAGATAGCTGATGTGATACCGAGTAACTAAGGCTATTTTTTTTTATTTTTCCACGCGGACGAAGTCGCGGGCTCAGCTAGTATATTATATTTTTTAAATAATATATTGATGAACAGCTAGAGTAATGTTTCTACTAATTACTCTATTCTACTAATACTAAAAAAATACATCTATCCATACTAATATTATAAATGCGAAAGTAACTCTGTCTGTCTGTCTGTCTGTTACGCTTTCACGGCCAAACCACTGAACCGATTTGGATAAAATTTGGTAAAAATATAGTTTGAGACCCAAGAAAGGACATAGGATAGTTATTATCCCGGAAATCCCACGGGAACGGGAACTATGCGGGTTTTTATTTTAGAATTTTTTCCACGCGAACGAAGTCGCGGGCACAGCTAGTATAATATATATATATATATATATATATATATATATATATATATATATATATATATATATATATATGTATATATATATGTATATATATATATATATATATATATATATATGTATATATATATATATACATATATATATATAGTGTGTGTGTGTGTGTATATGTATATATAATATAATCGACGGGGCTAATTTTGTTGTGATTTTTGTGGGTTTGGGTTGTGTTTGTCCAGAATATGCTAATAAGTATTAAAATATAATAATATTCATCACTAAAAAAATAGTAAAATATATCAATCTAGCCGTTCATATATGTATATGTATAAATGAAAGTCGTGTTAGTTACTTTACGCCTTATTTTAATAGATGATAACATGATCTGATGGGAATCTAAATATTTTTTTAGAATTGTTTGAATTTTTTTTGCACACCTTACTCATCACTTATGAAGTTTTTGCAAAATGCGGAGCAATATGTCATCCTGACAATTCTATTCTTAGTTGGGACGCATAGTAGAGTCATAAAGATAAGAGGTGAGCTTAAGAAGGTTTTTTTATATTATAAGATAGCAAACAAGCAGATGGGTCTCTTGATGGAAAGACTCAACCATCGCCTATAGACACCAAAGATGTTAATGGTGCGTTGCTATCTTGTGGCGAAGTCTAATGCCACATGCATAAGTTTACCGGCTACCTTACCCTTCAAACTGGAACACGATAGTGGCAAGCACTGACGCTATTGCGGCAGGAATAGGTAAGGCGGGGGTACCAGACCCGGGCGAGACAATGCAGAACTCTACCACCTAGTAGCCACGATGGTAGTGACTCGATAGCCAATCGGTCGCCTTTTAAGACCTGCCTGGCAGAACTGCAGTTGGCCTATTCTTCAAAGGAGCCCGGGACCAACACGGGGGAAATTCAGTGTTTGTGTCAGTTTTTTTTATCTATAGATTTTTTCCCAACAATAAAATGAATAACATTTAATGTATTTCCGATAACATCGTTTTTATATAATAAAAAACAAGAAAATGGCTCTCCTGATGAAACCATCGCCTATAGACACCAAAAATGTTTATGGTGCATTGCTATCCGTGTGGCGGGATGGCAATGCCACATGCATATTATCACTACCTTACCCTTCAAACCGGAACACGGCAGAAACATTGACGCTACGGTGGCAGGAATAGGCAAGGCGGTGGTACCAAATACCCGGACGACATGTGGAACTCTACCACCTAGTAGTCACTACCATCGTGGCTACTAGATGGTAGTGACCACCTAGTTGGCCGCTATCAATCCAATCGGTTGCCTCTTACGACTTGCCTGGTAGAATGGCAAGGCAAATGGTCTGAAGATATTAATGAATATGGAGGATGGAGAAGAATACCATATATATAATGTTTGTTTTTTTGTGATAACGTTCATTCATTAGTCTTATAATGGATTTATATAATGCCGGCTGCACTCACGAAAAATCATGACTCATTTCTCCCTCCATATTAAGAATAATCATGACGTGTCACGTTCCGCCTAGGCCGAGCGTGCAAGCGAAAGCGCGGAACAAGCGATAGAAAGGCACTATTTTGTTTTCTTATGACGTTATCACGTAAAATTATTGCCAATAAACCGGCTTTACAGATAACCAATTTTTAATTTTTTTTTTCAATTTTCAATTTTTAATTTCATTATTATTTTAAGATTATTTTAATGTGTTTTATGCATAAGGATTTATTTGTTTTTGTATATTTGAAAACAGCGCCATTTCTATAAAAATATTGGATTAGACGACATTTCTAATAATATTTAAAAATTGTCACAGTTTTCCAAATAACAAGAAAATTTTATACATTTAAACACGACTCCGAAAATTTTTTTCCGCCGTTTTAAATTTGTGCAACGTTAAATATGTAATGAAATTAAAAAAAACAGACTTTGCAATATCAGTTTACTGACTTCTACAGCTTCTACACCTCGTTCGTAAGGCGGTGGTACCTGACCCGGACGAGACAATGCAGAACTCTGCCACCTAGTAGCCAGGATAATAATGACTCGTATAGAAATTCATTCGCATTTTATGAAAAGCCTGGCAAAATGTTAGGTAGTCTAATCGTTAATATGGAATAAAAAACTAGAAGTTAGGGTACAGTTTGTTCATACACAAAAACATTTATCATTCATTCATTCGAAGGTGAACGATTTTCTCGAAATTTGTCGAAACATGTCCAAAGATTACATCACCAACAATATTTTAATCACCATGGGAGAAGACTTCCAATACCAAGACGCGGCCATGTGGTATAAGAATCTGGATAAATTAATAGAGTGAGTGCGACATGCGTATGTTATTTGTTTAATGCATGGGAAATAATCGCATGTTGCGGCATGTTGAGTGGATCATCTAAACTAATTATTACGAGGAAATATATAATACTAGTTGTTGCCCGCGATTTTGTCCGCGCGGACTTCGTTTACTCCGCACTGCTCCTCCCCCGTAGGTGATAGCGTGATAATATGTAGCCTATAAGTTGACCCGACCTGTTAGTAATATTCATGCAAGATTTGAAGTAAATCCATGCAGCACTTTATGAGTTTACTCCGGACATACAGAAAAACAGACAAAAATTCTAAAAACTATATTTTTGGCTTCGATATCGATTGTAGATCACGCCCCAAGTAATTCTTTATTAAAAATATTCCATGTACAGTTACTCCGGACATACAGAAAAACAGACAAAAATTCTAAAAACTATATTTTTGGCTTCGATATCGATTGTAGATCACGCCCCAAGTAATTCTTTATTAAAAATATTCCATGTACAGTTACTCCGGACATACAGAAAAACAGACAAAAATTCTAAAAACTATATTTTTGGCTTCGATATCGATTGTAGATCACGCCCCAAGTAATTCTTTATTAAAAATATTCCATGTACAGTTACTCCGGACATACAGAAAAACAGACAAAAATTCTAAAAACTATATTTTTGGCTTCGATATCGATTGTAGATCACGCCCCAAGTAATTCTTTATTAAAAATATTCCATGTACAGTTTTGACTTTCCTATGATTTTATTATATGTATGGATAGATGTTTGTTTGATTTTACTCAAAACTACTCGATCGATATTAATAATTTTATTTAAAATTTAAACCATTTAAAATTTCATTGCGGCAAAAATACATGTCTGCTCTATTTTCCGAGACCTTAATGCGCTACGTCCTGCACTAAACTAGGGTGCTGTTCTCTGCTTGCATTTATTTGTGATTATATATTCGAAGAACAACAAAAATATAACATCCGAGAAACGCATAACGTACGGCTCGCGTCCAATCTCAATCGTGTATATAGAGAATAGTGGGGGTGATAGAATCAAGCCTTGTGAAACACCAGTTATTGTTGTTCTAATCATATAGAGTAAATGATACAAAATGTTAATCACCAGTTCAATACGTAGTTGCGTAAGATTAACGTAAGGCCGTTTGGCTTTACTTCGACTTGTATACTAAGTTGTTAAGTACATTTAAACTCCAAACCTGGCTATAATAATGAAAGATGATTCTAAAGCTAAGGGATTACTTAAAATAGAATGCGAAAAACTAAAGTATTAGTGTTTCAAATGTGGTGATAAAGGATGTTTAGTGATTGTTGATATGATGAATGAGGAAAAATGAATATTTGTTTAGATGTATGGAGTTATCGAAAGCGTTAGAGAGAACAAAACATAGAAATTATAGAATTTTAGGAACGCTGAGGCTGTATTTAGTTCTGCTAGGGTCTGTGTCTATATGTTGTTGCCACCTTTTTTACGAGTTAAAATTACTGCTCATGCAAACAACATACAAAATTAAGATATATTTTTGTAGGTAGATGCATTTTTGACGAAGACTCGCGAGATGTCGTCAGTATACACTACCAATAACATCTTAGTCACGATGGGCGACGATTTTCATTATCAAGACGCAAATATGTGGTTCTCGAATCTTGATAAATTGATTATGTAAGTTTTATCATCTATACATAATAACGTTTGTCTTTAATTATTGTTCGCCATCTAATATAAGGATAATATTTTTATAACAAAAAAATCAAATGTCGTCGTACGCGTGGTTATACAATAAAATCAATTTATGTGAATTTGAAAAATATATATAAGACAGTTCTTGGAGTATATTCTATCTAATAAAAGAATTATGAAAATCAGAAATCAGAAATACTTCATTCAATAAAACTTTTTACAAGTTATTTTGACACGTCAACATATTTTTTTTAAAAACCACTACCGGATCGAAAACGCGGCCACACACTAAGAAGATCCGGCGGAAGAAGCTCGGCGGGCTTGTCTTTTTATTCATATCATCTATTTTTTATAATATCAAAATATTACGCCCCCACTGGCGCCCCCCCCCCCGCGCCCCCGGGCCCCCTCACACGGTGCGCGGCGCGCGCCACTCACTTCATCTCTTGATTTGACCGCTGACACTACGTTGCAATTGTCTGTACTTTTACCAGCGAAATATATAATACGAAATATGCAGTCCGCTTTCTCTAAATCAAGGAACCAACACGGGGTTACCTCTAAAACACCAGCAACCTCGCAGGACTAGATAGCTAACATCATATACAACAACGTTTGTTCTACGACTTTTAATAATTTGTTGGATTTTACTTTCATACAAAAATTAATATGAATTAAATTTTTCGCTTGAACGTTCTTAACTCTACGTGCATCGCAAAGATTAGGGTAGAAACAAAGCTGTGCGAATCACGGAGTGCGGGGTGGGGGCGGGGGGGCACGTGGCGCTCTCGCCTTTGCAATGTTTGTTGCAAGAGTATAAAGTGTTACTATTATTACTACTAGCAGCGCATCCGAATGAAGAGTTAGAAATGTCACGACACGACAATGAAAACTTAAAATATCATTTTTATTTAATGTATTGAGTTATGTCAAAAGTCATAGAACAAATGTTGTTATTTATAATGTTAGGTATTTATTTAGTCCTGCGAGGTTGCTGGTGTTTTAGGTGTAACCCTCTATACGCGTTGAACTGATAACTTCTTCAGTTTTTTTTGTCGGTTAAAAATCAGGGTATGAGTGTCGTTGCTGGCCGGCTGCAATAGCTGGTGATAATGAGGATCAACATATACAAGGTCATTCCAAAATAGATAAACAAACGTAGGTCACACTATAAGTTTTGCGTAACTTAAAAAACAACATGTTATAACCAAAGTATTATGTTTATTGCTTTTCAAAATAATCTCCTTTATATTTTAAATATTTTTTCATGCGATCGAACCATTTTTTAAAACTGGAGGACACAGATCTGAAGGCATGTTTTCTACGTGCTGATTGAACGCTATCACTGCCTCTTCGGAGCTGGTAAAAGTAAAACCTTTCATCAAATCTCTGATTTTGGGGAAAATACAGAAATCTGAAAAATAAAAATTGGGGAAAATACTCATCCTGCGCATAGCCCCGACCTAGCACCCTGTCTAGGTCGGGGCTATGCGCAGGATGAGTGACGAGATGTACTTTTTCGGAAGCTAAAATGACTTTGTTTTGTTGGCCGTGTGTGAAGAAGCGTTATCATGGTGTAGGAGAATGCGGCTTTTGGGTCGTTTTTCGCGAACTTTTTCTAACACCCTGGGTAAACAAACGGTAGAATACCACTTGGCATTAACACTCTTTTGATCTTCAAGTGGAATTGTACAGATGGGACCCGTAGCTGAGAAAAAAACGCGATCATTTTATTACCAACGTTTCTCGCCTGTCTCACTTTTGTTGGCCTGTTCTCATTTTCAAACACCCATTCACAAGATTGCTGTTTTTTTCGGGTTCAAAACAAATCGATGTTTCGTCTCCTGTGACAATGTCATAAACAGCATTCGAATGTTCGTGGTCGTACTTCAGTAGCATCGGTGAGCACCATTCCACGCGAGCTCGCTTCTGCTCAGCTGTCAGTTCATGAGGGATCCAACGACAACAAAATTTCCGAACTTTCAATTCTTTGTGTAAAATTTTCTGAGTTTGGCTTATACCAATCCCAAATAGTCCTCAAATTGTCTCATCGGTAATCCGGGGGTTTTCTTCAATTAACCGCTTAACATTATTTTCGTTGACGGCAGTTGAAGGCCGCCCTTCACGAAATTCGTCATGTGAAGAAACTCGACCTCTCTCAAATTCAGCAAACCATCGTCTCACGGTGCTCAAACAAGGTGTTTCTCTTCCAAAAGAATTTTGAAGACGAGCGACACAGTCTTGTGGAGAAAGAGAACTTTTAAAATCATAAAAAATCATCGCTCTAAAATCTTTTCGACTTAATTCCATTTTCGTTGCGTATTTTAACCCAGCATTCGGTACGTCTAACTAATGATATCCAGCTAAAAATAAACGTTATTTACGGGTGTAAAACTTATTGATTTGTACGAATAAAATTTCGTATACGAATAAAATTTCATATAAATTAAAAAGTTTTAAAATCTTGAATGACGTTTGATTTTAGCTGGATATCTTTGGTTAGACGTACCGAATGCTGTGTTAAATTATGTTCACTTATTTTGGAAAGACCTTATATAGAGGGACAGTTGTAAGTGTTCAACTGGAAATTAAATTTCAGAATCGCGCTGGCATAGGATAGACTTCGATATGAAGTTATGATAGATAGACAGTGGTGCCAGGAACAAACTATTTTTTGATTAATAACAAGCTGAATTTTTGTGAACAGCTTCGTTTTGACGAGACGCCCATTTTTTTATCTTCAAAAAATCTCGAAGCGGGTAACTAATAAAGATGAGCAAAAAAGAAAACTTTAGGGTGTCAGACTAAGAAAAGTTTCCACTTTACGCGTACGACAAAGTAACCCTTGAGTTATAATAATAATTAACAAGCTGTTCTGTGAAAATTAGGTTGTTTTAAAATTGATTAATATCAATTTAAAAACCTCATAATCTTTAGATTGGACTCGTTAGAAAAACCATCGTGTATGCATTCGACAAAAGTTTTTTCGTGTTTTTCATAAAATAATCAAGCGATTAAAGCAAAATAATATATATTTTTTTATATCATAAGATAGCAAACAAGCAGATGGGTCTCCTGTCCATCAGGAGACCCATCTGCTAAGAGTCAACCATCGCCTATAGACACCAAAGATGTTAATGGTGCGTTGCTATCTTGTGGCGAGGTCTAATGCCACATGCATAAGTTTACCGGCTACCTTACCCTCCAAACCGGAACACGACAGCGACAAGCACTGACGCTATTGTTATTAATTAATTATTTTTATTAATAAATATTTTTCCTTCACCAAATTAAAATGTTCGAAACCCCCTAACTTAGTTACCCGATTTGAGATTTTTCGAAGTTAGAAAAGATTTGTGTCTCTTCAAAACCAAGATGTTCCCAAAATTGCTTGTTATTAATCAAAAAGACGTGTGGCACTCGGAGACTGCCGCGGTAAAGCTATTACATAGCATTTTTTATCAACTTATGCAATTACAATTATATATTTATTTTGTTTATACAGTATTTTTTTTCTTTGTTTATTCATATTTAAAACATTTTGTACACAAATTATACGAGTACAGATATTCACTGTTGTACGTAGATCATAAATACCTATACACCTATATACTTTCTCACAAACAGCTGACTACGGTAGTTTTCCAATACAACCAATGCCACCTAAAAGCGGGTTGCTGAACTAAAGACACAAGCGTGATATTTCAAAAAGTCATTAAAAGTTCTGGTATTTATCGATAGATGGAAAAACTAAAAAGTATCACCGCTGTGCCGGTCGGAGTGGGGGGGTGTTAGGTTTTTTCGTTACGGAATTTCTGGATTCGGTCTCCACGCTCAAGGCCCGTGATAGAAGCTATGCAATAGCTTAAAAAAAGTTTGTTTCTGAGATTTATCTAATATAGAGGGACAGTTTAGAAATAAAGTTTCAGAATGGCGCTGGCATAGCATATGATATGAAGTTAGCTCTTGTAGACGGAGTGGTGTGCTGAGCTTAAGTAGTGAACAGTTAGTTACAATAAGTAGCGCTTTTAGGGCTTTTGTAACAGTTTATTAAAAATATATTTAAAATCGCTTTTACTGCTTTATTTCTAAAAATGTTTATACGACGGTGGCGCGACTACTATTGGACGCTTTTTTATGACAATTTTATGAAAACACGCATGGAATCTAGAGGTAAGACCCCTAGATTCCATGCTTGTTTTCATAAATTCGTCTACATAAAGGGTATTATTTTTTTTTTACACTATTTATCGTCGGCACTTGGTGAAACTCCATTTGTAGTTTTGCTAATACACTTGTACTGTTTCACAAATTACTTTAAATTTAATTAATATCACCAACCGGTTTCACCTTTTACGGCATCTTCAGGGCTATTATTTTGTTTTGGCAACATTTTTCATTTGTACGTCGCTGTTGTTGATTAACTCGGGCGCCTTCATCTTTTTGCATATTTGGCACATCTTCATTATTTCATGAGTGTTATCATGGATATCATAATTTTATAACCATTTTCTAATTGTATACGATTGTTATGACATGTTGCTTTGGTTTTTTGACGAATATAAGCGGATATTACAAAATTTATTCGATTATTTTTTTTACTTTATCATTTTTCGATTTCCAACTGAATATAAAGGCGTAAAAAGTCTAATAATCCAATTAAAAAGAGATGGCACTGTTTTCAATATTTAGCTGAATAAAAAATTTAACGAACCAAAATTTTAACAGATAAATGATTTTATAACATACGTGTTAGAACAATCTAAAAGTTATGCGACCAACAATGTGATGGTGACGATGGGTGGTGACTTTACCTACCAGGACGCCGCCATGTGGTATAAGAACTTGGATAAGTTAATTGAGTAAGTATTCTGTAGAATACTTGGTGTCCCCGAAAACTTTCTGCCATTTGAATTATTTGTAGTGAATATTTTGGTGGGATTGGGGTTGAATTGTGAAAATATGGATGAAAATATTAACAGTTTTCCATAATTCCATAAAAAAAGAACCTTACCAACTAGTTGACAGGATTATTTTTTATTGACGTTGTACAAACTTACCAACTAGTTGGTAGGATTCTTTTTTATTGACGTTATACAAACTTACAAACTAGTTGGTAGGATTCTTTTTTGTTGACGTTGTACAAACTTACCAACTAATTGGTAGGATTATTTTTCATTGACGTTGTACAAACTTACCAACTAGTTGGTAGGATTATTTTTCATTGACGTTGTACAAACTTACCAATTAGTTGGTAGGATTATTTTTTATTGACGTTGTACAAACTTACCAAATAATTGGTAGGATTATTTTTTATTGACGTTGTACAAACTTACCAACTAGTTGGTAGGATTATTTTTTATTGACGTTGTACAAACTTACCAATTAGTTGGTAGGATTATTTTCTTTGACGTTGTACAAACTTACCAATTAGTTGGTAGGATTATTTTTTATTGACGTTGTACAAACTTACCAATTAATTGGTAGGATTATTTTTTATTGACGTTGTACAAACTTACCAACTAGTTGGTAGGATTATTTTTTATTGACGTTGTACAAACTTACCAATTAGTTGGTAGGATTATTTTCTTTGACGTTGTACAAACTTACCAATTAGTTGGTAGGATTATTTTTTATTGACGTTGTACAAACTTACCAACTAGTTGGTAGGATTATTTTTTATTGACGTTGTACAAACTTACCAATTAATTGGTAGGATTCTTTTTTATTGACGTTGTACAAACTTACCAACTAGTTGGTAGGATTGTTTTTTATTGACGTTGTACAAACTTACCAATTAGTTGGTAGGATTATTTTATATTGGCATTGTACAAACTTACCAACTAGTTGGTAGGATTGTTTTTTATTGACGTTGTACAAACTTACCTACTAGTTGGTAGGATTTTTTTTTTTTGACGTTGTACAAGCCTATCTATCAACTAGTTGGTAGGATTCTTTTTGACGTTGTATAAACTTACCAACTAGTTGGTAGGCTTCTTTTTTATTGACGTTGTTCAAACTTACCAACTAGTTGGTAGGATTCTTTTTTATTGACGTTGTTCAAACTTACCAACTAGTTGGTAGGATTCTTTTTTATTGACGTTGTACAAAACTTACCAACTAGTTGGTAGGATTCTTTTTATTGACGTTGCACAAGCCTATCTATCAACTAGTTGGAAGGGTTCTTTTTGACATTATATAAACTTACCAACTAGTTGGTAGGCTTCTTTTTTTTATTGACGTTTTTTAAACTTACCAACTAGTTGGTAGGATTATTTTTCATTGACGTTGCACAACCCTATTAACTAGTTGGTAGGATTCTTTTTTATTGACGTTGCACCAGCCTACCAATTAGTTGGTAGGGTTATGCAACGTCTCGCCCCGTTTGGTACCACCTCCTTACCTATTCCTGTCCCTATCGCTTCGGTGCATATTTTTGTCATTTTCCAGTTTGGGGGTAAGGAATACGAATTTTATATGCATGCACGCATAAATTATTGATAAAAAAACGAATGTGCTTTAACTCACACGACTGAATTAAAACTTCTTTAGAGAGAGAAAGATAATGTGTGCTCGCACCTCTCTCTTGCACCTACAGTAATTTGTGAAACTTAACTCTTTCACTTTCTATATCTCCCTCTCAACTACCATTCGCTTCTCCCGATCACACTTTTCGTAACGCTCTCGTTACGCCAAGCATTAGCTCACTCCCCAAATCGATGTTGCATTAAAAAATTTCATATCCAAAATTTCGAGTATACCTTCGATCAAAAATAACATTCAGCGTTGACGACAAACTCAGCACAAGAAAATGACTTGAGAATAATAAATACTTTGTTTCTGTATTTATTATTCTCAAGCGATTTTCTTGTGCTGCAATGATCTAATAATAATCAACCTTATTTCTGTAAGTTATGGTATAGTTTCAACTGGCTCCGCTTTGCCGACGAGAGCTCGTTAATGTTTATTAGGCCCTTAGAAAATTCAACTTTAATTTCACAGATTTAAAGATTAATATCGCATGTCACAAGCTACTCATAAAATGTTTTCATGTGGTGACGCTTCCGTATATTGGCTGTGATTGGATGAAAAAAGACCACATATTTATTTATGTCCTTATTTCATTAGCCCTTAGTGGCAGCCTTAAAAATGTCTCTTGTTATTTTTGATTTAAGATTATTAATTATACAAGTGTTATTTTCGTCGCATATCCTTTAAAGGATCACACTGAGGCGGGTCTCGTCGGGCCGGGCTGCATTGCAAAAATCCGCCTAGATTGCTTCCATACATTTTATATGAAGTATTGGATACTACGGCGGACCGCATTAGGGCGGATTTTTTCCCCGTGGATTTAGTAAATACGACGCGCACCGCCTCGCCACGCCACAGTGTGCGATGGCACGTGGAATTGCGCGCCCGTGTTCCTCGGTGTTTTGAGTATTAATTTATAGAATCACGTAATTATGGACGAAAAATGATTAATAATTTTAGTTCAAGGCTACAAAGAGGTATTTGATTTTCCAGATCCACGTTATGATAATGTACAAATGGAATAACATTTAAAAAAATACGGAAATGCGATGCGCCCCGCCCTGCCCCGTTCTGTTATCCCAGTGTGCTCGACTCTTAAGGGAACTAGTAGGAAGAAGTGTGTAAATAATTAGTAACTAGCTGATATAGCTAGCTAGATGTATCACCCACAGATGGCGCTGTTATGAAAATTATATATATTTTTTTATTATCAAAGATTTTTATTCGAATTTTTTCGTATTTTTCGCCCAAAGTAGAAAACATAAACTTTAACTGGGTATTTTTTTAATTTTTTTTTTGGTTAAGTACTTGTTAAAGAGATCGAGCCACTCCAGGTAAAAACACCTTTTAGAAATAATATATATGATGATAATCCATACTCTATAAATTTGTCGCCTTTGTGATCTAGTAGACTGGTTTCGGTCTTGAGGTCTTTTGGAGGTCCCGGGTTCGATTTCCGGATCGGGCTAATCAAATTGTGTTTTTTTCATTTTTCTGATAAAAACAACGTCCGGGATTGAAAAGTGCCAGATTGGCGATAGACTGGCCACCTATTGGAGGCCATTTATAAATTACGTCAAACTAATTTCATAATTTTTGCTCCCTCCCCTGTCCTTGTCACAGCTGGTCACATATGTGTGACGTCACATATTTTACAATTTTACATTGGAACAATAATCTTATTCGATATTTTTTTATCTATACAGATGGCTTTTCAAATTTACCGTTGTAATACTTAACATAAAATATTATGTTTTAAAAAATATGTGATGTCACAGAATTTGGGACCTCACCCCACCCCTTGTCACACAATGTCATACTTCGTCGACTCCCTCATTCCCCCTTAACGTGTGACGTAATTTACGGATGGCCCCTTGTGGGATTAAGTATCTTATTTATTTGTTTATTTAATGCTTTATTGTACACAATTAAAAGAGAAGTAATACATAGAGACTATATCTTCGGCTAATCGTGGATGCGCTGGTTGTACCACTTCGGGGATTCGGGGTGAAGATATATTTTTTATTTTTTTAATAACAATAAAATATTTTCAGGTACGCTAATATGAAGTCGGCCAAAGACGGTTTGAATATTAAGTTGTTTTATTCGACGCCAGACTGCTATTTGAAAGCTGTTAAGGATGCCAAGTAAGTTTTCTGATATATATTATTAGAATAATAATAATCTTTATCTTATCATCAATTTGGCAAGGGTTGACATCTGAAAAATCTTTTGAGTGTAATGAACACTTGTGCAAGAAGGAAACACTCTTCCTTAACACTCTTATACTTAATATAATAATAATAATATAATATATATAATAATAATTCACGGGACAAATTACACTTACTGATCTAACCCCAAAGTAAGCAAATTATTTGCTTGTGTTATGGGTGTTAGTCAACGATACTAATACATAGAAATACATATATAAATACTAGAATATATATAATAAACACCCAAACCCGGAAATACAAACATTTATGCTCATCACACAAATGCTTGTCCCCGTCGGGGATCGAACCCGAGCCTCGTTGATTGCGTAGTCAGGATCTCTAACCACTCGACCAACGGGTCGGTCTCTAACCAATACATGGTTTAACAGTTTCAGTATTTAGGTATTTAGTGACATATTAAATGAAATAGATGAGAGAGACATACATGATATTATACACCCATGTACAGTTATTATTTTCTTAACGGATAAATTCAGTTGTCAAACTTAAGAGATTTTATTGTTTAGTTTATGGTCGAATTCCGGCCACAGGCGATCGCTAGTTTTGATAATTTGTTGTTTAAAAGTATATAACGTTTTTTGTTTCAATTATGGTCATAAAAATATTTTTTCTAGGCCGATTTTGCCCACGAAACAAGATGACTTCTTTCCGTACTCCAGCGATCCCACTGCATTCTGGACAGGATACTTTACATCTCGTCCCACAACTAAGTACTTCGAGAGACAAGCTAACAACTATTTGCAGGTGAATATATTCCACCCAAATATTTTTATGTAAAATGTTGCCAAGACTATTTGGCTCCCACTGTCCAAAGGTTATCAGATCGCTAGAACCAAGCTTCTAAAAGTCCTAGCTTGAAATGAAATATAATGAAAAGTATTTATTTACAGTAATATGTGTGTTACAATTTATTTAATTCTAGCGGCTATTCTACGGCTACGTGCTACGTATTGCCATTAATTGAATTCATTTGTTGCAAAAAATGTGATAAATGAAGAACCGCTCTACCGATTTTGTGCAAACTTCCTGTGGCACCGCTGATCCGTACCGCTAAGGGGACATTGTGATGGAACCAGCGGGCCAGCTGCTTGTCAGGTGACGTCATTACTGTGGAGGTTGATGACGTCACACAAAGACAAGGAAGGGAAAAGGAAGATCTTCCCAGCCAGGCAAGGTGTACTGCCTGGGGACCGAAGTCCTTTTGAGAAACGTTGAAACTTGTATATAGTGTTACAAGATAAATAACTGTGATATCGCGATTCAGGATTTTATTGTGAATTTTCTTTTTTTCCATTTGTTATTGATTTTTGTCCATTTTTATTATTTTTTCTTGTAGCGTGTGTGTTTTGTTTGAGCCGCTACATTTCCCATAAACCATCTACTAAATAGTCCGAAACAAAGCCTAAACATTTAGTATTATATATATACTAGCTGTGCCCGCGATTTCGTTCGCGTGGAAAAAATTCTAAAATAAAAACCCGCATAGTTCCCGTTCCCGTGGGATTTCCGGGATAAGAACTATCCTATGTCCTTTCTTGGGTCTCAAACTATATTTGTACCAAATTTTATCCAAATCGGTTCAGCGGTTTAGCCGTGAAAGCGTAACAGACAGACAGACAGAGTTACTTTCGCATTTATAATATTAGTATGGATATATATATATATATATATATATATATATATATATATATATATATATATATATATATATATATATATATATGTAGGAAGTGGGTCAGATATGATAAATAAAATGCGGATGTGGTAATATAACAACTCTTTATATTTTGTTCAACTTGTATCAAATAAATATCATAAAATCACTATTAAAGCTTTCCATCACTAAGACTAGTTCTGGTTTAACAATTCCAAGTAACTTAATTATTCCTTATTACAAGTAAGTCATAATTTAAGCAATAGATAGTTAATTATAAATTGTACTGCGACTAATTTATAGTTGACAATAATAATTAACTTGTTTGCACAAATTAATTATCCGAGAGTCAAGGATAAGCTACTAGCAAGATACAACAAGTGTACCGAGCCACGCCAGAGCCTAGACTGCCATATCGGCGGGCGCTCACAGCCTTTTATACAGGTAGCATAACAAGTTGAGTAGTAGGGATATCGAACGATGCGCTTGCCGGCCCAGGCCGTGCATTTGATGTTTACACTTTACAATATTCTTGCATTTGACGACGCGGACGCCGTCACGGCCATACTGACATGCACACGTCCTCGTGTGCGCATCTTTATACATCTGAGGACAAGGAACGCCTCGTTCATCCTGACATATCTTTTAGAAAACTAAACATAATCTTTTTTTTTTACAACTCTATAATTAGCGTAATCTTTTAGCGAAATGTTACAATATTTGCTGGTCCGGTAACCCCTTCAGCAACTACAACTATTAAACCTTTCTCGTCAGTTTTGAAACCGGAGACTGGATCCTACTAAGCTAGGAATCCTTCATCAATTAAAAAACCGGAGACTGGCTTGTACTAAGCTCCCTCTCATCAGTTAAAAACCGGAGACTGGAGTGTATTAAACTCCCTCTCATCAGTTAAAAACCGGAGACTGGAGTGCACTAAGCTCCCTCACATCAGTTAGAACCGGAGACTGGAGTTTACTAAGCTCCCTCTCATCAGTTCAAAACCGGAGACTGGAGTGTGCTAGGCCGTCATCTTCCTACATTTTTTTGTCAACCCTACATTTTTGTTAATTTACTTTATTTTTTTATTTTTCAATTGATTTCATAGTTTTATAAAACTCCCATTTCCTATAATAATAATTATTATTATTTTTGCTTTTTTTTTTACTTACATTTTTAGTGATATTTTTTTATCATCATTTTTACTACATTGTTTTTTTCGTTTACTTTATATCGTATTTTTTTGCTGATGATGCAGCCTTATGAACAGTGGCATTAGTTATTACAAGATTAGAGAATCTCCTTCGCAGGTAGTTCGAAGGTATTAAAAACTCTGACTGTTTAACTATTTACAATATACACTGCATTTCTATCAACTGTGTATGGACCAGTTTTATGAACAAGATCATTATCATGAGTATACGCCGTCACGTCATCCTTGTTATAATTTCCATATAGGTACCTCAAGAAACCCTACAGGAATATGGGGAACATCGCAGAGGCTATCATGGGCGCACTTGTTTTCTAAAATTGCGGTAACATTTATGGAGCCCTAATATTTTGAATCAAGTTTCGTTTAGTGTCGTTCTTCATTCCTAACAAAGACAATGTCATCTACACTAAAAGGTCTAAAATATATTTTTTTTAACTCTACTTAACCGTAAAATGTCCGATTGGGCTGATTTTTTTTTTCAAAGCTTGCAGATACTTTTGCGAGTTTTTGTTAGTTGCCGAATGTCAAACCTAATTTGTCAGAGAATTATACTGCGCTATCATTATTAAAGCCTACAAGAATCGCATCACATATTCGGACCGACTAGACTGTTAGCTCTATATGTGCCTGTCGCAAGAAGATGTAAATCTGTATTGTTTTCTTTTTTTAAATATTAGTTCGAGTTTAGTTGGTAATAAACTTTAAGATTGCTTAGTAACGATCTTCAAAGGGTCAACTAATTCGATTTCAGCTCGACGAATTTAAGCCCGACGGTTTTAATTCAATTGGTTGTCAATTGTTTTTAAAAATATCTACCAAGCGCTCTCTATCTTTACCTACAAGGTCAGTGTTTACCATACTCTCGCTAACAGATTTTAAAATTGAGCAGGATTGTGTTTAAGTATTGCTAAGCATTAACCTGTTGTCGCTTAGTTCCTATTCTAAATCGGTCCAAAATTTTGCGGCCTAACGAAACATCAGGCAGACTTATCAGGTCAAACGTGAACCTCCAAATTTAAATTTTGCCTTGTGGTTAAGCATTTGATTTGTTTAGTGGAAACTACATCAAAACAAGCGACTATTTAGAGATTCTTGTTCATAAAACCGTTCTCTTACAAAGGAATCACAACAGATTTGTTTGATATGGTTACATTCTAAACCAGACTCAAATATAAAAGATAATTAAATTCTACTTAGTGTAATACACCATGTAACGCTCTGGAACAGATGTTGACTGGTTTTCTATTTTTCGGAACTCGAAGTGGCAACTTCTTTCTTCTTGTAGCGCATCGGACGAATGGAAGCTATGTGGCGGGGCCGGGGTCACAACATACATAGCAGACCACTGGTGGTCGGCCACTGGACACGCCACCAGAGATAGTGGTAGATGACCTGCTTTCGCTGCAAGCAAAAATTATTTGAGATAAGTTTCTGTTTATCACGACAATCGTTGTCACGATGTTCAATTCTATCACAAAAATTTCTACTTCCTTGAAATGCAGTGGTGCTCTTAAATCGGTTCATATCTACGTCTAAAAGAATATAGTTTGCCAAGACAGCAGTTTGTGAAGTAGGTGACGGCATGACTCTTAAGTGAGTGAGTAGGTACAATTATTTTATCTACCCCGTCTAATTGTTTCTTTTCTATAATAATTTTACTTAAGGCACACCATCTAGTAAGGTACACCACAAAAATGCTATGAGACAGATGAAATGTCTTTGAAACGACAGAAGCATCTCATTAAAAACCAATCAGAGGCTGGTTCGTACGCTGGTGTTCTCCATATTTACGTACGATGCAGTCATGGACATTAAGAGCTGCAGACAGACGTCGCATTGATGCGTTTGAAATGTGGTGCTGGAGGAAAATGTTACGTATCCCTTGGACAGCACAAAGGACCAACGCCTTCATACTAAAACAACTTGGAGTAAAGACCAGACTGTCTGCTACGTGCCTTACTTCAGCCACATCTCTAGAAAGCAAGGAGACAATCTCGAAAAGCTATTCATGACCGGAAAAGTAGAAGACAAAAGACAACGTGGTCGTACTCCTATGCGATGGTCAGACCAGGTTTGCACCAATCTTATGTCTAAAATGTTTTATGATGCTCTGCACGCCGTTGAAGATAGAGTCCAATGGCATAATATTGTGCTATCAAGAACAATCTAATAAGGAGGTTACGACCCTCAGTAATGAAGAAGGAAATGGGAGTCTTATAAAACTATGAAAAGAAATCAATGGAAAAAAAATGTAAAAGAAGTAATTTAACAAAAAATTTAGGATTGACAAAAGATGCAGGATTGACAAAAGATGCAGGATTGACAAAAGATGCAGGATTGACAAAAGATGCAGGATTGACAAAAGATGCAGGATTAACAAAAGATGCAGGATTGACACAAAAAATGTAGGATTGACACAAAAAATGTAGGATTGACAAAAAATGTAGAAAGATTAGAGTCATTGAAGGGAGTGTCCGGTCCAATGACTCAGCTAAAGGGGTTCATTCCGGTCTAGCCTTTTGGCTACAGGGATTGCAACCCGGTCTAGCACTGTCAGCTAAAGGGATTTCCGGTCTAGCATTAGCTAAAGGGATTTCCGGTCTAGCATTAGCTACAGGGATTTCCGGTCTAGCACTGTCAGCTAAAGGGATTTCCGGTCTAGCATTAGCTATAGGGATTTCCGGTCTAGCACTGTTTGCTAAAGGGATTTCCGGTCTAGCACTCTCAGCTAAAGGGATCTCCGGTCTAGCATTAGCTACAGGGATTTCCGGTCTAGCACATTAGCTAAAGGGATTTCCGGCCTAGCACACTCCAGTCTCCGGTTTTAAACTGATGAGAGGGAGCTTAGTACACTCCAGTCTCCGGTTTTAACTGATGAGAGGGAGCTTAGTGCACTCCAGTCTCCGGTTATTAACTGATGAGAGGGAGCTTAATACGCTCCAGTCTCCGGTTTTTAACTGATGAGAGGGAGCTTAGTAAAATCCAGTCTCCGGTTTTTTTTAACTGATGAGAGGGATTCCTAGCTTAGTAGGATCCAGTCTCCGGTTTCAAAACTGACGAGAATAGTTTAATAGTTGTGGTTGCTGAAAGGGTTACCGGACCAGCACACTATTGTAACATTTCGCTAAAAGATTACGCTAATTATAGAGTTGTAAAAAAAAAAGGAGATTATGTTTAGTTTTCTAAAAGATATGTCAGGATGAACGAGGCGTTCCTTGTCCTCAGATGTATAAAGATGCGCACACGAGGACGTGTGCGTGTCAGTATGGCCGTGACGGCGTCCGCGTCGTCAAATGCAAGAATATTGTAAAGTGTAAACAACAAATGCACGGCCCGGGCCGGCAAGCGCGTCGTTCGATATCCCTACTACTCAACTTGTTTTGCTATCTGTATAAAAGGCTCGGAGCGCCCGCCGATAAGGCAGTCTAGGCTCTGGCGTGGCTCGGTACACTTGTTGTATCTTGCTAGTAGCTTATCCTTGACTCTCGGATAATTAATTTGTGCAAACAAGTTAATTATTATTGTCAACTATAAATTAGTCGCAGTACAATTTATAATTGACTATCTATTGCTTAAATTATGACTTATTTGTAATAGGGAATAATTAAGTTACTTGGAATTGTTAAACCAGAACTAGTCATTAGTGATGGAAAGCTTTAATAGTAATCTAATGTTATTCTGATCTAAATATAAAGAGTTGTTATATTACCACATCCGCATTTTATTTATCATATCTGACCCACTTCCTACATATATATATATATATATATATATATATATATATATATATATATATATATATATATATATATATATATATATATGTATATATGTATATGTATATAATGTGTGTGTGTGTGTTGCATCCGGTCATCAGACGGGAAACGGAAGGCGCGCCATACTTCACTTTATGCGTCTTGACAGTCGTAACGTCAGCTTATCGGTCCGTAATACGAACTAATATAAGCGATGTCGTGCGATAAGCGCGCAGTCTACGAGTGACGCTTGCCGCGATAACATTGACATCACGGAACTGTTACTCCGTTTCTTAATTATTATTTCCATGTCATTATAATCAACGAATAATTATAATCGTTATGATTAAAATAAAGTGTGTCACCATAACGAACCAGTGTTTCGTTTCCACGATACCCATTGTACGCCCGTATCATGTCAAGTGTAAACCAGGAGTCTGACAATCTTGTGGGTCGGCATTCTGACGCTCCTATATATAGATTTGGACACCATATTATAATGGTAGAATATGTTAGTAACTTAATTAAATTTTAACAACTTGTAACACCCATATTCTTGCAAATAAATATTTTCTTTCTTTCTTTCTAAAATTAATCGGAGATACAAGCATTTCTACCATTATATGGTGTGAAAATATTTACAAATTTTAAAATTACGATATATTCAATGTATTTTAATAATTTTTATAGGCATTAATTATTTACAAAGAAGGCTGGCCACAATGGCCTTTGTCTTGTCCGAGATCGTAATATACCTTAAAAAAATAGGTAATTTTTTTCAATATAAACTAACAATATAGCAATTGTCAAAAGATGTATCAGAAAAATGTAATACTTTTTTTTGTAAGTCTCCATAGTGAGCGGTTTGATGTAATTACAAAAAAAAAATCGGCCATGTTGAATATTCTTATTTTACAAATGGAGGATAGAAAAAGGAGGAACACCTCTGTGAATAGAAGTGTCCGTCAAAAAGCATCAAACAGTGGTATCGTCACCTCTGTAAAATAATTTTAAGAATGAAAATGGTAAAAGTAATTATATATTGCTATTTAATTAAATTTATCAAAATATAGAATATTTTAGCTCATTTGTCCATTAAGATACTATTGTGATAAATCTAAATACGACAAAACTGACAACTCGTATTGCAAAATGTCAGTAATTTATAAAAAGTCAAAATATTATTTTATTAATACTTCTTTAGAGACCTTTACAAATGAAACTTGTTTTTAAATAATAAAACAACAATTCTGTCATGAATTTGGTTTTATGACATAATATTCAATTTCCGAGTCCAAGCGATGTATGAAGCGTGGCCAGTGTTCTTTACACGTTACTATACATTTACATTGCTTTTAATAAATTGAAATTTTATCAAATTATTAAGAAACGTTCGTAACGTTTAATAAATGCGTATGATTTTGATGCTAAACATTAATAATTTTATCTCAAAGCTAAGTAGTTACATGATACCGCGAGTTAAAAGTGAACAGCGCCATCTATGATCATGATAGAGAGAACTTTGTAGTAGCAAGTTAATTTACTAAGTATCAAACACAAGTAACATTTAATTACCTTTGACAAAAGAAAGGTAAGGATTTGGCATTAATTTCCATAAACAATCAAAATTATAGCGCATTATAATAGTTTTTGGCGAATTCCGTGGGATCACCTAATTTTTACGGGATAAAATGTAGCCTATGTTCTATGCCAGGTCATCGTCTACCTGTGTGCCAAATTTCATTCAAATCCGTTCAGTAGTTTTTGCGTGATTGAGTAACAAACATCCATCCAAACATCCAAATTTTCGCATTTATAATATTAACATAGATTAATATAGATTTACTAAAACTCTTCTTTTCAGATGATGAAACACCTCCAAGTGTTGGCTGACTTGGATGGTCACAACAGATTTGTTATGAACGCGCTGAGGAGTGCCGTGGGTAATGTGAACGTCCATCCACACGCTAAATCCCTTACACAATATGCAGAAAACTGAGTGTCTATGGTCATGAAATAGTTCACACAAGAACATTGAAATATACGGACTGACTGATGAGTTACCTTCAATATTTAAGGACGTGATAATTGGCGATCATATATGATGAGAAAAAATAACATTAAAAAAATATTTCTTAGTAAACAGTATACCGAGAATCCTATATTTACATGCGCCATAGTTGGACACCGCGCGGACACACGTGTCGCGTGATGCAACAGGTAGTGAGGTTGAGGGGTGGCGGCGGCGTGTCCTTGATGTCGACTAGCGCGTACCGCGGCGTGCTTAGAGTATAATATCCACATTTCACTTATTTTTAGAGAAATATTTGTCAAAAATTAAGCCCCTAATTTTATTATTTCATTTTAACGAGAATCGAGTACCGAGTACTCTCCAGAAGTATTGAAAGTAACTTACCAGTCAGTCTGTATATTAATTTATGCATGTGGTATTACTATCTTGCCACTCGGATAGCAACGAACTACTCTACCTAACTATACACTTTCCTTCTTTCCGTCGCAATAGCGTCAATGTTTATCAATGTCGTGTTTCGGTTTTGGAGGGTAAGGTAGGCGATATTCTATACTATCCATCATCGGCACTTGGTGAAATCCCATTATTATTACGCGATTAAATGATCACTTGTACATTAATTTCAGTTTATAACATTATTTTCAACATATTCACATGGTTTTATTTTTTTCAGCACCTTCAGGATGTTAATAAACTTTATTGATTACTAGCTGCAGCTTGCAGCCAGCTGCATTATAAAAGATTTTGGTGAATCCCGCGGGATCACCTAACTTTTCCGGGATAAAAAATATCCTATGTGTTATTTTGGGTCTTCAGCTATCTACATACCAAATTTGATCGTAATCGGTTCAGTAGTATTTGCGTGAAAGAGTAATAAACATCTATACATACATACTTACAAACTTTCGCATTTATAATATTAGTAGGATTGTTGTAAGATGTAAACTAATATAAATATTGATTGTTATATAGTAAGTATATAAATCATATATATATATATATATATATATATATATATATATATATAATGCAATAATGCATAATATCATTCAAAAGTATTGTCAGCCTAAACGATTCTCCCCTAAGATGTGGGAAATTTTAATTTAAAATTGTACTAATTTAAGGCGAGGCACCGGAGACAAACGGAAAAAACTGGTTTGCTTAATCACATTTTTATGTATTACTTGTTAAATAACAATTTCACAAAAATTACACGGTATACCTGAAGATATTATCTAAGGAATGTGCTAACTCATTACATGATAGAATGTACTTTACTTGATCATATAAAATTCGGCTTTGTCTCCAGGAATGATGCAGCATCACGACGCGGTGACGGGCACGGAGAAGGCGCACGTCGCTCACGACTACGAGAGGATCCTCAACTCCGCCATCGACGATGCCAACAACGTCGTCGCCAAGCAAGCTTTCAAGTATGTACGCTAGCGGATTTTGGTACCACCTTATCTATTACTGGTACTTAAAAGAACAAAAGACTTGAGAGTTGTCAAGGGACACCCGGATGGAACGAAGTTCCTTTTATTATAATTACAAAAAACCTGTATACACTCAACAAAAATAATCGTCGCGACACCACACTGTTCAATGCGAAATAGAAATGAAAATATCTGGCTTGCTTTCTATAAGAGAGAGATAGAGAGACAGACAGAGAAACATCCGCACGCCGCACAGCTTACAATAGCTTACTATAGCAAAAAGTGTCGTGACAACTTTTCGTAAGAATTTTTTCCGTCTCTTCGTCCGTCGATAGCGTGATAATATGTAGCTATATGTAAACCCGACCTGTCAGTAATATTCATGCAAAATTTGAAGTAAATCCATGCAGTACTTTTTGAGTTTACCCCGGACATACATACAGACAAACGGACAAAAATTCTAAAAACTATATTTTTGGCTTCGATATCGATTGTAGATCACGCCCCAAGTATTCTTTTAAAAAAATATTCAATGTACAGTTTTGACTTTCCTACGAATTTATTATATGTATAGATAATCACCCCATCCCTAAAACCAGTTGCCACCAATATGCTACATAGATAACGGGGTTTAGTTATACTGTTATAACTCCGGCCTACACTAGCCACTAGGTATATACCGTGGCGTTATTTTATAAGTAAGTATCTTCACGCCCATATCCCCGAAGGGGTAGGCAGAGGTACAACAAGTGCACCCACGATTAGCCGAAGATACTTGGTCCCACAATGTGATAGGTGGCAAGCCTATCGCCAACCGGGCACTTTCCAATTCCGGGCAACTTTGTGTTTCTTAGAAAACTGAAAAAAAACGCTTTTTTATGTGCCCGACCCGGGAATCGAACCCGGGACCTCATGTAGTCTACGCCAACGCTGGACCACTAGACCACAGAGGCGATTTTATAACGCTGAATATGAACCTAAATAGCGTACTCTATGCGTTGAGTATACATAGCGTGCTATAATTTAACGCTATACATATTGTACAATATCGGTACGAGATGCTTACCAACTAGTCTTGGGTAGTTCGCAAGCGACCTAGGTGGGAAGAGCGCTCTTTTAGGTGAACTATGCGAACTAGTTCATTGAAAATCCCGCTCTTAGTTCTTTTTATATTTCTGTTAGCGTCTACTTTACTAGACAGTGGCACTATGTGACCAACCGAGTTATTTACTTTTACTGTGCGCGCCTTGATATTTCGATAATCGATATCGATACTAAACAACTTCAAATCCCCATGGTTAAAATTTTATCAAATCATATGAAATCATAACAATCATCAACTGAAGTATTGCTGGCTAATTATCAAACAGAATACTAATACTATTTATGTCTTATTTTACGGTAAGTTTAATTAAAATTAAAAAAAATCTCTTCTATTCCCATTTATTGTTACAAATAATTGATTATTATTATTATATATCACGTTAATTATGACTAATTATTAATATAAATCATTTTATTTTTTCGTTTTTATTTCGATAAAAGATTTTATGTGCCATAACAAAAAAGTCAACTTTAATTGTAAAAATGCATACTTTTTAAGTATTCTAATATAATTACACATTATACTAGGAACTAGCCTAGCTGTTGACTAATCATTAATATAAATGATTTTATTTTTCATTATTTAAATAAAAAATCTCATATTACATAAATGGACGTGTAAAATTTTCATGTAATACTTTGTATTTTTTAAATAACAATAAACAAAACTTACAATAATCATAACTATATATTTTCTTTATTTATTGTTCTTAATAAATTATTTCAAAAAAAGAACTAATGAACTAATAGAACGAACTAGTTCATCCTTGGGTTTTGAACTAAATTGAGCGCTTTCTGTAGTGACCGGTTAGGCCCAAGCCTATTACCAACCCTAGTGATAACTATCGAAACACTGATACTTCAGAGCGAGACAAATTTATTAAATCAAATCAAAACCTTATACATTTACAAATAACTAAACCACAGCGTGATTTAAAATACTAGTTACGCCATCTATTAGGCACGAATGAAAACAATTTAATATTTGTTACTATTAAATAACCTATTCTTAACACATATATTAACCACCATTATCGGAAAACAATAGGTACATGCTACGCAAACAATGATGCCATAATGTACCTATACAATAAATAACAGCAAGGTCGTAAAAATGTCTGGTATCAACAGGCAGTGGTTATCTCTTGCCATATGCGTACCACGTGTTGGTTCCAAACTCCTTTGAAGATTAGACCAACTGCCGTGCTGCCAGGCAGGTCGTAAAAGGCGACCGATTGGCTATGCGAGTCACTACCATCCTGGCTACTAGGTGGTAGAGTTCTGCATTGTCTCGCCCGGGTCTGGTACCACCGCCTTACCTATTCCTGCCGCAATAGCGTCAGTGCTTGTCGCTGTCGTGTTCCGGTTTGGAGGGTAAGGTAGCCGGTAAACTTATGCATGTGAGAGACCTCGCCATAAGATTATAGCAATGCACCATTAACATCTATGGTGTCTATAGGCGATGGTTGACTCTTTCCATCAGGAGACCTTACTTATGACTTATGATATAAAAAAATCTATGTAATAGAACAACTTAGTAGGTACATTTCTAGACCACACACCAAAAAAAACTAAAAAAAAACTCAAACGTTAGGGCACCAGATATTTTTTTCGATTTTATAATTTTGACGCATCCTGTATATTCTATTTACTAGACATTGTCATTTCGTTGCAATTAATTCTATAACAATCTAGTATTACGACGGCTCATTCATGAATGTGATTGTAATTCTTTCGTTTATAATCGAGTACTACGCCGACCTAAACAATGTTATGGTAAATTATAACGTATCGTGAGTGACGTAGCGGCGATTTGAAATAGTAAAAAATGATGTGGTGTCGCGGGACACCAGGTAGGAAGGAACTTCCTTCGGCTAAATTGTTGCAAAGGATGTTTCAAATTTTATATTTTAGTAGCCGCAGCCTGGTGCATTATAAAAGTTTTTGGTGAATCCCGCGGGAACAACTCATTTTTTTCCTTAGTCTTATTCTGTTTCAAATCATCACCTACCTGTGTGTCAAATTCTATTAAAATTCGATTTTTGAATGAAATTTGATTAATTGAGTAACAAATATCCATCGAATATTTAAACTTTCCCATTTATCCCGATACAGGGTGTCCCAGAAATCAACGTCAAGCCGAAAACAGTTGACTTGCCAAGGAATGGTGGTTCTCAAAAAATATGGAAAAAAATTTTTACCTGCTCCTTAAAAATTATAGCCATTTAAAAAAAGTGAAAATCAGCACTTTATGATTTTTCAAGTACTATGACTACAAAATGTTTACTTAGCTTAATTATTTGGGGGGGGGGGGATTTGTTACTGAATAATGCTAGTATAAATTACAATTCAAAATTTGAACGCAACTATCTTGGTTTCTGAGGAAATATCTATAATTTGCCCAAACATGTATTCAATAGTCAAAATTATTACATTATTCAACTTTGACTGGTGTGCTGAAACAAAAATGTACTACGCTATTTCAGCACGTGGCTTTAAAAGATTTTTTTTTATATCATAAGATAACAAACAAGCAGATGGGTCTCCTGATGGAAAGAGTCAACCATCGCCTATAGACACCAAAGATGTTAATGGTGCGTTGCTGTCTTGTGGCGAGGTCTAATGCCATATGCGTAAGTTTAAGATGGCGTATTTAGTGGGTTTTCTACAATGCTAACAACAAATTTGTTTGAAATATTATTGCAATAGTGTAAGGCGTGTATAAAATAAAATCCTATTTTGATTATATTGTTTCATAATTATGCTGCATTTTTTGGAACACCCGGTATAAATCTGTAAAAGAAATATCTTCCTCATTATTGTTTTTTTTTTTCAGTAAATTCCTACAAGGTGACGCTCTTATACCTCCGATATTCGACTACCAGAGATGTCGTCTGAACGAATCCAGTTGCGATGTCTCCGAACAAAGCGAACAGTTCGTGGTAAGTATGTGTTTTTTTTATACCGGGTTCGATTCCCGGACGGGCAAATCAAAAAAATTTCATTTATCTGATAAAAACAACGTTGCCCGGGTTTGGAAAGTGCCCGGTTGGCGATAGGCTTGCCACCTATCACATTGTGGGACCAAGTATCTTCGGCTAATCTTGGATGCACTAGAAGTACTCTATCTTTTACGGGATATTGGCTTGAAGATACTTTTTTTTGTATTTAAACTTTACGAGCTGTGCCTGCAACTTCGTCCGAAAAAAATTCTAAAATATATGTCCCGGGGTTGTACCCGCATAGTTCACATTCCCGTGGGATTTCCGGGATAAAAATGATCCTATGTCCTTTCTCGGATCTCAAACTATCTTCATTTCAAATTTCATCCAAATCGGTTCAGGAGTTTAGGCGTGAAGTGGAGACAGAGTTACTTTCGCATATTTTATAATTTTAATATGGATTATACACAAATGCGATAGGCTTGTGTCGACTAAGAATGAATCGAATATATTGTTACGTACCTCGGGTTCGTAATTGTAAGAAAACACCACTTATATTAAATCTGTGTATTTAAACAACACAACACAATGTAATACTAAAATACACTTTACACCCTAGTCACTCGCTGTACTATCACTGAACTTAGAACACTGCACAATAAAATACTTCTCGCTTCGCATTGGTCACTTGATGTATCGCTCTCGATCGCTTGATAAAAACTGCCTCGTGTTTGTCAACACCTCTCTATTTATAGGCATGGTAAAGTCCTAGCTGGATCCAGAAAAATCTAAATGTATCGGGAAACGATGAATTACTTCTTATCGTAAACATGTTATGAGTCATAAATCCTAGTACACGCTACTTTCAACCTTATGCCATATCCCACAAAGTCCATTATGGCATAGCCCAGGTCAACTATTTGTTTGTCAATAGGAGTAACTATCGCTTTCTTTTATTTGTAGATAGTTAGCGCGCGCGCTCCAACTCTACACGCTTCTAGATTATTCGTAACAATATTATAATTATTATTGATTAATTACGATATTGAGATAACAAAATACTTAAATATTAGTTATAAAATATAAAGATTTATAATGTTTTTAGGATATTACTTCAATAAAAATAGACGTTAAGTCACGTGACACTGAAAGCAAATATGGAAGTGTTACGTCACGCCGTGGTAAAACGTCACATTGTTTTTGATATTGTCATAGAAACCACAGAGTATGTAATTTAGATAATACCACGGCGTGACGTCATTAGAACAATCCAGAGCGTTTTCGAGGCAAATAAATTGAAAACGCGAGATTTGAAGTTATACTTCTTTTGGCGCGTTTGGGAAAAAGAATGAGAGTAAATTTTTGCGATGCGCGTGCACATGTCACGAAAAACCAACACCATGAACTTAGCTAGCCAACAATTTAGTTTTTCAAAAATATTTGTCCATTTTTTAATCGTGTGCAAATAATTATTTTATGATATTCAAATAAAATTTATTGAACTAGGTAATGCGTTAAATATAATTTTCTTTCAATGTATTAAATACGTTTTTTTTTTTCAATTATTACTGTCGTTTTTCTACAAACATCTACAAACATTGGATAAAGCGAAGGATAATATATTTATAAAGATTTTTGTGATTAATTATTATAAATGTATAGAGTAAATTTTAGATAGCAACGCACCATTAACATCTTTGGTGTCTATAGGCGATGGTTGACTCTTTCCATCAGGAGACTCATCTGCTTGTTTGCTATCTTATACTATATAAGAAGAGTCTAACTTCTTACGTGCATACACGTTTTTTTAAATATAAACGTACAATATTAAAAAAATGTTTTTATAATAAGATTTGCTTTTGTTTGCTATCTTGATATAAAAAAATCAAATTTTGTCAAGAAGCCTATAATTATCCATTACAAACTCTTCTTTTTTTAAATTTTACTACTAGTAGAAGAAATTTCAAAAAAAGAACATTATTTTCAAAATTTTAAATGTCCTCTTTGGTCGGAGCCACACATAACCGCCATTTTGTTTAATTTTTTCAGGTAACGGTTTACAATCCTTTGGGATTTATGGTCAAAGAGCCATTAAGGATCCCAGTTCTGGAGGGCTCTTACAAAGTGGTAGCGCCGAATGGTAAGTCATTTTCAACGGACGAAAACACGGAGGTTATCAGTTTGACATGTATTTATGTAATATTGTTGAAGTTGGATAACATTTAAGTACTAGATGAAAACCCGGCGTCGCTCGGAAGTCTCGTAATACGCCATCTTATATACCAACTCAAATAGTAGACATTAAAAAGTAGCAACACTGTAGTGACGTCTACTTTCAACTATTACGTTGGTTTAATAAATACAACACTATTTTCTAATTTCTACTCATAGAGAAAATAAGTTTAACGATAATCTGCGCTCCGTTTTACGATTTTTTAATAAATGCTCACTCCATCTACACCACATATTTGTAACCTTTAAATAAATATGGCCGATTTGTCTGTCAGCACCGTTAGATTTTTTAATCACTATTTTAACAAAATGCTCGACAATCCGAATTTTGCGGATATATGTTGTCGACTCAAAATTATTATTTTTTTACGCTTTATAATTTAGGTAAGGTTTCGATTATACAAATATCTATGTTGTCGACTCAAATTTTTTTTCCCCGCTTTAGAATTTAAAGGTAAGGTTTCGATTGAGTCTACCGTAACCCTTGACGAAATTATTAATATAGATGATTTATTTAGGCATCCAAGCTCGTGTACCAAATTTCGTAAGTTTATGTATTTTTATATATTTATCTACGAATTTCTCGAGAACTTAAAGTCGTATCGAGATATTTTTGTTTGGTATAAATCAGCTATATTCCAACTTAGGGAACAGTCCAAGTTTGATCAAAATCGGTTCAGTATTTTTTGAGATATGAGTATAATTGATATTTGAAGTCGGTTTATGTTATTAAATTACTTTTATTAGTAACAAGTCTTACCCAATCCAGTCATCATAGCGTCAATGTTTGCCATTCTCGTGTTTCAGTTTGGAGGGTAAGGTAGCCGGTAGACTTATGCATGTGGCATTAGACCTCGCCACAAGATAGCAACGCACCATTAACATCTTTGGTGTCTATAGGCGATGGTTGACTCTTTCCATCAGGAGACCCATCTGCTTGTTTGCTATCTTATGACATAAAAAAAAAAAATCCAGTTTAAAACTGCATTGGTTAATAAAAGGATAAAACGTAACAAAGGAGATGAGCCGAAGTTATTTATGATTATACGATGTTACAGATATTAATTCTTTTTTGTTTATTATTGATTAACATCTTTAATGGTTGTAATGTTCCCTGGTATACCTGTGGGGTATTCTCACGAGTTCTCACTAACACAATGCACTTACGACGGTCCGAATCATACTGCGATACCGAACCATACTTCACTACAATAACGCGCGCTCACACCTACTGGCACGCACAATACAGAGTGCTAAGTGTGAGTTTTTCTTTTCTCATTCTCAAAGAAAAACTCACACTTAGCACTCTGATAACGAATTCTATGATACACGGATAACACATACTCTACAATGGCTATCGAGGCGACGATAATCTCATAATCAGAGATTATGAGTCATTGTTATTGTTGACTAATAATACAAGGTCATTCCAAAATAGGTGATCATATTTCAACACAGCGCTTAGTACTTTTAACAAAAGAATGTCTTTGATGAGACTAAAACTGTTTGATTTTTACGAATAAAATGATTTTAATACATACATACATATCTTCACGCCAGATCCCTTACGGGGTAGGCAGAGAGAACCGAGTGCCATACATTACGATCCTTGCAGGCTTGTCTCGCTTCCTCCACATTCATCACTCTTTTCATACATACACGCCGGTTGCGAAGACTCTTGACACCACCTTCGGACAGTACTCGATCGATCTGATCGTGGTATGTCAGTCTTGGTCTTCCCCGGTACCTACATCCTTCCACATTCGCATTGTATATCTGTTTTATTAACCTTTCATCTGCCATTCTTTCTACATGTCCGAACCAACGGAGCATGCCCTTTCTCATCTTTACACCGACACTTTCTTTCAAACCTAACCTCTCTCTCACTTCGACATTACGAACTCGGTCCGCGAGTGTCACACCACATATTTTTCTTAGCGACCTCATCTCAACCGCGTTGATTCTACTTTCATGCCCTTTCTGACATACCCAACTCTCACTTCCATACAATAGCGTTGGGATAAGCACATGATTATGCAGGGCTAGACGGGCACTCTGACTTAAAATTGTGCTATTAAGTAATCTCCTTGTTCTCCAAAATTATGGAGACAATCATCAACTCTCAGCTCCTCAAGTATTTAGAAGAGCACCAGCTGATTAGCGACCGTCAGTACGGTTTCCGTCGCGGCCGCTCAGCTGGTGACCTTCTAGTATACCTAACTCATCGATGGGCGGAAGCAGTTGAGTCCAAGGGGGAGGCATTGGCAGTTAGTTTGGACATAGCGAAGGCCTTTGATCGGGTATGGCACAAAGCGCTTCTCGCGAAGCTGCCTTCCTATGGGCTTCCTGAGAAATTATGCGAGTGGATCACCAGTTTTTTGGCTGACCGGAGCATCAAGGTCGTTGTCGACGGTGCGTGCTCCGACCTTAAATCTGTCAATGCTGGTGTTCCCCAAGGCTGCGTGCTATCACCGACACTGTTCCTTCTGCATATCAATGATATGATGCGAATTAGCAACATACATTGCTATGCGGATGACAGTACTGGTGATGCTACATACTCCGGCTGTAGCAGTATTTCTCGGGAACACGTCGAAGAGTGCCGAAACAAGCTTGTGTCTGAAGTCGAGAATCGACTTACCGATGTCTCGGAATGGGGTCGCCAAAACCTGGTTACTTTTAACCCCAAGAAGACAGCTTTGCGTGTTCACCGCAAAAAAGACACCCTTTGTCGTATCACCTCGATTTGAGGATACTCTCCTGACAGCCTCAGCTAGTGTCGGAATCCTGGGAGTTGACATATCGAATTACGTTCAGTTTCGCGGTCATTTGGAAGGCAAGGCTAAACTAGCCTCCAAAAAGCTCGGTGTGCTCAGCAGAGCGAAACAGTACTTTTTGCCGGTCCATCGCCTTCAACTTTATAAGGCACAGGTTCGGCCTCACATAGAGTACTGTTCGCATCTCTGGGCCGGAGCTCCTCAGTACCAGCTTCTTCCTCTTGATCGCATTCAGCGTAGAGCGGTTCGAATCGTTGACGACCAGGCCATTTCGAAACAGCTTGACCCTTTGGCATTGCGCAGAGATGTAGGTTCTCTCTGTGTCTTTTATCGTATATATCATGGAGAGTGTTCCGACGAGTTGTTTGGATTAATTCCTGCCGCCGAATTTCACCATCGGACATCGCGTCAAAACTTGAAGTTCCATCCTCACCATCTCGATGTCTGGAAATCCACAACTGTGCGTTTCTCCCGACACTTTTTACCTCGTACTACTCTGTTATGGAACCAATTACCGGCAGGGGTATTTCCGAACGGATACGACATAGGGACCTTCAAGAAAAGAGCTTACTCATTCTTAAAAGGCCGGCAACGCAACTGCAAGACCTCTGGTATTGCAGATGTCCATGGGCGGCGGTGATCACTTACCATCAGGTGCACCTCTTGCTCGTTTGCCCCCTCTTCTATAAAAAAAAAAAAAAAAAAAAAATCTCCCTAACGCTCCATTCACTCTGTTCCCTGCACACACTCTTCTTTCAACATCAGCGGTGTACCTTCCATCCCTGCTAAAAGCAGCAGCTAGGGGGTCATTGGCCAGAAGCGTGCTCGTCGCGACCCCTGCCAGTCCACTGGACTGCAATTCTGGCCCGAATAAGTACCGCAGTGCGGATTAGGGCGTCCCCTGGAGGCGACGCGTACCGATCCGCCCCCGTCGGTACGGCGGCGATGGGGGCCGCCACCCATCACGCCAGGCCCGAATAGGCGAGTCGAGGGGAGCAGAGTGCCAAATAGGCACGTGGAATGATTTTAATAATAAATAAATAATAAATAAATAAATATTCACGGCAAAAATTACATTTATTGATCCAACCCCAAAGTAAGCAAATTATTTGTGTTATGGGTGTTAGTCAACGATACTAATACATAGAAATACATATATAAATAATTTTACATACATAATACATAATAAACACCCAAACCCGGAAATACAAACATTTATGCTCATCACACAAATGCTTGTCCCTGTCGGGGATCGAACCCAAGCCCCATCGATTGCGTAGTCAGGGTCGCTAACCACTCGACCAACGGGGTGGTCGCTTTACGCTAAATAACGCTTTACGTCGTCCCACAGACATGGCGCCAGGCAGTGGCGTAGCTAGGCGTGGGCGAAGTGGGCCTTCGTCCACGGCTTTGCAACTAAAGGGACCTCGAACTACCTGATTTAAAATCTTTGTTTATTTTTAAACTAAATAAAAGCCGCAAAAATAATGGCCTCACTCTTCTGTATCTAAAATACAAACAAAACAACTCCTAGACCCTTAGTTAACGCGTTATAAAGACGCGATAGCTTTTCGCTTATTTCAAACTTGGCGCGTGTTTTAGGTAGCTTTTGGGAACGAACGGAAAGTTGCCTCGCCGATGCGACTTTGCCCACGCATATATTAGTCCACGCTACGCCACTGGCGCCAGGTTATTTACCTTGCTACTCACTCTTACGTTAAAAGTGGATTATTTTATGCAGAAAAGAATAAAGCATTAGGAGACAAAATCATTTTATTCGTAAAAATCAAATAAATTTAGTCCTTTAAATCTCACTCCTTTTTGGCTAGATATATTTGGTTAAACATGCTACTGAACGCTGTGTCGAAATATTTTGAAGAATAGACCAACTACCGTTTTGCCAGGCAGGTCGTAAAATGCGACCGATTGGCTATACGAGTCACTACCATCTTGGCTACTAGGTGGTAGAGTTCTGCATTGTTTCGCCCGGATCTGGTCCCACCGCTTTACCTATTCCTGCCGCAATAGCGTCAGTGCTTGTCGCTATCGTGTTCCGGTTTGGAGGGTATGGTAGCCGGTGAACTTATGCATGTGGCATTAGGCCTCGCCACAAGACAGCAACGCACCATTGACATCTTTGGTGTCTATAGGCGATGGTTGACTCTTTCCATCAGGAGACCCATCTGCTTGTTTGCTATCTTATGATATATAAAAAAAGAATCAGTATTAGGTACTCTCGTGAAGATGTTTCGTTTTCGATGTGAAACGTGTATTGAACGTAAATTGTGTGTCCAATCAAAATTCTGTTTTGAAAGAGTACACTCCCCGTGTGGCAGGGGCGGATCCAGAGGGGGGATTATGGGAGTCATGACCCCCCTAGACAGGAGTCTAAGTATGGATTTATTGCAAACAAATAAGGATTAGAGCCTATCTTGATTGAACCTCTAGGGGGGTCATGACCCCCATGACCCCTCCCCTAGACAGGAGTCGAAGTATGGATTTATTGCAAACAAATAAGGATTAGAGCCTATCTTGACTGAACCTCTAGGGGGGTCATGACCCCCATGTCCCCTCCCCTAGACAGGAGTCTAAGTATGGATTTATTGCAAACAAATAAGGATTAGAGCCTATCTGGACTGAACCTCTAGGGAGGGGTCATGACTCCCATGACCCCCCCCCTAGACAGGATTCTAAGTATGGATTTATTGCAAACAAATAAGGATTAGAGCCTATCTTGACTGAACATCAAATATGTGACCCCCCCTGACCCAAAGGCTGGATCTGCCCTTACAGTGTGGTCCCATTTTAATTGTTTGAAGATCTGATTTAGGGTTCTGGAAACATAGGAAATGGGAAGTTGATTTCTGCACTTTTACTACAGTTAAATTATTTCTTTTAATTTCAGGACAAGAAATTGACTCACAATTAGTGAAAATACCCGATTCTGTTATAAATATACCAACTCGCAAACCAGGCGCCACTCACGAAATAGTGTTCATTGCGTATTTATATCCGCTTAATGTAAAATCATTCTTTATACAAAAGATTAAAAAAGATAAAAGACAAACTAAAGATATAGATACTAAAAATTATAATGTCAACGATTATTTGAAAGATATCAAAGATAAATCAGATTTGGAGGTACTCGATAGAAATTACAAAGATATTGCAAAAGATGGAACTTTTGATACAGTAATTAGAAGAGATTATGATAATGGAAATAGAGGATCTGTTGAAAAAGATGCTATAAAAGATAATGTTTCTGGGGGATCTTTTGTAAAAGATAAAAGTGATGATAGAATCATAGGTAAAATGGGATATCCTGCGTTGACTTTGGACGAAATGAGAATGTTATCTGACGAACCTAAGATTGTTGAACAATATCATGATGTTTATATTGAAAATGAGGTAATTATTTATTTAGTCATTTGAATACAATGTAATGCATTAGAAATTAATATTAAAGATACCACAAAAATTCTTGTTAGTTTTACCGAGTTTCTTAGTTATATTATATACAGAGTCGTCGACACCACTATATTTATTAAAAAAAGAGAAAAAAAAACAGTATATTAATATTACAAGTAATATATTATATAACTTACAAATCTAAGTATAGAACAACATAAGCGAGGCATTTTTATAAACGTAATTGTCGCGATACAATCCAGTCGGACCGTGCATAAGACAAAGTTAATTGATTTACGTAACAATTAACTTTATTTGTCTTATGCAAGGCTAAAAAATAGGTAAATTTCCTATACCAGTGTTAGTCGTTGACCCCAAATTTAAAATGATTGTGGTTACGGTAATCGGTATATAACTAAACAAATTCTGAAAGCGTTATTTAAAATTTCTACTCCTCTTCAAATAAATAAACTGTTTTAACTTAAAAATCAATAGTCTTGTCAATAAATAACAAGGATTTAATAATTAAGATCGTATGATAAAATACGAAGGTGGTGAAAGGAAAATACGGAGGACGCCTAAGTTAAGATAATAAATTCTAAGTTAAACCGCCTTATTCGACTCGCAAGTTGAAATTTATAGTTTCTGTATCAATCGCTAATCATTCTTTTTTAAAGGGTAACGAACCGCTATTACTAACTCATCAATCGACCAACTGATGAACATTGGTGAACCGAAACTCTTAATATTCAGTCTACTCTGCCTCACAGGCAATCAAACAATAATCAGATGGTCGGAATTTCTTATAATTGCAAAGAATTTTGTCTATCTGACATTCTAAAATCAATTCGAGTAATTAGTTTCCATCATGTAATATGTCCAGTAATATTATTTAGTAATAATAATTTATACAAAATAAAAATCTTCACCGTCTTGATGTCCCAAAATTCACAACCCTGCGATTCTCGAGGCACTTTTAGCCACGTCCTAATTCTCTGTGGTACCAATTGTCAGTAGAGATTTTGCCCAACGGATATGACTTAGGGACCTTCAAGAGAGCTTACTCATTCTTAAAAGGCCGAAAACGCAACCACAAGACTTCTGTTACTGTAATCTCCATGGACGGTGGTGATCACTTAGCGTTAACCAAGACTCAGAAATATTTTTTTCTAAGATATCTTCCACAGATTAGTTCCATATCTCTGTGTATCCATTAAAATATTTGATTAATATTTCTTCCAGCACATAAAACTTCGCATCAATAACAGCACGGGAGAAATTACACATGTCATCCAAAAAAACATAACAACTGATTTGAAAATACAACACTACTATTGGACGGGTTGTACCGGCGATAATTCTAACACAACTCAAAGATCTTCTGGAGCTTACATATTTAGACCTAAAACCACCATTCCTATACCCATTACATTTATAAATGAAGAAACTATAAAAGGAAATGTAGTTCAAGAATTAAGAGCAACAACTAACAAAAATGCAGCAAGCTCTATTAGACTATACACTGGTTTACCTTTCATAGAACATGACTTTGTAATTGGTCCAATATCAATAGAAGATAATGAAGGAAAAGAATATGTAGTAAGATACGAAACAGATGTTATTAATAATGGTATATTTTATACTGACTCAAATGGGAGACAAGTTTTGAAAAGGAAATTAAATGAACGTCCTCAATGGAATTTAACTTTAGAAGAACCAATTGCAGGGAATTATTATCCAGTAACTAATGAAATATATATTGAAAATGATGAAAAAAGAATAGCTGTACTTACTGATAGATCTCAAGGCGGTTCCTCTTTGGTAGAAGGAACTATAGAACTTATGGTACATAGGCGACTTTTACATGATGATGCTTTCGGAGTAGGTGAAGCATTGAATGAAACGGCCAATGGAAAAGGATTAGTTATGCGAGGAAGGCATAGAATTATAATTGAAGACACTAAAGATGATTTCTTAAGAAAGAAAAATATATTACAATTGCATTTACAACCAGTAGTTTTTATTTCAAAAGCAGATAAGATAGACTTAAATTATTGGTTGACGTTAAATAATTGCTATAAAGGGTTAAAGAAATTACCTGATGGTTTACATTTATTGACATTAGAACCGTGGACTGGAGATACAATCTTGATTCGATTTGAAAATTACGGTTCGAAAGATCCGATAACATTAGATGTATCTAATGTATTTAATAATATAAAGATAAAATCTATCAAAGAAACGACATTGGCTGCAAACCAATGGCTAGAAGATCATGAAAAGTGGAAATGGAATACTAAAGAAGAGTTTTCTGATAGTTTTAATTTGAATTATGCTAATTATGGTCCCGCCACAAAAGCCAAAGATAAAGTCGATGTAAATGATGACGGATTGAAAATTAAAATAAAGTATAAACAAATTAGAACCTTTGAAGCTAACTATGAAATTGTTAACCCATAATCTGTATGTATGTAATAAATAAATATACACATGATTTCTATTAACTGTGTTTTTATTTCAAGCGACGAAAAAACGGAAGAGGTATTCAATTCGACGCGTATATTTTTAACTACTCGCTACGTATGTTAGATAAGAAAGTTACTGATTTTTTCCAGATTTTTCAAGATAAATTGAGTTTTCATTAGATATCCACGATTTGTGGTCCTACGAATCTTTTCCATTACTTGACCGTTCGAAATGTGGTTAACGCCATTCGATCGGCATCCATCACTTAGATTTCCTGAAAATCTGAACTGATTTGACCCAGATTTTGAGAAATTTTTAAATAATCTTAATTTTTTTTTCGAAGAATTTTTTTTTATAATAACTTGCAAATCAATGTGACAACTGATTACAAAATCTAATCTTTATTCCCAAAAAAAAATCGTGTTCAATGCCGAAAATAGCTTCAAAATCGGTTTATCAGTTCAGGAGTTATCGCTGACGAAAAATTTTGAATAAAGTGTTTTTTACGTAACTTCAAGATTTTTCAACTAATCACTTTTTGAATTTTCAAAAAGTTTTCATAGCTCGTAAACTGAGTCTAATGTCGTTTCAGATATTAAAATTGCATCAATTTTCCAAAAATTACAACTTCTCAAATATCAACTTCATCTTTTTAAAATAACTTTTAGGTTAATACCAATAATTGATTTAAAACTCAAGCTTTTCTCCTCAAAAAAAACTGCGTGAAATATTTAAAATTATATTGTAAAATTTAGAAAATAGTGTTTTTTGACATGTTTTTTTTTTCATCTATCCAATTTTTGATTTTTTACAATATTTTAGAACTTGAAAAACTGCGTCTAATGCCATTTAAAAAAACAAAATCTTATCAAATTTCCAAAAGTTACAGCTTTTTTGGGTTCCGTACATAAAAGTTAAAATGGAACCCTATTACTAAGCCTCCGCTGTCTGTCTGTCACCAGGCTGTATCTCATAAATCGTAATAGCTAGAAAGCTGAAATTTCACAAATTATCAATTTTCGTTGCCGCTATAACAACTAATACTAAAAATAAATGAAATGAAATATGAAGGGGGATCCCCATACAATAAACGTGTTTTTTCGTATTTTGACAATTTTTTCGCTATTATGGTACGGAACCCTTCATGCGCGAGTCCGACTCGCACTTGACCGGTTTTTAAATATCAACAAAATATATTATGTTGTTTACAACAAAAATACTTCATATTTATAAAATAACTTTTCTCCTTAAAAGCTGCATCAAATACCGTAAATGAGATAATTGATTTTGGATTTATTAATGACAATAACAATTTTTGAAACAAATTTTTTAAATCGATTATATAGCTAAAACAACATTTTAGATCTCAAAAATTGCGTTGAATGCTATTTGAAAGACGAAAATCAATCATCGTTTCCAAAATACAGTTTTACTAAAATCAATATATAATATCATTTTTATAGATGTTTGAACTGAAAAAATATTTGCTTATAGTTTTTAACTACTTTGAGCTTAAAATACTTCAATTTCCCGCTAAATTTCGCTGACAAAACTTCCCAATAAAGTTTCAGGACTAGCCTCTGCAGGGTCAACTGGTTTACAGATTTTTTTATGACCACGCCTTTAATGGAGCAGTCCGATTTTCATAATTCTTTTTTTACTGGAATGGGCAAATAACTGTAAATAAAAAATTATCAATTTCCTTTCCACACCAATAATAGATATTATTTTCAGCCCTACGTCATTGAGTTAAAAGTCATTTTGGTATGCTCTACTGAAATTGATTGACTGCCACTCTGTTAATTCTAGTGCCCTGGTACTTTTTGTACAAATATTACGTTAGTTTTGACGTCAACTTCATCGAAAATGGTTAATTTGAAAATGAATGACGAAAACAATCGGATTTTTTAAAATTTAACCTACATAATTAGCTTAAAAATGTTCTTTTTGTTTGTAAATTGATGATTTTTTCAACCGACGAAAACACGGAGGAGGTTCTTAATTCGATGCGTATTTTTTTATGTTATACCACGCATAACCAGAGTAGTCCGATTTGATCATATTTTTATTGGAATAAATATACCCCGTGAGGGGGTCCCATTTTTAACTTGCGGCCACGTTTGTAGATAAGTTACTGATTTTGCCCCGATTTTTGAAAATCGAGTTTACACCAGATTTCCACGTTTTGAGTTCCTAGGAACCTTTTCCGACTATTTTCATGATGACGTCAGTATGTTTGTATGTGTGTTTATGTATGTAAACAACTTTTGAACGACTTGACTGACGGCATTCGATTGAACTCAACTTTGTCTTCCTAACCAAAATTGAACCAATTTGGGCCAGGTGATTTTGAGAAATTTTGAAAAAAACCTCAAAAAAATTTTGGCGAAACAGTATTTTTTCAATAACTCCTAGGTTAATGTACCGATTGAGTACAAAACTTAATCAGCTGTTCATCAAAAAACTGCGTCCAATTGATCAATTGCATCAAAATTGGTTTATCCGTTCGGGATTTATCAATAGAGGAAACTTTGAACATATTTTTGACATTTCTTTCTCATTTTTCGACCTATCGATTTTGTAGTTAATAAAACATTTTAGACTAAAAAATTGTGTTGAATGGCATTCAAAAGATTAAAATCCATCATAATTTTGATATTTTTTTTTGTAAAAAAGTTTGTTGGTACATGATATTTTTGAACCCTAGAGCTCAAAATCTGTGCTTAGGTATTATTTTACTTCTTTGAGCTTAAAATGTTTTAATTTAGCGGAGAGTTTAGGGATGGTCTTGGTCAACCGGTTTCCCGTTTTTTTTTAATAATTTCAACCATAAGGGTCCATAAACAAGGGATGATTGTCCTTTCATTGACTTTATTGCATGACAAGGCATAACTTTAATCAGATTTTGATAATTCTTCTTTTATTGAATTCCCCGAGGGTTATCCCATATAAGTTTTTAAAAAAAAATCCACCCCAAAGAGCGTGACGTCATCTCGACTATCGTTATCCTAATAGATTGGCTCTTCTAGAAATATTTCACATGTTTAAAGATTGATTTTTCAAATTGGTATGATGTTCATATGGGTATCCCCCAAGGTGGTATGCTTTCTCTTTTGTTCTTTTCTGTATACGTAAGTAAACTCTCCCGTCACAATCCATTTCCTTTCATACGTATGCTGATCTACAATATGAGAGGTAATTAAAAAGATATGTTGAAATGAAACCCAAAATAATAAAATAATCTGTAATAAAACATTTATTTTCCTTAATTCGAGTAATAAATATGTACACTAAACAGTAATTCTATGGTCAGTCTCTAGTTCGCAGTCCCCAAATGGATGTCCGTCTTGTCCCCACCGTCGGCCTCGCCACCGCGCTGAAAACGAATGGTAATTAATTATTACCACAGTGTACTAATGATCTACTGGCAGAAGTTACAATAAGGTACCAATAGTCTACTACCAGAATTTACAATAAGATTACCCTATCTTTTATTTAGTAACTTCTCAATACAAGACAATAGTCTACTGGCAGATGTTATGGTCCCAATGGCCTCCTAGCAGAAGTCTCATAAAATATTGTGCCAATGACCTACTATCAGAAGTTATAAGATAGGGAAAAGATAGGAAAAAATACACCATAAACAAATTTGGTATCTATAGGCGATGATTTCTTTCTTCAGACAAGCCATCTGCTTGTTTGCTATCTTATAAGATTTGGTACCAATGGTCTTCTAGCAGATGTTAAAACATTTTCAGGCAAGAGCAGGCTGATGCGATTTGGCAAACAGTTAATTGTCAAGGCAGATTAAATAAAACTATTACTCATGGTTTACCACGAACTGCGCAACGTAGTTATAAAATTAGATTTTTGAACTCCCTTTGCAATCCAATTCGACAACCCTTTTTAATAATAGGATAACAAGCAGATGGATAAGGTTGACTGGTTAACTTACACCCCAAAACAGAACTCTGCAGTGACAAGCACTGACGCTATTGTGGCAGGAATAGGTAAGGCGGTGGTACCAAATACCCAGTAGATGTGGAACTCTACCACCTAGTAGTCATGATGGTAGTGATTCGTAAAGCCTCTTACGATCTTCTTGGCAGAATAGCAGATGAAATGATTAAAAAACGCACCAATAACATATTTGGTATCAATTAGAGAAAGTTTTATTTGTTAATCATACTCCGATATATAGAAAATGATGCTATGGGGAGGGCGGGGTCACCTGTACGTGAACTGGTTGAGCTGCAGTACAGTGGGGAGGGCGGGGTCACCTGTACGTGAACTGGTTGAGCTGCAGTACAGTGGCGAGGGCGGGGTCACCTGTACGTGAACTGGTTGAGCTGCAGTACAGAGGGGAGGGCGGGGTCACCTGTACGTGAACTGGTTGAGCTGCAGTACAGTGGGGAGGGCGGGGTCACCTGTACGTGAACTGGTTGAGCTGCAGTACAGTGGGGAGGGCGGGGTCACCTGTACGTGAACTGGTTGAGCTGCAGTACAGTGGGGAGGGCGGGGTCACCTGTACGTGAACTAGTTGAGCTGCAGTACAGTGGGGAGGGCGGGGTCACCTGTACGTGAACTGGTTGAGCTGCAGTACAGTGGGGAGGGCGGGGTCACCTGTACGTGAACTGGTTGAGCTGCAGTACAGTGGGGAGGGCGGGGTCACCTGTACGTGAACTGGTTGAGCTGCAGTACAGTGGGGAGGGCGGGGTCACCTGTACGTGAACTGGTTGAGCTGCAGTACAGTGGGGAGGGCGGGGTCACCTGTACGTGAACTGGTTGAGCTGCAGTACAGTGGGGAGGGCGGGGTCACCTGTACGTGAACTGGTTGAGCTGCAGTACAGTGGGGAGGGCGGGGTCACCTGTACGTGAACTGGTTGAGCTGCAGTACAGTGGGGAGGGCGGGGTCACCTGTACGTGAACTGGTTGAGCTGCAGTACAGTGGGGAGGGCGGGGTCACCTGTACGTGAACTGGTTGAGCTGCAGTACAGTGGGGAGGGCGGGGTCACCTGTACGTGAACTGGTTGAGCTGCAGTACAGTGGGGAGGGCGGGGTCACCTGTACGTGAACTGGTTGAGCTGCAGTACAGTGGGGAGGGCGGGGTCACCTGTACGTGAACTGGTTGAGCTGCAGTACAGTGGGGAGGGCGGGGTCACCTGTACGTGAACTGGTTGAGCTGCAGTACAGTGGGGAGGGCGGGGTCACCTGTACGTGAACTGGTTGAGCTGCAGTACAGTGGGGAGGGCGGGGTCACCTGTACGTGAACTGGTTGAGCTGCAGTACAGTGGGGAGGGCGGGGTCACCTGTACGTGAACTGGTTGAGCTGCAGTACAGTGGGGAGGGCGGGGTCACCTGTACGTGAACTGGTTGAGCTGCAGTACAGTGGGGAGGGCGGGGTCACCTGTACGTGAACTGGTTGAGCTGCAGTACAGTGGGGAGGGCGGGGTCACCTGTACGTGAACTGGTTGAGCTGCAGTACAGTGGGGAGGGCGGGGTCACCTGTACGTGAACTGGTTGAGCTGCAGTACAGTGGGGAGGGCGGGGTCACCTGTACGTGAACTGGTTGAGCTGCAGTACAGTGGGGAGGGCGGGGTCACCTGTACGTGAACTGGTTGAGCTGCAGTACAGTGGGGAGGGCGGGGTCACCTGTACGTGAACTGGTTGAGCTGCAGTACAGTGGGGAGGGCGGGGTCACCTGTACGTGAACTGGTTGAGCTGCAGTACAGTGGGGAGGGCGGGGTCACCTGTACGTGAACTGGTTGAGCTGCAGTACAGTGGGGAGGGCGGGGTCACCTGTACGTGAACTGGTTGAGCTGCAGTACAGTGGGGAGGGCGGGGTCACCTGTACGTGAACTGGTTGAGCTGCAGTACAGTGGGGAGGGCGGGGTCACCTGTACGTGAACTGGTTGAGCTGCAGTACAGTGGGGAGGGCGGGGTCACCTGTACGTGAACTGGTTGAGCTGCAGTACAGTGGGGAGGGCGGGGTCACCTGTACGTGAACTGGTTGAGCTGCAGTACAGTGGGGAGGGCGGGGTCACCTGTACGTGAACTGGTTGAGCTGCAGTACAGTGGGGAGGGCGGGGTCACCTGTACGTGAACTGGTTGAGCTGCAGTACAGTGGGGAGGGCGGGGTCACCTGTACGTGAACTGGTTGAGCTGCAGTACAGTGGGGAGGGCGGGGTCACCTGTACGTGAACTGGTTGAGCTGCAGTACAGTGGGGAGGGCGGGGTCACCTGTACGTGAACTGGTTGAGCTGCAGTACAGTGGGGAGGGCGGGGTCACCTGTACGTGAACTGGTTGAGCTGCAGTACAGTGGGGAGGGCGGGGTCACCTGTACGTGAACTGGTTGAGCTGCAGTACAGTGGGGAGGGCGGGGTCACCTGTACGTGAACTGGTTGAGCTGCAGTACAGTGGGGAGGGCGGGGTCACCTGTACGTGAACTGGTTGAGCTGCAGTACAGTGGGGAGGGCGGGGTCACCTGTACGTGAACTGGTTGAGCTGCAGTACAGTGGGGAGGGCGGGGTCACCTGTACGTGAACTGGTTGAGCTGCAGTACAGTGGGGAGGGCGGGGTCACCTGTACGTGAACTGGTTGAGCTGCAGTACAGTGGGGAGGGCGGGGTCACCTGTACGTGAACTGGTTGAGCTGCACGGCGGGCAGCGCGGCGCGCAGGCTGGCCAGCGAGCTCGGCGGCAGCATGCCGAACACGTCCAGGTACCGCAGCGACGACAGCGAGCCCGCAGACCTGACACGGACAGACGATACGACTTCTTTGTAATAGATAACGATATCGCGATAAGTAATAAATGTGTTTATTAAACTGTAATTTAACTGGGTTGACATTAAGCTTAAATACTAGAGATTCACGTGTATGCTACGTGATAAAATCCGATAACGATGTTGCGATAAGATACCGATGGTATGGGTGCATCCCATCCACCCCGGTCGTCCCGCCCCGGTGACGGGACGGTTGGGAAAAATTGTTTCATCGACCCCGGTAATGCGAGACCTGTTGTTTAACGGGGTGGATGGCACAGATCAAGTATCATCTACCCCGGCGTGTTTTTTAACGGGGCAGATAGCACAAATTGAGTAGCATACACCCCGGTAGTATTTAAAGTGGTATTTAAAAAATAAGTTATACTATACATTAAAATATGAACTGTAAATAAAAAAGTTTGTATATAAAATCATCAAAATTGGTCTACCTTGTAAAAAGTAATGTCTAACTATTAAATTGTAAAAAGTCTAACATAAAAAAATAAATATATGCGTCGAATTGAAAACCTCCTCCGGGGTTTTTTCGTCGGTTAAAAATTACTTAGTATTTCATAATCATATATTCGTTACATCAGTATCATTGACTGTCTTCATAACTAAATCATTATTAAGCGAAAATAACAAAAAATATTACTAACTATCTATCGTTCAACCAATGGGAAGCGTCGAACGGAAGCGCTCTGGAGCGGTCAAGTTACGTGTGGGGGTAGTCACTAAACATATTAAGGTAAATGAATTGACTTAAATACTATTCGACAATGTTTTTTTATTATAAGTAGATGTGAGTGATTTTTAACATTGAACAATTCTAAATTCCAGAAAAAATATGGATGAAGAAATCCCAAGTTGTTCTACCGGTTGACCACCTTTAAAGTTTATAAAAAGAAACGGCGGTACTATTCTTTTACGTTCGGGGTACCAATATACAATAAAGGAAAAATATAAAAATGGAACAGCGGCATGGGAATGTATTAATAGAAGAAAACAGAAATGTGGTGGAAAAATAACTTTAAAGGTCAGTGTTACTATTGTATAACAGTAAAGTATATAATATATACAATACATTAAAATATGAACTGTAAATAAAAGAGTTTGTATATAATAATAAGTTTTTATTATTGGTATAAAAATAAAAATTAACTGTTAACTGTAAATTTTATTTTATACGACTTATTTACTTTATGAGACTGATTAGAAAGTGTACTTGTTATTTTCGGTACTTAGTGGGTACTAATAACATGATTATCTGTGATTATAGCGATTAAACAAAAAGTGAATTAACAAAGAGATTCCTAAAATTTTGAAATATTTTATTGTTAACAGTTAATTTTTATTTTCATACCAATAATAAAAACTTATTATTATATACAAACTCTTTTATTTACAGTTCATATTTTAATGTATAGTATAACTTATTTTTTAAATACCACTTTAAATACTACCGGGGTGTATGCTACTCAATTTGTGCTATCTGCCCCGTTAAAAAACACGCCGGGGTAGATGATACTTGATCTGTGCCATCCACCCCGTTAAACAACAGGTCTCGCATTACCGGGGTCGATGAAACAATTTTTCCCAACCGTCCCGTCACCGGGGCGGGACGACCGGGGTGGATGGGATGCACCCGATGGTATCTGTGCGCGATAAGTGTGAGCGTGTTCTATCGCGCCCTCGTTACATAATACATCTTTTTACATTATCTATATTAATATTATTAATGCGAAAGTTTGAATGGTTGGATATTTGTTAATCACGAAGAAACTACTGAACGGATTTAAATGAAATTTGGTAGACAAGGACAGCGGGAGAGCGCGAGGTGCTGCAGTGTGTGTGCGGGTGTGTCACAGTGTACTGTACACTCACGGCAGCGCGTGCGGCGGCAGCAGGTAGCAGCGGGAGAGCGCGAGGTGCTGCAGTGTGTGTGCGGGTGTGTCACAGTGTACTGTACACTCACGGCAGCGCGTGCGGCGGCAGCAGGTAGCAGCGGGAGAGCGCGAGGTGCTGCAGTGTGTGTGCGGGTGTGTCACAGTGTACTGTACACTCACGGCAGCGCGTGCGGCGGCAGCAGGTAGCAGCGGGAGAGCGCGAGGTGCTGCAGTGTGTGTGCGGGTGTGTCACAGTGTACTGTACACTCACGGCAGCGCGTGCGGCGGCAGCAGGTAGCAGCGGGAGAGCGCGAGGTGCTGCAGTGTGTGTGCGGGTGTGTCACAGTGTACTGTACACTCACGGCAGCGCGTGCGGCGGCAGCAGGTAGCAGCGGGAGAGCGCGAGGTGCTGCAGTGTGTGTGCGGGTGTGTCACAGTGTACTGTACACTCACGGCAGCGCGTGCGGCGGCAGCAGGTAGCAGCGGGAGAGCGCGAGGTGCTGCAGTCTCCGCAGCGGGCGCAGCGCCGGCAGCGCGGCGGCGGCCAGCGCGGGACAGTCCGACACGTCCAGCTCCACCAGCGACACGCAGCGCGCGCATAGCGCCGACAGCACTACACACACATACACGCTCCCTAAAACCCTGATTACACTTCGATTAATGCGAGTGTATCTGGTATTTGCAGCGATCCACTGCGAGTACGAATAGTGGTCATCTGGCCACTGCTCTTAAAAAATAATCCGGCTCGCAGGACCAAATTCTATGCTCGCTACCTAGACCAATTTGCACTAGATATGTGTCGTTCGCGATTGAACGTATCGAAAAAACCGGGTCCTACCCGGTTTTTTGATTCGTTCAAATGCGATTGATAGGGTCACTTAGTTAAAAGTGATTCGTTCAATCGTTTGCAATTTACGAGTGGTGGCGGTTCGCAGTTCGTGATGATTCGCGTTCGCAAGTTTGGTAATGGGTCACGCGTGCTTCGCCGAATGGCTGTCTACGAGAAGACGAACGAATCGTTTTCTTCGTTCCGCTCAGTGTGGTAAACGTTTCGTTTTGCTAGAATAAAGCGGTTTTGTATTAGGAATAAAATGTTTTGAGTTTGAAGACCAAATTCGGTTGAACAATTCCGGTGAAATAAAATGTTTTAAAGTTTTTGTTAGGACCCGTCACTTATGCAGTCACTTTTAATTTCTGAAAATTAGTTTTTTTAGTTATGTCGCGACTCCAGGTATGAGTTTGTTTAAAAACGGTAATTTTATTCATCTTAATAATTTAACAGATTATTACTGGATCGGGCAGAAAATTCGACCACTGGCCGAAATTCGACACTAGGTCGAAATTCGACACTTGGCCGAAATTTGACATTCGGTCGAAATTCAACGTGGCTGAAATTCAATGAAATTGTAGAGGAGTTGCAGGAATTCTGAGATTTGTCTAAGTTATTTAACAGTGTCGATCACAACATCTTCAACAGATAATTAATTACACCACAATGCAGTTAATATATAACTCCATAATCATTATTTCGTTTTGGTCTGAGATCTTTTGAAGAATAGATCAACAGCCGTTCTGTCAGGCAGATCGTAAAAGGCGGCTGAATGGACATATATGTCACTATCTTTGTGACTACTAGGTGGTAGAATTCCACAACGTCTCGGCCGGGTATATATTGTTTGTCCACCAATATTATTATTAAGAATAATCTAGAAAAGTGAAGTGTGAGAACACTGGAAAAATCTAGAAATAAGAGACAGCTGGTATCGATAAACAATAGCTACCGTACCCAAAAAGCTATACCATAATGGATCTTTTCGCAAAGGGCATAAGGCTGAAAATAGCGTGTACTATGACTTGTTTACATCTAAGTTTAGAGAACTTTCGAGAATGTGGTCGAACCTTACTTTGTGTATAAACAATGATGTATCGGCGAGAAGTAAGTCAGTTTTATAAAGCGATTCGGAAGCGACAGTCTCGTCGATCAGTGTGAAGAGATATTAAAAAGTGCGATAAAAGTGATGGAGCGATTTTGTCTACATACATAGTGTTTTGGTTTAGTGATCCGGTTTAATCGGTCATTTCTAGTGTGAATATAGTGACAGTGCTATTAGTGTTACTCAGTGTGTATTTACGTATTGTATTGTGGTGTACCGTGCCTTAGTGTGGTAAGTACACAGTTTTAAAGTCAGTGGTGTTTTATTGCACAATAAGAAGTCTAAGCTCGTAACATTATTATTGTCGTATGTAAAATGTACTTACATTCATCAGTCAATATTCTGGTGCCACTGATGTTCAGTCTGCTAATGTTTGGAGTCAACGTGGATACTAGAACTTGTACGGCCGACTCGTTCAGAGCGCACCATGATATGTTGAGTGACTGGAGACTGGAAATCAATAATATACAGGGTAACTTTTAAAGCCAGACAATTTTTAACATTAGGAACTAAATATTAAAAGTGCGTTTTAATTGGACGCAGTTACAAGAAGGATCCAATCCACACAAAATCACTTTAGAAGAAGAGAAGAGAATATTTTGATTAAACAAAAAATTAATTTTGTAATTTATAGAAATACTAGCGACCTGCCCGCGGTTTCACTCGCGTAGCTTTTGTTCCCGTAGGAATATCGGAAAGGTTTATACACTAAAACCTTCCTCAAGAATCAATCTATCTATTAAAAAAAACCGCATCAAAATCCGTTGCGTAGTTTTAAAGATTTAAGCATACATACATAAGGACATAGGGACAGACAGAGAAAGCGACTTTGTTTTATACTATGTTGTGAAGTAGTGATGTGAAATAATGTTTGTAATTGTATCATGTAACTATAATTTAAAAAAAAAACAAGCCCGCTGAGTTTCTTCCGCCGGATATTCTCAGTGTGTGGCCGCGTTCCGATCCGGTAGTAAAAAAATCGACTCAAAACATTTTTAGTTTAATGATAATTCTAAAATATTTGCACACCATATCATGGTAGAATATGTTGGTAACTTAATCAAATTTTAATAACTTGTAACTCCCATATACTGGCAAATAAATAATTTCTTTCTTAACTCATTTTTGACCATATAGTGGATTGGATCCTTTTCGTTTAACTACGTCCAATTATTATTGTAAAACTAGCTGACCCGGCAAACGTTGTTTTGCCTTACATATTAGGAATCCACAGCGGACAAACAACGTGACACTTAATTTATATAAGTCTACGGGATTAAACTTTTTATGGTGGTTAAGTATTCTTAAATTTTCTAATTTTCCGCGCAATTTTCTTAATATTTTCTTTTATAAGAACCTTCTCCTTACAATTACAAACACAACAAAAAACAAATTACCGAAATTGGTCCAGCCATTCAGGCGTGATGTCGTGACCAAGGAAAATAGGGATTGATTTTTATATATATAGATTATTACAAGATAATATAAAAATATTTGTTTAAAAATATCCCACTTAATTCATGAATTAAATGCACAGTCTTGTGAATGAACTCTGTAAAGCTGGCAGTGTGTAAATGTAAAATTTACCAATTTCAATCACGATACTAACTATTACATAATCTGTCGCTCAATAATACATTTTTCGCGAATACTTTTAATTTGTCGCACTAAAGTATTTTAATTCGAATTAATTATATCTATGCGTTTTGTTTTTTGTGTCGAATAAAAATTGTTTTTTTTTTATTTTTTGTATTATTTTTTTATTACTTAAATAAGATAAAATAGTATTTATTGGTACCACATTTTTACATAATCTGTTACAGTAGACAATATACAATCTATATAAATATGTTTGGATGGATGTTTCGATAGATGTTTGGATGGATGTTTGTTACTCAATCACGCAAAAACTACTGAACGGATTTGAATGAAATTTGGCACACAGGTAGATGATGACCTGGAATAGAACATAGGCTACGTTTTATCCCGGAAAAATTAGATGATCCCGCGGGATTCGCCAAAAACTTTTATAATGCAGCGGGCTGCACGCTAGAGATAGTATACAATATTTATTAGTTTGTAAGGAGAAAAGAACAAGTTAAAAACTATAACAAGTAACAAAATGTAAACGTATACCACTTTTTTTTTATAAGTGATGTGATACCAAAATGATGCTCATCTCAGCATACGTTATAGCAATATTTGCTATAACACTGATTTTCAGTGAGTCCTCTATGAGGCTTCCACGAGACGGTCAAAAAAGGAAACATATTATCGATTTAAAACAGTCTCTGAATATTTGGCTGGACTTTTGAAAGTAACACTACTAATAAATTACTAATAATTATTTGACGCGAAAGTAGTTAGCGAGTTAACTGTGTAATTTTTGTATTATTTTTTATTTTATTTTCTTGTCTTTTAAAGTGTGTTATTTTTTTTGTCTTTTCTTTTTAGTTTTTTTTTTTGTTGTTAATAGCTTTTAAGGCCACATTTGATATTAATTGTATGCTTTATTATTATGCCGTGTTAATAATATGTGCACAAGTGTCTGTTTGTCTACTGTTTTCTACACATGGGTTAGCTGGAAGAAATCTCGATATGAGATAAGCTCGCCTTTTGTTTTAATATACATCATTTTATTGTTTACTGTAAATGTTTTGTGTACAATAAAGTGTTTAATAAATAAAATAAATAAATAATAACTACGAAATAAACTAAAAGAATAACTAATAAAACTAAACTAATAACTTATACCGATAAGCTAGGAATATTCAACTTTAACTGCAGTAAAAATTAAACAGTTGGCATTTCAGAAATTTGAAAAACTTTAAAAACAAAGAATAATGTCGACACGTGAGATTCGAACCCGCGACCATCTCCCTCAAGCCGGGACGCTGTCACTGAGCTAGAGCCAAAAAAGAATTTTGTCACGTCGAACCCGTCGACACTAGCTCAGTGGCAGAGCGTCCCGGCTTGAGGGAGATGGTCACGGGTTCGAGTCTCGTGCTATAAAAACAAAAATAATTTCAAATATTATCAAATAATCAAAAATAAAAGTTTTCTAAATCGACATGTGCTGTCATAGCAATATTTGAAATTTTTAAGATTATTTAATCACCTTTGTCACCTTAGAGTCGGTGTTGACCACATGAGGTCCCGGGTTTGATTCCCGGGTCGGGCAGTTAAAAAATATATTTTTTCAGTTTTTAGGTAAAAACAATACTGCCTGGGATTTAATGAGCACCTTGTTGATGATAGGGTTGCAAACTGTTACATTGTGGGACCAAGTATCTTCTGCTTATCGTGGGAGCACTTGTTTTACCTCTGCCTACCCCTTCGGGGATATGGATGTGAAATTAATTTACACTTTATATTTAGAATAATTAATAATATATAAATAAATAAATAAATATTCACGGGACAAATTACACTGACTGATCTAACCCCAAAGTAAGCAAATTATTTGCTTGTGTTATGGGTGTTAGTCAACGGTACCAGGCGCGTGCGCTCCTTATAGGCAGAAAAGCAGTGCTTTACTTGCCATTCACAGATATTTTAATAAAACGTTCGTACGTTTTAGATGATTTTAAATAATAGTAAGTAAAGGAATAAAATGTGTCATAATCATGTGCACGCCGCTAAAATCTATAAAAGAACAAGTTTTTGTGTCCGAGTACTTCGTCGCATACTCAGTATCATAATCCTGTGCACGCCGCTGAACGGTACTAATACATAGAAATACATATATAAATACTAGAATATATTTAATAAACACCCAAACCCGGAAATACAAACATTTATTCTCATCACACAAATGCTTGTCCCCGTCGCGGATCGAACCCGAGCCTCGTTGATTGCATAGTCAGGGTCACTAACCACTCGACCAACAGGGCGGTCCATATTGTTAGAATATAATTATATAAAAATTGACCACCCCGTTGGTCGAGTGGTTAGCGACCCTGACTATGCAATCAACGAGGCTCGGGTTCGATCCGCAACGGAGACAAGCATTTGTGTGATGAGCATAAATGTTTGTATTTCCGGGTTTGGGTGTTTATTAAATATATTCTAGTATTTATATATGTATTTCTATGTATTAGTATCGTTGACTAACACCCATAACACAAGCAAATAATTTGCTTACTTTGGGGTTAGATCAGTCAGTGTAGTTTGTCCCGTGAATATTTATTTATTATTATTTATTTATATAATGTTTGTAACACCAAATATGCTTATTTATTTATGTCTATACTCCCTTCTATGGATTATATTGACGTATGGAAAAACTACGTTGTTTCTTTTCAAATCCCATTCGTTTTATCAATAATCACTCACTATTCAGCGCTTAACGGTTTACAATTCACCCTACCTTCTCGACAAAGAATCGCCGTGAAGATATCTATTTAAAATAACAACTCACCCTGTACAGCCTTGCAGTATCGCTGCCAGTCCAACATCTGTGATTCCTTGTGCCATCGTTAAATTTAGTGTTTCCATATTAGTGCACTTGCCTGAAAGTAAAATACATATGAATGAATGAATGAAAAATAAAATACATGTGAATGAATGAATGTAAAATAAAGCACAAGTGAATGAATGAATGAAAACAAAAATTGTGTGTGTCAGCTCCGACGCACGACTGAAGTTTACTCCTTAAGTACGATTGTCAAATCAGACGCAAAAAAAACGCAAGATCTAGCTGCACTGCTCACACCAAATTAGAAAGTTGCGCACCAAAAACGTAACGAGGTCATTCGTTCAGTAGATTTTACTCCTCACATTTTCTCATACCGAGCGCCTTATATCAAGAAACCGATTCTTAAGGGGTAAACTCCAATAAAATACATATGAATGAATGAATGAAAAGTAAAATACATGTGAATGAATAAATGAAAAATAAAATACATGTGTATAAATGAATGAAAAATATAAAAATGTGTATGAATTAATAATGGAAAGTAAGATACATAAGAATGAATAAATTTATGAATATTGAAATGCAATTATTTTTCGCATGTTAGGCAGATGAGAGGTGCATAGGAAAGTATCCGACATATAGTACGTTACAGCTAGGCATAATGAAACACAGTTATACAGTATATGAAAAAAACGTCCAATCATCAAAGGTATTCTTTAGGAGCCTAATACAATCATAATATATATGCTATTAAGTAACTTCACGCCCGTATCCCCGAAGAGGAAGGCAGAGATACAATCAGTGCATCCACAATAAACCGAACATACCTTAGCACCACAACGTTAAAGGTGACAAGCCTATCGCCAACCAGGCACTAATCTAATCCCGGTCAACATTGTTTTTAACAGAAAACTGAAAAAAAAGACATTTTTCCCCTTGTTGGTCCCGGGCTCCTTTGAAGAATAGGCCAACTGTCGTTCTGCCAGGCAGGTCGTAAAAGGCGACCGATTGGCTATGCGCGTCACTACCATCGGTACTACTAGGTGGTAGAGTTCTGCATTGTCTCGACCGGGTCTGGTACCACCGCCTTACCTATTCCTGCCGCAATAGCGTCAGTGCTGGTCACTGTCGTGTTCCGGTTTAGAGAGTAAGGTAGCCGGTAAACTTATGCATGCGGCATTAGACCTCGTCACAAGATAGCAACGCACCATTAACACCTTTGGTGTCTATAGGCGATGGTTGACTCTTTCCATCAGGAGATTCATCTGCTTGTTTGCTATATTATGATATAAAAAAAGAAAGATTATTATTATTATATTCTTGACTCCCTTAATTTTTTTAAGTTATCTTGAAAAAATTATAAAAACAAACTCACCAATTAACTCTTGACTTCTAACACTTAATGGCAAACTTTCTAAACTCAATTTTCTTAATGCCGGACAACACTCCAGTAGATTTTCTAACGTGAGGTGATCTATGCTACACATACTGAGGTCTAAGTATTGTATACGGGATGGTGTTAACGGGGCACTTGGATGCCATTCACCGATCTGCAAATACAAGGTGATAGGAAATAAATTTTAAGGTGGTAAATCGGTCCAGTAGTGGATTTAATACTCGTAGTAACAAATCCATATTACTATTGTAAACGCGAAAGTAACTCTGTCTGCCTGTATCTTCTTCACGTCTAAACCACTGAACCAATTTAGATGAAATTTGATACAAAGATAGTTTGAGACCAGAGAAAGGACATAGAATTGTCCATTTTATCCCGGAAATCCCGCGGAAACGGGAACTATGCGGGTAAAACCCCGGACTGGCTGTCTTTTAAACGACGGTAATAAGGAGTAAATTAGGCTACTTTTATTTTAAAAAAATCACGCCAACGAGGTCGCGGCCACAGCTAGTATACAATCAATAAAACAATTTTTTCCTCCGTGTTGTTCCCAGGCTCCTTTGAAGAATAGGCCAACTGTCGTTCTGCCAGGCAGGTCGTAAAAGGCGACCGATTGGCTATACGAGTAATTATCATCGTGGCTACTAGGTGGTAGAGTTCTGCATTGTCTCGCACCACCGGGTCTGGTACCACCGCCTTACCTATTCCTGCCGCAAAAGCGTCAGTGCTTGTCACTTTCGTGTTCCGGTTTGGAAGGTAAGGTGGCCGGTAAACATATGCATGTGGCATTAGACCTCGCTACAAGATATCAAGCACCATTAACATTTTTGGTGTCTATAGGCGATGGTTGACTCTTTCCATCAGGAGACCCATCTGCGTGTTTGCTATATTATGATGTAAAAAAAAATTAAAGTCTGTTCAAAATGAGTATAACAATACTTAATTACAATATGTGTGGCAAAACAAAATCGCCCTTCAATTAATAAAGTGTAATATTGACTTACATCTGAACTCGCCAACCTAACAATGACTGGTTTCCGATTCAATATCCTGCCTATTGCGTTTTTGGAGAGTGTCTTATTGCCTAAATCCAGTCTTTGCCATAATGTCTCATCGCAAGCCAGTCTGTGCCATCTGAAAAAAGTTTTTTTTATAACATTTAATACCTTCAGATGAGCAATTCCTGTATACATTAAATATATGCCTGCCTGCCTACCTCTTCCAGGATACTGGCGTGAAGACACTTTAGTATCAATAGCATTCAATAAATAATTTCTCACCTTTTACAGACCAACATACAGTTGGCCAGCGTCCGCTTGGGGAGCCACCTCAGCACTCCGAGAATAACTTCATCCGGGAGATTTCCAAATGAATCGTGATCTCCCGTACTGACTAGCTTGTTGACTGGCTCTTGAGCTACAAACATAAAAATCATGGGTGTCGTGGAACACTTTGTTGGAATGGAATCATTTATTTTCCCAATTTTTTTTATTTTCTTCCTATTATGCACCATTCTTTTCCCCCACCCCACCCCTTCAGAAACAGGCGGACAGAGGTGGAAAAGTTTCCACCTCCTTTCACCTGTTTCTCCCTCTTCTCCCCACATCCCACCTATCCCCCACTATTCCCCCCTCCATTCCCTCCTACCACTTTCCTTTCCCTTCCACTCTCTTCACTTTCCCTTCTCTAACCCCCCCCCCCTCGTCTCATGCAGATAGCCCTTTATAATAACTACTTAATTTTTCTTCAATTTTTTTTGTAACAAGTTTTTAAAGTCGTCCAAACTAAAGAGCTCAAATCAGCAGCTCGACGAGTCGACAGCAGCAAGACTCCTGACGGAAAATTATTACAATTTTTGTTTCGCCTAGCCCCACCCGCCAAGTCCATACCGTACAATAAGGAATTTTGTTCCAAAAACAATTCATATAAGTTAAAAAAATAAACCAACTTCAAACATTATATATTTGAATTACTTATATCTCAAAAAACCTGAACCGATTTTGATAAAATTTGGACTGTTCCTTAAGTTGGAATATACTTGATTGAAATAAAAAAGAATTATCTCTAAATGACTTTTAGTTCCCGAGAAATTCGTGGACAAACATACCAAAATACATACACTTACGAAATTTAATACACCTTTTTGTACGCCTAAATCCTCTTATTCAAATATTATCCAATTCCAACAATCTATACATATAATAAAATCGTAGGAAAGTCAAAACTGTACATTGAATATTGTTTTAAAAGAATACTTGGGGCGTGATCTACAATCGATATCGAAGCCAAAAATATAGTTTTTAGAATTTTTGTCTATTTGTCTGTATGTATGTCCAGAGTAAACTCAAAAAGTACTGCATGGATTTACTTCAAATTTTGTGTGAATATTACTAACAGGTCGGGTAAACATATAGGCTACATATTATCACGCTATCACCTACGGGGGTGAAGCTGTGCGGAGTAAACGAAGTCCGCGCGGACGAAGTCGCTGGCAACAGCTAGTATTACATAAATACAGTCAAACTGATAACCTCTCTTGTCATTGTTTGAAAATACCCTCATGTTTACACACATCCTATTTTAATAATTTCTCAGTCTCATGATGTGACTGGTGTCGAAATATACCCACAAATTGATCATGTACCTATATAATCAAAAGCCAAATATTTTTTCCAGAAAAACTGCGGTAAGAGCCCACTTTGAAGAATTGACCATCTGCCATTCTGCCAGGCAGTTCAAAAAAGGCGACCGATTGGCTATACGAGTCACTATTATCATGGCTACTAGGTGGTAGAGTTCCGCATTGTCTCGCTCGGGTCTGGTACCACCGCCTTACCTATTCCTGCCGCTATCACGTATGTCACATGAATGTAGTGTGTGTAATGTTTATTTTAATCAATTTAACATGTTTTAATGTTTTTTATTTAAAAATATTAGGTTTCTGCAGTCTTTCATGCATGCATGCATGTAAAGCATAAATGTTTGTATTTCCTGGTTTGGGTATTATTTATTATCTTATATATAAAATTCTCGAGTCACAATGTTAGTCTCCATACTCCTCCGAAACGGCTTGACCGATTTTGATGAAATTTCGTATGCATATTCAGTGGGTCTGAGAATCGGCCAACATCTATTTTTCATCCCCCTAAATGTTAAGGGTTGTCCACCCCTAAAAATTTTTTTTTATTTTATGGACAAAAATTTTTATTTTTATTTTTTTATGATTCAACATTGAAAAATATATACAACTCTAAATTTTTACAATTCTATCACCAACCCTTATTTTTTTAAATTAAATCATTTATATGGCAAAACAACGTTTGCCGGGTCAGCTAGTATATATATATATATATATATATATATATATATTTCTTGTATTTATATATGTATTCCTATGTATTAGTATCGTTGACTAACACCCATAACACAAGCAAATAATTTGTACTTTGGGGTTAGATCAGTCAGTGTAATTTGTGCGGTGAATAATTATTTAAAAAAAAACTATAACTGTGTCAAACTTCATAAGCCACCGTTTGTGCAGTTTCTTAAAAATGAGTACAAAGTTTTCCCTTCACATATTATTTATATATTTTTATAAAGTAATAATTCTGAAATGTCGGGCATGAAAGTAGAATCAACGTGGTTGAGATGAGGTCGCTAAGAAAAATATGTGGTGTGACACTCGCGGACCGGGTTCGTAATGTCGAAGTGAGAGAAAGGTTAGGTTTGAAAGAAAGTGTCGCTGTAAAGATGAGAAAGGGCATGCTCCGTTGGTTCGGACATGTAGAAAGAATGGTAGATGAAAGGTTAACAAAACAGACATACAATGTGAATGTGGAAGGATGTGGGTACCGGGGAAGACCAAGACTGACGTACTATGATCAGATTGATCGAGTTCTATCCGAAGGTGGTGTCAAGAGTCTTCGCAACTGATGTGTGTGCATGAAGAGCGTGATGAATGTGGAGGAAGCGATACAAGCCTGCAAGGATCGTGATGTATGGCACTCGGTTCTCTCTGCCTACCCCGTAAGGGATCTGGCGTGAAGATATGTATGTATGTAATTCTTACGTAGGAAGGGCATGGCTTTTTTCCCAGTAGTGGTAGCAGTGGACTCGACACTGGAACAACCGTAAGCGTAGCTGGCGCTGACCGACTGACCCGAAGGAGTTTCCTCCTCCACCAGGTAGCTGCCTAATACTGGTTCATAAGTCTCCGTGGGCTGGAGGGGCTTGGCTGAAAACAAATAATTAAATACTAATAATCCAAGTAGTTTTAGTATTATATTAGTGAGCGCATTTATGTGTGTGTATGTATGTGTGTGGGTGTGTGTGTATGAACCTTACTTTTATCATTGCTCCGTGGACTTCTGACACGTGAGGGCCCAGGGCTGGGACTACACATTTTGTTCTGACATTTAGGGCTGACTCTTTTCTTCGGTGAACTAACATTACTATTTATATTGGGGTTAACATTCTCTATGTCCCTCTTTCTTTTTAAATTTGACTTGTGCTGAAATAATAGAGCAGGCTTTTAACATACACATAATGTAATACGTACACGTAACTGCAATACAAGCTCAAACAGCTTAGTACAGTAGCAGATGCCAAGTACCGCATTTTAATTATACTAAATTAACTAGTGTCATATAAAATACCTAAAACTAAACTTTAATCGTAATAATTTTTTGGAAATAAATTTGTTTATGTTTAAAAGAAACACACAGTATTTTTTATATCATTAGATAGCAAATGAGTAGATATTTCTCCTGATGACAAAAGATTGTTGAAGAAGCTATTGACACCATATTATATGTTAATAACGCGTTGTGATCCACCTGAAGATAATAGAATTTTTCTTCTTGACCTTCTAATTGAACAATGTGTGTGACTAACTTACTGGTACCAAACCCAGGCCAATAGTTGCAAAACTCTACCAAATAGAAGTTACATTTAAAGTGAAACATTTGGCTAATTACCTTGTGGGAATAGAAAAATAGTTGATCTATACTTTAATGAGGTAGAAACAAAATCATGCATAACCAATGTCTGTTGTAACATGGTCAATAAAGAAAATACAGTAGTTTTAAGTCACATGTAATACAGTAAATAAATGTCTGTTTTAATATAGTCGGCAAAGAAAATAAAGTAAGCTTTTAACACAAATGTAACAATCAACTAATGTCTGTTTTAATATATCAATAAAGGAAATACAGTAGTTTTAAGTCACATGTAATATGGTAAAATAATGTCTGTTTTAATATAGTCGGCAAAGAAAATAAAGTAAGCTTTTAACACAAATGTGACAATCAACTAATGTCTGTTTTAACATAGTCAATAAAGAAAATACAGTAGTTTTAAGTCACGTGTAAGACAGTAAATTAATGTCGTTTTAATATAGTCGGCAAAGAAAATAAAGTAAGCTTTTGACACAAATGTAACCCAATCAACTAATGTATGTTGTAACATGGTCAATAAAGAAAATACAGTAGTTTTAAGTCACATGTAATACAGTAAATTAATGTCGTTTTAATATAGTCGGCAAAGAAAATAAAGTAAGCTTTTGACACAAATGTAACAATCAACTAATGTATGTTGTAACATGGTCAATAAAGAAAATACAGTAGTTTTAAGTCACATGTTATACAGTAAACAAATGTTGTTATAATATAATCGGCAAAGAAAATAAAGTAAGCTTTTGACACAAATGTAACAATCAACTAATGTATGTTGTAACATGGTCAATAAAGAAAATACAGTAGTTTTAAGTCACATGTTATACAGTAAATAAATGTTGTTATAATATAATCGGCAAAGAAAATAAAGTAAGCTTTTGACACAAATATAACAATCAACTAATGTATGTTGTAACATGGTCAATAAAGAAAATACAGTAGTTTTAAATCACATGTTATACAGTAAATAAATGTTGTTATAATATAATCGGCAAAGAAAATAAAGTAAGCTTTTGACACAAATGTAACAATCAACTAATGTATGTTGTAACATGGTCAATAAAGAAAATACAGTAGTTTTAAGTCACATGTAATACAGTTAATTAATGTCTGTTTTAATATACTCAGTAAAGAAACTATTAAATACAGTCAATAAAGAAAATATAGTAAAGGTTTTTGAGTGAAAATGCGTTTTAATCGGATGCTTAAGAATTCCCATGAATTATGGTTTATGCTAGCTAAATTTTGACAAATGCATCAAAATAATGTGTCGAAAGAATCAAGAATTCTATAAAAAGAAAGAAAAAGAAAGATCTCGAGACAGTGGTTGCAGTTGCATTTGTACATTATGTATTAAAAATATCTTACCATTGATAAACTATCGTCAGTCTCTTCAGGTTCCAAAGGCCTGAGACCCATTTCTTGTAATAACTGTTGATAAAATCACAAATCAACACATTAGTCACATGTAATCTGTAACATGTCAGTACTAAAGAGTCGGTGATTGCCACTGTTTAAGCTCTAATGGAGGGGTTTCGCCAAACTTGTGTCAGAAAATTCTTTACAATCCCAAACATAAACTTATCAATGCATAAACACACAGACTTCAAGAGTTATGTACAAGTTTATAATTTAATGCTTTTTGGTCATTGGCCCCTTTGCAAAAAGGACCATCTGCCATTCTGTCAGGCAGTTCGTAAGCGGCTAATGATTGGGTATGCAAGTGACTACCATCATTGTTACTAGGTGGTAAGGTTCTGCATTGTCTAGCCTGGGTATGGTACCTTACCTATTCCTCCTGCAATAGCATCAATACTTCTTGTTATCTTGTTCTGATCTTGAGGGAAAGGTAGTCGGTTGACTAATGCCAGTAGCATTGCCATCCCTCCACATGGATAGCAACGCATCATCTCTCAGACTTGAGATGCAACATCGCTCATAAAAAAAACATTGATATCAGGATATTAATATTTTCTAGAGTAAAACATTGATGTTAAAAACATCGGAGAGGTACCACCACCTTACCCATTCATGCAACAGAAACTTTAGTGCTTGTCGTGGTTGTGTTCTGGTTTGGAGGGTAAGGTAGCTGGTAGATTTATGCAGGAGGTATTCTAACCTTGCCACAATGATAACAATGCACTATAAACGTCTTAAGTGTCTATAGACCATAATTCTTTTCAATTAGGAGAGCAATCTACTTGTTTGTTATCTTCATCACTACATAGCATAAAACAAAGTCGCTTTCTCTGTCTGTCCCTATGTATGCTTAAATCTTTAAAACTATGCAACGGATTTTGATGGGTTTTTTTTTAACAGATTGATTCTTGAGGAAGGTTTTAGTATAGAAACCTTTCCAATATTCCCACAGGAACAAAAGCTACGTGGGTGAAACCGCGGGCAGGTCGCTAGTATGTAATAAAATAAAAAAAATATAAAGCATGTGATATGGGTACTAATCTATCTATATATTACTATGAGAAGGAAAAACCGGCCAAGTGCAAGGTGGACTCGCACATGAAGAACTCGCACTATTTAAGTTTCCACCTTTTTATTAAGATTGAGTAAAAAATTTCTTAAAAATGACATTTGCTGTATGGGTGCTCACCTTTAATATTTACTTTATTTTTATTTATTTATTTTGAAAGGTAATATACCCTTATTGAAATTAAGAAAAAAAAATTTTTTTTTCATTTTATAAGATAGCAAACAAGCAGATGAGTCTCCTGATAGAAAGGCTCAACTATCGCATATGCTCTATGCTCATCTCACAAATATTTGCGCTTGTTAGGAATCGGACCTGAACCCTATTATGTAATCAGGGTTCCTAACAACCAAACGATTTGGTGGTATTATACAGTTATAATACAGGATTTTCTTGCTTCTATCTAATTTTAAAGACTATATAAATTTAAATACAAATTGTAACAACCAGTTTGAGTAGATGCTAAATATTTAGGATGTTCTCATTAATATTATTTTTAAACTGTTCAATGTTATAATGAATTAGCCAAAATAGGGACTTGTGAATTCCAAAAAGTATCTTAGTATTGATCACTTCATGTTGTTACCGGCCATTCCAAGCCCACTTAAACTGACCATATCTTTTAAACGTCAATGTTTGATGATATGTCAATCCAAGTTTGGCCATATCATTTATAAAGGATTCCAATAATATTAAGTTTGATAAAAATTAAAAAAAAAAGTGCAAAATTAAAAAGTTTTATTTCTCAAATTTTATTTCACATTAAACACATACGCATTTAGTAATAAAAAATAAAAGTTCACTAAGTGCTGTGTTCGCAAAATGTAAAATAAACTTCTTTAGACTAGACACGGCCTAAATAATGCATAATTTAGCCAAATCATAACTGAACAATATATGTAAACGATACTGTACGCGTAACGTAAATAAAATCTCTATATCTATCAATACAAATCTTTAAAAAAATAACCATTCTGCAAGTCCATATAGGTAGAATTAAAGAACGCACTAATGTAAACGAAAACATAAAGCGTCAGTAAATGTGAATTTGAGTATATCATATCCGTTAACTTATTTTAAAATGTTGGTTATTATATTACGATTTATTTGGTATAAATAGTTTATATTCCTGAGTTTTACGAGTGATGTACAAATTGTGGTTAGTAAAAAAAGCGGGAATGGTATTTTGTACGTACCGCCGTATCTGTTTTCCGGTCCATCATGCTCCAACTCTTTCGTGTGGAGTTTTCAAGGCGCATCCTCTTGCTAAAAATAAATTAAATAATTCACTTTTACTGTTACAAATAAGATTAATTTTGATTTTTCTAACACGTTCAACGAGATTGGCGCCTTTTAACTTTGCCGCTGAAATCAGCTGTCACGTACAGATGATTCTAACGTAAGTTTTTATGAATTAACATTGTACTTACGGTGGACTTTCAATAATATCTACGGAAGGAGATGGTGGGTTTTCATCATCACTGTTAATATTCATGATTTTAATAACTAATTCTATTGAATGTTTCAAATGAACGTCATCAATTTTCGCAAAAGTGCCGAAATGGCAAATGCACAAAAATGGAATCGGAAATTAGTATACTCACAGATTACAAATCTAACTTTCTTTGAATTATTAATGTAATGTTACCAGAATAAAAACATGTTTAAGTGGTAATAAAATTAGTCATTCGATCTGCTTGTGTCATTATTATATTATATTGAAAAATGTAACACCTAAAAATTATAGAATAATAGAATAAAATAATTATTTATTGCTTAGAACACGGTTACAATAGAAAGATATAGTTTTCAAAAGTACGTAGGTAGGTATAGTATCACGCATTCTACCGAACGGCATGCAACATTTATAAATTGTATTTAGCTATACATTATTTGCTTTTTAACATAAAATCAATTTATTATATTTAATAAAGGGATACGTTTAAAACGCACAATTTTTTTTTCTTAATTTACTTTGTCATAATGAATATAGCATAATATGTAGTGTCATTATATGATTTAAGCATAATCTTTTTTTTGCGAAATGTTTTTTAAGCATAACAATTTATTGTACTACATTTAATTCGACTATTGATGATACGCATAATAGTCTTTAGACATTTTTTTATTTTTCCTAATGTTATCTTGCCATAAAATTATATGGCATAAGCCCCCGCCACAAAGAAACAAAGCTATCCAATGCTACAGTTGAAGTAGGTTAGTTAGGTTCTCTTTAGATCCCACAACCAGAAATAGGAGCCCCGCATAGCGGGGCTCCGTCGACTTGGTCCAACCCCACTTGTTACGGGAATAGTATGCTGCTACAATACAGTCTGCTATTTGGTCTTGCTATTTACGCAATGCTGCTACAGTCTGTTATCCACCTATTTCTCGTATTTTAATTAGGACTTTTAAGTGTATGCCGTTGATCAGTATTTTTATGTATTGTTATGCTTTCCTCAATGTGTGCCTTTAAACATTATACTATGTTATCTTTATGCTACATAGGGTTATGCTAGTAAAAATTATGCGAAAACAGTTATGCGTTTAGTTGTTATTGTAAATTATCATTAGTTGTAAAAACGTGATGCCTACTTAAAATAGTACAAAAATTGTTATGCTACTAAATATAGACCCATTTATAAAACGTTCCATTCGCTTCGTAATTTTTGTATAGATAAAAATATTTTAAATTTTTATTACTTTTTTTCTTAATTTTAATTAAATTTTCAATAAAACTCTTTTGTCATATTATTTATTTTAAGTTTTATGAATCTGGCAAGGACATTGGTTGTTTACCAACGTCCACCAATGAAAAGACAAATGTCATCACCTGATGACTTTCTATTGGCTACAACAAGAATGAATAAACAGAAAGAAATGTGTGCGTGGTTGTGTCAACGTACTCAAATCAAAACACAAAACAAAGACGAATGACGATCGTTTGAAGTCGCTCGCGAATTTTGTAATATTTTACAATAAACGCAAAAGTTCTTTATTTTCACAAAATACAAATTTGTGTTTATTTAAAAGCTCTCTACGTTTAGTGTTCTCGAGAAGGATGGCTGCAAGAAAGTTGAATACCATTGAAGATTTAAGTGGTGAGTACTTAGTAAATAAACAATAGATTATTTGTGCGTTCCATGACGAAACGTGTTTTACTCGTTTCAATTGTAATATCAACATTGTTAAGACTGAATCGTGCATTGCTCGAGCAAAATACATTCAATGTAAATAAATATTGCGCAGTTGCAGAAATTTCGCAACAAAATATTTACGTCCTTGTAAATTAGATATATAGCTGGCTTAAAGACAGCCTTGAGCATTCAAGATCTAAAGAATGTATCGACGCATATTTTCTATTAATTAACTAAGTATAATTTTGTGAACCAGTTTTATATGAATTGCGTCGTTGTACATCCTTTTTAGAAACGAAATGATCATTTATCTATATTTAGTTTGTTTTCAAACATTCATGTTTCAACACGCTATGCGCTCCTGGTATATGTATACAAAAATCAATATAAGGCTGTAAAATAATTTTAATTAATAATGTTAATGAATGCTGTTCGTAAAAATTAATTATTCATTTTCAACACTTAGGGATGAAGTGAATGCTTTTGTTAATGCTTTCTTTGTGTCTTTTTTATTAGATAAAGTAAGCAAAATTTACTCCACCTTTCACTTTTATGAGACATCAATACCAACAGCCAAATCAAAGATATAATTATTAATTAATAGACTAATTTATGACTATGTAAACATTATATATAACAGTGTATATACAAATTTGCTATTATTCTTGTCAATCCATGTTCTATTTGAAGGATAAAGTATCTGCAATTCTGTCAGGCAATTTGTAAAAGGGGATCTCTTAGCTATGCTAGTCACTACCATTGTGACTACTAGGTGGTAGAATTCTGCAACATCTTGCGCGGTTCTGGTACGAATGACCTATCGATTCCTGCTCCAATAGTGTTGTCAGTGCATGCCACTGTCATGTTCCAGTTTGTGTGTTAGACATCGCCTCTGTGGTCTAGTGGTCCAGCTTTGGAGTTGACCACATGAGGACCCGGGTTCGATTCCCGGGTCGGGCACTTTAAAAAAAAGTGTTTTTTCAGTTTTCTTAGAAACTCAAAGTTGCCCGGGATTGGAAAGTGCCCGGTTGGCGATAGGCTTGCCACCTATCACATTTATGGGACCAAGTATCTTCGGCTAATTGTGGGTGCACTTGTTGTACCTCTGCCTACCCCTTCGGGGATATGGGCGTGAAGATACTTTTACTTTTTTTTTTTTTTACTGCCGGAAAACTTACGCATGTATCATCAACACCCCACCACATGAATAGCAATACACCATTTACATCTGTGATGTTTATAAGTGTTGGTTGTCTCTTTCCATCAGAAGATCCATTTGCCTGTTTGCTTATAATATAAAAAAAAATCATAATTACATTTAAATTTATCACATAAGTACTTGGAAAATATCAAATAATTTCTAAATATAATTGATTATCAGTGATTCTAATATAACAAAAAGCTAGTGTGTATGCTGCTAATCACTCAATGGACCAGTCACATTTCATAGGTCATATTCATGAGAAAGGTTATAACATACTTTTTAACCTGAATTAGCAAATGGTAGTAATGTTTTTGTGTCATATGAACTAAGCAGGAAACAAATAACTGCCGTTCTGCCAGGCAGGTTCTAAAAGGCAACCGATTGGCTATCCAAGTCACTACTATTGTGGCTACTAAGTGGTTGAGTTCTCCATTGTCTTGCCCAGGTCTGGTACCACCGCCTTACCTATTCCTGCCGCAATAGTGTCAGTGCTAGTCACTGTTGTGTTCCTGATTGAACGGTTAAGATAGCCGTTAAACTTATGCATGTGGGATTAGACCTCTCCACAAGATAGCAATGCACCGTTAACATCTTTGGTGTCTAAAGGTGATGGTTGACACTTTCCATCAGGAGATCCATCTGATTGTTTGCTATCTTATGATATATATATAAAAAAAAATCTGAAATGCTAAACACCATTAAAAAGTAATATTACTTGAATTTACAATTATTGCATACAATTTTAAGCCATTCACGTCGCAATATATTGTCAATGTAGATATAAAAAGTTTTAGTATTTCTCATCATGAAGATTATTTGATTTTCACTACTTAAAATCATTTACATAATCTCTCACAATAATAAAATACAATTCATACAAAAGTCCAATAAATAGTTAAAACAACTAGCTAATTTTCTTCCACCTTTTCCAAGATGATTGCATGATTTATTGGATCTGATGATTTCATAATCATTGATGTTTCTGGCTAGATTCTGATCATGTCGTAACTAAAAATATGTTGTTTAAAGGTTAATTTCAATAAAACATTTTGATTTGAAATATGTGATCAAAAAAATTGATACATTTTAAATACATGCAATGTCATAAGTAGACTTTAGTGTCCACTGTGATTGTCTTAAATTGTGCCTTACTCCTAGCTCCTGTCATGAGTCATGAGTCATTATTGACATTTATTGGGTCATGAGTCATGACCCAATAAATATCACTGGATAAACTGGAGTAACTCCAAAGTAAGCAAATTATTTGCTTGTGACATGGCCGTATCACCCATACGGCCAATAATATTATACATAGTCAATAATATTATACTTAGTCAATAATATTATACATATATACAGCATGTAACAAAACTGCCTGTCTGATTGTCAAAGGCTTTGTTTGGGAGCTTTAGAAGGAAAAACTTTATACCCCTTTTTAGGACAATAACGTGAATAGTGGAGTTTGAATTTTGCACAATTAAAATTTACATTGTGGAGGACTGTAGAAACCTAATATCTATACATATAATAAAATCGTAGGAAAGTCAAAACTGTACATTGAATATTTTTTTAAAAGAATACTTGGGGCGTGATCTACAATCGATATCGAAGCCAAAAATATAGTTTTTAGAATTTTTGTCTGTTTGTCTGTATGTATGTCCGGGGTAAACTCAAAAAGTACTGCATGGATTTACTTCAAATTTTGCATGAATATTACTAACAGGTCGGGTCAACATATAGGCTACATATTATCACACTATCACCTACGGGGAAGGAACAGTGCGGAGTAAACGAAGTCCGCGCAGACGAAGTCGCTAGTTATTAAATAATATGCATTGGAAATACATGATATTAATAAAATATACTTTACACACACTAAATTTTGTTGGCACTAAATTTATTTGATCGCCCTGCTGGTCGAGTGGTTAGCGACCCTGACTACGCAATCAACGGGACTCGGGTTCGACGCCGGAAATACAAACATTTGTGCTCATCCAAACGCTTGTCCCCGTCGGGGATCGAACCCGAGCCCCGTCGATTGCGTATTCAGGATCGCTAACCACACGACCAACGGGGCGATCAATTAGTAGATTGTGGAGATGAGGAAGATTAATATTGGCAACAGTAGGCTGTCAGGGCAGTCCGGCTTTGCGGATTTAGAGCCTTGAAAACTGTACACCCAATAGTAACGCAGTTGTGATAACTCGCTCTCGAATGGGTGGTGTTATCTTAACCACGTATCGATGTATAGGTCTTATCGCATACGTGCGGCCTTCGCAATTTTTTTTGTTACATTTACGCATTTATCCATACTAATATTATAAATGCGATGTAACTCTGTGTCTGTCTGTCTGTCTGTCTGTCTGTCACGCTTTCACGGCCAAACCACTGAACCGATTTGGATAAAATTTGGTACAAATATAGTTTGAGACCCAAGAAAGGACATAGGATAGTCCTTATCCCGGAAATCCTACGGGAACGGGAACTATGCGGGTTTTTATTTTAGAATTTATCCACGCGAACGAAGTCGCGGGCACAGCTAGTAGTAAATAAAATTAACTAATCATGTCTCTAATCTTTATTCAAATGCGAAAGTTTGAATGTTTGGATGGATGTTTGTTACTCAATCACGCAAAAACTACTCAACGGATTTGAATGAAATTCGGCACACAGGTAGATGATTACCTGGCATAGGACATAGGCTACTTTTTATCCCGGTTTTTTTAAATATCATAAGATAGCAAACAAGCAGATGAGTCTCCTGATGGAAAGAGTCAACCATCGCCAATAGACACCAAAGGTGTTAATGGTGCGTTGCTATCTTGTGGCGAGGTCTAATGCCACATGCATAAGTTTACCGTCTACCTTACCCTCAAAACCGGAACACGGCAGTGACGAGTACTGACTCTATTGCGACAGGAATAGGAAGGCGGTGGTACCAGACCCGGTCGAGACAATGCAGAACTCTACCACATAGTAGTCACGATGGTAGTGACTTGCATAGCCAATCGGTTGCCTTTTACGACCTGCCTGGCAGAAAGTCAGATGGTCTATTTTTCAAAGGAGCCCGGAATTAAGACGGGGAATTAAAATTTGAAAGAAGAAATTATGGTATTTAATTTGAAAAATTTTCGTGAAAACTTAATAGCGCTTCACTCATTAATGCTTCACCCTTCATAGAGTGAAGTGCTGTTCGACTCTCCTGAAGATGCTTCGGTTGCAAAGTGAAACGTGCGTTGAGTACATAATTTGTGTGTTACTGCCTTTGCTTCTGACGTGGAGGAAAGTGTGGTGGAAGTAGGTCGACTATTGTACCGCTCTGGTCTTCTCAAATTTTCACATCTTGGATAAGTTTGCCCTGATCCTTACACTACCTTTCATTTCTGATGCATCACGGCAGTTCCATATAACATTTCGCGGAAAATTTGCAAATGAAATACCATATTAATTTCTTCTTTAAATTATGGATTTCCGCAAAGTAACGCCTGGATTAAAGTATAATTTTGTTTTTTTATAAAGTTGGTTAAAAACTAACTTATCTCTGTATCTAGAAGTCCATTCAGACGACCCGCAGTCCCCAATTATTAAATGGATTCAATTGAACGAAAATACACCAATTGCTTAAATAGCGGGGTCTTTGGTCTGCAATTTAGCTGTTTGCTTGTCGCGTGGGGTCTCGGTGATCCAATGACAAATATTACTGTACTAGCTGTTGCCAGGGACTTCATCCGCGCGGACTTCGTTTACTCCGCACAGCACCTCCCCCGTAGGTGATAGCGTGATAATACGTAGCCTATATGTTGACCCGACCTGTTCAGTAATATTCATGCAAAATTTGAAGTAAATCCATGCAGTACTTTTTGAGTTTACACCGGACATACATACAGACAAACAGACAAAAATTCTAAAAACTATATTTTTGGCTTCTATATCGATTGTAGATCACGCCCCAAGTATTCTTTAAAAAAAATATTCAATGTACAGTTTTGACTTTCCTACGATTTTGTTATATGTATAGATTGCAACATGGCAATATACTTGTGTGTATATTATGACTAGCTGATCCGCGTAGCTTCGCCCGCGAGTAGATTAAAATGTTGTCAAGATAGCTTTTCATACAAATTTTATCCCCTATTTCAAACCCTTTAAAGACTGATTTTTGAAAGAAAAATTAGCCTCTGTTTGACCCTGGCTCTTCCACTACTTCCATGCCAAATTTCATGAAAATCGGTCCCAGCGGTTTAGCCGTGAAACCGTAACAGACAGACATACAGACTTTCGCATTTATATCATTAGTAAGTATGGAAGTATGGATGTATGTCATATGAATGTCGTGTTTAATGTTTATTTTTATTAATTTAATGTATTTCTAATGCATTTTATTTAAAAACTAGCTGTTGTCCGCGACTTCGTCCGCGCGGACTTCGTTTACTCCGCACAGCTCCTCCCCCGTAGGTGATAGCGTGATAATATGTAGCCTATATGTTGACCCGACCTGTTAGTAATATTCATGCAGAAGTAAATCCATGCAGTACTTTTTGAGTTTACCCCGGACATACATACAGACAAACAGACAAAAATTCTAAAAACTATATTTTTAGCTTCGATATCGATTGTACATAACGCCCCAAGTATTCTTTAAAAAAAATATTCAATGTACAGTTTTGACTTTCCTACGATTTTGTTATATGTGTATATATATATATATATATATATATATATATATATATATATATATATATATATATATATATATATATATATATATATATATATATATATATATATATATATATATATATATATATATATATATATATATATATATATACATATATATATATAGATATTATGTTTCTGCAGTCCTCCGCAATGTAAACTTTAACTGTAAGTACCAGATTTCGTACTCCACCGTTCGCGCAGTTGTCTTCAAAAGTGGACCAAAGTTATCTCTTTACGTATTAATTATATTGATCGGTTCAATCGTTTTTCTCACAAAAGTACATATACATAACTTCACGCCAGATCCCTTACGGGATAGGCAGAAAGAACCGAGTGCTATACATTACGATATTTGCAGGCTTGTCTCGCTTCCTCTACATTCATCACTCTCTTCATGCACACACATCAGTTGCGAAGACTCTTGACAACACCTTCGGACAGTACTCGATCAATCTGATCATGGTAGGTCAGTCTTGGTCTTCCCGGGTACCTACATCCTTCCACATTCACATTGTATGTCTGTTTTGTTAACCTTTCATCTACCATTCTTTCTACATGTCCGAACCAATAGAGCATCCCGTTTCTCATTTTTACATCGACATTTTTTTTCAAGCCTACACTTCCACATTACGAACCCTATTTATTACGCCACATATTTTTCGAAGCGATCTCATCTCGACCGTGTCGATTCTACTTTCATGCCCTTTAGACATACCCAGTTCTCACAAAAGTAGGTAAAAGGATATTCTTAAAGATAATTTATTAACGATTATTTCTATATCAATTTTGTTTGAGAGGCGTGTGGTCCCATTGGTGAAATCTGATGTAGGGCTTATACCTTAAAAACAATAAAGAAAAAATATCGACACGCGGGATTAGAACCTGCGACCATTTCCCTAAAGCCGGGACGCTCTTCCACTGAGCTAGTGTCGACAGGCTTGAGGCGGCGAAATTCTTCTTTGCTATATGATCGATTACGTCGATAGGTCGTTAGGTAGGGCTTATAGCCTACAGATATATAGGAAATCGGAAGTGGATTGGTGCAGTCTTATTGCGTTTAAATTTTGTTTTGACACGATAAGCCTGTAAATTAATTAATTGCGTATATCTTATCAAAGTGAATGCACTCTATCGCGTGTAGGTGTTATATTAGTTTCGTTTCAAGGTTGTAGGTGGCGGAAATCAAAGTGTCGACGATGTTAACTCTGTGAGCGTTAAAGCCAGCGATGCGTGTCGGTCATACGTTTTAATTTAGAGTTTATAACTAGTTTTTATTGAAGTTGACGCCTTTGTAATCCCGACTAGGCATGGCACATTTCACTTATCACTGGTTATATCACCCGTTATAAAATAATTCATGTCACACCAGTTATATATGTCGCAGTGAAATTGTCAATACCGTTAGATTATATAATCTACCTAAGTGATATTATAATTTAACTGCTAACCTCCAAATTATAAAATCCCTAGGTAGATTATAATCTAACGGCTATTGACAATATTACTGCGACATATACATCGAAACCGTCTGTTATATATAACGTGGGCGTGATTTAATTTCACGCGGGCGAAACTGCTATTTAAGCTTATAATTCACAGAAATCCATCGTGCGAAAGAGATAAATCAACATTTGAGAAAAACCGTGCCACCAACTAGAAGACAGAATAATATGCTTAATATGTTATTTCACTTTACTAATCACTTATAAATAGTAATCACTGAGCGGCGATATAACATGCGGAATTAAATGCGCTCACTGTAACAATAATCGTCACTAATAAAATATAACAGTCGTGATTTATCACGCGTGATATAACAGTGACATAAAACAAATAACTTCACGACGTGATAGTGAAATAAAAATAGCTATAACTTCCATCGCTCACCCCGACGTAAAACAAGCTGTTTTATATGTTTAACGGGTGTACCTATCTGTGTGTCTGTCTGTGGCATCGTAGCCCCTAAATAAATAAATAAATAAACATCACTAGGCAAATTTCACAATTTGATCTAAGTAAGCAAAAAGTAACAGATCAAATATCTAAAGAAGTAAAGTAAGACAAGCAAATTATTTGCTTGTTATTGGTATTAGCCAACGATAGAAATGCATATAAATACTTTATCATACACAATAAACGCCCAAACCCATAAAAACAAACTTTGCTCATCACACAAGTGTTTCTGTCGAGAATCGAACCCAAGCTCCATCGATTCCTAGTTAAGTTCGCTACACTTGACCAACGGGGCGAGCGGTCTGTGTTGTTGTTTTTATTTAGTTGCGTTTTATTTATCGAATAAGTATCATCACGCCCGTATCCCCGAAGGGGTAGGCAGAGGTACAACAAGAGCATCCACGAATAGCCGAAGATACTAAGTCCCACACAATGTGATAGGCGGTAAGCCTATCTCGGACGGGTACTTATCCAATCCTGGGCACCGTTGTTCTTATCAGAATACTGAAAAATACATTTTTGAATTGTCCGACCTGGGAATCGAACCCGGGAGCTTATGCGGTCAACACTGACACCGGACCACTGGTATATTATGATAGTTATTAGCTATGTTTAGTGGAAATCGAGGCAGGCAGTGTCCAGGATGTCTTAGCATTAAGCTTTGATTAGTTCAAGTGCGTGTGTTTAATGCAGGTGCTTAGTATTAGGCAGAAAATACGTGAAGACAGCCGTTGGTCAGTGCGAGTGATCAGTAATCAGCATCTATTCACTTTTACTACGATGGTTACGCATCACTCGCACTGATCCACGGCTTTCTTCACGTATTTTTTGCTTAATGCTAAGCACCTGCATTAAACACTCACACTCGTACTAATCAAAGTGAAAACGGGGCTTTAGCGTCAGTAAATATTCAAGCTAATTCCAAATTTTGATTATCTGTTTAGTTTTAGTGGCATATGGGTGATTCCGTTCTAACTGTGATATAATGTCAGTACCGTGTCATGTCTATTTTTAGAATTTATTTATAAATTGTTAGTTTTTTTTGTCGTAAACATTAGAATTTATGAGGTAATTAGTTTAAATCATTTATTACGACAAAAAAACTAACAATTTATAAATAAATTCTAGAAATGGACCTGACACGGTACTGACATTTAAGTGATATATTGTAAGTTTTCTGTAAGTGGCAAGTTATATTATATGAAAATAATGTTGAAATATGTTTATTATTTTCCAATAAGTACAAAAATTTCATAAATTAATTATTAATTAATGACCTGTGAGAACAAACAATACAGGACATTGAATATCACAGTTAGAACGGAATCACCCATATACTATACCACTGCTCAAATGAGTGTCTTATGATGACCAGCTATGTGTGGTAAGATCGTAGTCAATGTGGTTAATTTTTGTTGTTATGTTTTGCTGTGCAAATTATGCACATGAAGCATGAAGGTTGTCTGATGATAAAGGAATGTGAAAGGTTTTTATATTTTAAACTAGCTGCGCCCGCGACTTCGTCCATGTGTGAAAAATTAAAAAAAAGTAGCCTAAGTTACTTCTTTTTACATCAGCTACCTATCAGTGAAAGTCCCAGACATTAGCTGGAACAAACAGACAGACTGACTGACAGACAGACGGACAGACAGACCATCAAAAATTGTAAAAAATGTAATTTTGGTATATATATACCGTGTATACATCGATATGCATTTAGTTAAAACCGGTTATTTTAAAATTACAAACAGACACTTCAATTTTATTTATTTGTATAGATGTATAGATTAAGATAATATGTGTACACATATGAGTGTATACATACATATGTGTATATACAATCCATACTAATCCATACTAATATTATAAATGCGAAAGTAACTCTGTCTGTCTGTCTGTCTGTCTGTCTGTCTATCTGTTACGCTTTCACGGCCAAACCACTGAACCGATTTGGATAAAATTTGGTACAAATATAGTTTGAGACCCAAGAAAGGACATAGGATAGTTCTTATCCCGGAAATCCCACGGGAACGGGAACTATGAGGGTTTTTATTTTAGATTTTTTTCCACGCGAACGAAGTCACGGGCACAGCTAGTATACATATAAATAGAATTGAAATGTTTATGATATTAAAATAACTAGGTTTTTTCAAGTGCAATATTATGTTATTTTTACGATACTTTTCACAACCTTTTTAAAATGTTCTATCTGTCATTCTGTTTTACGAGATAATCTCTGGAACAGCTGGACCGATTTCGATGAAACTTTTTTTATTATTATTTATTTATATCCCTAAAACCCTTGTCTATCTCTTAAGCTTAAGCGCGAAACCAATTTTAATTCAACTTGGCAAGGAGATAAGGTTCAAACAGGCTACTTATTTTTCAAAATCAACCCCTACGTGATTGAAGTAGGGGGTGAAATTTCTTATATTGATGACCTTACTCTACTTTCGGGCGAATTTGCGCGGTCAGTTAATAGTCAGATTTTTTTATTTATTTTTTGTTTTGAAGTAAACACATATGCAAGTAAACAATATATGTACTAGGAGATGAGGATGCTTCAATAAGTCACCTTTTTGAGTTCATTTGATCCGTTCACCTTAAAATATCGAAGGTTATGCACCTAGACGTCTCGACGCGCGGTTCAACGAACCCATTGTTCGGGATAAAACAAACTCTTCACGTCTGCTGGGTGCCTGGTACTTTCGAAACGTACGAGATGAAAGCTTTGCCTTTTTAATGAAGATTGTTTTAAAAGCTGCCACTGTTCTCACAGCTATATTATTAACGGGCAGCCATTTTGCTTCGCAAGCGCTATATCTGAAGTCTGAACTTAATAAATTATACAAACAAAAAGCGCGGGAAACATAAAATTTGGCGGACGTCATTTTTGGTTCTGCGACTTTTTATATTATTATTTAGCGAAACAGAGGTTCGATATTAGTTTTATTTGTGTAAATATTTAATTTTATGTAAATATCATTAGTTTTACTATCAGTTTAAAGTAGGTAAGTCTCCTTTTCACTTTTTAAAATGAACAAACCCCCTGACGATCCTGGAGGTGGACCTCTCCAGGTAGCGCACTATGTTACTATAGATGAGAGTAGTGTCGATACAGATACTTCGCTTTCTTCAACTCAAACAACTAACAGGAAAAGATCTCATACATCTAATAAAATATGCAAACACTGCAATAAACGGCGCAAAAAGCGCAACAATGAATTGAAATCTACTGACTGTCAGTGCTCTCACTCTGTTTCTGAAATCTCAGATATAAATAATGCTTCGGGCGCCTCATTTATTACTGGTGATAATAATGTAAATGATAATGTTACAATGAAAGATTGGTCAAACCCCCTAACAAATAGTAAGGAACCCCAAAAACCTAAAGATTATATTAACTACCGCACACAGTATGAATCTACAGACCTTGGACCTTACGTTATTCATGTCCAAAGAGTTATTACATCTCCGACTGATAATGTTACTCTACATCCAGTCTCGTTTGGGCGATTCCTTAAAAATAATACTTTTAAAAATATAATTGATGGTAGCCTCAAGAAAATTGGACGCAACCGATTATCTCTATCATTTTCGGACCACAATGACGCAAACCACTTTATTAATGACCCTAATCTCTCAAATAAAAACTTCAAAGCTTTTATCCCATCATTTAACGTTTCACGAGTAGGCGTAATTAGAGGTGTTCCCTCAGACTGGTCACCTGAGGAAATTGCTAATAATGTTAAGGTTCCCATTGGTTGTGGAAAAATAATAAAGGTTAGAAGAATAAACCGTAAAATAACTATTAATGATAACACTACCTGGAAACCAACAGAGACAGTTGTCGTAACTTTTGATGGACAGACTTTACCGAAACGTGTCTACGTTTGTTATAATGCTCTCCCAGTAGATTTATACATTTACCCTACTATACAATGCTATAAATGCTGTAGGTACGGTCATACTAAAATAACTTGCAGATCCAACCCAAGATGCTTTAAATGTGGAAAGGATCATTGTGGAGACTCTTGTACTAGTGAGGCTGATTTCAATGTTAATTGTTGTTTATGTAAGGGATCTCACTTTGCCACTAGCAAATCATGCCCAGAACATTTAAGACAAAAAAACATTAAAATGTTTATGGCTCAAAACTGTGTCTCTTATGCCGAGGCATCAAAAAATTATCCCCCGGTCTCCAAATCATATGCTGATGCCATCTCAACACCTATTAAAACTGCTCTTCATCCACTTTTGAAAAAAAATTTAGATTCGCAAGAACAATCCCATAGGTCATACAAAAAAACAATATTTCAGAAACCTAAACCCCATACAAAAGTCAGTAAGAGTTATGACTATGATTTCCAAAATTCAGTTATTAATGAATATAATTCCACTAATTCTAGAGAAAATGGTACTTTGTTGACAAAAAATAATAACAATAATCAAGAATCAGCCTCAATAGGCATGATTATATCTTTTATTAAATTTTTATCTCAGTCCGAAGTAATAACACCGTCCAACGCTGCTTTAATGACAGAAAGTTTAATTAATTATTCTAAATTTAATGGTGATCATGGACAGTCAAGCCAAAATTCTTCAATGGAACTCGCAGAGCATCACCAACAAGAAAAGTGAATTAATTCACTTATTAAATAAATATGAGCCATTTTTAGTGGCTCTTTCAGAAACTTGGTTAAGACCAAGTTGTACTTTTAAATTCTCTGGATACACTAGTATCCGAGAAGATAGATCTGATGGTTATGGAGGTGTAGCCATCATGATCAAAAAAGGATATAATTTTTCCATTGTTAATCTTCCTGTACATACTGTAAATATGTCTATATTAGCTGTTAATGTAAATAATATTTGTTTCGTGTCACTTTATATTCCACATCCAAATTTGAATATTTTGACAGAACTTAATAACCTATTATCCATACTACCTAAACCCTTTATTGTGTTAGGTGATTTTAATTCTCATCATCAAGCCTGGGGTTGTTCCTCCAGTAATTATTATGGTGAAGAACTTTTGAAAGTCATTGAAGAATTAAATTTATGTATTTTAAACAACGGTTCTCCCACTCGTCGCACAAAACCCTCCGAAGGCAAAAGCGCTATAGACCTGTCCATTTGCAGTCCCAATTTAGCACCTTCTTTGACATGGTACACACTCCCATTTACGTTTGGAAGTGATCACTTCCCCATAATAATAAATTTCCCTTCTGCATATCATAAAACTTCACCTAAATCTACATCATATTTCAAATATAATTTGCATAACCCGGATTGGCACAAGTTTAATAATTTGATGGAAGTTGGTGTTAATGTTTTGCCTAACATTTCCTCATATAATGACTCTTCTTGTGCAGAAGCCTTTACTCAATTAATTATAAAATCAGCTGAAAACACTTTTCCCATTAAAAAACAATTAACTAAGAAAATAAATACGCCACCTTGGTGGGACAAAGAGTGCTCAGACGCTATTAAGGAAAGGAAAGCTGCTGAAAAATTTTATTGTCAGTATACAACTACAGAAAATTTTAATATTCTCACTAATATTATAAAAACTACTCGTCGATTATTAAAAAAGAAAAAAGCTGAAGGTTGGAAGAAATTCTGCTCTTCCTTATCACCCCAAACAAAACCTTCAAGTGTATGGTTAAACATAAGAAAATTTAGATCTGCATATAAGGTTTCTAATAATAATGAAATGTGTCCATTGTTAATAAATCAGCTGATAGATCATCTTGCTCCACCTACAGTACCAGAATGTATCCTTTCTCTTCCTTCTACTTCTTCTTCAGATAATTTTTCCCCTTTTACATTATTTGAGCTTAAAGGTATCCTTCAAAATGTTAAAGACTCTACTCCTGGATGGGATAATATTAACTACTCATTTTTAAATAACATGACTGATAAATCTCTATCATACTTATTAAAGGTTATGAACTCCCTTGTTTCTACAGGTAATATACCTCAGACATGGAAGTCACATTCTGTTATCCCTATCCTTAAACCTGATAAAAACCCTTCTGACCCTTTTTCATACAGACCCATTGTGCTTTCATCAGTTATGTTGAAAATTCTAGAGCACCTTGTCAAACTTCGCTTAGAATGGTTTATTGAAAGCAGAAATTTATTAAGTCAAAGTCAGTATGGTTTTAGGAGAGGAAAGAGCACCATAGATAATATTAGCTTACTTATAACTGATATTAGATTAGCTTTTACTCATAACAAATCTGTTGTAGCAGCTTTTTTAGATATATCCTCAGCATATGAAAATGTAATTCTATCAATTCTGAAAAATAAGCTAGTGAAATTAAACATACCATTTTATTTAATTAATGTTATTATGAATATTGTATACAATAGAACTATTAATTTAGCAAATGACCTTAATAATTTAAAAAGACAACAATATAAAGGTCTTCCACAAGGTTCTGTTTTAAGTCCAATCCTTTACAACATATACTCATATGATATAGAAACTGTAGCAACTAGCAATGTAAATGTTCTTCAGTATGCTGATGACCTCCTTTTATACTCAACTGACAAATCTATACAGATGGCTTGTGATAATCTTTCCATGTCTATTCTATCCCTACAGACTTGGCTTAATAACAATGGTCTTGATATTTCTGTTTCTAAAAGTTCCATAGTTTTATTTTCTCGCTCAAAATTTCCACCCCCTATAAATATTACTTACAAAAATAGTTCAATTCCTGTTAAATCGAAAACAAAATTCTTAGGTATAATACTAGATAATAAACTCCAAGGACTAGATCATTGTGAGTATATAGCAGCAAAGTGTGAACGTAATATCAATTTAATGAGATGTGTTTCTGGGGTTTGGTGGGGTGCACACCCATCTACATTAAAACTTATGTATAATGCATTAATAAGAAGTTTATTGGATTATGGAATGTTTTTACTAGAACCATGTAGTAAGATTGGTCTAAAGAAAATTGACTCTGTTCAAATTAAAGCATTACGAATTGTTCTAGGAGCAATGAAATCCAGCCCTGTTTCTGCCCTACAAGTAGAATGTGCTGAACCTCCATTACATTTACGACGTAAATATCTATCTGACAGGTTTTTCCTTCGCACTTTGGAATCACAAAATCACCCTCTGCTTACAAAGCTCTCTAGTCTTAGTGATTTAATGTCAGATAAGTATTGGAAACACAAAACAATCCCAGCCCTTGTATACAGCTATATGAAATATCACAGCCTTAAGCCTTTTACTTTTACATCCCCTATAAATCCCTTATATAAACACAATTATGAATCATTAACTCTGCAGCCTGTTGTAGTAAATTTAGGTATAGATAAACAATCTTTGTATGCCAATCAATATTTTAACAATATTATCAATGAAAAATGGCAAGATTTTCATTTGATTTTTACTGATGCATCCAAAAATAATAGTAATGTTGGAATAGGTGTATACCATAAACAATACAATATTGTTCAAAAAATCAAATTTCCACCGGAAGCATCTGTATTTACAGGTGAATGTTATGGACTTTATAAAGCTGTAGAATACATACACATTATGAAACTACCCAAGTGTATGATTCTGACTGATTCACTGAGTGCTCTACATTGTTTGCAAAAGTTCCCTTTAAAATCCAAATTTATTCCTCCTATTATTTTAGACTTAAGAAATCTTTTATACAAATGTACTTTTAAATATAATCATATTATTTACTTTGCCTGGGTTCCAAGCCATTGTAATATCACTGGAAATGAGCGAGCTGATCGGTGTGCTAAAGAGGCAGTTCAGTGTGGTGATTTATACCCCTACATTAATTATTGCCATGATCTAGCTGCTCTCCCTAAACTCCATCTTAAGCAGTCATGGCAAAGTGTCTGGGATAGTGGTACATTGGTGAAAGGCAAAACCTATTCCCAATTACAACCATTGATACCTTCTAAACCTTGGTTTTCTGTAGTGAAATTAAATAAGTTGTCAACATCTGTTATCACCAGAATGAGGCTTGGTCACACTAATTCTCCTGAACACCTCTTCAAGCTACACATCAAAGATAGCAATGTTTGTGAGTGTGGCACTGATATTGGAGATCTCAATCATATATTTTTTGCTTGTCCTAAATACAATCATTCATCATTATATAACAATCTATATTCTAATGACATTCCTTTACCTACATCCATTCTAACCCTGTTATTAAACCCTTGTATGTATAATATTCTTTCATTATTCATTCAAGAAAATAATATTAATATTTAAGCGTAGTTAGATACATTTAGTATCTAATACCAAATTAATATTAACCCACTTGTAAATATTATACAAATAACTAAGTATTATCTCTGTATATATTTATTTAAATATTATTGTTGTAAATAATTTATAATTTTAGTATCTATGTTATTTTGATTTCTTTCTGATCCTCTATTTTCCTGTCAATCCAAATTCCAAATCCTAGTTTATTGTCTAAAATATGTTTCCTCGTTTTACTTGATCATGGCAGTTGCTTAACGCCCATGCCAAAAAGAAAAAAAAAAAAAAAAAAAAAATTATACAAACGTACAAGATTTTTATACCCTCTTGGTGGAAAGAAACAATCATCACCTACCTACCTATAGACGCCATCAGATATGTAAAAGGTGCGTGGCTATTCGTATTGCAGCTAACCGGCTACCTTACCCTCAAAATCGGAACATGACAGCGATAATAACCACAGATGCTATTGCGGTAGGAATAGTGGGCACCAAAACTCGATAGAGACAGGAAACTTACCTATAATAATAGTCACGACTCACGATGTAAAGTCATAGTCACAGTCCTGAGACATAAAATACCCTCACGATCTCGATGTCTGGAAATCCACAACCGTGCGGTTCCCCGACAATTTTTGCCTCGCCCTATTCTTTTGTGGAATCAATTACCGACAAGGGTTTTAACAGATACGACTTGAGGACCTTCAAGGAAAGAACTTCTTAATTTTTAAAAGGTCGGCGACGCAACTGCAAGTCCTCTGATATTGTGGATGTCCATGGGCGGCGGTAATCACTTATTAGGTGCTCCTCCTGCTAGTTTACACCATCTTCTATAAAAAAAACTTGAGAGGTGTCAAGGGACACCCGGATGGAACGAAGTTCCTTTTATTATTATTTACAAAAAACCTGTATACACTCAAAAAAAATAATCGTCGCGACACCACACTGTTCAATGCAAAATAGAAATGAAAATATCTGGCTTGCTTTCTATAAGAGAGAGAGAGAGAGAGAAACATGCGCACGCCGCACAGCTTACAATAGCTTACTATAGCAAAAAGTGTCGTGACAACTTTTCGTAATAATTTTTTCCGCCTAGCCCCCTTTCACAACGCGCGATAAGGAACTTCGTTCCAATAGGAATATAGTTTATTTATCCAGAGTTGTTGGCCCGCGCAGCGGGTTTTTGTTAATTCACTATTAAATAATTTCTTATTCTTATTCTTAAGGGGTAGGCAGAGAAAATTGAATGTCCATACATCAAGAATTCATACAGAATTGCTATGATTCCTTCACGCCGGATTCGGAGACCCTTAACACCACCTTCCGGCAGCACCCGACCAATATGTTCATGGTATGTCAGTATTGATCTCCCCCGGTACCTACATAAATACCCGGTACCTACATACATTTTCTTTTTAAATAAGTATTGTTTTGTATTTCTGTGTGTACAAAAGAATAAATAAATAAAATAATAAATAAATAAATAAATAAATCCACATTCGCTTTGGGTGTGTTTATGACAGCTGTGAAACTCAGAATTCTAAGATTGACTGAATGCTTAATTAAGATTTTGCTTTGACACTGTAGGTACTTAGACATATTCCAATGCTGCCATTATATATTATAAATCAAGGCGACATTGTACAATTCTGTCACGTTTTGTATAGAATTTGAGAGTTAAAGATATAAACTGAGTACTAAGTGTGAGTTTTTCTTTTCGCATTCGATCGTAAGCGCGTTTCGAGTTTACTAGGAATTTGTATGTGATTTGTACAGCGCCACCTAGTGGTAAACTGGTTTCTCACGTTTACCACTAGGTGGCACTGTACAAATCACATACAAATTCCTAGTAAACTCGAAACGCGCTCACGATCGAATGCGAAAAGAAAAACTCACACTTAGCACTCTGTTCTAATCCGAAAACGGGCTATACTCAGTCTCCCAGAATAAAATTTTGTTGTGTGACAGGTCGAGTATCCTAATCCATCTTGGATTAGTTAGAAGTTGTTCTGTACCAGGTCTGTGGTCTAGTGGTCCGGCGTTGGCGTTGACCACCCGAGGTCCCAGGTTCGATTCCCGGGTCGGGCAATTAAAAAAAATGTTTTTTTATTTTTCTAATAAGAACATTGTTGTCCGGGATTGGAAAGTGCCCGGTTGGCGATAGGTTTGCCACATATCATATTTATGGGACCAAGTATCTTCGGCTAATCGTGGGTGCACTTATTTTACCCCTGCCTACTCTTCCGGGGATACGGGCGTGAATATACTTTTGTTCTGTACACACACATTGAATATATATTAGGTTACATGAATTTCTATTCCGGTCTGACTGGATCATAAACACATGACACTTGGTTTTATCTGTTTTACCCTTTAGGGATTAGGCGTGAAGATAATATGTATTTAAAACGTGATGACAGAACCGTACCACCCTTTTTCTATCGTTGGGTAATCAATAGTTAAAAATAAACTAGATAGTCGTTATCTAAGTAGGTTCAACAAACGCCTATCAGCCGACATTTTGTTCGCTGTCATTTGATTACGATTTATCTCTTAAATAAGGTCCTGGCCTCTTTAGAAATATATACCGTTTGCCGTTTGGTTAGAAATAAATAAAATTTTGGAAAATTCTTATAATTAAAAAAAAACTAATTTAAAATTCTGTTAACCGGTTGACCCTGTATGCCATGGGTTAAAAAAATAACGAAGTAATTAATGTCAAAAAACATTTGATTTTTCAAAATTCTTTGTCATTGACAAATCCCAAATAAATTGACCGATTTTGATCCAATTTACGGTATTCGACGCAGTTTTTATGTTAGTCTATACCAGTGTTTCTTAACCTTTGGCCTGCGGACCCCTGGGGGTCCGTCGTCTTATCTATCTATATATTTTATCATTTGAATCTATACCTATATCTATACATATAATAAAATCGTAGGAAAGTCATGTATGTCCGGGATAAACTCAAAAAGTACTGCATGGATTTACTTTAAATTTTGCATGAATATTACTAACAGGTCGGGTCAACATATAGGCTACATATTATCACGCTAGCACCTATGGGGAGGAGCTGTGTGGAGTAAACGAAGTCCGCGCAGACTAAGTCGCGGGCAACAGCTAGTTTATAAATAAATGCCAACATTTTTTAGTACGGGGATCCTTGAAATTGTGCTTGATTTTCTAGGGGACTGCGGATTGAAAAAAGTTAAGCAAAAATTAAGTAATCCTTCCTCCGCACCTGCGTGTACCTTCCCAAAGATATTAGCGCGCTAAAACCCTTTGACGTACCGTCAACCGTAAGATAAGACACATGCAGTCGAATGTTTGCGACGGTAGCCGATAATAGCCGGTCACATCTGCATGTATCGCGCAGATCATTGCGCAAAGCTTTGTGACGATAGACCCAAATACGGCCTCAGTTTAATAATCCGATTAAAAGTTCAAAAGTTATGAGATGTTTTCACACACACACATACATATACATACATATATACAAACATACTGACGTCATCGTGAAAATAGTCGGAAAAGGTACCTACGACCTCAAAATGTGGATGGAGATTTGGTGAAAACTCGATTTACGAAAATCGGGGCAAAATCAGTAACTTCCTTATACGTAGGGGGAAATCGGGAAAAAATCAGTATGCGTAGCGGGAAGTTGAAAATAGTGAACTACGAACAATATTACGGTATACAGTCACATTCAAACTATGACAATACGCATCGAAAAAAAATTTTTGTCGGGGCGAACCTTTCACAATCAGTCCAAATACGGATTACGAAAATTTGGCAAAATATATGTACATATTGTTACGTACTTCGGGTTCGTAATTGTAATAAAACACCACTTATATTAAATCCGTGTATTTACAATACAAATACACACAACACAACACAACACAATGTAATACTTAAATACTCTGAATAACACTAGTCACTCACTGTACTATCTCTAAACTTAACCAACTACACAATAAAACACTTCTCGCTTCGCACGGGTCGCTTCAAGTATCGCTCTCGATTGCTTGATAAAAACTGCCCTGCATTTCCATCCAGATCCAGAAAAATCTAAATGTATTGGGAAACAATGAATCGCTTCTTATTACTTCTTATTGTAAACAAGTTATGACTCATAAATCCCAGTACACGCTACTTTCAACCCTATGCCACAAACAAGTCCATTATGGCATAGCTTAGGTCAACTATTTGTTTGTCAGCAGGAGTAGCTATCTCTTTCTTTTATTTCTAGATCTCTCCAGCGTACCAATTCTACACGTTTCTAAATTATTCGTAACAATATTATAGGATTTTCGGATTACAGAGGCCATCGGATTATACAGGGACCGAATATTCGGGGGTCTACTGTAGTGCGAAAAACATTTTATTTCGGACCATATTTCTTAGATTTTTATTTTCTTTCATTTGAGACGGATGTCCTGCGTCTGCTCTAAGGGTTTTTCCTTGAACGTACAAAACCATAGAAAGTAATACCTGAAGGTGACCACATAACCTCGGTGGTAGAGACGTACACCACATTTAACCTTAGCCTTACATAGTAGCAGTTACATACCAAGCTAATGAAACTAAACCTACTAGTCGATAGTCTGAAATGGATGGATTATTCTTGTTCAAATTCGTTTTTTTCTCCTTTTTGAGATTGCTCTACGTTAAATTGTAAGCATGAACAAACTGCACATCACATTTATAATTAAGATAGATAAGATTTATTATTATTACTTAATTCAAAAGTACAGTAAATTAGCTTATATTTCTATTGGACTCTACACTAGGCAAAGCCTGTGGCGTGAATTCCATGCAGTGATTCTGTAGGTACAATTAACAAAAATTTCACGGGAGTAATAAAATTATACACAAAAACAAGAAGAAAAATAAAATTTAAAAAAAAAATGATAACGTCAGACACAATAAATTAATTTTAGTTTCGCGTGACTTCGTATAAGAAGTGAATGTTTCTTTTGTGCGTGAGTTTTTGTGTGTATTTATGTATGTGAGGAAAAATGTGATTTGGGATTGTAATCTCTGGAAAAAGAACGTAGTCAAATGCTTGATAGTGTTCGATGTATATCCGGTGCAATCTACTACTCCGACTTGGTGGGACCACGTGGAAACTTCCGTGCCTTCAAGCGGATTTTGTCACACTTACTACTGGAAGCTAAATTGAGTAGGCCGTTTTGGTAGGTCCTTAATTCAAAACTACCGTGGTACAATAGCAATCAAGCTTAACACGATTGTAAAAGTCTCTCACTTCCATTGATATAAAAAACCCTAGATGCACAGTCCCGAACAAAACTGACACTCAAAACTGTCCCTAATTTCTTTTAAGTATTTATAGATGTGGCAAAAACATATGTCTTTGCATATCCAACCTTAAGTGCAAGACTTATAGTTGTTTTTACAAAGCAATGTACGAAAATAAATAAAATTGACAGTGACGCGGCCGACGCGATTCTATTTGAAATGAGTGCACAATTTAAAATTATGCACTCATTTTTGGAGGACGTTTTTGACACACTGATTGTGTATCTTGGGTTTTTTATATCAATGCTCACTTCGTAGCATTTTTTTATATTGTTAGCATTTTGCTGTCTCCTGCTTAAAAGGGAGGAAAACAGGATGTATTTTCCTATTCCTCGTATATACTTCTGATTAATTTCGCTGCGGGTCTCAAGCAATCTTTCCCCAGGGCACCCTGAGCTCGCAACTCGGTGGTTATCAGGACGGTTGCCGCTGTTGATTCTGGTTTACAGAAGTTACAGTGGTGGAAACGAGAGGTGGGCCCAGTGTCCTTTAAAAAAAGTCATAAATGGAATTCGAGATAAAAAAGTTTTTTTTATATATTGTTACGTACTCGGGTTCGCAATTGTAAGAAAACACCACTTATATTAAATCCGTGTATTTACACAACACAACACAACGTAATACTAAAATACACTTTACACAATAGTCACTTGCTGTACTATCACTGAACTTAGAACACTACACAATAAAACACTTCTCGCTTCGGAATAGTCACTTCATGTATCGCTCTCGATCGCTTGATAAAAACTGCCTTGTGTTTGTTCAGCTGGATCCAGAAAAAATCTAAATGTATCGGGAAACAATGAATCACTTCTTATCGTAAACATGTTATGAGTCATAAATCCTAGTACACGCTATTTTCAACCTTATGCCATATCCCACAAAGTCCATTATGGCATAGCCCAGGTCAACTATTTGTTTGTCAATAGGAGTAGCTATCTCTTTCCTTTATTTCTAGAAAGTTAGCACGCGCGCGCTCCAACTCTACACGCTTCTAGATTATTCGTAACAATATCATAAGATAGCAAACAAGCAGATGGGTCTTCTGATGGAGTCAACATCGCCAATAGACAACAAAGATGTTAATGGTGCGTTGCTATTTTGTGGCGAGGTCTAATCTCACATGCATAAGTTTACCGGCTACCTTACCCTCTAAACTGAAACATGACAACGGCAAGCACTGACGCTATTGTCGCAGGAATAGGTAAGGCGGTGGTACCATATCCGGGCGGACAATGCAAAACTCTACCATCTAGTAGCCACGATGGTAGTGACTCGTGTAGCCAATCGGTCACATTTTACGACCTGCCTGGCAGAACGGCAGTTGATCTATTCTTCAAAGAGCCCGGATCCAACACGGGGAAGCCCGGATCCAACACGGGGAAGCCCGGATCCAACACGGGGAAGCCCGGATCCAACACGGGGAAGCCCGGATCCAACACGGGAAAGCCCGGATCCAACACGGGGCAACCCGGATCCAACACGGGGCAGCTCGGATCCCACACGGGGCAGCCCGGATCCAACACGGGGAAGCCCGGATCCGACACGGGAAAGCCCGGAATCCGGATTCGACACAGGGAGAGTCAAAGTAGATATACTTCCTATGTGGTTCCATTTTAATTTGGCGAGGATGCCGGATTTCGGTGATATAGGACATGGGAAGATGGTTGCTGCAGTATAACTGTGTTATAATTTTTTTATTTTACATTTAAATATAAATTTTCCCGTGTTAGTCCGTGTGCTTTTGAAGAATAGGCCAAATGACGTTTTGCCAGGCAGGTCGTAAAAGGCGACCGATTGGCTATGCGAGTGACCACCATCGTGGCTATTAGGTGGTAGAGTTCTGGATTGTCTCGCCCGGGTTTGGTACCACCGCCTTACTTCTTCCTGCCGCAATAAAGTCAGTGCTTATCACTGTCGTGTTCCGGTTTGGAGGATAAGGTAGCCGGTAAGTTTATGCATGTGGCATTAGCAACACACCATTAACATCGTTGGTGTCTATAGGTGATGGTTGACTCTTTCATCAGGACCTATCTGCTTGTTTGCTATCTTATGATATAAAAATGTTTGCTATCTAATATTACACACAATACTTTCATGGGACATGCTTGATAATAAATGTATACTATTTTTTACGCCTAAAACCTGTTGTTAGTCGCCTCTGTGGTCTAGTGGTCCAGCGTTGGCGTTGACCACATGAGGTCCCGGGTTCGATTCCCGGGTCGGGCACACAAAAAAGTGTTTTTTCAGTTTTCTGAGAAACACAAAGTTGCTCGGGATTGGAAAGTGCCCGGTTGGCGATAGGTTTGCCACCTATCACATTTGTGGGACCAAGTATCTTCGGCTAATCGTGGGTGCACTTGTTGTACCTCTGCCTACCCCTTCGGGGATATGGGCGTGAAGATACTTTACTTTACTTTACTTTAAAACCTGTTGTGAAAGTTATAAGAGATTTAAATGTTTAGTCGATAATCGACTTTCGACAGCAGTCGCTAGTATCATAAGATATCAAACAAGAAGATAGCTCTCTTAGGAAAGAGAAACCAGGGCCTATAAAAACCAAAGATGTTAATGGTTCCTTCTGTCGTCCTAAGAAAGAGTGCAGAACATAATATAAAACAACTAGCGACCTGCCCGCGGTTTCACCCGCGCAGCTTTTGTTCCCGTGGGAATATCGGAAAGGTTTATACATTTAAACCTTCCTCAAGAATCAATCTATCTATTAAAAAAAACCGCATCAAAATCGGTTGCGTAGTTTTAACGATTTAAGCATACATAGGGACATAAGGACATAGGGACAGACAGAGAAAACGACTTTGTTTTATACTATGTAATGAAGGCGCTTTCTCTGTCTGTCCCTGTTTTTTTTTTTTTTTTTTTTTTTATCATAAGATAGCAAACAAGCAAATGGGTCTCCTGATGGAAAGAGTCAACCATCGCCTATAGACACCAAAGATGTTAATGGTGCGTTGCTATCTTGTGGCGAGGTCTAATGCCACATGCATAAGTTTACCGGCTACCTTACCCTCCAAACCGGAACACGACAGCGACAAGCACTGACGCTATTGCGGCAGGAATAGGTAAGGCGGTGGTACCAGACCCGGGCGAGACAATGCAGAACTCTACCACCTAGTAGCCACGATGGTAGTGACTCGATAGCCAATCGGTCGCCTTTTACGACCTGCCTGGCAGAACGGCAGTTGGCCTATTCTACAAAGGAGGCCGGGACCAACACGGCGAAAACTGTGTCCCTATGTATGCTTAAATCTTTAAAACTACGCAACGGATTTTAATGCGGTTTTTTTATTAGATAGATTGATTCTTGAGGAAGGTTTTAGTATATAAACCTTTCCGATATTCCCACGGAGCAAAAGCTACGCGGGTGAAATCGCGGGCAGGTCGCTAGTTATACAGAAATGATCCCTGAAAAATAACGCGTCTTTCTCTCTAGGTTTCGTTGCTCCATTATATTTTCGCGCGATTTTGCATGTAAATAAAATACAGTATGTCTTATTCACATGTTAAGAGTTCCTAATAAACAGAACAGTAAGTTGTAATGTTTTAATTAACATACTGTGTTATTTACTAGGAAAATCATAAAACTAACCAACAGTGCATTAAGTGTAATAAGTTTATCAACCACTACATAGTATAAAACCTCTGTGGTCTAGTGGTCCAGCGTTGGCGTTGACCGCACGAGGTCGCGGGTCGGGCACATTAAAAAAAAAGTGTTTTTTTTTCAGTTTTCTGAGAAATACAAAGTTGCCCGGGATAGGAAAGTGCCCGGTTGGCGATAGGCTTGCCACCTATCACATTTGTGGGACCAAGTATCTTCGGCTAATCGTGAGTGCACTTGTTGTACCTCTGCCTACCCCTTCGGGGATATGGGCGTGAAGATACTAACTACATAGTATAAAAAACAAAGTCACTTTCTCTGTCTGTCCCTATGTATGCTTAAATCTTTGAAACTACGCAACGGATTTTGATGCGGTTTTTATAAGAAATAGAATGATTCTTGAGGAAGGTTTTAGTATATAAACCTTTCCGATATTCCCAAGGGAACAAAAGCTACGCGGGTGAAACCGCGGGCAGGTCGCTAGTAGTTTTATAAAATCACAGAATTTCACAGTCATCAAAAATATCCAGCGCAACTTTTGGCGGCCTTATCTCTGATTCTGTTTTGGGTAAATTACTGTACTCTTTCTTAGGACGGCAGCCTTGCTATCTGTGTGGCGAGATAGCAATATTACAGGCATAATCGACGCTATATTAAGAAGTCGGTTTAATCAAGCAGTCTAATTACTTCACATTCAAGTATAAATCTACAATGCTTCCATCTCTTATCTCGCGCGCGTTGTTTGTACGTAATTAGCGGGTTGCAAAATAAACGAACTCGTTTGTTTGCGGGGTTTATCGGAGTTCGCAAACACATGCGATAAATTGTTGAAGGTCGATCGTCACGCGCCCTTGTGGAGGCCGGGTTTGGTGAACGAGGTTTTTAGCGCGTTTTCCGGGTGGGAGCTATTAAGCTGAGTGTTAAGTGTGAGTTTTTCTTTTCGCATTCGATCGTGAGCGCGTTTGGAGTTTACTAGGAATTTGTATGTGATTTTTTTATTTGTACAGCGCCACCTAGTGGTAAACTGGTTTGTCACGTTTACTACAGTTAAAAATTATTTAAGGTTAACTAACCCTTTCAGGTCTTATCTATATCTATTTTAGTTCAAAAGCAATCGCTGCGACAGACAGACAGCTTAAGCATATTATTAGGATTCTGTTTGTCACTTTTTGATTGCGGAAAATCTGAAAAGTGTACCGGTAGTACACTTTTTAGTGTACAACATCGAAATTTAAAACAATCATGACCTGAAAAAAAAAACATTGAATTTACAGACGACGACAGTTAATGTAGGTTAATAGAAAACCCGATTATTTATTTAATATGTTTTAACCATTCTCGATTAAATTGACGTCAAAACTAACGTAATATTTGTACAAAAAAGTACCAGGGCACTAGAACTAACAAAGAGTTTGGCAGTCAATCAATTTCAGAAGAGCATCCCAAAGTGGCTTTTAACGAAATGACGTAGGGTTGAAAATAAAATCTATTATTGGTTTGGGAAGTAAATTGATTATTTTCTATTTACAGTTATTTGCATACATTCATGAGGTTTTAGTGTATGACGCAATACTGAATGCGGAAACCAAATCTTATAAAAAATATTTATAAAATTAGAGATTTGAATTTTTGATTGTTTGTCTGTTACAATTTAATTAAAAAAGTGTTCGATCGATTTTAGAAATTATTTTACACATAAGCTACTTTTTGTCCGATTGAGCAAAGGGAAGTCATGATTTTTTGGCCACGCGAACGAAGACAAATAACTGTGTAGCAAATAATAAATTTAAAGAGCTTTTTGTATTTTTCAACCGACGAAAAAATGGAGGAAGTATTCAGTACGCGACGCGACGAGACGTTCGAGAGTGTCCCATTTTTTTTTTTAAAAAGGGATGATAGTTTAATCAGTGATCGTTCACTGATTTTAATGCATGACCACGCGTAACTTTTTAAAGAGTGATCCGATTTTGATAATTCTTTTTTTTTATTGTAGTGAGTATACCTACACCCCGAGGGTGGTCCCATTTTTTTTAAATTCAAACCATAAGGGTATGTAAACAATGGATGGTTAATCACTCACTGACTTATATTTTTTAATGTTAGACTACGCATAATTTTTTACAGAGTAGTACCGATTTTTTTATTAGAAAAGTATACGCCGAGGGTGTCCTATTTTTTTTTAAATAAGGGTATGTAAAAAGGGATGATTGATTGATCACTCACTACTGACTGTAATGTATGACCACGCATGACTTTTTACAGCGTGATCCGATTTTGATAATTTGTTTTCTGAGGGTGGACACATTTATTTATTTTTTAAATTCCAACCATAAGGATATGGAAACAATGGACGATTGATCAGTGATCACTCAATGATTTTAATGATAACTTTTTACAGAGTAAACTGATTTTGATAATTTTTCTTTTATTAGATAGAATATATCCCGAGGGTTATTTCATAACATTTTTGTAAAAAAAAAAAAACACCCAAAAGGGTACGAAAACAGAGAATGAATACCTATTCACTCAGTGATTTCAAATGTATGACCACGCATAACTTTTTACAGAGTGATCCGATTTTGATAATTTTTCTTTTATTGGATAGAATATATCCCGAGGGATATTTCATATAATTTTTCTAAAAAAACACCCAAAAGGTTACGAAAACAGAAAATGATTATTCACTCAGTGATTTCAATATATGATCACGCATAACTTATTACAGAGTGATCCGATTTTGATCATTCTTATTATATATTATATATAGAACTAGCGAACTGCCCGCGGTTTCACTCGCATAGCTTTTGTTCCCGTGGGAATATCGGAAAGTTTTATATACTAAAACCTTTCTCAAGAATCAATCTATCTGCAAAAAAACCGCATCAAAATCCATTGCGTGTTTTTAAAGATTTATGCATACATAGACATATAGGGACAGACAGAGAAAGCTATTTTGTTTTATACTACGTACCCAGAGGGTTGCCTCGTGACTTGTATTACAATATAAAAATCCACCCAAAAGGGTACGAAAACAAAGGATGATTGATTATTAACTCTTAATTTTAATGAATGACCAATTACAATGCATAATTTTTCGGCGGTTTAATTTTTGGAACGAAGTTCCTTACGGCAGGCTTGGAGGGGATAGGGATTTTGCTGCGCGACCGAACTGAAAAAAATGTGATAGTAAAACCGTAAGAAAAATGCGTGGAATAAAAGCGTTAAATGAGACGTGCGCATGCGCGACAGTCGCGTACACAAGCGAGTAGTGCGGTTTAGCCGAAGGAAGTTCGTTCCTACCTGGTGTCCCACTACACCACATCATTTTTTTTGTTAAAGAGATATTATTTGTTGCTGATGAAAATGAAGTAATGTTGTCACGGAAACTACATAAATTTTGCTAGGTGTGTTTTCTCAAAAATTCTACAACAAAGCTTTTGTCGTAACTCAAACGAGATACGTTCTTTCTTTTGTCACGTGCGACAGCGGACGAAGGAAGACGAAGCGTGCGGGGGTGGTGTTTCTAAGCGTGCTGATTAAGGTCATATTACATTGGTCACTGATTTAAAAGTAATTTATATGCGATTGTAATTATTATGCTCTATCCTCGAAGTCTGCTATTCGATTGTGACGCAATTTATTGTTAACAAATTGACCCCACGGACCTTGTTTGTTCTAGATTTTGAATTATCATTATCCATTTTGAAAGAAATTTTGAAATAACCTCAATTTTTTTTTCGGAGGAACAATTTTTTTTATTATAACTTCCAAATCAATAAACCGATTGATTATATAATTTAATTAGCCTTATTTAAAAAAAACTGTTCAATGCTGCAAATTGCATCAATATCGGATTATCCGTTCGGGAGCTATCGTTAACGAAAAATTTTGAAATGTTTTTTTTAAGCTATTGCATAGCTTCTATCGCGGGCCTTGAGCGTAGAGACCGAATCCAGAAATTCCGTAACGAAAAAACCTAACACGCCCCACTCCGACCGGCACAGCGGTGATACTTTTTAGTTTTTCCATCTATCGATAAATACCAGAACTTTTAATGACTTTTTGAAATATCACGCTTGTCTCTTTAGTTCAGCAACCCGCCTTTAGGTGGCATTGGTTGTATTGGAAAACTACCGTAATCAGCTGTTTGTGAGAAAGTATATAGGTGTATAGGTATTTATCATTAACCGACTTCAAAAAAAGGAGGAGGTTCTCAGTTCGGCCGGTATATTTTTTTATGTATGTACACCGATTTCTCCGAAGTTTCTGAACCGATTTACGTCATCCTTTTTTTGTTTGATGCGGAATAGCTTCGGATTGGTCCCATAAAAATTTGATTCAGGTAAGCCCAGTAGTTTTTATTTTATGAGCATTTTTTATTTATTTTACCTATGCCGATGTCTGAAATCAAATTTCGCAAGTAAATTTGATCCACTTCCCGGTTACCGATTGTTTGGGCTCGTTTGATTGATGTTGACGAGCACTTTGGTGCTTGGTAGTAACTAGGATCCTGCAGGGTCCGATGATGAAAGCAGAAGGTGGTCATAGGAGCTCAGTAATTAAATGACACAACTCTTTCGAATTTGGGCTCGTTTGATTGATGTTGACGAGCACTTTGGTGCTTGGTGGTAACTAGGATCCTGCAGGGTCCGATGACGAATCCAGAAGGTGTCCATAGGAGCTCAGTAATTAAATGACACAACTCTATCGAGTTTGGGCTCGTTGATTGATGTTGACGAGCACTTTGGTGCTTGGTAGTAACTAGGATCCTGCAGGGTCCGATGATGAAACCAGAAGGTGGTCATAGGAGCTCAGTAATTAAATGACACAACTCTTTCGAATTTGGGCTCGTTTGATTGATGTTGACGAGCACTTTGGTGCTTGGTGGTAACTAGGATCCTGCAAGGTCCGATGACGAAGACAGAAGGTGTCCATAGGAGCTCAGTAACTAAATGACACAGCTCTCTCGAGTTTGGGCTCGTTTGATTCGTGTTGACGAGCACTACGGTGTTTGGTGGTAACTATGATCCTCCAAGTTCCGATGATGAAGCTAGAAGGTGGCCATAGGAGCTCAGTACTAAAATAACACAACTCTATCGAGTTTGGGCTCGTTTGATTGGTGTTGACGAGCACTTTGGTGCTTGGTGGTAACTAGTTATAAAAGGAACTACTCTTGACACAAAAGTCTTTGTTCTACGTCTGTCAATTCGGTCAGTTCAGGAGATAGACATAACTTCCATGTTGTTCCAGTTCTGAGAAGGAACTTTTCTTTTTTTTTATGGTAGTCGAGCAACGGTAGCTCCTCCGGAAGAAAATCAAAATGTGCTGTGGCTATTGACGTGTCTTGTTTTGGATATAATAATTTCTTACAGATTGTACATGGTACTTCAGCATATTGACGTATGATGGTTATAAAATTACGCTCAGTCATCGAACGAATTCTTTGTAACGTCTGACTCGCTGCCGCTAGCCGGTTCTCACGTTGCTGTGCAGACTCGGTTGCTGTACGGTGTCGTTCTCAGCTCTCTGCTCGGCGGACTCCTTAGCTAAATGCTCCTTAATGAGACCAATTCTATGAGCTTTCTGCTCGGCAGATTCGTTCGCTAGATGCTCCTTATTGAGACTAAGTCTATTCTACTACTCAACTACTAGCTCAAAAGACTCATTCGCTATACGCTCTTAGATCTTACCGAGTTTAGAATTATACTGTACAAAAATTTCTTGACTTTAGCGTTTTTTCATGTATGCCTCCATGGTCAGCAAACGTTTTTCATGATCTTTAATAGTCATAAGAACGTGACATTGTGTTTCGAATAGCATTTTTACGGAGACGACTACTTTTATCCGTTCCTGTTTCTTGAAATCTATATTTTTTAAGGTGCGCAGCATCTGTTGTAGGTCTACCCATAAATAATTGACAATACAACAATACACTAAAAAGTATTAAATAAAAATAACTACGTTAAAAAAAACCGACTTCAAAAACTAAAATGTAAAAAATAATAAAGATTTAATATTAATTAAATACTACCTATTATTTATATGTGCTATTTACTAATAGGTTTGAAGTCGGTGCCAAGCCTTAAATATTAATATTTTAATCACTGAAATGAATACGAGCAAATTAATACAATAAAATGACTACTTAAAAGATTAAAATGCGTAAATATACCTAATAAAGAGCAATTAAATGGTAATATTATAAGCAGCTTCAATCAATACGAAGAATAATACAAAAATAATTACTAAAATGTATTCAACAGAATTTCTAAACTAAATGGTCATGTGAATTAATGTAGATTTATCAATTAAGCTAAAACGCATCAAAATTTTTAATTTAAAATTTACATCACATAATGGTAGAATATGTTGGTAGCTTAATTTATTTTTAACAACTTGTAACACCTATATTCTTGCAAATAAATATTTTCTTTCTTTCAAAAATTTATGTATTCAAGACGTCCGCGTCCGTCAACGACGTCTGCCCGCGCGTGCGTGCCGAATTGGCTTGGCACCGACTTCAAACCTATTAGTAAATAGCACATATAAATAATAGGTAGTATTTAATTAACATTAAATCTTTATTATTTTTTACATTTTAGTTTTTGAAGTTGGTTTTTTTTAACGTAGTTATTTTTATCTACGTACAACAGTGAATATCTGTACTCGTATAATTTGTGTACAAAGTGTTTTAAATATGAATAAACAAAAAAAAAAAATACTGCATAAATAAAATAAATATATAATTGCATAAGTTGATAAAAAATGCTATGCAATAGCTTTACCGCGACAGTCTCCGAGTGCCACACGTCTTTTTTATATATTTTTCAACCTATCAGTTTTTAAATTTTTAAAATATTTTGGAACTTGAAAAACTGCGATTAATGCCGTTTCAAAAATCAAAGCTACATTAAGTTACCATAAGTTACCGCTTTTTAAATATCCACAAAAGCTATGTTGTTTACAACAAAAATACTTCATATTTTTAAAATAACTTCTCCTTAAAAGCTGCATCAAATACTGTAAATTGGACCAAAATCGGTCAATTTATTTGGGATGTAAATTTATAAAAAATGTTTTTGACATCGACATTTTTCTACCTCGAAATATGTAGCTAAAACAAGACTCTAGATCTCAAAAATTCTGTTGAATGCTCTTCGAAAGATCAAAATCAATCACCGTATTCAGAATATATAGTATTTCAAAAAAATCAATATTTTGTCATTTTTAACCAATTAGATGTTTGCAGTCTTTGAACTGAAAATATCGATGCTTATAGTTTTTACTCCTTTGAGCCTTAAATACCTATCTATTTAACGGGAATTTTCAGGGATGGCCTGCAAGGTTTACAGATTTAAAAATTTTAATTAGATCGGTAAAAACAAGGTAGCAAGGTAGGTAGGTCTCCTGATGGAAAGATTCAACCATCGCCTATAGACACCAAAGGTGTTAATGGTGCGTTACTATCTCGTGGCGAGGTCTAATGCCACATGCATAAGTTTACCGGCTACCTTACCCTCCAAACCGGAACACGACAGTGACAAGCACTGACGCTATTGCGGCAGGAATAAGCAGGAATAAGGCGGTGGTATCAGACCCGGGCGAGACAATGCAGAACTCTACCACCTAGTAGCCACGATGGTAGTGACTCGATAGCCAATCGGTCGCCTTTTACGACCTGCCTGGCAGAACGGCAGTTGGTCTATTCTTCAAAGGAGCCCGGAACCAGCACGAGGAATCGAACCAACTTATACCACTTTCGCATTCATCGACACTTTCCCGATCAGTACCGATACCATCCAAATTTGAAACTAGCCGCTTCGAGCCAGTGCAATTTAAGAAGAGAAGGAGATATTGATGTAGCTAGGCTTTCCCATTTTTCAACGACGAAAAAACGGTGGAGGTTCTTAATTTGACACGTATATTTTTTTATACATATAAAAAAATCGGACTTTTTTGTACAGAATAGTCCGATTTAATTTTTGAAGTGAAAACTTCTTTAGGCGCGTTGAGCGTTTTGGTAGAGGGTAAAATCCTCGGTTCGCGTCACCGACATGCTAATGATAATAGTATATCTATAGCTATGTTTTGCATATAGTTTTAATTACTCTCAACTTAATAGTTCCGTTTTCACTTCTATCGGCAGTCCCACGACTGCTACTGTTTTTTTTAATAGAGTGGGTATACTGCTGTCATAAAGATAAAAGACGTTTCTACGTAAAGTTCGAAACAGGAAAAACGGGATATGTTCCATACGAGAGTTATTCCATTTAATTAAAAAAAAACTTGAGAGGTGTCAAGGGACACCCGGATGGAACGAAGTTCCTTTTATTATTATTTACAAAAAACCTGTATACACTCAACAAAAATAATCGTCGCGACACCACACTGTTCAATGCGAAATAGAAATGAAAATATCTGGCTTGCTTTCTATAAGAGAGAGAGAGAGAGAGATATATATATATAGACAGAGAAACATGCGCACGCCGCACAGCTTACAATAGCTTACTATAGCAAAAAGTGTCGTGACAACTTTTCGTAAGAATTTTTTCCGTCTACCCCCTTGCACAACGCGCAATAAGGAACTTCGTTCCAAAAAAACCAAGCTTAAGGGTACGTTAACCAGGGGTGATTAATTGTTCACTCACTGATTTTAATGTATGTCTACGCACAACTTCCGTCGCATAATGCCGATGAAAGAAAACATTATAATTTTATTAACTATTTAGTTAACCTTGAATATAATTTGACGATAACATATGTTCCAGTGTTAAGTGCTGGTATTTAGATGAAGAGATTAATTATCATACATTACCATATTAAATATCCGTAACGTCCAAGAGCTAAGGTCGCGATTTTTGTTAGATATTTATCTGATTGCTGTTTTTAATTATTATGGTCTGTCAGTGGCTCTTATCCTATTTTACTAGCGATCGTCAGTGACCGAAAATCGACCATAGACTAAAATAATAAAAATTTTTTTTCTTTGACAACAGACTTCAGACGTAATTATATGTGTAAGTATAGTATATTATATGTGTGACGTGTATATATTATGTGTGTCACATGAATGTAGTACCGTAATATTTATTTTCATTAATTTAATGTATTTCTAAAGCATTTTATTTAAAAAAAAATGTGTAAACGGTTGACCCTACGGGCCATCCCTGAAACTTCCCACTGAATTAAGGTATTTTAAGCTCAAAAGAGTAAAAAATATAAGCATAGATTTTTCAGTTCAAACATCTATTTTGTTAAAAATGGCAGTATATTAATTTTTCTCAAAAATTAATGGCATTCAACTTAATTTTTGAGATCTAAAATATTGCTTTAGTTAAATAATCAATAGGTTGGAAAATTTCGATGCGATGTCAAAAAACATTTTATTTTTAATTTTCTTCATTGGAGTCCCAAACAAATTGACCGATTTTGATTAAATTAACGGTATTTGACGCAGTTTTTAAAGTAGAAATGCTGATAAGATTTTTAAGTCAATCGGTGAATTAACTTGAAAGTTATTTAAAAAAAAATAAGTAAGTTTGCTAAAAACAACGTAATTTTAATATTTGAAAAGCTATAAGTTTTGAGAATTAGATTCGATTTTGATTTTTGGAACGGCATTTGACGTAGTTTTTTAGTACTAGTCTTAGTAATATTGTAATTAAACTGCTAATTACGGTTTTTACACTTTAACGTTAAAAATAAATTAAAGAATTAGTCATTATTTTTCAATTTTGATTCTTGTTGTTAGACTCGTTTTTAAATTATTAGCGTAAATAACAGTAATAATTTTCCGTTTATTTGTTAGCACCATTGATATAAAAAACCCTACATGCACAGTCCCGAACAAAACTGACACTCAAAAGTGTCCCTAATTTCATTTAAGTAGTTATAGATATGGCAAAAACGTATGTCTTTGCATATCCAACCTTAAGTACAAGACTTATAGTTGTTTTTACAAAGCCATGTACGAAAAGAAATAAAATTGACAGTGTCGCGACCGACGCGATTCTATTTGAAATGAGTGCACAATTTAAAATTGTGCGCTCATTTTTGGAGGACGTTTTTGACACACTGACTGTGTATCTTAGATTTTTTATATCAATGGTTAGCACAGCTTACTGCAAACAAATGAGAAGAAAAAAACGATAGATCAAGGGCCGGGTTTTTTAGTTAGAGCTTGATAACTAAAAAACAGCAAAAAAAATCACCAACGTTTTGATTTAAACTAAAGGTTTTAAATTATTATTTTCTGTAATTTTTTATCAAATTTCATTTCAAACAGTAGCAAATTTCATCTGTAAAATAAGGTAAAGTATCTTCACGCCCATATCCCCGAAGGGGTAGGCAGAGGTACAACAAGTGCACCCACGATTAGCCGAAGATACTTGGTCCCACAAATGCCACCTATCGGTGGCAAGCCTATCGCCAACCGGGCAATTTCCAATCCCGGGCAACTCAGAAAACTGAAAAAACACTTTTTTTTTTTTAAAGTTCCCGACCCGGGAATCGAACCCGGGACCTCATGTGTTCAACGCCAACGCTGCACCACTAGACCACAGAGGCAAAAATAAGGTGACTTTCAAATATGGGGATAACATAAGATCATATAAAAAAAGAGTTTTAATGAACTCGTAAAAATGCCAAATATGAAATTTTAAAATGGCTCCTATTCAGAGAGGTGAGTGGTGCGACCCCCCTTTGTATGGTTTTTCGTCGATAAAATTAGAATACAATACGTGGGTAAAATATTGGAAATCCAATCCAAAACACACTGTATATTATAATATACAGTATGTTTTGTATAATATACAGTGTATTATAATATAACATATATGTACATATCTTTATTATTTATATACTCGTGAAGGAATAACTTGGGGCCCTTTTAAGACAATTGCACGAACGATGGAATAAGAAATTTAGCACACTTAAAATTTACATCGTGGAGGAATGCAGTAACCTAATTTTTTGTAAATAATATTCACTAGAAATACATTAAATTAATAAAAATAAAAATTACACGCACACACACACACACACTACATTTATGTGACGTACATGATTATACACACATGTATACTATTTTCTTTACAGCTAAAGTCATTTTAAGTACAAATGACCTTAAAAAAAAAGAAGAAAGAAAGAGATTTTATTGTTTAGTCTATGGTTGAATTTCTGCCATAGGCGATCGCTAATTCTTTAAATTGCTGTTTTATCTCCACGGGGGTTATTATTTCCGGTCGGTACTTTGACAAGATAAAGATAAGGACTAGGCAATTATTTCCATAAAAAATCAACATTATAAATTTGCATGCATTCCAACGCTGAACAAATAAAAATGTCTTTATCTCAATAGACAAAGCTACAAAAATTTGTCAGTGCTCTTATTTCAAATCATTTAAGAAAATAACGTCAGCTTAAACAGCTTGCGGCCAATACGCCATTATTAAAATACGCTGTCAATGTACGTAAAATGTCAAATAACCATTTGTTTACAAAATATTAAATTGATTTGAGCGTTTATTTATACTTTTCTACAATTTTAGTGTGTATCTTAAATCTAAAATAAAAACTAATTGTTAAAATAACATGCCCCATCCATAATAACATTATAAATGCGAAAGTCTGTCTGTCTGTCTGTTACGCTTTCACGGCTAAGCCGCTGGACCGATTTTTATGAAATTTGGCATGGAAGTAGTTGAAGACCCGGGGTCAAACATAGGCTAATTTTTTTTCAAAAATCAGTCCCTGGAGGGCTAAAATAGGGGATGAATGAATGAATTAAACGACTTATTAATATACTCGCGGGCGAAGGTGCGCGGGTCAGCTAGTTGCAATATAATTTATCAATTGTTATGTAGACAGTAAACAGCTGTTCTTAAGTCCGCCATTACTCGGGAAGAAATTACACGGTTTTCCCTCATTTCATATCTGGTAGTAGTTTCCTTCATCTAAGGGTCGTACCAATATTCCAAGTTCGCAGTGGTGTTATCTATATACATATAATAAAATCGTAGAAAAGTCAAAACTGTACATTGAATATTTTTTTAAAAGAATACTTGGGGCGTGATCTACAATCGATATCGAATCCAAAAATATTGTTTTTAGAATTTTGTCTGTTTGTCTGTATGTATGTCCGGGGTAAACTCAAAAAGTACTGCATGGATTTACTTCAAATTTTGTATGAATATTACTAATAGGTCGGGTCAACATATAGGCTACATATTATCACGCTATCAGCGTGGGAGGGGCAGTGCGGAGTAAACGAACTCCGCGCGGACGAAGTCGCTGGCAACAGCTAGTTTCCTGATAAGGCTAAAAATATAAACGATAGCTCATTGGACCTAGAATGACATTCGAAAAATTTATTACTGAATCATAAAACGAACATTTTTGCGAAATATGCCGTTGAATGGTCAGACATCAATACACTTTTATACAGTAGCATAACAATGGCTTCAACCTCGATAGACTATGTCCAAATCGCACGTCAGCTCTCGGCCTATGCATGGGCGTATTAAATGAAACATTGTAGAGAGATCGTTTGTCCGATTGGCTGGACTCGTGGCGTACGTGAGTTAGAGCGCGTGCATTTTTGTCGAGGTAGGGAGGGGATTTAATAACGACCAGCAGGCTTAGGATAAGCAACACGATAAAATTTTATCGACCTCGTTTTCTCGACTTTTATGTCACTTTCTCGATTCGCTAACGCATTTGACACTTGATTCGACATGATACTTCAAAGGAAGAGAAAATGATCAATTTTACTCGACGGTAGTTATTTTCTCTATCGATCGAAACGTCTTGCTGTCATTTTATCGATTTGTCATTTGACACTTCGTTAAAATTTGGTTAAAATGTTGATAACCTTATCCACTATTTCATATTATTATACTTTAATTATACAATAATTACAAAACTTTTTGATTTCTATTCATTTTATTAAATATAGATTTCGGTCCAGTGTTGGCAGTAGTATGTATGGCAGGCAGGCAGGCAGGCAGTATGGCATATATGTATTTAATAGTGATGGCAGTTCCATATTATACCTATTATGTGCTAAATATCTACGGTTAACGGCAAGCCTGCAAAAGACAAAGAAGGCACATAGGAAATTTGTGTGATCTTTTTACACAACGGACGGAGCATTCCAATCACTATAGTGCTTCAATAAACCCAATAACCATGGCTCTCTAAATAATATAGACCCTTGTGAATTTTGAGGTTTAGAGCCACACACCGATCAAGGCATGCCTCTTTAGTTAAAGGTAAGTGAACATAAGAGACTTGTAATTCAGTTTCTAGTAGATATGACAGCCATCCAACTTCATTAACTGTAATAACAGAATATCTTTGTAGTAAATACTAATTTGACTTAGGTGAACTCAATAAAGTTAAAAGTTATCTGTAGTTTTTCGAGTTTCTTTTTTAAACAGTTAATATGTTACATATACATGTCAAGTGTATGTTAAATTTCAGCTGGATACAAGTAATAATCCTTTTCTTGGTGGTCAACTTTTCACAATACTTACAGCCACATACCAACAAACAACAACAATGCTTACATCATAGAATAATGATGCAAATGTGTTATTCCTGTAAGGCTTGCATTGATTATGTATTTGAGTTTTTACTACCCATTCAAGTTATATTTAGTCAAAAAAAGTATTTGTTTTAATCAGTTGTTTTCAGACCAAGTTCCATGTATGATTAACATACTACTATGATGTATTATTTTCTGTAATATTCATAACTTAAAATATCCAATATGACACATGTAGTTCTCAATTACTTAGGTACCTACATGTGTAAACATTATTATTTTATATTTGTCTACATTTAAAGATAATTTACCATACAGAAAGGCAGTCAGTTCTTGTTATTATTGTTTATTACAATAATATATGTCAATAAAAAATATAATTATTATTTGCAGATAAGACTTCAACTGCAGAATTTTTAATATTACTGACAAATATCCTAGAAGAACAAATGATGCCCTCATATGGCATAATTGAAATGGATGAAATGCGAAGACTACATAATAGAAGATATTGACGGATCCTATGTATACTGGTGCAACTTGCAAAACAACGGAAACCATTTTCTTGCCTCAAAAGCCTTAAAATTACCTTATATTTGTCCTAATTTAATAAAGTATTTGAAAATTTGTACAAATTTTCAAATACTTCTATTGATTTATGTCAAAACTAGCTGTTGCCCGTGACTTTGTTCATGCAGACTTTGTTTACTCCGCACAGCTCCTCCCCCGTAGGTGATAACGTGATAATATGTAGCCTATATGTTGACCCGACCTGATAGTAATATTCATGCAAAATTTGAAGTAAATCCATGCAGTACTTTTTGAGTTTACCCCGGACATACATTGACTTTCCTACGATTTTATTATATGAAGGTATAGATTACAAGCTACAGAACATTTAATCCGGCCTCCAGTAAAGTTGTGTCATTGCACTTGCACTAGTATACGTAGGACCCTTCGATATGATAATTACAAGTATTTTCTTTTAGAAGTGTTAACTTTGTTACTTTTGTTGTTGTTTTTTAATCGAAGTGATTTTGGTAGTAACAATACTTAGTGGATTATTGGTATAATAAAATACTTTAGTGTTGTATAAGATTTATTTAAAAAAATATATACTCTAGGCAAACCTTCTATCTAAGTATTAAATAATTTTATATAATAAAAATGAAACTTATAGTCATCAATGGCTAATTTTAAGTATAAGTTTAATGACACACTATTCATAGTATTTAATGTTTTAATGCCAAACATAGATTTTACTATATGGAAAAGTCTTGAGAAATAATTTTTATTTTCTTTAATAAAGTTACAAAATGAATAAATCACACAAAATACAAAATGAATAATTATAAAAAGTGTGTAATATGAAGCAGTCTTGTAAAGAAAATTAAATTTGAGTTTTAAAAAATATACAAACACATCTACTTTACTAAACTAACAATTATTATTAATGTTTGTACTTCTCAGAATAGATAAATAATTTTCACAATTTATCACCTTATGACTTAAATTTATTAACATGTATCTTTGAATTTTCACTAATGTAACAAACTTATAGAAGATTACACGCACTATATTAAAGCTATTATATTTTAAATTTAAATGTTTTCTACAATTTAAATATCTCTTGTTATCTCGCATAATTAATCAGTAATGAAAATTCAATATCAAAAATTAGTTTACTATATAGTATGAGTAGTATGGAATTTCACTTGAAAATAAAAAATCAACAAGTAAAATATTTTTTCCTAAGGTAACATTAACTTTCTATTAATTTAAATTTTAAAAATTACACATATTAGGTACATTAAGACTATCATGTTATAAACTTGTTTTCTACAAATTAAAATTTATTTTTCAATCTTGCACAACCATTAAAAACAGCAAGAAAAATATAATATTCAGCATTAACTTATAAATCTTCTTAATCAACAATTTCAAAAAATGTAATAAATAGAAAGGCTTCTTTATTCTATTTCCATTACTCGCTGTTTAATCAACCTGTAAACAAATATATCTTATCAAAATGTTGTTATATATGTTTGCTTAATATATATTTTTTTGTCAGTTAACTCAGGACTTATGACTCCAGTCTTGCATGTTGCATTTTGTGTAGTGTTATATAGATTTGCATTGTAAATTATATAATGGGGTCGAAAAAACAATTGGTTACATTTATAGAAGGGAGTGAAAGAAGCCTACACTATTCTCCAGAGAAAGCTTCTCATATTATTCAGGATTTTTTTACAAGAATCAAGTTTTTGATATAATCTTGAATTTATGATATTAATTTTGTAAAAAACCACAACTTTTACAATGAAAGAAATATATTAAAATATGTTTAAAATTTGATTCTTTCAGTCTACCTTGTTAGATGATTTGTCATGGAGATATGTATGTAAATAAATACTTACACATTGTTCCATTGTTTTCCTTTCTTCCTCTAGAAACTATAATGTATGAAGTATTTGTAGAATATATGGTGTTATATTATGCTTTCCCAATATTAAAGACTTTAATCTTTGGTGCTACAAGTCTAGTCCATGAATCCACCATGGTGACAAAGTTAATTTATGCTTATTACTTCTTATCCTGAAAAGAAAATCATAATTATTTTTAATAACCTATATAGGGTTTTAAAAAATATAAGTATAAAGAAGTACACTACTTACGTTTTATTTTGTGTTCCCATTTCACATACCTAACACAATTTAATTTTGTACTAGAATCGGAAGAATGATGATGATTTTAGAGATGTGAGAACCAAACAGTATAAATCAATAATTCCTTGTACGTAATGGTTAGATAATTAATTAATTTATAATTAATTACAAAACACAAATTAGTTAAAGTACAATACTTTTTGACGTAATGTAAATAAACTTTTAATTTTTTCGTATAGAGAAAATAATTCTACGAATCACAGATTACTTATCTACGAATTCTCGTGCTACTCAGTGTTACCAACTCTATTCAAAAATACAACTACTTACAAGGTTTTCTACAAAATTTAGTAGAAAACTAAATGTAAAATAAAAGGTTAATTTAAAGCTGGTGCTTATTTTGTATTATTTAATGTTACTATTAATAACATATACTCAGGAAAAATAATACATAAAAACATATTATAATAATCAAAATATTAATTAATCAATCAAAAATAACAAATAAATCTAGTGTAGCTCACACTCGTTTTTTCGTTAGAAGTAAATGTAAGAAGACAAAATAAAATAAAATTTATATACTCTTTGAGTATGTCTTTGAATCAAAGAGAGATAAACTGAAAAGTCGAAGAAAAATGTTTTTCTTTCTTGAGATGTAAATCACAGACCGTGGTCCCACAAACTAACTTTTTTTTGATTAACAACAAGCTGAATATTTGTGAAAAGCTTCATTTTGACGAGACAACCGTCTTTTCTATTTTCGAAAAATCTCGAATCGGGTAACTAATAAAGTTAATGCTGCGAAGATATTGGGTTCGGTAAATAAGAAATATTTATTAATAACAATAATTATTTTTCGACTTTAATCGCTTGATTATATTATGAAAACTACGATGAAACTTTTGTCCTACATATTTGATGATTTTTCTGACAATCCCACGTCTTATGAGATTTTTAAGTTGATATTAATCAATTTAAAAATAACCTAATTTTCTCACAACAGCTTGTTAATTATTATTGTAATTCAACGGTAACTTTGACATACACGTAAAGTGGAAACTTTTCTTAGTCTGACACTCTAAAGTTTCCCTATTTTATCTATCTTTATTAGTAACCCGATTCGAGATTATTCAAAGATAGAAAATATGGTTGTCTCGTCAAAACGAAGCTGTTCACAAAAATTCAGTTTGTTCTTGGAGACCACGGTCTAACAGTAAGTCTTAGGTTGGATTACTTGCATCTGGCTGATTTTTGGAGCTATTTATTATATATTATATATTATAGATAACATTATTTGTAACATAAAATACTGTGAATTGTATTCTGTTCTATCTTATTTTCTAGTTGGCATAATACTATACATTTATGTTTGTTTATCGTAATGCATTTTCGTGTCATTGTCAAATCACAACAATTCTATGGAAGTTTCTCATCAAAAAAATTAATCAAAAATGTTGATTGATTAGTGTAAAAGAAGATGTTAATTTACTCAATAATATTAGAATTATAATTGAAAGGAATAATTATAGTGGAAAAAATAGCTTGTTAATAATAATTGTTACGCACTTTTACGCATAATTAGTTACGCAGTTATACACCCAGAAATAAATACACGCTGGCATCTTAATTGCCCTTTACATTAAAACATCTTATGAATCATAATTCATTGTTTCAGTTTTATAGAATAAAAAACTAGTTTTGATGGTCAAAACTAAAAAGAGAGAATAATTCAAAAACCTGTAAAATATCTTTAATTACAATTGTAAATAGGTACGGCTACACTAGGCTTTGGTTATATTTCCTTCGACTCTGACAAAGAAGAGAAATGATGACAGGAAGTTATAAATGTAAACAAAGCTCATAATGATTAACACAAGTTAAATGCACCAAAGGTGTATCTTAAAAATCAGAATGAGTATAATATCTATGTCTTCTAGTGACAACATTTATTTCTCTATTCGAGTAAACTTTTTGTTTAATTTATCTCTGACGTTTTAAACGTTTATCGTGGCATGCTTAATAACGTCCATCGAGATATTAATAAATGTCAAGCAAACGTCACTTTCTCGATCGATATATATCTCGTGGTGCTTATCCTAAGCCTGCAGAAAGGAATTATTTGTTGTAACACCAATAGCCTTATTCAAGGTGATAGGACGCTAGCTGCAATCTGCATACTATCGCCACCGTTAAACAACAATTAAGCGTTTTAAAAACAACAAAGAAAAATATCGACCCGCGGATTTTGAACCTGCGACCTCCCCTAAAGTCGGGGTGCTTTGCCACTGAGCTAGTGTCGACAGGCTCGACGTGGCGAAATTTTTCTTTGCTATATGATCGATTACATCGGTTGTACTGAGTGCTAAGTGTGAGTTTTTCTTTTCGCATTCGATCCTGAGCGCGTTTGGAGTTTACTAGGAATTTGTATGTGATTTGTACAACGCCACCTAGTGGTAAACGTGAGAAACCAGTTTACCTCTAAACTCCAAACGCGCTCACGATCGAATGCGAAAAGAAAAACTCACACTTAGTACTCAGATCGCTAGATATACTCACACATACATATCTAAACATATAATAAAATCGTAGGAAAGTCAAAACTGTACATTGAATATTTTTTTAAAAGAATACTTGGGGTGTGATCTACAATCGATATCGAAGCCAAAAATATAGTTTTTAGAATTTTTGTCCGTTTGTCTGTATGTATATCCGGGGTAAACTCAAAAAGTACTGCAAGGATTTACTTCAAATTTTGCATGAATATTACTAACAGGTCGGGCCAACATATAGGCTACATATTATCACGCTATCACCTAGCGGCTAGGTGCTGTGCGGAGTAAACGAAGTCCGCGCGGACGAAGTCGCTGGCAACAGCTAGTATTTAAATAAAAATAAAGTAAATATTAAAGGGGGGCTCCCATACACAAACGTAATTTTAAGCAATTTTTTTTTACTTAATTAACAGGTAGAAACATGAATAGGGATGGTACGGAACCCTTCGTTTGCGAGTCCTACTCGCGCTGTGCCGAGTTTTTTGTTTCGATTTTCCAAACTTCCTTCCTCTCGGTTTGTTTTGTTTGTTGATGAAACTAGGTGCAGTTTGTGATAGTCTATTAATGATTCAGTTTGTACAAGACGTTAGTCACGTCTGCGCTATCACAACAAATCAGCTATTACGCATTACATCTGAAGGACGCCACGACCTGTTGATGGTTTTTTGTTTTCATTAGAAAAGTATGACGAAGCCTTGGAATGTCTCACCTGATTGTGACGGTGGGGGGGAGTCAAATTAAGGCTTTTTAACCGGTTAATTTTCAAATCTAAATCAGGACAATTATATAAGGAGCTTTTTATAAAAGTTTGGCTTTTAACTCAAAAATACAGGTTAACTTATGAAGCATCCCCCGTGTTAGTTCCGGGCTCCTTTGACGGTTAGACCAACTGCCGTTGTGCCAGGCATGTCGTAAAAGGCGACCGATTGGCTATGCAAGTCACTAACATCGTGGCTACTAGGTGGTAGAGTTCTGCATTGTCTCGCCTGGGTCTGGTACTATCGCCTTACCTATTCCTGCCGCAATAGCATCAGTACTTGTCACTGTCGTGTTCCGGTTTGGAGGGTAAGGTAGCCGGTAAACTTATGCATGTGGCGTTAGACCTCGCCACAAGATAGCAACGCACCATTAACACCTTTGGTGTCTATAGGCGATGTTTGACTTTTTCCATTAGGAGACCCATCTGCTTGTTCGCTATCTTATGATATAAAAAAAGCATAATTATAAAGGTTTTACTTTTGAATGAATTAACCGGTTTTCGGTTCACCGCTCGCAATTTTTATGCGTTGTGTTATCTACGATATTACATTTTGGCTTAAACCATTGATATAAAAAAACCCAAGATACACAATCAGTGTGTCAAAAACGTCCTCCAAAAATGAGTGCACAATTTTAAATTGTGCACTCATTTCAAATAGAATCGCGTCGGCCGCGTCACTGTCAATTTTATTTATTTTCGTACATTGCTTTGTAAAAACAACTATAAGTCTTGCAGTTAAGGTTGGATATGCAAAGACATATGTTTTTGCCATATCTATAACTACTTAAAAGAAATTAGGGACACTTTTGAGTGTCAGTTTTGTTCGGGACTGTGCATCTAGGGTTTTTTATATCGATAGCTTAAATCGATTTACATATAGGTTTGCTAACTGACCCGGTAAACGTTGTTTTGTCATATTTAATTACTGGATGAAAAAATAGGGGTTGATTATGATGGAACGTTTGTGATGGAAGTTTCACCGATATGGGACAAGACATAGATAGTCACATAGGATTTATCAGAATGATTAAAACGAGGTTTTGAATTACGCGAACAAAGTCGCCTCCTACTTTCGGAAGTTAGTTAAATGAAATAGGATACTTACTACAAATAGGATAGATAAGTCCTCCACTCAGTGTTTTCGCACAAAAAGTACTAGGATTACAGAATCTATGATAGATAAATTTCAATACTTCCTTAATTCTGAAAACCTAATACAATCGTTAACTGTTATTTCATATTTGGCTATATAAATAGCCCAACAAAATTCTAGAGGCATACTAGTAGTTAGTATGCCTCTAGAATTTTGTTGCGCTATTACTAGAAGAAGAAAGTCATTACTAGAGGAACCAATGCTGACTCTGGGGCTCACAGCTCAAATGACATTTTCTGTATTTATCAATAAAGTACAAAGATCTTTTATATAGTAAGATAGCAAGCAAAGTCACCTCTGTGGTCTAGTGGTCCAGCGTTGGCGTTGACCACATGAGGTCCCGGGTTCGATTTCCGGGTCGGGCACATTTAAAAAAAAGTGTTTTCTCAGTTTTCTGAGAAACATAAAGTTGCCCGGGATTGCAAAGTGCCCGGTTGGCGATAGGCTTGCCACCTATCACATTTGTGGGACCAAGTATCTTCGGCTAATCGTGGGTGCACTTGTTGTACCTCTGCCTACCCCTTCGGGGATATCGGCGTGAAGATACTTTTTTTTTAGCAAGCAAACAAGCAGATGGGTCTCTTGATGGAAAGAATCAACCATCGCCTATAGACGCCAAACATGTTAATGGTGCGTTGCTATCTTGTGGCGAGTTCTAACGCCACATGCATAAGTTTACCGGCTACCTTACCTTCTAAACCGGAACACCACAGTGACAAGTACAGACGCTTTTGCAGCAGGAATAGTTAAGGCGGTGGTACCAGACCCGGTGGAGATAATCTCTACTACTACCGCTTAGTAAACTTCTTGGTTTTTATTCAGTTTCTGAACGAAACTACGTATAAAATAAATAAATATTCACGGGACAAATTACACTTACTGATCTAACCCCAAATTAAGCAAATTATTGGAACGAAGTTCCTTACGGCAGGCTTGGAGGGGATAGGGATTTTGCTGCGCGACCGAACTGAAAAAAATGTGATAGTAAAACCGTAAGAAAAATGCGTGGAATAAAACCGTTAAATGAGACGTGCGCAGGCGCGACAGTCGCGTACACAAGCGAGTAGTGCCGTTTAGCCGAAGGAACTTCGTTCCTACCTGGTGTCCCACGACACCACATCATTTTTTGTTTGTGTTGTGGCTGTGAGTCAACGATACTATGTCGCTAACCACTCGACCATCGGGGCGGTCAAAAAAGGCGAGTGATTCGCTACGTGTCACTACTCACTACCATTGTGACTACTAGGTGGTGGAGTTATGCTATGTCTCGCCCGGGTATAGCACGCCCGCTTTACCTACTTGGCAATAGCGTCAGTGCTTGTCAGCAAAGGGTAAGGTAGCCTTCAAACTTATGCGTGTGGCAACTGGCATTATAATCCTACCGCACGGATAGAACGCACCATTAATTAATATTTAGAGTTTATAAGTGATGGTTATTTTTTCCATCAGAAGCATCCTGTTTGCTATCGAATAATATGTAAAAATATTTTCGATTTGAAAAGGTCATTTTGTTTTCAATTCTTTGTTTGTATTCAGTGGCTTCAGTGCTCAGCACTAATGCGTCATACTCAACAGTCGTGTACTAACAAACCATAAATATTGAGAAGAAAGTCCATTATCGCGAAATGTACTAGATACAAAATAGGGTTGGCACTTATATAAATCTATATTTATGTTTCTTAAAAAAAATCCGTTTACAAACAATAAATGACAAATATACTTTTTACTTATGTCATAAATGTTTGTGCCTAGTGGTATTTGTATTGTTGACAATGGTTGTCAACAATACAAATAATTTTCTTTAATTTTCTTGCGATATTACATTTATATACGTTTTTAATATTTAAACGTTATTTTTTTTTGAAAATAGTCGCGATGTTACAGAGAACACCAAGCTAACCTCGGTCGCCCAGGTATCTATCTACATTAATATATTAAACTGAATTAGTTGGGTTTGGAAACATAAATTTGTAACATCATAAAAAAGCTACTTGTGGCCGACCGATCAAAAGTGACTCCGAATAAACAATTATGTAATTCTATAATTTTCAAGCATATGATGTTGGAAACTTATCTATATGTTAATACGTGAAACAAAAAAATTGTACTTCGTACGAATGTTGTGAAATTCAAGAGATTTAATTGTTTAGTCTATCATCAACATTCGACCACTGTGCGATTGATATATTTCTTAATATAGCACTACATATATTAATTTTATATAACGTGACTTGGTGGTACTTGTTGGTAGGGTTCCATAACGCCCCGCCTGTTTGGTACCACCGACTTACCTATTCGTGCCTCGAAAAGACGACGACGTCGTTAAACATATGCCAAGAATAGATAGATACGTGTATACCTAACTAGCTGACCCGCGCAGCCTCGCCGCGCCCGCGAGTAGATTAACATGTCGTCAAGATAGCTTTTCATACAAATTTCATCCCCTATTTAAACCCTTTAAGGGTTGATTTTTGAAAAAAAATTAGCCTTTGATCCCGGCTCTTCAACTACTTCGATGCCAATTTTCTTGAAAATCGGTTCAGCGGTTTAGCCATGAAAGCGTAACAGACAGACAGACTGACAAACAGCCTTTGGCATTTATAATATTATTAGTATGGATTAGGTACAATATAAATATTAATTCGACGATGAATATTACTGCCGTTTACCAGCCCTATCTCAGATGCGCTTACGCATCGCTTTGTTTACGTTCGATATATGAAATACGTAAATAGAATCAGTTTCGTTTTTGCGCTCGAGGCGAGCGCACGTGTGTTCAGTGACACGTGTTTGTGAAATACGCAGTTTTCAGTGACGTGTTGATTTGTTGGCAATATGCTCGAGCCATTGAACGAACTGGCGGTAGATGAACCCGGTTAGTGTGATTATTATATGCATATGAATGTCTAAAGTGATTTGTAATGTTCTTTTTGTAGAACTTTGGAGAAATAATGATGTGGTTTTAATTAAACAAGAACCGGAAACATACAATCCAGTTTTTGATATTATGTTATATTTGTATTCTTTAACTAGCTATTGCATGTGACTTCGTCCGCGTGGACTTCGTTTACTCCGCACAGCTCCTCCCCCGTAGGTGATAGCGTGATAATATGTAGCCTATATGTTGACCCGACCTGTTAGTAATATTCATGCAAAATTTGAAGTAAATCCGTGCAGTACTTTTTGAGTTTACCCCGGACATACATACAATATTCATGTAAAATTTGAAGACTTACATACATACAAACATACAAAAATTCTAAAAACTATATTTTGGGCTTCGATGTCGATTGCAGATCACGCCTCAAGTGTTCTTTAAAAAAATATTTAATGTACAGTTTTGATTTTCCTACGATTTTATTATATGTATAGATTGATTTTTTTTCTACTTTAATTTAAAAATAAAAAATCGAATCCATAAAAATCTCGTGTCACGGTGTTTATTGTCGCACTCCTCTGAAGCCGCTTGACCAGTTTTGTCATATATTTTGGTAGGTGTGAGAATTGGCCGTAAAGAATATTTCATACCGCCATTAGATGAATAGGGTATCTACTCGTATATTCAGAAAAAAACTTTTTGGCCTTTTTTTGTGTTAATTTTTGATTTGGCATCAAAAATCCACCGAATTTTCGCGCTTCTCTTCCGTAGGAGTCTAAACCATATTAACCCACACCCTACCAAAATATTAACTACAAAAAAATTAACATAGCAGAACATAGCTAGTAATTATATACAAGTACCTATATGTTATAGGTTTATGTTGTTTAGTTTTGGACTAACTTCATAAATTGCTCATTATGCAGTCATATATGTATAATAATTCTAATAATAAGAATATAATATCTGATTAATAAAAAAAGTCTCGATATGGCTTTTAGTTCTCGAGAAATCCGTGGACAAACATACATATATTTACGAAATAAGTGCACTTGCTTGGACTTCTAAATAGGTCATCAATCATCATACTAAAATATCACCCAATTCAAACAAAATTACATGCATACCTAAATGTCAAACTGATAACCTTTTTTTGTCAGTTGAAAACGCACATTTTATAAAAATAGTGATCGCCCTCTGGTCGAAATTCGACCGTAATACTATGACTCCATCTGATAGACTATCTATGTACATATAATAAAATCGTAGGAAAGTCAATATATGTCCGGGGTAAACTCAAAAAGTAATGCATGGATTTTCTTCAAATTTTGCATGAATATTACTAACAGGTCGGTCGGGTCAACATATAGGCTACATATTCACGCTATCACCTACGGGGGAGGAGCTGTGCGGAGTAAACGAAGTCCGCGCGGACGAAGTCGCGGGCAACACCTAGTAAATAATAAAGTCTCTCATAAGTTTGGCAACAGACTTTAAACGTAAACAAAATAGTATGCATATGTGTATATAACACATGTTTTCAAGCAGATGGTGCTAAAACTAAAACCCTTTAATATGATGCATTATATTAAAACTAGCGATTGCCCAATTAAATTATAGAATGTACTTTACTCGATCATATAAAATTCCGAAAACAAGCTAAAAAAAATTCCAAAACAAATAATTGGTTCATAATATTTCTAATTTTCCACACGATTTTTATGTGGTGATATTTAGTTTTAAATACAAAAAAGTATGGACTACATTTTTGTTTTCAGCTGAAGTCCTATATTTATTTATCTGAAAACTAAACCGTTTCCCAGCGGTTTCAAAAGGATACGAAGGTTTTTCTTCATATATTATAACAATACATAGTAAAGAAAATTGGTTTGATGTCAAACAACTTAATTACTTATTCTTCATTGTTAAGTCTAACGAGACTCAACATAGTAATTAAGCAATAATTAAGATTAATTTTTATGAATACTCATAATTTCAGAAGATTTGCTTTATTGATAATTTTAATGAGCGGTCAGTAGTCAAACAATCTACAATACTACAATACTTAAAAGTTAAATCCTAAATAGCGCTACCTATAACGATTTTATTATTTATCTTGTAACGCCATATTATGCAAAATTTCAACGCTGCTCAGACGGACCTCCTTCCTCAGGCAATACAATTTTGCCTAACTGGAAAGATCTTTCTATTCCCAGTGGTCATTAAATTTCATATTTGTGAGATTACCATGACAACCACCACCTTAAGACATTCGTATTTTTTATGTTTTATGTAACTAAGCATTTGCACTTTAATTTCACTTCACAAAATATTTTTAGTATATTACTGAACAGTTTTCACTTTTTAAACATCTTCAGGATGTAATATGGTATATTTCATCCTGAAGATGCTAATAAAGTGGAACCGGTTAAGTGACATACCAAAAATATGTTGTGAAGTGAAATTAAAGTGCAAATTTGAGTTAATTGTGTAACAATAATGAAACTTCACCAAGTGCCCACGATGGAAAGCATAAAATATACAAATGTTAAGCTGGTGGTTGTCATGGTAAATGCACAAATATGAAATTTGATGACCACTGGAAATAGAGAGATCTTTCCAGTCAAGCAAAATTGTATTGCCTGGGGAAGGAAGTTCGTCTGAGAAGCGTTGAAACTTTTGCATTATATGGCGTTACAATATAAATAATAAAATCGTTAAAGGTATCGTTACTTAGGATTTAACTAAGACATTTCTTCACGCCCATATGGGCGTAAAGAAATGTCTTAGTATCGGGGATATCCCCGAAGAGGTAGGCAGAGGTACAACAAGTGCACCCACGATTAGCCGAAGATACTTGGTCCCACAAATGTTATAGGTGGCAAGCCTATCGCCAACCGGGCACTTTCCTGGGCAACTTTGTGTTTCTCAGAAAACTGAAAAAACACTTTTTTATGTGCCCGACCCGGGAATCGAACCCGGGACCTCATGTGGTCAACGCCAACGCTGGAGCACTAGACCACAGAGGCGATAACTAAGACATTTGGTTTATGTTTATAAAAGTTTCGCCTCTATTGATGACAAATTAAGATATTATAGAAGTTTCTGGAGGGTCTGATATACAAAAATATGAACCAAGTCCAAATTGCAGCAGTAATATGTAAGGCGTCGGTACCATATATATTGGGAGACGTTGCGGAAATCTACCACCTAGTAGTCACGATGGTAGTGATCATGGAACATAGAACAAGCGGAATTGGCAAGTACAAACATTTGTATCAGGACCGTGATCGCCATACTCACACATAAAATAAGCATTATTGCATATAAACTACTAATGCAAACATTGTTTCATTGGTCGTTTTCATTTAAAACAATAATAATCCGAAACACACAAACAGAACATTTAAAAATATACCAAACTGCGTTACAATAAATTTTATTTTGCTACAAAAAAAAGAGTATTTACGTCCTTTTGTAGTCTATTCAAAATAGACTCATCTATTTGTACAATATTGAAACTTAAGATCTTAATAGTTTCGCTATTCTACAATAGATGGCAGTATTGATTTTTCCGTAGTTTTCAGTTGATCATATTTGAGTAGAGAACTTTCTAGAACGATATACGTAATGACTGTCATTACGTATATCTTTCTAGAAAAATTAGGTCAACCTAAAATGAACTTTATATGTAAGGTGTACGGCTGATTTTAGCTTGACTATCTATTATATCATTAGAGATTATATTAAATCAGGAATTTAATTAAAATAAAATGAAAATTGTACTTTCGAATGATATGAAATATCTCCATTTTTAATCATCTGTATTCTACTATCATTCTGCATTCAAGGATGGCACAATACGGCATAATTCAGTGTATAATAGATTTTCGCACGACGACTATCTCCTAATGATATGGTAAATATCACTAAGGCAATTAGAGTAAAAGCGCATAATAGTGACGCACGCGGCACGCCCACTCTTCACTTCCCCTTGTTCTATGTTTCAAGGTAGTGATATATATCGCACACCTAGATCTAAACTGAGACAACTCAAAAAAGGTTATTTTTCAGGTGACGAAACGTATATCTTCATTTTTTAGGGTACTTATACAACTTAATTTGATTCTATATTTGATTAAGGAAACTATTGTCTTTGACAATAGTTTCCTTAATCAAATTAAGTTGTATTCTATAGGCAATAAATGGCTTGCAAAATATTACTGTATTTAAAACTAGAGCTAAAATTTGATTTAGATCTTGGTGTGCGATATGTCCAATCGGTCGCCTTTCACATGCTTCCTGGCAGATTATCAGTAGGTCTATTCTTCATCTTTATTCTTCAGAAGCCCGAACCAACACGGAGTATGTTTATTGTTTGTTGGCTTTAAAATCCCATTTAGACGTCTAGAACATAACTTTAAATTTTTACTAGACTTTTTATGATCGTTTTATTACTTAAAGAAATATAACGTGTTTCATGCGGATAGGGTAGGGGGCGACCCACCTGTTCCCCTCCCCCACCCTGCTCCCCTCAAACGTGGCAGCGCGATTGTAAGTCGTTATCAACAGGTTTTTTATTTTAATTATAATTTGATTTATACCGGTTATTCATTCGAAATGCTATAATTAAACACACAATCGTATTATCGTGAAATAGAAACTTCTAGTTGTAATTTGTTCTAAATTTTAACTCGTATAAAATAATAGGGTTGTTACTTTTTAACCTCGCGGCTACATATATCTGCTTACAGCGAAGATTTGCGTTGTCACGATGTACGTCGCGAACTGCATCGCGCCAACTGCTTACGTCATAGTATCAGTTGTCATCAACCTTTGGCCCACAGGTGATATTTATACGGTCCACGGCAAAGCAAACATAAATTACATTTTTGTTGGATTCCTTTTTTTTACACATTTCTTAAATTCTTTACTTTTAAAAATTTTAATTCATTAACGTTTGTTCCTTAAATTTTTTAATGTTATGCTACGGTTTCTTTTTTTTCCTTTACTCAAAAGTTGCTAACATTTCACAACCATAACGGGTCATATCGTCGTATGTTGTTTTCGTTTTGTCATGGAAATAAATAATTATACGTCGGTACACTATGTCGATTTCGAAATATGACAGATATATGAAGTTATTACACATATGTACTCGGATAAATTATAGTCTGCTTATAATATTATTATTTTTGTGTTATAGCACTCACCCCGTGCTTGGGAATCTGGAAAAACCTTAAAAACAACAAAGAAAAATATCGACATATTAGAATTATAAATGTGAATTTCATCTGTAACGATGAACTCATTTAACTAGTTATACGTATGTTTAGCTAGCGATCAGTACAATCGACGTAATCGATCATATAGCAAAGAAGAATTTCGCCGCCTCGAGCCTGTTGACACTAGCTCAGCGGAAGAGCGTCACGGCTTTAGGGAAATGGTCGCAGGTTCAAATCCCGCGTGTCGATATTTTTCTTTGTTGTTTTTAAGGTATAATATTATTGTTTATTTTAACTATATTATTGTTATATAGTCGTGGGCCGTACAAATATCACCCACAGGCCACAGTTTGACGACCCCTGCGGTGACGCGCAGAGCCCCTTTGCGATGCAGTTCTGCGATAGCGCGACCACATCGTGTTATCACGAATATTCGTTTTAGCTCCATATGTCTAGCCACACCGTAAGTGAAATTTTAATTACCTTATCTGTTACGTTTTTGCTTGGGACGTAAAAGATAAAGGTAACGTTAAAATTTTGTAGTAGGGAGAAAGCTGATTAGATTTTGATTTAGAATTATTTTTTTTAATTTTCATAGTCTACTGGGCTCAGTAAAAAGATTTTTCTTAGTCTGTTGAAAATATATTTGCTGTTGACATACGTTAGAGCTTTCCGTAAAAGTCGGTGTGTAGGCAGACAAGATAACTATTGGAATGCAATATAATGGAAGGGTGGGAGGAACAGGTATAGGGCAAAACAGGTATCGAGTATCGACTGTGTGACAATGTAGGGTTGTTACCTATGAAAATATTTAAAGTACGTAATATAGATCATATATCTTTTAAATTTTTTTATATTAATTGCATACATCAAACTAATGCATAATGATCCATTTCAGAATACATTACACAGTATTTTCAACTGAGAAAATAACGGAGGAAGTTCTCAATTCGACGCGTTCCTATATTTTTTTATGTTTGATCAGGAAGTAGACAGTGTAGTCCGATTTTGCTATTTCTTTTTTTATTGGATATTGGATACCTCAAGGATCACTGCTCCACCCTCCATAAGTCTAAATGCCGCACGAATTAAGCGTTGCTAATGCATGTTTAATTAAGGGATGATAGATTGTTGATTTATATTTAAAGGCGTATCCATTTAATCCATGTTTCTAATAGTTACTGCTACGAAGGACGAATTGTTGGTTATAGGAAACCGGAATTTAGAATGTTATTAAAAACTAGCTGTTGCCCGCGACTTCGTCCGCGCGGACTTCGTTTACTCCGCACAGCTCCTCCCCGTAGGTGATAGCGTGATAATATGTAGCCTATATGTTGACCCGACCTGTTAGTAATATTCATACAAAATTTGAAGTAAATCCATGCAGTACTTTTTCAGTTTACCCCGGACATACATACAGACAAACAGACAAAAATTCTAAAAACTATATTTTGGCTTCGATATCCATTGTAGATCACGCCCCAAGTATTCTTTTAAAAAAATATTCAATGTACAGTTTCGACCTTCCTACGATTTTATTATATATATAGATTACAATGGAGTTGACAGCCCTAGAGCAAACGGTCTCTGTACGAATGTTTCGAGTCGGTCAAGGATGTCGGCATTCGATGTTATTGTTTACATTGTAACTTGTAAGCTTTGTGGCGTCACGAATACAATGACTAAGGTGTCCGACAAGAGACGAGGGTGCTATAAACCGAGGTAGTGAAGAGGGGAGGGGAAGACATTTAAAAATATTAAAACTAATTTACTTACAATAACCGATTGCAGACCAGGGATGTTAAGGAGCTCCGTAACCGAAACCGAAACTATCCGATATCCGAAATAAAAATATATCCGTAACCATAACCGTATCCGTTACAAAATTTTTGGATAAGGACGGAGTCCATATAAAACACGTTTCAACAGGTTTTCTTACCTAATTAAGTACATATTACATATCCGTAGCCATATCCGACTGATATAATATTATATACTGATATAATATTATATAAACTGATATAATTTTATTTCTATATCCAGATCCGAAATTTCATATCCATAACAACCCTGCTTCAAAGAGCCTCGGCAAACTCTCATACATCACAATATCTGACTAGCATCTTAAAATGAAAAATGTCAATTAAAATACAGCATCTATTTCTGAACATTAATAAACAAAGGCTTTCTTCCTTGATTCCCAGAACTTAGAGAATTTTGATTTTAAATATCTTAGAGGTTGCCTTGTGTGACGGTACTAAGTAATATGACATAATAAAGTACGAATGTTCTGTACCTAACGACAATTTTACCCTTTATTATAAGAAATATTTTTTAAATATAACTATTTTAAATATTATACTTTTCTTAATATTTCTAGTAAATTTTTAAAAAGCATACTTCTATTAAAATAATTTCATTTAGAAAAATAAATACCTAGAATACAAAAATGTTCTACTAATCTTAGCGAAAATGTAGAATGGCAACATTTAGTTTACTGCATAAAACAGAATATTGTTTGATTGTAGTCAGTTTACTTCCCTTTAAAATTAATATTTTAATCTGGGAAATAAGGCTATAGTTTTTAATTTTAAAATGTGAAACATAAAAAATAATTGATATTTGAAGACTATACAGAAAACAAAGATACATTTTTGCCGATTCTTTTTTTTTAACCCTGAATCACATTTTACCAAATTTCTACTGGACAAAATTATTACCCATCCCGCGTAGCAAAGTTGCAAAACTCCTAATCCTAGTGGTCACGATAGTAGTGATAAGACAATATGAGAAGAATGGTCCAACTGCTGTTCTGCCAGGCAGATCGTAAAAGGTCACCGATTGGCTATACGTGTTACCACCATCATGGCTACTAGGTACTAGAGTTCAGCAACGTCTCGCTATTATTTTGGTATTATTGGTATTTGGTACCACCGCTCTACCTATTCCTACCGCAATAGCGTCATTTCTTGTCATTGTTGTCATCCGATTTAGATGATAAGATAGCCTGTAAACTTATGCATGTGGCATTAAGACCCCGCCACAAGGATAACAACGCACCATTAACATCTTTGCCGTTAATAAGCGATTGTTTCTGTTTCCTTCAGGAGAGCCATCTGCTTGTTTACTATCTAGTGATTAAAATAAATATAATAATAATAAATATTCACGGGACAAATTACATTTACTGATCTAACCCCAAAGTAAGGAAATTACTTGCTTGTATTATGGGTTGTTAGTCAACGATACTAATATATAGAAAAACATATATAAATACTTTTACACATAATAAAAAAGCAATACAATTAATATTTAATATACAAGCAATGGAAGGGTCCAGGCGGCTTGTATGTCGACTGGGGCGAGCAGAAATAAAAAACCTAGGTAACATTGTCTCGTGTAGATTTCGCCTTAATTCGAAGTATCTTCACGCCCGTATCCCCGAAGGAGTAGGCAGAGGTACAACAAGTGCACCCACGATTAGCCGAAGATACTTGGTCCCACAAATGTAATAGGTGGTAAGCCTATCGCCAACCGGGCACTTTCCAATCCCGGGCAACTTTGTGTTTATCAGAAAACTGAAAAAACATTTTTTTAAGTGCCCAACCCGGGAATCGAACCCAAGACCTCATGTGGTCAACGCCAACGCTGAACCACTAGACCACAGAGGCGATGAAATTATCCTAATCTTATATCGGATTCGGTTACGGTTACGGATAGATTTTTATTTTGTATATTCGATTATTTCGGTTTCGGTTACGAAGCTCCTTAACATCCCTGTATAATTTCTCAAACCGTTTGCTACAGATTCGTGGGTGGAGCTGAATGCGGGTGCAACCCTCGCCACGGAGGCGGAGTATATCCATCTCCTGCGCGAGGCACAGCGGGAGAGTAGGGACTCTTCCCTCCGACATTCCAGGGAGTCCAGTGCGAAGAGCAGGTACCGTAACACATTTTAACAAAAAAAACTTGAGAGGTGTCAAGGGACACCCGGATGGAACGAAGTTCCTTCCGATTAATTAGTGAAGGAATTGTAATAAAATTTTAAATTGTAATGAAATGTAAATTTCGCTTGCTTTCTATAAGAGAGAGAGACACAGACAGAGAAACATGCGCACGCCGCATAGCTTACAATAGCTTACTATAGCAAAAAGTGTCGTGACAACTTTTTGTGAGAATTTTTTCTGTCTACAAAAAAGGCTAAAGGGGGCTACCTTTCACAACGCGCGAAAGGAACTTCGTTCTAAAAGCTATGTTTTGAAATCCATACTATCCATACTAATATTATAAATGCGAAAGTAACTCTGTCTGTCTGTCTGTCTGTCTGTCTGTCTGTCTGTTACGCTTTCACGGCCAAATCACTGAACTGATTTGGATAAAATTTGGTACAAATATAGTTTGAGACCCAAGAAAGGACATAGGATAGTTCTTGTCCCGGAAATCCCACGGGAACGGGAACTATGCGGGTTTTTATTTTAGAATTTCTTCCACGCGAACGAAGTCGCGGGCATATCTAGTGTCAACACAAGACCCCTGGTAGTGTAGTTGTCTATGGGCGGCTGTAATTACTTATCATCAGGTGTGCCCCCTGTCCGTTGCCCCCTCATCTATAAAAAAAACTTATCAACCGACGAAAAAACGGAGGTTATCAGTTTGTATGTAATTGGAATTAGATAATATTCGAGTATGACGATCTATTTAAGCGTCCAGTCACGTGTATTAAATTCCGAAAATGTATGGATGTTTATATGTTTGTATGAACAAGAAGCGGAGATTCTTGTCATTCTTTTTGATTTCAATCAGGTGGAATATACCTGATTGAAATCAAAAAGAATTAGATTAGAAGTCTTCTTTTTGAAAAAGTTATGTATGATAGACTTTATACTCAAAGACTTTATAATAACTTACTGAAATGTAACTTATTGAAAAATAATAATCAATATGGATTTCAGAAAGGGTAGGTCGACAACCTTAGCATGTTTTGAATTGGCAAATCTATACATATAAAAGGAACGAACTGCCTTCGGCTAAACGGCACTACTCGCTTGTGTACGCGACTGTCGCGCCTGCGCACGTCTCATTTAACGCTTTTATTCCACGCGTTTTTCTTACGGTTTTACTATCACATTTTTTTCAGTTCGGTCGCGCAGCAAAATCCCTATCCCCTCCAAGCCTGCCGTAAGGAACTTCGTTCCAATACTGTTAAAATTTTATGCATCACTAAAATTACCAGTAATTTTATATAAGATAATATTGTTATTAAACATATTTGAGAGATCGTTTTTTTGCTCTCTACCTTGATTTATGATAAAAAATGATGTGGTGTCGCGGGACACCAGGTAGGAACGAACTTCCTTCGGCTAAACGGCCCTACTCGCTTGTGTACGCGACTGTCGCGCCTGCGCACGTCTCATTTAACGCTTTTATTCCACGCATTTTTCTTACGGTTTTACTATCACATTTTTTTCAGTTCGGTCGCGCAGCAAAATCCCTATCCCCTCCAAGCCTGCCGTAAGGAACTTCGTTCCAATAAAATCGTAGGAAAGTCAAAACTGTCCATTAAATATTTTTTTAAAAGAATACTTGGGGCGTTATGTACAATCGATATCGAAGCTAAAAATATAGTTTTTAGAATTTTTGTCTGTTTGTCTGTATGTATGTCCCGGGGTAAACTCAAAAAGTACTGCATGGATTTACTTCAAATTTCTCATGAATATTACTAACAGGTCGGGTCAACATATAGGCTACATATTATCACGCTATCACCTACGGGGGAGGAGCAGTGCGAAATAAACGAAGTCCGCGCGGACGAAGTCGTGGGCAACAGCTAGTAAATAATAATTTATGGCCACCTGCTTGTTTGCGATATGAAAAAACATCTGACCGTCCTTATCCATACGCTGTTACATACCAGGAGTTAACAATGGTCATGCAAATTTTAATCTTATCAATATTTTATTTCCTCCATTATATATATTCCTATTTTGTGTAATAAACATGACCACCTGCTTGTTTGCCATATTAAAAAAAAGTTAAAACACAACTGTCCGTCCTTGTCCGTCCGTACGTTGTCACATATCAGGAGTTGAAGGAGACGTTCATAACGTGTTTTTATTATCAGGCAACGATATTAATGTAGGAGTTATTTATAAATACACAGAACCGGTTGATATCAACTCGCCGACGACTGGACTAGCTTGTTTACTGAACATAAACGCTAATTAATTCATGATCGCCTGGTACTTCTGATCAGTCACGCTGGATTTAATATATTAAACTGTTGTTTCTTTGTCTGTGTGTTGTCTGTCGGTTAAAACACATCCCGTTTCCAGCAAAAATCGGTTTACCCGTTTTTGCGTGATTGAGTAATGGCTCGGCCGCACTTGCGTCTATAATCACAAAGCTTCATGCAATGACATGATAAATGCAGATGTGACCGGCTATTATCGGCTATTTTCGCATCATTCCGGACTGTGTGCTTAGCACGCTAATATCTTCGGGACGATAGACGCAGTGCGGTCACAGCATAAGAAACATCCATCCATCAAAATCAGTGTTTTTCAATCTTTTTCAAAACACGACCCCCTTAGCATAGTACAAAAAATAGCGACCCACTTCCACCTAACTTTTCAATTTATAATAATATATAAAAGCTTTTGGTTAATCCTATAGGGACAACTCATTTTCCAGGATAAAAAATACACTATGTACTGTTCCAGGTCATCATCTACCTGTGTGCTAAATTTCATTCAAATCCGTTTGGTAGTTTCGGCGTAATTGAGTAACAAATGCCCATCTATCCAAACATCCAAACTTTTGCATCAATTTATACAGGCGTGCGTGCGTGCGTGCGTGCGTGCGTGAGTGCGTGCGTGCGTACATGCGTGCGCGCGCGCGTGTGCGTGTGTGTGTGTGTGTGTACATCTCATAACTTTTAGACGGCTAGACCGATCTAAACGCGGTTAATGGCATTCGATTGGATTCCACTCAACTTAGACTTCCTGAAAATTTTAGTAGTCCAGTCAGCGTAGATTTTGAAAAATTTTGAAAAAACCTCAAAAAAAATTTTGGTGAAAAAGTATTTTTAATATAACTTCCAGATCGATGGATCGATTGAGTACAAAATCTAATCAGCTCTATTCCTAAATAAACTACCTTTAATGCATGAAATGCATGTAATTGGTTTATCTGCTAGGAGGGGAAAACGGTGACGAAACATTTTGAAAAAAGTGTTTTTTGACGTAACTTCGAAATTTTTCAACCAATAATTTTTTGTTATTCTACGATATTTTAATACTAGAAAAATGATGTGGTGTCGCGGGACACCAGGTAGGAACGAACTTCCTTCGGCTAAACGGCACTACTCGCTTGTGTACGCGACTGTCGCGCCTGCGCATGTCTCATTTAACGCTTTTATTCCACGCATTTTTCTTACGGTTTTACTATCACATTTTTTTCAGTTCGGTCGCGCAGCAAAATCCCTATCCCCTCCAAGCCTGCCGTAAGGAACTTCGTTCCAAAAACTACATCGAATGCCGTTTCAACAATAAAAATTTAATCTAATTTTCAACAGTACCAGCTTTTCAAATATTAAAATTACATTGTTTTTAGCAAACTTACTTAATATTTTTCAAATAACTTTCAGGCTAATTCACCGATTGACTTAAAAATCTTATCAGATTTCTTCCTTAAAAAAATGCTTTAAATATTGATAATTTGGATCAAAATCGGTCAATTTGTTTGGGAATTATCAATGACGAAATCTTTGAACATTTTTTTTAATATTGCTTCGAAATTTTCCATCATAATATCTCGAAAACTGAGTTGAATGCCATTCGAAAGATCGAAATCGATCATCGTTTCCAAAATACACAGTATTTCAAAAGTCAATATATACTGCCATTTTTAACAAAATAGATATTCGAACTGAAAAAAAATTATGCTCTTACTCCTTTGAGCTTAAAACACCTGAATTTAGCAGGAGGTTTCAGGGATAGCCCGCTGGGTCAATCGGCTTACATATTGTTATAGATAGGTATAGATGTCGTGGCCGGATCGCAGAATTGGCCACATCATGAAATGCTCGAGAATTTCATTAAAAAAAAATGATGTGGTGGACACCAGGTAGGAACGAACTTCCTTCGGCTAAACGGCACTACTCGCTTGTGTACGCGACTGTCGCGCCTGCGCACGTCTCATTTAACGCTTTTATTCCACGCATTTTTCTTACGGTTTTACTATCACATTTTTTTCAGTTCGGTCGCGCAGCAAAATCCCTATCCCCTCCAAGCCTGCCGTAAGGAACTTCGTTCCAAAATGGTGGCAATTCATGAAATTGTTTACTGTCCATTGACCACATCATGATGTTCCTTGATCAGATCAATGATAAGAAAACATTTGTCGTTACGGTTAACAAAACGCGCGACTACTTAATGATATGGTCAAAAACATAGAGTAATAACGCTTAGAGCGATAATTGCATTCAACGTTTCGTTCATATTTTAAGCCAAAACCGTATCGATGTGTGCATAACCTTCGTCACCCTTAGTGTAATTACTTGCGTTGACACGCACACAAAGACACATTATTGCGTGAATAATGTTGCAAGCAAATAAATATTTTCCCAAAACGGTATTTAAATTAGGTCTACCTTACAAATAGTCTTTCATATTATAACATTAATAGTCATTTAGTATAAACTTGAAACTTATACTTTTATTCGGTTACGTATAATATTTTAAATGTCAAGAAATATTCTAGATGTTCTCAAGATGATATTCCAAAGCTATTTAACCTTATATTTTTTTTTTAGTTTTTGTGCTTTCATTTGTAATTTAAAATATTTTCACTTCATTAAAATAAAGATTGTCTTTCTTTCCAATAGTATTATTAGACATATAAAGAACTTAAAACTTACATTTTTTATCTCGGTGAGGTAAAATGAGTAGAATTACAGGGAAATGTTAAAAAGTCAAGATATTTTTTTTGTATATATCAGTAATCAAACAGCGGTAACCAACCAGCACCAACCGTAAATAAAAAAAATATGGCCAATACAAGTTTACATTATTGAAGTTATAAAAACATTTATTGAAGTAATTCTTTAAAAAAAAAATTTAAAAAAATTATTGAAATATATCTTCTAAAATATAATTGTACAATAATAATAATATAATATTCACGGGACAAGTTACACTTACTGATCAAACTCCAAAGTAAGCAAATTATTTGCTTGTGTAATGGGTGTTAGTCAACGATACTAATACATAGAAATACATATATAAATATTGGAATATATTTAATAAACACCCAAACCCGGAAATACAAACATTTATGCTCATCACGCAAATGCTTGTCCCCGTCGAGGATCGAACCCGAGCCCCGTCGATTGCGTAGTCAGGGCCGCTAAGCACTCGACCAATGGGGCGGTCAAATGTTATTACAAATTTGTACATTGCTTGGCGAATGCTTGTGTGTCTTTATGTGTACGTCTGTGTGCGTGTATGTGTGTATATGTATATATTTAGTGAAAGCTAAACTAGCTTGAACGTCAGCAGATGGGTGGGCAAGCGGAACAATATTTACAAGCACTTTGAGGTAAAAAGTAATAGCATAGGTATGCTTATTAATCAAATTATTTTAAGCTAAACATAATATTTCTGACTACTATATTGAGTCAAGCTACTATTGGCTCTGTGCACTACTTGAGCACCACCTATCGTGCGCAACTGTTTTGATTCAGATCTTAGAATATAGAAAAACGTAATCCCTGTGCGTAATCTCCTCTAACGTTTTTAGCTGAATCGGAAACAATGCAGCTTTTTATGGCGACTCTTTGGCTTCTACGTGCTATACTATATGCATTGGAGTATACGGCACAAATTAATTAAGTCGTGTATGAGCAATATCGTCATTCGCAATATAAATTTCAAGCTATGTAGAATTAAAACTTAATTATCAGCATAAACATATTAGGAGGCCAACATTTGGCGCAGACCGATTTTAGGGCACGTTATTCTACATTATTTCGTCGATAAAACTCGAAAATATCGCCAATAAAACTACTTGACACTTAGGAAAACATGAAATAATGCTGTACCATGGCATATTATTTCATAAGAAAAATTAAAAAAAATGTCTTTTTAGCAGTAACAGTATGTTTCTGGTAATATCGCACATAAAATAGTAATACACACGTTATTAATTATAATGAAAATAGGTAAAAACAAATACGTGGTAGAATATTTTCCTCTTTGGCTGGCAACATTTTGAATATCGTTCAACTTAGATATTTACGATTTATTTGTTTGGAATTTATACAAAAATATCCGATGCCAAGTAGTTTTTATGTGTGAAATGTGATCTTCAAGCCCTAAATACGCTATTGTGAAGCACGGTGACATACTTTCACCACACAGTAACTCACATTTTTTGAAATTGCGAGAGCTGTACTCTGTGTGGCACGTGTCACATGTCTGAGCGGCCGGCGAGCGTAAGAGGCCTTTTCAGGCTTCTTTGAAATGGCTTAATATAGCGCGGGTCGACTAGGTTTCTATGCGTTATTATTCTATGGTCAAAAAGGGTCAAACTTAATTGATCATATCGTAAAATTGTTACATTATCTACCGATAGAGGCGCTAGAAGCGCTTGGTTTAAATGTCAACAAGGCGTGTTACCTTTACCGTGTGTTATTTAGTAATGACCTGAAAACAATGCTGAAAGGACTTTTAATATTTCCTAACGTTTCTTGTTTTGTCTGTCGTTCTCACAAACAATAAACAAGTAACTAATTAACTTCGTTTTATATTATGTAGTGATAGTGAAGTAGGTATGGATTTTGAATAAAAATCCATCAATTCGTCCTATTCTTAGTCTGTATTATTGTTATAGGCTACTAATGAACCATACCGTTGCGCTTAGTCCGGCACGCACTTAGCCGGTTTATATAATTTATATTAATTTCTTTTTCCCCATGTTGGTCCACACTCCTGCGAAGAATAGACCAACTGCCATTCTGCCAGGCAGGTCGTAAAAGGACATGTCACTACCGCACTATATCGTACTAGAGTTCTACACATCTGGCCCAGGTATTTGGTACCACCGCCTTACTTATTCCTGCCGCAATAGCGTCGTCCGCAATGCTTGTCCGTCGTGTTCCGGCTTTGAGGGTAAGGTAGCTGGCAGACTTCTGTATGTTGCATTGCCGTTCCACCACATTGATAGCAATGCACCATTAACATCTTTGGTGTCTATAGGTGATGGTTGACTCTTTACATCGGGAGACCCATTTGCTTATTTTTTTATATCATAAGATAGCAAACAAGCAGATGGGCCTCGTAAAGGAAAGAGTCAACCATCGTCTATAGACACCAAAGGTGTTAATGATGCATATCTATCTTGTGGCGAGGTCTAGTGCCACATGCATAAGTTTACCGGCTACCTTACCCTCCAAATCGAAACACAGCGATTAACACAGATTTTATTGCGGCAGAAATAAGTAAGGGGGTGGTACCAGACCCGGGCGAGACAATGCAGAACTCTACTATCAAGTAGCCACGACGGTAGTGACTCGCATAGCCAATCTGTCGCCTTTTACGACCTGCCTGGCAGAACGTTGGCCTATTCTTCAAAGGAACCCGGGACCAACACGGAGTATTGTTTACTATCTTATGATATAAAAAGTAACTTAATACATACATGTACATAATATTATTTTATTATTATACTAGCTGTTGCCTGCGACTTCGTCCGCGCGGACTTTTTTTACTCCGTACTGCCCCTTCCCCGTAGGTGATAGCGTGATAATATGTAGCCTATATGTTGACCCGACCTGTTAGTAATATTCATGCAAAATTTGAAGTAAATCCGTGCAGTACTTTTTGAGTTTACCCCGGACATACATACAGACAAACAGACAAAAATTCTAAAAACTATAATTTTGGCTTTGATAGCGATTGTGGACCACGACCCAAGTATTCTTTTAAAAAATATTCAATGTACAGTTTGACTTTCCTACGATTTTATTATATGTATAGATTGTTGATTTTTCTTGTAGCTATTTAATTAATAATTATTATAAGCACATATAGTGTTGACATTTAAACACTTGAGTTCACATCCCAAGGTGATAGGTGCAGTGTCGCAGGTTGTTAGCACTGCCTGCCCGCTCATGCCGTCCTAGTACTTCAGACCGGTCTAGCTAGACGTTGTAGAAAGCTAGACGCGTTTCTAGCGTAGTTTCTTCAGTCTAGACGTTATTTCCATGTGTGCGTATTACGTCTGTGTTCTATGTGCGTGGGTTGTACACATGGGGCTCACTAAAAGTTTTGCACTTCTAGCTAATCGGAACTATTTGAATTTCGAATGTTATGTTTTTAAAACATTGCAACCTTCTTGGTTATAAAAAAAAACAATTGGTGGGAAATGATTTGTCAATTGTTTTTTATCACACATCAAACTTCTACGTACGCAACGAAAATGGAATTAAGTCGAAAAGATTTTAGAGCGATGATTTTTTATGATTTTAATAGTTCTCTTTCTCCGCAAGACTGTGCCGCTCGTCTTCAAAATGCTTTTGGGAGAGAAGCACCTTCTTTGAGCACCGTGAGGCGATGGTTTGCTGAATTTGAGAGAGGTCGAGTTTCTTTGCATGACGAATTTCGTGAAGGGCGGCCTTCAACTGACGTCAACGAAAATAATGTGGCTACTGTTAAGCGGTTAATTGAAGAAAACCCCCGGATTACTTATGAGACAATTCGAGGACTATTGGGGAATTAGTATGAGCCAAATTCAGAAAATTTTACACGAAGAATTGAAAGTTCGGACACTTTGTTGTCGTTGGATCCCTCATGAACTGACAGCGGAGCAGAAGCGGGCTCGCGTGGAATAGTGCTCACCGATGCTACTGAAGTACGACCACGGACATTCTAATGCTGTTTATGACATTACCACAGGAGACGAAACGTGGATTTGTTGTTTTGAACTCGAAAAAAAACAACAATCTTGTGAATGGGTGTTTGAAAATGAGAACAGGCCAACAAAAGTGAGACAGGCGAGAAACGTTGGTAATAAAAAAATGATGTGGTGTCGCGGGACACCAGGTAGGAACGAACTTCCTTCGGCTAAACGGCACTACTCGCTTGTGTACGCGACTGTCGCGCCTGCGCACGTCTCATTTAACGCTTTTATTCCACGCATTTTTCTTACGGTTTTACTATCACATTTTTTTCAGTTCGGTCGCGCAGCAAAATCCCTATCCCCTCCAAGCCTGCCGTAAGGAACTTCGTTCCAAAATGATCGCGTTTTTTTCTCAGCTACGGGTCCCATCTGTACAATTCCGCTTGAAGATCAAAAGAGTGTTAATGCCGAGTGGTATTCTACCATTTATTTACCCAGGGTGTTAGAAAAAGTCCGCGAAAGACGACCCAAAAGACGCATTCTCCTACACCATGATAACGCTTCTTCACACACCGCCTACAAATCAAAGTCATTTTTAGCTTCCGAAAAAGTATATCTCGTCATTCATCCTGCGCATAGCCCCGACCTAGCACCCTGTGATTTCTGTATTTTCCCCAAAATCAAAGATTTGATGAGGTTTTACATTTACCAACTCCGAAGAGGCAGTGATAGCGTTCAATCAGCACGTAGAAAACTAGCCTTCAGATCTGTGGTCCTGTTTTAAAAAATGGTTCGATTGCATGAAAAAATGTTTAAAATGTAAAGAAGATTATTTTGAAAGCAATAAACATAATATTTTATATATGTTATAACATGTTTTTTTAAGTTACGCAAAACTTATAGTGTGACCTACGTATACAAGAAATACCTGTCTTTTGATTGAAATGTTCTTTGACGACAATGTGTCTTAATAAAGTAGGATTAAGCCGGCGGGAGATGAGATAAAAATGAAAGAATACATTACTTACATTTTTAGAATGCCGTACTTAAACGGTAAAACGAGATCCTATTTCTAAGATCCCGCTTTCGCCGTTCGTCTGTCTGTCTGTCCATCTTCATCGATCGATTCGTATCCTCCTTTTTGGAAAGTCGGTCAAAACATAGCGTTATTTTTATGGCAGAGTAAAAAGGCTCTTTGCTTGTTTCAAATGTAAAAACAATATACAAGTTTAAAGGGTTCATAACCTCCATAGCGTGTTCTGTTTTTGAAATGTATTTGCGATTAAATGGCGTCCGTTGAATATTGATTAATTGATATGGGTGTTTAGAAGGGATGGGCCGAAATTCGTTTTACATTCGGTTAAACCGAATTTCGGCAGCTTAAACCGAACTTCGACATTCGGCCGAAATTCGGTTTAAATGCCGAACATTCGGCACTAGAAAAAAGTATCTTCTTGCACTATTTTGCTTGAAATCTACGCTAATGTTATAAAGAGGAAAGATTTTTATTCTATATTTTTATATATTGCATCATCTAAACTCAAAAACTACTACACCGATTTGAAAAAATCTTTCACCATTAGAAAGATATGAAATCATCCCCGAGTAACATAGGCTATAACTATACTTTCGTAAATAATCCGTAAAACGGTTGACCCAGTAGGCCATCCCTGAAACATCCCGGTAAATAAAAAAACATTAAAACAAAAATGAAAAAACTTCAGCATAGATTTTTGAGTTCGAAGAGTTCAAAAAATATGTAAAACGGTTGACCCGGCAGGTCATCCCTGAAACTTCCCGCTAGATTTTTATCTATATCTTAGCATATCACAGATTTTTTCAGAGTTCAAAAATCTTAAATTTGTTACAAATATTCGTTAGTACATAGAAATCGTTGTAAATGACAGTAATTTCAAAATTTTTGAAATGCTATATATTTTAGAAACGATGATTGATTTTGGTCTTTCGAATGGCATTCAATGCAATTTTTGACCTCTAAAATTTTTTTTATAGCTACGTAATCTACAGTCTCAGAAATGTCGAAGCAATATCAAAAAAATTTTTTTTCGAATTTTCGATATTACTAAATCCCAAAAAAATCGACCGATTTTGATGCAATTTGCTTATTTGACGCAATTTATAGAAAGAAAAGCTGATTAGACTTTTAAGTCAATCGGTATATTAGTCTGAAAGTCATTTTAAAAATGCTAAGTTTGCTGTAAATAACAAAATATTAATATTTCAAAAGCCGTAACTTTTGAAAACTTGATTTAATTTTGATTTTTGAAACTGTATTTGAAAAAAAATCGAATTTATGTCTAAAAACACTTCCAAATTTTTTCGTCAACGATAACTTCCGAGCGGATTAACCGATCATGATACAATTTATGAATTAGACGCAGTTTTTTAAGAAAAAGAGCTGATAAAAGGAGACTGATACCGTTGCATACAAACTTGGGCCCCCTTGTAATAAGATGAATATTGTGTTAATTAATAGCTAGTTTAACGTTATATAAATACTGAAAATTTTACAGATTTTACCAATCTGAGAACAGAGATATAAGATATTCACTAGAAGTAAGGTTACGGTACTATGGTATAGTTTAACTCACTGTAACCGTTTACTATTATATAAACAACTGATACTTGTAATACAGGCAACTATGCTTCATGTTTATAAATTGACACAATACTAAAACACACATTTTTGAAATCCAAAAATAAAGGATGCCTCTCTGTAGGTAGGTACGTAAAATAGCGAAAGGTGAAGTCCGCGACTTGCGAGTGCGACTCTTGCGAGCCGTCAGTGATGTCAGTTGTAATTGTCAATTTTATCTGTATTAAATCCACAGACGCTAAATCGTATTAAGTGTGAAGTAACGCAGTCAATCGATTATATAAATTGTATCGATTATATTTTTTCTTTTTATATTACAAATGGTTTGTAAAATAATGATGGTATTTACTGTTGATTATACTAAATATAAATCAAAAATACACTTTTACATATATTTACGAGCTTATATTTCGATTAAAATTATTTACGTAAATCGATTATAATTTTATCGATTATACAATTATAGTACCACAAATTTATTGTCGTGATTTCTTTTTTCTCAGAAAGCGGATTTAGCTCATATTTTGAATTTTGAAATAGAAACATAGTATCCTTTTTTTGAACCATACTTCAACCCTTTACATTTGGGCCCAAAAATCCCCCTCTCCTTTTATACTCAATCGATACATTAATCTGGAAGTTATATTAAAAAAATATGTTTCGGCAATTTTTTTGCGATTTTTTCAAAATTTCTCAAAATATTCTAGTCCGAATTGGATAAAATTTTTGGAAGTCTAAGTTGAGCAGAATCTAATTCAATGCCATTAACCGCGTTTCGATCGGTCAAGCCGTTCAAAAGTTATGAAATGTTTTCATACACACATACATACAACCATACACTCTCATACACACCCACATACATACAGACATACTGACGTCACGAAACTAGTTAGAAAATGTTCCATATGTAGCGGGAAGTTAAAAATCTAAAGTTTGATATAGATGAAGATGCATATATTTTAAAACATAATGATTTAGATCTTTTTAATTGCATTCAACGTAATTTGTACCTTTAAATGGTTTTATTAGCTCCAACATCGGTAGGTTAAAAAATGTCGAAAAAAAGCCGCGGTCGTACGTACTACCGAGAGCCGCGGTAGTACGTACTACCGCGGCTCTCGTTGAGTGTAGTAGTGCTCGTGTCTCCTGAAGATGCTTCGGTTGCGAAGTGAAACGTGCGTTGAGTGCGTCAATTGTGTGCTTTAGTGTTTGGTGCTGTCGTGGTATAAAGTGTGGTGGACGAGGGTGGATAACTGTGCCGCTGGGGTCTTCATTATTTTCAGACCTACGGAAGTTTGTTCCATTTCTTACACCGCTTTTATATGTTTTCCTTTACAGTAACATCACAAAGGTACACTTAAAGTTCGCGGAAAATTGCAAAATAACTAGTTTTCTTCGTCTTACTAAGTTATGTCAAAAAACACTTTTCTAAAGTTTTCGTCAACGATAGCTCTTGAGCGGAAAAACCGATTTTGATGCAATTAATGCACTGAACGCAGTTTTTGTAGGAATAGAGCTGATTAGATTCTGTACCTAATCTATACATTTATGTACTTAGATTATACAAAGTTATTTATTTATGTATGTTATTTATGTACAAAGTTATGAGATGTTTACAGATACACATATATACAGACATGCTGACCTCATTGTGAAAATAGTCGGAAAGATTTTCTCGGAAATCGGAATCGGAAAAGAAACTCGATTTTCAAAAATCGGGGCAAAATCAGTAACTTCCTTATCTATATACCTACATAGCAGAAAGTTAAAAATAAAAATCCATGCCTAAATTGGAACAATGTAACTCAATGTATCAAAATTTTGCTCTTACGTCATTAATTCACGTGCGTTGCGAAACCCATTAACGATATCCTATATATCTATACTAATATTATAAAGTTGTAGAGTTTGTTTGTTTGTTTGGTTGTACGCGGTAATCTCGAAAACTGCTGAACCGATTTGAATAATTCTTTTTGCGTTGGATAGCCTGTTTATCAAGGAAGGTTATAGGCTATATAACATCTTGCTACGACTAGTAAGAGCGGAGTAAACAAAGTCCGCGCGGACGAAGTCGCGGGCAACAGCTAGTCCATACTAAAATTATAAATGGGAAAGTGTATCTGTTTGTTTGTCCGTCTTTCACGGCAAAACGGAATGACGAATTGACGTGATTTTTTAAGTGGAGATAGTTGAAGGGATGGAGAGTGACATAGGTTACTTTTTTTTCTCTTACTTTACGAGAGCGAAGCCGCGGACAATATAATAGCTAGTAAATAGTAAAATAGGTAAATAGCTAGTATGTAAAAAAGTCACGACGTGTCGCTTTTAAGAAAGCTCCCCAAAATTAAACCGAAGTTCGGCCGAAATTCGGCCGAATTTCTTATTTTCACCGAATGTTCGGCCGAAGTTCGAATTCGGTTCAAACCACATTCGGCCCATCACTAGTGTTTAGGGTTTCGTAGTCAACAAGGGTTAACAGGTTATAGTTTCGTCATGTCCGCCCTTCCGTCCGTCTGTTTGAAGCTTAGCTCCGAGACAGTTAATAAAGAAAACTGCAATTTGGCATAAATTGTACGTATGAGGCACGAGTCACGTCGCGACGACATTCGAAAAAAAATGTTGAAAAAAAATCATGTGTGCCTCCTTGGAAATGTAAAAAATACATCACCGTCTTAGACATGCTGGGGCCCTTGGGCACACAAGAATTCGGGGCCCTTTTGGCCCAATCAAAAAACACCAAAGGGTGGTGCATATGAAACAGTAACAGAGTAATTTAAACTTACCCTTTAAAACTTTGATGTTCAATCGCCTCTGTGGTGTAGTGGTCCGGTGTCGGAGTTGACCACAGAGGTCCCGGGTTCGATTCCTGGGTCGGGCAATTTAAAAATGTGTTTTTACAGTTTTCTGATAAAAACAACATTGCCCGGGATTGGAAAGTGCCCGGTTGGCGATAGGCTTGCCACCTATCACATTTGTGGGACCGAGCATCTTTGGCTAATCGTGGGTGCACTTGTTGTACCTCTGCCTACCCTTTCGGGGATACGGGCGTGAAGATACTTTTTGAAGTGAAAACTTCTTTAGGCGCGTTGAGCGTTTTGGTAGAGGGTAAAATCCTCGGTTCACGTCACCGACATGCTAATGATAATAGTATATCTATAGCTATGTTTTGCATATAGTTTTAATTACTCTCAACTTAATAGTTCCGTTTTCACTTCTATCGGCAGTCCCACGACTGCTACTGTTTTTTTTAAATCTTTGATGTTATCTCATGTGTGTAAAGATAAATCAAACATAACAGAAACATTACTTTAAAGCATTACACATGTCATATATTTGTGTGATGAGCATAAATGTTTATATTTCCATGTCATAAATGTTTATATTTCCATGTCATAAATGTTTATATTTCCATGTCATAAAGGTTTATATTTCCATGTCATAAATGTTTATATTTCCATGTTATAAATGTTTATATTTCCATGTCATAAATGTTTGTATTTCCATGTCATAAATATTTATATTTCCGGGTCTTGGTTTTTCTTCTTCGTTTTTCTTCTAACTTCTATTATATTTCGCGTCGAGAATGTTTAATTAATGTCCCCGCGTTTGTTTCCAGTCCGAAGTCACCGCCAAACAGTCCGAACTTGGAGCCGTCCACTGATGATGAACTGAAAGGAGTCTATATTAATAATTGGAGGGTAAGTGAATTATGATTTATAAATAAATAAAAATATCTTCACGCCCGTATCCCCGAAGGGGCAGGCAGAGGTACAACAAATGCACCTACGATTAGCCGAAGATACTTGGTCCCACAAATGTGATAGGTGGCAAGCCTATCGCCAACCGGCCACTTTTCAATCACGGGCAACTTTGTGTTTATCAGAAAACTGAAAAAACGCTTTTTTTTTTCAAGTGCCCTACCCGGGAATCGAACCCGGGACCTCATATGGTCAACGTCTACGCTGGACCACTAGACCACAGAGGCGATTATATAACTAAATGAATATATAAATATTCACGGGACAAATTACACTTATTGATCTAACTACAAAGTAAGCAAATTATTTGCTTGTGTTATGGGTGTTAGTCAACACATAGAAATACATAAATAAATACTGGAATATCTATACAATATACATATAATAAAATCGTAGGAAAGTCAAAACTGTACATTGAATATTTTTTTAAAAGAAAATTTGGGGCGTGATCTACAATTGATATCGAAGCCAAAAATATAGTTTTTAGAATTTTTGTCTGTTTGTCTGTATGTATGTCCGGGGTAAACTCAAAACGTACTGCATGGATTTACTTCAAATTTTGCATGAATATTACTAACAGGTCGGGTCAACATATAGGCTACATATTATCACGCTGTCACCTACGGGGCAGTGCGGAGTAAACGAAGTCCGCGCGGACAAAGTCGCTGGCAACAGCTAGTACATAATAAACACCCAAACCCAGAAATACAAACATTTATGCTCATCACACATATGCTTGTCCCCGTCGGGGATCGACCACGAGCCCCATCGATATCGTAGTCAAGGTCGCTAACCGCTCGACCAACGGGGCTATCATAGATACCAAACATCTAAGCTCGTCTTACAATCTATTGTCCCTGTCGGTAATCGAACCTGATTCTCATTGCGTAGTCTAAGTCACTAATCACTCGATCAATCAATGAATATTGTAGCGGCTCAAAACAATCACAAACGCTACAAGAAAAAATAATAAAAAATGGACAAAAATCAATAACAAATGGAAAAAATGAAATTCAAAATAAAATCCTGAATCGCGATATTACAATTATTTATCTTGTAACACTATATACAAGTTTCAACGTTTCTCAAATGGACTTCGATCCCCAGGCAGTACACCTTGCCTGGCTGGGAAGATGTTCCTTTCCCCTTACTTGTCTTTGTGTGACGTCATCGACCTCCACAGTTATGACGTCACCTGACAAGCAGTTGGCCCGCTGGTTCCATCACTTCGACCCTTCCACGGTACGGACCAGTGGTGCCACAATATCTTTAGACAATTTTACACGAATTGATCTGACCCGGAAGTAAGCAAATTATTTGCTTGAATACAATACTAATAGAAGAGAATAGAAAATGTTTATTTAAGACATACACCACAATACTACAGAAAGATAACACATCAAAAACATATTAAAATTAAGAAAAGAAAAAAACAAAACAAAAATAAGGACATAAAGCAAAGCAAAATAAAAACCTACACTAAAGAATTACAAGCCAATATAACTAAAAAAAAATATGTACGGATACATAGCAAAACTTAAAGTAAAATTTATATATACAGCATGAAAAAAAATAATACGTAAAAAAAGCGCCAGTCCTAGTAGCCATTACTCTGTAGTAATTAGTTAAGACAAAAAGCAACACTTTATACAAATAATTAATAAATAAGCTTAAATACATTACATAGAAATACATATATAAATACTCAAATATATTTAATAAACACCCGAACTCAGAAATACAAACATCTATGCTCATCACATAAATGCTTGTCCCTGTCGGGAATCGAACCCGAGCCCCATTGATTGCGTAGTCAGAGTCGCTAGCCACTCGACCAACGCGGCGGTCAAATTGGAATTAATGTTTGAATCGCTACAATTCCAGGAAGATGCCAACGACTGGGTTTGGGACTGGAGCAGCCGGCCGGACCAACAACCACCCAAGTGAGTATCGCTGGTACCAGCAGCCACCATTTTCAAGCGCCGAAAAAACAGGAGGTTTTTTATGTAAAACATTTTACAGTTATCCAATTTTGATAATTGTTAGGGTTCTGTAACTAAAACTTAAAAACGGGACACTATTACCAAGTCTTACCTGTCTGTGTCACCAGGATATATCTCATAAACTGTGATAGCTAGAAAGTTAAAATTTTCACTCAATCAAAAAAATGAAAATTTAAGGGTATAAATATATATAAACCGAATATATTATTCGTTAGGAGTATTATTCAATTTACACAGAGAATTTTCTTTTTTACATTTTTTATTGGAACGAAGTTCCTTACGGCAGGCTTGGAGGGGATAGGGATTTTGCTGCGCGACCGAACTGAAAAAAATGTGATAGTAAAACCGTAAGAAAAATGCGTGGAATAAAAGCGTTAAATGAGACGTGCGCAGGCGCGACAGTCGCGTACACAAGCGAGTAGTGCCGTTTAGCCGAAGGAAGTTCGTTCCTACCTGGTGTCCCGCGACACCACATCATTTTTTATTTTCATAAAATCCAATTTGCGTGTTCAACACAGAGAATTTTTATTTTTACACTTTTTTGTTTTATAAAATCCAATTTGCATATTCAACACAGAGAACATTTATTTTTACACTTTTTCCTTTTATAAAATCTAATTTGTATATTCAACACAGAGAACTTTTATTACACTTTTTTCTTTCATAAGATCCAATTCGCACAGTCCCAAAAATTGATGTGTTGAATGTGTGTTCCAGGGACAGTAAAAGTTCTCTGCTTTTATTTTTACACTTTTTCCTTTTATACAATCCAATTTGCATATTCAACACAGAGAACTTTTAGTTTTACACTTTTTCCTGTTACAAAAACTTCCTTTTTACACTTTTTCCTTTCATAAAACTCAATTTACACATTTAACATAGAGAATTTTCATTTTTACACTTTTTCCTTTCATAAGATCCAATTTACACATTTAACATAGAGAATTTTCATTTTTTTTTATAGAAGAAGGGGCAAACGAGCAAGAGGTGCACCTGATGGTAAGTGATCACCGCCGCCCATGGACATCTGCAATACCAGAGGTCTTGCAGTTGCGTTGCCGGCCTTTTAAGAATGAGTAAGCTCTTTTCTTGATGTCGTATTCGTTCGGAAATACCCCTGCCGGTAATTGGTTCCACAACAGAGTAGTGCGAGGTAAAAAGTGTCGGGAGAAACGCACAGTTGTGGATTTCCAGACATCGAGATGGTGAGGATGGAACTTCAAGTTTTGACGCGATGTCCGATGGTGGAATTCGGCGGCAGGAATTATTCCAAACAACTCGTCGGAACACTCCCTCTGCGTCCCACTCTGCGTCTTCTATCGTCTTTATCATGATAAAGACGATAGAAGACGCAGAGTGAACCTACATCTCTGCGTAATGCCAAAGAGTCGAGCTGTTCCGAAATAGCCTGGTCGTCAACGATTCGAACCGCTCTACGCTGTATGCGATCAAGAGGAAGAAGCTGGTATTGGGGAGCTCCGGCCCAGAGATGAGAACAGTACTCCATGTGAGGCCGATTCTGTGCCTTATAAAGTTGAAGGCGATGGGCCGGCAAAAAGTACTGTCTCGCTCTGCTGAGCACACCGAGCTTTTTAGAGGCTAATTTAGCCTTGCCTTCCAAATGACCGCGAAACTGAACGTAATTCGATATGTCGACTCCCAGGATTCCGACACTAGCTGAGGCTGTCAGGAGAGTATCCCCAAATCGAGGTGATACGACAAAGGGTGTCTTTTTTGCGGTGAACACGCAAAGCTTTGTCTTCTTGGGGTTAAAAGTGACCAGGTTTTGACGACCCCATTCAGAGATATCGGTAAGTCGATTCTCGACTTCAGACACAAACTTGTTTCGGCACTCTTCGACGTGTTCCCGAGAAATACCGCTTCGGCCGGAGTATGTAGCATCACCAGTACTGTCATCCGCATAGATTGATGTTGCGAATTCGCATCATGTCATTGATATGCAGAAGAAACAGAGTCGGTGATAGCACGCAGCCTTGGGGAACACCAGCATTGACAGATTTAAGGTCGGAGCACGCACCGTCGACAACGACCTTGATGCTCCGGTCAGCCAAAAAATAGGTGATCCACTTGCAAAATTTCTCGGGAAGCCCATAGGAAGGCAGCTTTGCGAGAAGCGCTTTGTGCCATACCCGATCAAAGGCCTTCGCTATGTCCAAACTAACTGCCAACGCCTCCCCCTTGGACTCAACTGCTTCCGCCCATCGATGAGTTAGGTATACTAGAAGATATAATAATTTTTACACTTTTTCCTTTCATAAGATCCAATTCGCACAGCCCCAAAAGAAGTTTCCCTTCCAAGATTCATGTGTTTAATGTGTGTTCCAGGGACTGGCGTTTTAAGCACCCGGTGTCTGCGAAGGGCCCGCCCTCGGCCACTTCCTCCATCGAGGTGCTGGAGCAGCAGCTCGCCGTGCCCGTTATGCAACAGGTAAGAATGAGCACGGAGCGGAAATCAAACCTTGGTCTCATAAAGGTAGGAAGCGGTACATCCAGTGCATCCACGATTAGCCGAAGATACTTATGGCTAATTGCACTAACCTTATCATAAGCAAACAAGCAGATGGGTCTCCTGATGGAAAGAGTCAACCATCGCCTATAGACACCAAAGATGGTAATGGCGCATAAGTTCACCGGCTACCTTATCCTCCAAACCGGAACACGACAGCGACAAGCACTGACGCTATTGCGGCAGGAATAGGTAAGGCGGTGGTACCAGACCCGGGCGAGACAATGCAGAACTCTACCACCTAGTAGCCACGATGGTAGTGACTCGATAGCCAATCGGTCGCCTTTTACGAACTGCCTGGCAGAACGGCAGTTGGCCTATTATTCTAAGGAGCCCGGAACCAACACGGGGAAAAAGGTCTGTCTGTATCCCAGACTGTATCTCATAAACCATGATACCAAGAAAGCTGAAATTCTCACAATTTATGTATTTCCGTTGCTGCTATAACAAAAGATACTGAAAATAAAAAAAATGAAAATATTAGGGGGACCACCCATACAATAAACTTGTTTTTTTCGTATTTTTTTACTATAATATTACGGAACCCTTCTTGCGCGAGTCCGACTCGCATTTGGCCGGTTTTTAACAAACTTAAGATTTATGTTCCACATGAAAAAAAACACCAAGGTTATATTTTTTTATGTGGAGAAATTAAGCAACTAAATTAGTAATTGGATGAATTGTTGTACTTTAAATAATTTCATAAGACACAATTAATAAACATTACTAGGTGGTAGAGTTCTGCATTGTCTCGCCCGGGTCTGGTCCCACCGCCTTACCCATTCCTGCCGCAATAGTGTCAGTGCTTGTCACTGTCGTATAAGGTAGTCGGTGAACTTATGCATGTGGCATAAGACCTCGCCACAAGATAGCAACGCACCATTGACTTCTTGGGTGTCTATAGCCAATGGTTGACTCTTTCCATCAGGAGACCCATCTGCTTGTTTGCTATCTTATACTATAAAAAAACATCCAAAACTATTTTTAGGCATGTTAATGAAATAATATTTTGTCACTAATTAGTCGGACACCCCATTATGCCTGTATCCGTTAAAAATTTGGTCCTGACACAATAATGTATGATTTTACATAACTTGATGTTTTTTTTTGTTGTTCCTACTTAGACCAGTAATTTTATGATAAAAAATGTGTCGGGTATTATTATTTTTTTACTTATTAATTAGGTAAAATCCGGTTTACCTAATTAATAAGGATTTTTTAAAACGGATAATCGTAACCCTTACAACTAATAGCATACGCTATTTTCTTCACGGCATTCCTCTGTAGGTGGATTTCATATTAGCCAGTTAAATGTATATTATGTTACATTATGCTATTGAGGTCAAACGGAATGTTCAAATATATAATCGTGGTAATAATGGTCCGAAGTGAGCGCTAATGTTGCGTATGACCTAGGTTCTAGATTTATTGAACAGGACTAGCTTGTGGGCGTGACTTCGTTCGTATTAAGAGTCCATTTGTAAGTCACTGACCACTCAGTGCATAGACGCCTAATATTTGATTTTTCGTATTGAACATATTCTGGCGACTAGCTGAGGTAAGATGAAGCGGGGTTGCAACGCCGTGATTGGCTAACTCAAGGCCACAGTGAAATATAGTGATGTACAGAGCATCTGATTGGTCGACGCTGATTAAATATTTCCACGTGGACATTTATATGATACTAGCTGTTGCCAGTGACTTCGTCGGCGCGGATTTCGTTTACTCCGCACTTCTCCTCCCACGTAGGTGATAGCGTGATAATATGCAGCCTATATGTTGACCCGACCTGTCAGTAATATTCATGCAAAATTTGAAATAAATCCATGTAGTACTTTTTGAGTTTACCCCGGACATACATACAGACAAATAGATAAACAGACAAACAGACAAAAAGTCTAAAAACTATATTTTTGGCTTCGATATCGATTGTAGATCACGCCCCAAGTATTCTTTTAAAAAAATATTCAATATACAGTTTTGACTTTCCTACGATTTTATTATAATATGTATAGATATCGGAACTATAAGTCAGATGTGTTGTCAGGAGCCATTCGCCTGTTATTAGGCGTCTATGGACTATGTGGTCGGTGGTAATAGTACAATAGCTTAGTTGACTAAATTTAAAATAAAACCTTTTCAATACTTTGCCTTATTAATCGACTAATTATTTTTTATTGTACATTTAAATAAAAAAATATACAATAAATATACGTTTTAAAATTTAAATTTTCCACAAATACTCTTGGGACTGTCGTGGCGCTTTGAATGAATGTGGCTTCTATGAAAATAACATCAAGATGACGTTTTACCACGACGTGACGTAACACTTCCAGATTTGCGTTCTTGGTCACATGACTTCATGTAAATTTTTGCCGAAATTTTATCCAAAATATTATTATTCCTTATCTTTTAAAATAAATATGTTAGTGTTGTTATTATAATTAAATATTAAAAACTACAATATATCCGATTCATTCTTAATGGAAACAAACAAACCTCTTTGATCATTTTCAACCGACGAAAAAACGGAGTTTGATATAACTCTGTATATCGAAAAAAAAAATATCGAACTGAGAACCTATATTGGTTGAATTGTATATTTGAGTATAATATATTTAGGCGTCTTACCATATGGACTAAATTTTGTAACGTGAGTATGTTTGTATGTTTGTCCATGAATTTCTCGGGAACTAAAAAAAGGCATATCGAGATATTTTTTTTTATTTAACTCCAAAGGACAGTTCAAAATTCAGCAAAATCCGTTTTAAAAAAAAAGGAAGACTAGGGATTCAGAAGTAATAGAAAGCGTGTGTCAGTGGTGTAGTATTTATTGTATGTACAACATGCGTGTGTTGTACCCATGAAGCTGTGTTATATCTGGAGGCAGCACTTCTAATACCTACATGAAACGCAACTTTTAATACTGCTGTCATCTTCTGAGATCTTACCCTCTTTTTCTAACATAGCTATATAAAAAGAGATGGCGAGACCTCATAGAGTGCGATATAACGTAGGTATTTGTTTCAAGTGATTAAATTACGAGTGCTAGCTCCATCTTATACCTAATACTTCATGGTTGTCCCCAAACATGTTAAACACAATATAGAAATCATAACAAGAAATGTAAACCCATAAATCATATCGGAAAAATTTAATCACGACAAATGTGGAACTAGGGATTCATAAGTAACAGAAGGTGGTTGTGAGAGTGGTGTAGTATTGTATGTACAACATACGTTTTTTGTCCCCAAACAAACACAATAAAGAAAGCATAACAAGAAATGAAAACCCAATAAATCGTATCGGAAAAATTTAATCACGACAAATGTCGAACTAAGAATTCATAAGTACTAGAAAGTGGTTGTGTGAGTGGTGTAGTACATATTATATGTACAACATACGTGTGTTGTACCCAAACATGTTAAACACAATAAAGAAAACATAACAAGAAATGAAAACCCAACAAATAATAAATCACATCGAAAACATTTAATCACGACAAATGTCGAACTAGGGATTCATAAGTAACGGAAAGTGATAGTGTGAGTGGTGTAGTATTGTGTGTACAACATACGTGTGTTGTACCCAAACATGTTAAACACAATAAAGAAAACATAACAAGAAATGAAAACCCAATAAATCACATCGGAAAAATTTAATCAAGACAAATTTCGAAACAGGATGTTTCGCGTCAGAACTCCACCACCTAATAAAAAAAAATTACTAGGTGGTAACGTTCTGCATTGTTTCGCCCGGGTCTGGTATCACCGCCTTACCTATTCCTGCCGTAATATCGTCAGTGCTTGTCATTGTCGTGTTCCGATTTGGAGGGTGAGGTAGCCGGTAATATTATGCATGTGGCATTAGACCTCGCCACAAGATAGCAACGCACGATTAACACCGCCTTACCTATTCCTGCCGTAATATCGTCAGTGCTTGTCATTGTCGTGTTCCGATTTGGAGGGTGAGGTAGCCGGTAATATTATGCATGTGGCATTAGACCTCGCCACAAGATAGCAACGCACGATTAACACCTTGGTGACTATAGGCGATGGTTGACTTTTTCCATCAGAAGACCCATCTGCTTGTTTGCTATCATATGATATAAAAATAGGGATTCATAAGTAACAGAAAGTGTATTGGGAGTTGTGCATTTTGTAGTATAGTGCTAGCAACTGCGCTTAACGACAAGTACTAGCTGGCCAGATGTGTAGCGCACTGTGTTATGCAACTGTTATTGTGAGATAATCATGTCATAACAACAATGGACAAAATATAAAACGAAGAATGGTATAATAGGCGAGGATAACATGATTTAGATTCATTGTAATTCTATCGCTTGTTGAAAACGTTACTCTACCCAAGAGTTATACTGTGCATTATGTAAAAGTAATTCAATTGTTTTATTCGCCCAAACTGTTTCTCGGTAATAATAGTGTGTGTATGTGTTGCGTTGTGTGCGCAGAGCCACTGCCTGTCGGTGCGGCGCGCGTGTCTGTTCAGCCGGGGCGCCGTGGCCGCCGTGCTGCTCACCAACGTCGTGTCGCTGCTGCTCGGCGCCGGCATCGGGTACGTGACACACGCGCACACACACACACACACACACACACACACACACACACACACACAGCCGGGGCGCCGTGGCCGCCGTGCTGCTCACCAACGTCGTGTCGCTGCTGCTCGGCGCCGGCATCGGGTACGTGACACACGCGCACACACACACACACACACACACACACACACACACACACACACAGCCGGGGCGCCGTGGCCGCCGTGCTGCTCACCAACGTCGTGTCGCTGCTGCTCGGCGCCGGCATCGGGTACGTGACACACGCGCACACACACACACACACACACACACACACACACACACACACAGCCGGGGCGCCGTGCTGCTCACCAACGTCGTGTCGCTGCTGCTCGGCGCCGGCATCGGGTACGTGACACACGCGCCACACACACACACACACACACACACACACACACACACACACACACAGCCGGGGCGCCGTGGCCGCCGTGCTGCTCACCAACGTCGTGTCGCTGCTGCTCGGCGCCGGCATCGGGTACGTGACACACGCGCACACACACACACACACACACACACACACACACACACACACACAGCCGGGGCGCCGTGGCCGCCGTGCTGCTCACCAACGTCGTGTCGCTGCTGCTCGGCGCCGGCATCGGGTACGTGACACACGCGCACACACACACACACACACACACACACACACACACACACACACACAGCCGGGGCGCCGTGGCCGCCGTGCTGCTCACCAACGTCGTGTCGCTGCTGCTCGGCGCCGGCATCGGGTACGTGACACACGCGCACACACACACACACACACACACACACACACACACACACACACACACACACACACACAGCCGGGGCGCCGTGGCCGCCGTGCTGCTCACCAACGTCGTGTCGCTGCTGCTCGGCGCCGGCATCGGGTACGTGACACACGCGCACACACACACACACACACACACACACACACACACACACACACAGCCGGGGCGCCGTGGCCGCCGTGCTGCTCACCAACGTCGTGTCGCTGCTGCTCGGCGCCGGCATCGGGTACGTGACACACGCGCACACACACACACACACACACACACACACACACACACAGCCGGGGCGCCGTGGCCGCCGTGCTGCTCACCAACGTCGTGTCGCTGCTGCTCGGCGCCGGCATCGGGTACGTGACACACGCGCACACACACACACACACACACACATACACACACACACACACACACAGCCGGGGCGCCGTGGCCGCCGTGCTGCTCACCAACGTCGTGTCGCTGCTGCTCGGCGCCGGCATCGGGTACGTGACACACGCGCACACACACACACACACACACACACACACATACACACACACACACACACACAGCCGGGGCGCCGTGGCCGCCGTGCTGCTCACCAACGTCGTGTCGCTGCTGCTCGGCGCCGGCATCGGGTACGTGACACACGCGCACACACACACACACACACACACAGCCGGGGCGCCGTGGCCGCCGTGCTGCTCACCAACGTCGTGTCGCTGCTGCTCGGCGCCGGCATCGGGTACGTGACACACGCGCACACACACACACACACACACACACACACATACACACACACACACACACAGCCGGGGCGCCGTGGCCGCCGTGCTGCTCACCAACGTCGTGTCGCTGCTGCTCGGCGCCGGCATCGGGTACGTGACACACGCGCGCGCACACACACACACACACACACACACACACACACACACACACACACACACACACACACACACACACACACACACACACACAGCCGGGGCGCCGTGGCCGCCGTGCTGCTCACCAACGTCGTGTCGCTGCTGCTCGGCGCCGGCATCGGGTACGTGACACACGCGCGCACACACACACACACACACACACACACACACACACACACACACACACACACACACACACACACACACACACAGCCGGGGCGCCGTGGCCGCCGTGCTGCTCACCAACGTCGTGTCGCTGCTGCTCGGCGCCGGCATCGGGTACGTGACACACGCACGCACACACACACACACACACACACACACACACAGCCGGGGCGCCGTGGCCGCCGTGCTGCTCACCAACGTCGTGTCGCTGCTGCTCGGCGCCGGCATCGGGTACGTGACACACGCGCGCACACACACACACACACACACACACACACACACACACACACACACACACACACACACAGCCGGGGCGCCGTGGCCGCCGTGCTGCTCACCAACGTCGTGTCGCTGCTGCTCGGCGCCGGCATCGGGTACGTGACACACGCGCGCACACACACACACACACACACACACACACACACACACACACACACACAGCCGGGGCGCCGTGGCCGCCGTGCTGCTCACCAACGTCGTGTCGCTGCTGCTCGGCGCCGGCATCGGGTACGTGACACACGCGCACACACACACACACACACACTTGATTTCAATGAAATTACCCCCCCCCCCTCCTCTCAACTTCATTTAAAAATTAAATTATTAAATAAATAATAATTAAATCTATACGTATAATAAAATCGTTGGAAAGTCAAAACTGTACATTGAATATATTTTTAAAAGAATACTTGGGGCGTGATCTACAATCAATTTCGAAGCCAAAAATATAATTTTTTGAATTTTTGTCTGTTTGTATGTATGTCCAGGGTAAACTCAAAAATTACTGCACGGATTTACATCAAATTTCGCATGAATATTACTAATAGGTCGGGTCAACATATAGACTACATATTATCACGCTATCACCTATGAGGGAGGAGCTGTGCGGAGTAAACGAAGTCCGCACGGACAAAGTCGCGGTCAACAGCAGTAATAAATATTCACGGGACAAATTACACTGACTGATCTAACCCCAAAGTAAGCAAATTATTTGCTTGTGTTATGGGTGTTAGTCAACGATACTAACACATAGAAATACATATATAAAGCTAATATTATTTAAAAAAGAATATACTAAACTCGATATTCAATAACCTTTCTTACAAAATTGGTATTATTTTTCTACTAAATTGTTATTATTATTGCTACTAAATTAGAATTAATTTTGATACTAAATTAGTGGTATTTTTGCTACAAAATTGGTATTATTTTTCTACTAAATTGTTTTTGTTATTGCTACTAAATTGGAAATCATTTTGTCACTAAATTAGTGGCATTTTTGCTACAAAATCAGTATTATTTTTGTTACTTAATTCGCAGAAATAATCAAAATATTTTTATATTTTTTGCAAAACAATTTATTGTAAACATTCTAGCATTCATTTTAATTGTAAGAACTGTCTAATGAATACATAAGTAATTTGTATCGAGTAAATATTTGTATGAAAACCAAGGAACTTATATAATTGGAATTACTACGAAGCAATATTTAAAAAATAAAAATATACTTTATTTGGTTACTAATAAAGTTGACATTTGTTTCTTTCTTAACAGAGGGGAAAAACGTTCTGAGCAAGACAACGACAAGAGTGGATGTTGTCCCTTTCTTGCAATTGCCAGTGTAAATAAAACTATCTGATGGTAGATTTTAATATATTCAGTAATCGTTAAATCCCTTTTATTCATACACGTCGATAAATACCTTAGCATGAAATGTATTGTAATTAACACAGTGAGTTCTAGAATGTGCTTATTTTAATTATTACGTAATTACTTATGCAATATAAAAACTGTTTCTCAAATTAGCAGAATTACTTAGTAGTAATTTGCAAACTACGCATGGCCGCGTATACTTATATATGGCGATTGGCACTTTATTTAGTAGAAAGCCCGGTAGGAGTATATTGTTCTGTGGTGAAAGAGACACACTCCACCCATGTCGTGGTACTCTTCGGAACGATTTTGAAGCGCGTGTGAACATTACGGGCAGAATGAAACTTCTTTGATGAAAACTAAATATTGTTTTAGCATTTAATATTAACGGATTTTTTGTTTCTTTCAGGGTATGGCTAAGCAAAAAGGGCATGCTTCCCCCGAGACTGATCATCCTCAACTAGGCGGAAGACTGATTGGCCAAGATAGGTTTTGTATGAGTACGGCGTTAGAAGCTAGAATTGATTTAATTTTACGTTTAAGTCAGCGCTTCACAAACTTTTACATCGGGCAACCACGGGCTTAGGTTGTTTAAAGTGAATATAAAATTCTGTAACCGTTTGTAAGGCATCGGCTTCTCGTAATTGAAATTCTTGATGTGACACTTTAAGAAAATGATGGCGTTGATTTAAAATATACCCGTTTAAGTTGTAAGAACTATATAATTAATTAAATTGCTTAGCGGATATAATTAAAAACATTTAAAGTTTGTGCAAAAATATTTTAGTTTTGTGTTTTATACAAAAGGTTTATAGCTTATGCTAAATATAATATAGAATAAGATGAATGTTGAATTGTATTTGGTATGTAACAAAAAAGATTAAAAATATATATCATTATATTATATAGTTTATTTTTATTTCAACAAAATACTTAGAAAATAACAATTCAATATTTGCATACGTAGGAATTATTATGAAAAAAGTGTCGTTGTTATAATAATGTTAAAATTTTTGTTTCAAACTCTGTTCTCTCCGTCTAGTATAGATGGATGTTTTGTGTATAACTTTGTTCAAATTTGCGTTAAGAAGAAATTTGATTTAACTAAAAACGAAAAAACAGTGTGTTGTTTTAGCTTTATAATTTTATAAGTAGAAATTATTATTATGTTTTTTTCTAAATAAGCGTTCAAATTCTTATTTCATTAAGATTGAAAAAATGCATAATTTTTATGAATAATATAACGTTATAGAATAATAAATTGTTTTTTTTTTAGAAGTGCAGTGGAGTTTGAGAAGCGCTGGCATAGAGTTGACAATCTCTAATAAGTGATTTCTTTTTGTATTTAATATGTATCTATAAGTGTAACGATTTTTGTAAGGACCAAAATAATTTGAATTTTTTTTGATACGTAAGAAATAAACCACTTCGAACGGTGATAAAATTTTTGTTAACTGTTGTAAGTCATGCGTCATGTCTTTAATTCTTTCTAAACTGTCAAAAATATATATTACGTCATAAGACACGAAAATATTATTCATAGTATAAGCTGAGATGTTCTTCATTCAAATGAGACCTTGAACGTCATGAGTCATGACATTTTTATGAGATAAATGTCATGAGTCATTTAAACATGTATATGCGTCATTCAATAAAATGAGATATATCTTACTTAAATCAGATAATCGTTATTAAAAATCTAATAAACGTCATTAGTCATAACCATTTAGATTTAAGGTGAGTTTTAGTCATGGCGTTTATGTAATATATTTTTAAAATAATGACAGCACATTACATGCCAAATGACTCAAGTAGTGGCTAAAATTTACTTAACGTTTAGAAAATATTTTTGTAATATTTATAAATTAAAGTTAGCGCATATAGCAGACATGCAGATAAGTATGTTCTCGTTATATTTAAAGAGATTCCAGTATTCAATACCATCACGCCAATACCCCGAAGAGGTAAACGAGAGTTTAAGAAGTGCACTTATAGCCAACGATGTTCTCACGATGCGACGGATGATTCGGTTGAAAAATTAGGTACAATATCACTAGTACAAGTTGTTGTAAAAAAACTTATTTAGAACGAAATGCTAAATTTAGTGTTTTTCTGATCTAGTGTGAATATTCTGGATCTACAGACTGACTGGTGTACCTTCGATAGTTTTGGAGAATACTCGGTACTCGATTCTCGTTAAAATGAAATAATAAAATTAGGGGCTTAATTTTTGACCAATATTTCTCTAAAAATAAGTGAAATATGGATATTATACTCTTTAGTACACGCTAGTCGACATCAAGGACGAGCCGCCGCCACCCCCCTTCTTAACCTCACTACCTGCGTGACACGTGCGTCCGCGCGGTGTCCAAGTATGGCGCAGGTAAATATAGGATTCTCGGTGTACTCTTTACTAAGTTTACTAAGAAGTATTTTATTATTTATTTTTAATGTTATTTTTTCTCATTATATATGATTGCCAACTATCACGTCCACGTCCTTAAATATTGAAGGTAACTCACCAGTCAGTCTGTATAGTAATTATTTTGAATTCTTAAAATCTTAAATAATTTACGAATTGATGAAAGGAGGCCTGGGCTATCGTAAAAACCAAGCCACAATCGTCGTTGTACTAGTGTACGATTGTATTTAGCCGAGTCGAACTGTGAGAGAAAACGTCGCATTCAGTATGGTAAGTCTAAATATATTGTTTAATGGTAGCTCTAAGGCTACAAGTTTTTGTTTTATATTCAATCTTCATACATTTTTTTTGTATAATTAACTTTTTCCATCCATACTTATATAAATGCGAGTCTGTGTATGTATGTAATGTATTTTCCTACTCCTCCTATATACTTCTGATTAATTTCGTTGCGGGATCCAAGACAGCTTAGCTCTTCCCTAGGGCACCCTGAGCTCGCAACTCAGAGGTTATCAGGACGGTTGCTGCTGTTGATTCTGGTTTACAGAAGTTACAGTGGTGGGAACGAGAGATGGGCCCATTGCCCTTTAAAAAAATACGAGTCTGTCTGATTGTTCCGCTTTAACGAAAAAACCGCAGAACTGATTTTGATGAAATTTGGCATGAATATAGTTCAAGATCTGAGATCGAAACATAGGCTAATTTTTTTTAAATCAACCCCTAAGAGGATGAAGGTTGATAAAAACCATATCGACATCTTAATCTGCTTGCAGGGAAAGCAACTTTTCGCGGGTCATCTTTATTCCATAAATCGCTAGTCATTAAATGCGCTAACTTTAATTATACCTATATATTTTGACCAAGACCCATTTGTAACCAATACGTCCCACGTAGTGACGTAATCCTCTAGTAACGAATATTTTATACTCCATTTTGTTTATATAACTCTTCCATAGTTATAAAAATATTCGCTACATATATCTTCGGTTTGCTTTAGTATATTTTTTACAGTTGAAAAAAAAACGGTTTTTATTTGAAACAGGCATGACAACAGAATGTCTTGTGTTGCCAAAATAATGGTTTTAATTTCTACCAAAAATGTATCAATTTTAAAATGCTATTTGTGCTCAACATAAAAAAATCTTATTGTAGAATTTTTATTTCGTTTGTGTGTGCCAATTTTTTTTAAACTAAGTAATGACTAAAAGTATCATAAATGTATTTTATTTTTAAATATTCTTATTTATCTAAAATAACATCTAATTATTTTTAAATTGAGGACTGTGCGAGGTGTTTTTAACAATTTCAATACCCTTTTCCCGTTAGCATTATAACTGCTTACATTATATTCCTTAAAAAAGTCTGTTGGGTTGTTATTTTTTAAGATGAAAAAAGTCCTCCTAATAGCGAATCTTTCGCAAAAATATTTTTTTAATGTTTTAGTGTTTAAAAATTATCTTTGACAAGTTTTCGAAAAAAAAACGGCCAAGTGCGAATCGGTATCGCATATAAAGGGTTCCATACTACTGTACAATATTTAACACTGTTTTTTTAAATACTTCTCAGAATGGTCCTCTTACGTGAGGTTCGTGTGTTACCATTTTGAGAAAAGTACACGTCTCGATAGCGTATTGTGTAAGAAAACGTGTTTCTTAAAAGATGTACACTTAACAACGTAACGTCCCGCTATTCGGATGGCAAGACATCATTAACATCCTTGGTGTCTATAGTCTTTCTGTGTTAACTTTCCACCAAGAGAGCCATTTGTTGTTATGATAGATATTTAGAAATTTATTTATTTGCTCAGAATACGGTACAGTTTTATAGGTTTACATAAGTTATAATACATCCGCGTATTCTACCAAATTGGCATGCAATTATTTTTTTTTAAACAAATATATTTATAAATTAAAACTACTAATTTAATATTACTTCGGCATAAAAACTTAAATATTTGAACCAACAATAAATTAGAATAATTAAACAATCGTCATATGCCTGTCCTGGTTAATATTTCCAAACTTTTTAAATAACATTATTATTTAGTAATCTAATAATAAACTTAATCTACTCTATAAATATAAAATAAATAAATAAATTTCAAATACGTATATTATCTTACAAACATTTTTGGCATGGAACCCGAAAAAATCGCGGCGAAAAAATTTGTCTATGGTATATTTCAGATACCTGTATAATTATTATAATACATATATTTATTATATACACATATAATTATAACAAGCCCTATTCTGTGGATTCATATCATATTTTTAAAATAAAATTTCTACAAAATACCTGCTGTGATAAACATAACATTTATTTTTTATTCATGCTTTTTAGTTTTTGGTAGAATTTAAACGTAGCTAGTTTGCGGCTAGGATAGTGAGAAAGCCAATTGTTAAGACAGTCCACTGAACCAAGACAATAGTTGTCTTCTTAATCCTTATTTGGATTACAAAGCATATTACTTATGGGTAGAAAAATGAAAAAAATATATACTAGTTTGAGTATTTTTTATAAAAAATATGCAAACAATGTTTGAAATACAAAAAAAATATTTTTAATAGATGACAATTGGATTGTTTTAGTGGCTTGTCATTATTATAGGCCAGTTAATGGTACATGAGTGAATTTTGACTAGAATTTGTATTTTCATATTTTAATCGCTTCACGTGTTAATACCATTTAAATAAATTAGTAGAAAATGGTAGAATTTATTTTATTTATATAATTATCCCGTTTTAACAAGTTTTTTGAGGTGGTAACGTGTTATAAATCCATGAAAGCCGGCTGCATGCACAAATAAACATGACTCATCGTCACGTTCCGCCTGAGTCGAGCGTGCAAGCGAGAGCGCGGCACAAGCGATAGAGAGGCATGATCTCGTTTTCTTGACGTTTTCACGTAAAATAATCGTAAACCGACTTAACCGATACCAAAGATGTTAATAGTGCATTACTATCCGTGTGGTGAAATGGTAATGCCACGGGCATACATTTTCTGGCTACCTTACCCTTAAAAAAAGATTAAGATAGTTGCAAGTATTGATGCTATTGCAGCAGGAATAGGTAACCAAAATACCCGAGCGAGATGTTACGGATCTCTATCACCCACTTAGCAGTTGTTGGCCCGGACTCCTTTGAAAAACAGACCAACTTCGGTTCCACAGACCACAACGTCTCACCCGTTGGCGTAAAATGCTCGAACGAATTTTGACTGCTCGACCGCTTGCTCGCGGAGCATGCTGCCGCCTGCATGGTGTTGAAAGTGCTCTGGGTTGCCAGGCGAGCCTGCATGACCAGTTTAGAGTCTACGAAAAAAAATGAAATTTCAGCTACTTTCTTGCGCCTGCAAATCCAAAAAGACAAATGAATTAGCGACCTAGTATTTCTGTTGATAACTTTTAAGGTAAGTTTTCATAACGTTTTAGGTTAGTACAAATGTAACTACGTTAGAACTTAGCTATACTTTATGGTAAGTTGTTACTCAACTAAGTCGATAATTGGTATTGTGTTTTTGGATTATGCGGGCGTAGCAAAATTTCTAAAATTTCAAAATTTTCGTAGTTTAACTTATAACTATTATAATAATGTTATAATAATATGTCATAAAAATGAAAACTTAATGGTTAATTCAAATCTTGCTGTGGGCAACCCTGCAAAACGCGCGGGCGACGCTAGAGCGCGCTCACGCACGAGCCTCTTACAAGCTCGAGCATCAAGTTTGGACGTGCATTTATTTTGCAATGTAGCACTAGCAATAGCACTTTGTATAGGACACAAATTGTCTAATTTACTAAAATAAACATCATATTATTATATTAATTAAAGCAATAAGCCCAACTAAGACTGAACACAATGATATCCGAAGAACCAAAAAAAAAACAAGAAAAACACCAGGGTTTGAGCAAAAATAAATGTACATTTCTCACATGACTCCTGTGAGAAACGTTTCTCACAAAAATCATAAACGTTTCTCACATTTCTTACAAAGATGCATTCACATTGGTAACTTTTTACTTTTTTTTATTAAATAAATACAATATTAAAATATATTATTATTAAAATATGTAAATTGTTTTTTTTTATTTAGTATGTTTATTTATTTTGTTTATATTATGGTAAAGGAAGGCAAACAAGTAGACGGGTTTCCTGATGGTAAAGAAATGCCGTCGCCTATAGACACCAAAGGTGGTAATGGTTGGGTTAGGAATATACTCAAGCCAATATAATGTGTATACATATACTTGCTCATAATACAATTATGTATATGTTGGATTGATGAATTTATGTTATACTAGCTGTTGTTGTATAACCCGTTGAGCGATCGGGATAAAAAGTAGCCTATGTCCTTTCCACTATTATTTTATTTATTATCACTATTATTATTTGTACAGAATAATAAATAATATTATAATAATACGTACGTGAATTATATCTTCACCTCACATAGGAACAAAGTGGCGGGAAGTTGAAACTTATGCCAAAGTAGCAGACTAGGTTATAGTTCCCCGACCTTACGATATAAAATAAATACTTTGAGAAACGGTAATGTGAGAAATAAGACCAGTATAACGTGCCTTAGTTTAACATTTCTATTCGACCGTTTCTCACAGGCATACCAACATGCAACTTTAAAAACACTTTATTTGCTAAATAACCTAAAAATTTGATACTAAGATAGCGTGATACTGTTGCACCGAGATCGATTTACTTTCAAAATGGTTTACACTAATATTAAACAAAATATTACTTACTTTTCTTGCTATTAATTGCGTTTCTCACAGGATTTTTTCACAAAAATATATACAACAAAAAAAAGGACAACAACACACCAAGCCACAGAAGGAGACTGACACTTTTTCTTTTTCATAAATTATGTCAATGTTGCCAGCTTTAAAAATATGTGAGGTGGCAGTTTCTATAATTCTACGGGGGCTTAAATAGCGTTTCTCACAGGACGAAATCCAGAATGCTCTCATTAACAATTATTATTTTTATTATTTGACAAGCTAAGGGATAAAATATCAATAAAAGTGAAGGCCAGGTACTACAAGAACCTTTAATAAAATTCTGATTCTAAGCTTCCTTAGGAGTTTTGGAAGCTTTGATCTATTATTGTAACGAGGTAGTGAAATGGACATGTTTCATTTGTATGGACAAAAAAAATTAATAAGAAAATATAGCTGTGTAAAAAACTATCAATGTTGGTGTAAATATGACAAAAATTTTTTTAAATACATGGTCCAGTGTATTTAAGAAAAAAAAATAAACATGTTTATTGCAATAAACATAGCCACAATTATGGGTTGAGGCTGCCCGCCCATGTCAGACTTTTTGTAGGACCGATAGTAGGGCAGATTTTTCCTACGGTTCTTATCACCGATTTTGTGACCGACTCAACGCACACCTCCGTCATTTTGTCGCTGGCTATCGAGGGAGGAGCACGACATGGACAGAGAGAACGAACGAAATATAAGAAGGACGGTGGATTTACAAGGAAAGGTTTGTGTTTGGTTTTTGAGAAACAGAAGACAGAGAAAAGAAAGTTTTGAGTTGATCAAAATTTGAATTATTTATTAGTGTGATGTGATTTTTTTTAATTCGTAATATAGGAGGTACAATTTAATTTAGTTTTTGTATCTTCGTTTTTCATTACATTATTCATTTATTTCATTACATTTCTTGAAAACTGTTTTTATTCATATTTAAAAATGAAAAGGATTACTTTGTATTGTTCAAGCAAACGTGTTGATTCTACTACTTAATTTTACTATGGCCGCCCCTAGTCGTCTACGTGAACGACACGCATAGGTACCCACTATCGTCTTTGGTTCGTTACGTCGAATATGTTAAGGCTCGCTCTAGCCACGCGACATTTTTATTCCAACTCCGCCCGGAAAACATGGTATTGTATACTCTTTGTCGGAAAAGAATGTCATTAAAAACCCACAAAAACAAATTTGACTTTTCATACAAACTGACCGGTCAGTTGATTCACTTTTGTACGGGAGAATCACTAAAAGAGAAAGAGAAGTATTTTTTTATGTTTAATTTGAAAAGTCATACATACAAAAGTTTATCACATGAAGGATTATAAAACATAGGATTGAAATTGGATAGTGATAAAAAATTATCATGTATACTAACCAATTTCGATTACTATTAACAGTACTAACCAATTTCGATCACTATTATAAAGTACCCACATATATCTTCTACCTAATTTTTACAAAATTATGATACAATACTGAGAATTAAATAAACATGATTGAATCCACTTACCGAATCTAGTTTTTTCTATTTTGCTATACGTTGCCCAACTAGAATTTAATGAAAGGCATATTATTATTTCTTCCCATAACGTTTTTTTTTATTCCTATGATTCTCGGCCAATCGTGTGTTGTATAGAGCAGGCCGCTTTTGTATTTCTTCTATTAAATTTTCGATGTTGATTTCCGTAATGACACAACGTCCTTCCCTAGCAAGTGCATGCGGCCGACTGACGGTGAGTAGTGTGCGTTGACACATACATTTCGGAACGTTCCATTTATTGCCGATAATCGGATCGGTCGGGACGCACCGATTTTATTTTTGACCTACTTTTTGTAGGACGTGTGCGTTGCTCCATTACTATCAGTACGTTCTATTTTTCTGCTACAAAAAATCGGTCACCGATTATCGGACGTGGGCCAGCAGCCTGAAGGCGGTGGATACGAAATTTTTTACTAATGTACATTTATTTTGGCTCAAACCCACCTACCATGGCGTACCTATGTCAATACCTACCAAGGAAGTTACATTCTACCCGGAATGTTCACACGCGCTACAAAATCGTCCCGAAGAGTACCACGACATTGGTGCAGTGTGACTCTGTACTAAATAAAGCGCCAATCGCCATATATAAGTGCGGCCATGCGTAGTTTGCAAATTACTACTACGTAATTCTACTAATTTGTGAAACCGTTTTTCTTTGCATTGCTTAATAATTACGTAATAATTAAAATAAGCACATTTTAGAACTTACTGTGTTAATTACAATACATTTTATGCTAATGTATTTATCGACGTGTATGAATAAAAGAAATTTAATGATTACCGAATATATAAAAATCTACCATCAGATAGATATATTTACACTGGTAATCGCAAGAAAGGGACAACATCCACTCTTGTCGTTGTCTTGCTCAGAACGTTCCCCTGTGTACGTAAGTGTAAGTAAGAAACAAATGTCAACTTTATGGTTAACGAAATAAAGTACATTTTTATTTTTCAAATATTGCTTCGTAATAATTCCAATTATGGTATATAAGTTCCTTGATACCTACTCAATAGATATATGATGGATGTTCAGATATTTGAATGTTGTTATATTAAATAACTAAATCACCATGGCGTATGTCAATACATATATGTGATGGTTATTAATTAGTTATTTAATATAAATATATATATATATATATATATATATATATATATATATATATATATATATATATATATAATATATAATATATATATATATAATATAAAAATATCCAAATATCTAAACATCCATCACATATGTATTGACTATTGACAAACGCCATGGTGGGTTTTTTCTTTTTTTTTTATTCTTCGGATAACAGTTTGTTCAGCCTATGTTGGGATTATCGGTTTAATTTATCTATACATATAATAAAATCGTAAGAAGGTCAAAACTGTACATTGAATATTTTTTAAAAAGAATACTTGGGGCGTGATCTACAATCGATATCGAAGCCAAAAATATAGTTTTTAGAATTTTTGTCTGTTTGTATGTCCGGGGTAAACTCAAAAAGTACTGGATGGATTTACTTCAAATTTTGCATGAATATTACTAACAGGTCGGGTCGACATATAGGCTACATATTATCACGCTATCACCTAAGGGGGAGGTGCTGTGCGGAGTAAACGAAGTCCGCGCGGACGAAGTCGCTGGCAACAGCTAGTACAATAATATAATGTTTATTTTGTGTTTTACACACAAAAATGGCTAGACCGATTTGGATGAAATTTAGTACACTAGTAAATGATGACTTGGAATAGCACCTAGGATACCTTTACTCCCGGAAAAATAAGTTGATCCCATGGGATTCACTAAAACTTTTTGCGCAGCTATTAGGCATATTATCATTCAAGGAAGTCTGGGTATTTCAAATAAAACACCAAACCATTTTATAATATATAAGACAATTTTTTAACAATTTAAAATACTCTTGATTCGATAAAATAAAATAACGGAAACTGCATACACGAATTTAGCAAACAAAAAATACCGCCAATTGACGTGAACGTTGGAGGGTCATTTTTAATCTGGCAACATTTAGAAGTACACAGAAATCTAACAAAATAATGCATTAAAAATGTTTTTTTTTAGTATTATTGTTTTTGTGCTAGGAAGAAAATAACTTTTTAAACTACTAAAAATTTAATCCACTGAATTTGAGTCAGTAATCTTCGCATTTAGCCTTTTCGTGCTTTTATAATTAAGCCATAGTTATGATGCCATATTGACTAATTTTTTGACACTGTAGCTAAGTAAAGGCATAGGTATGCGTTCAAGACGAAGATTTCTGGTTCAAAACTTCAAACCCATCTTATGTCCAGTTTCTTTGTCTAAAAACTGGAAGAAAAAATATTTTTGGTCGGTATTCGACGATTTACTCATCAACAGACGGCAGCACCACCTTTTTATAAGCTTTTAAGATAGTGCAAATCATAACTTATAGATGGCGCTCACGGACATTGATTTGAACCAGTTTAAAACGAATATTTTAATATAAATAGGATCATCCATAGATGGCGCTTTAGTTAAAATTGTCAAATGCAATTGAATTTCAGAAAAAAATGGCAAATTGATTTTTTGATGCAAAAAATACCGAACTTTCACCAAAAGTGCGGCAAAAGGCGAATGATTGACTATATCTTGTGGGCAATTGTGTAATTTTAAAACTGAAGTGAAAAGGAGTACAATATGTAATGTACAGATGACTTGATTCAAGTGTATAATTATCAACAAAATAAAGAATATTTGAATTGAATTAATATGTATCACCAATATCGTGACCACTATGTGGTAGAGTTATGCAACATCTCGATATCTATATACTATGATATAAAAAAACTTGAGGGTAGGTATTTTTTCCTTTTAGAAAAATCTAGAGCATGAAATTGTATTATATCTGGAGGCAACACTTCTAATACCTACTTGAAACAACTTTAAATACTGCTGTCATCTTCTGAGGTCTAACCTTCTCTTTCTAACACAGCTGTATAAAAAGAGATGGCGATAACCTCATAGAGTGAGATATAACGCAGGTATTTGTTTCAAATGCTTAATAAGAGTACTAGCTTCACCTTTATCTAATGCTTCATGATCATCTATAGAGGAATGATGATATTTATTAAATTTATTTTATTCGGAGAGTAAATAAGGTTCTGTAAACAATTTTAATGAGTAATAATCATTCAGTTTGCTTTGTTGATGTAAAGAATAATTAATATCTCTTCCACAAAAGAATGATGATGACTTTTACGCATCTGTAAACACGCCTGTCTTAACCGTTGGTAAATTGGCGTAAAGATATCTATTTTAATTTAAACCATTAAAAAATTCAGTTTAAATTTGTAATAAATTTTTAGTCGTATTGTTATAAAAATCAAGAATTTCTGAAAAAGTCCTAAAACACTTAAAAAACAAGTTTGGCACTAGAAAAAACTGTAAAAATGTTACCAGATCAATTACAGGTTTTGGTTACATAAAAAAATGGGTGCGTGTATACACATAGGCGGAGCGAATAGCGTTTTTAAGTAGCGATTTTTTTATTGTTTTATCGATTACCAAATCAGAATATTGTTTGGATGTTTATGTTATGTATTCATCCGTAATTATTGCGTCAAGTCTTCGTTTTATGTACATGAAGTCTTCTTTGAATAAAAGGAATTTAAATAATGAATGAATATATGTCATTTGGATTTTAATTTTGAATTAAATAAAAATATTGTCTAAGTTTTGCACAGACTATATAATAAGAAACTAGTGCTAATAAACGAAATAAACTACGTTTATTAGTCCATTGGAATCAGACCATGAGGTTCATGGTTCGATCTCAGGGTTGGGGTAAATATTAAGTTTTCGAAAATCAAAATCTTAAGCAGCTGCCGGTAATACGTGCCTAGAACGAGCGTGTAAGTCTTTGGTTATCACAGGAAATAAGCGATAGTCGTTATTAGGATTTCATCCATGCAGCAATGAAAACGCTACCCATCTCACCAATTGACAAACGAGGAGTGTGTTTATTGTCACTTTTGATTCAATATTTTTACCCCACAAGAGAACTGGCAAGACTGATATATATAGCGGGATAATATAACTTTTTAAAATGATTTTTTATATGCTGGCTAATAGTAATAGAGCTCGTTTATTACAAATCTTTTGATCTTTTGATGAAATAATATAAAACCCAGTGTGTTTAAACACTAAATGCATATATTAAAAGACACATAACAAGAGAAATGTATTGGAATGCAAAACTATTTTGTATTTTTTGTCTGTTTCTCTCTCAAAAATCTAAAATTACTGAATGGATTTTAATGTGATTTAACAAAAAGATTAGCTTTGAGCACAATGTGAATTTTATTTCATACGAATCTGTTAGAAAAAATTATTGAACAAAATTCAAATTTGTAAGTACTGAAATAAATGCATGGTTTTGAGAAAATCGCTCTGCTACCCGCCCCGCCTATCACCATACTCATGTGTTTATTGATTGTGGTTGGTATTCGAGTTAGAAGCGGCAGCGTGATCCCGGTGTTCCTTCCAATGTCTCTCGACGAATTTGCATATATAATTGTAGGGTTGCGAATTTTGTTCACCTATTACATTTTCAACCTGAAAATAAAAAGATTAGAATTAGTATTTGTTTAGGCTCACCTTATTTTTGCTTCGCTCTCACTACAAAGGCAGATAAGTCTTTTCCTTAAAACGGGCCAATAAAGAAGTAATTGTATTATTTTGCAAGATTAAACTAATCGAATATGTATGTGCGTGCGTGAATATGTACGTGCTTGTGTGCATGGGTGTGTGCGTGCATCCGTGTGTGTGCGCATGCGTCCATGAGTCTGTTTGTGTGTGTGTGTGTGTATGTGTGTGTGCGTGTCTCTCTCTCGAAGCTTTCACGTTCGAGAGTCCCGGGGCGAATTCACCAGCAAGTAGGCTGAAGCCAAGCACCGCAAATTTAGAACCAATTTTATCAATCTAATAATTATCAATAAAATAAATCTTTTTATTTTTTATACAGGGTGTCCCAGAACTCAACGTCAAGCCGAAACGGGGTGACAGGATAGATCATAACCATCACGAGAAAAATCAGAAAAAAAATCTATCCCATGCAGTTTGAAAATTATGGGCATTTTAAGAAAAACCTAGAAATTTGGTCTAACTGTACCATTTTTCGGTTATTGTGGTTAATTTTTATTATTTTTGTTCATTTAAACTTTGGAACCGTAACCCTAAATAACATCTCGAGAATCACAGTCTAAAATAATGACACAATTACCCCAAGTTTCCTAGAATTTAGACTATTTGTTAAACTATGAATTTAAAATTTTCAAACTTTGTCGATTTTGAAACACCCTCCTTTAAAAAAAATGTACTAGAGTGCCTTGGCAAGTGCCATTAAGAGTTGGCGCATTTAATCAGGATTGTAAAATGGTACAATACTTGTTAGTTTCATACTAAAAAAAAACCAATAAAAAAAAAAAAAACCTCAAGTAACCCGATTTTTGCTAACCCATTTTACTCAGTTAAAATGTTTTTTATTCGCACAAGCCTTTAGTAGATTCTTTATTTTACGGCAAAATGATGAGAGAGATGGATAGTGGACATGTTTGCCATGAGCGAGTGAGACAGATAGTGACGCCACGCAGTGAGACGGAGATGCGTCGTTTAAACGAGTGCGAATGAAACAGATACTGGACATGTTTGCCATGAGCGAGCGAGACAGATAGTGACGCCACGCAGTGAGACGGAGATGCGTCGTTTAAACGAGTGCGAATGAAACAGATACAGACGCCATACCAAGCAAATAGCTACGCTGCCAGTCTGACACCAGTTAGTACATTTCGCTCATTCGTCTACTGCGCACCTTTCCGTATTCGCTTGTGTTAATTTAGTACTGACAACTTTGGCTTTTCTTTTTGGACTTGGATTTTTGTGAATTGGACTTGTTGATTACATACCGGCAACTTTGGCTTCTCTCTTTTGGAATTGGACTTTTGTGTTGACATCCTTGTCATCACTATGCCTACGCGCTACACTTCACAAGAATATGCGAACATGCATGTCATTTATGGGGAATGCAGATGCAATGCAAGTGCCGCCGCTAGACTTTATCGTGAAAGATATCCAAATTTAGAGCGCTATCCGGATCACCGCGTGTTTGTTAATGTGCACCGTTCACTCACAGAGGGCGGCCATTTTCCGAATCAAATACGGGCTGGAGGTAGACCTCGCTTTCCTTACGAAGAAGAAGTGTTGGAAGAGGTCGCAGATGACCCAAGTATTTCCGTTCGTGGAATTGAAGAAAGAACGGGAATACCCAAAAGCACAGCACATCGTATTTTACAAAGAGCTGAAATGCATCCGTTTCACGTACAACGAGTTCAAAGTCTTCTCCCTCGAGATTATCCTGAAAGGATTTCATTTTGTAGAACAATGCTACAGAGGCATAATGAAAATCCCCAATTCATCCAAAAAATTCTCTGGTCAGATGAATCTACATTTAAAAAAGATGGCTACATAAACTTACACAATTTTCATGAGTGGCATGTGGAGAATCCACATTTAATGCGAGAAGACCGATCCCAATATCGCTTTAAAGTTAACCTGTGGACAGGAATTTTAAACGGCAAAATTGTTGGGCCTTTTGAGCTGCCTGAGAATTTGAATGGCACGAATTATCTAAATTTTTTACGAGAAAATTTACCAAGTTTGTTAGAGGACGTACCACTAACAGATCGTCGCCACATGTGGTATCAACAAGATGGCTGCCCAGCGCATTACGCAGTGCAAGTAAGAGATTTCCTTGACCAAGTTTATCCGGGAAGGTGGATTGGACGTTCAGGCACTATCTCGTGGCCAGCCCGTTCCCCAGATTTAAATCCCCTGGATTTTTTTTATTGGGGCGTTCTCAAAGAAAAAGTTTATTCTAAGCCCATTGAGAGCGTAGCCGAGCTGCGTGAACGAATTTCTCAAGCTGCTGAGGACATCAACTCTCGAGGATATGCCCGGCTAATAAGTAGATCTTTTTTAAGAAGATGTAGGGCGTGTGTTGAAGCTGATGGTAAACATTTGTTATAATAAAAAAAATTATTTTCAAATCTGACTTTTATTCCAATAAACCTAAACAAAACAAGGTCAACATTTTTCATTATTTTATTAGTATTTTGTTGCTTTGGTAAAAGTGGCGTCACTATCTGTCTCGCTCGCTCATGGCAAACATGTCCACTATCCATATCTCTCATCATTTTACCGTAAAATAAAAACCTACCAAGGGCTTGTGCGAATAAAAAACATTTTAACTGAGTAAAATGGGTTAGCAAAAATCGAGTTACTTGAGGTTTTTATTTTTTACTCGTTTTTTTTAGTATGAAACTAACAAGTATTGTACCATTTTACAATCCTGATTAAATGCGCCAACTCTTAATGGCACTTGCCAAGGCACTCTAGTACATTTTTTTAAAAGGAGGGTGTTTCAAAGTCGACAAAGTTTGAAAATTTTAAATTCATAGTTTAACAAATAGTCTAAATTCTAGGAAACTTGGGGTAATTGTGTCATTATTTTAGACTGTGATTCTCGAGATGTTATTTAGGGTTACGGTTCCAAAGTTTAAATGAACAAAAATAATAAAAATTAACCACAATAACCGAAAAATGGTACAGTTAGACCAAATTTCTAGGTTTTTCTTAAAATGCCCATAATTTTCAAACTGCATGGGATAGATTTTTTTTCTGATTTTTCTCGTGATGGTTATGATCTATCCTGTCACCCCGTTTCGGCTTGACGTTGAGTTCTGGGACACCCTGTATAAGATATAACTTATATAAAAAATAAAAAGATTTATTTTATACAAATAAGAATATAAAATAAATCTTTAATCTTTATAATAATACTAGCTGACCCGTGCGAAGATTGCGCACGGCGCCATCCAGCGTTTTCCAGTAAAAAACTGTAAGATGTTTGATGTATCACATACAGATGGCGCTCTTATAAAAATTATATTTAATTAATTTGTTTACAAACAAAAAGATTTTTTTCGAATATTTTCTTTTTTTTCGCCCAAAGTAGAAAACAAACTTTAAATGGATGTTTTTATTTTTTTGGTGAAGTAGTTAAAGAGATCGAGCCACTCCAGGGAAAAACACCTTTTAGAAATAATATATATAATGATTATCTGAACAAACATTTAGACTAAACGAATTGAATAAATCTTTTATAGATTCTTATGTATCAATATAATAAGATTTTTGACGAGATTTTGGAGTTGTCTGAAAAACGTTTAAAGTGGACATAAAAAATGTTCTTTGCAAAAAAGCATATTATGACATAAATGAACATTTCAACTGTACCTTGAAATCATTGATTGCTTAATTTTACTTTATTTTGATGTTAAAATTTTTGTGAGCTATTTTACTTCTACATCAAAGAACACGGGCAAAACTTCATACATCGTTTTTTAAGTTTTGATTCTGTATCAACTCCTTAACTTATCCGCATTTAATAAATATTTTTTTAACTTGGGGAATAGTAGCTAAATAAAGTTGGAATTTAGGTTAACGTAAACAATCAGTTCTCTTCTTAGTAATCTGTGGTTAGGTGTCTTGTCATTGGGTGTCTTCAGTACAACTGCTAATCTCAGAAATCTAAGTTAGATTGACAGAATTCTGAGCTAAGATTTTGCAAAAACACTTTATAGGTACTTAAAAAATAAACTATTCTTTAATACAAAAACAGGAAGAATTTTTAATTTGATACTTATATGAAAATTATGATATATAAACTTATTAGTTTTAATGAAAATGTAATTAAAGTTTTATAAAATGGTAACACTTAAATTCAATCAAATTATAGTCTCAATTATTTTTAAATGATTGTTCCTAGCGATATATTTTATTTAATTGATTTAAAAATCGTAGAAAATTATTCAAGTTTATCTAATATTCGTCACTCTAAAAGACACGCAAGGGATGTACAAAATTAAAATGGCCTGTGTTCTTTATACTTTCATATTTTAAATGATAATTATTGAATATATATCTCTTTTTAGTAATTTGGCGTAGGTAATTTGACATATTTTCCTTGAAATTATGATTGATATTATTTATAGTAATTATTTTATGTTGTATTTCTTTATAATATGTTTTCTTTTAATTATTAGGTATTTTGATTAGAATGTACAATGTATTTATATTTATTGATAATTGTACTGTGACTGATAATTAAGCTTTTATGTATTGATGTTCAAATAATGTATCATAAAATGTTTATTTTGAATAAAAGCTTATTCTATTACTAGCTGTTGCCCACGACTTCGTCCACGCGGACTTCGTTTACTCCGCACAGCTCCTCTCCCGTAGGTGACAGCGTGATAATATGTAGCCTATATGTTGACCCAACCTGTTAGTAATATTCATGCAAAATTTGAAGTAAATCCATGCAGTCCTTTTTGAGTTTACCCCGGACATACATACAGACAAACAGACAAAAATTCTAAAAACTATAGTTTTGGCTTCGATATCGATTGTAGATCACGCCCCAAGTATTCTTTAAAAAAAATATTCAATGTACAGTTTTGACTTTCCCACGATTTTATTATATGTATAGATATTCTACTCTAATACTATTGTGACTACTAGGTGGTAGAGCTCCACAACATCTAGGGTATTGGTACCACCATCTTACCTATTTCTACTGCAATAGGATGCTCCGGTTTTGGAAGGTAAGGTAGCCGGTGGAATTATGCATTTGGCATTGCCATTCCGTGTAGCAAGTAGCAACATGTTATTAGCATCTTTGGTATCTTTAAATGATGGTTTCTCTTTTCATCAGGATTTGCTTGTTTGCTATCTGATGATATACAAAAAAATAGGATATCTACCTTATATGGTGGTGTTATAGTAATTTCATTGTAAACTCTGATGCTCTGTCCCGCCCAGGAGACGTCTCTAATGACCCGAGCCATCGCAAGGAATAGCCTCTGACCTTCAGGATCTAGACATGCTGATAAAGCTGATACCTGGAATGCAAAAAATATGATTTTTGTACCTTAATTAAACTGTGTGCCTGCTTCAATGTCTTTGGTTTTACTTTTGAATCACGAAGGCTTGTGTTATATCCCTGGGTCAAGCAAAAAAGAAAATAAGTCCTATGGGCGAGCTTATCTCTATTAGAGAGGTTTCTTACAGCCAACCTATGGGTTACGACAAGGATATAATGTTATGAGCAAATATAATTATTGACATATATACATTGTAACGAGTGAATCCCGTTACCTAATAATTCGTTATAATGTTCGGACAAAATAACCTTTACATTTAGTATAGTTAATTGAGACTGTTAAATTATGAGTTGTGCTGAACACATCCTTAAATGGCATAGATACAATTTACGTATGGCATCCCTTTGTCAATGTCATAGCGTAAAATTCTGTCACCTGGCTTTTCTGTCAAAATGTAATACAGCTAAGTTTTGTCTAAAATATTTAAAAATAGATAATGGTCATAGTTTCGCCTAAATTTAGTCGGAAAACTTGAAAGACGGCACTGCCAAAATGCGTGCCGTATAAGTTTTTAATAATGGCAAGAGTTTACTATTTTATCAAAAATGTGAGATTTCTTCATACACGTATTCACCATCTATCTGAAAATATACTTGGGAAAGGAAAAAGGGGACGTTAAGGATCGCCTAGAACGAGAACCCCCAATTATACCGAGCACGATCGGAGAGATATCCACGGACATCATCTGACACATGTCCAATTTTCTGGAGGCCTAGGATCTTCCCGCCAGTAAAGGTTTGCAGATTGCAGTTGCAGTAAAAGGTTTACCGATTCCCGATATGAACTCATTTTTTTTACGTGACAATTTTGTGAAGCAGTGTATAACTATGAACTTTGAACTCTCTTACCATAATTCTAGTTCGTAACCTATTATAAAATGCGACTCTAACTTAGAGACTAATATATACCATCCATCCGAGCCAGCCTTTCTCATTTTATCTCCTGCCTTATTGTGCGATTTTGCCTTTCAGATCCTGAACTTATTTTTTTTTAATATGTGATTGCTCAATCAACCCGCCTCGCGATTAAAAGTTCCAACCTCCCTTTGCTATCTGGCTATATGGAGGGAGTCTGTGTGACGCGTTTGGGTGTGGCGCTCGTTACACATAAATAACACCTAGAATGGACCAGGTACCAAACCATCGTACCCGTTATACAGACCATTTTTACCTTCCTTATATAAATACATTAACACCTCATTCAGGCATAATAATACAACTATTTTTGGAATGAATTCCTTACGGCAGGCTTGGAGGGGATAGGGATTTTGCTGCGCGACCGAAATGAAAAAAATGTGATAGTAAAACCGTAAGAAAAATGCGTGGAATAAAAGCGTTAAATGAGACGTGCGCAGGCGCGACAGTCACGTACACAAGCGAGTAGTGCCGTTTAGCCGAAGGAAGTTCGTTCCTACCTGGTGTCCCGCGACACCACATCATTTTTTTATATTTGTATTACAAGGATTCGCTTTTCTAATTTATATTTTTAATACATTTGGTGGCTTCCTTTCTAATAATTATTTTGTAATACATTTGGCTTCGCGAACAGTGACATGAAATTTATTGGGGTAATACATTTGTCGTTTTGCCTAAATAAATATTTTGTAATACAACATACATATCTTCACGCTATATCCCTTACGGGGTAGGCAGAGAAAACCGAGTGCCATACATCACGATCCTTGCAGGCTTGTCTCGCTTCCTCCACATTCATCACTCTCTTCATACACACATGCCGGTTGCGAAGACTCTTGACACCACCTTCGGACAGTACTCAATCAATCTGATCGAGGTATATCAGTCTTGGTCTTCCCCGGTACCTACATCCTTCCAGATTCGCATTGTATATCTGTTTTGTGAACCTTTCATCTACCATTCTTTCTACATGTCCAAACCAACGGAGCATGCCTTTTCTCATCTTTACACCGACACTTTCTTTCAAACCTAATCTCTTTCTCACTTCGACATTATGAACCCGGTCCACGAGTGTCACAACACATATTTTTCTTAGCAACCTCATCTCGACCGCGTTGATTCTACTTTCATGCCCTTTCTGACATACCCAACTCTCACTTCCATACAATAGCGTTGGGATAAGCACATGATTATGCAGGGCTAGACGGGCACCCTGACTTAAAATTGTGCTATTAAGTAATCTCCCTAATGCTCCATTCACTATATTCCCTGGACACACTCCAATTATTGACATGGTATTAAAATACTATTTCTACCAAATCTTATATGATAAAAGGGGCCATTTAAGTATTACATAAACACTAAAGGGGGGTCTTCACTTTGCTTAATTTTGATGACAAGGGGGGTGGAGGGGTGGGGGTCTAAATGGTGATAATGTCGGCAAAATTCATTTTTTTCTTTTCAAGTTTTTTATATCTTTACTGCTTGCTACATTAAATGTTTGCATTAAACTCTTTCACCTTACCTACCTAACCCTTAATTACATTTAAACTTAAAATCTGCTACTCATGAGTCAATCACAAAAGTAAGGAATAGATTTTTAAATACATTTACAAATGTTTACGTAAGCAAGGAGGGAGGGGGTAAGTGATTTGCTTACTTTTACTGACAGTCAATAATTGTAAAAAATCCGCTTATGTAATACTTGAACTTCCCCAAATAATATAAAACATAATTTATATAAAACACATTGGTACATACATAGGTAACTTAAGAATAGAAATGAATATTTTTTTCATAATAAGGGACCATCCATAAATTACATCACACGAATTTCATGATTTTTTGACCCCTCCCCGTCCTTATTAGATCTGGTCACATTTGTACCCCCTCCTACCTATGTGATGTCACATATTTTACAATTTTACATTGGAAAAATGATATTCTTCGATTATTTATACAGGTAATATGTTTTTAAAAAATGTGATGTCATAAGATTTGGCTCGCTACTTCTTGTCACACAATGCCACACTTCTCCGACGCCCTCTCTCCCCCTTAACGTGTGACGTAATTTATGGATGACCCTTTATAGCAGTGTTTCTTAACCTGTGGTCCCCCATATACATACTCCTGTGTGGAGTGTGTATGGGGCAATATGGACATCTTAATAAATAAATAAATACCAATATTTTCTATTAAGGGCGCATATTCGTTTCGTAACGAAAACTTCATGTTTTCAATTTTTTTCCAAAGCAATATCGTAGTAACGTGAGCAGATTATTCGAAGGATATTACAGTTTTTGCAAGATAAAGTTTTAATTATTCAATTTATTGTAGGTTAAAAATTTTGATCGGTATAAGATTATTTGCGAGAATTTATAGTGTATTTTAAATAATTCTTCTAAATAAATGAGTTCATATAACGGAATGAAAAAAATCAGTATATTAAACATTACCTTATTTCACATATAATAAATATTTTAGGTTTCTATTGAAATACTTACCGGTGAAAAAAAATAATTAAAGTGAGTTGTTTTGTAATTTTTCAATATTATTTTTTAATATCTATCAACAATATTTTCCTCATTTTGGCTCTGTAGTGCACTTTAGGACCATATATTCTGTTGCTAAAAATGCATAAAATAAAATATTTTGGCACATTACAATGGTTATATTCATCTTGAAAAGTAACTCTGATGCATATTTTCGTAAAACATAGCGTTTTACAGCAGGGATTTTCTTTGTTTTAAAAAACTGTTAACATAAATTATATTCCTGCTTTGTAGTGCACTAAATCAAGGCTTAATCTTATAAAAACTGTAATATCCTTTAAATAAATCTATTCACATTATTACGATATTGCTCTTGAAAAAACTCGAAAACATGAAGTTTTCGTTGCAAATCAAATACGCGCTCTTAAAGGGGGTTCTTAAAATTGTGCTTGATTTTCCTAGGGGTCCACGGACTGAAAAGGTTAAGAAATGCTGCTTTATAGTGTTATTTAATGAATGTGTTAATTATTGACACCCTCTTTTAAAATTAATTCGTTTACTCCACACTGCTTCTCCCCCGTAGGTGATAGCGTGATAATATGTAGCCTATATGTTGACCCGACCTAATAGTAATATTCATGCAAAATTTGAAGTAGTCCATGCAGTACTTTTTGAGTTTACCCCGGACATACATACAGACAAACAGACAAAAATTCTAAAAACTATATTTCTGGCTTTGATATCCATTGTAGATCACGCCTCAAGTATTCTTTTAAAAAAATATTCAATGTACAGTTTTGACTTTTATATTATATGTATAGATGAATACATATTTTTGAAAAATTAATATAACACATGTACAAAGGGCGAGCTTATCTCTGAAAGTGATGTCTACCAGCAGACCTGAGAAGCTAGAATGCACAAATAAAGGTAGAACACAGTGTACAAGTGCATAACTTACAACCAGGATTATATTTCCACCGTGTTGGTCCCGGCCTCCTTTGAAGAATAGGCCAACTGCCGTTCTGCCAGGCAGGTCGTAAAAGGTGACCACTTGGCTATCGTGTCACTAACATCGTGGCTACTAGGTGGTAGAGTTCTGCATTGTCTCGCCCAGGTCTGGTACCTCATTTTGGCCTTACCGCCGCCTTACCTATTCCTCCCGCAATAGCGTCAGTGCTTGTCGCTGTCGTGTTCCGGTTTGGAGGGTAAGGTAGCCGGTAAACTTATGCATGTGGCATTAGACCTCGCCTAGCAACGCACCATTAATACCTTTGGTGTCTATAGGCGATGGTTTACTCTTTCCATCAGGAGACCCATCTGCTTGTTTGCTATCTTATGATATAAAAAAAAATAAAAAAAAAATAATACACTAGCGACCTGCCCGCGGTTTCACCCACTTAGCTTTCGTTCCCGTGGGAATATCGGAAAGGTTTATATATTAAAACCTTCCTCAAGAATCAATCTATCTATTAAAAAAACCGCATCAAAATCCGTTGTGTAGTTTTAAAGATTTAAGCATACATAGGGACATAGGGATATAGGGACAGACAGAGAAAGCGACTTTGTTTTTTACTATGTAATGAAGAAACAAAATAAATAAATAAATAAATCTTCTTATTGAAACCCGTTGAGAACAGTGTATCAGTTTTTAACTATCATTATCATAAAATCTTCCATGTTCACTACACACTAAACATTGTTATGAGTATAAGTTAGGATTTAATTTTATGACATTTAGAAGAAACCTTTAAATAGTAATATAGAGTGGAAACCCAATTAAAGAATAAAATCAAGACATTAATCAAAAATTAATTCCTCAAAGAATTGGGGAACAAAAATGCTAATATCCAGAGTTTTTGTTTTTGGGTATGTAAATATTATTATCTAACATGTATCATCATTGAAATTCGCTCTGTGTACATTAACGTAAAGAAAAGTATCGTTTATTTTTAAATCACATTAGTTATTACACTCATTGATTCACTGCACATTAGTCGTTTTCTTTATTTCACCTCTGTAAGTGATAACGGGCAGTTCTACACCTATAAGCCAAAAAAAAGAATGGACTCTAGACTTATTAAGGTTTTTAAACCCTATTTTGAAAAATAGACCATTTAACACTTTTCCCAGAAGTTTGTGAGACAATTAGTCCAAAATGTTAACATTGTGTTAGCTAGGTAGTAGAGATCTACGTCTTAACCTATTCCTGCCTCAGAGCACTATGCTTCTCTGTAAAGTATGTTTGGCCACCGAAATCCTTAACGTCTAGGCATTAAGGATATCAGTGGTATTCTTGACAGCAAGAATGTTTTTTTTTCCTTGACAGTCTATTCTGCAACTGAGGTTCAGACCACTACCAGAGAAAATACATTGCTAAATTCAGAATAGTAAATATAAAAGGAGATACATATACATAAAAGAAACATCAGTACTCACTAATCTTCTCTTATTTTCTATTGAATTTCGAACCCGTGTGTTGAGCTTGTGCAAGTTTAAAGATTGAGGTGGTTCGGGAACTGTGGTCACTTCCTTTTTTATTTGAACATCGCTGACAAGCGACAAGTTAACAATGTTTACGTCGTGACGTTTAGGGTCCCCACTAGACGATGGGCACTTTAAAATCAACATTTTTGATTGAGGATCAAACGCGAGCACTTCACCCTCGATGTCCTCGTTATAACAGGTCCGCGTAGCAACTATGCTACCAATTGTAAAACAGTCTGACACGACTGTGGACATCGCGGATTTGAGGAATTCGCGTTTTTGAAACAGTAAATTCTGAAAATTGTTTTATTTAATGCGACTACGATCCGCCATAGAATAGTTTTTTAACAAATTGAGTTTGACAATTCGCATTTCGCAAGTCGCAACACTCTAAAATTTATTGTCTACAATGCGACCACAGATAATTAAAAAAAATCACGATTCCGAAATAGATAATATAAATTTTAACTACACTAAATAAAATAAAACACAATAATCTCAGAGAGACATTTCGTCGGCTTGGCCAATTAATTATTATTCATTTTAAATCAAACTACGAGCCCTGCCCCTTTGGAGTTTGGACGCACACTTTAAAAACACATATTAAAATACTTTATGACGCACACCCAGGAGGAGTGTACCCAAAAAGTAAATTAATACATACGGAAAACCTAAGGCCACAAGTATTATAAGCCGTAAGCTTACACTTGATTGAAACGGTAAGCTTAAAACTCTTATAAACATCATTTGTACATACATATTTCATTATATCCCTGTGTATCATTTTTTCCCCGTGTTGGTCCCGGGCTTCTTTGAAGAATAGGCCAACTGCCATTCTGAAAGGCAGGTCGTAAAATGCGACCGATTGACTCGACGACTCTTTCCATCAGGAGACCCATCTGCTTGTTTGCTATGTAAATATTAAAAAAAATTATACCTACATACATTCTGTTAACCTGTGCAATATATAACATTTATAATCAAAATTATTTTAGATATTTAATTTTTTAAGTACACAAAATTTAGATTTAAAATTTGCAAATAGTATTAATAATTTTACGTACAAAATAAAAGTGGGTAACCAAAAAGTAAGTAATGCTACATTTACACGCTTGCAGAAACTTGGCAAACGTCCACAAGCTCCAAGCCTTTACAAACGCTTGGATGCCATTAATACACACTTTAATCTATGGATGACATTACACGGTTGCGAATACATTAGTATTGTTACGAATGTTCTAGAAACGTGAAGAGCTGGAACGCTAGAGAGATCTAGAAATAAAAGAAAGAGATAGCTACTCCTATTAATAAACAAATAGTTGGCCGCTAACCGAATAGCTATACCATAATGGACTTTGTAGTATAAGGCATAAGGGTGAAAATAGCGTGTACTATAATAAGTTGTTTACAATAAGAAGTGATTCATTGTTTCCCGATACATTTAGATTTTTTCTGGATCCAGGTAGAACTTTACCCTGGGTATAAATAGAAATGTGTTGACAAATACAGGGCAGTTTTTATAAAGCGTTCGAGAGCGATGCTTAAAGTGACCAGTGCAAAGCGAGTGTTCTATTGTGTAGTCAGTTAAGTTTAGTGTTAGTACAGTGAGTGATTAGTGTTATCAGAGTATTTGAGTATTTCATTGTGTTGTTTTGTGTATTTGTATTGTAAATAGACGGATTTAATATATGTGGTGTTTTCTTACAATTCCGAACCCCAAGTGCGTAACAGTATGTTTCAAAAAGAAACTATTCTTCACCGCACGATGGCGGTTTCTGAAAATGTTTATTTTGGAAACTATCGTTTACAGAAAAGTGGCTTTGGCTAGCTGCTCTGATACCTACCTCATTTCCGTGCAACACGGTTTGCGAGCCCTTCTTATTAACGGATCGAGTTGAAATTTTGTGATGTTTTTTACGTTAAATATTACGTACTTTGAACACATCTATGTATTGTAATTATAAGTTGTACACATAATACTATATTTACACTTATTATAATAAGACTAATTATTTAAATCACGAAAAATACGTATTATGAACGATTTTAGACCAGGAGCAAGGATCCGCGTTTCTACGTCGAAGTCCCTAAAAATGAAACTAATATATAATAGCCATTCTAAATAAGTACTAGAAGAAGCAAGTATATGACCTTGGCTAGACCAAGTGACCCCATTTACTTTTATCAATAATTGCATTTATTGTTAAAGAAATAGTGTCAAATCTTAGCTAGATCCTCTTGAGCGAGAGCACAATCGTATTACTTCGGTATTTCTCGATACCGATATTACACGTTTGACCTCGCCCACCAAGTTCACGTGCGTCGTGTGCGTCGGGCCAATAGATAGTTTATGTAAACCTCAATAAACAGTTTTCGGTATTACGCCGATAAATAGTTTTTGAAACTATTTACGATTTGAAATGTCCATTCCTAGTGTGTTTTGAACAGCCAAGCATGGTGGACATTGAAATTATGTCGGCTATTGCGATTTTCTTGACATATTTTTATTCAAAACAGTATTACAACAAAATCCAAAAAATATATGTTTATAACAAAAATTAAAGTAGCGAAAGTTCGGTAGAAAAGACGGTGAATGTTAAAAATCCATAGAAACCGTAACAGCGAGAAAGTAAAGGCATAGCAAGCGTTTGGTGCAAGCTTCTTTTGATTTGGTTCTAAAAACGACACCCGAAAGCGTCCTCAAGCACGCGCAAGCCAAGCCTAAGCCCTATTCACTCGCTTGTGCTTGTGAACACTAGTGGAGGCTTGAAGCGTGTAAATGAGGTATGAGAATGTTTCGTTGTTCCCGGGGAAAACAAAAAATACATGTATATGTATGAATAATTATATTTTCCACGGCCTTGTCACGAGTATGGCGACATCAACCTCCACAGTTATGACGTCAGTCTGACAGTAGTTGACACGGTGGTTCTACCGCCAAATTCTTATGTCCATAGGACTGACGGCGCCAAACTGTCACTTTCCTGCAATTTATGGGAGTGATTTCGTGAAATAATAATAATACCTAATCTTTTATTTTACACAACAATGAAATGCAAAGTAAGTGTGTAAGGTAGCGGAGGATGCGCGCCCTATTTGAATTAATAATATAAATAAATGAGCGCGCGGGGTGGTAAAGTTGTCCTTTAGATTGTATCAACTTATTCACTTATCTGTCAGGTCACATATTAATATATATGTACGAGTGTGTTAGGTGTTGCAAATCATACGCGACTAATATAAGGCTCGCTCGTTTTTTATTTGTAATTTTTGATAAAGCAATGGACACATCTCTTGTCAGTAAACCAGAATTAACAGCGGCAACCATCCTGATAACCACTGAGTTGCGAACTCAGGTGCCCTAGGGAAAGTTAAGCTGTCTTGGAACCTATAGACTAACATATTTTTCGATTTAACGAAATTAATCAGAAGTTTAAAGGAAGAGTAGGAAAATACTTACCATTTCTCTCTCTATTCAGCAGGTGACAGCAAAATGGTAAAAGCATAAGAATACTACAAAATGAGACTTTTGCAATCAAGTTAAGCCCGATTGCTATTGCACCACGCTTGTTCAGTAAATGGGGGGTCTACCAAAACGGTCTACTTAATTCTGCTTCCAGTTGTAAATATGATAAAATCACTTGAAAGCATGAAAATTCCCACCTTTTTCCACAATGGTTTTATACCGGATTTATCTACATCGAATACTATTAAGCATTTCTTACATCCGTTTTGCTCAAAGGTGTTAATGGTGCGCTGCTATCCCACTTATTTAGTACTAGCTGACCCACGCAGCTACGTATATTAGTACGCGCAGCAGAGTATATTAATAAATCGTCCAAATAGCTTTTAATAAAAAAATCATCCCCTATTTCAGCCCTCCAGGGACTGCTTTTTGAAAAAAAAATTAGCCTTTGTGTGACCCCGGATCTTCAACTACTTCCATGCCAAATTGCATGAAAATCGGTCCAGCGGTTTAGTCGTGAAAGCGTAACAGACAGATAGACAGACAAACTTTCACATTTATAATATTAGTATGGATAGTATGGAAGTATGGATTTACGTTTCATGGAAAATAAAATTATCTATATTATTTTTTTACGAATTCCAATGTTTTGTTTATTTATTCTTATATATGACTTAAACATTTTTAAAGTAGGTAGGTATTTTGATCTGTGCTTAAAACGTTATTAAATATTTGCTGAAATTATTTTGTAGAATATGAAATGGATGATTGAAAGTTTTGTTAATAATTAATCTAAGTTCTAAATCTTAGTGATGAATTATACTAAGTCTAACTAAAATCACACTTCACATATTCATACATATTGTTATCAAAAAATGTTATGGTACACAACTGGAAAAAGTACGTATACTTCATTTTTAAACTTTAAACTAAGATTCCTTCGAGTCTCGGTGAAATATGATAAAAGCAAATCCTTATTGTCTTTGGTAAATGGTAACTAAAGAAAACGCGGGAAAATAAACATTTTAGCGCTCCTTTTTTTCCACGTTTCTTCTTTCCTTACCTACTTGTTGCCGATTATTTAAATTTGACGAAATTTCGTAATTTTTCTGTTACGTATGCTTTTTGTATTGTAAAAAGACAACATTATTTAAATTCAACATAAAAAAAATCATACACACCAATTAAATCATAGAAAATATTGTCTATGGTTCAAAAAAGGCGGGAAAATATTAATTTACGCGCTAAATGCGCCTCAACTTCCACTCCATTTTGATTCTTGGCGCTGTAAGCAAAGCTGATTCATGATTGTTGATTGTTAAATTAATTTAATCGTAAGTTAACATATTCATTTACACATTTGAATTATTATTATTATTTTTTATCTTTTAACAATTATATATGTAGAATAATTTGACACCAAAGACGCTAATGGTACATTTTTATCTTTGTGGCGGGGTCTTAATAATACATGCACAAGTATACTGGCTACCTTACCTCCAAACTGGAACAAGAGAGATAAGCACTGATGTTACTGCGGTAGGAACAGGTGAGGCGGTAGTGAAAAACACGGATGATAAGTTGCACACGTATTAATTTTTCCCGCCTTTGACGAAATGCCGAGCATTAGGCAGGTGATCATTTTTAAAAAGGGCCTGCTTCAACACGGGGCAAAGTAAATTGTAAATATAGTTTTGTGAATTAAATTATAATATTAACGGGACAAATTACACTTACTGATCTAACCCCAAAGTAAACAAATTATTTGCTTGTGTTATTGGTGTTAGTCAACGATACTAATACATAAAAGTACATTAATAAATACTTTTACATACACAATACACACCCAAACCCGGAAATACAAACATTTATGCTCATCACACAAATGCTTATCCCCGTTGGGGATCGAACCCGAGCCCCGTCGATTGCGTAGTCAGAGTCGCTACTATACCAACGGGGTGGTCATTATGCTTTCTTTGTTTAGGTAATTGTGATAATGAGCCACTTAAATCTTCGGAAAAGACCGAGAATTAGTTATTACGAGCCAGATGAGCCTAACTTGGATGAATATGTTTGTAAGTATCATATATTATAAACTATTTATATTATAAACTAGCTGTGCCCGCGACTTCGCGTAGAAAAAATCTAAAATAAAAGTTCCGGGATTTTACCTGCATAATTCCCGTTCCCGTGAGTTCCCGGGATAAAACTATTCTATGTCCTTTCTCGGGTCTCAAACTATCATTGTCGCAAATTTCATCCAAATCGGTTCAGTGGCTTAGGCGTGAAGAAGAGACAGACAGACAGTTACTTTCGAATTTGTAATATTAGTATGGATAATCTATACATATAATAAAATCGTAGGAAAGTCAAAACTGTACATTGAATATTTTTTTAAAAGAATACTTGGGGCGTATATCTACAATTGATATCGAAGCCAAAAATATAGTTTTTAGAATTTTTGTCTGTTTGTCTGTATGTATGTCCGGGGTAAACTCAAAAAGTAATGTATGGATTTACTTCAAATTTTGCATGAATATTTCTAATAGGTCGGGTAAACATATAGGCTACATATTATCACGCTATCACCTACGGGGGAGGAGCAGTGCGGAGTAAACGAAGTCCGCGCGGACGAAGTCGCTGGCAACAGCTAGTAATCTATACAAACAAATAAATAAAATTGGAGTGTCTGTTTGTAACATTAAAATAACGGCACACATACCAAAATCACATTTTTTACCATTTTTGTCTGTCTCCGTCTGCCTCTCTGTTTGTTCCGGGTAATCTCCGAAACGGCTGGACTGATTTTGACGGGACTTTCAGTGGCAGATAGCTGATGTAATAAGGAGTAACTTAGGCTACATAAATTATTTTTAAAAAATTGCACGTGGACGAAGTCGCGGGCACAGCTAGTAATAAATATTACTGGACAAATTACATTTATCGATCTAACCCCATATTTGCCTCTGTGGTCTAGTGGTCCGGTGTCCCGGGTTGCATTCCTGAATTGCCCGAATTCAAAAATGTTTTTTTAGTTTTCTGATAAAAATAAATTCATCCGGGATTGGAAAGTGCCCAGTTGGCGTAAAGCTTGCCACTTATCATATTGCGGGACTAACAGCCGGTTTCTGAAACGCAAAATAATTTTAACAAGCAATTAATCTTTGTAGTATTATTGTATTAAACGGATACTCTATGTTATTTTATTGATTCAGGCGTTACTTTGCGGAAATCCATTATTAAAAGGTGAAATTAATTAAATTTGCTATTATCCGCGAACTATTATTCTATGTATCCTCCGTGATGGTACCGAAAAGAGAGACGTCGGTTTAATGAATGGATAGGACTCACCGATGGTTCCGATCAAACGAAGACCCCAGCGGCACACTTATCCGCCCACATCCACCACACTTTTACAACCACGACCACGCCGGCACCAATCACAAAAGCACACAATTCATGTACGTACTCAACGCACGTTTCACTTCGAAACCGAAGCATCTTCAGGAGAAACGAACACTACCTCACTCTACGCGAGTGTAAGTAATACTGACTCGAAATTTCGACCGGTTAGCGTATATATCGGTCAAACCGGTCGAAATTTCGAGTCACGTTATAAAGAACACATATCCGCCTTTAAAAATAAACATTCCGATAAGTCTCATTTTGCTAAACACCTTTTAGAAACCGGTCATAGTTTAACAGCGAATCATACTTTTGAAGTATTACATACGTGTGATAAGGGTTTAAAATTAAATATATTAGAGCAGTTAGAGATCATAAAACATAATAACGGTTCAATCAAATTGTTAAATGAACAAACAAATCTTTCAAATTCACCCCTGTTACAAAAGAGCGTTTGGGCTGGCCACACATTGCGAATAGAATAAAAAGCGTGTCAAACACCGGCGCGAATCAGTATTACTTACACTCGCGTAGAGTGAGGTAGTGTTCGTTTCTCCTGAAGATGCTTCGTTTTCGAAGTGAAACGTGCGTTGAGTACGTACATGAATTGTGTGCTTTTGTGATTGGTGCCGGCGTGGTCGTGGTTGTAAAAGTGTGGTGGATGTGGGCGGATAAGTGTGCCGCTGGGGTCTTCGTTTGATCGGAACCATCGGTGAGTCCTATCCATTCATTAAACCGACGTCTCTCTTTTCGGTACCATCACGGAGGATACATAGAATAATAGTTCGCGGATAATAGCAATTAATTTCACCTTTTGGATACTCTATGTACCAATATGTTCTCAGTCAAATGTTTATATCGATAAATAACAATAATTAGTAAAAAAATAATAATTAGTACTTAATTCATACATGGGCGTACCCAGGTTCTTGGCCAAAGGGGAGGGTAGCCGTAAAATTTTAAGACTATATTTTTATCTACAACAGTAGATAGTAGAAAACTAGACCAATTCCTGGAGGAGGCGGAGGAGGGGGGGGGGGGGCAGCTGCCCCCCCCCCCCCCCTCGGTACGCCCATGAATTCACATTTGCGTTAGATACCTTTATGCGAGAGGCAGACAAAATCAGCGTCAACGCTCGTAATAGTTCATTTGCTTGTAAAAATTATCTTAAACACTGATTAATAGCTTGTTAAAATTAATTTGCGTTTCGGAAACCGGCCGTTAGTATCTTCGGCTAATCTTGAGTGCACATGTTGTACCACTGCCCACCACTTCGTTGATAGGGGCGTGCTGATATTTTTTTTAATAGGTGAAGGAAAAACTTTGTTCACCTTCTTAGAACAATTGCGTAAACGGTGAAGTATCAAAGGCACAGTTAAAGTTAACATTACGGTGGACTGTAGAATTAAAATATTTTTAAATTAAAAGCATTAGAAATACAATAAATTAATAAAAATAAATTACCCACAATATTCAAGTGATATACGCGATATTATACATACTTGTAAACTATTTTCGGCTGAAGTGTGTTGTTAAATTTAAAAAAGATTATAGTCTTTTCGAATCGAATTTCGGCCACTGGCGATCACTAGTTATTATAATATTGATGAAGAGTTTTCATTCAGTTTGCACTAGCTGCGGGGACTTTGTGTATGAGTACTGCGCCATCCATGGACCTCTTCTCGTCATACCCGACACTAAGGTAAGTTACTATACTCATTGAAGTTTTTCCAGTATGCGCTTGTTGACTGAATTTGAAAATCTGTAAAATTTATTTTATTACGTACTAGTTGTTGCCGGCGACTTCGTCCGCGCGGACTTCGTTTACTCGGCACAGCTTCTCCCCCGTAGGTGATAGCGTGATAATATGTAGCCTATATGTTGATCCGATCTGTTACTAATATTCATGCAAAATTTGAAGTAAATCCATGCAGTAAGTTCTTTTTGAGTTTACCCCGGACATACATACAGACAAACAGACAAAAATTCTAAAAACTATGTTTTTGGCTTCGATATCGATTGTAGATCACGCCCCAAATATTCTTTTAAAAAATATTCAATATGTACAGTTTTGACTTTCCTACGATTTTATTATATGTATAGATATTAACCGGATATTAGCTGTTGACCTCGACTTCGTCCGCGCGGACTTCGTTTACTCCGCACTACTCCTCCCCCGTAGGTGATAGCGTGATAATATGTAGCCTATATGTTTACCCGACCTATTAGTAATATTCATGCAAAATTTGAAGTAAATCCATGCAATACTTTTTGAGTTTACCTCGGACATACATACAGACAAACAGACAAAAATTCTAAAAACTATATTTTGGTTTTGATATCGATTGTAGATCGCGCCCCAAGTATTCTTTTAAAACAATATTCAATGTACAGTTTTGACTTTCCTATGATTTTATTATATGTATAGAACGAAGTACTTAACGTAAATTTTTACTCAAAAATTTACGTTAAGTACTTCACAAAAATCTATACATATTCGAAAACGCTCTGGACTGTTATGGCGTCCCAATGACCAATGACCAACCACACACCACCAAAGATGTTAATGGTGCGTTGCTATCTTGTGGCGAGGTCTAATGCCACGTGCATCAGTTTACCGACTACCTTACCCTCCAAACCGGAACAAGACAGTGACAAGCACTGACGCTATTGCAGCAGAAATGGATAAGGTGGTGGTACCAGACCTGGGCGAGACGCGTAGCGAGATACCACGATACTAGTGGATTCGTTTAGCCAATCGGTCGCCTTTAACGACTCGCCTGGCGAAGTGGAAGTTGGCCTATTCTTCAAAGAAGCCCGGGACCAACACAGGGAAACATTACATACTCAGTGTTTTCTAGACATTTAGATGACCTTTTACCACGGTGTGACGTAACGTTTCCAGATTTGCGTTCACTGTCACGTGACTGAACGGTCTAGAGCCTAGTGAACCACCTAGCGAACCAGTAGTTTAGTAAAACGAATGTTCTAGAATGTTCGCGACTGACTGCACTGCGCGCTTGGCGCCTAGCTAGCCCTCTGACACGCTCATTACAGGTGCTTAACTTGGTAAGCGACAGCATCGACTTATTTTTGTGTTCTCTGGGCCAGTTCGAACGAATAACGTTATGGCGACTAGGTTGCTGTAGCGTTACCAAATAAGTTGTAATTGTTGTTTATTAATTGTTAACTGACTTATTGTTTGACCAGACTTATAGTTTATTTTTTGTGAAAATATTTGTTTCCCATATTGTTTTTTTTTTTTTTATTTGTAATTATTTTTCTTAAATAAGTATTATCTTGACAATTTTTAATAATATATCATTTGTGTAGTAATAATAGTAAATACCAAATTTTGATTTTTCTCATGACTATTTTTTTCTTGAATTATTATTTTTTTGACATTTTTCAATAATAATTATTATAATTTATTATTATTTTTTTTAATTTTTTTTTTGTTAGTAGATATTTTTAGAAAAAAATCTGACTTTTATATATATATGATCTATGACGTTTTTTTAGAATATCTGTTTCTATTTTTTTAAAGTATATGTTTGCTGTAATACTATAAGGACTACACTATTGCATTAGGGCAACCTGTAATAATAGTTGTAAATGTGGATAAATAAATAAATAAATAAATAAATAAAATAATTGCTTAGGGGACATATCGAAGTAAAACAACCGTGTTGGTTTTTTTTGTCACACGGCGTGAGGTATTAAGGCGAGGTCTATTGACGCGCGCCAATTCTATACGAAGTGGGCGGCGCGGTATGTTCTGATAACTGCTAGTCACTCTCGTGTTCCGGTTCAGAGGGTAAGGAAGCCAGTAAACTTAGTCATGTGGCATTACCTTGCCACATGATAGTAACGCATCATTAACATCTTTGGTGTCTATAGGCGATGGTCGACTCTTTCCATCAGGAGACCCATCTGCTCGTTTGCTATCTTATGATATAAGAAAATGTTGGGAAAATAATCCATCAGATAATCGTGATAAGGTCCCGTTAATTCTTAATAATTCGTTTGAAGTCTTCACGAATTATTTATCGGTTTGTGGAAGTATTTTGTTTTGAAGTTGGTGTAAACGAAAAACAACCATATTGTTGGTGAACCAAGCTTTATCCTCCCCCTCCCTCCAGATCCCCGCCGACCCCGGCGTTCCCCCCCACGTCCCGCGCTCTGCGCTCACCATCCCCAGCGTCTTTCTGCACATCAACCGCTCCCGGATACCAGGTCAGAACACACTTTGTTACTACTTACTGATCGCAGCTACACTGTGTAAAGAAATCACTTTCCGATCCGCAAAGGCATTGCTCGGTAGCCTGATACAATCATATATATGCTATTATTTTGCGTTTGCGGGGGTATAGGTAAACAAATTTTCGCTAGAATAAATTTTTTTAAATGGTAATTCAAATATTACAAAAAGAGAACAAAAAATGGCAACACAAAGAGGAGACTACGAGGCTACGCTCTATTGTTGTACAGTTAATATTTGCTAATTTTAGCGAAATTGAAGACTAAATATAAAAATTTTAAAACACCACATTTTTATTTTTATAAATACAATCATTACCTTTTTTTTATAATGTCATCGACCTACTTATATACTCATTTCGGATCGGACTGTGTTTTTTACACGCTGTATATGTCATTATTTTGTGGATATACAGAGTTACCTCTAATACACCAGCAACCTCGCAGGACTAGGTACCTAACATTATAAATACCAACATTTGTTCTATGACTTTTGACATAACTCAATACATTAAATAAAAATTATTTTTTAAGTTTTCATTGTCGTGTCGTGACATTTCTAACTCTTCATTCGGATGCGCTGCTAGTAGTAATAATAGTAACACTTGCAACACTTGCAACAAACATTGCAAAGGCGAGAACGCCACGTGCGCCTCCGCCCGGCCCCGCACTCCGTGACTGGCGCAGGTTTGTTTACCTCAGTACCTAATCTTTGCGATTCACGTAGAATTAAGAACGTTCAAGCGAAAAATTTCATTATATATTAATTTTTGTATGAAAGTAAAATCCAACAAATTATCAAAAGTCGTAGAACAAATGATGTTAGCTACCTATTTCCTGCAGTATCAGTATCAGATCTTATCACTGTTGCTTTAAGGTCCAAATTACAGTGAAATATTAGTTAATACTGACATATTAGTTAAGATATTATCATTGATATAAAAAACCCAAGATACACAATCAGTGTGTCAAAAACGTCCTCCAAAAATGAGTGCACAATTTTAAATTGTGCACTCATTTCAAATAGAATCGCGTCGGCCGCGTCACTGTCAATTTTATTTATTTTCGTACATTGCTTTGTAAAAACAACTATAAGTCTTGCACTTAAGCTTGGATATGCAAAGACATATGTTTTTGCCATATTTATAAATACTTAAAAGAAATTAGGGACACATTTGAGTGTCAGTTTTGTTCGGGACTGTGCATCTAGGGTTTTTTATATCAATGGATATTATAATATTTCAAAGTGAATATATTAGTATCACCAATATTGAGAAATATCGGTATTAACCCATCTCTAGTTATTTCCCACTTACTATCGCTCTTGTGTTAAAAGGAGATTATTTTGCGAAAATAATGCAAAAAGGCGTAAATCGTTAATTGAGAAAAGATTATTTTGTTTGTAAATATCAAAAAGATCTAGACCATTGAAACTCATTCTACTTTGGTTGGATATCTTAGTTTAGACGTACTGAACGCTGTGTTGAAATATTAAGTTTACTTATCTATTTTGGAATAACCTTATATACGGAGTGTCCCGTAAATCGACGTCAAGCCGTAAACCCATGGTAGGCCAAATTATAATAGTTATCAGAAAAATAAAAAAACATCCCAATAATTAAGTTAAAATCGAGAAAACTATTAAAATTAGAATCATTGGTTTGGGCAAAAAACCCCATTTCCTTTCAAGTCGGAGTCGTTTGTAACCCTATTTCTTGCAAATAAATAAATAATAATTATTATTATTATTTGATGTAAATTTTAGGCACCAGTTTACTGAAGCGTTATTTAGGATTACATACAAAAAAAAAATTAACAAAAAGTAGAAACAAATTTTAAATAGTAGCTTACTACAAATAGTGCTGGGAACTAAATAACCATCACAAGATGTCGATTTTTCTTTTTTTAAAAGCTTTGTATTTTTTGAGACACATTACTTGGATTTTTGAAGTGAAAACTTCTTTAGGCGCGTTGAGCGTTTTGGTAGAGGGTAAAATCCTCGGTTCGCGTCACCGACATGCTAATGATAATAGTATATCTATAGCTATGGAGAGCCAGACTAGCGCACGCGCAGTAGCCTGTGTACACGTATACACTAATACATCGACTATTTCTGACTGTATTTTATTATTTAACCCATCATATGTAACTAATAAATAAAACATAAAAAATTTCATATACTTTTTGCATATAGTTTTAATTACTCTCAACTTAATAGTTCCGTTTTCACTTCTATCGGCAGTCCCACGACTGCTACTGTTTTTTTTTTATTTTTCTTATAACTATTATAACTTGGCCTATCACGGATTTACGGCTTGACGTCGATTTACGGGACACTCTATATAGTTAGCTAAATTTTACTCGATCAAAATAATAGATTTATATTTCAAACGTTATAATTGCATCACAAAATGTCGACCAAACACGTATCGAACGTGACGGGTGACAATGATATCAGAGTGCTAAGTGTGAGGTTTTCTTTTCGCATTCGATCGTGAGCGCGTTTCGAGTTTACTAGGAATTTGTATGTGATTTGTACAGCGCCACCTAGTGGTAAACGTGAGAAACCAGTTTACCACTAGGTGGCGCTGTACTAATCACATACAAATTGTTAGTAAACTCGAAACGCGCTCACGATCGAATGCGAAAAGAAAAACTTACACTTAGCACTCAGAGTCGTTCCCTTTGATATCGTAACCGCTCGTAGTCTACGCACGACCGTTGAACTAACGTGATGTTCTCAGTTTGAAATATTCCCTAAATTTTAGGGAAATTAAAGGGTGAATATGAACATTTTAAAAGTCCATAATATCTTTGTTTTTAAGCTCCTTTCGGACTGGGTAGGGTTTTTGTATATGCCTGGACTTCCTTTAAAACTGACGTCAAATGGTTTTGAAGGAAATTGAAATTGGCACGTTCAATTTCTTAAAGATGGAGTGTACAGATTATTTCTTCTAACGAGATATTTACTTAGTTCTTTCCAAAGTAATTGGAGAATACATACCATATTTAAAAAATAGGTACGAGATCATGTAGTATTTGTCCAATTTACTTCAGAACGTCATCTACCTTATCAGGCAATTCGTAAAAGGTGAACAACGTCAATTCTTTTTACTACTGCAGCGGTTCAAGCAATCAACAAACGCTACAAGAAAAAATTATAAAAAATTGAAAATAACGATATTCAAAAATCAAATCCTAAATCGCGATATCGCAATTATTTATCTTGTACACACTATATACAAGTTTCAACGCTTCTCAAATGGACTTCGTTCCCCAGGCAGTACACCTTGCATGGCTGGGAAGATCTTCCTTTTCCCCTTCCTTGTAAGGACAAGAAGAGGTTGATGACGTCACACAAGGGAGTGACGTCATCAACCTCCACAGTAATGACGTCACCTGACAAGAAGCTGGCCCGCTGGTTCCATCACTATGACCCTACGGTACGGACCAGCGGCGCCACACCTACCATAATGACTACTAGGCACCAATTGATAAAATTATGCAACATTTTTATCGGGTTTGGCATCATATATCTAGGAGTTTTAAATTTTTTTTTACAATAAAATAAGAATTTGAAAGAAGTATATTAAGATTTGAAAAGGAAAATAAAAGTATTTAAGAAAAATGAACAGTATTTTATTTTTTTGATATTGTTACGAGCTTTGTATTCGTATTATGCAATAAAATACCACTTATATTAAGAATACACGGTATTTACAACACAAATACACTTAAACACTGAATAACACTAATAGCACCGTCACTATATTCCACCAGAACTAACTGACTACACCATAGATAAATATGTGTATTACTATATGTATAGATAGGCAACTTTCTAAATCTATAATGGCTTACTACTGGCGTCATCTATCTTATAGCCTGAGAACTATTTTGTTTCGGCAGCTGAATATAGGTACCTACTTTTTTATTAAAATTTTAATAGTAAATAGGAATTTATCAAACACTATACAGCGTGCCATTCAAACAAAATGTAACTCTGACAAGTCTTTTTGCAACTTCGTTTGATTGCCACGCTGTATAATGTTATATATTCAGAATAAAAACATTCATAATTTAAGCCTTTATTAACTCACAATAAATAGCACAATATATTAGTTTTGTGTCACGATTAAGCAATCCGGAGAATAAAAGTTCAAACTCAACGAAAATAACACTAATACACACAAAACAAACTGAATTTCAATAATAAAATGCGCACGAGTATCAACATTTAACACCATAACGACGCCATTTGTAATTGTGTGGTTTTTTGTTTGATAGATTGGCCAAACTTTGTTATTTTGAAAAATAAGCGTATTTACCACAAAACAATATATGTTTATAGTTCAGATAGTCAAAAATTATAATGTAATGTGATATCTTATTTAAAAATATATATTTAAGACATTAAAAGGTTATTTTTAATATTCGTATGTAGTGGCAAAAACCTTGAATCCAGATCTTAAGTCTTTTGAAATAAAATCTTTTTCAGTACGTGTCCTAGATGACGCTATTTTCAATACAATTATCAAATATTTTATAGTACTAAATTACCATAGCATGGACTACACTAAAACACTTTCCGCAACACTTTTCACCATGGGCGTACCGGGGGGGGGAGGGTGAGGGGGGGCACCTGCCCCCCCCCTTGACTTTGTTAACCTCTCTACTGTTGTAGAGAAAAATATACTTAATAAGATAAAAATATAGTCTTAAAATGTTACGGTTGCCCCCCCCTGGCCCAGATACTGGGTACGCCCATGCTTTTCACCTTACGCCCTTCACATTAATCGTCCGAACTATCGCTTTCAAATCGCTGTATAAAACTGGCTTTCAGAAGACTATATGCCATTTGGCTAGGCAGTTTGTAGAAGGAACAATTGGCCAAAATTTCACGACCACTATGACTGCTAGATGGTAGAGATTTGCATCGTCCCGCTCGGGCTTGGTTACCACCCACCTTTCTGCCGTAACAGAGTTAGTGCTTGCCGCTGTCGTAATTTGATTTTGAGGGTAAGGTAGCCGATGAACTTATACAATTTCTTCCCAGCACGAGCTATTGTTTATCACATGTTAAAAGTTTTATATTTGAGTAAAACTGTCTAATAAACATTTCTTTGTAATAAAACCATTTGGCTAAAGGAGCCGGGCTAGGTGTGTTCGCGAGCAGAACTCTCCCCAGCGGCGTCAGGTTCGGACCGTACCGTGGTAAAAAAACCACGGAAATCAATTCCGATTACTGCTGGCAGGTGAGTACTTTAAATACTTAACAACCAAAAATTTCGACACGTTTGGATATGGACTAGCGACATTGACTAAAATCGAACAACGCTCTTACCAACTGAGCTACGTGTCGGTGGCTCAACGTGACGAAATTCTTAGTGATTAATTAAACCGATTGTATCTATCGATAGATGTACACATAGACCGCGGGCCCAGGAACATTTTTATTTTTGATTGTGAACAACTTCATTTTGACGAGACGCCCATCTTTTCACTCTTCGAAAAATCTCGTATCGGGTAACTAGTAAAGTTGGGGGCTTCAAACATATTAATTTGGTGAAGGAAAAATATTGATTAATAGCATTAATCAGTTTTTTTTACTTTAATCGTTTGATTATTTTATGAAAAACACGAAAAAACTTTTGTCCTACACATTCGAGGATTTTTCTGACGAGTCCTCCACTCTAGAGATATAGATTTATAAGATTTTTAAATTAATAATAATCAATTTAATAACCTATTTTTCTCACAACAACTTGTTAATTATTATTCTGATTCAAGGATAACCTACAATCCTACGCGTAAAATGAAAACTTTTCTTCCGACATTCTAACTTTTTTTTTTACCTAACTTTAATAGTTACTTTAATAGTTTCGCCTTGTTGGTCCCGGCTTCCTTTGAAGAATAGGCTAACTGCCGTTCTGCCAGGCAGGTCGTAAAAGGCGACCGATTGGCTATCGAGTCACTACCATCGTGGCTACTAGGTGGTAGAGTTCTGCATTGTCTCGCCCGGGTCTGTTTCCACCGCCTTACCTATTCCTGCCGCAATAGCGTCATTGCTTGTCGCTGTCGTGTTCCGGTTTGGAGGGTAAGGTAGTCGGTAAAATTATGCATGTGGCATTAGACCTCGCCACAAGACAGCAACGCACCATTAACATCTTTGGTGTCTATAGGAGATGGTTGACTCATTCCATCAGGAGACCCATCTGCTTGTTTGCTATCTTATGATATATAAAAAAAAAGTAACCTGATTCGAAATTTTTCGAAGAAAAGGTGGGTGTTTAAAATTGAAGCTGTTTATTAAAAAAAATCAGCTGTTATAAGTCAATAACAAGAATGTTACTAGCACCACGGTCTACTAATAGGTTTACTAGTTAAATGAGTATCGTTACAGATGAAATTCACATTCATTATACTCGTATTGATTTATGAATTGATATAGCATTTTCGTGTAATATCAATCTTGCTTCAACTTTTATCCTGTGCTAAGAAAAACTTGAAAACTAACAAAGAAAAATTTGAACACGTCTTTTTTGGATTCATTAAAAGTTTTCTTTAGCACACGATAATGAACAGCGAGTACAATTGGCTGAGAGATAGAAATGGTGTCTGTCTGTCTGTCTAATCTTCGTTAATCGATTCAGAACGATTTTTGCGTATGGAACTAAAGAGTCGCAGGCTGCCGACCCCTGGCTTAGGCCATCAAGTAGCCTTAACCCGGTACCCTGGTAGCCACCAGGGTACCGGGTTCTAGATAGAAATGTAATATTATGAAATTTTGTTATAAGCAAATTGGAGTTAGCATTAGCGATTGTGACTTTCACTAGTTCATTTAAACTTTTCGTAATAATGAAGTAATCTATACATATAATAAAATCATAGGAAAGTCAAAACTGTACATTGAGTATTTTTTTTAAAGAATACTTGGGGCGTGATCTATAATCGATATCGAAGCCAAAAATATAGTTTTTAGAATTTTTGTCTGTTTATCTGTTTGTCTGTATGTATGTCCGGGGTAAACTCAAAAAGTACTGAATGGATTTACTTCAAATTTTGCATGAATATTACTAACAGGTCGGGTCAACATATAGGCTACATATTATCACGCTATCACCTACGGGGGAGGAGCTGTGCGGAGTAAACGAAGTCCGCGCGGACGAAGTCGCAGGCAACAGCTAGTTGTTAATAAAAACCAAGTGTTGTGTTCCGTTTTGTAAGGTAAGGTAGCCAATAAACATATGCATTTAGCATTTCATCCCTTCCACACTGATAGCAACACACCATTTGGATCTGTCTATAGGCGATGGTTGTCTCTTTCCAAGGGCGAATCCAGGGGGGTCATGGGGCCCCTTGAGGGGGGTCACATATTTGAGGTTCAGTCTGAACCTCAAATAGAGGACCCCTGAACCTCAAATAGGGGACCCCCCTCCTGAACCAAAGACTGGATTGTCTCTTGCATATGTGGCCCTCCTCTGAATCGAAGGCTGGACCCGCCCTTGTCTCTCCATCAGCTTGTTTGCTATTAAATTGTAATATATAAAAAACTTACATCGTATAAAACTTCAAACATCTTTGCAGTAATAGTTCGCTGACCGTTAATGTTGTGATGTTGCTCGGGATACAACATCATTGACTGAGATGACGTAGTACCTATTAGACTGTAAGCGAATGAATTACTACCTCATTAATCAAAACCGACATAGTCCTTGATTATAGGTGAACCTCAATGAATTAATCGGCGTAGTACTAAATCAATATGCATCGACACAATCTGTGGTTTTGCAGGGTTGTAGGTTTATGTGTATTTTTTATCATAGCATCGGAAAATGCCATTTTTACAATATAATAACAATTAAAAAAGCAATATGTCTCATTGACATCAATACTATCAAATATACTTAACGTGGCGTCAGCTCCGCGGAGCTAACGGGCGTCCGTCGCTAGTGGTGGACGCGTCGGACAGGAACCACTCCAACTGGATGCGCTTCGTCAACTGCTCGCGACACTGGCTCGAACAAAATCTAGTCTCCTACCAGTACCGCGGCAACATATACTACAGGTAGGTGCCTTATTCGTTTATCATATAAATCAATAATTACGAAAATCAATGTTTAAATAATGGAGAAAATTATACAGTTTGTAAAGAAAACCCTGTCCGATCTGAAAGAGGCATATAGGTTGGTTAAAAGCATTACTGAAAAAATATTAAAATGACTTTATTTCTGAATATAAAAAAAGTATCGTTTTTTTAATATTCGTAATTTTACTTATATTTCCCTAGAGTTATGCAAATTTTTTAAAAACGACAACACCTTGTCGCTGTTCGTTTCATTGTTTCGCTTTGGCGGGTATCACACGAACACTACGCGAAGGCGCGCTATTAGCTTTTGGTTTTTTACAAAGAAACTTTAAACGCGCCGCACACGCGCCGCTTGTCCTTCGGTAACATCCGCCTTGCGCGGCATTGTTTGATAATAGAATTTATATATTTGTAGGTGTTTTCATTCTTAATATATGAAAATACCATTTAAGATTACTTTTTTTTATTGGGAAAACTAATTAATAAATATCCATAAAACAATTACACATATGTAACCGTATTACGGTACCAAATAACACCTTTAATTAACCGACAGGGTTTTCTTTACACACTGTATAAATTAATAATTTAGTGGTCAAACAATTTTCAACATTACAATACAGTTTTATATCGTCTCTGTGGTCTAGTGGTCCAAGGTCGGTGTTGATCACATGAAGTTCCGGGTTCGATTCCCAGGTCGGACAGTTCAAAAAATGTGTTTAGTTTTCTGATAAAAACAACGTTTTATATATTCCTCAAATTCTAATGTTCGTCACTGTCGTCACTTTAAGGATAAGGTAGTCGGTAAACTTATACATGTGACATCACTATCCCGCCAGACGGATAGCAAGTAGCAACTTATCACTAACATCTTTAGTGTCCATAGGCGGTGTGTCAGGAGATTCATCTGCTTGTTTTGCTATGTTGTAATATAAGGGCGGATCCACCCTTGGAGTCAGGGGGAGTCACATATATGAGGTTCAGACAAGATTTTTTTTTTATATCATAAGATAGCAAACAAGCAGATGGGTCTCCTGATGGAAAGAGTCAACCATCGCCTATAGACACCAAAGATGTTAATGGTGCGTTGCTATCTTGTGGCGAGGTCTAATGCCACATGCATAAGTTTACCGGCTACCTTACCCTCCAAACCGGAACACGACAGCGACAAGCACTGACGCTATTGCGGCAGGAATAGGTAAGGCGGTGGTACCAGACCCGGGCGAGACAATGCAGAACTCTACCACCTAGTAGCCACGATGGCAGTGACTCGAAAGCCAATCGGTCGCCTTTTACGACCTGCCTGGCAGAACGGCAGTTGGCCTATTCTACAAAGGAGGCCGGGACCAACACGGCGAAGGCCGGGACCAACACGGCGAGCACAACAGTGACGAACATTAGAATTTGAGGAAGATAGGCTCTAGCCCTTATTAGTTCGCAATAAATCCATACCTAAATCCCTGCCTGGGAGGGGGGAGTCATGACCCCCATGACCTCCCCCCCCAGCATCAGCCCTTATTATGATAAAGTTGAAAATTATAGTAGATATCTATTATACTTTGTAATAGACTTTATAGGTACAACTTAAATTCTTGTAAAGGTTTCACTTTCAATCCATACTTCCATACTAATATTATAAATGCGAAAGTAACTCTGTCTGTCTGTCTGTCTGTTACGCTTTCACGGCCAAACCACTGAACCGATTTGGATAAAATTTGGTACAAATATAGTTCGAGACCCAAGAAAGGACATAGGATAGTTCTTATCCCGGAAATCCCACGGGAACGGGAACTATGCGGGTTTTTATTTTAGATTTTTTTCCACGCGAACGAAGTCGCGGGCACAGCTAGTACATTATAATGTTACAAATAATCTAGAAACATGAAGAGGTGTAACGCTGGAGAGATCTAGAATTAAAAGAAAGAGATAGTTACTCCTATTGATAAACAAATAGTTGACCGTTACCCGAAGACTATATATATTCTGGTATAGAGCATAAGGGTGAAAATAACGTGTACTAGGATTTGTTTATCATAATTTGTTTACAATTAGAAATGTTTATTGTTTACGCGATAAATTTAATGTTTTCTGGAACGAGGTAGAACTTTACCTAGAGTATAAATAGGGAAGTGTTGACAAATAGAGAGCAGTTTTTATAAAGCGATCGAGAGCGATACTTGAAACGACCAGTACGAAGTGAGAAGTATTTTAGTGATTCAGCGTAGTCGGTTAAGTTTAGTGTCAGTACAGCGAGTGTGACAAGTGTGTATAGTAGTGTATTTACGTTAGCTTATCAGTGTATTTACGTATTTCATCGTAGTGTATTGTACCTTAGTGTTGTAAATACACGGTTTTAATATAGGTGGCGTTTTCTTGCAAATTACGAACCCGAAGCACGTAACAATAATATGTACAGAAGATAGTACAAAGTCCTCTTAGTTATACCCAATTGCGGCTTCCTGTTTGGCTATGTACTGTGTTAACCAACCACCGCAACTGTAGATTAATATTAACTGATTTTCAATATTTTTATGCGCGCATGTAATGGTTTGATTTTATAACGAATTTGCTACATAATAATTTTTATCATAGGACAATTCGTATTATACCAAAATTCACGGAGCTGCTCGTGTTTTACGGCAGCGAATTTGCGCTCCATCTTGATATCGATCTAAGGAGATATAACTCGCCTATTGGCTATGCGCAGAAATTAGGTAATTATTGTTCTAATGTTACAGTTATTGTTGTAATATTGTTTATTTGTTAAAATATGTCAATGTACTTTTGTTGTAAATTAACAAAGCTTAGTGCTGAATAAAAACAGAATCGTCATTTCAAGAGATTAAAAAATAAATAATCAGTGCCTTAATTATACAGGTCTGGGTCCTTTTCATTTTCGCAACAATGGCCCTTGTCGGCCTTGTAGTGGTTATTTCTTTTGTGGTGACTAAAACATATTATTTATACTCTCCATCGTCGGCACTTGGTGTGACTCCGTCATAATTATTATTTTATTTTAAACACTTGTACCGTTTCACGATCACGAATATATTTATTTTTAATTAAATAGCCAACCAGTTTCACATTTTACTGGATCATCCTTTAGGATGTACAAGTGTTTAAAAGAAAATAATAATTAGTTACTAAAACAAACTGAAGTTGTCCCAAGAGTTTCCTACGACTGTTCCCCTAACTTTTGTTTAAGTGTACTATTTTGACCGCCCCGTTAATCGAGTGGTTAGCGAACGTAACTACGAATCGATGGGGTTCGGGTTCGATTCCCGACAGAAACAAACGTTTGTGTGATGAACATAGGTATTTTTTATTATGTATATAACAGTATTTATATATACAAAATTTGTTAACACAAATCTTCTTATATATAAAATTCTCGTGTCACAATGTTCATTCCCGTACTCCTCCGAAACGGCTTAACCGATTCTCATGAAATTTTGTGAGCATATTGAGTAGGTCTGAGAATCGGCCAACATCTATTTTTCATACCCCTAAATGCTAAGGGTAGTCCACCCCTAAATTTTTTTTTTATTTTTTACATTATTTTTTTTTATTTTTTTATGATACAACATTAAAAAATGTATACAACTCTTTATTTTCAACCCTATACAATCAACCCCTATTTTTTAATTCAATAATTTATATGGCAAAACAACGTTTGCCGGGTCAGCTAGTAATATATACAAAATTTGTTAATACAAATAATTTTATTTAGAACCAAAACAAGTATACATGAAAAGAATGAATACGTATTTGTATGTATTAGTATCGCCGACTGACACCCAAAACACAAGCAAATAATTTGCTTACTTTGGGGTTAGATCGATTTGTGAAATTTGTCCAGCGATATTTATTATTATTATTAAAAATTTAGACAAATTAGCCTTATTTATTTTTAAATACTATTTATTAATTAGACTTACACCATATGAACAAGTCTACTGACTACCTTACCCTCAAAACTGGAACATGACAATTAAAGCACTGACGTTATTGCGACAGCAATCAGTAAGGAGGTGGTATAACATACTATGGCAAGACGTTACAGAATCCTACCACCTAGAGAATCATTTTTCGCCTTTTACGAGATGGCGAGCAGTAGAGCAGTGAGCTATTTCCATCAAGAGAACCAACTCCTTGATTCGAGGGTAAGGTAGCAGATAAACTTATTCATGTGGTATAAGCATCCTACTACAAGAGTAGTAACGCGCTTATGATATCTATGGTATTTATAGACGAAGAATATTTTCATCAAGTTAACAACCTGCTTGTTTGCTATTTTATGATATAAAATGTTTATAAACCAATTATTTTCAGGCGCACCAATTCCAGAAAAAAATAAAAGTAAAGAAGTAACAGTGGCGCAAACTTCTAATAATAATGCATATTCTGCAAAATCTGGCCTTAATAAAGACTCAACAGTTCAAGAAAGCAACGCAGCAAAAAACAATACAGATAGAAATAAACCAAACACAAAAAATACTAAAAATCTCACAGCAAGAAATAATAACATAAATGAAAAAATAAAACCAAAAAATTATTCAAAATCTCAAATTAAAAAGAAAAACAAAATAAACAACGACACAATAATGATAAAAGAAAATAGTACTAAAAAGAAGGCCACAAAATTTCAACCTCCAATAAAAATAAATAAATCATCAAAGGAGAATGCTCATAAAATTAAATTTACTTGCAATATTTGTCCATTTAAAACGGATTCTGAAGATAAGCTTAGGAATCACTCACAAATACATAATGGTGATATTAACAATAATTTTGATAATGTAATATTTAATTTAGACGAATGTAAAACTCAAACTAAAAATCTAAACAGAAAAACTGACACTAATATCAATGTTTCTAAATCTAACGTTGATTGTGATGTCAATTTATATATAAAAAATCTATCTTGTGATATCTGTACATATACGACTAATAATGAAAATGATTTGTTTAAACATTTAGATATACATATCGGTAAGAGAGTTACTTTTAAAGATAGAAAAACACAAATAATCGGTAGTAAATTAAAGCAATATATAGTTAAAAAGAATATAAACAATAAAAATAAAATAAAAGATAAACATAGCGCGAATGAAATAAAACCTGATCATAAAACAACAAAATCCATTTTATTTTGCGATAATTGTACATATGCAACTGATAATAAAAATGATTTAATAAATCACATGTTGATTCATAGTGAAAATAATATCATCGATGTAAATAATAGCTGTACTATTTGTAATAAAATACAGCCAATTAAATTGAATTTAAACCAAAATATATTAATAAATCCTAATAAAAAGTTGTTTGTTTGTAGTTTCCACGGCAAGCAACTCACGGATAATATATCTTTGAGTGCAGATAAAAAATATCCAATTGGTGATATCCCTAATGGAAGTCCTAGTAATGAAACATTTATTGATAAACGAATATCTCGTGTAAATAAACATAGTGTAACATATAATAATATAAAGCCATTTAAATGTGATATATGTTGTAAAGAATTTACACAGAAAAGTTATTTAAAAGTACATAATACGCTTATCCACGGTGATGAGAAGACAAAAAAATATTCATGTAATATCTGCAGTAAACAATTTTCACGTTCATCTCATTTAAATACACACAGCTTAATACATAGTAACATTAAGTCATTCAAATGTGCTGTCTGTGAGAGAGCATTTATACGAAAATATCATTTGAAAGCACATATACGTATACATACTGGCGAAAGACCATATTCATGTAAAATTTGTAGTAAACAATTTACACAATCATCTAGTTTAAATACACACAGGTTAATACATAGTAACATTAAGTCATTCAAATGTGCTGTCTGTGAGAGAACATTTACACAAAAAAATCATTTGAAACTTCATATACGTATACATACTGGCGAAAGACCATATTCATGTAAAATTTGTAGTAAACAATTTACACAATCAACTAGTTTAAATACACACAGCTTAATACATAGTAACATAAAGTCATTCAAATGCGCTGTCTGTGAGAGAGCATTTACACATAAAAGTGATTTGAAAAGACATATACGTATACATACTGGCGAAAGACCATATTCATGTAAAATTTGTAGTAAACAATTTACACAATCATCTAGTTTAAATACACACAGGTTAATACATAGTAACATTAAGTCATTCAAATGTGCTGTCTGTGAGAGAACATTTACACAGAAAAGTATTTTGAAAGCACATATACGTATACATACTGGCGAAAGACCATATTCATGTAAAATTTGTAGTAAACAATTTACACAATCATCTAGTTTAAATACACACAGGTTAATACATAGTAACATTAAGTCATTCAAATGTGCTGTCTGTGAGAGAGCATTTACACATAAAAGTAATTTGAAAAGACATATACGTATACATACCGGCGAAAGGCCATATTAGTGTAACATTTGTTGTAAACAATTTTCACGTTCATCTAATTTAAATACACATAGCTTAACACATAGTAACATAAAGTCATTCGAATATGCTGTCTGTGAGAGAGCATTTACACAAAAAAGTAACTTGAAAGCACATATGCGTGTCCACACTACTTAGAAATCTTATCTCTACACATACATGGTGAACATTATGTAAATTATAAAAAAAAAAAAATTACTCAAAATATGAAACTTGTAATTATAAAAATAACTTTGTAATATGGAATCATCCTTGTATATTTATAACAAGAACATAAATTAGAGAAAAAAAGACCAGCCCGCTGAGTTTCTTCCGCCGGATCTTCTCAGTGTGTGGCCGCGTTCCGATCCGGTAGTAATTCTGAAAAATCGATACAATTTATAATTTTTAAATGTAATATAATGATATTTTTTTTAAATATTTGCACACCATATATTGGTAGAATATGTCGGTAACTTAATTTATTTTTAACAACTTGTAACACCTATATTCTTGCAAATAAATATTTTCTTTCTTTCTTTCTTTCTTTACACACGCACATACAGGCATAAAAAGAGGATACACACACACAGACAGAGAGAGAGAGAGAGACACATATACAGTTTTACTGGTAAAAAATTATGTTTACAGTACTCAATTTTTATACAAAATAAATAAATAGGTAGGTACTTAAATTGTCACCTAATTATCTAATAAAAATATGAAATATGGAAAGCTGCACTTCGATATCAAACAATGCGTGCACCTGAAAATTGCGCGGAGACCATAATATTTGAATATTACTTATCATAATAGTAATTTCGTTAAGCTTTACTATGAAGTTAGGCAATATGTACCGCATTTTTCCGCCGTGTTGGTCCCGGCCTCCTTTGTAGAATAGGCCAACTGCCGTTCTGCCAGGCAGGTCGTAAAAGGCGACCGATTGGCTATCGAGTCACTACCATCGTGGCTACTAGGTGGTAGAGTTCTGCATTGTCTCGCCCGGGTCTGGTACCACCGCCTTACCTATTCCTGCCGCAATAGCGTCAGTGCTTGTCGCTGTCGTGTTCCGGTTTGGAGGGTAACTTATGCATGTGGCATTAGACCTCGCCACAAGATACCAACGCATCATTAACATCTTTGGTGTCTATAGGCGATGGTTGACTCTTTCCATCAGGAGACCCATCTGCTTGTTTGCTATCTTATGATATAAAAAAAAAAAAAATTATTACCATCCCGTTGGTCGCCTGGTTAGCGACTCTGACTACGGGATCGACGGGGCTCGGGTTCGATCCCCGACGGGGACAATCATTTGTGTGATGAGCATAAATGTTTGTATTTCCGGGTTTGGGAGTTTATTAAATATATTCTAGTATTTATATATGTATTTCTATGTAGTAATATCGTTGACTAACACCAACAGAAGCAAATAATTTGCTTACTTTGGGGTTAGATCAGTAAGTGTAATTCTCGCCATGAATATTTATTTATTTATTATTTATTGCTTATACAGTGAGTACCAAACCCTGCCCGATCGTCAAAAGATTCGGTAGGTTAGTATAATCTACAGATCACATAAACACTAATAGACACGCCATTGGGAAGGAAACGTGTCGCCGCGCATATGAGCAAACTCTCCTATCACAGTCAAAAATTTCATACATTTATAGACTATATTATATTGTGAAAAATATAAATATACCATGTTGTACTGTTTTATCGAACCGAATGAGTTGACAAGGTTTAAAAATTACCCTTGAAATGATTTTATATTCATACTAGCTGTTGCCCGGGACTTCGTCCGCGCGGACTTCGTTTACTCCGCACAGCTCCTCCCCCGTAGGTGATAGCGTGATAATATGTAACCTAAATGTTGACCCGACCTGTTAGTAATATTCACGCAAAATCTGAAGTAAATCCATGCAGTACTTTTTGAGTTTACCCTGGACATACATTGAGTTTCCTACGATTTTATTATATGTATATAGATATGATGAAATAATATTTATTTCATCGGTAAGTAGTATAACTTTGTATTTCTGTGTGTAAATGCAAGCTACACTGACAAAGTAAGAAGTTGTCTTGAACGGTGTATCCATTTAATCCGTGGTGTAATCAAATGTGTGCAATTATTTTGGGGACATTGGTAGATATATTTTTAATATTTTTGCTTAATTTAGGGGAAACAAATTCATTTGTGTACTATACTGGAGATTTTTTAATACGATATTTTTATAAACTTATAATAATAAAATATTATATATATTTTCTAATCCATCTTAGTAAGAAACTTAGATATGTCACAGCGTAGACAAAATTTCATTCTGAGAGTTTAACTGCTTTCGGCCAGGACACACTTTTCTATCTTTAACTGTCAAAACCTACTGAAAATTGCCAGAATAAGGAAAGGCGCTTCAATTTACAAAGTAAAATGGCGGCATTGGAATATGTCTTAGTATGTATAGTTTCCTTTAAAAAAATGAAGTGGCCAAATTTTAGTTAAGCCCAATGTTGCCGTTGTAGCGCTGTTCCCGCTAGATCTAGTGGATTTTGTGATGTAGTGCGAAAAGAAATGGTCTTAACGGGAAATAAATATTTAACGGATAGATTGGTATATATCCGTTTGGAAGCGATGTGTGTTATCTGCCAGTAAAGAAACGATATGACCATGCGACCGTTGAGAAGCTTAAATTATAAGACAAAAAGTATTGTAATTACCTATTTTATTTTGTTGAAAAATATATCGCACAATTTCTTTTCATGACCGTTTATAGGTTTATAACTTTAACTACTTTTAGCTAAGAAACATTGTACCATACTACAAGTATTAAAATGTTATTTAAACTAAAGTGAAAATATTTTTTTAGAATTTGGAGAAAAAATACAAATGTTTTTTCTAAGAACTGGGAAATTTCGTAACGTTTTTTTAGAAAAAACTTTATTTTGTTATGTAGTACTTTAAGAAAAAAAATGTTTATTTTACTTAATTTGGGAAACAAAACAATATTTTTTCTAGAAAAAGCTTTATTTTTTTATGTAGCACTTTAAGACAAAGAAATGTTTATTTTACTTATTTTGGGAATAAAAAAAAATATTTTTTTCTAGAAAAAGCTTTATTCTGTGATGTAGTACTTTAAGACATAAAAAATATTTATTTTACGTATTTTTAAGAACAAAAAAAAAACTATTATTTCTGAAGTATTTTCACAGAAGTATATTTTCGTAATTTTATATCTATTAATAAGATAAAAAAATATTTTAAGTTTAAAATAAATATTTTTTGTTCGACTGTAAATATAAAAAAAAAACCTTTTTTGTAATTTTGTTTTAAAATAAAATAAAATGTATACAGGCTGTATGGTAAGAGTCTGTACACACTGAAGGGTATTCAGTTCGATTCTGATACTGAATATGTAAAAAAGTACTTAATTTTTGACTTAATTATATGTTTGTTTTGTAAAATTCAAGAATTCTTAATAAAAAATTGATTTATTTCTTGAATAATATTATAATATAAATATATAATAAATACCATTCCATGAAATGATTCATATTGTTACACATATTTTTCACAAGTTTTTTTTTATATTTTGTAAAATTTGCTTATTTTTAAAATAAAATTTTAAATGCATTTAATAAATCTTTTTTTAAATTTCTTTTGTAGAATTTACTCTTGTTTAACGATTAAAAGCTTTTCAACAAATATCGTTGTTAAGCAAAGAATTTATTGCCTACAAGTTGTTGCTCACGACTTCGTCCTCGCGGACTTCGTTTACTCCGCACAGCTCCTCCCCCGTAGGTGATAGCGTGATAATATGTAGCCTATATGTTGGCCCAACCTGTTAGTAATATTCATGCAAAATTTGAAGTAATCCATGCAGTACTTTTTGAGTTTACCCCGGACATACATACAGACAAAAAGTCAAACAGACAAAAATTCTAAAAACTATATTTTTGTCTTCGGTATCGATTGTAGATCACGCCCCAAGTATTCTTTTAAAAAAATATTCGATGTACAATTTTGACTTTCTACGATTTTATTATATGTGTCTGCATAAGATTTTTTAGAAAAGCAGAATCAAATAAATGGGTCATTCCATGTCAAATCGACCAATAGTTGGAATCGACCCCTTTCGATTTGGATGAAGGATGAATTTTGGTCAGAAGTTTTCTTTTATCATAAAACGAAGTTCTGCCAAAGGAAAAAAAATAAAAATTTTTTTTTCGAAAGATATGCAAATTCAAAATTTTACGATTTTTCCAGTTTTTAAATTTTGTTTTTGCAATATCTCGAATGCTATTATAGATACAGGAATGGGCTTTCGTTTGTTTAAAAGGGGACACTTAGGGCTATTGATAAAAAAAAATTTTGGAAAAAAATTTTGAAAAATGCTAAATTTGTAAAATTTTGAATTTTTGAAAATCGTCAAAAATGAAGACCGCCATGAAAATTTTGGCTCAACTTTTTTTGTATACCTTGTAATGATCTTAAAAAATACTGAAATTTTTGGATAGGGTTTTTATTTTATTTAAAAAATATGAATTTTTGAATTTAAAAAAAAAAAATTATAATTTCAGAAAAAAAAAATTTTTGTTTTTTGCAACTTCTATACAAGTTAAAGTTATGCAGATACATAATATTGTAATTTTGAGTATTTACAAATCAAAAATTCAATTTAACATTCAAATTTACTTTAATAACAATTCAAATTTAAATTCAAAAATTCATATTTTTGAAATAAAAAAAAACCCCTATCCAAAAATTTCAGGATCTTTTAAGATCATTACAAGGTATCATACAAAAAAAAATTGAGCCGAAATTTTCATGGCGGTCTTCATTTTTAACGAAATTCAAAAATTCAAAATTTTACAAATTTGGCATTTTTCAAAAATTTTTTTTATAGCCTCAAGTGTCCCCTTTTAAACAAACGAAAGCCCATTCCTGTATCTTTAATAGCATTCGAGATATTGCAAAAACAAAATTGAAAAACTGGAAAAATCGCGAAATTTTGAATTTGTATATCTTTCGATTTTTTTTTTCCTTTGGCAGAACTTCGTTTTATGATAAAAGAAAATTTCTGACCTAAATTCATCCAAATCGAAAGGGGTCGATTCCAACTATTGGTCGATTTGACATGGAATGACCCAAATATAATTGGGAACATGCAAGTCGTGGTTTGTTAACCGGTTAAGTTTCAAACCTAAATCAACGCAAGTTCATAATGAGCGTTTTCTAAAGGTTCTGGGCTCTACCCCGTGTCGACCCGGGCTCCTTTGAAGAATAGGCCAATTGCCGTTCTGTCAGGCAGGTCGTAAAAGGCGACCGATTGGCTATACGAGTCACTATCATAGTGACTACTAGGTGGTAGAGTTCTGCATTGTCTCGCCCAGGTCTGGTACCACCGCTTTACCTAATCCTGAAACGTACTCCATCAGATTTAAATCAAAATTTCAGATAAGCTCGCCTTTATTGCTTTATTGTTTGGGTAAACGTAACTAGATATAAGTATCGAATGAAAAGTATCGATAATGTATTCATGAGAAGTATTGAATTAAAGTGATGTACCCCGTAATAAATTGAAGTATTGATAAGTATTTTGGAACGAGGTTCCTTAGCGCGTTTTAGTTAGTTTAGGGTTAGTAGACGGAAAAAATTAAGACCAAAAGTTGTAACGACACTTTTTGCTATAGTTGAAAGCCGTGCGGCGAGCGCGTGTTTCTCTGTCTCTCTCTCATAAAAGTTGTAAGGTGTGCGCGTGTTCCTGTCTGTCTCTCTCTTATAGAAAGCAAGTCAGTTATTTTCGTTTCGTTTTTCTATTTCGCATTGAACAGTGTGGTGTCGCGACGATTATTTTTTGTTGAGTGTATACAGAGCCTTTTTGTACATAATAAATAATTATATTACATTATATTTGTTAATAATAAAAAAAAATATTATAACTTAAATAAAAATTTATTACAATTCCTTCACTAATTAATCGTAAGGAACTTCGTTCCATCCGGGTGTCCCTTGACAACTTTCAAGTTTTTTATTAGATATTAATGCTCAACATGAGTTAACAATTCATTCTATTTATTCATGTTTTTGTTGTATTTTTTGACGTTCGACAGTTGTGTATCAATTCTTGTGTTTCAATTCGTTGTTAATATTCTCAACAAAATAGAGTCAAAATTTAATCTTCTGCGAATATCTACTTTTGTAATAAATGTAATTACCTACTCTCACTAACTATAATAATTAAAAATACTGGCGATCGCCTGTGGCCGAAATTCGACCATAGATCAAAAAATTAAATCTCTTTTAAATTTGACAACTGACTAGGCAAGGGGTCTAAGGTTTTTTCTTCGCGTATTAATATATAAATATTAAGTGCACGTTTTTCAATGGGTTGAAATTAAAAAAAAATACATTAATCATAACATTTATTGCTATAAAAACAAAATCCACATAATAAATATTGGAGCTACAGCTAATTAACAAACAGTTAATATTACAAGTAAAGATTGTCTAATAATCAAATTCTGACCGTACGAGTAGATTTTCTGTAACATTTTTCAAACTCCAGGTGCGTGCAAGAGATCCGATGTTGTCGCTAAACGCATTGACGTATAGATTTAATCACTCCTTATATTTTCCATAGCTATTATACAAGCTGATACCCGCAGAGCTAAGAATTTTCGAGTAAATTGGACATATTTTTACTCTTACTAATTTAAACCCTTATAGGGATGGTATTCAAAAATCCTTTCTTAGTGCCACCCCTATACTCATATATATTAAAGGTCATCTACAAAGAATAACGTTTCTAGATCTTTTGGTTTAGATTATGTTAAACAATGTTTCATCAAGTAGAATTCAAAGCGACAGTTTCTTGTGTTTAAAACAAAACATTTTTAATTCGCTTTTTCACTCAAGACAAACTGCTGGACAGCATTCTTCTTTAAATCAATATTACACTCGATAATATATGACAAAGAAAGTGAATATCTAGATATAATCTCTAATTAATAGTTATTCACTCGATAATCAATGAAAGGCAGATTTTTATCGACTTTCATCTTGGTTATCGAATCACAATGAGCTGCTTTTTATCATCCCTACTTAATCGATATTTCACTCGAAAATCGATTAATTACGAATGGCTGGATATCATCCTAATTTAATCGATATTTGATTCAAAGTGTATCTCATTGTTACATCGTGCAGCTGTCTTTGAATCTATACGCCATTTTTCCGTGTATTGTTAATAAATATTAGATAATATTGTATTGTAATATTGTAAAGTATACAACATAAAAAGTGTTAACATGTTACCATATTTGACATAAAAACGTTATCTACACATAAGTTTGTTCTCGACATATTTTCCCCAAATTTGGGGAATTTCTAAATATTTTAAATCGTTTTCTTAACTTCAAGGAAAACCTCTGCTCGTCAATACAATATTTCTCTGTGCACAAATTTTATTTTGTTATATTTTATAATTGAATAGGGCTAAGACTGTCTTTACGACATCTGACATAAGGATGTTTACAAGATTTTCTTTGCTTCAATGACTCTAAAAGTCATATTTAGACAAAAACTCTAAAAATGTGGACATGGTATTTTTGCACTAGCGTAACTGGTCCAATCCAGCATTTTTTTTCTTTTCCCAAATTCGGGGATTTTTGATTTTTTTTTTTTGATTTTAAATAAAATCATTTTTTACACGAAGCAAAGGTTTAAGGTATTAGTTATACAGTTTAAATAGTGTATAATTTGTTAGGGTTGTAAAACAGGGTGCAACAAAATTAATTTAATTCACCAATTTCGTGACGTAATTGCTTGGGAACAATCCGGTCATGCCTCGGAGTTCACCTGAAATAAAAAAATCGTAATTAAAAAATATACCGACTTTACCAAATATGCTCATATCTCAAACACTGAACAGATTTTGATAAAATTTAAGTTTTAAATTTTATCAAAATCGGTTTTAAAAAACGGTTAAAAACTGTTCTCTAATTTGGAATATACCTGATTAAAATCAAAAAGAATTATCGCAATATGGTTTTTCCTGAGAAATTCGTGGACAAATATACAAACATACATACAATTATGAAATTCAGTCCATGTGCTTGGACGCCTAAATAGACCATTAAACTCAAATACTATCCAATTCCAACAATATTACATACATACATGACAAACTGATAACTTCCGTTTTTCGTCAGTTGATAAGAAATATAATTAAGTAACCTTGCTGAGCCGTTGAAAGAGAAACCATCGCCTATAGACACCAAAGATGTTAATGGTGCGTTGCTATCTTGTGGCGAGGTCTAATGTATAAGTTTACCGGCTACCTTACCCTACAGACCAGAACACGACAGTGACAAGTACTGACGCTATTGCGGCAGGAATAGGTAAAGGTACCAGACCCGAGCGAGACAATGCAGAACTCTACCACTTAGTAGCCACGATGGTAGTGACTTGCATAGCCAATTGTCGGCTTTTAAGACCTGCCTGGTAGAACAACAGTTAGCCTATTCCTCAAAGGAATCCGGACCAAATAGGTTATATTAGGTTAAAATTAAAAAATGTCTTGTTAATTTTTGTTGCGTCAAATAATTACGACATATTTGTACTACAAGCATATCGCACCTCCGCTCAAATAGTGTCACAAGTCAAAAACGATTCTTGAGTAAAAGGGGTTTAAAGTTGCTCCTGTATAATTTCGCTTTTCAGGCCAACGTCACTAGCGTCGTTATAGTATCAAATCATCGAAAACAGAGTACTAAGTGTGAGTTTTTCTTTTCGCATTCGATCGTGAGCGCGTTTGCGAAAAGAAAAACTCACACTTAGCACTCAGTAGTAGAGTACCATTTGCGATAAAACTATGGCATAATACGATACGAATGGTACAATAAAGTGATTTTTACAGTTTTTTGAATTGTTACACTATTTGAGCGGAGGTGCGATATAATCTGCTTACTTTTGGGGTCAGATCAATTTGTGTAGTTTGTCCAGTGATATTTATTATTATTATTATATTTACCCTATCCCCCCCTCCGTGCGATTTTGCTAAGTTTCTCTATCAACCTGCATAAAATACTCTCCCCCTCTAAAATCTTCCTATAATTTATAGGCCTCTAGAAGAAAAGATCAAGCAAAAATTGCTCGCGTTTTTCTCACAAAAGGAAAGATAGAAGCGGGTAATATAATATTTCATCGTCGGCACTTGGTGAAATCCCATTGTAATTAGATACTATTACTATTGCACTTTAACATTTAAAGCTCTTCATCTTCAGGATGTAATAAATTATTAATATAATAATATATTATTAATATTTAAGACATCCTGAAGATGCTTTAAAACGTGAAACCGGTCGAGTAATATATTGTTACGAGCTTAGAATTCGTATTGTGCAATAAAATACCTACCACTTATATTAAAACCGTGTATTTATAACACAAAGGTACAATACATCACAATGTAATACGTAAAAACACTGACGATGAACACAAATGTCACTCACTATATTCACACTAAAATTAACCGACTAAATCGAATCACTAAACCAACATACTTTCCATATCATTTTTCACTGTACTATATCGCTTCACACTGATCGCCCAAACAATCGCTTTCGAATCACTTTCTAAAACTGACTTGCTATTCGCCAATACTACCTCATTTATACAACAAAACAAAGTAAAATTCGATCACATTCCCGAAAGTTACGTAAATAACGCATAAACAATCTACATGTAAGTAAGTCATAGTACACGTTATTTTCGCCCTTAGCTCTATGCGAGGTCAATTATGGCATAGCTGTTTGAGTAGCGGCAGCTATTGTTTATCGATAAAAGCAGCTATCTCTTTTATTTCTAGATTTTTCCAACGCTCTCACTCTTCACTTTTCCAGGTTATTCGCAACAAAATTAAAAATACATTATGTTTAAAAGTGAAATTTAAGTATAAGGGCAATAGTGGTAGTGTGTAATGTTGAGTGTTGGTGATGTGTCTCACCCTGCCACCAGGCCGGGTCCTGGCTGCGGTCGGTGACGGCGATGATGTCGTCCTTCTCAAAGCTGAGCTCGTCCGCGTTCTGCGCCGTGTAAGGGTACAGCGCTATCACCTGGTAACACGACAATAGATCCTATAGGGCAGAGGGTTAACATTGAAGCCTAAACCATGAAGAAACTTTACCCCACGTGCTGTTTGAGCGCGAGGAATTGAAGTACCTAAGGGCTTAGTTCTTCAAAAGAGGTGACACATATAGGGAGGTGCTCGAGTATCCCTCGACCATCCCTCTAAGGTGCTGGATCTTTGGAATGAGCTGGGTTGGCTGGAATAGCTTTACCTTTACGCACAATAAGCTGTAGTGTGACTAAGTGTGGTATAGCCGGCTTTGATAGATAACCTAAACACCTTTTAAAAGTCTGGCCAAATTTTAAAATTAGAAACTAAATATTGAATTGAAGCACTTCAAATTCAAAATTTTTATTCAATTTTAATTTTTTTTATATCATAAGATAGCAAACAAGCAGATGGGTCTTCTAATGGAAAGAGTCAACCATCGCCTATAGACACCAAAGGTGTTAATGGTGCGTTGCTATCTTGTGGCGAGGTCTAATGCCACATGCATAAGTTTACCGGCTACCTTACCTTCCAAACCGGAACACGACAGTGACAAGCACTGACGCTATTGCGGCAGGAATAGGCAAGGCGGTGGTACCAGAACCGGGCGAGAAAAATCTTAATTATAGTTATATATAGTTAGAGAAAATCTTGTAATAATGGTAAAATTATTATTGTACCATTATTACAAAATTATATAAAAAATATTCTTGTAAAAATGTTCCATTAAATTCATGAATTGGATGCACCGAGTATTGTGTCAATGCTTTTTGTTTTTTTTGTGTAGGTTAAAAATTAAATCTTGATTTTTTTAATTCTTCTTTTTATTAAATAAATCGAACATAATATAATCGATTCTGAACAGGCTCTGAAAATTTGGCTTGACCTTTAAAAGGAACCTTATATATCTATTTATATAAGATAGGGTAAAAATGGAAGGGAAACTTCAAATTTTAAATTTCATACATTTATTTGGAACTAAATTGATGAAAAATATGAAAATGGATAAGTGGAAGGAAGAACTTAATAATGTCAAAATACGAAATTCATAATTAAAAAGATGAAAAAAAAACGTAGACCAACGAAAATTTGGAAAAAGATCTCATTGAGGAAAAGTCAATATTTAAGTTTCATGAATTTGTAATCAGGGCCCCAAGTCTGCTAATTAAAAATTGGATCAATAGCATCTCGATTGGGTCGTGTTTGAATAATTTGACACATTTCGTATTCTGTTAATTATTTAAGACCAATTGCGTTTCATTGACACACCATCCAAATACGATTCAATCGCTATTGAAAAATTCGCTATTCTGCTCCATTTCTACCTTTCAATCGCGTTACAGTTGTCCCTCGATCGCGCACTAAACGGTAGTCTGCTCTGTATTTGACGTATGTTTGACATTTATTTCAATTGCCTCTCAGTGACAATCTTACTATTGAAGTACAATTCAACAACAATAGCTTTTTTAAAACTGTTTCTTTGAATTTTCTTGAAATTATTAGCAAAATACATGAGAGAATGTAATGTGCAATTAGAAACAATTGAATTAACATAAGATATATACAAAAAAACGTCAGCCAAGTGAAATTAGACAAAACCGGCCCCGAAATAAACATATCTAGAGGTATAAGACAAGGAGACCCGTTATCGCCCACATTATTTATAACTGTGCTGCAAATCACCATGAAACAACTTAAGTGGTCAAATAAAGGCATAAATATTAAAGGAAGCTACCTTAGCAACTTAGGTAAACAAACATCTTTTTCAAAATCCAGACACAGACGAATTGAAGAGGAGATAAGTTCTTGTCTTGGCATAACAAAGAGGTCTTGAAATATGATTTACCCTTAACAATAAAAAAGAAAGTCTGACTTGTGTATCTTACCTTGCCTCTCTAATGCAAGCCAAATGTGAATGTATAATAATTACACGGGAAGAAAAATTGTAACATGTCAGAGAGCCATGGAGAGAAGTATTTGAAACTAAGAGACAAAAAACTACATAGTGAAATAAGAAAAAAGACCAATATTATGGATGCTTTGACCCACTGTAAGAAATTAAAATGGAAATGGGCTGGCCACGTAACATGTCAAAATAAAGATTCAAGACAGAGTAAAGTGGAGAGAGATGGAGAAGGTCTATATTCGTCTAGACGTCCTAAATAATTAGAAGAATTTTAAAAACTAGTGAAAAATAAATTCTTTAAAATGCAGTAACATAAACAATAATGTATCTTCCTATAAAAAAATGTACTCTATTAGTGTTAAGGAATTAAAAATGGCTTATTATTATTATTGTTATTATTCTTATAGGAGTCCATTAATACCAAGCCTATGTTGGTTTATTCTGGTCTCTGGTGTAGATTTTAGCTCAATAGCATGATAGGTAAATCTTCCGTCGGATTAAGTATTATCACGCTAGTTCCTTTGCAGACTGCAGAATAATTCACACACACACACATATTCATGCAAGATCCCTAATGTGGAAAGCAAAGAGAAGGTCGATAAAATTTTCGGTTCACCACGATTCACCAGTTCACCTGTTAGCAACTAGCAAGATAAATGGTGATCCTCATTGCTGTTTTTTTATAAACGTAATAACGGAGTATCGCCTCATCCAAAACACGGTGGTGCTACCACATCACCAACAGACTCCGAGCTACCAAAAATATCTCATTTACACTAATTTTGCCCGACCCGAGAAAAGGACCCAAGATATAAGCTAAATAGGTTAATCCCAAAACCACGGTGTAATTGTTAAATTGTGAATTTATGTAAATGCTTTTCACAATCTTGTAGTAGCATTTTGGTAAAGTTTCCCACTTGGAAAAGAACTTCCAGAGCAAACAATTCCAAAATTCAATTAAAATCTTGCACAATGGTGTGAATATCAGCAGGTTAGTATTTATACTCGGATCAAAAGACAAAATCATACCCTATCTATTCTGATAATCTTTGCCACTCAGAAGATACTCTGAACAGATTTTTTTGTGTTGATTTTCCGTTTCAGATACCTAATATTATACTTATTACTTAAGATGAAATATAATGACCACCAAAAAAAAAAACTGTAACCATAAAATGTCTCACCAAAAAAATTAAATCTGTACCAAAAATAAGATACCTTAAATAACATCTATCTAGCTATTTAAGTCATGCCTGCGTTTCAAAATGTATTCAATACCCAAAATTAGTAAACAATCAGCAAATAATAAGCATTGTGTTATTACTACCCGGTACCCAAATATATCACTACTTTTGCTTTAAAATGTGCTACCTGTCTGTTTAAAATGTGATTTCATAATTTTTGAAGACTGATTCTTCATTATGATTTTAAAATAATTATAATTAAACAAAGAGGACTGAGTATTAAAGTTTTTGAAGATTGATCCTTCATTAAGATTTTAAAATTACAAGAAAAGACTTCCTTATTAAGTTTTAGGTTCATTTTTAAATAACATGTTGACTGTTGTATTTATTAACAATTTGAAAAAGATTTAATAAAAACTTGAAAAATAATATTGTTTTAGTAGCCATTATTTTATTTAAAGCTCTAAGGTCAGACTTTAATAGACATTTTCGGTACCATAAGTTAAACTTTAGAAAATCATTAAAAATTTTTGAGAAAACAATTATTTATCTACATTAAATGTAATCTACATTTATTTTCTTTTGTAGGATAAAAAATATGTCACATACTTGGATAAACTTTCAAATTATAATGCGGTAATATTTTGGTGATTGTTTACTATATCTGGGTTGTTCAGCAATTACTTTGGAGATACAGAATTATTTTGGATATAAGTTAGCAGGCTTTAAATTTATTGGTTACAATTTCATACTAAATAGACATGCGCAAAATGTGTCAATGAAATGAAATGACTGAAGTATATCTTTTCGCCCAATGAAGTACTTCATTGGTTTACTTCAGTACTTCATTTCCTTCAGTGAATTTTATCTAGTCCATCTAATGTGAAATGAAAGTCAGTGTAAAGTATTTGAGACATGCGCAGAATGTCTCATAATACTTAACTCCTTCATTTCGTCAATGGTAATTGACTTCACCTACTTCAGTAGTCCATTTAGTTCAGTTGATAATAACGTGGCCTTTGATTTCGTTTGGCGTTTGTTCTTTTTTTTTCTTATATCATAAGATAGCAAACAAGCAGATGGGTCTCCTGATGGAAAGAGTTTTTTTTTTTATAACATAAGATAGCAAACAAGCAGATGGATCTCCTGATGGAAAGAGTCAACCATCGCCTATAGACACCAAAGATGTTAATGGTGCCTTGCTATCTTGTGGCGAGGTCTAATGCTACATGCATTAGTTTACCGGCTACCTTACCCTCCAAACCGGAACACGACAACGACAAGCACTGATGCTATTGCGGCAAGAATATGTAAGGCGGTGGTACCAGACCCGGGCGAGACAATGCAGAACTCTACCACCTAGTATCCACGATGGTAGTGACTCGATAGCCAATCGGTCACCTTTTACGACCTGCCTGGCAGAACGGCAGTTGGCCTATTCTTCAAAGGAGGCCGAGACCAACACGGCGGAAAACCATGAACCATGAACCTTCGCCTATAGACACTAAAGATGTTAATGGTGCGTTGCTATCTTGTGGCGAGGTCTAATGCCACATGCATAAGTTTACTGGCTACCTTACCCTCCAAACCGGAACACGACAGCGACAAGCACTGACGCTATTGCGGCAGGAATAGGTAAGGCGGTGGTACCAGACCCGGGCGAGACAATGCAGAACTCTACCACCTAGTAGCCACAATGGTAGTGACTCGATAGCCAATCGGTCGCCTTTTACGACCTGCCTGACAGAACGGCAATTGGCCTATTCTTCAAAGGAGGCCGGGACCAACACGGCGGGAACTCATTCAAGTATAGAATTGTTTATTCAATTACAAAATAATTACTACAGTATCTTTTGACAATACTTTTCAAAATGAATTAGGTTAACAATGTACAAAATAGTAGTAGTGGGATTATAAATAAATATTATTGTCATTTATAAACAAAGCCAGTAATGAAATCGAAATGTACTTTAACGTAATGTAATAAAGTTCATAAATAACTTTTCATCTAAAATACGATGACTGACAGGTATCAGTACAAAATATAATATGTGATAGCAAATCGCGCGCGTGTGTGTAGGTACTCGGTTTGATTCGTTTAATACGATCAGCCATCGTCAGTGCTCGGGTAGCCATCGCCAGTGCTCGGGTCAGTCAACGTACTTCAATTCGTGTTTCGTTCACTTGTCTGACGTTTGGCGTTCCACAATGGACTAGAACTAATGAAGTAGTGAAGTAAATGAAATTCAACTGAACTAATGAAGGAAAGATATATTTGGACTGAAGTACTTCATTTGAAGGATTCATTCGTGAACTACACACGTCTAATACTAAAAGGAGGATTAAATTCTGGTAATTACTATTTTTAGTAGTTTATAGTGATTTTTTTTGGCATTTTATTTAATTATATCTAGTGATTGTTTAAACATAAGCCTATTACTACTATGCTAAGCAATTATGTTAACATTTTAAGTAACTGGCACTTGCTAAATGTCCGTTGGCAAGAGTGCATTTCATAATGTATCTCAAACCAAGTTTCAAGGGAGTTCAAGTTTCTACTTAAGTGCACACCTTAGAGCACCACGCACCACCTTAGAGCTTTAAATAAAATAATGGCTACTAAAACAATATTATTATTCAAGTATTTATTAAATCTTTTTCAAATTATTAATAAATTCAACAGTCAACATGTTACTTAAAAATGAACCTAAAACTTAATAAGGAAGTCTTTCCTTGTAAGTTTAAAATCTTAATGAAGGATCAATCTTCAAAAACTTTAATACTCAGTCCTCTTTGTTTAATTATAATTATTTTAAAATCATAATGAAGATTCTAAGAAGAAAAGCCTTCAAAAATTATGAAATCACATTTTAAACAGACAGGTAGTACATTTTAAAGCAAAAGTTGTGATATATTTGGGTACCGGGTAGTAATAACACAAAAATTTGCTTATTATTTGGTGATTGTTTACTAATTTTGGGTATTGAATACATTTTATTTTATTGCATGACTTATGCGCATGCACAAAGTAATAAATAGCTTCAACTGTCCTCCCAAATAGTCAAAAAAACTTAAAACTCAGAGTAAACTCATTTCTATTGCAGAAAATGATTCACTATAATATGCCTAAAGAAGTAGTCATAAAAACAAATAAATAAAGCTTTTTTTATTTTAAAGTAAGAAAACACTTCCACTTAAAAAATATAATATTTTTCACTCAAACATTATTTAATAAATTTCAAATCATTTATGTCTATATATTAAATACACAAATCATCGTTCAGCAAGACTTTATTCACTAAAATGCAAATTCATGTGTACAACAAAATAAATTCATTCTTCATTACTCTAGATTGGACTTCATCATTTGTCTCTTATTCGTGTTATTTTTTCACACATTATGAAATAGTGTAGCATTTCCTTTGCTGCCTTTATAGTATCTACCTATGTATTACAGCTATATTTTAAGCTATTTTCGATAGAACAAAACTACATAATTATAATAAATTTGGACTGAAACTTGATCGTGTTGGTGGATAACCGTATTTTGGCGATTGTGACATACGATATTTCTAGATATCTTAAAATTTCTTCGTCTGTTTGTGGAGTAACTTGAATGGGTTTTTTAAATATTTTTTTCTGTTTTCAAGATGAAGGCAGCCCTGTATCTGTGATTTGACTTGAATCGTATGCATAATACTATAATACATATTAAGTTTAAGTAAGTTCGTTTGAAATCGTTTTAGTTTTTGGTTGGTATCGTCATTCGAGGATTCTCACGTCTATTCTTATGAGTTTTTCTTTTTGAAGATCATGAAAAGCAGATTACTTTATATTCGATTTCTAGTAATCTTTCTTCGGTGCAGTTTCATTCTTGGCAGGCCTATTTTGTATAAGTACATTATATGATTTATTATAAAACAGTTACGGAAATATACGCAGTATATATTATTACGCTGTAATATATTTCTTTTAAGGCAATACACATCTTAATCTATGATTTAAGTTTATTGTTTTTAAATATTTACTTAGGTTGACCTTTCCAAAACAGATGATCGATTGGCTTTTTACTTTTCAATTTTTCGATTTGGCATAGATAATCACTATATACAGCCAACGTATTATAAATAAAGTGTTTTTAAATAACCCATAGTTATGTTCTATTGACTAGACATTCAATATAATAATAATTACTTCGAATTTGATCATAGAAAATAAAAAAGTCGTCGTTTTAAAATAAAATAATCATTCATGTATTAATTCAATGTAATGGTAGATTTTAGTAAGCAACACTTAGAATAGTGTCATTGAGATGCTATTACAATCCAATTGTGATACTATTACGATTATGGTTAACATTTAGCAGAATACCAAATTTGTCACAATCATAATCGCGTCGTAATAGCCTGGCAGTTGAATCGTAATTTTACTTAAATAGCAGACTTGGCCCCCAGATTTCATGAAAAATATGGAACAGGGAAATAGTGGAAGGGAGATCTCGCTGAGGATATGTCAAAAAACGAATCTCACGAACTGGTGATCGAAGAGTTGACAAAAAAATGGACAATGGTAAAAGTGGATAAAGGTGTATGAAAAATATGGAAAAATGAAAAGTAGAAGAACGATCTCAATCAGGAAATGTCAAATTTCATGAATTTGTAATCGAAGAGTTGATTGAAAACGTGGAAAAGTGAAAAGTAGAAAGGATATCTCACTGAGGATACGTCAAAATTTGGATATCGTGAATTTGAAATCGAAAAAAATATCATTTTTGAAGTGAAAATTTATTTTGCCCCTTTGAACGATTTTCGGTAGTACAATACTATTGCTACGTATACATACAGGAACTATATAAAGAGTAGACGAGCCAAGAAAAGTTATCTGGTCGATAGAAAGAGAAAGAAAATGAATTGGATACTTATTTCTCTCTTTAAAGACGCATGCGCAGCTGAGAAACATATATCACTGACGCTATTGCGGCAGGAATAGGTAAGGCGGTGGTACCAGACTCGGGCGAGACAATGTAGAACTCTGCCACCTAGTAGCCAGGATGGTAGTGACTTGCATAGCCAATCGATCGCCCTTTACGACCTGCCTGGCAGAACGGCAGTTGGCCTATTCTTCAAAGGAGCCCGGGACCAGCACAGGAGGAACGGACAACATCAGTTTTTCAAATTTAGTCACGAGGCTATTGTGAATACCTTATCAATGACAGTCTCCGTTGGGACAGTATCCATTTTCGACAGCACCGGTGTGGTTCTGCCGGAAGTTCTACCCGACGACTGTAGCAGCTGAAAACATTATGTGCATTATATTATACTGTTGAGAATAATCTAGAAAAAGATGCTTCTATCGATAAACAATAGCTGCCGTTACTCAAACGGCTATGCCATAATAGATCTTCTCGCATAGAGCATAAATGTAAAAATAGCGTGTACTATGACTTGTTTACACCTAAGTTGCTTACGAGTAGTTTTCAGAACTTTCGAGAACATGGTCGAACTATACCTTGTGTATAAATAAGGACGTGTTAGCGAATAGCGAGTCAGTTTTATAAAGCGATTCGGAAGCGATAGTTGGCACGAAATTTTAATCTCGGAAAAAATATTTTTTCCCGCGGGATTTACCAAAAACTTTTATAATGCAGTGGGCACTTTGCAGCCAGCATAAAGAATACAATATCTGGTTAACCGAGCTTTGCTCGGTTCGGTTTTTTACATACCCTTATCTTGGGAACCGAGCTTTTCTTGGACCTGGAACCTTTTTCCTTTCCGATTCCTTGACCCGAAAAACCCCTAATTTGTGACTTTCATGAAAATCGTTGGAGCCGATTCCGAGATTCCAATTATATAATATATACAAGAATTGCTCGTTTAAAGGTATTATAGATAAGTAATATGAACATTATCTAACACCCCGTACCTTGACGTAGCTGGCCGGAAACCAGCCGCTCTGCCTGTTCCTGCCCTTGGCCTGCAGTTCTCCCTCCCACCAGCCGCTGTCCGCCTTTTTGCGGACTATCAGCAGCTGGCCCTTCACCAGCGCCAGCTGCTCAGAGCTACAACAACATGAGACTCATGAGTCTTTCAAGAGAAACTTCTTTTGAAACTCGATGCAACAATAAGCGACAGCAAAGGAGAAAAACAGATCTATACGTGACGTGGAGTGTGTTGTGGTGTATGGTGTGGTATATGTGTGTGTGTGTGATGTGTGTGATGTGTTTGTGTGGTGTGGTGTGTGTGGTGTACCTGGTGGGCGTGTAGTTGGCGAGCGCCTGCGCGACCTCGTGCTTGCGGCGGTGTGGTGTGTGTGGTGTGGTATGGTTTGTGTGGTGTACCTGGTGGGCGTGTAGTTGGCGAGCGCCTGCGCGACCTCGTGCTTGCGGCGGTGTGGTGTGGTATGGTGTGTGTGGTGTACCTGGTGGGCGTGTAGTTGGCGAGCGCCTGCGCGACATCGTGCTTGCGGTGGTGTGGTGTGGTGTGTGTGTGGTGTGTGTATGTGTGTGTGGTGTACCTGGTGGGCGTGTAGTTGGCGAGCGCCTGCGCGACCTCGTGCTTGCGGCGGTGTGGTGTGTGTGGTGTGGTATGGTTTGTGTGGTGTACCTGGTGGGCGTGTAGTTGGCGAGCGCCTGCGCGACATCGTGCTTGCGGTGGTGTGGTGTGCCCAAGCAGCAATCAAGCATGTTTAATACCCATAAAGCAGCTCATATAGAACTTAAAGTTCTATTGCAGCCGTACAATGGTGTAAAAAGATGCTTTTATCGGTATAAGAGACCTTTGTGAGTTTATATACAGCCTAATGCTGTACAAGGCCTTTCTTAGAGTTCCGCGTAAGCTTTAGGCGTTATATCTGAATATTAATACACTACTGTACAGCTTTAAGCAATTTGTAACTCATTAGGCTGATTTTAATCCTTAAAGCTGTACATTAGCTGTATTTTGTTTAGCACGGGAATTTATTACAGCTTTAAGTGTTATTATAGTATCACTCAACGCTTGTTTCTGTAAAATGGGATATGCAATCACCGTTCTACAGCTAATATTTATGGCGTAATTGTAGACTGTTATGCAGCCAATGGTGTTAAAAAATCTGCATATACAGCTATAGTACAGCTCAAGGCTGTATTACTGAGAAAATTGTTGTTTGCTGTTTTTATATCTACATAGTTGATATCATGTGGAAAAAATCAAGAGGAATATTGAAAAGGAATATTTAAATATTATAAATTACCAACCAAGTAATCGTGATGACGATAAAGCTGAAAAATTACTAATTCAGGTAAACCTACAATCGTCATTTTTATTAATGTTCAAGGAAAAGGGTTCCGTAACAAAAACATTAAAAAGTGATTGTAGGTTATCTGATTTATTATTTTTTAGGCTTATCTTCTTCATTAAGGTTACTTGGTTGGTAATTTACAATAATTGATTTTTTTTAATGTCATAAGATAGCAAACAAGCAGATCGGTCTCCTACAGACAGCAAAAATGTTAATGGTGCGTTGCTCTCTTGTGGCAAGGTCTAATGCCCAATGCATAAGTTTACCGGCCACCTTACCCTCCAAACCGGAACATGACAGTGATTAGCACTGACGCTTTGCAGCAGGAATAGATAAGGTGGTGGTACCAGACCCGGTCGAGCCAATGCAGAGCTCTATCACCTAGTAACCACGATGGAAGTGACTCGCATAGCCCATCGGTTGTCTTTTACGACCTGCCTGGCAGAAAGACAATTGGTCTATTCTTCAAAGAATATATAAAAAAGAGTTAAAAAGAGAAATAAAAATCATTACACTGAGAAAATATGTATTTTTTTATTTTTAACTTGCTACTATACGGAGTTTTACAAAAGCGGTATAGTAAGTCGAAAGGGGGTGACTCAGAGGGTCATTTTGAACAACTTTTGTTCAACGATTTGTGAAAATTCCCGAAAAACAATTTTGTTTTTCCATTGTGAAAAGTCACGTGACCAACAAAGTTTCTATGGAGAATCAATATTTTTTTCGCGAATTTCCAAAAGTCGTTAAACAAAAGTTGTTAAGAATGACCTCCTGAGCCACCCCCTTGCGGCTTACTGTACCACTTTTGCAACACCCTGTATATATGTATACTTACAATCGTTTTAAAAATATTATATACTTAGATACAATTACAGGCAAAAGAGTATGTGTTTCTCTTTGAAGAACTAATAATATTAAATCACAAGCACGAAATAACGTATTCTTCTTAAAAATATTTTTGTGATAGACCAATATTTAAAGGGCTTGATTTTTCGTTCTTGATCAACTTAGTTATATCAAGTTGTTTTCTTGGTCATTATAATTCACCTTTATCCTCCCACAAACTGGGAACGATACAAATACGGTTTTGGCTTCTCTCAATTGTTTTTATTATTTTATAAGGCATATATCCCTGAAAAATAAAGTAAAACATGATTGAAATACATGTCTCATAAGTTATAGTTAACAATAAGTTGGTTTAGTTGTAAAGTCAAACGACCGACGTCAATACAACACAATAGCGAAATCAAGTGACAAACATATGTTTTGTATTTAGGGTTCTTCAATTTTTGTACGCATCTCTAAACATAAGTTAAGTGATTAAAAGCCAATTACTGTACAATAGATTTATATAGGGACTTAGTACAGCCTAAAGTGTATTTGGACGGTAATTAAAAGCCAATAGCCGTATAATAGAACAAAAAAGAGATTCAGTACAGCTATTTGCAGTATATCACCCTCCAAATACACTTTAGGCTGTATAACAAAACGCCGCCATTATTGTGTATTAAAAACAACATTAAAGAAATATATTGTTACATAAAAGATATATTTAGCAATAGCTAAAGCTATATCTTGACAAGCAACTTATATTATGATCATTATGCCTTTATATACAATATTGTACCATAAATACTTGTATATTCTAACCTTAAACACAAACACTTACCGTATTTTGTTTTTGTTTTAGTTGTGTTATCTTGATTATTTCGTTGGCGCGTGAATATTTTGAGGGAAAACATATTACATTTGACAGTAAATTTGAGTTTTCACTTTGAATACACACTTGAATACTGCTCCAAGTCCAAGAATTTATCGTTTATTAATATATTTTTAATTATGGCGTCTGCAGATATAATGTTATACAATATCAAAAACCGATTGTTACTTTTTATCATTTTCAAACACCTATTAAGAACATTTAGCTGCACAAGAGAGTATCTTAAGTATTATAGTTTCTTTATACACCGAATAACAGCCTTTGTACAGCCTATACCAGCTTGTACAGCTATTGTGCAGCCTATTTAACTCTTAGCTGTACAAGACAGTTACAAGAGAGTATCTTTAGTGTTATAGTTTCTTTATACACCAAATAACAGCCATTGTACAGTTTATAACAGCTTGTATAGCTATTGTGCAGCCTATATAACGCAATAAGCTGTATAACTTGGGGCCCTTTTTGGTGTTATATCGGCTGTAGAAGCGCTTCTACAGCCTTTGTACGGCTTCGTATACAGCTTTAAGTTTAAAAATGAACCTAAATGCAGCCTATATACAGCTTAACGTGCTACTTGGGTGGTGTGTGTGTGGTGTGTGTATGTGTGTGTGGTGTACCTGGTGGGCGTGTAGTTGGCGAGCGCCTGCGCGACCTCGTGCTTGCGGCGGTGTGGTGTGTGTGGTGTGGTATGGTGTGTGTGGTGTACCTGGTGGGCGTGTAGTTGGCGAGCGCCTGCGCGACCTCGTGCTTGCGGCGGTGTGGTGTGTGTGGTGTGGTATGGTGTGTGTGGTGTACCTGGTGGGCGTGTAGTTGGCGAGCGCCTGCGCGACCTCGTGCTTGCGGCGGTGTGGTGTGTGTGGTGTGGTATGGTGTGTGTGGTGTACCTGGTGGGCGTGTAGTTGGCGAGCGCCTGCGCGACATCGTGCATGCGGCGGTGTGGTGTGGTGTGTGTGTGGTGTGTGTGTGGTGTGTGTATGTGTGTGTGGTGTACCTGGTGGGCGTGTAGTTGGCCAGCGCCTGCGCGACCTCGTGCTTGCGGCGGTGTGGTGTGTGTGGTGTGGTATGGTGTGTGTGGTGTACCTGGTGGGTGTGTAGTTGGCGAGCGCCTGCGCGACCTCGTGCTTGCGGCGGTGTGGTGTGTGTGGTGTGGTATGGTGTGTGTGGTGTACCTGGTGGGCGTGTAGTTGGCGAGCGCCTGCGCGACCTCGTGCTTGCGGCGGTGTGGTGTGTGTGGTGTGGTATGGTGTGTGTGGTGTACCTGGTGGGTGTGTAGTTGGCGAGCGCCTGCGCGACCTCGTGCTTGCGGCGGTGTGGTGTGTGTGGTGTACCTGGTGGGCGTGTAGTTGGCGAGCGCCTGCGCGACCTCGTGCTTGCGGCGGTGTGGTGTGGTATGGTGTGTGTGGTGTACCTGGTGGGCGTGTAGTTGGCGAGCGCCTGCGCGACATCGTGCTTGCGGTGGTGTGGTGTGGTGTGTGTGTGGTGTGTGTATGTGTGTGTGGTGTACCTGGTGGGCGTGTAGTTGGCGAGCGCCTGCGCGACCTCGTGCTTGCGGCGGTGTGGTGTGTGTGGTGTGGTATGGTGTGTGTGGTGTACCTGGTGGGCGTGTAGTTGGCGAGCGCCTGCGCGACATCGTACTTGCGGTGGTGTGATGTGGTGTGTGTGTGGTGTGTGTATGTGTGTGTGGTGTACCTGGTGGGCGTGTAGTTGGCGAGCGCCTGCGCGACCTCGTGCTTGCGGCGGTGTGGTGTGTGTGGTGTGGTATGGTGTGTGTGGTGTACCTGGTGGGCGTGTAGTTGGCGAGCGCCTGCGCGACATCGTGCTTGCGGTGGTGTGGTGTGGTGTGTGTGTGGTGTGTGTATGTGTATGTGGTGTACCTGGTGGGCGTGTAGTTGGCGAGCGCGTGCGCGACCTCGTGCTTGCGGCGGTGTGGTGTGTGTGGTGTGGTATGGTGTGTGTGGTGTACCTGGTGGGCGTGTAGTTGGCGAGCGCCTGCGCGACATCGTGCTTGCGGCGGTGTGGTGTGGTGTGTGTGGTGTGGTATGGTGTGTGTGGTGTACCTGGTGGGCGTGTAGTTGGCGAGCGCCTGCGCGACCTCGTGCTTGCAGCGGTGTGGTGTGTGTGGTGTGGTATGGTGTGTGTGGTGTACCTGGTGGGCGTGTAGTTGGCGAGCGCCTGCGCGACCTCGTGCTTGCGGCGGTGTGGTGTGTGTGGTGTGGTATGGTGTGTGTGGTGTATCTGGTGGGCGTGTAGTTGGCGAGCGCCTGCGCGACCTCGTGCTTGCGGCGGTGTGGTGTGTGTGGTGTGGTATGGTGTGTGTGGTGTACCTGGTGGGCGTGTAGTTGGCGAGCGCCTGCGCGACCTCGTGCTTGCGGCGGTGTGGTGTGTGTGGTGTGGTATGGTGTGTGTGGTGTACCTGGTGGGCGTGTAGTTGGCGAGCGCCTGCGCGACCTTGTGCTTGCGGCGGTGTGGTGTGTGTGGTGTGGTATGGTGTGTGTGGTGTACCTGGTGGGCGTGTAGTTGGCGAGCGCCTGCGCGACATCGTGCATGCGGCGGTGTGGTGTGGTGTGTGTGTGGTGTGTGTATGTGTGTGTGGTGTACCTGGTGGGCGTGTAGTTGGCCAGCGCCTGCGCGACCTCGTGCTTGCGGCGGTGTGGTGTGTGTGGTGTGGTATGGTGTGTGTGGTGTACCTGGTGGGTGTGTAGTTGGCGAGCGCCTGCGCGACCTCGTGCTTGCGGCGGTGTGGTGTGTGTGGTGTGGTATGGTGTGTGTGGTGTACCTGGTGGGCGTGTAGTTGGCGAGCGCCTGCGCGACCTCGTGCTTGCGGCAGTGTGGTGTGTGTGGTGTGGTATGGTGTGTGTGGTGTACCTGGTGGGCGTGTAGTTGGCGAGCGCCTGCGCGACCTTGTGCTTGCGGCGGTGTGGTGTGTGTGGTGTGGTATGGTGTGTGTGGTGTACCTGGTGGGCGTGTAGTTGGCGAGCGCCTGCGCGACATCGTGCATGCGGCGGTGTGGTGTGGTGTGTGTGTGGTGTGTGTATGTGTGTGTGGTGTACCTGGTGGGCGTGTAATTGGCGAGCGCCTGCGCGACCTCGTGCTTGCGGCGGTGTGGTGTGTGTGGTGTGGTATGGTGTGTGTGGTGTACCTGGTGGGCGTGTAGTTGGCGAGCGCCTGCGCGACATCGTGCATGCGGCGGTGTGGTGTGGTGTGTGTGTGGTGTGTGTATGTGTATGTGGTGTACCTGGTGGGCGTGTAGTTGGCCAGCGCCTGCGCGACCTCGTGCTTGCGGCGGTGTGGTGTGTGTGGTGTGGTATGGTGTGTGTGGTGTACCTGGTGGGTGTGTGCATGCGGCGGTGTGGTGTGGTGTGTGTGTGGTGTGTGTATGTGTGTGTGGTGTACCTGGTGGGCGTGTAGTTGGCCAGCGCCTGCGCGACCTCGTGCTTGCGGCGGTGTGGTGTGTGTGGTGTGGTATGGTGTGTGTGGTGTACCTGGTGGGTGTGTAGTTGGCGAGCGCCTGCGCGACCTCGTGCTTGCGGCGGTGTGGTGTGTGTGGTGTGGTATGGTGTGTGTGGTGTACCTGGTGGGTGTGTAGTTGGCGAGCGCCTGCGCGACCTCGTGCTTGCGGCGGTGTGGTGTGTGTGGTGTGGTATGGTGTGTGTGGTGTTCCTGGTGGGCGTGTAGTTGGCGAGCGCCTGCGCGACCTCGTGCTTGCGGCGGTGTGGTGTGTGTGGTGTGGTATGGTGTGTGTGGTGTACCTGGTGGGCGTGTAGTTGGCGAGCGCCTGCGCGACATCGTGCATGCGGCGGTGTGGTGTGGTGTGTGTGTGGTGTGTGTATGTGTGTGTGGTGTACCTGGTGGGCGTGTAGTTGGCCAGCGCCTGCGCGACCTCGTGCTTGCGGCGGTGTGGTGTGTGTGGTGTGGTATGGTGTGTGTGGTGTACCTGGTGGGTGTGTAGTTGGCGAGCGCCTGCGCGACCTTGTGCTTGCGGCGGTGTGGTGTGTGTGGTGTGGTATGGTGTGTGTGGTGTACCTGGTGGGCGTGTAGTTGGCGAGCGCCTGCGCGACCTCGTGCTTGCGGCGGTGTGGTGTGTGTGGTGCTGTATGGTGTGTGTGGTGTACCTGGTGGGCGTGTAGTTGGCGAGCGCCTACGCGACATCGTGCATGCGGCGGTGTGGTGTGGTGTGTGTGTGGTGTGTGTATGTGTGTGTGGTGTACCTGGTGGGCGTGTAGTTGGCCAGCGCCTGCGCGACCTCGTGCTTGCGGCGGTGTGGTGTGTGTGGTGTGGTATGGTGTGTGTGGTGTACCTGGTGGGTGTGTAGTTGGCGAGCGCCTGCGCGACCTCGTGCTTGCGGCGGTGTGGTGTGTGTGGTGTGGTATGGTGTGTGTGGTGTACCTGGTGGGCGTGTAGTTGGCGAGCGCCTGCGCAACCTCGTGCTTGCGGCGGTGTGGTGTGTGTGGTGTGGTATGGTGTGTGTGGTGTACCTGGTGGGTGTGTAGTTGGCGAGCGCCTGCGCGACCTCGTGCTTGCGGCGGTGTGGTGTGTGTGGTGTGGTATGGTGTGTGTGGTGTACCTGGTGGGCGTGTAGTTGGCGAGCGCCTGCGCGACCTCGTGCTTGCGGCGGTGTGGTGTGTGTGGTGTGGTATGGTGTGTGTGGTGTACCTGGTGGGCGTGTAGTTGGCGAGCGCCTGCGCGACCTCGTGCTTGCGGCGGTGTGGTGTGTGTGGTGTGGTATGGTGTGTGTGGTGTACCTGGTGGGCGTGTAGTTGGCGAGCGCCTGCGCGACCTCGTGCTTGCGGCGGTGTGGTGTGTGTGGTGTGGTATGGTGTGTGTGGTGTACCTGGTGGGTGTGTAGTTGGCGAGCGCCTGCGCGACCTCGTGCTTGCGGCGGTGTGGTGTGTGTGGTGTGGTATGGTATGTGTGGTGTACCTGGTGGGCGTGTAGTTGGCGAGCGCCTGCGCGACCTCGTGCTTGCGGCGGTGTGGTGTGTGTGGTGTGGTATGGTGTGTGTGGTGTACCTGGTGGGCGTGTAGTTGGCGAGCGCCTGCGCGACCTCGTGCTTGCGGCGGTGTGGTGTGTGTGGTGTGGTATGGTGTGTGTGGTGTACCTGGTGGGCGTGTAGTTGGCGAGCGCCTGCGCGACCTCGTGCTTGCGGCGGTGTGGTGTGTGGTGTGTGTGTGTGTGTGTGTGTGTGGTGTACCTGGTGGGCGTGTAGTTGGCGAGCGCCTGCGCGACCTCGTGCTTGCGGCGGTGTGGTGTGTGTGTGTGTGTGTGGTGTACCTGGTGGGCGTGTAGTTGGCGAGCGCCTGCGCGACCTCGTGCTTGCGGCGGTGTGGTGTGTGTGTGTGTGTGTGGTGTACCTGGTGGGCGTGTAGTTGGCGAGCGCCTGCGCGACCTCGTGCTTGCGGCGGTGTGGTGTGTGTGTGTGTGTGTGGTGTACCTGGTGGGCGTGTAGTTGGCGAGCGCCTGCGCGACCTCGTGCTTGCGGCGGTGTGGTGTGTGTGTGTGTGTGTGGTGTACCTGGTGGGCGTGTAGTTGGCGAGCGCCTGCGCGACCTCGTGCTTGCGGCGGTGTGGTGTGTGTGTGTGTGTGTGGTGTACCTGGTGGGCGTGTAGTTGGCGAGCGCCTGCGCGACCTCGTGCTTGCGGCGGTGTGGTGTGTGTGTGTGTGTGTGGTGTACCTGGTGGGCGTGTAGTTGGCGAGCGCCTGCGCGACCTCGTGCTTGCGGCGGTGTGGTGTGTGTGTGTGTGTGTGTGTGTGTGTGTGTGTGTGTGTGGTGTACCTGGTGGGCGTGTAGTTGGCGAGCGCCTGCGCGACCTCGTGCTTGCGGCGGTGTGGTGTGTGTGTGTGTGTGTGTGTGTGTGTGTGTGTGTGTGTGTGGTGTACCTGGTGGGCGTGTAGTTGGCGAGCGCCTGCGCGACCTCGTGCTTGCGGCGGCCCGCAGCGGAGTCCCGGCCGGAGTCTCTCCGCGCGGCGGAGGCGGGCCGCGCCGCGCCGGGCTCGGTCAGCGCCGCCACCTCCGACGACACCGGCGTCGAACACTTTTGCTCCTACAGATAATTTACGATTACTATTATACTACACATGTGTGTCCAGAACATATTTCTGTGACGTTATAAATGCCAACATGCTAGTCTCGCACGAGTCGACGTTATATCGATAAACTTTTGTACGGATTTATTTCATTCCTTTACACAAACAATTATTCTTAATTACAAGGGTAATAGCAATCGACATTGAACACTGTTAAACATTAAATTAATAAGATTTAAACATAAAATAATTTAACAATTTTTTTCGACTTCTGTAATTTATAATCTAGATTTATATTTAAAATACGTTTTCAAAAAAATACGGTTCATGAAAAATACCGAACAGTATTTTTAAAAAGAAACACCTCACACTCCTTCCAGCTCTCTCCTTCTGGCTCTTTCTTACATACTCTTTGCCACCACTCGCATCGCTCCTACTAACTTTCTCTTTTTCGATACCACAGTTATCTGCGCCATTTTTTGTTGCTTGGCATCATCCGCTCGGTGACTATGAGATACATTTTCAAAATGTACTATTTTTGAAAATATTAAACTTGCGGTGTGCTGCTATTCGTGTGACGCTTTGGTAATGTAACATACATAAGCTTGTCGGCTACCTTATCCTAAACATGGGGTAACGGGTTCTTTCAGTGTTTTTTTGGTTTTTTTGCCACTCTGTCTATTCCTTCCTATCACTCAGCACAAGTCACCTGCACTCGTTTCTGTGGCTTGGCGTGGGTCGGCACGGTGACACTATTTTTGTGACTTTCATTACAACAGTTACTTGCGCCATCTTCCGCGGTTGCAGTTTAGTGTTTGTCAGCACTCACTCACTCTATCATCTTATTCTCTAAGTATTCCCCTCTCGCTCACTCACTCACTCTATCATTACAAATGGTAACATTCACTGTCTCCATTGTAGTTACTCTCTCTCTTCCAGTACAAATTACCTGCGCCGTCTTCCGTAGTTGCGGTATGGTGTTCTAAATTATAAATATTATCCACTAATGACATAATGTAAGCCCTCAAACAAATATTTTCACGTTTTTACACCACTGACATTTTAATGGACTAGATTAAACATTAATTACATTATTATTATTAATATATATGGTTAAAGAATTATATTATTTTAAACATGTAAGTTATACGATTATAATTATTATTATACATATTAACCACACAACACGGAAATATTTTGCGAAATTCAAAATATCGAAACTTAATAATTATGGATCGTCACATATTATTGTTGGATCGCTGGCCATCTCCGGCAAACTCGCGTCAATGCTTAATGCAAAACAAAGTATTTTCGGCTTGACGTTGCTCATAAATGTGATTCTGCGTCGTCTCCTGTAGTTGCGGCTGGGTATTGGTTGTCGCGTTGATGGTATTTGATTCTCTTTCCTAATTCTCCTGCTCAGCATAATAATTACCTGCATCGGCTCCTGCGGCTTGGTATCTGTGGTGGCGGGCTGTGGCTCGGGCTGCGCTGTAGGCTGTGCTGTAGGCTGTGCTGTAGGCTGCGCTGTAGGCTGTGCTGTAGGCTGCGCTGTAGGCTGTGCTGAAGGCTGCGGCGAGGGCTCGGCGGCCTCGACCTCGGGGATGGCGGACATCGCCTCGGGCCCGCACGTCGGGTCACGGGTCACGTAGTTCGATGGGAATATACCCGTGCTGTAATAGTACTATTGCTAAAATATTGTTTCGATGAAGCGTCGCAAAAATGTCAAGTCATATCGGGTGACTGTGACGTAATCAAAATGGCTGACATATGAGAATCAGGAGAGAGATGAAACGTCTAGGAATAGGGCAAATTAGTAATGATCAATCGATCGTGTGCCTCCACTTAGAATACTAGTAAAATAGTTAAAAAGAAACATCGCTGGAGAAATTACACGAATTGATCTAACTCCAAAGTAATCAGATTATTTGCTTGGTTTCATTCAATGATACTAATACATAGAAATACATACACGGGCTGTTTTTTAGACAAGGAACTTTTGAAGGAGAGTACTAAGTATTCGATTTCAATTTAATTTTCAATATTTTTTATTCAAAATAGGATACATTTGTATCACTTAATGAATATCATGCATATGTCAAAGATAATAGTAAATTTAAATATGTCTAAAGTAATAGCAATAAAAATAGATAACCGTACAGTTAGAAAATAAGAGACGTATTATCGGCAAAAAGTTAACTGCTCCATCATGAAAAGTATGTCGTTAAGGCGATTACAGCTGCGAACGACCTTGAGTTTCTGACAGGAGCAGCGCAAAAATTATATCGCGCGCTAGGTTGCTCCAACGTCAAAGAGTATTTACAGTGAATGCAGATACCTACGTTTTGACATTTTTGTTCACCTATATGAACTTTTATCATCATGAATCGACTGAATGTTGTCAAACTTAAAACCAATAACCAGTAATCGCTCATTTATCGATTACATGTACATTCGTTTTACAAAAACGATAAATATCTAAAGAAAAAAAATGTACCGAAAATCGACAAAAAATCATATAACAATTTACACAATAAGAACAGTTTCGTTTCCTATTTCTTTGAAAGTGTTGTAATATACAATACATCCCGTGTAGCACTTTATTTTAATACATACAATCAACAATTAATATTTAACAAAACCTTTCAAAATTTGATTTGGTTAAATATAATCTCTTGAATAATATTTTAAAACTAACTAGCTTCTTAGTTTTTGTTTCAAAATCTCGTAATAAAAAAGAAGATATATAATTTGATTTAATGTTTATAGAGAAAACTACTAAATAAGTTGATTTATTTAGACTATTTGTATGTATAATATATTTAATTTATTTATTTTTAGTTGCGAAGTCCTTACTACCTTCAAATAGTACCAGTTTTTTTTTTCTTTAGAGTTTTGCTTTTTATTCGCTTGCTTGAATTATCTTCGTTGTTTATATGTTTTATTTTTTATTTATTTTTGTACATTTATACAAAATATTGACCAAATACTTATCTATCTATAGCTAATAAAACATTCAAGCGTAAACATAGGAAAGCGTAAACATGAATAGACTCAAAATATTATTCAGCGTCCACTCGCGTACTTTATAAATAGTCTACTCGCAAACTATTTATAAAGTACTAGCTTTCAGCCCCTTTAATACCCTCTTTTACCTCTTTAGGAGATAAAACTCACAGCATCCTTACATGCACGTTTATTTCATTGAATTAAAGATCATGACTAATAAATTTGAAGAGATTTTGATTAAACATATTTTATTTTTTCTACAAACTTTACCACTTTTTTCATCCTTTGAAGAGATGACATTTGAAAACCTTAAACTCTTATTCATTTAATTGTATTAAAAATCATAAATACTAAGTTTTAAATAATTTCTACAATATTCTACAATAAACAATCTATTTTTTATACAAATATCAATGCTTTTTTTACCCTTTAAGGAATAAAATTTTAAAAAATCCCCAAATATATGATTCTTAAATTGTGTGAAAGATTATAAGTGCCGAATTTCAAGTTATTTTCACCATAAACCTTTTATTTTTCATATAAATTGTAACACTCACTTTTACTCCTTTAATGGATGAAACTTCGAACATTACATGCATGTTTCTTCAATTTCGATTGAAGAGCATAAGTACTAAAAAATCCAAAAATTCGTACTTCTTAATTGTATTAAAAATCATAAATACTAAATTAAAATAATTTAGATTTTATAGTAATGCAATAAATAAACAATTCATTTATGATACAAACTTTAAAGCCTCTTTTTACCTCTCTATAGGCTAGAATTCCAAAAAATATTAAATTTATATTTAATTTTTTTTCAGTTAAAGGATAATTTAATTACGGCATATCATTCTATTTGAGTTGTAATAACTCAAAAATGACAGAGTTTCAAACAAACTTTCACCCCCTATTTCATCATCTTAGGGGATGAATTTAAAAAAATCCTTTCTTATTCCTTGTCTATATCATAAGAACAACATCTGTAAAAAAAAAACAGACTTCTCGGTCCAAGCTCATTATCTACTATTAAAAAACATCCAAGCGTAAACGAAATCTTCAATTTCCTAACGGCACAATCTTACTATTGTGCCAAACGTTCTATCTGTACTATTACTCTTTGACTCGAATATGGAGAGTGGAGCATGCTAACATGCGACACAGCCTCCCCGTATGAACGCTACCGGGAGACTGACTTTCGACGCGAGCGCTGTCCGCGAATTAAATAATAAGGTTTTTATTGATTTAATAGCACACTATAATGATTTTGTAAAATTTTGAACTTAAATTTTATAAAGCAATAAATTGTCTGTAATAAAAAGAAAAAATCATCAAAATCGTTACAGTAGTTTGGAAGTTATAAGCAATTTTTTGTGTAAAAATAAGAAAGATATTCGATTTTTTTCCGTCAAAAATAACAATAAAATTTGAAAAAACGAACTTAAAATTTAAACTTAATTATATTGTACGTATAATGCATATTTTTTTTAAATTATTGGACCAATCGGTTAGCAGTAGTAGGCTTTCAAAGAGGTGTCTATTTCGTAGTTTGGCATTACCTATCGCCTTAATGTAAATTAGAAATGAGAAGGGGCCTAAAACGTAACCTTGAAGTACTCCCATTGTAACTGATTGTCACCGGAGGGCCGGTAGATGTGACATTACCTATGGAATTTTTTTTTTTTTTTATATTATAAGATAATGCAAGCAAACATACAAAAACAAAACAAACAAAGAAAAACAAGCAAATGGGTCTCCTGATGGAAAGAGTCAACCATCGCCTATAGACACCAAAGATGTTAATGGTGCGTTACTATCTTGTGGCAAGGTCTAATTCCACATGCACAAGTTTACCGGCTACCTTACCCTCCAAACCGGAACGCGACAGCGACAAGCACTGACGCTATTGCGGCAGGAATGGGTAAGGCGGTGGTACCAGACCCGGGCGAGACCATGCAGAACTCTATCACCTAGTAGCCACGATGTTAGTGACTCGATAGCCAATCGGTCTCCTTTTACGACCTGCCTGGCAGAACGGCAGTTGGCCTATTCTCCAAAGGAGGCCGGGACCAACACGACGAAAATATTATTGTTGATAGATAGGATATGTTCAGTTCAAGAGCAGTGAGGCATTCCATAAAATTTCAATTTAAGGATTAAATTTGATGCCACACAATCAAAAGCATTTGAAAGATCACAAAAATTCCAATGGCGTCACATGATTTTTCCTATGCTTTATATATTTTTGTCTATAAATCAATTCCCGCATCCTGAATAGATTTACCCTTAGTAAAACCATATTATCGATTATGTAAGATGTTGTGAATAATTAAATGAGAGAATAATTGATTAAAAATTTTTTTTGATAAACTTTACTAAGAGTAACAAAACAGAAATAGGGCGACAGTTAGATTCTGAACCGAAATATCTATACAATGTATGATCTTAGTTTTTGACCTAATTTTCCCACAAAATATTTTAATAGTAAACATCGCGTAATCACTTACCATCGCTCCTCCAAGAAAATTAAGAAGCATATTATCGCCGGAGCACAGCGAGTGTGTTAAACACCGCGATAATAGACAACGTTAGTCACACATTAGCGTTCATAAAGTGACATAACACGACTATTGTCCGAATCCTAAACTGTTGTCGACCAATACAGAGTCAAAATGACTTTGATAAGTGAGAGTAAGATAGTTGAGTCTGGAGAGTCTTTAAGTTTTGGAAATGATTATAAGAGTTTGTAGGTGACTATAAAAGAGTTTGGACGTAATTAAAATAGTTTGGACGTGACTGTAAGAGACTTTGGACGTGATTATAATAGTTTGGACGTGACTATAAGAGAGTTTGGACGTGATTATAAGAGAGTTTGAATATGACTATAAGAGAGTTTGGACGTGATTATAAGAGTTTGAATATGACTGTAAGAGAGTTTGGACGTGATTATAAGAGTTTGAATATGACTATAAGAGAGTTTGGACGTGATTATAAGAGTTTGAATATGACTATAAGAGAGTTTGGACGTGATTATAAGAGTTTGAATATGACTATAAGAGAGTTCGGACGTGATTATAAGAGTTTGAATATGACTATAAGAGAGTTTGGACGTGACTATAACAGTTTGAATATGACTATAAGAGAGTTTGGACGTGACTATAAGAGAGTTTGGACGTGACTATAGGAGTTTGCACGAGACTATAAGAAAGTTTGAATATGACTAAGAAAGTTTGGACGTGACTATAAGAGAGTTTGGACGTGATTATAAGAAAGCTTGAGTATGACTATAAGAGAGTTTGGACGTGATTATAAGAGTTTGGACGTGACTATAAGACTTTGGACGTGAGTATAAGAGAGTTTGAATATGACTATAAGAGAGTTTGGACGTGATTATAAGAGAGTTTGAATATGACTATAAGAGTTTGGACGTGATTATAAGAGTTTGAATATGACTATAAGAGTTTGGACGTGATTATAAGAGTTTGAATATGACTATAAGAGAGTTTGGACGTGACTATAAGAGTTTGGACGTGAGTATAAGAGAGTTTGTACGAGACTATAAGAGTTTGAATATGACTATAAGAAAGTCTGGACGTGACTATAAGAGAGTTTGGACGTGACTATAATAGTTTGGACGTGACTACAAGAGTTTGCACGAGACTATAAGAGTTTGAATATGACTAAGAAAGTTTGGACGTGACTATAAGAAAGTTTGGACGTGACTATAAGAAAGTTTGGACGTGACTATAAGAAAGTTTGCACGTGACTATAAGAGTTTGGACGTGATTATAAGAGTTTGGACGTGACTATAAGACTTTGGACGTGAGTATAAGAGAGTTTGTACGAGACTATAAGAGAGTTTGAATATGACTATAAGAAAGTTTGGACGTGATTATAAGAGAGTTTGGACGTGATTATAAGAAAGCTTGAATATGACTATAAGAGTTTGGACGTGACTATAAGAGTTTGGACGTGACTATAAGACTTTGGACGTGAGTATAAGAGTTTGTACGAGACTATAAGAGTTTGAATATTACTATAAGAGAGTTTGTACGAGACTATAAGAGTTTGATTATGACTATAAGAGAGTTTGAATATGACTATAAGAGAGTTTGGACGTGACTATAAGAGTTTGGACGTGACTATAAGACTTTGGACGTGAGTATAAGAGTTTGTACGAGACTATAAGAGTTTGAATATTACTATAAGAGAGTTTGGACGTGACTATAAGAGTTTGGACGTGACTATAAGACTTTGGACGTGAGTATAAGAGTTTGTACGAGACTAAAAGAGAGTTTGAATATTACTATAAGAGAGTTTGGACGTGATTATAAGAGTTTGGACGTGACTATAAGACTTTGGACGTGACTATAAGAGAGTTTGCGCGAGACTATAAGAGAGTTTGAATATGACTATAAGAGAGTTTGGACGTGATTATAAGAGTTTGGACGTGACTATAAGACTTTGGACTTGACTATAAGAGAGTTTGCACGAGACTATAAGAGAGTTTGAATATGACTATAAGAAAGTTTGGACGTGACTCTAAGAGAGTTTGACTATGACCACAAGATAGTTTGAACGTGACTATAAGATAGTTTAGATGAGAACTCACCGTATCCCAACTCTTCCAGTCCACCAGTCCCCATCTCTCCTGATCACTTCAATCCTCTCTCCCGCTTCGAAGGTCAAGTCTCCTGGCTCCGTGGATGTGTAAGGATACGCAGCGATGTAAAAGTCACCGCCTTCTATAAGGACGAAGTAAATTATATTAATATGGAAAAAAATCAGCCTGTAACCATGAATTACGTGATACAAAATTAATGGTTTTTGTTGTTTTGTTGTTCAATTCATGTTTTTCAATTTAATGCTTGAAGTAATAACATTTAATAATAAAATGATAAAAATTGGAAAAACATTGTATTGTTTAGATCTTGTAAGGATAATAATTTAGAAGGGTTATAAGCTGTAAGTCATCACAATACCTATAATTAGGAGTGAAACAAACGCGAGTAAAACTGCAAAACACAGTTAGTCTTAATACAAAATAAATATTGCCTCACCAACTGGTGGCATCGCTCCTCCAAGGTCATTGGTTATCTCAGCTTCAGGGACTTCCGCTATACCTGCAACATATAATAAAACTAATTTAAAAAAAAACTTCAAATATCAACTATACTCAAAAACTACTGAACCGATTTTGATGAAACTTGGACTTCTGTAAGTTGAAATGATTTCATACTATCTGTAAAAATAAAATAGGATTAAAAGTTTAAAGGATTAGAAAGATAGAAAAATATATCTCTCCGGATAGAGATAGGATCAAAAGATTTAAGACTATTAGGAAAAAAATATAATTGAAATGTGATTGAAGGTAATGCTTTAAAACTATCAGAAAAAAAATGAAATAATGAAAAAATATAAATGTAATAGGATTAAAGGTAATGATTTAAGATTATCAGTAAAAAAATATAAATGAAATAGGATTGAAGGTAACGCTTAAAGACCATCAGGAAAGTTGTAAATGTAATAGGATTAAATGTTATGATTTAAGTCTATTAGGAAAAAAATATAAATGTAATAGAATTGAAGGGAACGCTTTAAGACACCAGGAAAAGTTGTAAATGTAATAGGTTTAAATATTATGATTTAAGTCTATTAGGAAAAAAATATAAATGTAATACGATTGAAGGAAAAGTTGTAAATATAATAGGATTGAATGTAATGCTTTAAGACCATCAGGAATAGTTATAGTAGGATTAAATGATTTAAGACTATCAGGAATAAATTATAAATGTAATAAGATTGTAGGTAATGCTTTAAGACCATCAGGAAAAGCTGTAAATATTATAGGATTAAATGTTATGATTTAAGTCTATCATGATAATTGTAAATGTAATAGGAATGAAAGTAATGCTTTAAGACCATCAGGAAAATTTGTAAATGTTATGATTTAAGTCTATCAGGAAATTTTGTAAATGTAATAAGAATAAACGTAATGATGTAAGATATCTATATAAGATGGTATATAGATATCTTAAAATATATATAAGATGGTATCTGGTGACATGAACTCACCCTCCAGCTGAGTTTTGGTGTCGAGTGGTTCTACAGCTTCAGGGTAAGCGACGGCCGCGTTGATGTCCTCCACGTACGACTCAGGGAACCAGCCTGACTGACCTGCAAATGCGAATGACAAATAACGCATAAAAAAACAGAGGAGGGCATTACAATTTGAGTCAGTTGAACACATTTTAATGACTCAATGGTCACTGAAAAGGCTAATTAATTTAGATTAAAATAATGGCCAAGTGCGAGTCGGGATCGCGTACGAAGGGTTCCGTACCATTTTTACTCAAGCTTCTACCTTTTTATTACGATCGAGTAAAAAATTGTTTAAAAACTACGTTTGTTGTATGGGAGCCCCTCTTTAATATTGGTACCGCCCTATTGGTCGAGTGGTTTGCGACTACGCAATCAACGGGGCTCGGGTTCAATGCCCGACGGGGAAAAGCATTTGTGTGATGAGCATAAATGTTTATATTTCCGGGTTTAGATGTTTATATATTCCAGTATTTATATATGTATTTCTATGTATTAGTATCGTTGACTAACACCCATAACACAAGCAAATAATTTGCTTATTTTGGAGTTATTATTAGTAAGTGTAATTTGAATATTATTTATTTCTTGTGTAATATTAACTTGAAAAAACCTTAAAAAAGCCGGGACGCTCTTCCACTGAGCTAGTGTCGATAGGCTCGAGGCGGCGAAATTCTTGTTTGCTATATAATCGATTACGTCGATTGTACTGATCGCCAGCTATACATACGTATAACTAGTTAAATGAGTTCATCGTTACAGATGTAATTCACATTTATAATTTTGATCAGTACTTTCGTATTTCTAATTATTTTTGTGTTATAGCACTCAGCCCGTGCTTGGAAACTGGACCTGTCGACACTAGCTCAGTGGAAGAGTGTCCCGGCTTTAGGGAAATGGTCGCAGGTTTAAATCCCACGTGTCGATATTTTTCTTTGTTGTTTTTAAGGTTTTTCCAGTTTCCCCAAGCACGGGCTGAGTGCTATAACACAAAAATAATATTAACTTTATTTTTATTTATTTATTTTAAAAGGTAGAGGTATACAACTATATATTCTGCGAAAATTTTGAGCCTATTATAATATAATTATTAATATTGAGCAAAAAATAAAAAAATAACACGTTTATTGTATGGGGACCCCCTTAATATTACCATTTTTTTAGTTTTAGTATTTGCTATATATAATTTGCTATATTTGCTATATATCCGTTGTTAGTGACAAATATATATTTAATATTTGTCACTAACAACGGAAATACATAATTTGTGAATATTTCAGCTTTCTAGCTATCGCGGTTTATGAGATACAGTCACGGTTTATGAGTACAAACAGACTGTGGAGGCTTAGCAATAGGGTCCCGTTTTTACCTTTTAGGTACGAAACTTTAAAACGTATTAGAAGTTAAAAATTTATAAATAGTGTTACGAATAATCTAGAAACGTGTAAATTTGGAACGCTGGAGAGATCTAGAAATAAAAGAAAGAGATAGCTACTCCTATTGACAAACAAATAGTTGACCTAAGCTATACCATAATAAACTTTGAGATATAGAAGTGACTCATTGTTTCCCCGATATATTTAGATTTTTCTGGATCTAGGTAGAACTTTACCCTGGGTATAAACAGAGATGTGTTGACAAATACAGGGCAGTTTTTATGAAGCGATCGAGAGCGATACTTAAAGTGACCAGTGCGAAGCGAGTGTTCTAAGTTTAGTGTTAGTACAGTGAGTGACTAGTGTTAATCAGAGTATTTAGTATTACATTATGTTGTCTTGTCTTGTGTGTATTTGTATTGTAAATACACGGATTTAATATAAGTGGTGTTTTCTTACAATTACGAACCCGAAGTGCGTAACAATAGCTATGATTTTAAACATGACATTAACATAAAATGTTACATGTTATATGTAATGCGTGTTTACAAGTCGTATGTATTAGTGAAATAATTTTAAGAGTGTAAATGAAATATTGAAGTAGTAAACATAATAAAATGTGAGTCTCACCCCTGGCCATCCCCCAGCGCCAGCCCGGCTCCGCGTCGCCGCGCGGTGCTTGCGCCTCACTCACCTGCGCACACCACACACACACACACACATCCTCTACTGATTCAACACATTTACTTTACTATAAACATTATAATGTTGTAAGAATGAGAAAAAGCATGCTCCGTTGGTTCAAACATGTAGAAAAAATGGTAGATGAAAGGTTAACAAAACAGACATACAATGCGAATGTGAAAGGATTTAGGTACCAGGGGAGACCCAGGGATGCAAGCGATACATCGATTTTTGTAACATCGATATATCGTTTACAAACATCGATGTTGAAACCCCAAACATCGATGATACATCGTTCTTCATAAACAATGTTTTATCGTAGTACATATAATCTTCCTCCCCGCTCTTAAGTAATCCAACAAAATATTCAATACAAGTAATTTGTATAGCAAAACATCGACAATAATCGACATCGATGTATCGTTCATAAACTCTGATGTTTTACTTTAGAAAACATCGATGTCCTAATATCGATGTTTTTTATGAGCGATGTTGCATTTGTAGGGAGACCAAGACTGACGTACCATGACCAGATTGTTCGAGTGTTTGTATGAAGATTGTTATCATAAGAAAAATATGTGAGGATCATGATGTACCCTGTAAGGGATCTGGCGTGAAGATATGTAAGAACTATTATTTTATATACTATCCTTACACATACAATCCTTTCATCTTTATACATGTATAATATTATCGTTAATATAAAGAATAACATTAATTAAAACTATATTTTAAAACTAAATTTAATTAAAATGAATAAAAAAGTAATCTTGGTCGAAATAACCAAGCTAAAACTCGACTATCTTAACATTTCTTATCTGTGAGATCTAATAACACTCTTTAAGCTGTATCTTCAGACCTTTGCCATTATGAGTAATAAAAAGTACGCATAACAATGAAACAAATAAACTCAAACTCGACTATTTTTTTTAAAACTTTCTATTTGTAAGTTTCAATGGCACTCTTCCTGCTTCAGCTTCAAATTTTCGTCATTAAAAATACGTGGTGTAGGAGTTTGTTTATGTAGTTAAGATCATGAGGTTCCAGGTTCGATTTTTAAGTTATGCATACATATTATTATGGTTATTCTCGAAAATAATAATAAACTGTCCAATATAATAAAGGAAATTAAATAATTGCATTTGTTTAAGAAACATTTATTTAATTTATATGCGAAAAATGTTATTACAGTACCAATGACTAATTAAAGTATAAAATTATATATTAAGACAATGACAAAAATATTATTATAATACGAATTGGTAGAACATAATTTTTATTTCATTTTGACATTTTTTTTAAATAAGCATTTTTGTACTCTCTTGAAATTAAATACAATTTATATATATTTTTTTCAATATTATTTATTTGAAATTTGTTACTGTCTACTGTTTAATAATTTATTTAGGTATAAATGTAAAAAATATGAGTTTTTCTTAAATAGTATATAACAATAATCTGAAGTCATAAATTTGCATGCCATTTATCTGGCAAAATAGGTTTAAGCACATCGATATATGTATAAAATCTTTTCCAACCCTATTTTGTGCAAATAAAGAATTTGAATTTGAAATAAATCACAGTAAAAACGTGAAGTCTGGCGCGAGAAAAAACTCAGATGAGAAACCGAAGTTGTCGATTATTGCTAGAAATAGGCGATATTATTTATCAAATCAGTAAAATGTAGTGTTGCTGATCACCGATCGTCTATTCGAAAATATATTGTATCTTTCCCTCAGGAAAATTATCTGTTTTTGGCTATCTTATGATAAAAAAATATATGAACTCACCAGGTCCCCGGGCTGCAGGCTGAGCTCGTCGGCGGTGCGCGCGGTGAACTCGTACACGCAGCGCCAGCGCGCGCCCACCGCCTCCGCCGCTGACACACACACCACACCCTTACTCAACACTGATACCGCGCCCTTACTTACATCACTAACACCACACACTTATGTCACGTTCCTAATTGTTTTATGTAAAGTACTTATGAAATTATAAGGATTTGGTGGATATTCTGTTACTTTCAGAGTAAGACCGCTGGGTATACCATACAAGCACTAAACTATATATAAATTTATAGTGTCTGTCTGTATAGAAACATTTGTTAAATGTCAAAAAATTAATGTATAACTACATAGCAAACAACATTGATTCACCCTATGATACACTGATATCAATAATTTCTAATTTTTATAAGTAGTAAATTAAAGACAAACTGATTGTGATTATGAATTGCACAACACAAGCGAATATTTCACATAAAGTAAAACTAATGCAGCATAAAATGTAAAAAAATGGCGTGTATCGTACTAATTTTAAAACGGCGTGTATTATACAAATTTTAAATGGCCAGGTTTGTACACAATTTTAAATGACAGACAGACAAGTATTGTAGAAAATTTAAAATGGAGGGAATCGCACAAAATGTAAAATGACTAATTTTATACAGATTGTAAAATGGCGAGTAGTATAGTATTTTCACGCTCATATCCCCGAAGGGGTAGGCAGAGGTACAACAAGTGCACCCACGATTAGCCGAAGATACTTGGTTCCACAAATGTGATAGGTGGCAAGCCTTTCGCCAACCGGGCACTTTCCAATCCCGGGCAACTTTGTGTTTCTCAGAAAACTGAAAAAACATTTTTTTTAATGTGCCCGACCCGGGAATCGAACCCGGGACCTCATGTGGTCAATGCCAACGCTGGACCACTAGACCACAGAGGCGACTAAAATGGCGAGTATTTTACAAAATGTAATGAAATATTGGGAGTGTATAACCAGCTACGACCTGCAGTCGGCTGCATTATAAGTCTTTTTTTGGAATCCCACGGGAACAACTTGTTTTTCCGGGATAACAAATATTCTATGTTTTACTCCTATCATCAAATCCTTTCAGTATCCATACATACAAATATCCAAACTTTAGCATTTATTATATTAATACAGATATGTGTAATGTAAAATGGAATGGAATGTAGTTCTTTAATCTCTCTGATACTTAATGGCGGGTGTTGTATAAAATGTAAAATGGCGGCTGTTGTATAAAATGTAAAATGGCGGCTGTTGTATAAAATGTAAAATGGCGGCTGTTGTATAAAATGTAAAATGGCGGTTGATGTATAAAATGTAAAATGGCGGTTGATGTATAAAATGTAAAAAAAATTACGGCTGTTGTATAAAATGTAAAATGGCGGTTTTTTTATAAAATGTAAAATGGCGGTTGTTGTATAAAATGTAAAATGGCAGCTGTTGTATAAAATGTAAAATGGCGGTTGATGTATAAAATGTAAAATGGCGGCTGTTGTATAAAATGTAAATTGGCGGTTGATGTATAAAATGTAAAATAGCGGTTGTATAAAATGTAAAATGGCGGCTGTTGTATAAAATGTAAAATGGCGGTTGTTGTATAAAATGTAAAATGGCGGTTTTTTTATAAAATGTAAAATGGCGGTTTTTTTATAAAATGTAAATGGCGGTTGTTGTATAAAATGTAAAATGGCAGCTGTTGTATAAAATGTAAAATGGTGGTTGATGTATAAAATGTAAAATGGCGGCTGTTGTATAAAATGTAAAATGGCGGTTGATGTATAAAATGTAAAATGGCGGTTGATGTATAAAATGTAAAAAAAAAATTACGGCTGTTGTATAAAATGTAAAATGGCGGTTTTTTTATAAAATGTAAAATGGCGGTTGTTGTATAAAATGTAAAATGGCAGATGTTGTATAAAATGTAAAATGGCGGTTGTTGTATAAAATGTAAAATGGCAGCTGTTGTATAAAATGTAAAATGGTGGGTGTTGTATAAAATGTAAAATGAAAGTTGTTGCACAAAATGTAAATTAGTGGGTGTTTCATAAAATGTAAAATGGCGGCTTTGTGTGAAATGTAAAATGGCGGGTGTTGTAGTGGTGTGGTGTGGTGTGGTGTGGTGTGGTGTGGTGTGGTGTGGTGTGGTAGAGTGGCGGCCTCACCGGTGGTGGCGGGCGCGTCCCCCCAGGCCTCGGCAGCGGGCTCGCCCCACGCCGCCTCGCTGGTGCCCCACTCCGCCTCTACATACAACAGTCCAACACACATCAGACAATGGGCCTACCATCATAGACTACTTTGTAATATACTTAATAAAGCCCCGTTTTCACTTTGATTAGTGCGAGTGTTTAATGCAGGTGCTTAGTATTAAGCAAAAAAATACGTGAAGACAGCCGTTGATCGGTGCGAATGATTAGTAATAGGGTAATAAAAGCGAGCAGATGCTGTTTATTAATCACTCGTACTGATCAACAGCTGTCTTCATGTATTTTTTGCTTAATACTAAGCATATGTATTGAACACTCGCACTAATCAAAGTGAAAACCGAGCGTAAGGCATAAAATGAGTACAAATCAAATGTTTTTTTCTTGCAAATATTGATGGCGCCATGTGTATGATTCTGCTTTGCAGAATTACTTTTTCCGGAACACATTTTAATTTTATTAAAGATGGGCGACTGAATTACACTATTTGAATAATTCGATTGTAGATGTCATTCAAATCATTCAATAACATTAAAACTCATTCGAATTTCATTATTGCTAATTTATATTTTCAAATATCCGCAACCTCATCTAAAAATAAATTTTATATACTAAGAAAAAAAATCCAGTTTCGTGTGGCATATCAAATCATCGAATTTTCCATATTATGGCATGGTTCATCATTTTTTCCCCCTATTGGTCCGGACTAATTTGAAGATTAGCCCAAGTGCCGTTCTGTCAGGCAGGTCGTAAGAGACGACCATTTGATTATACGTGTACCTTCGTGGCTACTAGGAGGTAAAGTTCCACAACCTCTCAACCGGATATTTGATATCATCGCCCAAGCTATTTCTGCCGCAATGGCGTCATTCTTGTGTTCAGTTTTGGAGCGTTATGTAGCCGTTAGACTTATGTATGGGGCATTGCCATTGCGCTACACGAATAGCAATACACCATTATTATCTTTGGTGTTTATAAGCGATGGTTTCTCTTTGAGGAGAGCCATCTGCTTGTTTGCTATCTTACAATATAAAAATTAAGTAAATTCTAATTGAGCATTGATATAAAAACCGAAGACACACAGTCAGTGTCTCAAAAACGTACTCCTAAACGCGATTCTATTTGAACACAATCTATTTGGCACAATTTTAAATTGTGCGCTCATTTCAAATACAATGGCGTCGGTCGCTACACTGTCAATTTTATTACTTTTTGTCCATTGCATTGTAAAAACAACTATAAATCTTGCGCTTAAGGTTGGATATGCAAAAACATATGTTTTTCAGGCGAAAAAAAACTAGTTATTTTGCAATTTTCCGCGAACATTTAAGTGTACCTTTGCGATGTTACTGAAAAGGAAAACATATAAAAGTTATCCGCCCTCGTCCACCACATTTTATACCACGACAGCACCAAACACAAAATCACACAATTTACGCACTCAACGCACGTTTCACTTTGCAACCGAAGCATCTTCAGGACATATGTTTTTGCCATATTCGTTACTACTTAAATGAAATTAGCGACACTTTTGAGTGTCAATTTTGGTCATCTTGGGTTTGTTATATCAATGTAATTGAGCTTCAAAATATCGTGGCCGGGTTCAGTAACTATTATTATAACACCTCTTCTTCCCGTGTTGGTGCTGGGCTCCTTTGAAGAATAGGCCAACTGCCGTTCTGCCAGGCAGGTCGTAAAAGCCGACCGATTGGCTATACGAGTTACTACCATCGTGGCTACTAGGTGGTAGAGTTCTGCATTTTCTCGCCCGGGTCTGGTACAACCGCCTTACCTATTCCTGCCGCATAGCGTCAGTGCTTGTCACTGTCGCGTTCCGATTTGGAAGGTAAGGTAGCTGGTAAACTTATGCATGTGGAATTTGACCTCGCCACAAGATAGCAACGCACCATTAACACCTTTGGTGTCTATAGGCGATGGTAGACTCTTTCCATCAGGAAAGCCATCTGCTTGTTGCTATCTTATGATATAAAAAAATCTCACCAGCGGGCCACTGGTCGGCCGGGGCGGTGCTCCTGTTCTGGATGTACTCGTCCCGGCGTTGCTCGTACAGTTTCCAAACGACTTCGCACTTCTCACTCAGCTGCGTCACCGTCTCTGACAGTTCCGAAAGTTGGGACTTGTTTGTCTCCAAGTCCGCTTTCTTGCTTTCCACGATTGCTTTCGCTGCATCTACCTGGCAATATATTACGATTTTGCATCAAAGATATGAATGGATTAAATCTCCAGGAGAACAATGCAATTATATGGAATGTTGACAAGTGAAAATTTAAATACCCTAGCCTACGCTACTTAAACCTGCCCTACTCTACCTAAACCTACCTTACGTTTTTTAAAAGGCAATGGGCTCATCTCTCGTTCTCACCACTGTAACTTCTGTAAACCAGAATCAACAGCAGCAACCGACCTGATAACCTCTGAGTTGCGAGCTCAGGGTGCCCTGGGGGAAAAGCTAAGCTGTCTTGGATCCCGCAATGAAATTAATCAGAAGTATATAGGAGGAGTAGGAAAATACATCCTGTTTCCCTCCCTTTTTAGCAGGAGACAGCAAAATGTTAAAAGCATAAAAATGCTACCAAATGAAACTTTTACAATCAGGTTAAGCCTGATTGCCATTGCACCACGGAAGTTTGGAAATTAGGGACCTTACAGAATGGCCTACTTAATTTTACTTCCAATAGTAAGTATGACAAAATCGTCAGAAGGCACGGAAGTTCCCACGTGTACCTACAACGTCGAGTAGTAAATTACACCGGATATACATTGGATACTATCAATCATTTGGCGACGTTCTACCTTACGTTATTTAAACCTACCTTACCCTAATTAAACCTACCCGCTACCTAAATCTACCTTACGCTACTTAAACCTACCCTTCGTTACCTTTCCCTCATGGTGTTCCGGATCTCCACTGAATCATAGAATAACTGCAATTCTGCCAGCCAGGTCGTAACAAGCGAGCGATTGGCTATATGTGCCACTACTATCATAACTACTAGGTGGTAGAGTTCCACACCATCTTGCCCGGGTATTTGGTACCATTCCCTACATATTCCTGTCACAATAGCGTCGATGTTTGTCAGTGTTTTGCTCTGGTTTGGAGAGTAATGTAACCGGTAAACTTATGAATGTGGCATTACCAACCTGCCACACGGATAGCACCGCACCATTAGCATCTTTGGTGTCTATGTTTCTCATTTTAATTAAATTTTATTTATCTTAATGTTTTGTCAATATTTTAATTGTCATTAGACAATAAAAATCCTAAATTGAATTATGATATGTGTTGGCAACCGCGCTTGGCGACAAGTACTGGCCGACCAGATGTGTGGCGCACCTGTGATTTATGCACCTGTTATAGTGGGATGATGACGTCATTATTGACAATAATGGACAAATATAAAGAATAATATAAATAGGCGGAGATAACATGTTTTCGGGTCATTATATTTCTATCGCTTGTTGAGGGCGTTACTCTGCCCAAAAATTATACTGAGTGTGTAAAACTAATTTAAGTGTTTTATTCGGCCAAACTGCTTTTCGGTTATATATGTTTAAATTAAACTATTTATTTTAGTGTGTTTCGCAGTTGATCATGATTTTTTTGTTTTAAATAAATTAATAAAATAAATAAAATCTCACTTTGTCTTTCAGTTGTTTCAATGTAACTTCCATCATGCTCAGTTTTCCATCTTCGCCTGCGCCTTCGGATGCTTTTGCCTGAAATAAAGATATCTATATATTAATAGGTGAAGCAAATACTTTGTATCCCTTTTTCCAACAATTACGCAAATGGTGTAGTATAAAATTTTGCTATATTATGGACGAATGTAGAAACATATTATTTTTAAATAAAATGCATGAAAATATATTAAATTAATAAAAATAAACATTACGCACACACATACATGGTAATATACACACATGCTAAAATCTATTTTCAAACTTAAGAGACTTGATTGTTTAGTGTATAGTCGAATTTCGATCACAGGGCGATTGCTAGTTGTACTAAATTCATATAAAAGTATTCATATAGTGCAGCTACGTCGCGGTCCATGATTAGCAGGTTCACATCATTAGGTACCAGATTCGATCCCTGGGTCGGACATATGACATATTAAAGTTCTTTCGGGTTTTTCATCGAAAGTCCAAATTTCAACAGCAATTCGAAATCTGGTGGTAGTTAATGCCACCACCAGACTTATAACTAATAGGTATACTGATGAAACCACTTACCTTGGCGTCTAATTCCGCCTTCTCTTTGTTCAAAGCAATTTGTTTCGCATTCAGCTCCTTTACTTTAGCCTTTAATTGCTGCATTTCTGACATACTTGCGTCGCGATCTGACCTGAAAACATAAAATACCATCACACCTATATCCACGAAGGGATAAGATGAGGTGCAACACACCGGTAACTGATCAACGGCAAGCCAACGATCCTAGATCACGCTATAACAAATATTTATCATATGACATGTGTAAACAAGTTTTAACGCTCAGACACATTTTGGTTCCTAGGCAGTACACCATGCCTGGTTCAAAACAACTCCCCTTTAGTCGTGACGTCATTTAACCTTCCACAATAGTGACGTCACCTCAATAAAGGTCCAATAATGTTGGTGACTTATCGGAAAATCAGGTACGAATCTAGTCTTAGGTAACCTGTCTTTCAGACGATAGAAAAACTTATTTAGGAAGGACTGCTTTACTTAGGAGCGGAACCCGGGACCTCTTGAGTCTATATCGAAGCCGCTATCCAGAAAATTGAGTAGATCCATGTGAAATGATGAGCAGTTTCACCTGCACTGGTGGCTGCGACAGCGGTCCTGGTGTCCCGTTTGTCTCTGGCGAGGTCTGACACCGAGTTCTGCTCGGTGATGTCCCTACCTCATGGAGTCGATTGTGCACTTGGCGGCTGCGACAGCGGTCCTGGTGTCCCGTTTGTCTCTGGCGAGTTCTGACACCGAGTTCTGCTCGGTGATGTCCCTACCTCATGGAGTCGGTGGTGCTCTTGGCGGCTGCGACAGCGGTCCTAGTGTCCCGTATGTCTCTGGCGAGGTCTGACACCGAGTTTTGCTTGTTGTGTCCCTACCTCATGGAGTCGATGGTACACTTTGCGGCTGCGACAGCGGTCCTGGTGTCCCGTATGTCTCTGGCGAGGTCTGACACCGAGTTCTGCTCGGTGTGTCCCTACCTCATGGAGTCGATGGTGCACTTGGCGGCTGCGACAGCGGTCCTGGTGTCCCGTATGTCTCTGGCGAGGTCTGACACCGAGTTCTGCTCGGTGTGTCCCTACCTCATGGAGTCGATGGTACACTTTGCGGCTGCGACAGCGGTCCTGGTGTCCCGTATGTCCTTGGCAAGGTTCCCAGCGCGGAGGGTGACAGCGCTGAGGTCAGCGGCGAGGGCTTGGCTGCGTGCTTTCAGGCTGAGGACTTTGCTCTGCTCCTCACTGCGGAGCGTCTCCAGCTCACGAGTCCTGGAACGGAATTGGTTCTTTGAATAAGTCAGAAATAAAATCCCTGATATACCGTCTTTTTTATTTCATAAGATAGCAAACAAGCAGATGGGTCTCTTGATGTAATGTAACTATATATATATATATATATATATATATATATAAATATATATATATATATATATATATATATATATATATATATATATATATATATATATATATATATATATACACATACATATGTACAAGTGCTTATATTATATAATCAATATGATGCAGTTTCACCAAGTGCCGATGGAAAGTATAAATTGTAACAACCATCGCCTATAGACACTAAAGATGTTAATGGTGCGTTGCTATCTCGTGGCGAGGTCTAATGCCACATACATAAGTTATAAGTTTACCGGCTACCTTACCCTCCAAACCGGAATACGACAGCGACAAGCACTGACGCTATTGCGGCAGGAATAGGTAAGGCGGTGGTACCAGACCCGGGCGAGACAATGCAGAACTCTACCACCTAGTAGCCACGATGTTAGTGACTCGTATAGCGTATATGCCTGGGAGAGCGAAAAATGGTCTAATCTTCAAAGGCAAGACACCGGACCACTAGACCACAGAAATACCCCAACCGTATTACATGAATAAGAAATACAACATAAAATAAAAGGGAAATAACAATTACTGAGTTATTGATAGACTTCGTATTCGTATCGTATTAATGACGTCGCAAAAATTATTGTCACCTTACACGTCAATAAACTTGACCGATCGCTTACACCTGATAGATATTATTAAACATGTGATGATAAGAATTTTCCATCACATTTAAAGACTGTGGACGACCAGAATGGTTCATTGGTAAAAATTATGGTGATTCAAGCGAAAAATAATCAGAAAAAATAGTTAAATATACAATATTTTATCGAATACCAAAGAAACTGTCTGAATACCGAATATCTCACCTTTTTTTCTCCCACTCCAGCTGGCACTGTCTCTCCATTTCTCTTCTCGCTGCTTCCCTTTTCTCCTACAAAAAGCATAGACAATTAACAGAAATACCCATACCGATGTTCTATATATAATATTAATATTGTTACGAATAATCTAGAAAAGGGAAGAATTAGAACGCTGCAAAAATCTAGAAATAAAAGAAAGAGATGGGCTACTTCTGTTGATAAACAATAGCCATCGTTAACCAAGCAGCTAAGCCATAATCGATCTTCTGTCACAGGGCATAAGGTTGAACATGGCGTGTACTTACTAGGACTTGTTTACAATTAGAATTGTTTATTGTTTACGAGATGATTGACGAATATTCGCGATTGTTGTCGAACTTTACCTCGGGTATAAATTGAGATGTGTTGACAAATAGAGTACAATTTTGTACAGCGATCGGAAGCAATAGTACGAGTGACCAGTGCGAAGCGAAGTGACCGGTGTGTAGTACAGTGAATAAGAGAAGTGTTTTCGTTCAGCGTAGTCGCTTAAGTTTAGTGTTAATACAGCGAGCGTGACTAGTGTGTATAGTGTATTTACGTATTGCATTGAGGTATTTTATATATTTGTGTTGTAAATATACAGTTTTATTATAAGTAGTGTTTTCTTGAACAAAACAAACCCGAAGCACGTAACAATATACTACCGTATGCCCGCGACTTTATCCAACTTGGACCTGATTTTTATTTTTTTTCCACAAAGATAGTTCTTTTTTAAATAAAAGTAGCCTAAGTTATAGGGATGGCAAATTTCACAAGTAGCATGTGAAATTTCATATGAAATGTATTTTCTTAAATCACATTTGCTAGCTCTTCATTGGATCTGTGAAATATCACACTCAATGAATTCTTTTAATTCATATAGGAGCGGCAGTGGTTATAATTCATATCTATACAAATAAATAAAATTGGAGTGTCGGTTTGTAATATCAAAATAACCGGTTTCAACTAACAACCAAAACCAAAACAATACTTTTTACGACTTTTTCTGTTTGTTCCGGCTAATCTCCGAAATAGCTGGACCGATTTTGATAGGACTTTCACTAGTAGATAGCTGATATAAGAGTAAATTAACCTACTTTAAAAAAATCCAACGCGGACGAAGTCGCGGGCACAGCTAGTATTCATATATAACCCATATATTTTATTTTGAATAGCTTTCGATCATTTGACGTTCGGATAATTTTATGAGTGAAAGTCATTGTCAGTGAAATTTCACACGTGAATCCGATTTTTGGTTATTTAATCCAATAAAAATAAATTAAAAGTAGCATCATTTCCATGCCTTCTAAGTCATATTCCCGCTCTTATTTACGAAGAAGTAGGCAGAGGTTATAACCAGTGCACCCACGATTAGCCGAAGGTACTTAGTCTTACAAAGTGATTGGTGGCAAGCCTGTATCACTAGACCACAGAAATACCCCAACTGTTTTATATGAACAAATAATAACACAATAAAACGGAAATAACAATTACTATGAGTTATCGCTAGACTTTTATATTAATGACGTCACAAAAATTATTGTCACCCTACGCGTCAATGAACTTGACAGATCGCCCGGTAGGTAACATTAAACATGTGATGATAACAATTTCCAATCACATTTACAGGCTGTGGACTGTCAAAATTATTCATTAGTAAGAATTATGGTGATTCAAGCGAAAAAAGTAATTACATAAAGAAAATTTTACTGAAATAATATGATAAAATATTAACCGAATATTCGTAGCATCTCTAATAGGGACCCATGTAGGTCTCTTCGTGGCACCAAATCTGGGACAGTTCTAAATGTCCAATAACTACCTTTGTAATGCGACCAGCGTAAATATTTTGCTTAACGTAATTTTAAATTACTCACTTGTTCCTCTTTTTGCTTCCGCAACATTTCTTCTTGTTCTTTCTTCTGTGCCTCCAGTCGTATCTTCTCTTTCTTTTCAGCCTCTTCCCTCTCTTTCCTCTCCCTCTCCGCCTACAATCACTTGTTAGTAGAATTGCACTAACAGTAAATGCGTACGTATGTCGGCTAACATTGTATAACTATTGCATCGTATTAAATAGAACACAAAACCCTCATTTATTTCAAAGGATAACAAACGAGCAAATGGTTATTATATGTTAATGGTGCGTTGCTATCCGTGTGACGGGATGTTAATGCCACATGTAAAAGATTACTATCTAATACAACGTTATCCGTGATATCATGTATAATTAATTACAAGGTGTGTTTTTGTAGGAAAGTCGTAATGTCATCCGTCATATTACGTGACGTGTACTAAACACATTTGGTTACAATTCTTACAGGAGTTGTAAATGAAATATATTGCGTACTTAACAGAATATTTATGTAGGAGAGTCGTAATTAAATCGGTTACAATCTAATAAAAAGTTATCCGTCATATCATGTACTAAACCAATCTGGTAATGATTCCTATAGAAGAATTGTAAACCGAAACATTGTGTATAAAACAGTGTTTATATAGAAAAGTTGTAATTAGACCGATTACAATCTAATACAATGTTATCATTTATATCATGTACTAAGCCAATCAGGTAATGATTCCTATAGGAGAATTGTAAAACGAAACATTCTGTATTAAACAGTGTTTATATAGAAAAGTTGTAATTAGACTGATTACAATCTAATAAAATGTTATCATTTATATCATGTACTCGCCGTGTTGGTCCCGGCCTCCTTTGTAGAATAGGCCAACTGCCGTTCTGCCAGGCAGGTCGTAAAAGGCGACCGATTGGCTATCGAGTCACTACCATCGTGGCTACTAGGTGGTAGAGTTCTGCATTGTCTCGCCCGGGTCTGGTACCACCGCCTTACCTATTCCTGCCGCAATAGCGTCAGCGCTTGTCGCTGTCGTGTTCCGGTTTGGAGGGTAAGGTAGCCGGTAAACTTATGCATGTGGCATTAGACCTCGCCACAAGATAGCAATGCACCATTAATATCTTTGGTGTCTATAGGCGATGGTTGACTCTTTCTATCAGGAGACCCATCTGCTTGTTTGCTATCTTATAATATAAAAAAAAGCCAATCAGGTAATGATTCCTATAGGAGAATTGTAAAACGAAACATTGAGTATTAAACAGTGTTTATATAGAAAAGTTATAATTAGACCGATTACAATCTAATACAATGTTATCAGTCATATCATGTATTACTAAACGGGGTGTTTATGGAGGAGAGTCGTAATTAGATCGATTAAAATCTAATATATAATTCTATAATTTCTATATTTTATAGAATTATATTTCTTTCTTCTATAATTTTTATAGAAGTTGTAAATGAAAAATATTGCGCACTAAACAGGGTATTTATGTAGGAGAGTCGTAATTAAACCGATTACAATCTAATAAAATGTTATCCGTCATATTATGTACTAAACCAATCTGGTAATGATTCCTATAGAAGAATTGTAAAATGAGAAATTGTGTACTAAACAGTGTTTATGTAGGAGAGTATTAAATAGACCGATTACAATCTAATACAATGTTATCCATCCTCTCATGTACTAAACCAATATTGTCATGAAACATATTGTGTACTAAACAGGGTATTTATGTAGGAGAGTTTTAATTAGACCGATAACAATCCTACTAATGATTGTTTGTTACTCTTTCACGCAAATACTACTGAACCGATTACGATGAAATTTGGTATGTAGGTAGCTGAAGACCCAGAATAACACATAGGCTACTTATTATCCCGGAAGAATTAGATAATCCCGCGGGATTTGCCAAAAACTTTTATGATGCAGTGGGCATCTTATGTACAAAATAAGTATGAGTAAAATTCTTACTGGAGAATTTAAAACAAATTCAATACAATCTGATACAATAACATAATATATTGTATACTACAGAAAATTGATTACTTTATCTGACTAACGAATTCATGGTGGGCGCTAAAATTATGCAACAACTGTTCAATAATAATATAAAAATGCGTTGCGGAATTTACCTCATCCTCCTTGATAGACATGAAAATATATAAAAAAATGTCTTAGGGTTCGTTTAATAGAAACCAAGGAAGTTACATTCTACCCGGAATGCTTACACGCGCTTCAAAATCGTTCCGAAGAGTAGCACGACATGAGTGGAGTGTGTCTCTTTCTACTAAATAAAGCGCCAATCGCCATATATAAGTGTGGCCATGCGTAGTTTGCAAATTACTACTAAGTAATTCTACTAATTTCAGAAACAGTTTTTGCATTGCATAAGTAATTACGTAATAATTAAAATAAGCACATTTTAGGACTCACTATGTTAATTACAATACAATTATTATTTAATTATGCAAATGTATCTATCGACGTGTATGAATAAAAGGGATTTAACGATTAACGAATATATAAAAATCTACAATCCGAAAGTTTTATTTACACTGGCAATTGCAAGAAAGGGACAACATCCACTCATGTCGTTGTCTTGCTCAGAACGTTTTTCCCCTCTGTTATGTAAGAAACAAATGTCAACTTTATATAGAACGAAATAAAGTACATTTTTATTTTTCAAATATTGCTTCGTAGTAATTCCAGTTATCGTATATAAGTTCCTTGATAGAAACAGCCTTTAGAGGCTTCATTAAATACGTTGAGTTCAAGATATCACACAGCTACCTACTCTTTCATACGCAGAAGTCATCTGAGGCATCTCGAGCTTGGTCTAGAGATGAAAACATTACATCGATTTTTTCAAACATCGATATATCGTTCATAAGCATCGATGTTTTAACATCGATATTAAAACACCAAACATCGATGATACATCGTTCTTATGAGCGATGTTTTATGAACAATGTTCCAACTAAGCACCATCTTCCACCCCGTCCGTGATCAATAACTACACACATAAACATATATCTGTCTCAGTCACAGCAATAGATATTTCTATATAGCGTCTCGTTTGCTCTGCAATGTTAACGCATGCAAAACGAAGTAGTCGCTCTTTTCGCCTAAATCGATCGTTCATTTTTTTGTAGGTTGTTTGCGGTTCGTGAACAATTGGACGTAATTACACGAAAAGGGTCCAATCCACACAAAATCAGTTTAGAAATATTGAAATTTGAAGTTGGATATTTTTTAATTTTTTAACGTGCCATACATGGGGACTAGTTCTGACGTTGAATAAAGTAATAGAGAGCTATTTTTGCTTACATGTTTTTTACTGACCAATTGTATTGATGTGCACTTAACTCATTTTTAACCATATTGTGGATTGGATCCTTTTCGTTTAACTATTTCCAATTACATAATAGAAGTAAAATATAAACAATATTATAAAATAAACATCGAAAACAATAGAAATCAATGTATCGTTCCATAAACTTCGATGTTTTTAACATCGATTTTTCATTTTAGAAAAAATCGATGTTTTAATATCGATGTTTATTATAAGCGATGTTGCATCCCTATCTCGGTATGTCTGTTAGACAGAGACAGCACCACACTCACCTTCTCCTTCATCTGCGCATCGGCCAATTGCGACCTCCTCCTCTCGAGCTCGGCCTGACCCCTCGCCATGTTCTCACGTCGTCTGTCTTCGTAAGACTTCGCACTGCTGGTACTAGTAACTGAATCGCGTCTGAAAGAAAAAAGTATCATAGGGGTAACCATCGGCTATAGACATCAAAGATGTTAATAGCATTTTCAACAATATGGCGGTCGAAATATATTTTTGTATTGTCACCTGAATGTCGGCGGTATCAACTCCGGGGGCAGCTTGGCTGGGACTGGTTCTCCCTGTGTGGCCCGCTCACACAAATACATCGCCAAGACGAATTCCTCACATCCTGGCCAAAAATAATGTTCAATTTTAATGCTTTCCTGTGACTAGAAACTCATTAAAATAGTTTATTTATTTTTAATACATTCAGGCGTTGCTTTGCGGAAATCCATAATTTAAAGGAGAAATTATGGTATTTAATTTGCAAATTTTCATTAATGCTTCACCCTTCATAGAGTGATGCTTAGGTTGCGAAGTGAAGCGTGCGTTGAGTACATAACTTATGTGTACTCAACGCATGCTTGAGTACATAACCTTTGCTTCTGCGTGTAAGAAAGTGTGGTGGACTATTGTACCGCTGTGGTCTTCTATAATTTCAGACCTTGGATAAGTTTGCCCCATTTCTCACACTACCTTTCATTTCTGTTGCATCACAGCAGTTCCATATAATATTTCGCGGAAAATTTGCAAATGAAATAACATAATTTTTCCTTTCATTAAAATAGATTAGAGACCTAATACCAAGCTAATTGTTCTGTCAATACATCAGACTAATAGATCTTATAATAATACGAAGGAATTAGTACCGATCAATCTACTAATAAAATAACCAATCGACCAAAAAATAGTGATTTTGAAGAAATCAGCGTTTGAGGTTTAAGTCATGTCTTTTACTTCAGAAACATTTTTTATAGTATCATCTTCACGATTTCTATCATTTAATACAATATTTGTCACCAGAGGCCGTAAGCAATTTATCAATACATATGCTACCGCGATGTATTATCGTTCAGGGACATCTATGATTCTAAAATGACAACATCAAACAGCCAATCGGAACACCACGAGTTGTAACTGTGCGGCCCGCGAAGTATTTTCTAATGTAACGCAACATACACTAAAATTTACTGTATTCTTTGTGCAAGTAAGTTGTAAGAAATCTCTCTTGTACGTTACTTATTATTTCATCTATAATAAAAGAAAATTCGGTCGCGCATGAAACTGTCAAGACATTTTCTTTGCAATTTTGTGACCTTCCCACTCCCTTACGTTACTTTTTATTGATTCAGGCGTTACTTTGCGGAAATCCATTATTAAAGAGGTGACATTAATTAAATTTGCTATTATCCGCGAACTATTCTATGTATGTTCGCGGATAATAGCAAATTTAATTAATGTCACCACTTACGTTACACTCAGATTCGAAGAATCGTCAGATTTTTAAAATTTTAGCTTTAATTAACCCACCATACCCTAATCTAACGCGCTTCAGTGTTTCCATCTCACCGATTTTTTTTATCTACAGAGTTTTCCTCCACCATTGAAATGAAAAATATTATATAACCTTTTATTTTTCCTATAATTTAAACTACAAAATCCAATAGGTCCCTACGACGCTCGAGTAACTGCCCTACTACTATGGTAGGTTCAGAAAGGTGTTTATAATGTGGCAGAGTGTAGTGCCTGACCGAGTTTCCCGTCGGAGTCGAGGTCTGCCAGCGCCCAGATCTGCGCCAGGCTCTGCTGCGGCAGCCGCGACTGCAGCATGATGGCCCGCGCCTGCGCGCCCGACACGTAGCCTGTCTTGGCCTTATCCGTCGCGTTGTACAGCTGGGTGTATCTGTGCGCCACATTATTGACATATTATTAATATGGACGTCGGGTCTGCGCTAAAAATTGTCCGAGGCAAACATCGACTATGTAACCAGTTAGAGGGGCAATGTTGTTTGTTTTGTTAGAAAACAAATTCCGCCAAAACACTACGCCAGTTGTAATGCTGTGAATGGCCGACTCAAGGTTAGTGTGATAATGACGCAGCAATAGTAAACGCGTATTGAATAAAATGAGATAGTTGTATATAGGTTACACGTAGGCAAGAGCAAGACGCATAAACAAGTGTACACGTGTTTCGTGTTATTAGTCCAGTTTAACTTGAGCCATATTATATGAACGTAAATTAAAATAAAATCAATGTTTATTGATGCCGATGAAACGTAATTCCGTCTGTTTTATAATTCGATGTTTTGCTGCTTTTTCCACACCTTCTAATAGAACAACACGACATTATGCGGTATAATATACCAAACTTAAAAAAAGCCACTTGTTGGTGCGGTACTGCTTTAGCGCGAGCGTGAATTGCTATTTATCAGTGGCAAAACACTGATCAGTTTCGGAATTAGATGGCTCATATTGCTACTCTATTAAGTTACATGCTCGATGGAAGCAAATGAGCTACAAAACGCAAAGAGCTACAATTCTGGGTTAGTCGAAATTAAACCTTGACATAATGATTTAGTGTTTAAATTACCTTGTTGACATTTTTAATCTTGTGATGTTGGGGCCGCATTTGCGTCTAACATCACAAATGTGCGTGCAATGACACGATAAATGCAGATGTATTCGGGTATTATCGCATACATTTCGGACTGCTTATGCTATAGGGTTGTAGATGGGAGGGAAATGAATACAACCGGTGATGCGAATATATTACTCGTTTATTGGGCAAACTATCCAAAACATAGGCTTAACCTACGATGACTCTATGCCTTAGCACGCATATAACTTCGGGACGATAGATGCAAATGTCAGCACGATGTGTAACATGGACATTTTTTCGCGATTTTAGTGTGAACCCCGTAGGCGTATCATGTAACGTTTGCAATTCGCCAGCGATCACTCTTAAACGTAATGAAAAAATCATCAAAAACGACGCCAATTGCTTGCTGGTCACTAAATGCACTTTTTGCAATGTCACAGCATCAAAACTAATCAAGCGGCAACGACTACCATTAATGTACAAGGCTGTTATGTGTCTTGAAATAACTAAACAATCACGATAATTTCGCATTGCGAGTTACGTGATCACCCAGCCGATGTCCATATTAATAAGTCAATGAACATAACAAAGGAGTTTAAACACAAAGAAGGTACATATTATATTTTTCTCAAACATGAGCGGAAATAGTGTCATTACGTTTGAATAAAGAGACACAGGAAAATGAAAGTCATTGCCGTTCATTGAATTCAATTGTACGAAAATCTTGGTACAAGTTGGATTCGCACGCTTGTATAGCCACAAGTTAAATTTATTATGTAAAAAGTATTATTACGTAGAAAATAAAAAAAAAATCTTGCATATTTTTAAGAAAAGCACTATACATATACGCCTCGACTAAAATGGCAATTGCCTGGCTCGTCCATCTATTGCGCCTCGGAAAACTCTCGCTTGCGGCTCGGTCTTTAACCTCATACTTGATCTACAATTGTCTATTACGTGATATTTGCAATAATGTACTTTTATAAAATTTTCACTCTTTCATATATCTAAATAATATAAATAACATAATATTAATAAATATACTTTATGTATACCATATTTGTTGCAATAAATGATTATGATTATGATTATGATTATATAAATAACATATTAAAAACACTTCACTCTTTCATATATATAAATGTATAGTCTTACTTTGATCTTGCGTTTCTAAGGCGGCCCATAGACCTACAAAAATATTGCGCAATATTACGTATTGTACAATATTATTGACCGTTTAGGGTTAATATTGAAGATTGCACAAAGATTGAACGAAAGTTTGGGCGGGTTTAATTTTTATATTTTGTTTTTGCACTGTGTAGATTTAATATTGCACAATATTTTTCACTCCAGAGTTTGGAGCGTTCGCGTTCTGTCGCTGCAGTATGGCGAGCAAGAATGCTATAAAAGATAAAGAACGAGAGTTTTCACTCGAATATATAGAATTATATAGACATTTATTTAACAAAATCACCAGCATGGTTGCCGCCAAAACTTCGTTGTCAACCATGTTACTCGCACGAAAATATTGATCAGATTGGTTTGTCAATTTTATTGAGTGAATTTATTGAACGTTTGGAATCGAGGGGGTATTCAATATTATTGCACAATAAAAGTATTGCGCAATAATATTGTAGGTCTATGGGACACCTAAGAGTATTAGCGGTCGCCTGCTGAACTAAATTCGATCATAGACTAAATAAAATCTAAAAAAAAATATGTTTGACAGTAGACTTTAATCTTAAACAAAATAGTATAGATGTGTGTCATTATCATATACGTCACATGAATGTTGTGTGTGTAATGTTTATTTGTAACAGTAATGTTTTTTAATGCATATTATTGCTTATTTATTTTTTATTATTAATAGGGAAGCGCTTGACCTCGATCTCGCCTGATTGTAAGCTAAGATGCAGCCTAAGATAGATATTAGGTGTTGGTGGTGGTGGTCGTGGTGGTGGTGGTGGTGTTGTTGGTGCTCACTTGAGTTTCTGCGGGTGCGGCACAGCCCACTCGGCGGCGGGCGGCGGGCTGAGCACGCCCAGCGGCTCCGTGGGGCTGCCCACCGCCGAGCCCGACACCGAACCTGACACCACCACATACACTACAATCTACATATTCTAAATAAGGAAAAATTCACATAGCTTGCGTTTTATTGGTCATCTTAAATAGCGCGCACTCATTGGTCTTCTTGCTCATTGGTTAATTCAAATAGCGTACGCTCATTGGTCAAATCACATAGCTCGCGTTCATTGATCATCACAAATAGCGCGCGCCAAGGAAGTTATAATCTACCCGGAATGATTACACGCGCTCAAAATCGTTCCGAAGAGTACCACGACATGGGTGGAGTGTGTCTCTTTCTACTAAATAAGGCGCCAATCGCCATATATAAGTGCGGCCATGCGTAGTTTGCAAATTACTACTAAGTAATTCTACTAATTTGAGAAACAGTTTTTGCATTGCATAAGTAATTACGTAATAATTAAAATAAGCACATTCTAGAACACACTGTGTTAATTACAATACATTTTATGCTAATGTATTTATCGACGTGTATGAATAAAAGGAATTTAACGATTACCGAATATATAAAAATCTACCATCAGATAGTTTTATTTAAACTGGCAATTGCAAGAAAGGGACAACATCCACTCTTGTCGTTGTCTTGCTCAGAACGTATTTCCCCTCTGTTAAGTAAGAAACAAATGTCAACTTAATTTGTAACGAAATAAAGTACATTTTTATTTTTCAAATATTTTCAATTCCAATTATCGTATATAAGTTCCTTGGCGCGCGCAAGTTGATTAATTCAAATTGCACACGCTCATTGGTTATTTTAAATAACGCGCGATTCTCAGGCTTCTTTTTTTATATCATAAGATAGCAAACAAGCAGATGGGTCTCCTGATGGAAAGAATCAACCATCGCCTATAGACACCAAAGATGTTAATGGTGCGTTGCTATCTTGTGGCGAGGTCTAATGCCACATGCATAAGTTTACCGGCTACCTTACCCCCAAACCGGAACACGACAGTGACAAACACTGACGCTATTGCGGCAGGAATAGATAAGGTGTTACCAGACCCGGGCGAGACAATGCAGAACTCTACCACTTAGTAGCCACGATGGTAGTGACTCGATAGCCAATCGGTCGCCTTTTACGACCTGCCTTGTAGAACGGTGTTGGTCTATTCTTCAAAGGAGCCTGGAACCAACACGGGGAGGGTACTAGGGTACATAGGGTACAAAGCTATTGCTACACATATTAATGTAAAGCTATGATAAATAGACACTGGCTTGGCAAAACATGTTTTAAGTTGTAACAGATATCATGGAATTCACTTTATATTTTTTCACATACCTGGTTTTGAGAATGAATCACTCTTCATTGCTGTAATAGGTGTTGACGTTACTGGTTGACTGGGAATCGAACCTGCTACTGTGTTAGCAGGTTTAGGGGGGCTTGCTAGCCCCACCAGAGTGCCTGAGGAGATTTGAGGTTGGGAAGTAGGGATTAATGGAGTAGGACCCACTAGCGGTTGATTAAGTGGTTGATTCATACCAATTAACGGTTGAGACATTGGTTGGCTTAATGGCTGACTTGAAGGTTGAGCCATAGGTTGAACTAATGGTTGAGCCATAGGTTGAACTAATGGTTGAGCCATAGGTTGACCTAATGGTTGAGCCAGAGGTTGACCTAATGGCTGAGACAAAGGTTGACTCATAGGTTGAATTAATGGTTGAGCCAAGGGTTGACTCAAAGGTTGAGACATAGGTTGACTTAATGGTTGAGACATAGGTTGACTTAATGGTTGAGAACTTGGAGGAGATGTGTTGATTAGTTGATTCAAAGTCTGAGATTGTAGAGGTTGATTGACTTGGTTCAATGGTTGAGAAATAAGACTTTGATTAGACAGTGGAGTTTGGCCAATTGGTTGAGGCGGTTGAGCCAATCCCACTAAAGGTTGACCGCCTACAATAGGTCTACCAGTGCTACTTAACGGCGCGTTCGGTATAATCGGTTGAGCTAGTGGTTGGTTTGCCATTGATAATGGTGGTTGGTTGATCAACTGGTTTGTAACCGGTTGAGTGATTGGTTTAACCCCCGAAATGAGATCTGGTACGGCAGCGGGCGGCGTTGGCTTAGCTGGGATGGTGGGTTGGCCGAAATCCCCAAGTAATGATTGGTTTGAGGAAGGTAGTCCTCCAATCAACGGTTGTGAAAGATTAGGCATGGGAGGGATAGGAGGCTTTGGTGGAGGAAACTGTTGTTTAGCACCTAGAAAAGGATATCAAAAATACATTCTTATTGCATAAACGACAAAATCAATTTTATAATTTTTGGAACTTTACTTTGGCACCATTTTGGAACTTTAACTTTTTTTAAATGTAGTATTAAATAATTTAAAGTTCCTAAATGGTGCTGAAATGTTTTACATTGAATTTATAATTTAAATGTCGAATCTAGACACGCGGCAGCGTTTCAAGCAAAGATTAAGCCAAGAAAAATAAATGCCAATATATTTAACGTAAAGATATTATATTTTTAATTATTTTCAGGGATTGAATAGATAATATTAAGCCCTCATAAATAAATTAGGATCTGAAATCACAAAATACGACAAAAAGGATAAAAATTTGGTATTTTTTGCAAGCAAGCCAATTTTTAGGTTTGTTATATAAATATTTAAACTTTATTTTCTAATATTTTTTTAGATTTTCTAAAATTTTATGTAAGCATAAAAAATAAATTTTATGTAAGCATTATGTTGACGTGACTTATATCAAAACTTCTTTATTTTAGATTCATAATATCAATCATATAAAACAATATTTTTTAATATTTATAAATAAAGAATTTTAATCACAAAAATACACAGTAAACTATTTCTTTCTTTATACAATATAAACGAACTTCGTGAATCCTAGAAATAAAGCCACTATGTAGATAATAGAGACCTCTTGAAAATTTTATAGTAATTATCTAGTGGAAAAATTTTGGTAGCAAACATGTAGATGGCAGTGTGTCACGTCTTAACTGATATAAATGTACATCAACTACCAAATAAATTTAAACGACAATTTTACCTTTTTTTTTATATCATAAGATAAGATTTTTTATATCGTAATCCTCACATGATCCTCCTCTTTGATAGAATCAGTTTTTTTTATATCATGAGATAGCAAACAAGCAGATGGGTCTCCTGATGGGGAAGAGTCAACCATCGCCTATAGATACCAAAGATGTTAATGGTGCGTTGCTATCTTGTGGCGAGGTCTAATGCCACATGCATAAGTTTACCGGCTACCTTACCCTCCTAACCGGAACACGACAGCGACAAGCACTGACGCTATTGCGGCAGGAATAGGTAAGGCGGTGGTACCAGACCCGGGCGAGGCAATGCAGAACTCTACCACCTAGTAGCCACGATGGTAGTGACTCGATAGCCAATTGGTCGCCTTTTACGACCTGCCTGGCAGAACGGCAGTTGGCCTATTCTACAAAGGAGGCCGGGACCAACACGGCGAAAATATTTACTATCTTTTGAATGACTCTTTTGCCTTAAAATAAATTTTTGAACCTTAAAATTAAAAATTGCAAGTTAATTTATCATTGTTGTATTCAGTCAATGCCAAAGAAACAAAATTTTTTTTTCCTAAAATTCAAAAATTTATATTTTTTGAACAAAAAAAAAACCCCTACTCAAAAATTTCAGGATCTTTTGAAATCAATTAGAAGTACTCTGGAAAAAAATTTGAGCAAAAAATTTGATGGCGGTCATCGACTTTTGCAAATTTTGAAATTTCAAAATTTTCCCAAAAAGATATTTTTTGAAAAAAATTATTTAAAAAAAATTTTTTTTGATACCTTCAAGTATCCTCTCTAAAACCTAGCTCAGATCATTAGAGTAATTGTAATAGTTTTCGAGATCTTTGAAGAGTAAGTTTAAGAAACAGGAAAATTAGTGAAATTTTCAAAATTGCGTAACTTTTGAAAAAATTTTTTTTTTATTTTTTTCCCTTGGCAGAACTTCGTTATGTGATGAAAGAAAACTTCTGACCAAAATTCGTCCAAATCGAAAGGGGTCGATTCCAACTATTGGTCGATTTGACATGGAATGACCCTTACCCTCCAAACCGGAACACGACAGCGACAAGCACTGACGCTATTGCGGCAGGAATAGGTAAGGCGGTGGTACCAGACCCGGGCGAGACAATGCAGAACTCTACCACCTAGTAGCCACGATGTTAGTGACTTGCATAGCCAATCGGTCGTCTTTTACGACCTGCCTGGCAGAACGGCAGTTGGTCTATTCTTCAAAGGAGCCCGGAACCAACACGGGGGAACCCGGAACCAACACGGGGGAACGCTTTCCGCGTGAAGAAGAGTTACTTTTGCATTTATAATACTAGCTGCAGCGTGCAGCCCACTGCATTATAATTTTTTTAGCGAATCCCGCGGGATCACACAACTTTTCCAGGATTAAAAGTAGCCTATATGCTATTCCAGGTCATCATCTACCTGTGTGCCAAATTTCATTCAAATCGGTTCAGTAGTTTTTGCGTGATTGAGTAACAAACATCCATCCAAACATCCAAACTTTCGCATTTATAATATATTAAATTAATTAATTAATATAAAAATATTAATATAGATTAGCATGATTGTCTACGTTGTGTAAATAATTGAACAATTTAAAAAAATGCACGTTTTAACAGAAAAATAAGAATTGTTTTATATTTATTTTTGACTAGCTTTTGCCCGCGGTTTCGCTCGCGTAAAATTCATTTTGGGGAATGGGGGGGGGGGGGGGGGGGGGGGGTGTTAGAAAGAGGCAAAAATCGGCCTATGTCACTCTCCATCCTTTGAACTATCTCCATTTAAAAATTACGCCAATTCTTCGGTCCGTTTTGCCGCGAATGATATTACACATTCGCGGTTTACAGTTTCCATTATTGTGAGTATATTACATACTCACAATAATGGAAACTGCGTCTACAGATTTAGAGAGTTATTTCCATACTAAAATAATCTGGGTTACCCTTAAGTCGTGCCTAAAGGACTTTCAAAAATCACGATTTTTACAGAACCCATTTCGTTACCCATTTAAAGCTCACTACTTTTGTTAATATTGAACTTGGCTCCAATTTTCACATTTATGTTTTTGATGGTACGTATATAAATGACAATATTTACAAGAAAAATTTAAATAAAAATATTTACCTGTAGGGCTTAAGGAAGCCAGCAACGATGGTGGCAGTACTTTGGGAATCTCTATTCCGTGCAGTTTTAAATTAATTATCTGTAAAAAATATTATTATCTATACATATGAATATAATTGAAATGTCCGTCTTTGATTTCAAAATAACTAGATTATTTCAAGTCCAATATATTATTTTGACGATACTTATACCTAAACAACAATTTTTAAAACAGCTGCCTGTCATTCTGTTTGTACGGATAATCTATGGAATGGCCAGACCGATTTTGATGAAACTTTCAATGAAATATAGAAGATTATAGGGCAGAAAATATACTACTTTTCACCCGAGTGAGCAAAAAAGAAAGTAATGGTTTTAGATCACCCGATCGAAGACGCGAATATTAGCTAGTTTTAAATGAAAATCAAAAAAATATTTAGATTTTTGGGAAAATAAATTAATAATCTAGCTGTAATGATATATCCATACTAATATTATAAATGCGAAAGTAACTCTGTCTGTCTGTCTGTTACGCTTTCACACTTAAACCACTGGACCGATTGTCATAATTTGGCATAAACATAGATAAGACGTTGAGAAAGGACTTAGGCTACTTTTTATCGCGGGAAAATATCTCATTCCCACGGAAAATAAAATTAATCGGAAGAAAGCGTAGCGTAAAGCGTAATGTAGTGCACATTTACTAGATGTCGCTGCTCGAAAATACATCGCGTTAACGTATTGAAACACCTATACATGTAATGAAATCGTTGACTTAATCTTGACTTTTTGTTTCGCCGAACGAGAACCGAACATTGCCGAGAAGAGCCGAACTGTGAATGCGTTGGCTTTACTATACTTATTACTTTTTAAGGTTCCATATTCAAAGTTTAAAACGGGGCCCTATTACTAAGACACCACTGTCTATCCCTGCGTTTGTCTGTCTATTTGTACATCACCAGGCTGTATCTTATGAACCATGATAGACAGTTCAAATTTTCGCAAATGATGTATTTATGTTGCCGCTATAATAACTAAAACTAAAACAGAATAAAATAAATATTTAAGGGTGGCCCCCATACAACAAACGTGTTTTTTTTTTTGCTTTTTTCTCGATCTTAATAGTTACAATTGGTAGACGTTTGAAATATCCACAGAATATTTAATTAAATAATCACTTTAAAAATAAATAATTAAAATTAAATAAATATTTAAGGAGGCTCCCTTAGAACAAACGTGATTGTTTGCCATTTTTTTATAGATTATGGTACGGAATCCTCCGTGCGCAAGTTCGGCTCGCACCTAGCCGGTTTTTTTAAGGTACATGAGTGGAATTATACAGGTACCTCTAATTAGAGGTGGGTTGTTTCACGATTTTGCCGTATCAAAATGAAACTATTTATCGCCACGTGATAGCGATTTCTGAAACTATTTATTTTGAAAACTATTGATTACAGAATAGCGGCCTTGGCTAGCTGTTCCCTTTTTGAGCCCTTCCTATCGACGGATTGAATTGAAATTTTGTGATGAAATTATTTTACGTTAAATATTACGTATTTCTTATATATTGTATTTATAAATACCTATGTATTGTAGTTATAAATCGTACACATAATATATTTACACTATCTATATATCTTCTATACAAATAAATAAAATTGGAGTGTCTGTTTGTAATATTAAAATAACCGGTTTTAACTAAATGCATATGGATGTATACACGGTACACATACCAAAATAACACTTTTTACGATTTTTGTCTGTCTGTCTGTCTGTCCATCTGTCTGTCTGTTTGTCTGTCTGTCTGTTTATTCCGGCTAATCTCTGGAACGGCTGGAGCGATTTTGACGAGACTTTCATTGGTAGATAGTTGATGTAATAAAGAGTACTTAGGCTACTTTTTAAAAAAAATCCTACGCGGGCGAAGTCGCGGGCACAGCTAGTCTATACATATAATAAAATCGTAAGAAAGTCAAAACTGTACATTGAATATTTTTTTAAAAGAATACTTGGGGCGTGATCTACAATCGATATCAAAGCCAAAAATATAGTTTTTAGAATTTTTGTCTGTTTGTCCGTTTGTCTGTTTGTCTGTATGGATTTACTTCAAATTTTGTATGAATATTACTAATAGGTCGGGTCAACATATAGGCTACATATCACGCTATCACCTACGGGGGAGGAGCAGTGCGGAGTAAACGAACTCCGCGCGGACGAAGTCGCTGGCAACAGCTAGTATTAAATAAATATCGAAAATATCATCATGCCTGTTTTTTTCGGTTATGATGATTGACTGATTGTTTGGTGATGATCTCGCCAGAGTTGCACAATTTTTATCATATAGTAGCTATTTCTCACAACTTCTTTCAGGTGATTCAATATCATTAATTCCTTTAGTTTACTCAGATAAAAAGCACCTCATGTCCTGTCTTAAGGGTTATATACTATAAGGGTTCCTAGTTAACTTTGGATCCCTTAAAAGGGACAAACGAGCTGGAGGCTATCGAATGGTAAGTGATCACTGTCTCCCATGAATACTGGTAACACCAGAGCTCATACGGTTATGTTACTAGCCTTTTTAAAATTACCCATTCTTTACCTTAAGGTCCCCAAACATATCCGTTTGGAAGCCATTATGGTAACTGTTTTTCCCTGTGTTGGTTCCGGGCTCCACTGAAGAATAGACCAACTGCCGTTCTGCCAGGCAGGTCGTAAACGGCGACCGATTGGCTATGCGAGTCACTGCCATCGTGGCTACTAGGTGGTAGAGTTCTGCACTGTCTCACCCGAGACTGGTACCACCGCCTTACCTATTCCTGCCGTAATAGCGTCAGTGCTTGTCGCTATCATGTTCTGGTTTGGAGGGTAAGGTAGCCAGTAAACTTATGCATGTGGCATTAGACCTCGCCACTAGATAGCAACGTTCATTAACATCTTTGGTGTCTATAGGCCATGGTTGACTCTTTCTATCAGGAGACCCATCTGCCTGTTTGCTATCTCATGATATAAAAAAAACTGATTCTATCAAAGAGGAGGATCATGTGAGGATTACGGATATTAAAAGCAATGTGAGTGCTTAAGCACTAAAACAACTAATTTTTACCTTACAAGCAATAGAAAACTCTTTGAGATCCAATTTTCCATCAGCGTTCATATCAGCAAGAGACCAGATTTGACCAAGTATTGGTGGGGGAAGCTGGGACTGGAAAACAAAAAAAAAAGATTATTTAGTATATTATATATCCATGTTGGTCAGGGCTCCTTTAACCAAAGTATAACCAAGGAGCTTCGATCAAGCCGCATGTGATATCTAGTGGAGTTCAGTTGACAACCAATAGGCCCAATCAAGCCGTGCTCCCATTTGATTTTGAATCTTCAATAACTAATATTACATACTACTTTAGTATGACAAAGTTGTGTTGCTTACGCCCTTTGGTATATTTCCTTCATTATTTATTACAAACTAGCTGTGCCCGTACTTCGTCCGTGTGGATTTTTTTAAAAATAAAAGTAAGTAGCTTAAGTTACTCTTTATTACATCAGCTATCTGCCAGTGAAAGTCCCGGTAAATCGGCCCACCCGTTTCGGAGATTACCCAGAACAATCAGACAGACAGACAGATGGACAGATAGACAGACAAAAATGGTAAAAAATGATATTTTGGTATGTGTACCGTGTATACTTCCATATGCATTTAGTAAGAAGCGGTTATTTTAATGTTACAAACAGACATTCCAATTTTATTAATTTGTGTTGATGATATTCAAATAGTCTATGATTGTTGATTCTGTAAAATGATTTTACTTTAGCGCCAAAAGTTAGAGACGCGTGTGTCTTGTGCCTTGTATTTATGGGATTATCGCATGTTATTATTGTGATTTTTTGTCATAAAAGGTTAATAAAAGGTTTGTTCAGCTTATAATGATTGCATTTGAATCCAGTTGTAAGAAATAAATCATAGTAACAAAAAATTAGGACCGGTAAAAGTCGGTTCCATGTCACCATTTTTTTAAAAATAAATTATAACAATATTATGTAGTACTGTATTTCAAGAAAATTATAACAATATCACTTTATTTTGATGCCTATAGATATATAAATTAGTAAATGCTCGTTTACATTACTTTTTATACATCGCACCAATGTGACGTCATGACCATTGAAAAAGTGGGGACGTGCCTTAACTAGAATTTTTTTGCTAATTTTTTATTTTGTTTTTTCTCGAATGTCAACTGGTTAAAGAATAGGCCATATGCTGTTCTACCAGGCAGGTTATACAAGGTGACTGATTGGCTATGTGAGTCACTACCATCGTAGCTACTAGCTGGTTGAGTTCTACATTGATTCGCCCGGGTCTGGTATCACTGCCCTACCTATCGTGTTCTGGTTTGGAGGGTAAGGTAGGCAGTAAACTTTTGCATGTAAGTTATACATCACACCAGATAGAAACGCACATTACATCTTTGGTGTCTTTAGGCGATGGTTTGTATCCTCCACTAGGAGAGCCATCTCCTTGTTTCCTATCTTATAATCTATATATATATAAAAATCAATTGCTGTTCGTTAGTCTTGCTAAAACTCGAGAACGGCTGAACCGATTTTGCTAATTTTGGTTTTGAATTAATTGTTGAAGTCCAGCAGGCTTAGGATAAGCAACACGATAAAATTTTATCGACCTCGTTTTCTCGACTTTTATGTCACTTTCTCGATTCGCTAACGCATTTGACACTTGATTCGACATGATACTTCAAAGGAAGAGAAAATGATCAATTTTACTCGACGGTAGTTATTTTCTCTATCGATCGAAACGTCTTGCTGTCATTTTATCGATTTGTCATTTGACACTTCGTTAAAATTTGGTTAAAATGTTGATAACCTTATCCACTATTTCATATTATTATACTTTAATTATACAATAATTACAAAACTTTTTGATTTCTATTCATTTTATTAAATAAAGATTTCGGTCCAGTGTTGGCAGTAGTATATATGGCAGGCAGGCAGGCAGGCAGGCAGTATGGCATGTATGTATTTAATAGTGGTGGCAGTTCCATATTATACCTATTATGTGCTAAATATCTACGGTTAACGGCAAGCCTGCAAAATACAAAGAAGGCACATAGGAAATTTGTGTGATCTTTTTACACAACGGACGGAGCATTCCAATCACTATAGCGCTTCAATAAACCCAATAACCATGGCTCTCTAAATAATATAGACCCTTGTGAATTTTGAGGTTTAGAGCCACACACCGATCAAGGCATGCCTCTTTAGTTAAAGGTAAGTGAACATAAGAGACTTGTAATTCAGTTTCTAGTAGATATGACAGCCATCCAACTTCATTAACTGTAATAACAGAATATCTTTGTAGTAAATACTAATTTGACTTAGGTGAACTCAATAAAGTTATATTTTTTCAAAAGTTATCTGTAGTTTTTCGAGTTTCTTTTTTAAACAGTTAATATGTTACATATACATGTCAAGTGTATGTTAAATTTCAGCTGGATACAAGTAATAATCCTTTTCTTGGTGGTCAACTTTTCACAATACTTACATCCACATACCAACAAACAACAACAATGCTTACATCATAGAATAATGATGCAAATGTGTTATTCCTTTAGGCTTGCAATGATTATGTATTTAAGGAGTTTTTACTACCCATTCAAGTTATATTTAGTCAAAAAAAGTATTTGTTTTAATCAGTTGTTTTCAGACCAAGTTCCATGTATGATTAACATACTACTATGATGAATTATTTTCTGTAATATTCATAACTTAAATTATCCAATATGACACATGTACTTCTCAATTACCTAGGTACCTACATGTGTAAACATTATTATTTTATATGTCTACATTTAAAGATAATTTACCATACAGAAAGGCAGTCAGTTCTTGTTAATTACAATAATATATGTCAATAAAAAATATAATTATTATTTGCAGATAAGACTTCAACTGCAGAATTTTTAATATTACTGACAAATATCCTAGAAGAACAAATGATGCCCTTATATGGCATAATTGAAATGGATGAAATGCGAAGACTACATAATAGAAGATATTGACGGATCCTATGTATACTGGTGCAACTTGCAAAACAACGGAAACCATTTTCTTGCCTCAAAAGCCTTAAAATTACCTTATATTTGTCCTAATGTAATAAAGTATTTGAAAATTTGTACAAATTTTCAAATACTTCTATTGATTTATGTCAAAACTAGCTGTTGCCCGTGACTTTGTTCACGCAGACTTTGTTTACTCCGCACAGCTCCTCCCCCGTAGGTGATAATGTGATAATATGTAGCCTATATGTTGACCCGACCTGTTAGTAATATTCATGCAAAATTTGAAGTAAATCCATGCAGTACTTTTTGAGTTTACCCCGGACATACATTGACTTTCCTACGATTTTATTATATGAAGGTATAGATTACAAGCTACAGAACATCCAATCCGGCCTCCAGTAAATTTGTGTCATTGCACTTGCACAAGTATACGTAGGACCCTTCGATATGATCATTACAAGTATTTTCTTTTAGAAGTGTTAACTTTGTTACTTTTGTTGTTGTTTTTTTAAACAAAGTGATTTTGGTAGTAACAATACTTAGTGGATTATTGGTATAATAAAATACTTTAGTGTTGTATAAGATTTATTTAAAAAAATATATACTCTAGGCAAACCTTCTATCTAAGTATTAAATAACTTTATATAATTTATATAATAAAAATGAAACTTATAGTCATCAATGGCTAATTTTAAGTATAAGTTTAATGACACACTATTCATAGTATTTAATGTTTTAATGCCAAACATAGATTTTACTATATGGAAAAGTCTTGAGAAATAATTTTTATTTTCTTTAATAAAGTTACAAAATGAATAAATCACACAAAATACAAAATGAATAATTATAAAAAGTGTGTAATATGAAGCAGTCTTGTAAAGAAAATTAAATTTGAGTTTTAAAAAATATACAAACACATCTACTTTACACTAACAATTATTATTAATGTTTGTACTTCTCAGAATAGATAAATAATTTTCACAATTTATCACCTTATGACTTAAATTTATTAACATGTATCTTTGAATTTTCACTAATGTAACAAACTTATAGAAGATTACACGCACTATATTAAAGCTATTATATTTTAAATTTAAATGTTTTCTACAATTTAAATATCTCTTGTTATCTCGCATAATTAATCAGTAATGAAAATTCAATATAAAAAATTAGTTTACTATATAGTATGAGTAGTATGGAATTTCACTTGAAAATAAAAAATCAACAAGTAAAATATTTTTTCCTAAGGTAACATTAACTTTCTATTAATTTAAATTTTAAAAATTACACATATTAGGTACATTAAGACTATCATGTTATAAACTTAATTGTTTTCTACAAATTAAAATTTATTTTTCAATCTTGCACAACCATTAAAAACAGCAAGAAAAATATAATATTCAGCATTAACTTATAAATCTTAATCAACAATTTCAAAAAATATAATAAATAAAAAGGCTTCTTTATTCTATTTCCATTACTCGCTGTTTAGTCAACCTGTAAACAAATATATCTTATCAAAATGTTGTTATATATGTTTACTTAATATATTTTTTGTCAGTTAACTCAGGACTTATGACTCCAGTCTTGCATGTTGCATTTTGTGTAGTGTTATATAGATTTGCATTGTAAATTATATAATGGGGTCGAAAAAACAATTGGTTACATTTATAAAAGGGAGTGAAAGAAGCCTAAGCTATTTTCCAGAGAAAGCTTCTCATATTATTCAGGATTTTTTTACAAGAATCAAGTTTTTGATATAATCTTGAATTTATGATATTAATTTTGTAAAAAACCACAACTTTTACAATGAAAGAAATATATTAAAATATGTTTAAAATTTGATTCTTTCAGTCTACCTTGTTAGATGATTTGTCATGGAGATATGTATGTAAATAAATACTTACACAGTGTTCCATTGTTTTCCTTTCTTCCTCTAGAAACTATAATGTATGAAGTATTTGTAGAATATATGGTGTTATATTATGCTTTCCCAATATTAAAGACTTTAATCTTTGGTGCTACAAGTCTAGTCCATGAATCCACCATGGCGACAAAGTTAATTTATGCTTATTACTTCTTATCCTGAAAAGAAAATCATAATTATTTTTAATAACCTATATAGGCTTTTAAAAAATATAAGTATAAAGAAGTACATTACTTACGTTTTATTTTGTGTTCCCATTTCACATACCTAACACAATTTAATTTTGTACTAGAATCGGAAGAATGATGATGATTTTAGAGATGTGAGAACCAAACAGTATAAATCAATAATTCCTTGTATGTAATGGTTAGATAATTAATTAATTTATAATTAATTACAAAATACAAATTAGTTAAAGTACAATACTTTTTGACGTAACGTAAATAAACTTTTAATTTTTCGTATAGAGAAAATAATTCTACGAATTCTCGTGCTACTCAGTGTTACCAACTCTATTCAAAATTACAACTACTTACAAAGTTTTCTACAAAATTCAGTAGAAAACTAAATGTAAAATAAAAGGTTAATTTAAAGATGGTGCTTATTTTGTATTATTTAATGTTACTATTAATAACATATACTCAGGAAAAATAATACATAAAAACATATTATAATAATCAAAATATTAATTAATCAATCAAAAATAACAAAAAAATCGAGTGTGAGCTCGTTTTTTCGTTAGAAGTAAATGTAAGAAGACAAAATAAAATAAAATTTATATACTCTTTGAGTAAGTCGTTGAATCAAAGAGAGATAAACTGAAAAGTCGAAGAAAAATGTTTTTCGTTCTTGAGATGTAAATCACAGACCGTGGTCCCATAAACTAACTTTTTTTTGATTAACAACAAGCTGAATATTTGTGAAAAGCTTCATTTTGACGAGACAACCGTCTTTTCTATTTTCGAAAAATCTCGAATCGGGTAACTAATAAAGTTAATGCTGCGAAGACATTGGGTTCGGTAAATAATAAATATTTATTAATAACAATAATTATTTTTCGACTTTAATCGCTTGATTATATTATGAAAACTACGATGAAACTTTTGTCCTACATATTTGATGATTTTTCTGACAATCCCACTTATGAGATTTTTAAATTGATATTAATCAATTTAAAAATAACCTAATTTTCTTATAACAGCTTGTTAATTATTATTGTAATTCAACGGTAACTTTGTCATACACGTAAAGTGGAAACTTTTCTTAGTCTGACACTCTAAAGTTTCCTTATTTTATCTATCTTTATTAGTTACCCGATTCGAGATTTTTCAAAGATAGAAAATATGGTTGTCTCGTCAAAACGAAGCTGTTCACAAAAATTCAGTTTGTTCTTGGAGACCATGGTCTAACAGTAAGTCTTAGGTTGGATTGCTTGCATCTGGCTGATTTTTGGAGCTATTAATAGATAACATTATTTGTAACATAAAATACTGTGAATTGTATTCTGTTCTATCTTATTTACTTTTACTAGTTGGCATAATACTATACATTTATGTTTGTTTATCGTAATGCATTTTCGTGTCATTGTCAAATCACAACGATTCTATGGAAGTTTCTCATCAAAAAAATTAATCAAAAATGTTGATTGATTAGTCTAAAAGAAGATGTTAATTTACTCAATAATGTTAGAATTATAATTGAAAGGAATAATTATAGTGGAAAAAAATAGCTTGTTAATAATAATTGTTACGCACTTTTACGCATAATTAGTTACGCAGTTATACACCCAGAAATAAATACACGCTGGCATCTTAATTGCCCTTTACATTAAAACATCTTATGAATCATAATTCATTGTTTCAGTTTTATAGAATAAAAAACTAGTTTTGATGGTCAAAACTAAAAAGAGAGAATAATTCAAAAACCTGTAAAATATCTTTAATTACAATTGTAAATAGGTACGGCTACACTAGGCTTTGGTTATATTTCCTTCGACTCTGACAAAGAAGAGAAATGATGAAAGGAAGTTATAAATGTAAACAAAAGCTCATAATGATTAACACAAGTTAAATGCACCAAAGGTGTATCTTAAAAATCAGAATTAGTATAATATCTATGTCTTCTAGTGACAACATTTATTTCTCTATTCGAGTAAACTTTTTGTTTAATTTATCTCTGACGTTTTAAATGTTTATCGTGGCATGCTTAATAACGTCCATCGAGATATTAATAAATGTCAAGCAAACGTCACTTTCTCGATCGATATATATCTCGTGGTGCTTATCCTAAGCCTGCAGGAGAGGTTTAAATGGTGAGAAAATATAGACTAAAAAAAATAAGAGTAGTTAAAAAGGCAGAACAATGTTTTCCGGGTCAGCTAGTCTATACAGGATTATTTTGTCCAGCCAAATTTTAAAATTAAGAACTAAATATTGAATTGAAAGTGTGTTTAAATTATTATTGTAAAATTATTACAAGATAATATAAAATTATTCGTTTAAAAATATCCCTCTAAGTTCATGAATTAGATACACTCACTTGTGTGAATGAACTTTATAATGCTGTGTTGTGAATGTGTTTTTTTCGAGTTTTAGTTTTTCAACTTTAAGAGTTTTAGGAGTTGAAAATCGTCAATATTACAATAGTGTTTTTCTTACCTCATGATTTATTTAGTGTAGTTTAAGTAGTGTATTAGTTAGTTAACTTTACATACTATAAAGTGATGTGGTGGTTACCACATCACTTTATAGTATAATCATAATAAAACCTTTAAAAATAAGTATTAAAACACCATTTTGTTATCAATAGAAAACACAAATAACCCAGTGAATGTGCACACTATGAAATATCTGACGGTAACTGCAGAGAGCGCGCGGGCACCGCCTGCCGGGCGGTGTGCGCGTGGTGGGACGACACTATACTACCGAATCAGCTGAATTTTACGTATTTAAAATCATATCTTTTAGTTGAAACTAGTTTATCACTCACTTGTACTTTTATTTCACTAATATTATACACTAAATTATTTAATTTTATTGACCGGTTTCGCTTTTTAAAGCATCTTTAGGACGTAATATTTATACTAGCAAAAAGCAGAGCTTTGTAGGGCTCGCAAAGTTATACTATCTAGTAATATTGTTAGAAAAGTATTTTTATGAGAATTACATCTTTTAATGTATAGACTTTATTTATAATAATAAAGTCTATAAATCTTTTAATGTATAGAAAAATAAAAGTAGTTTGTTCACCAAGGCGAGAAAATGAGCGTTACCTTACGAGAGTGTAGTGTGATATCAATACACTCAAGTTAGGTATCGCATTTTCTCCCGAGTGATACATACTGCTTTATACTACACCAATGAGGAAAATAAAAACATTTTAGTTAAAATTTATATTAAAATTATTACAATTATTGAAACTCCATAAATTCTTCATATGTTTTGTTGTACTTATACTTGGACTTTTCTGGCAAAAGGTTTAAAATGACTGTTTGAGCAGCTTCTTTTAATTCAGGCGGCGTAAATAAATCTTCATTCTCGCTACTAGACGTCTATGTCTAGATATATCAGAACAGAATGTAAGAAGAAGATACAATAAAAAAGAAAATTCGCACGCACAATCGTTTTTTTTTTAATATTGAGGAGGCAAATAAAATAAAGGACATACTGCCAAGTTTCCTTAGTAAATGCTAGTGGCCAGTAACATTTTGATGTGCTTCGAGATACAAACTTATGAATTTAAAAAAGTTAAAGGAGGGGGAGAAATCCCATACATTTTTGTCGCCCGCATATTGGTTCGCTTGGAATTAGGTACTTTCTTCTCGTTTTTCAAGTAAGAACTAATGTAAGAAATAATGTCCGAATATGTGTAGTATAAATAATAAAGTATTTCATCTCTCGCATTGTATATCTGTTTTGTTAATCTTTCACCTACCATTCTTTCTACATGTCCGAAACAACGGAGCATGCCCTTTCTCATCTTTACACCAACACTTTCTTTCAAGCATAACTTCTCTCTCACTTCAACATTACGAGCCCGGTCCGCGTGAGTTACGCGACATATTTTTCTCTGTTCACACACTGTTCCCCGCCCGCCAGCCAGCCAGCCAGCCAGCCCCCCCCACTCTCTCTCTCCCTCCCTCCCTCCCCTCCCCTCTCCCTACCTCTCCCTAACTCTCCCCTCCCCCCTACCCTCCCCCTCCCACTCCCCTCCTCACCCCCTCCCTCTCCCCTCGCCCTGCCCCTCCCGTCCCTCTCACCGCCCCCTCCCTCTCCCCTCCCCCTGCCACTCCCCTCCCCCTGCCCTCCCCTTCCCATTCCCCTCCCCCTCCCCCTCCCCTTGTCCTCCGCCCCTCCCCTCCCACTGCCCTACCCCTCCCCTCCCACTCCCCTCCCACTCCCCTCCTCATCCCCCTCCTCCTCCTCACCCCTCCCCCTCCACCCTCTCTCCCACCTCCCCTCTCTCCACCCTCCCTCCTCCCACTCCCATCCCCTCCCCCTCTCCCTCTTCACCTCCCTCTCCCTCTTCCCCTCCCATCCCTCCCCCCCTCCCCTCTTCCTCTCACTCTTCCTCCCCCTCCCCCCCCTCCCCCTCCCTCACCCTATTTTTATGGTAGATAACACATCTAGACATGAATTTAAACTACTACGTCGAAGCACAAACCTAAAAGTCTGATAATTTTTGAGTAAAATGTACCACAAAAGTGCATAGAAAGTGGCCTAGTGTAGGGCTCGCTTCGCTCGCCCTAATTATATTATGTATTATTATTATACACTAAATTATTTAATTTTATTGACCGGTTTCACTTTTTAAAGCATCTTCAGGACGTAATATTTATATTATATTATGTATTATTTTACATCCTGAAGATGCTTTAAAAAGCGAAACCGGTCAATAAAATTAAATAATTTAGTGTATAATATTAGTGAAATAAAAGTACAAGTGAGTGATAAACTAGTTTCAACTAAAAATAATGGAATTTTACCAAGTTCCGACGATTGAAAGTGTAAAATCTAAAATCATATCCATGCATTGTGATTTTTGTGCCGGATAAAAATGATTTTGAATTTTATAATTATTTTTTTATTAGATAAATCGAACATATCAACTCTGAACAGCCTCTGAAAATTTGGCCGGACCTTTAAAAATAATCCTGTATATATAAAAATCAATTGGTGTTTGTTAGTCTCGCTAAAACTCGAGAATGGCTGAATTGATTTGGCTAATTTTGGTTTTGAATAAATTGTTGAAGTCCAGGAAAGTTTTAAAGGTGAGAAAATATAGAAAAAAATAAGAGTAGTTAAAAAGGCAGAACATCATTTGCCGGGTCAGCTAGTCTATATATATAAAAATCAATTGCTGTTCGTTAGACTCACTAAAACTCGAGAACGGCTGTACCGATTTGGCTAATTTTGGTTTTGAATTAATTGTTGAAGTCCAAGGAAGGTTTAAAAGATGAGAAAATATAGCATAAAAATAAGAGTAGTTAAAAAGGCAGAACGTTTGCCGGGTCCGCTGGTATAAAAATAAAATTAAAGTCAGTCAGACATCTAGTGGTCCAGTGTTGACCACATGAGGTGATGGCTTCGATTCCCGGTTCGGGGAATTAAAAAATGTGTTTTTCCAGTTTTCTGATAAAAACAACTTTGCCCAAGATTTGAAAATTGTCCGGTTGGGGAATGGCTTGCTACCTATCACATTGTGGGAATAAGTATCTTCGGCTAATATGGGTGCTCTAGTTGTACCTACCTACCTCTTCAGGGATATGGGCGTGAAGATGCTTTTTTTTTTCAAATATATATTTTACTATGTACTCTCACCATAACATTAGCTTCTTGTTACCTGGAGCATGAATCGTTTCGCCTGTTCTCCAGTAAGAGTGCCATTCACTGGACCCAGGTTCCGGAAGTGCTCAGCAAACTTTGTGTGCTCGTGAGGCTGTATCATCCATGGATCAGCCGCCATCTTGCTAAAACAACATGAGAATTGCAAATTAATAATAATAATAATAATATAATAATAAGCCTTTTTTATTTCCACATAACATTGAATTAAAGTACAAAGTTAAATTTAATGAATCTTAAATGACTATGTTTCGTGGATCCCTCTTTGGGAGAAGGCCTCCTCCAAATCTTTCCATTTATTCCTTTTTCTACCCTTTTCTATCCATGTTTTGCCAGCAACTTCTTCTATATCATCCGCCCATCTCTTATAGGGTCTGCCAACATTTCTTTTACCACATGGTCCAGGCCATGTTGTAACTTTGTAGGTCCATCTTTTATCATGTAGGCGGGCTATGTGACCAGCCCATCTCCATTTAAGCTTAAGAGCATGTGACAGAGCATCTGTGACTTTTGTTTTAGCTCTTATTTTCGAATGTTTTATTTTGTCTAGTTTCCTTATTTTCAGCATGCTCCTCTCCATTGCTCTTTGAGTTGATCTAATTTTATCCTTCATTTTTTTAGTGTAGACCCAAGTTTGAGAGCCGTAGACTAGGCATGGCAGAAGGCAAGTATCACTGACTACTTTTTTTTTGCAAATTAATACTTGACAATATTTACTAATCTAATACATTTAAACGCCCAGACGCCCACGACTTCCGTCTGGATCCGCCCTTACTCTCCTCTAATAAAGTAGAAATGTAGGGCACATTTCTAATCTGAACCTCTATCAACTACAAAAAACTTTACTAAACTACATGTAATTTAAAGACTTTTTATTTATTAAAATTAAAAAATATTAAAGCTACCAAATGCTGCTCTAAAGGAGATGGCAAACCAGCCGCATAGATTTGGGATTGAGGTGAGGAGAGGGAAAAGGGAGCGGTCTAACCCAGAAAAAACCCTAAGGAAAAATGTATCTGAAGGACTTTTCACCTGTGGTATATAGATCAATTAAAAGTATATAATTTTTTAAAGGTAGTGTAAGTTATCCTTACAAAAACTCTGATGAATGATAATTATACTGTTTTCATTTTATTAACGGAAATAGATATCACAATAGCAGTTTTCAAGAGTTTGATAATATGCTCGTAAAACAATAGGTATTTATGATGTGATCAATAACTTTGCAAGAAATTAAATTTTTTACCTCTCTGTCTTCTTTCTGTGAGATTTACACAAAACAACGCCCCAAATTGACTTGAAAGTATTATAGGATTAAATTGTTTTGAAATTCTGCACTACTGCAGTTGATTATTGATTTAATTCTAAGTCTAAACGTCAATTCCATATGTCACAACAGGACTTAATATTTATCTGTAGCATGTACGTTCAAAAATCTGTAACATGTACATTGGGCGTATTCCAAACGAATGTCTAAACTCAAACATTTAAATAAAATTGACAAAAGGCTTAACTAAAACATTTTCATTACGCTTTGTAGCCAGTAAGATCATGAAGCTGTATTATATCTGGATGCAACACTAATATCTACTTGAAACAAAACTTTAAATACTGCTGTAATCTTCTTTTCTCTTAGGTCTTACCCTTTCTTTCTAACACCGCTGTATAACAAGGGATAGTGAGACTTCATAGACTGAGATATGTTTCAGATGATTAATCCGAGTTCTAGCTCTAACTTTACCTAATACTTCACGAGTAATGTCGCCATTAGGAGTTGAAATCAGAGTCAGATAAACTTATTGCCAAGAGAAATATTATCAAAAATTATATTACCTACAGCTACGTTTTGTTTTGCGATGATTTATTGATTAACTAAATAATGAGAATTAAAAATTTATTTTAATAGTATCACTTATACCTAATTTTTATTCATACACAGAAGTTTGCACTTAATCTGAAAACTTCCACGGATTTTTCAACTTAATGTCGGCTAGCGTTAAACGAAACTTGTTTCTATACATTCATCTTACTTATACTCACACAGAAAATACATCTATCTCACTATATCAAAAGCGATCGTATTGGCAAAATTGCAATTTGCAAGAGAAATCCCTACAATGCGTTTTATTCGCATTTCATGTTGACATACGTTAAAAAAAATTTGAATGACGCACACAAAAGGGTCAAGATAATACTATCAAATACACAATATAATATCGGAGGGTGGATCATATACGTTACATTAGTTTTTATTTCTGTTCAATACATGGAGTATTTTCAAAGTTATGCCGAAGAGTTTAAGCCCGTTTTATAAGCTTTAATACTATGACGTCACACCCTCGTTCAGCCCACGACCGTGACACTAGGATTCGAGAAATCAGGTATTATTGATTAATTTTATCCAAGTTTTTTTCATTTACAGTTTATTCTCATAAATAATCGTTAAGAAATCCGAGCTTAGAAACTTGCGGGCCGCAAATTTTTACTTATTTTTATTGGTTATTTACTAACGCCCAACGCAAAAAGAGCAATGAAATAAGTTTAACTGTAGCTGTATTCCTGTAGCTGCTGTTGTTGCTGAAGTTGTTCTTGCAGTTTTTGTTGTTGCTGTTGCTGTTTCTGTCGCTGTTGCTGAATAGCTGCCAGTACTGCCAGTACTGCAGAAAGATCAGCAGGGGCTGAGCTTGATGCTAACGACGTGCTGACAACACTTACGGGTTCCTCACTTACACGCATCTCAGTGTCCTCTGACACCCTCTGTGTCTCAGCTTGAGACCTTTGGAAGAAGTGGCATTTCACAATTTCAATTCCGACACCAGTTGTTACGTACTTCGGGGTTCGTAATTGTAAGAAAACACCACTTATATTAAATCCGTGTATTTAGTATACAAATACACAAGACAACACAATGTAATACTGAAATTCATTTTACACACTGGTCACTCACTGTACTATCACTGACTATACAATAAAACACTTCTTGCTTCGCACGTGTCACTTCAAGTATCGCTCTGGATCGCTTGATAAAAACTGCCCTGTAGTTGTTAACACATCTCTATTTATACCCAGGGTAAAGTTCTACCTGGATCCAGAAAAATCTGAATGTATCGGAAAACAATGAATCACTTCTTATTACTTCTTATTGTAAACAAATTTATTAGTCATAAATCCTAGTACATGCTACTTTCATCCTTATGCAATATGCCATAAAGTCCATTATGGCATAGCTTAGGTCAACTATTTGTTTGTCAATAGGAGTAGCTATCTCTTTCTTTTATTTCTAGATCTCTCCAGTGTTCCAATTCTACAAGTTTCTGGATTATTCGTAATTCTAGATATCTGGTCGCGGCGAAAAACGTTTCTACTGGTGGCCTCTCAATCAAATTTCGCGCCGCCACCGCCATCGCCGGGTCGCGTGGCCGGGTGGTTATATAGTCAAAATAAAAAAAAAAGACGTGTGGCACTCAGAGACTGCCGCGGTAAAGCTATTGCATAGCAATTTTTATCAACTTATGCAATTACAATTATACATATATATGATTACGGTAGTTTTCCAATACAACCAATGCCACCTAAAGGCGGATTGCTGAACTAAAGGGACAAGCGTGATATTTCAAAAAGTCATTAAAAGTTCTGGTATTTATCGATAGATGGAAAAACTAAAAAGTATCATCGCTGTGCCGGTCGGAGTGGGGGGTGTTAGGTTTTTTTGTTACGGAATTTCTGGATTCCGTCTCCATGCTCAAGGCCCGCGATAGAAGCTATGCAATAGCTTAATAAAATGTTTTGAGCGTCTAAGTAAATAGATGGTTACGGCTTATACACATTTTCGATCTTTTACTATTTAAAAGTGTCAAAGCGGATAAAAGAAATATCAGAATTATACAATTGTACCGTGTACTAATCAAAACGGCGGCATAGTAAAGTTTTCACGTATCTAGTGGCCGGCCGAAACAGTTTCCACGTATCTAGCCCACGCCCCACCTGCCGTAATGCTTTTGGTCGTGAGCCGAGTGTCGCCGGGAAGAATAAATAGAGACCACAACTATTCGTTGCAAAGGTGCTTTATTGTAACGAAATAGAATTTATCAATAAAGCTAGCACCATTGCAAATGTTCACTATTCTATGGGAGAGCCACTTGCCCTATAGAGTATATAGATACTTGCCCTAACACTGCCCTACTCTAAAGCCGGTACCCTATATGTATATACTAAAGCCCAGGAACTTGTCTGGGAAACTTATTGAGTCGTAACGAAACTGTAACTTGATTGGAACGGAACTGATTGTATGGCCGCGCTTTCCGATATTTATAGCCCGTGGCCAGATGGCCGGCATAAACCGATAAAGACGGATGGCGCCATGTGTGGCGCCATAATGTCTGGGATTTGTTAAAATCTTACTTTCCGTAATCTAAACGTAATTATTTTGTCTTAGGTAGCATCTCCTACCTTTAATTACCTAGTGTGGCCCTCTAGCGAGTGCAACGGTACTACCTTTTTACAATTATAAACGAAACAAAGTACAAAATGCCCTAAGACCTACCGAAAACTAATTACAATGTGTTATTTCTTATCTATATATAAAGGTTTAACACCAATAAACTTATTTAATGACAAACAAGAGTGTTATATACATTATACGTTCTCACAGGACCTCGGAAACTCTTATAATTACAGAGTTGTACGCCTTTTCAGGTCGTACTATCCTGTTAACTATATTTATATACTCGAAAAGTGCATAAACATGTGCCTAAGGCTTATACTTACATTGTACATACTATTTGCAATCGATAAACATTTGTTTTCATAAAGAATTTTGCACTTTTCAGCGTTTTCGTAATTCTGGATTCCCGCATATAAATACAATCTCGCAAGAGTCGACTCGTAATTTGTCGACTGCGTGGAACCCCTTTTGATCGTAATATGCCTTTAGGCAAACAACTTAACTACATAAAGCTTTATTATTTCTGTACAACAAAGCTGTATGTAGGTCTTAAGGCGAATAAAAGACGAAAACGAACATTATTTATTACAAAAAACTTACGAACTAAACGAAATATACAATTATCCTGCCTTAATATCTATGTAAATTTAATATTCATTATGAAATATGTCTGTGCTGCACAACTATGATCCAACCGCACACGCTTTATTAAGCAATTGCAGAGCTTCTATCGCGGGCCTTGAGCATAGAGACCGAATCCTGAAATTCCGTAACGAAGAAAACCTAACTACCCCACTCCGACCGGCACAGCGGTGATACTTTTTAGTTTTTCCATATATCGATAAATACCAGAACTTTTAATGACTTTTTGAAATATCACGCTTGTCTCTTTAGTTCAGTGACCCGCCTTTAGATGGCATTAGAAAACTACCGTAATCAGAGTGCTAAGTGTGAGTTTTCTTTTAGCATTCGATCGTGAGCGCGTTTCGAGTTTACTAGGATTTTGTATGTGATTTGTACAGCGCCATCTAGTGGTAAACTGGTTTCTCACGTTTACCACTAGGTGGCGCTGTACAAATCACATACAAATTCCTAGTAAACTCGAAACGCGCTCACGATCGAATGCGAAAAGAAAAACTCACACTTAGCACTCAGCTGTTTGTGAGAAATTATATAGGTGTATAGGTATTTATCATCTACGTACAACAGTGAATATCTGTACTGGTATAATTTGTGTACAAAGTGTTTTAAATATGAATAAACAAAGTGCATTTATTAAATATTCCTGAAGAACCGACATGTATTGAAAGATAATAAAAATATTTTGAACAATATTAACATCTCATTTATTTAATAAAAGAAAAAAAATGTTTTTTTATCGGTCACCACGCTCATTAATATCAAAGAATTATTAATATCAAAGAAAAAAAACAAAGAAAATAATACTGCATAAATAAATGAAATATATAATTGTAATTGCATAAGTAGATAAAAAGTGCTATGCTATAGCTTTACCGCGGCAGTCTCCGAGTGCCACACATCTTTTTGTTTTTTAAATTTCTAAACACAAACTTAAGCTCATTGCTGTCACGACTGTCAAGTGTCAACGACATTGATATTTGACAGTCATATGTTTTCTCATCATCTCATCTCATCTCATGTTAATTGTTAATAAAATTGTAACCTCTTTTGCAAACGTCGTATGTAATTTGCGTACCATTGTTGTAGTTATAAACTGTTCGACGTTTTCATAATGACGAAAACCGCTGATAACGTGAATCCCCTCGTATATGAAAGAGGTTCAGAACGCGAAATCATTTCAAGCGAACGTGATGAAGATGTGGTCGACGAAATTGATGAACGTGAAATATTTGATTTAATTCGTAATATTAATGATCCAGAGCATCCTTTAACTTTAGAAGAGCTACGTGTGATTCAGGAAAAAGACATACTTGTTGACAATAAAGAAAATATTGTTAAAGTTTACTTCACACCTACTATCCCCCATTGCAGCATGGCTACGTTGATAGGTAAGGATATCTTACAAGATTTTACATAGTAACTGTCAAAAAAACGGAAATGAGTGGACTTGCAAGTAATTTTATTTATTCAAATCAATAACAAAAATTTCTTTAGTACTTTTATTCTTTTTCTTGTGATACCAAGCAAGCAGATTTGCAAACCACTTTTTACAAAACTGAATATTCTTCCATTGCCTTGTATGTACATCTACGCGATAGCAGTTTTCGTAAAAAGTAATATGGAAAAATTTACTGCTATTAAAGACTGCTACCAGTGAGCATGTAGAAATATTAATAGGCTAGTGTTAGAACGTATACCAAAAACGGCCCTTTACTGTAATTACTGTTACAGTATGTGTGTAAAAATATTTAATAAAATACCAGAAGAATTAAAGAATATAATCTTAAACTATTTAAAGTTAAGTTATTCAAATGGTTATTAGAAAAAAAGTTTTACTCGATAAAAGAATTCAATGGTGTAAATTATTGTTTATGTAATGAAACTATGTAATATAAAATATGAAACTTGTAAATATAAAAATAACTTTTTAATTTTGAAATCATCCTTGTATATTTATAACAAGTACATAAAATAGAGAAAAAAAAGACCAGCCCGCTGAGTTTCTTCCGCCGAATCTTCTCAGTGTGTGGCTGCGTTCCAATCCAGTGGTAATTCTAAAAAATCGATACAATGTTTTAAATGTAATATTATATAATGATATTTTTTTAAATATTTGCACACCATATATTGGTAGAATATGTTGGTAACTTAATTTATTTTTAACAACTTGTAACACCCATATTCTTTATATAATATTTTCTTTCTTTCTTTAAAATTAACGTTAAATGGAAATTATAGTTACTAATGTTATTTTGATAAACCGGAATGTGATGTAAGTTAAATTAAAATTAACTATTGCATGCCTTAACTGGTCAAATATGTGAGCTTCATTATATAATTCTAAGACCTTAATGTACCATATTTGATGCAATAAACTATATTCTATTCTATTCTAAGCAGATGGGTTTCTTAATGGAAAGCGACAATCATCGCCTCTAAACATCAAAGATCTTAATGGTGCGCTGCTATCTTGTGACAAGGTCTAATGCCACATGCATAAGTTTACCGCCTACCTTACCCTTCAAACTGGAATATGACAGTACTAGCATTGAAGCTATTGTGGCAAGAATATGTAAGGCGGTGGTACCAGACCCGGGCGAGATAATGCAGACCTCTACCACATAGTAGCCCCGAAGGTTGTGACTCTCATAGCCAATCAGTCGCCTTTTACAACCTGCCTGGCAGAACGGCAGTTGGCCTATTCTTCAAAGCAGCCTGGGGCCAACATGGTTGTGATTCTTCATATCTGTAGTGCTTTGAATATTAGCAGGCTAATCTACTACACGGGTTATCTAACTATATAAATATATAACATACTAACCCTTTTGCTGTGCGTCCGGCTTTCCTGTGAGTTGTGACATATGAAGTTTTTCCCCGTGTTGGTTCAGGGCTCTTTTGAAAAATAGGCCAACTGCCATTCTGCCAGGCAGGTTGTAAAAGGCGACCAATTGGCTATATGAATCACTACCATCGTGACAGGTGGTAGAGTTCTGCATTGACTCAACCGGGTCTGGTACTACCGTCTTACCTATTCCTGCTGCAATAGTGTCAGTGGTAGTCACTGTCGTGTTCTGGTTTGGAGGGTAAGGTAGATGGGAAAGTAATGCATGTATTATGATTACTAATTTGTAGAGTTCTGCATTTTCTCGCCCGGGTCTGGTAACACCGTTTTACCCATTCCTGCTGCAATAGCATCAGTGTTTGTCACTGTTTGTTTTCCAGTTTGGAGGGTAAGATAGGCGGTAAACTTAAGTATGTGGAATTGGACCTTGTAACAAGATAGCAATGCACCATTAGTATCTTTAGTGTCTATAGGCAATGGTTGACTTTTTCCATCAGAAAAACAGATGGATACCTGCTTCTTTGTTCTCATAATATTAAAAAAAAACGTGCAGTCTAATTAATTAATCTCCTCCTTCTGGAAGTTAGTTAAAATGTCTCTGAAGGTTGTATCTTAAATATATTATTATGAATATATTTTCTAGGTCTGTCAATAAGAGTTCAACTGCTAAGAGCATTACCAAGTCGGTTTAAGGTGTCAGTGGAAGTGTCAGAAGGTACACATATGTCGGAGCATGCGGTCAACAAGCAATTAGCAGATAAAGAAAGGGTAGCAGCTGCTTTGGAGAACAATAATCTTGTACAGATTATAAATCAATGTATAGCTGGTTAAGTGTGATATCGGAAGTTTACATTATCGATACAGTAAGCTGTACATGTACATTTATTTTTGTGTAATCATTTTTTGTAAGACATGTGACATAACACTTCCAGATTTGTGTTAACTGTGATGTGGCCGACTCGTTGCGGCACATATTTTCCAAAAGTTTTAGTAGTGGCGGTGTACAAATATTTTGTGACACGGCTGTTAATATTAAAGCAGCTTAAAAAAGGTTGACAACTCCATAATTTTTCTATTTCACAGAATATTCAGAAACAAAGCCTACAGGCTTGATTTACGTGGAAAATTATGAAGGTTTCGTTTAGGGTAGAACCATTTAAAATGCAATTTGAGGGAGATATAATGGATTTAAAAATGACAGACTCCAGTGTCATACTAACTTTCGTCGAAATAATCCTAATCTTTGAATATAAACATTTTAGTCAAAATTCATAATGTCTTTATTTCGTAGGTATAATTTTACACTTGAAATACCTAGGTAGGTATTAGCAGTACACTAAGATAACTTGTTGTGTTTACAAAATACAACTCATCAAGAGCAACATGTAAATGAAAGTAGAAATATAAAAATACTAGCGACCTGCCCGCGTAGCTTTTGTTCCCGTGAGAATATCGGAAAGGTTTATATACTAAAACCTTCCTCAAGAATCAGTCTATCTATTAAAAAAACCACGTCAAAATCCGTTGCATAGTTTTAAAGATTTAAGCATACATAGGGACATAGGGACAGACAGAGAAAGCGACTTTGTTTTATACTATGTAATGATGGCAGTTATCACAATGTTGCAGAGATAAAAAAACCCTGAATTTGTGAAAAAATAAATCATTATAATTGTATTTATTTATACATGAAGGTAAAACTTTGGATCACTTTTTAAGACAATTCCGTGAACTTTGGAGTAAAAATTTGGCACAAATGTGGCTTTTTCCTTTATGGTTAAAATTTGTTGTCAAATTTAAAAAAAATATTATTGTTTAGTATATGGTCAAATTTCGGCCACAGGCCACATTAATACTTGATGCTCAATGTGTGACTTAGTGTTTTGGTATCTTCATGTCTTAATAAATCATTAGAAACCAGAGTTTAGAAATATGCAATATTTATTACAAATATCAAAATATTGGATATTTATGATATATATATATATATATATATATATATATATATATATATATATATATATATATATATATATATATATATATATATATATATATATTATATATCAAAAATTCAACTCAAATCAATTCTAATTACTCAATGGTCATACCTACACTTGTTATGACCACTAAAACAGGTGACAAAGCAATAATTACTACAGATAATAACTTTAGACTAAAATCAAATAAGCCTTTTAGTTATCAAATCTGTCATCAGTCATTCGTAATAAACTGCTAATTATCAAAATAATTAAAAATGTATTTTTACTATTGGGATGTGTTTTAACTCTAACCCAACGCAACCTAGGTACACTTGGGAAGTAGAAACTAGAAATACAGTAACAAATGCCAAAAAAGTATTTAATATAAATTTTAAATATATTAGATATGTGATTTTAGTGAATAAAGAATATTTTTAATAGCTGTTAATTTATTTCTTACAAGCCCTCATCAAAAAATTGACAATTGATCCTTTCCAACTGACTTCCTAAAAAGGCGAAGAAATTAAAGGATAAATGTGAACATTTAAAATACCGTAATATTTTTATTCTTACAAGTTAAATAATTCCATTATTTGTTTTGAAAATATCAAAGTCAAAACATTTTAGAACAAAATTGTTGCTTGTTATGGGGCATTGTGGAGGGGTACCCTAGCCGGAAAGACGGCCTTAACGTTAAATAAAAGCATAAGATTTTTATGTATAGTATTAGCAACCGCTCTTGACGACAAGTACTAACCTGCCAGATGTGCGGCGCACCTGTGTTATGCACCTGTCATTGTGAGATAATGACGTCATAACAACAATGGACAAAATATATAAAGAATAATGGTATAAATAGGGGGGGATGACATGTTTTCGATTCTTTGTAATTCTATCGCTTCTAGAGGGTGTTACTCTGCCCAAAAATTATACTGCGCATGTAAGTGATATGTTTTATTCAGCCAAACTGCTTCTTGGTTACAATAGTCTATGTATGATGGCTATACAGTGTCTAATGTATAGTCTAGGACTGTTATTATTCTTGCAGTTTGCTATTGTTATTTTGATTTTTATCGATTTAAAAACAGTAAAAAATAAATAAAATAAAAATTGCAAACGGTAAAAAATGTAAACGGACGTTTTACTAGCTGCCGCGTGCAGCAAAGTTTTCGGCGAACCTCGCGGGATCATCTAATTTTTCCGGGATAAAAAGTAGCCTTGTGCTATTCCTGGTCATTATCTACCTGTATGCCAAACTTCATTCAAATCCGTTCAGTAGTTTTTGCGTGATTGAGTAACAAACATCCATCCAAACATCCAAACTTTCGCATTTATGATATTAAATATAGATTATAGTGATTGACAAAATTGTTGGCTGTTATTAACAATAATATAGGTACAATAATTTATACTGATTTTTTTATATTATAAGATAGTAAACAAGCAGATGGGTCTCTGATGGAAACAGTCAACCATCGCCTATAGACAGCAAAGATGTTAATGGTGCGTTGTTATCTTGGCGAGTTCTAATGACACATGCAAAGCTTACTAATTGTTCGCCTCAAACCCGGGCGATACATTGCAGAACTTTACTTCCTGTTACTAAACATGACTACTAAGTCATGATGACTTACGAGATGACTAAGACTTAAGCTGATTGTATTCTTTAATAGAAGCCCGGATAAACATTTTTTAATATCAACCAAAATAAATATTGAATATACGTTGCATTATAAATTTTTGGTGAATCCCGCGGGAACAACTCTTTTTTCTGGGATAAAAAGCCTATATGCTGTTCCAGGTCAATATCTACCTTTGTGTCAAATTTCATCCAAATCCGTTCTCTAGTTTTGGTGTGAATTGAGTAACAAATATCCCTCCATTCATAAAAACTTTCGCTTTTATAATATTGATATAGATAATACTGTTACGTACTCGGGTTCGTATTTGTAAGAAAACACCACTTATATTAAATCCGTGTATTTACACAACACAACGTAATACTAAAATACACTTTACACCTTAGTCACTCGCTATACTATCACTGAACTTAGAACACTACACAATAAAACACTTCTCGCTTCGCACTGGTCACTTGATGTATCGCTCTCGATCGCTTGATAAAAACTGCCTTATGTTTGTCAACACCTTTCTATTTATAGGCAGGGTAAAGTCCTAGCTGCATCCAGTAAAATCTAAATGTATCGGGAAACAATGAATCACTTCTTATCGTAAACATGTTATGAGTCATAAATCCTAGTACGCGCTACTTTCAACCTTATGCCATATTCCACAAAGTCCATTATGGCATAGCCCAGGTCAACTATTTGTATGTCAATAGGAGTAGCTATCTCTTTTTTTTATTTCTAAATAGTTACCGTGCGCGCGCTCCATCTCTACACCCTTCTAGATTATTCGTAACAATACTATATCCGGGCCTCTTGTACTATGTCCAGGCTCCTTTAAAGAATAGAATAATGAACTAATAATAGAATAATAAACTCCTTTCATTCTTGCCGCCGAATTCCATCATCGGACATCGCGTCAAAATTTGAAATTCCATCCTCACCATCTCGATGTCTGGAAATTCACAACTGTGCGTTTCTCTCGACACTTTTTGCCTCGCACTACTTCGTTGTGGAATCAATTACCGGCAGGGGTGTTTCCAAACGGATACGACTTGGGGGCCTTCAAGAAAAGAGCTTACTCATTCTTAAAAAGCCGGCAACGCAACTGCAAGACCTCTGGTATTGCGGATGTCCATGGGCGGCGGTGATCACTTACCATCATGTGCACCTCCTGCTCGTTTGCCCCGTCTTCTATAAAAAAAATAGATTAACTTCCATTCTGCCAGGCAGGTCGTAAAAGGCGACTGAGGCTATACGTGTTACTAACCATCGTGACCAGACCGTGGTAGATTTCCACAACGTCTCGCCCGTGTATTTGATATCACCGCCTCAGCTATTGCTACCACAATAGCATCAGTGTTAGTCATTGTCGTGTTCCGGTTTGGAGGGTAAGTTAGCCGGCAGTTTTATGCATGTGGCATTGCTATCCCGTCACATGGATAGCAACGCACCATTAACATCTTTGGTGTCTATAGGGGATGGTTTCTCTTTCCTTCAGGAGAGTCATCAGCTAGTGTGCTATCGATATACATTTTTTTATAGATTTTTTTTTTATAGTTTTTAATAGTTTATAGGTTATCTACAATGCAGCCTGCATCATAAAAGTTTATGGGGAATCCCACGGGAACGATTTGTTTTTCCGGGATTAAAAGTATTATACTCGCGTCGAGGAGGTAGTGTTAGTTTCTCCTGAAGATACTTCGGTTTCGAAATGAAACGTGCGTTGAGTGCATAAATTGTGTGCTTGGTGCCGGCGCGGGACGTGGATGGGAAAGTGTGATGGATAACTGTGCCGTTGAGTCTTCCTTTTTGACCGGACCATCGTTGTCTTTTCGCGGATGACACATAGAACAGTTCATGCATAATATCAAATTTAGTTAATTTCATCATTTTTTCATCCAAATCGGTTCAGCTGTTTTTGTTTAAAAGAATAAGAAACATTCATCTTCACTAACTTTCGTATTTATATTAGCAAAAATAAGATTAGTCGCCTCTGATTTGTTGTCGATGTTAACCACGTGAGGTCTCGGTTTCGATTTCTGGGTCGGACAATTTAAAATTGTTTTTCAGTTTTGTTATAAAAACAACGTTGCCAGGAATTAGTAAAATGAATGGTTGGCGATAGGCTTGCCACCTATCACATCGTGGGAATAATGGCCGGTTTCCGAAACGCAAATTAATTTTATCAAGGAATTAGTTTGTGTTTAACAGATTATTTGCTTGTAAAAATTATCTTAAACACAGATTAATTGCTTTTAAAAATTTGTTTGTGTCTTTGGCTAATCGTGTAGGTGCACTGTTTGTACCTCTGCCTACCTGTTCGGGGATACGGGCGTGAAGAAACTTTTTAGTAGGATATAGGATTAATGAAAAACTGAATGCCTTTTTATCATTTTGCAAATTTTTTATGAGCTGAAGTATAAAAACGGTTGAAATATATTTTAAGGCGTCTTTTTAATGCAATGAATTATCACACATATATTTAGGAGATTTATTTCTATGGTATTCACTGATATTAGGGGGCGTACATAAATTACGTGACGGATTTTAAAAAAAAAGAGGGGAGGGAGGTAAAATCTCACGTAGAGAAGGGCAATCCCATTCGGTAAATATCCCGTAAATTCCCCAAAAAAATTCTTCTTTGCGTGGCTCAGTAAGAACATCCCGGCCACAGGGAAGGTTGCAGATTCAAGTTCTGTCTGTTGAAATTTTTCTTTGTTGCTTTTAAAGCATTTCATGTCTTAATTAGTGTAACTTTGATTAAATTAATTGTATTTAATCCCTCTGTCTCATAAATTACATAAATATTGTTACCCAAATATAGTTTTAAGGGTACGAGGTTTTCTGCAATCACAAAAGCAAGTTTAATTATCAGTATGCGTGAGTTTATGTCGATGCAAATTAGATAACCTATTAAAACTCTTCTCACAAACATCACACGCAAACGGTTTAAGATTACTATGTATTGTTTTATGTAACATCACACTGCTCTTTTCCGTAAAGGCCTTTCCGCATATATCACAAGAAAATGGCTTAATCCCAAAGTGGGTAGTCCTATGACGTTGCATATTTGATATGGTTTTGAAACTTTTTTGACATATATCACATACATGATTAACATCACTATGTATTATCAAGTGGCCTATTAAACCTTGTCTTTCTGAAAAGACTTTCCCACAAGCATCACAAATATATTTCCTGGCATTTGTGTGCGTTAATTTATGTCTACGTAAATAAAGTTTCTGTTTGTAACTCCTATTACATATTTCGCAAACATGAGGTGCTGTATCACTGTGAATATTTTTGTGTATATTCAAACTATCAATGTGTTTAAAGCATTTTTCACAGACATCACAAGAAAATGGCCTCTCATCTGTGTGGGTGGTGATATGGCGTTGTAAGGAAAATATATTTCGAAATTTCATTGAACACAAATTGCATTTATGTGGTTTATTACCAATATGGGCATCTATGTGGTCTTTTAAACCCCCCATAGTGTTAAAGGCTTTAAAACAGATATTACATGAAAAACGTTTTTCTGCGGTATGAATTAAAACATGTTTATTCAACTGAGATTCCAATTTGAAAAGCTTTCCACATAGTTCACATGCAAATGACTTAACCTTTAAATGCAATGTTTTGTGATGATTAAAATTGCTCATAGTTTTGAAGTTCTTTCGACACAATTCACATGTGTACGGTTTTTTATCTGTATGGACAATATTATGTCTTTTCAAATCAAATTTCCTCGCAAATGCCTTTTTGCAACGATCACAAGGAAATATTTTATCTTTAGAGCGGGTTTTTCTTTTGATTTTTGAGGACGTATTTGTGGGTACATTAGAAGATTCTTTAATATCGAGGTTTATATTGTCCCTTTTAGAAATACCTGCTCGTTAACAGATGTGGTAAATGTTCAGGAACGGCTTTCTGTATCTCTACAGTTTGATTGGTCTCATTGACTTCTGTCACACCTGAAACATTTACAAGAATCTATATAAATAATCTTGAGAAGAGGGGGGGAGGGGGGATGTTAATTGAGATAAAAACTATCCTATTTTTTAAAGTTGGCCCAAACAGTAGCTGTCTACAAAACTTCATCAAAATCGGTAGTATATCGTCAGTAGTTGGTTAGTCCACTGTGGACAAAAAACAATGTGACATGTAATTTATATATATTAAGATTAAAAATGCGAAAGTTTAGATGGATAGATGGATGAATGGATGTTTGTTACTCAATCAAGCAAAAACTACTAGACGGATTTGGATGAAATTTGGTACACAGGTCCTGGTTTATCAGGAATAGCACAGACTACTTTTTATCCTGGAGATATTAGTTAATATTTTTTTGCTTAAAACTTTTATACAGTGAGCTGCTTGCTGCAAGTAGTAATAAAACTCGAGAACGGCTGAACCGATAATTTCTTTGATTGCGATGTAGGGATATGTGTGTAGAATGCACTGGGGCAGACTGGCAAGTCGCATCATTCGGGTACACCAGTCATTTACTCGTCCATGCACCACCACGTGATATACTGGTCTATGCAACTCCTGATTTATGTGTGTGAAGTCATATATGTTTATAATTATAAACCTTTATCGTTTACTCCCTAATTGGCCGCCCCATTGGTCCAGCGATTAGCCAACCTAAATACGAATCGAGGAGGTTTGGATACAGGGACAAACATTTGTGTGATGAGAATAGATGTTTGTTTTTTTGGGGTTGGGTGTTTATTATGTATGTAACAGTATTTATATATGTATTTCTATGAACTAGCGATTGCCTGTTGACGAAATATGACCATAGACTAAATAATAAAATCTTATTTAAGACTGAAAAATGACATTAGTTGTAAAGAAAATAGTATTAATGTCATGTGTGTATATTGGGTGTGAAGATACTACTTTTTACTTACCAGCATCAACATTTTCAAATTCAGTTTCAAATTCTATTTCAATTTTAATTGCTGTCTGATTTTCGTATTCTTCTGCTAAAGTTTCTACTTTAACGGGATAATTCTGGTCAACTGGTTTAATGTCACATTCAATATTACTTTGATCTGGTTCTTCATTAATTTTTATTTCCTCAGACATTTTGTTTGAGTTGTTTAACATATATTTGAATTCAATTTTGTCACAATGGTTTTCTCATTGATTATGGATTCTTCCAGTATTAAACAAGTTGTGGGAGTGATACAAAAAATGATCCAGTAAAGGTATCATGTTGAGGGATCTAGAACAAAACCGAAGATATTATTTTTAATAAGATAGCAAACAAGCAAATGGGTCTCCTGATGGAAAGAGTCAACCATCGCCTATAGACACCAAAGTTGTTAATGGTGCGTTGCTATCTTGTGGCGAGGTCTAATGCCACATGCATAAGTTTACCGGCTACCTTACCCTCCAAACCAGAACACAACAGCGACAAGCACTGACGTTATTGCAGCAGAAATAGGCAAGATGGTGGTACAAGACCCGGGCGAAACAATGCAGTGCTCTACCACCTAGTAGTCACAATGTTAATGACTTGCGTAGCCAATCAATCACCTTTTACGACCTGCCTGCTTGCTTGCTACTTGCGTCGACATCACGAAAAGTTTTACGGCAACAACCAACGTTGCGTCGACGACCTGCCTGGCAGAACAACAGTTGGTCTATTCTTCAAAGGAACACAGGGAGAAAAAAATTAGTACAAGGCATACCACATTTTATATTACTTGTGAGGTTAGATTCCTATTATCGACATGACTGATACTTTTAAGTGTGTATTCAATTTGCAATGAAAACTTCAAGTTTTCAAGTTTTTTCCAGAGCTATTGCTCTTATGGTATTTCATATTAATGTGAGCAGATCATTCAAAAACTATCACAGTGTTTGCAAGATTGAGTCTTGATTTAGTGCACTTCAGAGCAAGAATAAAATTGTTGACAACGGTTTTTTAAAATGCAAATAATCCCTTCATAGCGTTTTATGAAAATAGGCATCAGAGTTTTCTTTCAGGACGAATACAACCATTGTAATGTGTCAAAATGTTTTATTTTATGCATTTTTCCAACAGGATATACATATGATTTTAAAGTGCAATACAGAGCCAAAATGACGAAAATATTGTTGTGTATAAAAAAAATATTATTAAAAAATTACAAAATCAGTTCACTTTAACTGCCCAGTTGGTCAAGTGGTTAGTGACCCTGTCTACGCAATCGATGGGGCTCGGGTTCGATCTCCCATGGGGACAAGCATTTGTTTTGTGAGCATAAATGTTTGTATTTCCGGGTTTGGGTGTTTATTAAATATATTCTAATATTTATATATGTATTTCTATATATTAATATTGTTGACTAACACCCATAACACAAGCAAATAATTTTCTTACTTTGGGGTTAGATCAGTAAGTGTAATTTCTCCCGTGAATATTTATTATTATTTAACTTTTTTTTTCACTAGTAAGTATTTCAATAGAAACCTGAAATATTTATTATATGTGAATTAAGGTAATGTTCAATATACTGATTTTTTTTTAAGTCCTATATATATTCATTTATTTAGGCGAATGATTTTAAAAACACTATAAATTTTCGCGCGCAATTGTTTGCCAACCAGATTTTGAACCTGCAGTAAGTAAATAATCAAGACTTAATTTTGCAAAATCTGTAATATCATTTGAATAATTTGCTCATTTTATTACGATATTGTTCTGGAAAGAACTTAAAACATGAAGGTTTCGTTGCGAATCAAATACACACTCTTCTTCTTCTTTATACGAATGGCAATTATCAGAGAATTCTGCCAGTGTCGAGTAAACTTAGGAAGTCACACGTGTTAACCATTCTAGAAATGGAATTAAGGAGGCTTCTTTTTGGATCGTAGGCTTCTTCTAATAAAAGTTTAACAAAAACAACACAAAAATATACGGCACTCACACTCATAATACAGAAATACGCAATCAAACACAAAGTATAAATACCTGTCAAATACAGAAAACATAAATGGTTTAACAGTTATTAATACTTGTTAATCTAGCCCTTAATTGAGGTATTTAAAAAAATATTGTACTTTTTGATCTAGCCCAAATTTTTATACACGTATCACTTCCAATCGCTGTGATAGCAGAATCCTTTCATAAATTTAATTGAATTTATGCTACTATAACATACGATATGAGGTTATATTATGTGTTTCATTAATGAAATATATATTTTTTTTAATTTTATAATTTATAATACATACTTTTTGAAATACTTAATAGTTTTTGACTTTTGACTTTGAGTTTTGATCACAGAACCAGTGTTGCCAGTGACAGACAGTCAAATACATTGACCTCTAAATATATGGACATGAAATAGCTACAGAAAAAACGTGTCATTTATAGACACAATATGGCTGCCGTGTTAACATTATTAAGGATGTCCAGAAAGTAACATTTATGTTTTATCGATAAACGTTGTTTCCTGATTTACGTATTTTCAACCAAAAAATATGTTATTGTATTAGAGGTGATCTTTGACGTGTAAGAACAAAATCTAAACATAATTTACTAGTACCTATATTGATAACGCTTAAAACGTTCCCAAAAATATTGAAACGCAAAGTAGGTCCGTACTAAAACGTTTATAGTAAATAAAATTTTATATTAATCAAGCTAGACAATAAAATAAATTAAAGTATTTTCACTAATAAGCCTAATGGCTTTAGATTTACTTCTTTTAGTCTCCAGTATTCTGTGCTTTAGTTGACTAATTCTGAGGTTCTAGGACACATCCGACAATTTCATACGTCAGTATATATGACGTCTTTGTTGTGTGATTATATTCGTATTAGCACCTGCAAAACGATCCCTGGACTCACTCAAATAAATAGTAAATTGATAAAGAGAGATCTAGTTGACAAATCAAAATGTCAACGTAAATTCGTTATTTTGTGACATTCGATCACAAATAAACAGATTCAAGATTACGACTTTAAAAGTGGCTAATAAGATAAGAATAGAAATGAATATGTGGTCTTATTTTGTCCAATCACAGTCAACGTACGCATGCGTCGTGTTACGAAAACGTCTTAACTTATAGGGGATATTTCTAAGGGCCTAACATAATTTTACGAGTTGTCGTCGATAAAGCGGAACAATAGTAGCAATAGAATTAAATCATAGCGTACAAAAATAAGGTTGATTATTGTAACGATATTTTCATGACGTTGCAATATTTTTTGTGTTTCTGTTTATATAATTATCATTCTTATGCGTTACCATATATTTTCTTGAGCCACCTTTGTAGGCAACGCTGAATCTCATTATTTTTTATCGACGTAAGCAAAGCTAAAATGTGTAATAACACAAAGTTACATTTTAGTTACAAATTAGTTCTAATTTTAGTTTTTAATGACCGCTCACACCACCAGCCATTTTCGCATTTTTTTCTAAAAAAACACGGACCGTTACGCGCACACGTTCCGAGTTCGTTCCGGTGGACCGTGGTCACAAAAATGATTTATGAGTTGCTTGGATTGAATCAGATACTGTAAAGCGTATATTTTTTAAGAGGCCTTGAGCACTGCAATAAACTGGTATGAGAATTGTTTAATTTAAATGGCTTAAGCTACGAAATAATTCAGGTGTAACACGACACTTTGAGAAAAATATGTATTTGTTAGTCGAGGATTTTTAATTCAAAAATTATATAAAAAAAATATAAAAAGCATAGGTCATCGCTTATGCTTTTTATATTTTTTTATATAATTGGTAAACATATACATACGGAAAAAAATAAACAACATATATTATAGTACAAAAATATTTATTTACATAAATATTAATATATTTTTTTTCATAAGTAATACGTAGTTTTTTTCGAAATTTTTAAATAATTTATTTCTTTATCAAATTTACAGCTATGTTAATTTTTTTTTAAATATTGTTTAGGATATTTCACATTCACATCATATGATTTATTTTGAGATCATAGATATCAACACTAAAATTTACGAAAATAAATAAAAATGATACCAGCGCTTTGGGTATGCCCAAAGCGCTGGTATCATGAGTTGGTCGTTAACGAAAAATATGTTTTATTAATTGATATTTACGGTTTTTTTTTTAAATTATTATCTAAACTGTTAGATCTTGAACTAATCTTGATTACAAATAAAGTTTATTTGTTGATTAATACGCCAAAACACTTTTAAATTAACCTGTAGAGATGGGTTAATACCGATATTTCTCAAGATTAGGTGATACTAATATATTCACTTTCAAATATTATAATGTCTTAACTAATATGTCATTATTAACTAATATTTCACTGTAATTTGGACCTTAAAGTAACAGTAATAAGATCTGACACTGATACGGCAGGAAAATATCTTAACTAATATATCAGTATTAACTAATATTTCACTGTAATTTGAACCTTAAAACAACAGCATACTGCAGGAAATACGTCTGTCTCATTCGTACGTACGACGCGGCGTATCGTGAAAATATTTTAATATTTTCACGAATCCGAACGAGCGCCAATCTAGTGAATCCGAACTATTCCGAAGATCGAATGATATTATCCGATTCATTTTGGATACCCGTTACAGATATTAGGCGAATATGAAATATTAGCATATTACAGTTCGCCGGATTACTAATCCACGAATCCTTTCAATATTACTAATATCTTAGCGAATACTAATATATCAGTCACACCATTATTAACCAGTATCATAAACTGCAACCAACACATAACACACACAGCACGAATCAAAATGGCGGACTAAGTTCTTTTATTTTTCCCTAAGAGCGTATTTGAAAAAAGAATGCCAATTTGATATTATTCTGTACAATGTTTCGTTCGAAAACGATAAAATACCATAGAGTATTGTAGTAAAACTGGTAAATAGTGAAAATATTGTTTTTTTGGATGAAATTAGCGTTGGTTTATATCCAGTAGAGCTTGTATCTTTATTTTGGTCGAAGTTTTTGTTACTGTGATAGCGTCTTTCGATGGATAGCATTCTTGTTTCGCATGTTGAACTTGATAATAGGTTGGAAATATAATTGCATTATTTTTCTTAACACTTTCCCTTAATGTATTGTATTGCCATTTGTTTAGCTTAAGTGATAAAAATATCCCCAAAGCCTCATCCGGAGAAAAAGCAGGTTTAGTTTCTTTAACAGATACGCACCTTTTTACTTTTTTCACACCATGTGGATTCTTAATTAAATGTTCTAATATTTCAGCAATTTCTTCATTCCTATCTACTTTTAACTGCGCAAAATATGCATATTATATTTCGTTCGATGACAAATGAAAGTTTTCTGCTCGTATTTTTTTCTGTTTAGGACCTATTTCACAAAAAGGTAGTCTAGGGCTTTGTTCGGTGGAGACACTTGCACTGATAGAAACTTTTAATGGTGACACAAAATTGATAAAATACAAACGATATTTTTTTTCAAATCATAAGATAGCAAACAAGCAGATGGGTCTCCTGATGGAAAGAGTCAACCATCGCCTATGGACACCAAAGATATTGATGGTGCGTTGCTATCTTGTGGCGAGGTCTAATGCCACATGCATAAGTTTACCGGCTATCTTACCCTCCAAACCGGAACACGACAGTGACAAACACTGACGCTATTGCGGCAGGAATAGGCGGTGGTACCAGAGCCGGGCGAGATAATACAGAACTCTACCACCTAGTAGTCACGATGGCAGTGACTTGCATAGCCAAAAGGTCGCCCTTTACGATCTGCCTGGCAGAACGGCAGTTGGTCTATACTTCAAAGGAGCCCGGAACCAACACGAGGATAAACAAACAAATAGAACAAACATTTACTTGTTTACAAAAAGTTAAGGCACCTCTGCTAGACCAGACAAACTATGAATTACTGGTATTCTTTAGAAAGGGGCCATCCATAAAGTACGTCACACGAATTTTAGGACTTTTGAACCCCTCCCCCCGTCCTTGTCACAGGTTGTCACATTTTTATAACCCCCCCCTCCTGATGTGACGTCACAAATTTCATAAAACCGAAAAAAACAAACAACTAGTTAAAAAATAATAAACGATTAATTATATTAATTAAAGATAAAAAATTTAATTATCGAGTGTCCCTGGACTTTGGATCCACTCTTTTATATCAGCTATTACTGGTAAATCAGGCACTTTGCGTTTTAGTATTTTAAATTTTAACATGTGACGTCACAAAACTATTGACCCCCCATACCCCTTGTCACACGATGTCACACTTCGGTGATACCCTCCCTCCCCATTAACGTGTGACGTACTTTATGGATGGCCCCAAATGAATAAAATATATCTTACTAAACTAGCAAAAAGCAGAGCTTTGTAAGGGCTCGTAAAGTTATATTATCTAGTAATATTGTTAGGAAAGTATTTTTATGAGAATTACATATTTTAATGTATGGACTTTATCTAACCTAAAAAATCCAGCGTGTTTCGCCCAAACATTATATTCGCATCAAAGGCGTCGTCAGGTTGCCAAGCTGATCAAACTGATGCTCTATAGCTATTGCAGTCTATACGTCGTGAACCCTTGCCTTTATACAAGAGTACGATGCCCGTGCGCCGCCAGTCAAATATAAACATTTTGTGAAATAATCTCTTAATAAGTTCAAAAATTCTAATAAAAAATGTATCTTCTATAGATTTTAACTCGTTAGTTTTTTAATAGATGGCGTTAGTAGTAATAAGATTCTCATAAAAATTGTATTTTCTATTTTTTTAATGTTTATAAAATGGTATTTTTATGGTAGATAACATATCTAGACATGAATTCAAAGTACCACGTCGAAGCTCAAACCTAAAAGTGCGACACTTTTTCAGTAAAATGTTCCACAAAAGTGCATAGTTCGTCGCCTAGTGTATAATAATAAAATCTATTTCATTCATTTCTAAACAATACCAGTTTATTAAAATATTTACTGTGTGACACCTTATCATTAACTCGACGTCCATGATATCTATATCTTAAATCAATAAAAACTTTGATTACACTTTTAATAAGTAATAGTTTATGTGTAGAATTATGATCAGGCTGAGAAGCTAACCAAAATATTTTTCCACATCATAAAAATCACACATAAATTTAAATATATGTAGATAATAATGTAGTAAAATATTTAGGAATCATGCTAGACCAAAGATTATCGTGGCATCCTCAAATTGAATTGATATCTGGGAGGATCAGAAAACTTATTTGGATTTTTCGGAAATTAAGAGACGTTGCATCCAATACACTTCTAAATAGAATCTATTTTGCGCTAGCTCAATCAATTATTTGCTATTGTATACCTGTATGGGGTGGTGCCACTAAAATTAAAATGTTGCAAGTAGAACGAGCCCAAAGAGCATTATTAAAAGTAATGCATTTCAAAACCAGTAGATTTTCCACAACTGAACTATACTCACTGTGCGAGTTACTATCAGTTAGAAAACTATATATACTTTATGCCATACAAAAAAGACATAGGTTGATTACATATGATAATAACCAAAAAGTTAAAACAAGGAAGGATGCTATTTTACAAAACTCAACGGTAAAAACACCTTTTGCCAATAGACAGTTCTTAAATCAGTCTACTATAATATATAACAAACTTAATAAGAAGTTAAATATTTATCCACTAACCATCTACAACCTTAAAGAGGTTTTAGTAGGCTGGCTTAAGTCACTGTCTTATGACGATGTTGAATCAATTATTTTTAGCAAGATAATATAAGAAAACTCTATTAACTGATGTATCTGTCTGTTAGAAACTGCTAGTCCTAAGATTAATGTAACACATGTACTTACAATTACCCATGCTGACATAACATACTCGTACACGCATACACACTCATATACACGTACAGACTCATACACATACATAAATACACACACGCAATAGGCACGTATATTACTTAATTTACACAAATGCTAATGATGTTCTGGAAGAGCGGTGTATCCTGACACAAGCATTTCTGCTTAAAAGGATGCGCCGGACAATGTAATATTATATAATCAGTGTAAAATAAGTTGAGAAATAAACATTTAAACATTTGTAAAAATATATTATCTAAGTCTTGCAAACACTTACCTGTATTGAAATCACCTAAATATTACTGCCATAAGTCATAACATCTACTATATGGTTAAAGAATTTATTGAATTTTATTAGAATTAATATAATAATTTACACATTTCAATATTAATTTACATTCCAAATTTTAGGTATGAACATATTTAAAAAAAACGTAGTATTTAAACTATTCATTTACAACGTTGCGGCCAACAAAGTCCGCATGCATCATAACACCTATACATAAAATGAATCATCATTGATGTTGCAATTAGTTGTATGACGTAACCACTACTTATTCATTAATTTGCAAATATTATACAACAATCAGATGTAATTTAACATGTTGAACTTATTTTTACATACATTTTCCTTTATCACGGGAACATGAATGGATGCTAGTACTGATGATGTTAAAGTCCGAGTTGATTCATGTATATTCTGCCTTTCACACAAACATTAATTTTCTGCTTATTAACGGGCTAAAAATATTTAGGTCGGCATTATTGTCTAAAAACTGAAAGTGTAATTAGGACTACTAAAAATGTTTAATTAACTTATGATCAATTTGAATAATTCTTAAATCTTTTAATTAAGGCTCTTAGCAATAAAAATAAACAAAAAACCGAAGCCATCAGCAGAACTTAAAGGTACAATTATGCATGGAAATTATTGTTAAATTTGATAACTTGTATGTTGTTAAATCAAATTTATATTTAATAGTTATTTATTTTTGATATATTATATCAGTAGCTTAGGCAGAAGATGTGAAGCTATCAAGGTAGCGACCAAAAAAAACATCGACAACAACAAACACAAAATAACACTTACACAAACAGACAAACAGATGTCACTATTCTTAATGACGATTCCATTTTTTATTAACATTTAATACCTATTTAATTATATTATTACTGAAACTTATTAAAAATATACAAAAGGAATAAATACTGAAATTATTCATTATACAAATACTAGTCCCTATTATACTCTTTAGTGGCAATAAAAACAACTTTTAACAGTATTTGATAATATAAATAACAATTGTTAATTGTTAAAAAATTTAATACGAATTTTAATATGTTAATTATTGTCAAATGATCCATACCTAGGTACAATCAGTGTTGTGTGTTAGGGTTATACAGGTGACAGACATCATATCATATTTTATGTGGTAGAAGGAAATCGAGCTTTCTGATGACTGCAGATAGGTAAAAGACACAGGATATCATACTATGAAAACGTAAGAAATTACCATTACCTACTTACCAGAGAAAATGAAGGAATGACATTGTCACGCAATCTGACTACATCCAGTGTTTTATTAAAATTACTTTCCTTGAAATGAAGTGAGCAGACCAACCAGTTCTTATGTCGGGGATTGATATTTTCAATGCCAATGGCATCTAGTCATTTTCTGTGTAAATCTTCATTTCTGGGGAACCTAAAATTTAATGAAATTAAATATCGACAAATCTAATACCCCAACACTAGTCGTATTTTGTAGGAATCAAAAAAATTATGTTTACAAAGAAATCGTAAAATACACGAACATCTTTTATAAGTCAATATAAAAATACAACAATTTAGAATGGATATTATTTAAAATCAGCACGCTTTATCATAGGAGTTTGCGACATACCTGTGAAGCGTTATTAAAGGTGCATTTTTGTCCTTTTTTGCTCCACATTGCAAAATACAACACGAGGCATGTTGACTAATAGTCTATTAACTTCCACGGAGAATATGGCACTTAATAAACTGATATCTACTTGGTAAATCGTATTTATCCGAAACTAAATTAATATTTTGACAAATCATGTACCTCTTATTTACGTACATAATATGGCGTCGATGACACGTTTATAGAATTGCCAATTACTTAACTTTTAATTTATACGAAAGTGAGCAAGACACAATATCGTTGTCTCTTTTTGCATATGCAAATTACCATTTGTTAAAAAGAGATAAAGAAATGTCGCTTAGTTCAATGTCGATTCTACCGATATTTGTATAACTAAAGTAGCTATAGAATGTTATTGCGCTTCTATATATTATTCATATTTCTATGGTCAAATATAACACGAGACATGAATGGTTAACACGTGTGACTTCCTAAGTTTACTCGACACTGGCAGAATTCTCTGATAATTGCCATTCGTATAAAGAAGAAGAAGAAATATAACACGAGACACCTCAATAAGTAACATTTCCTTATTTTATACGGAAACTGACACTAATAAAATAATATTACACTTTATTACACAGAAACTAAAAAAGTTTTCTGTCCCATTAGTTAAACTTCAAAAGAATTGTTTTTTTATATCATAAGATAGCAACAAGCAGATGGGTCTCTTGATGGAAAGAGTCAACCACCGTATATAGACACCAAAGGTGTTAATGATGCGTTGCTATCTTGTGGCGAGGTCTAATGCCACATGCATAAGTTTACCGGCTACCTTACCCTCCAAATCGAAACACGACAGTGACAAGCACTGACGCTCTTGCGGCAGGAATAGGTAAGGCGGTGGTACCAGACCCGGTCAAGACAATGCAGAACTCTACCACCTAGTAGCCGCGATAGCCAATCGGTCGCCTTTTATAACCTGCCTGGCAGAATGGCAGTTGGTCTATTCTTCAAAGGAGCCGGAACCGACACGGAGAAAAATTATAATTATAATAATTTTATCAAATAATTGACTGGTAATCCATTTAATCCATATAAATAAAGATACCTAATTAATCAGTTCATAGAAAAGAACCCCATCTTTAACCACATCAATTTTATTTGATGGAAAATATAAATTATTTTAATAAGTCCTAAAAGTAACGTAAAAGTAACATTTTGAGTCGTCTAACATGGAAGTAACATGAGAGGGTCAAAAGTAACGCAAAATGTTATAAAAGTAACATTCTGGCAACGCTGCACAGAACAATTAGTTTTGATTCACTTGAGGTTTAGTTTCAATTTCAATTTTTATTTATACGTCAATGTCAATTTTATCAGTCTTCATAACATAGATAACGTAGTTCTACTTCTTCTTACTAGTCTGTGGTATCACAGAACAATAATATTAAGTACTCCAGGGAGAAGAACACAAACTGCATACCAAAAAGGCGGTCACAAAATGTGCCCACTAGCGACACTAGTGGGGGGTCCTACCAAAGAGTATAGAATCCTCATATCGGTCTCATATATTTTTTGTAATATTATAATGTTGTAAAAAATGATGATATGAAAAAAAGACAAGCGCGCTGAATTTCTTCCACCGGATCTTCTCAGTGTGTGGTCGCGTTTCTGATTCGGTAGTAGTTTAAAAAATATGTTGACGTGTCAAAATAACCTGTAAAAAGTTTTATTAAATTAAATAATTCTGATTTCTGATTTCGTGAGATTATTTCTTATTGAATATTATTATCTAACTCAGTGTCGTATAATTATTGGAACGAAGTTCCTTACGGTAGGCTTGGAGGGGATAGGTATTTTGCTGCGCGACCGAACTGAAAAAAATGTGATAGTAAAACCGTAAGAAAAATGCGTGGAATAAAAGCGTTAAATGAGACGTGCGCAGGCGCGGCAGTCGCGTACACAAGCGAGTAGTGCCGTTTAGCCGAAGGAAGTTCGTTCCTACCTGGTGTCCCGCGACACCACATCATTTTTTTTAAATTAAACGAACGTTATGAGGCATGCACTTTGATTTTTCAATTTATTTGTAACTATCAGAACAAAGAGAAAGAAAGTATGTGAAAATGGAACGGATAAGTGAATTTGTGCTTAAACATTGGTATTTTTTATATAGTAGAGGGGGCAAACGAGCAGGTGGTGCACCTGATGGTAAGTGATCACCGCCGCCCATGGACAACTGCAATACCGGGGGTCTTGCGGCTGCGTTGCGGCCTTTTAAAAATGAATAAGCTCGTTTCTTGAAGTTCCCCAAATCGTATCCGTTCGGACACACCCTCGAGGGTAATTGATTACACAAAGGAGTAGTGCGAGGCAAAAAGTGACGACAAAAACGCATGGTTGCGGATATGTGAAATAGTAGTGGTATTGTGAAATAGTTTTATTTTTTCTCAAAAAAAAAAAACCAACCAAATCAAAACTAGTCCATACTAGTATTAAAAATGCGGAAGTCTATCTGATACATTGACAAGGTTGAACCGCTGTATCAAATTTGATGAAATTTTATAATGAGATAGTTTAAAGTCCGAGGTCTATTATAAGCTATTTTTTTTCTAAAATATACAAGCAGAGAGTTTATGTAGTATGTACTAGATAATCTATGCTAAATGAAATTCGTGTTTCATGTCGTAAACACTCATTGCAGCGCTGATATAATAATAAATCGTCCAACCTAACTCAATATTAGGCATCGCTGCATCGTAATTCGTATAGTACAGTATAATATACACGGTGTCTTTTACTTGACGCAAAAGCTGCAATACGCCAACCGTATTTGTATATGAAAAATTAATAAAACATATAAAACGGAAATGACAAATAATACTCTTTGAGTTATCGATAGAGTTTGTTGTATCAGTGACGCTCCAAATGTAACGTCACCCTACGCGTAAATGAACCGGACCGATCGCCCACACCTAAACATACTCGTATGATGGTAACATTACCCACCATACTTACAGGCTTTTGACTGTCAGAAAGGATCAGGGATAAGAATTTAGGTGATTGAAGTAAAGAATAATTAGGTAAATAAACAAACTTTTACTAACAAACTATGGTAGGTGGAGTATAACAATTCTTTTATACATTTTTGTAATAAAATTTAACACACTTCAAAAACTATTGCATTCGATTCTACTGCTGCTTCTGAACAAAATAGTTTCGGCTTTCGTATTAAGGCGATTACAGCTGCGAACGACTTTGTGTTAGTGACAGGCGCAGCGTAAGTACTACTCGCACGCTGGCATCTCCCGTCGTCAAAAAGTTATACAGTGGATGCAGATACGTTTTAACATTTTTGTTTACCTATATGAACTTTTATTATTATGATTCAAATGAATGTTGTCAAACTCAAAATCCATAACCGATAGTCGATCATTTATCGATTATCCGTTCATTTTAGAAAAACGATCAATATCGAAAGAAAAAACAGTAAATATCGAAAATCGGAAAAATATTATATGACAATTTTACACAGCAATGACTGTTACGTATCCTATTTTTCCGATTTTTTGTAATATACAATACATCTCGTGTAGCACTTTATTTCAGTACATACAATTAACAATTAATATTTAACAAAACCTTTCAAAATGGGATTTTGTAAAAACTGACCTCTTAAATAACCTTTTAAAAATATATTTTTGTGTTTCAAAATCTCGTAAGAAAAAGTAGAGATTTAATTTAATTGAAAGCTTATAGAGGAAAGTATTAAAAAGGTTGATTAATTTAGACTATTGTATGTATAATATATTTAATTCATTTATCATTATTTCATTTCATATGACAGCAAACAAGAAAACAGTTTTCCTGATAGAAACATATAACCATCGCCTATAGACACTAAAAATGTTAATGGTGCATTGTTAGAATGTTACGTGCAAATGTGTTTGGTTCTCATCACAATTGTTGGTGGGTAATTGAAAATATTCTGCCACCCATACTCTGTCATCCGTCAATGCGAGACGGGTGACGGCATTCTGCCTACGATCGCCGTGCGAATTGGGTGCGAATCAGTTAAAACTATTCGTGAACGTTTCACGTACTCCCTCGCGTGTTCTTAGTCGTGCTAAAACGCGTAGCCATCTCGTAAGACAACCAGCAAGATCTTCGGAGCGCCGTGCGACCAGGAGAAGCTGTCGACTGTCGAGTGTGGCGGTGTCAGTCAAGGTTGGTGGAATTCAATTATCCCCGATTTGTCTTGCGAATTGACATACTCTCTCTCTATATATTTATACAGTCCACTTAATCGAAGAAAATATAACCAGCGACCAACTTAAATAAACACTCCAAAAATTACACAATATGTTTATCAGCTACCTTGCTCTCAAAACCGAATCACGACAGTTAAAAACACCGACGCTATTGCGGCAGGAATATGTAAAGCGGTAGTGCCAAAACCGGGTTGATGTGTTGCAAAAAACCAAGGTCGAAAAAAAATAACCAATGATTATGATAACTGCCTCGTAGTCTAGGGGATAACCTAAAGTTTCGTTTAAGGTATTTTTCGAAAATTTAAAAATCTCAGTAGCAGCTTGGAGTCTGGCGAATGGTGTGTTACCACTTCCGTGCGTCGGATGAGCACGTAAAGTCATCGGTCTTGGTTATTGCTAAAACAACAACAACGATATATATATATATATATATTCACGCCAGTCCCCTTATGAGGTAGGCAAAGAGAATATGTCACGATCCTTGCAAAATTTTCTTGCTTCCTGCACGTTCATTACTGGTACATACATACAAACCCGCAGGTTGCGAAGACTTCACCACCTTCAAATTGTACCAGTTTTTTATCTTTTTTCTTCAGAGTTTTGATTTTTAATCGCTTGATGGAGTTATATTCGTTGTTTATTTGTTTTATTTTTTTTGTACACTTATACAAAATATTTACAAAATACTTAACCATCTATAGCCATTAAAACATTCAAGCGTAAATGTAGGTAAGTACCTGAATAGTCTCAAAATATTATTCAGCGTCCACTCGCAAACAAAATTATCGATAAAGTACTAACTTTCAGCCCCCTTAATACCCACTTTTACCTCTTTACGAGATAAAACTCAAAGTTTCCTTACATGCACGTTTATGTAATTCAATTAACTAATAAATTTGAAAAGATTTCAATGAAACAAATTTTATTTTTTACTAGCTGTTGCCAGTGACTTCGTCCGCGCGGAGTTCGTTTACTCCGCATTGCCCCTCCCCCGTAGGTGATAGCGTGATAATATGTAGCTTATATGTTGACCCGACCTATTAGTAATATTCATGCAAAATTTGAAGTAAATCCATGCAGTACTTTTTGAGTTTACCCCGGACATACATACAGACAAATAGATAAACAGGCAAACAGACAAAAATTCTAAAAACTATATTTTTGGCTTCGATATCGATTGTAGATCACGCCCCAAGTATTCTTTTAAAAAATATTCAATGTACAGTTTTGACTTTCCTACGATTTTATTATATGTATAGATAAAAACTTTACCACATTTATTGATCCTTGTAAGGGATGAAATTTAAAAAACCTTAAACTCATATTCATTTAATTGTGTTAAAAAATATAAATACTAAGTTTTAAATAATTTCTACAATATTCTACAATAAACAATCTATTTTTCATTCAAACATAAACGCTTTTTTTACCCTTTTAAGGAATAAAATTTATAAATATATAATTATTAAATTGTGTTGAAGAACATAAGTACCAAATTTCAAGAATTGTAGCGTTTAATTTTTCATATGAATTTAACTTTTACTCCTTTAAGGGATGAAACCCCGAACTTCATTACGCGCATGTTTCTTCAATTTGGATTGAATTGAATAAGTAGGTATTAAATTTTATGAGAGTTTAGATAATAAACTTTATATTTTTAATACAAACTTATACACTTACCCTTTTAATGTATGAAATTAAAAGAAATTCTAAAATAAGAACTTCTTTAATTGTATTAAAAAGCATAAATACTAAATAATTTCTACAATAAACAATTCATATTTCATACAAAAATTAACTCTCCTTTTACCCCTTTATGGGATGAAATTCAAAAATGCGTGTTCTTTTAATCGTTTTAAAAAGCATAAGTACTAAATTTTAAGTAATAAACAATGTATTTTAATGCAATTACTAACGCCCCTTTTACCTCATTAAGGGTTTAAATTACATCATAAGAACAACCTCTGTAAAAAAATCAGCATTTCCGCTTCAAGCTTATTATCTACTATAAAAAACGTTCAAGCGTAAACGAAATGTCCAATTTTCGAACAGCACAATCTTATTACTGTGCCAAACGTAATAACTGTATTATTACTCTTTGACTCGAATGTGGAGAGCGGAGTACGCTGACGTGCGACGCAGCCTCCCCGTAGGAACGCTACCTGGAGACTGACCATTAATGGTGTGACTGATATATTAGTATTCGCTAAGATATTAGTAATATTGAAAGGATTCGTGGATTAGTAATCCGACGAACTGTAATACGCTAATATTTCATATTCGCCTAATATCTGTAACGGATATCCAAAATGAATAGGATAATATCATTCGGTATTCGGAATAGTTCGGATTCACTAGATTGGCGCCCGTCGGATTCGTGAAAGTATTAAAATATTTTCACGATACGCCGCGTCGTACGTACGAATGAGACGGACGTATTTCCTGCAGTATCAGATCTTATTAATGTTGTTTTAAGGTCCAAATTCCAGTGAAATATTAGTTAAGATATTTTCCTGCCGTATCAGTATAAGATCTTATTACTGTTACTTTAAGGTCCAAATTACAGTGAAATATTAGTTAATACTGACATATTAGTTAAGACATTATAATATTTCAAAGTGAATATATTAGTATCACCTAATCTTGAGAAATATCGGTATTAACTACGTAGTACTCTAATTGGTCTGTGGTATTAACCCATCTCTACTGACTTTCGGAGCGAGCGCTGCCCGCGAATGAAATAATAAGGTTTTTATTGATTTAATGGCACACGATAATAATTTTGTACAATTTTGAATTTAAATTTTATAAAGCAATAAATTGTCTGTAATAAAGTGACAAAATCGTCAAAATCGTTTCAGTAGTTTGAAAGTTATAAGAAAATTTTTACTTAAAAATAAGGGAGATATTTTATTTTTTTTAGTCAAAAATAACGATAAAATTTGAAAAATCGAACTTAAAATTTAAAGTTAATTATATTTTACGTATTATGTTTTTTTTTAATTATTGAATTAACCGTTTAGGAGTAGTAGGCTTTCAAAGATATTTCGTAGGTTTGCGTATGCCATCGCCTTAAGTAAAAGACATCTTGTATACGCGACCATAAGCCCGTAACCGCCGTGAATTTCATAGCGCTTGTTACGCGTTTCATTTAGCAAGTTCTAACGTAGGTGCAAACCATGGACTGCAATTTAATGGAACATAAGTGACGTAGCGTAAGCTATGTCTCGTATGTTAGTATATAAAAAGTCTTTGTTCTTGGTAAAATGTACTGAAACTGGAGTAGAAAGTTGGTATCAAAGATGTTATTGACGACATCTTACTATATTCGTGGTAGAAGGTGGTAGAAGAAGCTTGTAAAGAATAGGTATCTTCTAGGGAAGCGCGTTCCATCTTAGGCCGCATTTAGCTTCCATCAGGCGAGATCTTGGTCAAGCGCTTCCCTGTCTATAATAAAAAAAAAAGACGTGTGGCACTCGGAGGCTGCCGCGGTAAAGCTATTGCATAGCATTTTTTATCAACTTATGCAATTACAATTATAAATAAATAATAAAAATAAATATATTAATTTTATTTATGCAGTATTTTTTTTCTTTGTTTTTTTTTCTTTGATATTAATTCAAGTTACACTTTGAGCGTGGTGACCAATAAAAAATATTCATATTTAAAACACTTTGTACACAAATTATACGAGTACAGATATTCACTGTTGTACGTAGATGATAAATACCTATACACCTATATACTTTCTCACAAAGAGCTTATTACGGTAGTTTTCTAATACAACCAATGCCATCTAAAGGCGGGTTGCTAAACTAAAGAGACAAGCGTGATATTTCAAAAAGTCATTAAAAGTTCTGGTATTTATCGATAGATGGTAAAACTAAAAACCGCTGTGCCGGTCGGAGTGGGGGGTGTTAGGTTTTTTTCGTTACGGAATTTCTGGATTCGGTCTCCACGCTCAAGGCCCGCGATAGAAGCTATGCAATAGCTTAAAAAAGAAAAAAAACACATCACAGATTATATTTATTTATTTATAATAAAAATATATAAAATTTTGCTGCAATATTATTTTTAATACATAAAAATTATAATAGTTATTTACTGTTTTTTTCTTTTGTTTCATTCTTCATGTCTTCATAAGATGTTTGATTCTGTGGACAAATATAATGACTTATAGAGCAGATGTAGCCAATATTAGGCATCAAAATTTTCCCGCGTTGGTCCTGGGCTCCTTTGAAGAAAAGACCAACTGGCGTCCTGCCAGGCAGGTCGTAAAAGGCGACTAATTAGCTATTCAAGTCACTACCATCGTGGCTACTAGGTGGTAGAGTTCTGCATTGTCTCGCCCGAGTCTAGTACCTACATCGCCTTGCCTATTCCTGCCACAATAGCGCCCAATGCTTGTTATTGTCGTATTCCGGTTTGGAGAGTAAAGTAACCAGTAGTCTTATGTATGTGGATTTGCCATTCCGCCACACGGATAGTAAAGCTTTATAACATCTTTGATGATTGTAGGCAATGGTTTTTTGTGGATTAGAAGAGTCATCGCCCATTAGCTCGTTTGCTATCTAAGTCGACTGTTATATAGCTTAGTAACTTACATCCCATAAATCATTATCCCAGCTGGAGAACAGTTTCTTGAAGACTGATGGCTCTTTGCCCTGTTTCACGGAGACCACAATCGCGGAGTCCACAGTTCGATCCAGCCCGTCATCTTCTATGTACTCCTGTAACGATAAAGAATTTTTGTCTGTTTGTCTGTATGTATGTCCGGGGTAAACTCAAAAAGTACTGCATGGATTTACTTCTTTTTTTGAATGAATATTACCAACAGGTCGGGTCAACATATAGGCTACATATTATCACGCTATCACCTACGGGGAGGAGCTGTGCGGAGTAAACTAAGTCCGCGCGGATGAAGTCAAAGGCAACAGCTAGTCTTCAATATTTAAGGACGTGATAGATGGCGATCATATATGATGAGAAAAAATAACATTAAAAATAAATATTAAAATACTTCTTAGTAAACTTAATAAACAGTACACCAAGAATCCTATATTACATGCGCCATACTTAGACACCGCGTGGACGCACGTATCACGCAGGTAGTGTGAGGTTGAGGGCTGTGGGTGAGGGCGGCGTGCCCTTGATGTCGACTAGCGCGTATCGCGGAGTGCTTAGAGAGTATAATATCCACATTTTACTTATTTTTACAGAAATATTGGTCAAAAATTAAGTCCCTAATATTATTATTTCATTTTAACGAGAATCGAGTACCGAGTACACTCGAGAAGTATCGAAAGTATCTCACCAGTCAGTCTGTATAAGACGTCACTGTAGTTTGGAGGATAAGGTAGTAGGTAAACTTATCCATTTGGCATTACCAATCCGTCACCGGATAGCAGCATCTTTAGTGTCACAAGAGTCATTTCCATGCTATATGTGATACTAGCTGTTGCCTGCGACTTCGTCCGCGCGGACTTCGTTTACTCCGCACTGTTCCTCCCCTTTAGGTGATAGCGTGATAATATGTAGCCTATATGTTGACCCGACCTGTTAGTAATATTCATGCAAAATTTGAAATAAATCTATGCAGTACTTTTTGAGTTTACCCCGGACATACATACAGACAAACAGACAAACAGATAAACAGACAGACAAAAATTCTAAAAACTATATTTTTGGCTTCGGTATCGATTGTAGATCACGCTCCAAATATTATTTAAAAAAATATTCAATGTACAGTTTTGATTTTCCTACGATTTTATTATATGTATAGATAACAAATATCTTTCAATTTTCATTGAGAATCAAACTTAACATTAATTAAATTACGTACAGGCAAATTGGGGATAATAACCACAAAAAAGTATCATCAAGCCCGCATCCCTTGTGGAATAGGCAGTGATATCGCTTCCGCTAAATCTCATTACTCCTATACTCCTGGTCCGGTCTCCTAGTAAGCCACGAAAATGCACCAAGAAGACCACATATGAAGCTACGGGGTGAGGGGAAGAGGGGAGTGCGCGATTCGCAGTGCCACGCATTCGCAATACGGCCGCCATTAGAACTAAAACGGAAACGCATCGCTGTTCCGTGCGCGTGTGATATCCGCTGTTCCAACCGCCGCTTTACAACCAAAGAAGCTAAAGTGGTGTATAAACTCCGGAAGAGTCCAGGTTAGTGGCTTTCCCGTTATTTCCTCCCTTCTCAAACCAGCACCTGTTGGAATACAGTCAACCGCCGGTCTATCATTTTGGGAGTCTAGAAAATTCTTTTTTGATTGATTGATTAATGATCGCATTTGATTGAAATTGATTATCTCTTGTGGTCCTTCCCTAACATAACCCAGTGGTACCTTCCTTCGTGGTATCAATTTTGGTACTACGTTTCGGAACCAGGTAGAGTAAACAGAACGTTTTTAGACGTTCCAGTTCACCATGATTCATGGGTTTGGTGATCCCTATGGTCACAATTTACCGACCTGATAATGATTATCGATTATTTCTAGCGATAACTGTTACCGACGGGTTTACGTGCTAACTAGCCCAGGATAGTATCTGGCTTGAACAGCCCTGATACTATCCTGGGCGATCTTACCCCAATTATTTTCAATCTGATTTTTTTCGCTCTCTCAGGAATATTCTTTCCCTCCCAGAAATAAAGCTCTTCGCCGGTGTCTAAAACGTAGATACCGTCGTCGGATAGGTCCTAAAACAATGTTAATAATAATTATTAAAAAAAATGATATGTTGTCGCAGGACACCAGGTAGGAACGAACTTCCTTCGGCTAAACGGCACTACTCGCTTGTGTACGCGACTGTCGCTCCTGCGCACGTCTCATTTAACGCTTTTATTCCACGCATTTTTCTTACGGTTTTACTATCACATTTTTTTCAGTTCGGTCGCGCAGCAAAATCCCTATCCCCTCCAAGCCTGCCGTAAGGAACTTCGTTCCAATACATATCACTTGTGGGGTAGGCAGAGAAAGCCGAGTGCCATACATCACAATCTTTGCAGGCTTGTCTCGCTTCCTCCACATTTATCACTCTCTTCATACACACACACCGGTTGCGAAGACTCTTGACACATCTTCGGACAGTACTCGATCAATCTGATCATGGTACGTCAGTCTTGGTCTTTCCCGGTACTTACATCCTTCCACATTCACATTGTATATCTATTTTGTTAACCTTTTTCCAAGTATAAAACTATTAAGATGTTTGATGTATCAACCACTAATGGCAATTTGATAAAAATAATATTTAATAAATTTTTGGAACGAAGTTCCTTATCGCGCGTTGTGAAAGGGGGCTAGACGGAAAAAAATCTTAATCGTAAGGTATTGTAAGCTGTGCGGCGTGCGGATGTTTCTCTGTCTGTCTGTCTGTCTCTCTCTCTCTTATAGAAAGCAAGCCAGATATTTTCATTTCTATTTCGCATTAACAGTGTGGTGTCGCGACGACTATTTTTGTTGAGTGTATACAGGTTTTTTGTAAATAATAACTAGCAAAAAGCAGAGCTTTGTAAGGGCTCGCAAATTATACTTCCTAGTAATATTGTTAAGAAAGTATTTTTATGAGAAATACTTTTTTTAATGTATGGCCTTCATTATATAATTATCTAACCTAAAAAAAAAGCCAGCGTATTTTTATCCACACATTATATTCCCATCAAACGCTTTGGTCTAGAAGGGCGCAGCAAAATAAAACCAAAATAAAAAAAACATGTTTCTAAGACAAATTTCTTTTAAACTTACAAGAAAAATTCTTTAAAATTTTCTTGATTTATTAAAAACACGATTTTTATTATTATCAATGTTATCTACACAGAACAAATATAAAGGTTATCTACTAAAATTTTACACCACATTTTCTGGTCTACCTGTAATTAGTTCGTCCTACCTATAATATGTAGCAACTCAAGATCCATCTCGCGCTACCAAATCATCGCCGCTCTTAAAGCCTAATTAATATTGATAGAAATCAATTTTCATTTATGGTAGCTTTCTTGCAAAAGAGTTTTCAAGGAAAATAGGTATTAAAAATAAAAGTTAATCTTATAAAGAAAAACACATTTTTAACATTTTGCTAAGATAAGATAAGATCGATTTTCGAAATATTTTTTTTTATTTAATTAACCTTCAAAGTTTTTAGGATTAATATTGGACTTACCACAGGCACGAAGAATTGGCGGTAGAAACTCAGCGAATAAATTCTTCGAATTTTTCTCTCAGAAAAACCCTCTGGGTTCGATTCCAAATTAAAAATGTGTTTTTTTTTCAATTTTCCAATAAAAACAATGATGCCCGGGATTGGAAAGATGCCCGATTGGTGATAAGCTGGTCACCTATCACGTTGTGGGACTAAGACGTATCTTCCGCTAATCATGGATGCACACGTTGTACCTCTGCCTACCTCTTCGGGGATACGGGCATGACCATTCTTTTTTTAGCTTTTTACCCTCAGGCTAAGATTGAGAATTGATCTCAATACAATATTAATCAATTAATACACTTGTACTGTTTCACAATAATCATATTGTGAAAAATCTGTAAACGGTTGACCTTGCAGGCCAACCCTGAAACTTACCGCTAAATTAAGGTATTTTAAGCTCAAAAGAGTAAAAACTATAAGCATAGATTTTTTTTCAGTTCTAAGAAATATTAAAATATCTCAATAGCTAAGTCACAAAAAACAGCAAGAAAACACGAATGAACCAACGAAACAATCATACATGCAGTTTATTTTGATAAAAATGGCAGTACATTAATTTTCGAAAAACTGTATATTTTGGAAACGATGATCAAATTGATCAAATTTCAAATGGTCAATTTCAAATGGCATTCAACTCTTTTTTTTTTTTTTTTTTTTATAGAAGAGGGGGCAAACGAGCAGGAGGTGCACCTGATGGTAAGTGATCACCGCCGCTCATGGACATCTGCAATACCAGAGGTCTTGCAGTTGCGTTGCCGGCCTTTTAAGAATGAGTAAGCTCTTTTCTTGAAGGTCCCTATGTCGTATCCGTTCGGAAATACCCCTGCCGGTAACTGGTTCCATAATAGAGTAGTGCGAGGTAAAAAGTGTCGGGAGAAACGCACAGTTATGGATTTCCAGACATCGAGATGGTGAGGATGGAACTTCAAGTTTTGACGCGATGTCCGATGGTGGAATTCGGCGGCAGGAATTAATCCAAACAACTCGTCGGAACACTCCCCATGATATATACGATAAAAGACACAGAGAGAACCTACATCTCTGCGCAATGCCAAAGAGTCAAGCTGTTTCGAAATGGCCTGGTCGTCAACGATTCGAACCGCTCTACGCTGAATGCGATCAAGAGGAAGTAGCTGGTACTGAGGAGCTCCGGCCCAGAGATGCGAACAGTACTCTATGTGAGGCCGAACCTGTGCTTTATAAAGTTGAAGGCGATGGACCGGCAAAAAGTACTGTTTCGCTCTGCTGAGCACACCGAGCTTTTTGGAGGCTAGTTTAGCCTTGCCTTCCAAATGACCGCGAAACTGAACGTAATTCGATATGTCAACTCCCAGGATTCCGACACTAGCTGAGGCTGTCAGGAGAGTATTTTTTGCGGTGAACACGCAAAGCTGTGTCTTCTTGGGGTTAGAAGTAACCAGGTTTTGGCGACCCCATTCCGAGACATCGGTAAGTCGATTCTCGACTTCAGACACAAGCTTGTTTCGGCACTCTTCGACGTGTTCCCGAGAAATACTGCTACGGCCGGAGTATGTAGCATCACCAGTACTGTCATCCGCATAGCAATGTATGTTGCTAATTCGCATCATATCATTGATATGCAGAAGGAACAGTGTCGGTGATAGCACGCAGCCTTGGGGAACACCAGCATTGACAGATTTAAGGTCGGAGCACGCACCGTCGACAAAGACCTTGATGCTCCGGTCAGCCAAAAAACTGGTGATCCACTCGCATAATTTCTCAGGAAGCCAGCTTCGCGAGAAGCGCTTTGTGCCATACCCGATCAAAGGCCTTCGCTATGTCCAAACTATCTGCCAATGCCTCCCCCTTGGACTCAACTGCTTCCGCCCATCGATGAGTTAGGTATACTAGAAGGTCACCAGCTGAGCGGCCGCGACGGAAACCGTACTGACGGTCGCTAATCAGCTGGTGCTCTTCTAAATACTTGAGGAGCTGAGAGTTGATGATTGTCTCCATAATTTTGGAGAACAAGGAGGTTATGGCTATGGGCCGATAGTTAGACGGGTTAGAGCGATCTCCTTTTTTAGGGATGGGATGCACCAAAGCTGTCTTCCACGAATTCGGTACCACGCCGAGTGAATAGGAGAGCCGGAATAGGCGTGTTAATACTGGTGCCAACTCTGGAGCACACATTTTTAGCACAATCGGAGGGATGCCATCCGGCCCACTCGACTTATGGATGTCCAAGGAAAGTAGTGCTTTACGCACAGATGATTGCCGAAATTGTAGTTCTGGCATACAACTATCACACTGCGGGATGGTAGGCGGTGCGTTCCCTTGGTCATCCAGAGTCGAGTTGGCCGCAAAGAAGGAGCCCAGGAGATCGGCCTTCTCCTTTGCGGTATGGGCCAGAGAGTCATCGTCTCCGTGCAAGGATGGAAGAGAGGGCTGTGAGAAATTTCCTAAGACAGCTTTGGCGAGAGACCAGAACGCACGAGTGCCCGAAGGAAGGCGAACTAATTTCTCACCAATTCTGCCAATGTGTTCCGATTTTGCCTTGGCGATAGCTCTTTTGAAGTACCTCGAGGCGAAATTGTACTCCTTACGTAATGTGCTGGTTTTTTCATCACAAGATGCGGACGCTGCAGCCCAAGCCCGGTAGCACTCCTGCTTGCGGCGCGAAGCCGTTTTACAGGAGCGACCAAACCAAGGCTGAGACTTACCACCAATTGGTACCGCAGAAAATGGAATGAAAAGTTCCATGCCCTGCAGCACCACATCGGCAATAGAGTCAGCGACGACATTCGGATCATCCAGCGAGAAGCACAACCGCCCCCATGGGTAGGACGCAAAAAAAAGACCGCATCCCGTCCCAATCTGCTGACCTAAAGTGCCAAACGCGACAACAGCCTGCTAAAGGAGGCCGTGATAGGCGCGAAACCGGCACTTTACTCCGGATCAGGCAGTGGTCTGACGAACCAAGTGGGACGTCCACCGATACCTGATAATGGTCGGGAACTCGCGTGGGCGAAGTTACCAGTTGTGTAAGACCATACGCCAAGGCAAAATCGTGAACAGACCTCCCCGCATGATCGGTGGTGCGCGAACAAAGCCATTCGGCGTGGTGGGCATTAAAATCGCCCAAGATCACGATCTCTGTGGAGGGGGTCTGCTCTAACACGGAATCTACAGCCGTTTGTAAATGCTCAATGAGCCGGTCAACTTCAGTATTCCCGCCATGGGACCTGTATAGGCACGCGTAGCTGCGTGGATGGTCGTCGCAAGCTACGCGTAACCAGAGGATGGATAGGTCCTGACCTTCAAGTCTGCCGAGGCGCCGGTAACAGATATCTTCTCTGACGTATGCGCACACCCCAGCCCGCGGTACAAAGGAATGTTCCAGTTTGTACCCCGGGTAGGAGAGGTAAGAAGTATCAGCCGGAGAAGATATCTGCGTCTCGGTCAAAAAGAGCAAAGCTGGCTTTGCCGTCTCGAGATGGTAGTGGATGGCGTTCAAGTTGGAATGAAGCCCCCTGACATTGCAGAAATCCACAGTAAGCGTGGTAGGGGGTGCCATGGCTTTCTTGCCCTGTTTGCCCCGGACAGGATTGTCTATGAGCGCAATTTTGCCCCCCCCCCAGAATACGCAGGGCAGCCTGAGCATCCGTGACCTGGCTGGAATCCAGAGCACGGACGCTCAATTTAACTATTGCTTTAGCTAAATAATCGGTAGGTTCAAAAATTTCGAAGCAATGTCAAAAATCATTTTTTCAAAAATTTTCGTTATTGATAGATACCAAACAAAGTGACTGATCTTTATCCAATTAACGGTGTCGCAGTTTTTAAAGGAGAAAAGCTGATAAGATTTTGAGGTCAATCGGTATATTAGCCTGAAAGTTATTTCAAAAACATTAAGTTTGCTACTCACAACGTAATATTAATATTTGAAAAGCTGTAACTTTTGAAAATAAGATTCGATTTTGAATTTTGGCACAAAGCGCTTCTGGCGAAGCTGCCTTCCTATGGGCTTCCCGAGAAATTATGCAAGTGGATCACCAGTTTTTTGGCTGATCGGAGCATCAAGGTCGTAGTTGACGGTGCATGCTCTGACCTTAAATCTATCAATGCTGGTGTTCCACAAGGCTGCGTGCTATCACCGACACTGTTCCTTCTGCATATCAATGACATGATGCGAATTCGCAACATACATTGCTATGCAGATGACAGTACTGGTGATGCTACATACTCCGGCCGAAGCGTTATTTCTCGGGAACACGTCGAAGAGAGCCGAAACAAGCTTGTGTCCGAAGTTGAGAATCGATTAACCGATGTCTCGGAATGGGGTCGTCAAAACCTGGTCACTTTTAACCCCAAAAAGACACAGCTTTGCGTGTTTTCCGCTAAAAAGACACGCTTTGTCGTGTCACCTCGATTTGGGGATACTCTCTTGACAGCCTCAGCTAGTATCGGGATTCTGGGAGTCGACATATCGAATTACGTTCAGTTTCGCGGTCATTTGGAAGGTAAGGCTAAACTAGCCTCCAAAAAGCTCGGTGTGCTCAGCAGAGCGAGGCAGTACTTCTTGCCTGCCCATCGCCTTCAACTTTATAAGGCTCAAATTCGGCCCCACATGGAGTACTGTTCTCATCTCTGGGCCGGAGCTCCTCAGTACCAGCTCCTTCCTCTTGATCGCATTCAGCGTAGAGCGGTTCGAATCGTTGACGACCTGGCTATTTCGAAACGGCTCGACTCTTTGGCATTGCGCAGAGATGTTGGCTTACTCTGTGTCTTCTATCGTATCTTTCATGGAGAGTGTTCCGACGAGTTATTTGGACTAATTCCTGCCGCCGAATTCCATCATCGGACATCGCGTCAAAATTTGAAATTCCATCCTCACCATCTCGATGTCTGGAAATCCACAACTGTGCGTTTCTCTCGACACTTTTTGCCTCGCACTACTTTGTTGTGGAACCAATTACCGGCAGGGGTGTTTCCAAACGGTTACGACTTGGGGGCCTTCAAGAAAAGAGCTTACCCATTCTTAAAAGGCCGGCAACGCAACTGCAAGACCTCTGGTATTGTGGATGTCCATGGGCGGCGGTGATCACTTACCATCAGGTGCACCTCCTGCTCGTTTGCCCCCTCTTCTATAAAAAAAAAATATTTTAAAACGGCAATCGATGTAATTTTTTTAGTACTAAAATATTGTAGAATACTAAAAAATGATTGGTTGAAATATTTCGAAGTTATGTCGAAAAAAGACTTTTTTCAAAATTTTCGTCGATTACTTCCAAACACATAAACCAATTTGATGCAATTTATGCATTAGACTTAATTTTTTTGAGAATATAGCTGATTAGTTTTTGTACTCAATCAGTACATTAATCTGGAAGTTATATTAAAAAAATCTTTCAACAAAATTTCTTTTTGGGTTTTTTCAAAATTTTATCAAAATCCCTTGGGCCCATTTGGTTCAAATTTTCAGGAAGTCCAAGTTGAGTGGAATCCAATCGAATGCCATCAATCGCATTTCGATCGGTCCAGCCGTTCAAAAGTTATGACATGTTTACATACAGACATACATACACACAGACACGAACACACACACACACATTCATACATACAGACACACTGACATCATCGCGAAAATAGTCGAAAAAGGTTCCTAGGACCCGCGGACATCTGGTGAAAATTCGATTGTTGAAAATCGGAACCAAATCAGTAACTTCCTTATCCACATACGTAGCAGGGAGTTAAAAAGTAGAAGTGTATTAATAGATTAAAGTAATGTTTTAACTCGTTAGCGTTTTAACTCGTTAGTTTCCTAATAGATGGCGTTAGTAGTAATAAAATTCTAATACATGTATTTTTTAATTTTTTTTCTTAGTGTTTATAAAATGGTACTTTAATGGTACGTCATATCTAGACATGAATTTAAACTACCACGTCAAAGCTCAAACCTCGAAGTGCGATATTTTCATACATAACACATACCACAAAAGTGCATACAAAGTGCCCTAGTGTATAGTGTGATAAAAGGAACTTCGTTCCATCCGGGTGTCCCTTGACACCTCTCAAGTTTTTTTTTATTAACAAAAAGATTTTTTCGATTTTTTTTCATATTTTTCGCCCAAAGTAGAAAACATAAGCTTTAACTGGGTATTTCTTTATTTTATTTTTGGTGAAGTAGTTAAAGAGATCGAGCCACTCCAGTAATGTAGCCACTCCAGTAATCGAGCCACTCCACAAAAAGTAATGAACTTTTACTAGGTGGTAGAGTTCTGCATCGTCTCGACCGGGTCTGGTACCACCGCTTTACCTATTCCTGCCGCAATAGCGTCAGTCCTGGTCACTGTCGTGTTCCGGTTTGGAGGGTAAGGCAGCCGGTAAACTTATGCATGTGGCATTAGACCTCGCCACAATATAGCAACGTACCATTAACATCTTTGGTGTCTATAGGCGATGGTTGACTCTTTCCATCAGGAGACCCATCTGCTTGTTTGCTATCTTATGATATAAAAAAAAGAATGTAACGTTGGCTAAAAATTATACAGCCTATGTCATTTTCATGTATGTTTTAAAAAAATGTGTAACTGTTGATCAAAATAATCGATTTTGATCTTTTAAATGGCTTATAACGCAGTTTTTTAAGCTTTGAAAATGCCTAAGTTATGAGTACAAATTCGTAAATATTATGTTGAATAATAATTTGTTTTAATTAAAAAAAATCATTCAATTTTGAAACGAGTAACGTCATTCAACACAGTTTTACAAGGAATCGAGCTGGCAAGATTTTGGAATCAATCATTAGTCTAGAAGTTTTTTAAAAAAAAAAAAATTTTATATCATAAGATAGCAAACAAGCAGATGGGTCTCCTGATGGAAAGAGTCAACCATCGCCTATAGACACCAAAGATGTTAATGGTACGTTGCTATCTTGTGGCGAGGTCTAATGCCACATGCATAAGTTTACCGGCTACCTTACCCTCCAAACCGGAACACGACAGCAACAAGCACTGACGCTATTGCGGCAGGAATAGGTAAGGCGGTGGTACCAGACCCGGGCGAGACAATGCAGAACTCTACCACCTAGGATTGTCAAAAACATTGTCAAAAGGTTCAATTGTAAAATGTCAATTGAGTTTTTTTTTTTTTTGTTAACCTTAAATTAAGCCTAAAATCTAAAAAGAAACCTCCCTAATTCCATTTTCAAGGATTGGATAATTCCATTTGACACTGGTGGGTTCACTGATAATTGCCATTCGCACAATAAAGAAGTCATAATCTACTGGGCCGAATCAGGTCTTTTCAAGAAGACTTGGCTTAGTGAAACCCAATCGAATGCCGTCAACCGAATTATGATCAATTAAGTCGGTCCAAAGTTATAAGAGATTTTTACATACACACAGATATTCTTATTCCGATTTTTTTTGACATTTCTCAAAATCTACTGAGCCGAATCGGTTAAAATTTAAGGACTTTTAAATCGAAAGCCAACCGAACCCCATCAAATACCGTCAACCGCGTTTTAGTCGGCCAAGCCTCTCATAAGAGGTAAACAAAAAAAATGATGTGGTGTCGCGGGACACCAGGTAGGAACGAACTTCCTTCGGCTAAACGGCACTACTCGCTTGTGTACGCGACTGTCGCGCCTGCGCACGTCTCATTTAACGCTTTTATTCCACGCATTTTTCTTACGGTTTTACTATCACATTTTTTTCAGTTCGGTCGCGCAGCAAAATCCCTATCCCCTCCAAGCCTGCCGTAAGGAACTTCGTTCCAAAAATGTTCTCTGTAAAATTGGTTTACGGACAATAATTTCACGTGATAACGTCATAAGTGCCTCTCTATCGCTTTTTCCGCGCTCTCGCTTGCACGCTCCGCTCAGGTGAAACGTGAACATGAGTCATATTTATTGGTGTGTGCAGCTGGCATTCGTCAATTTATAAGACGTTACATCAAAAATTGTGATGTCACTGTAAAAATATAGATAGACTCGTTTAGTAGTAGCTTATTACCTGTTGGGAGAAGTCTGGTGGCAGCTCCTCAAACTTTATCTTCCCAGTGACACTGACACTGACAGCTGTCAAACTGACAGGAGTGGTGACACGGCGATTTACTGTCAACCTCCAACCGGATGTATCTTCTACTCCTTCTATAGTACCTCCTAAATTAAATATTTAATATTATTAACAAAGTACATAGGGATTGAAATAATGAATTAGGAACCTAAGCTTTTTGATTTAATACTAGAAAATTGTAGATGCTATAATGTATTGAATTTTCAAATGACTTCTCCAAAAATACGAATCATCAATTGGAATGCTTGAATTCCGTTTTTTATTGTACACAACAATAACAGAACAAAAAAGACAAAAATACAATGTACTAAGTACAATGGTCGAGCTTTTTCACATCATAAGCTAGCAAACAAGCAGATGGGTCTCCTGATGAAAAGAGTCAACCATCGTCTATAGACACCAAAGGTAGTAATGGTGCGTTGCTATCTTGTGGCGAGGTCTAATGCCACATGCATAAGTTATAAGTTTGCCGGCTACCTTACCCTCCAAACCGGAACGCGACAGTGACTAGCACTGACGCTATTGTGGCAGGAATAGGTAAGGCAGTGGTACCAGACCCCGGCGAGACAATGCGGAACTCTACCACCTAGTAGCCACGATGGTAGTGAATCGCGTAGCCAATGAATGTCTGTCTGTGTGTCTGTCAGTCTATCTGTCGCTCTCTCTCTCTCTCTGTGTGTGTGTCTCTGTGTCTCTCTCTCTGTGTGTGTGTCTCTGTGTGTGTGTTTTACTGCCATCTGCTTGTTTGCTATCTTATATAAAAACATCTTACCTAATGCTTCCCAGAAGTCATCAGTCTCCTCTCCCTGGTCTATCACAGTACTTTCTTTATCACTCGTGATGTGGCTTACGAAGTATATACCTTTCTCTTTCTCACTCTCATGTGATTCCTGTAATCAAGTTTAATTGATAAAAAAACTAAACCGACGAAAAGTTACGCGTGGTCAAACATTATAATCAGTGAGTGAATTATCTTTATTATTATTTCATAAGATAGCGAACAAGCAGATGGGTCTCCTGATGGAGAGAGTCAACCATCTCTTATAAACATCAAAGTTGTTAATGGTGTGTTGCTCTCCGTGTGGCGGAATGATAATGTCACATGCATAAGTTTACCGGCTACCTTACCCTTCAAACCGGTACACGACAGTGACAAGCACTGACGCTATTGCGGCAGGAATAGGTAAGGCGGTGGTACCAGACCCGGGCGAGACAATGCAGGACTCTACCACCTAGTAGCCACGATGGTAGTGACTCGCGTAGCCAATCGGTCGTTTTTACTTTATTTTAAGCGACAAAGTGTGTCGCTCCGCAGTCTAGTGGTCCGGTGTCGGTGTTGACCACATGACGTTCCGGGTTCGATTCCTGGGTCGGGCAAATAAAAAATATGTTTCTTCAATTTTCAAATGAAATCATATAAAATTTAAAAGTGAAATGAAATTTATTGCTCACAATACGGTTACAACAAAAAATATGCAGTTATTAAAAGTATGAAGTATTACGTATTCTACCATACGGCATGCAATATTTACAAATTATAAGCTGACCCGCGCAGCTTTGCCTACGAGTGGATTAGCATGTCGTCAAGATAGCTTTTCATACAAATTTCATCCCCTATTTTAACACTTTAAGGGTTAGCCTAAGTTAGCCTATGTTTGACCCCGGCTCTTCAACTACTTCCATGCCAAATTTCAGGAAAATCGGTCCAGCGGTTTATCTGTGAAAGCGTAACAGACAGACATACAGACAGACTTTCGCATTTATAATATTAGTATGGATTCATATTACATTGTTTATAATAGTTACTTGATTGTTGTTTCTATATTTACTTAAAATATCATCCAACATTCTTGTTCTTAATATTCTGATTTAAATAATTTAATATCTGGTTGACCGAGCTTTGCTCGGTTTTTCACATACCCATATCTTGGGAACCGAGCTTTTCTTGGACCTGGAATCTTGATAAATCGATTCCTTGACCCGAAAAACCCCTAATTTGTGACTTTCATGAAAATCGTTGGAGCCGATTGGATATATATATATATATATATATATATATATATATATATATATATATATATATATATATATATATATATATATATATATATATATATATATATATATATATATATATATATATATATATATATATATATATATATATACAAGAATTGCTCGTTTAAAGGTATTTGATAGATATAGTTCCCCATTTAAGTCATTAGATTTTATTAACTTTTATAATAATCAAATATTCTATTTTAATACACTATGTCAAAAAAAGAAAAAATAAACTTGTATCTAACATTATACATAACTATATGGCACATTTGAAAAATATATTAATCCTAAATAAAACATTATTATATTATCTATACATATAATAAAATCGTAGGAAAGTCAAAACTGTACATTGAATATTTTTTTAAAAGAATACTTTGGGCGTAATCTATAATAGGTATCGAAGCCAAAAATATAGTTTTTAGAATTTTTGTCTGTTTATCTGTTTGTCTGTATGTATGTTCCGGGGTAAACTCAAAAAGTACTGCATGGATTTAAGTACTTCAAATTTTGCATGAATATTACTATCAGGTCGGGTCAACATATAGGCTACATATTATCACGCTATCACCTTCAGTGGAGGTGCTGTGCGGAGTAAATGAAGTCCGCACGGACGAAGTCGCGGGCAACAGCTAGTTAACAAATAATATGTTATTGTAACATATCAATTTGCGGATTAAAAATGTGTAAATGGTAATTTTAATATTTGGAAAGCTGTCACTTTTCAAAATTAGATTCGATTTTGATTTTTGAAACGGCATTCGACGTAGTTTTTTTAGTACAAAAATATCGGAGAATACCAAAAAAATGATTGTTTTTTAAAATTTAAAAAATAGTACTTAATAGTTACAAAAATTATTATGACATTCCTATAGGCTATAATGAGATTAAAATTATTAGTATTATGATTTAAGAGGCCACGACACAAAACCTAGTCCCATAAGACTACCGGATGGTATATACATAGTTAGATTCGTCGTTAATTGGAGAATACGAAATGGCTATGCTGCAATGCGAAAAACCGGGTGGCGCTTTAAAAAAAAAAAAAAAGAATGAAAAAAATCGATTTCTAGTACGATAAGACTTTCGTTTGTTCCTCGATATAGGGGAGGGGTAGGACTATACGAAAATGCGGTGCTGCATGTCCGCATCCTGGCCCTTATCAGTGGCAGCAGCATTGTAAGTGACGCCCTCCCTGTACCTATAGGTATCTGGTACCATCGGACTACCGAACGAACCCAAACTCATCTGAAAGATCATCAATTTCTGTGTAAGAAAAACGACTGCTGCATCTTCGAAACAGTGGATGAAGTGGTTGCTGCAGCGATTGAAGGTCGCCCACTGCACAGCTGAAATCGGCGTTTTGCTGACAAAAACGAGTAGAAACGCCGATATCATTCGATTGGTACTGATTGAATACCCATGCCAGGGTCAGATAAAAATAATTTTACTGATCGCTGATTGTTTAGACGAATGATTTCTCATATTTTACGTAATATTGTTCGATTTTTCAACCGTTTTCATTAGGTTGGTTTAATTACATAGGGCCAGGATGGGGACATGCAGCACCGTATTTATGTATAGTCCTAGCCCTTCATTCCTTCATTTTTTAATAGCGCCACCCGGTTTTTCGCATTGCAGCATAGCCATTTCGTATTCTCCAATTAACGACGAATCTAACTATGCATATACCATCCGGTAGTCTTATGGGACTAGGTTTAGTGTCGTGGGCTCCCATACTATACCACTAAGTCCAAATATGAAGTTAGTTTCTGATAAAAATAACACTATCCGGGATTGGATAAGCCATAAGCTGGCCACCTATCACATTGTGGGACTTTTCGGCTAATCGTGGGTGTATATGTTGTACCTCCGTCCCCTAATTACTCTTCGAAGAGTGGCAAAAAACAGACTAACCTTTCCATTCCAAACGTAAACTACACTTGATGTCTCCAAAATATACACGTCATCATCTTCGAGCTGGTCTGCCGTCTCCGGTACCTGGATCGCTCTCATATCCTGACCAATTTTTGTTCCTTCCACCTGTAATTTTAGAAGTGCAAACTTATTAAGCTGAGCGGCGTTTGATTCGCTACAGTAATTTCGGTAAATTTTGATTCACTACAGTAACCTCGGTAAATTTTGATTCACTACAGTAACTTCGGTAAATTTTGATTCACTAAAGTAACCTCGGTAAATTTTGATTTACTACAGTAACTTCGGTAAATTTTGATTCACTACAGTAACTTCGGTAAATTTTGATTCACTAAAGTAACCTCGGTAAATTTTGATTCATTAAAGTAACTTTGGTAAATTTTGATTCACTATAGTATCTTCGGTAAATTGTTCTTCTCCTTAAGATACTTTTTAATTATTTATTTATTTAATATTTTATTGTAAACTTAAAAGTAATATTACATTTTTATTTCTGAACATATAACACCGTAACATTTTAAGACTACCTTTTACCTTTGGATGTCTGCAAGTCCACTACAGTGCGATTTTCAAGGCATTTTTTGCCCCGCACGACTGCTCTGTGGAATCAATTATTACAACAGTAGATAGTTAGTAGAGAGGTAAACAATTTCCATGGGGGGCAGCTGCCCCTATGCCCTCCCCCCTCGATACGCCCATGCTATTAAATGACTACTCCTGATATGAAAAAGAAGTGAATTCCAAAGTTTCACAGACTTGATAGTGAAAGAATTGTCATAAGATATGGAAGAATGTGATGGATATTGTAAAATTCCGCGTAATTGTGAACGACAATTTGAGCCAAAATCGTATAGAAAATTAAAGCTTTCACGAAGATAATGTGGAGAATTTGTGTTAAATACACACATGCATACTGTTTTCTTAAAGTCTAAAGTGTTGTCAAACTTATAACAGATTTTATTGTTTATTCCAGGACTCCCCAACCGGGGAGGCATGCCCCCATTGATATAAAAAGGGAAGATATGTTACGCTCTAATATCTCAATTGCTAAACCTAAGCTCGATCAGTCGAACGTAAAGTAATGCGACGAACGTAGCAAACTTCGTTTCTCTCGCTTACTTTTGTATTGTACTATCTCACTCTCGCAAACATGGCGAACTAAACAATAATTTAATCTTATTTTCAAACAAATTGTTTTAACCGTACTTACGAAAGGAAAGTAATCCCGTGTGTCTTATTTTTTTCCTTGAGTGATTATAACACTGGCTGAATATACAAGAAGGTATTTAATGGTAAAAACAGTCGGAAAATATAAATGTATGATATGAGGTCCCGCGCGTGATTGACTGTCACCAATTGTCACGGTGTCTACGGACCTAGTTTTGTAGGACCAGGCGCTGTGACTAGGTAACGTATCTTCCCTTTTTATATCAATGCATGCCCCCCTAAATATTAGGGCGTCGTACGTTATATGTAAGATTACATTTCTAAAAAAACTTAACGAGTAGGTTAATACCTTAGATGGAGGAAACTATTACTAGATATGAAATAACCAAGGAAAAACCGTGTCATTTCGTCCCGAGTAATGGCGGACTTAAGAACAGCTGTTTACATAACAATTGATAAATTATATTGCAATTAAGCATGTTATTTTAACAATTAGTTTTTATTTTAGATTTAAGGTACACACTAAAGTTATAGGAAAATACAAATAAACGCTAACATCAATTTAATATTTGTAAGCAAAAGGTTATTTGACATTAAATTTTTACTTACCTACATTGACGGCGTATTTTAGTAATGGCGTACTATCCGCAAGTTGTTTAAGGTGAGGTTAATTTTCTTAAATGATTTGAAATGAGAGCACTGACAGCATTTTTGTAGCTTTGTCTATTATGAAAGTTCTAACTTGTTAGACAGAGATAAAGCCATTTTTATATGTTCAGCGTTGGAAAGCATGCAATTTTATAATTTTTATTGTTTATGGAAACTTTCTCTTGTCAAAGGTAAATAAGGAGGGGGGCATGAATATATTATTTTTGGCTCGGGTATGCTCGGCAAAATAAAGGTTGGGAAAGCCTGATTTAGTCTATGGTCGAATTTAGACCGTGATCGCTATTAACGGTAATTGGGTATTATGTGGTAACGTTATAGCTCGCGGCATGACATAACGTTATTTTCAAGGATAGCGTTATCAAAAAATGATACAGAATTTGTTACTGTTTAATAACGTTATTCATTACGTTCTGTTATATACTACGAATTACCGTTATGGTATATGGTATTATGATATTGTCTTCTAACGCTAGTTGGTAAACCAATTACGAAACATCATGAATCGCGGCAATATCCCATATTATAACGTTATTTAGCATTAACAATTTCGTTCTGTTAAAATAATTTTGTTAGTGAGGTATTGCTACAGTAATAACGTTAACTATCGTAAAATAAGTTCCGTTATCTGATAAAGTTTTAAATCCTTGGGTAAAACTCACCCTAAATAATCTTACTCCATTATCATCGTACGAGTTACTGAAGTTTTCGGGTTTGTAATCATTGCTCTTATCGCCGCGCAGTACCACCAGGTTACCTGTGACATACAGGAGATAAATAAATAATATATAATGAAAAAAACACGGACAGTCATACTGCCGATACTAATGAAAACCAGAACTTAAAACCGGTTGGAAAAAATACCGATTAGGGGCCATGAACGGCCCCTTCAAAATATCATTTCGTGGAAAATTTTGACACGTAGGATTTAAACCTATGACTTTCCCTCAAGCCGGGACGTACTTAAGGGAAAGTCGTAGGTTCAGATCCTACGTGTCGAAATTTTTCTTTGTTGTGTTTTTTTTAACTGTCGATAGGGAAGCGCTTGACCACGATCTCGCCTGATGGTAAGCTAAGGTGCGGCTTAAGATAGAACGCGCTTCCCTAAAAGGTACCTGTTCACTCTTCTCTTGAAGATCGCCAGGTTGTACCCGTCGGGGAACACAGACTCAGGAAGCATATTCCAGTCCCTTGCGGTTCGGATCAAGAATATCGAATCGAACCGCTTTGTTCGGGTACGTGGAACGTCCGCCATATAACAATGCCTAGTATCTGTGCGTCCCGACGATCGATAGAAAAACGGGGATGGCAGAATTAAGTCGTGCAATTCCGTAGTTTAAAAGTTTTTCAACTGTAAAATATGAGTAACTAACATTTTGCGTATTATTGATGATTTTGCGTATTATTGATGGTTTCCCGGTATTAAAGAGAAGCAGCAGAACGGATGTAAGGGTTATGGTCGATGATGTAGCTGGAACAAGTGGATGAGTTTGTATATCTTGGATGTGCTTTTAGCAGGGATGGAAGGTACGCCGCTGATGTTGAAAGAAGCGTGTGTGCAGGGAATAGAGTGAATGGAGCGTTAGGGAGATTACTTAATAATACAATTTTAAGTCAGGGTGCCCGTCTAGCCCTGCATAATTTTGTGCTTATCACAACACTATTGTATGGAGGTGAGAGTTGGGTATGTGAGAAAGGATATGAAAGTAGAATCAACGCGTTCGAGATGAGATCGCTAAGAAAAATATGTGGTGTAACACTCGCGGACCGTGTTCGTAATGTGGAAGTGAGAGAGAGGTTAGGTTTGAAAGAAAGTGTCGGTGTAAAGATGAGAAAGGGCACGCTCCGTCGGTTCGGACATGTAGAAAGAATGGTAGATGAAAGGTTAACAAAACAGACATACAATGTGAATATAGAAGGATGTAGGTACCGGGGAAGACCAAGACTGACGTACCATGATCAGATTGATCGAGTACTGTCCGAAGGTGGTGTCAAGAGTCTTCGCAACCGGCATGTGTGTATGAAGAGAGTGATGAATGTGGAGGAAGCGAGACAAGCCTGCAAGGATCGTAATATATGGCACTCGGTTCTCTCTGCCTACCCCGTAAGGGATCTGGCGAGAAGATATGTATGTTCCCGGTATTTTCTTGAAAGACTGTAGACTTGTTCAGCAGTAGTACCTTTGAATAAATTCAGGAAATGTTTGATCTCTTTGCCCTGCGGTATCTTGACGACGGTGGCGTCACCGTCTAGCTCCTCCTCCAGACTACCAGCGTATTCATACCCTGCTTTCTTACTGTCATCATCTGCTTCAGCACCCTGTAAATTTATGTGCCTTTGAAAGAGCATTTTCTGAGAACACTGGTATAATAAATTTGTGACTCAATAGTCACAAATGAATTTTGTACTGTGTGTCAATACACACAGTACAAAATTCAACGTACTTTAAAAACGCAACGCCCGGCTATTTGGCTGAGTCTCTTTTTAAGTAAATCACGGTGTATTTCTCCGTGTTGCTCTGGGCTCCTCCGAAGAATAGAATAACTGCCATTTTGCCAGGCAGGTCGTAAAAAGCGACCGATTGGCTATGCGAGTGACTATCATCGTGACTATTAGATGGTAGAGTTCTGCATTATGTCGCCCGGGTCTGGTACCACCGCCTTACCTATTCCTGCTGCAGCAGCTTCAGTACTCGTCACTGTCGTGTTCCGGTTTGGAGGGTAAGGTAGCCGGTAAACTTAACCATATGGCGTTATAACTCGCCACAAGATAGATATATCTAGGCGATGGTTGACTCTTTCCATTACGAGACCCATCTGTTTGTTCGCTATCTTATGACATAAAAAAAATGTTGGTCTCTAACCAGCAGTCAGCTTTTGTCCAAGCCAAAGATGTTAATGGTGCGATGCTATCCGTGCGGCGGGATGGCAATGCTACATGCGTGAGTCTGCCGGCAGCCTTATCGTTCAAGCCGGAACACGACAATGACTGCATTGACGCTATTGTGGCAGGAAAAAATAAGACAGTGCTTTTTTTTAACTATACTGTACACAAAAAAGATATTATAAAATCTCAGATTAATTAGAAGACAAAAAAATCTGAGATTAATTGCCCCTCATACCGATCTCATATATATTATTATTATTATTTTTATGTCATAAGATAGCAAACAAGCAGATGGGTCTCCTGATGGAAAGAGTCAACCATCGCCTATAGACACCAAAGATGTTAATGGTGCGTTGCTATCTTGTGGCGAGGTCTAATGCCACATGCATAAGTTTACCGGCTACCTTACCCTCCAAACCGGAACACGACAGCGACAAGCACTGACGCTATTGCGGCAGGAATAGGTAAGGCGGTGGTACCAGACCCGGGCGAGACAATGCAGAACTCTACCACCTAGTAGCCACGATGGTAGTGACTCGATAGCCAATCGGTCGCCTTTTACGACCTGCCTGGCAGAACGGCAGTTGGCCTATTCTTCAAAGGAGGCCGGGACCAACACGGCGAATGATGATGATTATTAGATGATTATTATATTAATAGATGATGATATGATGATGAATAAAAAATAGATGATATGAAAAAAAACACAAGCCCGCTAAGTTTCTTTCGCCGTATCTTCTCAGTGTGGCCACGTTTCCGGTCCGGTAGCAGTTTTTAAAAAAAAATTTGACGCGTCAAAATAACTTGTAAAAAGTTTTATTGAATAAAGTACTTCTGATTTCTGATTTCAAATACTGCTTGATTGTTATTTTGTGAAATAAAAATAAATTTAAAAGAAACTCACAATCCAAATGTACACAACGTTGGCGGGGTCACCATTTTCATCTTCATATTGGTATTTCACCACGTAAACCTCACTCTGGTACATTTTTGGCTCTTCTAGAAAACTGTCTGTGATATCTTCTGCTTCTCCTGATATCCTGGTACATAATAGGAATGGTAATTATTGTTAAATTAGATTAACTGTTATGTTGTTAAAGTTAATATTTTTAACAGTTATTTATTTATGTTATATCAGTAGCCTATAATATATAATAAGTATTAGAAGCAGTAAAACCACGAAGCTACCAAATATAGCTTTAGTAGCTTCGTGCTCGTGGTGGTATGTTTTAACAATTACGGTCGTAACGTAACTTTTAACAATTACGGTCTGTCGAAATATTTTTAATAACAGTGTTATCATAAATCTAGTTAGCGAGCAAAAAAACGCTTTTCAAATATTTTTAATAACATTATTATCATAATATATAAATAAAGTTATTGGTAATTTAGTGATACATAAAAATTACTTTTAACAGTATTTGCTAATATAAATAACAGTTGTTAATTGTTAAAAAAAATTAGTACGAAATTTAATATGTTAACTGTTAAATGATCCATGCCTAGTACATAAAGATGCTGTGTTATAAAAAATATCGTTGTTGTTTTTAATGTTCTGCACCTTAAAAGGAAAATATGGGATCCTTATTTCACTGGTTTGTCTGTCTGTTTTTCCGTCTGCCTGTCATAGACCATTTGCCCCGAAGCTTCTTGACTGATTGGGTTAAAATTTGGTAAACGTAATATGTAAGTCAGTGACAAACACGGACGTGTAACTTAAATAAATGAATGTTAAACATGAGAGCCACTTTCAGGAGAGAGGGAGAAAGACTTTTTATTTTTAGAAAGTACTAGCGACCCGTTAAGTGCTTCGCTGCGTATCGCCATTTATTGAATTCATTTGTTATAAAAAATGTGATTAATGAAGAACCGTTCTACCGATTTTGTACAAAATTCACATAAACCATCTACTAAATAGTCCGAACAAAGCCTCAACATTTGGTTTAGATAGGTGAGTCTGTTCTTGAGTTATGAAATTACAACGAAAAGTGGCATTTATTTTTATATACAGAGATAAAAGAAAAATCTTGCAAAATACATAGTGTGACATACCAAATAAAAGCGCTTATTAAAAGAGACACAGATACATGAACTTTTAAACTAACGCGTTCTACTATCATTTTTAAATATATAAACGGGTCAATAACGCGTACATATATAGAACTTACTTGTAAAGCTCGACGTTTCGGCCAAGTTACATTGACCGTGGTCACGAGCAGACTGGAGCAGCGAGTTTCCTCCGTCGTTCACGTCGGGATCGATTTTCATCTACCCCCTTCTGGTCTTGTTTTTTCGAATTTAGCCTACACACAACACTAACCGTATCTTGGACTTTATTTGTTTGCAGGTGCAAAGGTTTTATTCTGCTGATCACTGGATTCCAGGCAGGAGACAACTTAACAGGGAAGACGGATTTAAGTTGTCTCCTGCCTGGAATCCAGTGATCAGCAGAATAAAACCTTTGCACCTGCAAACAAATAAAGTCCAAGATACGGTTAGTGTTGTGTGTAGGCTAAATTCGAAAAAACAAGACCAGAAGGGGGTAGATGAAAATCGATCCCGACGTGAACGACGGAGGAAACTCGCTGCTCCAGTCTGCTCGTGACCACGGTCAATGTAACTTGGCCGAAACGTCGAGCTTTACAAGTAAGTTCTATATATGTACGCGTTATTGACCCGTTTATATATTTAAAAAAGACACAGATACATTTTTAATATCAAGGTAGTTTTGAAGTTATTTAAGGAAATATTACTTAAAACGTGAAGGAAATACTTTGAGTCCCTTTTAAGACAATCGCGTGCACGGTATGGAGAAAAATCGACAATATAAATTAATGTTATAATTGCAAATAATAATCTATACATATAATAAAATCGTAGGAAAGTCAAAACTGTACATTGAATATTTTTTTAAAAGAATACTTGGGGCGTTATCTACCATCGATATCGAAGCCAAAAATAAAGTTTTTAGAATTTTTGTCTGTTTGTCTGTATGTATGTCCGGGGTAAACTCAAAAAGTACTGCATGGATTTACTTCAAATTTTGCATGAATATTACTAACAGGTCGGGTCAACATATAGGCTACATATTATCACGCTATCACCTACGGGGGAGGAGCTGTGCAGAGTAATCTAATAGAATAAAGTTAGAGAATAGACTTGATCTCTTTTTAATACTTCTGTTTAAATTAAAAATGGTTCGAATTCTGTAACGCAGTGGTTTAATTTCTCTTTCTTTTCCTTTTATAGACTCTAATTAACCAAAAATACGAAGTAAACCTTCACTGATAGCATTAGCACGCATAGAGGTATTACATTTCCTGTATCTACAACCAATCACATCACCAAATTTTTAAATTTTAATTTTTAACTGAACATACTCTAAATTTCAAGCGTCGAAAAGAAGCGAGCCTACGTACACGGTGTTTTTTTAATGTTTAGTAATCTATGTCACAGAGAACCTCTGAGTGATGATAAAATGGTACCTAGTTACTGCAATCGATCCAGTCCCCTCATCAGGCATGTAGCCGCGAGCTGCTGCGCTCTTCCCGATGTATTTCGCCTTAGCCTCAACATCATCTTGTTCTTCGGAGAAGTATCCAGCATCTGCAAATGAATTGACATCAGGTTCTGTTCATGATAATAGACTGACTTTTAATGTTCCTATAAACGGAATTATCCCTTCAGCTTACAAAAATACGCCATCAAGTTCGTAACAGACCTAATTACTATGCATATGTTGTTTGTCAGAAAAATCTGCCGAATCGATCGACGATCAAAAAATACGACGAATACGTAATTTTTTTTAATATACACAAAAATAAACTCACTCTGTGTCTTCTATCGTATCTTTCATGGAGAGTGTTCCGACGAGTTATTTGGATTAATTCCTGCCGCCGAATTCCATCATCGGACATCGCGTCAAAATTTGAGATTCCATCCTCACCATCTCGATGTCTGGAAATCCACAACTGTGCGTTTCTCTCGACACTTTTTGCCTCGCACTACTTTGTTGTGGAACCAATTACCGGCAGGGGTGTTTCCAAACGGTTACGACTTAGGGGCCTTCAAGAAAAGAGCTTACTCATTCTTAAAAGGCCGGCAACGCAACTGCAATACCTCTGGTATTGTGGATGTCCATGGGTGGCGGTGATCACTTACCATCAGGTGCACCTCCTGCTCGTTTGCCCCCTCTTCTATATAAAAAAAAACACACACACAGGTAACGATGCACACAAATTAATATACACCGACACACACACATCTATAGAAACTACAACTTGATAAACACGACAAAGAATCACAGACCAATTAGAGTGCAATGAATAAACATGCGTGTACATTAGGCATGGAAATTATTGTTAAATCAGATTAACTGTTATGTTGTTAAAGTTAATTAATATTTAACAATTATTTATTTATGTTATATCAGTAGCCTATATATAATAAGTATTAGAAGCAGTAAAAACACGAAGCTACCAAAATAAGGTCCTCTATAATGCTTTTGATAACTTTTAACAGTTACTATTATCACGGTCTCTCGAAATATTTTTAATAACAGTATTATCATAAATCAAGTTAGCTAACAAAAACACGCTCTCTTAAATATTTTTAATAACATTATTATCATATATCACGTTATTGGTAATTTTAGTGATGCATAAAAATTACTTTTAACAGTATTTGCTAATATAAATAACAGTTGATAATTGTTAAAAAAATTTAGTACAAAATTTAATATGTTAACTGCTAAAGATGTCGTAATGGTAGAACTAACGTGCCAGCGATTGTCAGAGTGACATAATAACTGTGAAGGGTGACGAATCGAAAATGTGGAAAAGAAAGGTTCTCAGCCAGGCAAGACAAACTGCCTGGGAACCAAAGTCTACCCGAGAAGGATTGAAACTTGTATATAGTGTTTACAAGATAAATAATTTTAATATCGGGATTTAGGATTTTTACTTTGAATTTTTTAATTTTTAATTTTTTTTAGTTTGTTAGTTCCGTGAAACATACGTAAAAACGCCCATACGTACATAAATACTTACATTCGCACATACGTACATACATACAACATACAATCGCTCGAAAAAAATCCTCTGCAGTGGTAATAATATAAAATAATCCGAACCAAGGGTACGCTTTTCAGCTCCTTCTTTTTCAATTTCAATCTGCTCGTAACTTCAGACCACAATCAACAAATGATATACCACATAATTTCCGTAGGGTTATCTTGTTAAACTTACAATAAGTTTTTTAATATTACCTATCTGAGTAGCCATTGTCCTCACAGAGAAGCTGGTGGCTGCAGTCGTGTCCCAGTTGTGGAAATACTGTTTGAAGGTGCTACTCTCCGAGCCTTCTGAGACCCTGGTAACTGGTACCTGGAAAAAACATTGTTTTTGTATACAAGCCATTTTCCGCGAGAATATAGGCTCATATTGTAGTTTTTAATGATTAATTATGATCTGGAAATAACAAAATAATTAAATATTTTGAAAAAAAAGATAGGGATTAGATATTTTTAAATAGATAGAGATATTTTAAAAATCGGCAAAAAATAGGCGGTAAATCACATGACAGCAAGCCCAAATCTTTACAGTATATTACAAGGACCTACCTTGGCAAATCTGAAAGTATTACGTCACACCGTGGTAAAAATTCATCTTGATGTTGTCATTTTCATAGAAAGCACAGAGTATGTAATTTAGATATGACGCCATGATAGTACACAGCGTTTTTGTGGTTGAATAACGCGAAAATAATTTTATAACGTATATCTATATATATAATAAAATCGTAGGAGAGTCAAAACTAAACTAACTATAACTTAACTAAAACATTAAACATTTTTTTTAAAAGAATACTTGGGGCGTGATCTACAATCGATACCGAAGCCAAAAATATAGTTTTTAGAATTTTTGTCTGTTTGTCTGTTTATCTGTTTGTCTGTTTGTCTTTTTTTATATCATAAGATAGCAAACAAGCAGATGAGTCTCCTGATGGAAAGAGTCAACCATCGCCTATAGACACCAAATTTGTTAAAAATGTTGCTATCTTGTAACTAGATCTTCTGTCACATGCATAAGTTTACCGGCTACCTTACCCTCCAAACCGGAACACGACAGCACTGACGCTATTGCGGCAGGAATAGGTAAGGCGGTGGTACCAGACCCGGGCGAGACAATGCAGAACTCTACCACCTAGTAGCCACGATGGTAGTGACTCGATAGCCAATCGGTCGCCTTTTACGACCTGCCTGGCAGAACGACAGTTGGCCTATTCTACAAAGGAGGCCGGGACCAATACGGCGAAATTTGTCTGTATGTATGTCCGGGGTAAACTCAAAAAGTACTGCATGGATTTACTTCAAATTTTGCATGAATATTACTAACAGGTCGGGTCAACATATAGGCTACATATTATCACGCTATCACCTACGGGGGAGGAGCAGTGCGAAGTAAATGAAGTCCGCGCGGACGAAGTCGCAGGCAACAGCTAGTATGTAATATAATATGTATAGGTAAAAATAACTAGCTGTTCCCAGCGACTTCGTCCGTTTATGATCCAATGAATTTTTTTAAAATAATACTTGGGGCATGATCTACAACCGATATCGACGCCAAAAATATAGTTTTAAGATTTTTTGTCTGTTTGTCTGTATGTGTGTCCGGAGTAAAATCAAAAAGTACTGCATGGATTTACTTCAAATTTTGTAAGAATATTACTAATAGGTCGGGTTGACTCGTAGTCTTCTCACACCCTTTTATAAGGGAGGGGCGATGGCTTCGGGGCTGATGGCCCCCTTGCCATGAAATCAACCGCTGGCCGTGAATACGGCCAGGTCATTGGGATGGAATGTTAAAAATTTCTTTGGTTTTCCTAATTGAAAAGTGGGGATAAATTGATGGATGGATGAATGGATTTACTTCAAATTTTGCATGAATATTACTATCAGGTCGGGTCAACATATAGGCTACATGTTATCACGCTATCACCTACGAGGGAGGAGCTGTGCGGAGTAAACGAAGTCCGCGCGGACGAAGTCGCGGGTAACAGCTAGTAACATAATAAATATAGCTACCCATGCGGGGTATCCTTTCTCGTCCAAATATTTCTGGACAATGTCATTATAATTCTTCTTAACATCGGAGTCCACTTCTCTTCCCAGCCAGATGTATACACCGGAGCATGGTGTATCCAAGATGAAGACATCCTAAAATAAATACTTGTTTAATATATTATTGAAAAGTATTTTCACGCCCGTATCTACGTTACGAAGGCGTAGGCAGATGTACATCTGCATGCATGCAACAAGGGTATCCACCATTAGGCGAAGATACTTAGTCGCATAAAGGGATAATTGGCAAGTCTAATGCTAACCGGGCACGTATCCAATTTGTTGGTTTAAAAAAACTAAATAGAAAAACTTGAGAGGTGTCAAGGGACACCCGGATGGAACGAAGTTCCTTTCGATACAAAAAACCTGTAGACACTCAACAAAAATAATCGTCGCGACACCACACTGTTCAATGCGAAATAGAAATGAAAATGTCTGGCTTGCTTTCTATAAGAGAGAGAGAGAGAGAGAGAGAGAGTGACAGACAGACAGAGAAACATGCGCACGCCGCACAGCTTACAATACCCATAGCAAAAAGTGTCGTGACAACTTTTCGTAAGATTTTTTTCCGTCTAGCCCCCTTTCACAACGCGCGATAAGGAACTTCGTTCCAAAATCTGTAAACAGTTGACTCTGCGGGCCATCCCTGGAACTTCCCACTAAAGTAATATATTTTATGCTCAAAAGAGTAAAATCTGTAATGTAACATGACAAGACAATTTCAAATCGGCTTGATTCTTTGGAGAAATTTAATGCTTCACCCTTCAAAATTAAGGCTTCACCCTTCAGTGAAGTGCTATTCGACTTTCCTGAAGATGCTTCGGTTGCGAAGTGAAACGTGCGTTGAGTACATAACTTGTGTGTTACTGCCTTTGCTTCTGACGTGGAAGAAAGTGTGGTGGAAGTGGGTGGACTATTGTGCCGCTGTGGTCTTCTATAATTTCAGACTTTGGATAAGTTTGCCCCATTCCTTACACTACCTTTCATTTCTGTTGCATTACGGCAGTTCCATATAACATTTCGCGGAAATTCGCAAATTAAATACCATAATTTCTCCTTTCCGCAAAGTAACGCTTGAATCTATTAAATATCTTAATTCTTTGGCATTACGTAGAGATGTGGCATCACTCTGCATCGGCTCTATCGTGGGGAATGTTCCGAGGAACTGTTTAAATTAATTCCTACCGCCGAATTTCACCATCGGACATCGTGACAAAATTCAAAGTTTTATCCTCACCATCTCGATGTCTGGAAGCCCAGAACCGTGCGATTCTCGAGGCATTTTCTGCCCCGCACTACTCTTATGTGGAACCAGCTATCGGCAGATTTTTTTCCGAACGGATACGACTCACGGACTTTCAAGAAAAGAGCTTACTCATTCTTAAAAGGTCGGCAACGCAACTACAAGACCCCTGGTAGTGAAGTTGTCTATGGGCGGCGGTCTGTATGTCTCGGGAATCGAACCCGGGGCCTTGTTGACAGGGACCTTGACCTTGTAACAGTTAAAGTAAGTATTGATAAAATTTTCAAAACCGAAAAACAGTGATCTCAGTAAATCACAAAACTATCTAATATTTATTGATAGGAGACTGTCTAATGGTGGAGTTAAGAGTCTCCAAAACCTGTGTTACCTACGTATTAAGGTTATTATAAATAATCCATACTAATATTAAAAATGCGAACGTCTGTCTGTCTGTCTGTCTGTCTGTCTGTCTGTTACGCTTTCACGGCTAAACCGCTGGACCGATTTTTATGAAATTTGGCATGGATATAGTTGAAGATCCGGGGTCAAATATAGGCTAATTTTTTTTCATAAATCAGTCCCTGGAGGATTGAAATAGGGGACGAAATTTTTATTAAAAGCTATTTTGACGACATATTAATATTTTCGCGGGCGAAGCTGCGCCGGTTAGCTAGTGAATCAATATTTTTAACGACCGCCAAAGCGATCAAGAATACTTACACTTGAATGACATGTCACTAGGATCTTAACCGCTTTGGCGTTAATAAAAAATTATAGTCATGAGTATGAAGGTAGCAAGGTGAATCTATATGGTAATATGGCACTCTCTGTCTACCTAGTAAGGGATTTGGCGTGAAGATATATGTAAGTAGTAACACCATACCTCAGATGAAAGATGCTTCTGTTTGAATGGCTTGTTGAGAGCGACCAGCTCGATATCATCGCCTAGCAGCACCTTGTAGAAGTAAACGGTGGACATGCTCTCTCTAGAATATGCCTGAAATATGAAATAAAAAAAAATTATGTGGTGTCGCGGGACACCAGGTAGGAACGAACTTCCTTCGGCTAAACGGCACTACTCGCTTGTGTACGCGACTGTCGCGCCTGCGCACGTCTCATTTAACGCTTTTATTCCACGCATTTTTCTTACGGTTTTACTATCACATTTTTTTCAGTTCGGTCGCGCAGCAAAATCCTTATCCCCTCCAAGCCTGCCGTAAGGAACTTCGTTCCAAAAAATATGTAAATAAATATAAATAGTAAACCAAGTCAGCGCGGACGAAGTTGCTGGCAACAGCTAGTATTTAAATAAAAATGATGTGGTGTCGCGGGACACCAGGTAGGAACGAACTTCCTTCGGCTAAACGGCACTACTCGCTTGTGTACGCGACTGTCGCGCCTGCGCACGTCTCATTTAACGCTTTTATTCCACGCATTTTTCTTACGGTTTTACTATCACATTTTTTTCAGTTCGGTCGCGCAGCAAAATCCCTATCCCCTGCAAGCCTGCCGTAAGGAACTTCGTTCCAAAAATAAACATCACACACACTACATTCATGTGACATACATGTTAATATACACACATATACAGTGTGTAAAGAAAACCCCCTCGGATAATTAAAGGTGTTGGTACCGTAATACGGTTACATATCTGTCATTGTTTTATGGATATTAATTAATTAGTTTTCCAAATAAAAAAGTAATGTTAAATGGCATTTGCATAGGTACATTAAGTATGACAACATCTACAAATAAGTAAATTCTATTATCAAGAAATGCCGCGCAAGTCGGATGCTACCAATGGATACGCGGCGCGTTTAAAGTTCTTTCGTAAAAAGCTGCAAAACGAACACCGCGCCTTTGCGCGGTGTTTGTGCGAAAGCCGCCAAAGCGAAACAATGAAACAAACAGCGACAAGGTGTTGTCATTTTTAAAGTATTTGCTTAACTCTAGGGAAATAAATGTAAAAATACGAATATTAAAAAAAACGATATCTTTTTTATTTTCAGAAATAAAGTCATTTTAATATTTTTTCAGTAATGCCTTTAACCAACCTATATGCCTCTTTCGGATCGGGCAGGGTTTTCTTTACACACCATATAATATCGTCCCCGTAGTGGAAAAATTAAATAAGTCCAATTTTGGCGATATTGACTTGATTTTTAATGTGTTATTTAGTTATATTAAAATATAGAATTCAGTTTGTTAAAGATAATCAGGTCCACAAAAAATAAAATTACCTACAGTAAAAATGTCTCACATTTTTAACAAATATATATTAACTGAAAAAAAGACACTAAATCGCGTTTATTTCAGAACTACAAAATCAGAGTTATTTAATTTTCCAACTACGGGGACGATATTTTCTTCACAGCAAAAATCAGTTGTCAAACTTAAGAAAGGTTTTACTGCTTAGTCTATGGTCAAATTACGGCCACAGGCGGTCGCTAGTATATAATATAATAACGTCATAAGAAAACTAGTTTGTGTCTACATCTCTTGTTCTGCGTTCTCGCTTGCACGCCCGGCGTAAGCGGAACGTGACAATGAGTCATGCTTTTTCATTTTTCATTTCTCATGCATTCATTTTTCATGCGCGCAACCACATTCGTCGATTTATAAGATTTTATCACGTCAAAAAACATAATATTAAACAAATCGAATCAACTTTAATTGATCGTACCGTAATAGATTCCTCTTCTTCAAGATCAGCTCGGTCGCAGCCCAATGCTTCGTAGAACATGGCGATATCTTCGTCAGAAGAAAATTCATCTGTTCGGACACACATAATTGGATTGTTTTCTATACGTATCGTAAGGTAGCAAGGAGGTGTCTTTCCTGATGGAGATAACCTTCACCTATAGACAACAAAGTTGTCAACGGTGAGTTGATATCCGTGTGGCGGAGTCTTAACGCCACATTCATAAGTTTTCCAGTTACCTTCCAAAAAATAATTACCCCGTGTTGGTCCCGGGCTCCTTTGAAGAATTGGCCAACTGCCGTTCTGCTAAGCAGGTCGTAAAAGGCGACTGAGTGGCTATGCGCGTCACTACCATCATGACTACTAGGTGGTAGAGTTCTGCATTGTCTCACCCGGGTCTGGTGTCACCGCCTTGCTTATTCTTGCCGCAATAGCGTCAGTGCTAGTCGCTGTGGTGTTCCGGTTTGGAGGGTAAGGTAGCCGGAAAACTTATGCATGTGGCAGAAGACCTAGTTACAAGATAGCAACATTTTTAACATCTTTGGTGTCTATAGGCGATGGTTGATTCTTTCCATCAGGACACCCATCTGCTTGTTTACTATCTTATGATATATAAAAAAAAATAAGAAAATGACAAGCATTGACGCTATCTTGGTAGGAATAGGTAAGGCAATGGTACCAGACCCGGGCGAGACAATGCAGAACTCTACCACCTAGTAGCCACGATGGTAGTGACACTTATAGCCAATCGGTCGCCTTTTATTATCTGCCTGGGAGAACGGCAGTTGGTCAGCTATTCTTCAAAAAAGATCGGACTAAAACGACAGGAAACTTGGAGGTTGTTTAACATATCTACCGATAATTTCGATGGTGGCTCTGCCGTTGTGATAGTCATCCCTCAAAGTGTTGGCCACGCTGATGATTTTACGTCGCTGAGTAGCTCTGGCGCCTTCCGGCATCAGTACAAATATGTCATGAACGTACTCCAAGATGAAGCAGTGGTCTTTCGTCAAAGAAGAACCTTCAGCTGACACCTGGAAAATAAATACAGGCTGTTAGTGTAAACACCGCTATCCTTGAAACCAGTGGTTTTTTTCACTTATAGAACGTACCTAATATCAATGAAAAACATTTTTTTTATAGTAGTCTCAATTTTTCCTCACAATTATTTCACCTTATACAAGTGCAAATTTATTTATCTATCAATACCATTGATTAATATCTATAAAATTATGACATAGATATGATTGTATCAAGCTACCAAACAACGCCATTGACGAGAGGAGAAGGTTTTTTTTCACACAATTTTTTTTATGGAAAAGGGTGCAGACGGATAGGAAGCCTCCTGATGGTAAGTGATTACCACCGCCCATAGACAACCACACTATCAGAAGATTTGCAGTTGCGTTGCCGGCCTTTTAAGAAAGAGTAGGCTCTTTTCTTGAAGGTTCCTAAGTCGTATCCGGTCCGTAATTCGTTCCACAGAGGAATAGTGCGGGGAAAAAATTGCCTCGAGAATCGCACAGTTGTGGATTTCCAGACATCGAGATGGTGAGGTTTTGTTAAGATTATACAAGACAACACAAGGTTTTATACGATTATAAGTAAAAAAAATCTAAAGGAAAGAGTTTAAGAAATAACGAAATAAAAAAAGACAAAGAAAGATATAATACTTGAAAGAGAGTAAGATACGGGAATCTTTATTTTCAATTTAGTAAGCTATTCCAAATCTAATTAATATTAACATCTGGTTGACCGAGTGCTCCTTGCTCGGTTTTTCACATACCATGTAAAGGTGGAACCAACCAACATCTTGGGAACCGAGCTTTTCTTGGACTGGAACCTTGATAAATCGATTCCTCGACCCGAAAAACATTGCATATATATATATATATATATATATATATATATATATATATATATATATATATATATATATATATATATATATATATATATATATATATATACATGCAAGAATCGCTCGTTTAAAGGTATTAGATAAATGCAAATGATTGGATGCTTGGATAGATGTTTGTTAATCACGCTAAAACTACTGAACGGATTTGGATGAAATTTGACAAACAGGTAGAAGATGACCTGAATAGCACATAGGATACTTTTTATCCCAAAAAAATTAGTTGTTCCCGCGGGATTCACCAAAAACTTGTATAAAGCGGGTTGCACGCTGCGGATAGTAATTCATATATTCACCGAATATCGAAAACACCTGAACGGATTTTGAAAATTCTTTTTTTATTTGAGAGTGTATATACCCCGTGTGGTTTATGTTGGTGATGCAGAGCTCCTTAAATACAGGGAATGGTAAGTAAAAGCAATTTTACTGAGATTATATTATTAGAAACAAAAGTTATCATAAAAATGGAGTACCTCCTCAATTCTCATGTTGTCACAACCAGAGAGCTTCAGAAGTCTCTTCTCGGCGCCAGCATTAGTCTCTACCTCTGTGAAGCCAGATTCATTACCACCTTCCAAGTATCTGATAGCTGTAATAAAAATTAGCAAAATTTTAAAAGGTTTTATCAAATTTATTTATTAACAAAATCCATAGCGCTTAAATTACATGAATATTAATATTTTACAGCCAATTACGGATTTACATTTTATAAATCAAACTGAATGCACGTTAGGGATAATAAAAATAATAATAAAATGTACTTACATTATTAATAGCAAACAAAAACAGTGACTTTAAACTAGATGTATTAAAGATAAGTTCATATAATTATATCTACTCGATTTTAATTTAACTTTAACGATTGTTTTGTTTAAATAACGTCCTGTTTTATGCACCAATTAAGCACAAAATCTGATCAGAGCTTTTCTTAAAATAACTGCATCCAACGCCACAAACTGCATCAAAATCGGTTTATATGTTCGAAAGTTATTGTTTTCGAAAAATGTTTAAGAAAAATTGTTTTTTTGTCATAACTTCAAGATTTTTTAACCAATCAGTTTTTTACCTTCTGGAATTTTAGTAGGTACTTACATAAAAACAACGGCGAATGCCTGTTTCAAAATCAAAATTGAATCAAGGTTTCAAAAGATACAGCTTATCAAATATTAAAATAATATTGTCTACAGCAAATTTTCTTTCTATTTTTAAAATAACTTTCAGACTAACAGATCATTGATTTCAATTTAATTTTAATTTCAATTTAAATTTTATTGCATGTTCCATTATGCAATAAGGGTTATGGACCCTGTCCGGCATAGCAAGTTATAAAAGGAGAGGGGACGACTTGTAAAAACATTCAAATTAATGTTATTTAAAATTAAATTATTAATATAAATTGTAGTTATGTTGTTATATCAAATTTAAAATAAATAAATATAGTTATTAAAATGAAATTTTATTATCTATTTTATTATGCCAAAATCTTTTATTTTAATGGAAATTGTATAGAATTTTAGTTATTATTAATTATTGAATTGTATGATAATAATTTTGTGCATTTGTAATTTTTAATAAAGAGATTTCAAAATCTAATCAGCTCTTTTGCTTAAAAAAATGCACCAAACACCGTAAATCGGATCGAAATAGGTTGACTGGTTCAGATATTAATAGCAAAAATTTTTGAAAAAAGTTTTTTGACATTTCCATGAATGGAAAGAGAAATCATCGCCTACAGATACCAAATATGTTAATGGTGCGTTGTTATCCATGTGATGGGTTGGCAATACCTCATGCATATGTCTTCCGGGTACCTTACCCTCCAAATCGGAACCCGAAAATGACAAGCATTAACGCCATTACGGCAGCAATAGGTAAGGCGGTAAACCAAATATCCGGGAGAGTCGTTACAGAACGTAACAGAACGAATGATGTGACACGTATAGCCCATCGGTTTCCTTTTACGACCTGCCTGGCAGAATGACAATTGGTCTATTCTTCAAAGGAGCCCGGACCAACATGGAGCAAGTAATACTTACCTGGTTGAAAATAGCCCAGGAATAAGCTTGTTTCATGTCCCTGCACCTCCCTGTGGTGAACCGCTCGACCCCCCAGCTTGTCGTCCAGCGTGATGGTCAGAATGGCAGCCGCGCCCTTCTTATCTTGGGTGGTTTTACTGCCTAGCCAGAAGTGGACATCATAGGAGAGAGATGTGGTGTTGTCTCCAGTAGTCTGTGGATATTTTAACATTATGATATCGACGGGTCCGTCGTAAGTTGACGTAACTTAAAAAATGGTAAGAAAGAAAGAAAGAAATCATTTATTTGCCAGAATATGGGAGTTACAAGTTATTAAAATTTGATTAAGTTACCAACATATTCTACCATGATATGGTGTGCAAATATTTTAAAATTATAATTATTTATCAATAAACTAAAAATGTTGTGAGTCGATTTTTACAATTACTACCGGATCGGAACGCGGCCACACACTGAGAAGATCCGGCGGAAGAAACTCAGCGGGCTTGTTTTTTTTTTTAAATTATAGTTACATGATACAATTACACACATTAATTGACATCACAACTTATTTCTATGAATTACAAAATTAATTTTTTGTTTAATTAAAATATTGACATTTTACAAAGTTTAAAAACAGATTATGTATTATTAGGTATTTTCGTTTTATTTATGAAAATGACCACTTTTAATGACACGAAGACTAAAAATGAAATGTCTATTAGAAGTTGGATTTTTCTAATGGAAATTTCATTTTTATTCTTCTTGTTATTAAAAGATCTATTAAATTTCTATTTCATAAGTCAAACAAAAAACGCATTTTTTAAGTTACGATAGTTTACGTAGGACCCGTCGATATCTTACATTTCTTTTTTATGTCAAAAGGATAGCTAAAAAAGCCTCCATAATTCCATTTCAAGAAATGGATAACACATGTCAATTCCTAAGTTCATTCGACACTGGCAGAATTCTCTGATAATTGCCATTCGAACAATAAAGAAGAAGAAGAAGAAGTAGATTTAGTTTTGGTGAACTTTGCTTCAAAAGCTCATAATAAAAATGCTTACCTTTAAAACAATGTAAGAGTCTCCGTTGTAAAACTTTCCATAATATTTTTTGTCAATGGCAACAGGCTCAAATTTCTGGAAAAAAATAACATATATTTATATATAACTTTTGTTAGCAACTGCGCTCATCAACAAGACTAGCCAGCCAACGAAATCTTGTGTCAGATATAACGATAATAATCGTTTTTGTTTTGAACAAGAATTTTTGCAAGAAAAGATATTATTGGTAAATATTTTATTATTGATTAATTGTTTAATAATATTAATGATTCTAATAATACTTATACTGGTTTTAGCTAATCCGTGCTTAGGAAAAAATATAAAAACTTGACAGAGAAAAATTTCGAAATGACAGTGTAGCAGCTCAAACAATCACAAACGCTACAAGAAAAAAATAATAAAAAATGAACAAAAATCAATAACAAATGGAAAAAATGAAATTCAAAGTAAAATCGTGAATCGCGATATCACAATTATTTATCTTGTAACACTATATACAAGTTTCAACGCTGCTCAAATAGACTTCGGTCTCCAGGCAGTACACCTTGCCTGGCTGGGAAGATCTTCCTTTTCCCCTTCCTTGTCTTTGTGTGACGTCATCAACCTCCACAGTTATGACGTCACCTGACAAGAAGCTAACTGGCCCGCTGGTTCCATCACTCTGACCCCTCAGCGGTACGGACCAGCGGCGCAGTACCCAGGGCCGTCTTAGACTATGCTGGGGCCCTTGGGCACACAAGAATTCGGGGCTCTTTTGGAATGTAAAGAAAGCAAATTATACATTTTTTTTCACTATGACCTGCTTTATTAATCCAATATATTATCATTACACAATATGTCATTAATGATATTAGTATGTATGCTGTTGTTTTTTTATTGTGATTACGATAATAGTTTATTTCGATATTTCTGTTGAAAAATTCTTCTATTAAATCCTCAAACTCATTTTTCTGAAGAATATAATTTTCCATGCTCTTAATTAACACAACAAAATCTCTAAAATCTTGTATATTTAATAACAAACAGAAAATAGCAAATGAATCAAAAAGTGGTGTGTATCAATTAATGTGTGAAGACTGTCAAGCTATATATATCGGTCAAACTGGAAGGTCATTCTCAACACGAATAAAAGAACACCTTCGAAGTTGGCGCTCGGGGAAAGGTGAATCTTCTACCTTTGCTCAACACCTTATTACTGAAGGTCACACTTTTGATTTAACAACAAATTTAAAATTATTACATTTTTGCAGCAAAGGTAGAAGACTCAACGCCCTAGAAGCGTTAGAAATAAATCGACACAAAGGGGAACTAAAACTTTTAAATGACCAAACCGAACTTAATAACTCCCCCCTGTTAAATATTTTTAATGCAAATTTGAATGAGTAAGGACAATATGTATATATATATATATATATATATATATATATATATATATATGTATATGTGCGCATATACATATGTAGTGAAGATTTATTCTTCCAATTTACTATATAATAATTATTATTTTAAGTTTCTGAATAATCATGTTATTGTTATAATCATTTATTGACATCTAATTGAACCGTAATTGTATATAATTGTATATTAATTTTGACATTTTTATATTTTAAATTTGATAATTGAATACAATGATCATTATATTATCAATAATAATATAAAGGCAATTGTATTATTAATTAATTATTACATTTATTAAAATTTAATTAGTAATGACCACACAAATATAATGTTGACATCGTAAAATAATTTGTTTATAAGTTAGTTGACTTTATTTGACATTTATAAATCTGACATTATTTTGTAAGTAATTACAGTTAATTTAAAATGGGATAAAATTATATACTAGGAAACACCTAAATGTTTAGGGAGAACCGTGTAAGCTAGCAATACAGAAATTGTGTTTATTTTTAAGTTTACCCACTATCATTTTTAAAAAATATTTTGTTTATGTTATATCTAAAACTAAACTGTCAGTAAAGAATATTACGTCCTGAAGATGCTTTAAAAAGCGAAACCGGTCGATAAAATTAAATAATTTAGTGTATAATAATAGTGAAATAAAAGTACAAGTGAGTGATAAACTAGTTTCAACTAAAAATAATGGAATTTCACCAAGTGCCGACGATTGAAAGTGTAAAATCTCTTAATTAACAAATTACTTAGCCGTTCTTGTAACATTGTTGTTCGCAATTCATTTTTTATTCTCTTAAGCTGCGGAAATGCCCGACCATTTTATTTTGATATTAAATGTGAGAAAAAATGTCGACCCTTCGGGGCCCTGGGCACTGGCCCCGAGTGCCCTTATGATAAAGACGGTATTGGCTGTACCCTTTCTTGATGCCGGCGTCTTCTCAGCAACTGAGCTACTGACAACTGGTTCAATCTTTTTTTTATAGAAAAAAGGAGCAAACGAGCAGGAGGCTCACCTGATGGTAAGTGATTACCACCGCCCTTGGACAGCCATATCACCAAAGGTCTTGCAGCTGCGTTGTTTGCCTTTTAAGAAGGAGTATGCTCTTTTCTTGAAGGTCCCTGAGTCGTATCCGTTCGGAAACACCCCCGCCGGTATTTGATTCCACAAGGGAGTGGTGAAATTCCTCTTCGTATCCTAGAATTTACCACATCATGAAATACTCGAGAATTTTATGAAATGGTGGTATTTAATCACTGTCCATTGGCCACGTCAAAATGTTCCTTGATGATCAGTCAATGAACATCCTAATGTGGCCAATGAACTGATGGAAATGATAAGAAACTGTTTATCTATAATATGGCTAGATAAACGCGCGACTACTTCATTAAATTGTCAAACTTATTCGATTGAGGCAGAACGACTGTTGGCCTATTCTTCAAAAGAGCTCGGAACCAACACGGGGGAGAAATATTTCCCAACGTTCTTAATTTTAATGAATGTCTGTCGTAAAAACAACAAACAAGCTACTGACATATTCTGGATTTTTACGAAATATCTTAGGGAAAAAGGTTAACAAAACAGATATACAATGCGAATGTGGAAGAATGTAGGTACCGGGGAAGACCAAGACTGACATACCATGATCAGATTGATCGAGTACTGTCCGACGGTGGTGTGAAAAGTCTTCCCAACCGGCGTGTGTGTATGAAGAGAGTGATGAATGTGGAGGAAGCGAGACAAGCCTGCGAGAATCGTGATGTTTGGCACTCGGTTCTCTCTGCCTACCCCGTAAGGGATCTGGCGTGAAGATATGTATGTATCTTAGGGATACCCAAGATGCACTTTCAGTGTCTCAAAAATGTCCTCTAAAAATGAGCACACAATTTAAAATTGTGCGCTTATTTCATAAAGAACCGCGTCGAATTCGGTTGAATTGTTCAATTTGAAGTCAACATATTTTCTGAAATTAGTTGTGACTCATATCAAATAAAACATCTTATCAAAATTCTGCGAATGCTATCAAATCAAATCATCGTTATTTTATTGATATGTTCTGAGAGATTATAATTTTTAATCTGGCCGACTTGATTTAATTTATAAAAGTTCCTAAAACAGCATTTATAGGACATATAAGTTGGTTATATTTAAAAAAAATAGTAGGTTACGGTAAAATTATAATTCGTCAATATGGTGTGGATGGAATCTCTCACTACGACGTGTAGTGCGATGGCAGAGTGTGGGTGCCGGCACTAACTTAAACAACTCATTCGAACACTCCCCATTATACAGAAGATAGAACACATAAGTAGATCGAATATCTCTCAGGAGATAGTGGTTCAAGACCGCTGGTAATAGAAAGATTGTAGATTGTTACCGAGAGGCAGTTTGTCCGAATAAAATATTTGAATCACTTTTACATGCACAGTATAATTTTTGGGCAGAGTAACGCCCTCAAAAAGCGATAGAATTACAATGACTCGAAAACATGTAATCCCCGCCTATTTATATCATTCTTCAGTACATATTTTGTCCATTGCTGTTATGACATCATTATCTTAAAATAACAGACGCATAACACAGGTGCGCCACGTATCTGACTGGCTAGTACTTGTCGTTAAGCGCGGTTGCTAATACTACAGAACGTACGCTCTACGTTAAATTTTATCAAATTGGTGGGCTAGATACTGAGGTGTTCTGGCCCAAATTTGCGAGCAATGCCTCATGTGTGGTCGAATTTGGGTTTTATAAAGCAAAAGTATATGACCTAGCGGGAAATATCTTCGAGCACGACTCAAAACTCCCAGTTTCTTTAAAGCAAACTAGCTTTACCCTCCAAATTATTACGGAACTGGACGTCATTTGCTATGTCGACACATAAAATGTTAATGCTATCAGAGGTGGTGAGGGGTGTTCTGGAACGTAGAAGTCTTAATAAAGGGTTTTTTTTTATGAATAACGCATAGTCTTTAGGTTTTTGGAGGTTTTACTCGCCCCACTCTAAGTCCCGCTTCAGAGAAGTCTCAATTTCTGACTTAAACCTATTCCAACTTATCTAACTGTGCCTAAGTTCACACGCAATCTTCTGTACTGTCATCTGTACAGCAATGAATGTTGTTATTTTGCAGTATATCATTGATATGCAGAAAGAACAGTATAGGTGATAGCACAGAGCCTTGAGGTATACCAGCGTTAATTGTTTCCCTTAGAGCATATACTGTCATCTATGACCTTGATGGTGTTTATTATGTGTTTGTATCGTTTATTATATATTTTTTTATTATGTAGAAGCGTATGACTTTCCTCGTGTTGCTCCGGGTTCCCTTTGAAGAATTAATCATTTGCAGTTCTGCCCCTAAATAAATTCGCCCGTGACTATATTAAAATGTCGACCATATAGTTTTTCCATACAAATTTTCCTTCTATTTCAGCCCCTTATGTATTGATTTTTAGAAAAAATATCCCATGTTTGACTCCGGATGTTTAACTATCTTCATACCAAATTTTATCAAAATAGTTTGAGTGGTTTAGCCGTAAAAGCATAACACACAAATAAATAAACTCACTAATAAAAGACACAAATAAGAAAACGACACAAAGAAGAATAAAGGCAAAAATGTATTTAATACATTGAAAGAAAGTTTTATTATAACGCATTATCTAGTTATATAAAATAAATATTTGCAATTGCCTTAAAAAGAAGTATAAACTTTTTTCTTCGCGTATTAATATGTAGATTTTTTTTCGGCTAAAGTCTGTTGCTCAGAGGAATTGTCTGTTGTCTACCTTAAAAGAGATTTTATTGTTTAGCTTATGGTCAAATTTCGACCACAGACGATCGCAAATTAATAAAAATAAACATTACACACACTACATTATGTGACACGCTAACAACAATAGGTAACACATGTATTCTGTTTTCTATACGGCTAAATTCTGCTATCAAACTTAAAAGAGATTTTAATATGTAGTCTATGGTCGAATTCCGATTGCTAGTAAAATTAATCTCACATCGATAGTCCATATTTCAATCCCCGGAGTCTGTCCTGCCTCTTCGAAAGCCGGGTGCTCCATCACGCTTCTACACGGTTTAAGCTACAGAGAACACTGGCTGTATCGCCGCGAACAGGCTACAAGCACACTGGTCTTTATCAGATTACAAACAGGCTATCAGTAGATTATCTCCGTCGACAGTTAATTGTGTGTCACCGATTCGTGTGTTACTTCAGTGGCGGATTCATACATTAGCTTAGCTAGGCATTTCAAAAATATTCCCAAAAGATATTTCGATCATACCAACTCATTAGTGGTAGCCGCGGCAGACTACATTCCAGACCCTAATCCCAATCTCAAGTTAAGAGAGTCCCGCCTGGCGCCTCGTTCTCACCGATCCCAACGAACCGATAACTCTGACCAACGGAACAAACGAAAACACTAAACACCTACACACACTAAACCGTCGCTACCGGCGGTGACGAAGAGCCCTCTTTGGCCCTTCGGCTACCCGAAACACAACAGTTAAAACAATGCCACTACAACACCACACAACAAACAACACCCACGCGTACGGTGAAGCTGTGAAGGCCTTTTAGAGCAGCAGCAATTATATATAATTAAAATATAATATAACAATCATATATAATATAAATAATCGCCTCTGTGGTCTAGTGGTCCAGCGTTGGCGTCGACCACATGAGGTCCCGGGTTCGATTCCCAGGTCGGGCACATAAAAAAAAGTGTTTTTTCAGTTTTCTGAGAAACACAAAGTTGCCCGGGATTGGAAAGTGCCCGGTTGGCGATAGGCTTGCCACCTATCACATTGTGGGACCAAGTATCTTCGGCTAATCGTGGGTGCACTTGTCGTACCTCTGCCTACCCCTTCGGGGATATGGGCGTGAAGATACTTATATATAATAATAAGTTACAAAAAATCTGTAAACAGTTGACCCCGCAGGCCATTCTTTAAATTAAGGCATCTTAAGCTCAAAAGAGTTCAAAACATCTATTTTGTTGAAAATGACAGTATTGTGATTTTTGAAAAGTTTGGCATTTAAGTAAATTTTTGAAAAAAAATATTGCCTTAGTTAAATAATCGATAGGTTGGAAAATTTTGAAGCAGTGTCAAAAAACATTATTTTTAAAAATGTTCGTCAGTGATAAATCCTAAATAAATTAACCGATTTTGATCAATCTAGCGGTGTTTGGCGCAGTTTTTAAAGGAGCACAGCTGCTAAAATTTTTAAGTCACTCGGTGTATTAACCTGAAAGTTATTTTAAAAATATTGAATAAGTTTGCTAAAAAAACGTAATTTTAATATTAGAAAAGCTGTAACTTTTGAAAATTACATTCGAATTTGATTTTTGAAACAATGCATACGAGGCATTCGTTGTAGTTTTTTTAAGCTATTGCATAGCTTCTATCGCGGGCCTTGAGCGTGGAGACCGAATCCAGAAATTCCGTAACGAAAAAAACCTAACACCCCCCACTCCGACCGGCACAGCGGTGATACTTTTTAGTTTTTCCATCTATCGATAAATACCAGGACTTTTAATGACTTTTTGAAATATCACGCTTGTCTCTTTAGTTCAGCAACCCGCCTTTAGGTGGCATTGGTTGTATTGGAAAACTACCGTAATCAGCTGTTTGTGAGAAAGTATATAGGTGTATAGGCATTTATCATCTACGTACAACAGTGAATATCTGTACTCGTATAATTTGTATACAAAGTGTTTTAAATATGGATAAACAAAGTGCATTTATTAAATATTCCTGAAGAACCGACATGTATTGAAAGATAATAAAAATATTTTGAACAATATTAACATCTCATTTATTTAATAAAAGAAAAACAATTGTTTTTTTATCGGTCACCACGCTAAAAGTGTAACTTAAATTAATATCAAAGAAAAAAAACAAAGAAAAAAAAATACTGCATAAATAAATTTATTATATAAATGTAATTACATAAGTTGATAAAAAATGCTATGCAATAGCTTTACCGCGGCAGTCTCCGAGTGCCACACGTCTTTTTTTTTAGTACTAAAATAATACTATACCAAAAAATATTGATTGAAAAATTTCGACATTATGTCGAAAAAACACTTGAAAATTTTTCGTCAACGATTACTCCCAAACGAATAAACCGATTTTGATGATTTTTATGCATTAGACGTAGTTTTTTGGGGAATAGAACTGATTAGTTTTTGTGCTCAATCGGTACTGTAATGTTTCGACAAAAATTTTTTTGGGTTTTTTCCAAATTTCTCAAAATCTTCTGGGCCGACCTGGTTCAAATTTTCAGAAAGTCTAAGTTGAGCATATTTACATACACACACATATATATACATATATACATACAGACATACTGACGTCATCGTGAAAATATTCGGAAAGGTTCCTAGGACCTCAAAACGTGGAGATCTGGTGAAAAATCGATTTTCGAAAATCGGGGCAAATTCAGTAACTTCCTGTATATATATACGTAGCGGGAAGTTAAAAAAATGGTGAAATAATTATGTACATCCATAGCAGAGATAAGGAAATTATATTTGGTCTATAATCCATATTAATAGTAATTATATATAATAATTATATAAATGTAATTATATTTGGTCTATAATCCATATTATATAAGTAACTCTGTCTGCCTATCTGCGTCTTCTTCACGCTTAAATCACAAAACCGATTTTTTTTTATATCATAAGATAGCAAACAAGCAGATAGGTCTCCTGATGGAAAGAGTCAACCATCGCCTATAGACACCAAAGATGTTAATGGTGCGTTGCTATCTTGTGGCGAGGTCTAATGCCACATGCATAAGTTTACCGGCTACCTTACCCTCCAAACCGGAACACGACAGCGACAAGCACTGACGCTATTGCGGCAGGAATAGGTAAGGCGGTGGTACCAGACCCGGGCGAGACAATGCAGAACTCTACCACCTAGTAGCCACGATGGTAGGGACTCGATAGCCAATCGGTCGCCTTTTACGACCTGCCTGGCAGAACGGCAGTTGGCCTATTCTTCAAAGGAGGCCGGGACCAACACGGCGAATATTGATGAAATTTTGTACAAAGATAGCTTGGCACCCGAGAAATGACATTGGACTATTTTTATCCCGGAAATCCCATGGCAACGGGAACTATGCGGGTAAAACGTCCCGGGATTGTCTGTCTTTTAAACCACAGTACTAAGAAATAAATTAGGCTACTTTTATTTTAGGATTTTTTCGACGCGGACAAGTCGCAGTACAGCTAGTTGGTAATAAGAACATAAAATTAAAAAAAAAATAAAAGCCCGCTGAGTTTCTTTCGAAAGATTTTCTCAGTGTGTGGCTGCGTTCCGGTCCAGTATGTATATCTATACATATAATAAAATCGTAGGAAAGTCAAAACTGTACATTGAATATTTTTTTAAAAGAATACTTGGGGCGTGATCTACAATCGATATCGAAGCCAAAAATATAGTTTTTAGAATTTTTGTCTGTTTGTCTGTTTATCTGTTTGTCTGTATGTATGTCCGGGGTAAACTCAAAAAGTACTGCATGGATTTACTTCAAATTTTGCATGAATATTACTTACAGGTCGGGTCAACATATAGGCTACATATTATCATGCTATCACCTACGGGGGAGGAGCTGTGCGGAGTAAACGAAGTCCGCGCGGACGAAGTCGCTGGCAACAGCTAGTATAAAATAATGATGTTCCACGCGACACCTCATCTCAATACTGATTGCAATATGTTGTTGATAACATGTTATCTTATCACAACCAAGCGGATACTAACGATTATGATTCATTATCACAGATAAAAAATATTTCTTTTATATTAGCTGCGCGTGGCGCGACTGTGCATTATTATTGGTTGAAAGAAAATGTAAGGCTTAACCAACTTCAATCACAATTCACACTCAGTATTAAATTCATACACTAATCTATACAAATAAATAAAATTGGAGTGTCTGTTTGTAATATTAAAATAACCGCTTTTTCCTAATGCACAGTGATGTATACATGATACATATACCAAAATAGAATTTTTTACAATTTTTGTTTGCCTGTCTGTTTGTTCCGGCTAATCACTGGAACGGCTGGATCGATTTTGACGGGACTTTCAATGGCAGATAACTGATGTGTCAGGGAGTAGCTTAGGCTACTTTTTTTCGAAATTTTTCCACGCGGACGAAGTCGCGGGCTCAGCTAGTTTGATATAAAAAGTATATGATTGTAATCGAAACCTTAATTCTTCAAATTTTGTATAATTTATTTTATTATCAATATTATCTAATCCACTCAGAATAAATCTCTATTGAAAATCACTTCATTTAGATCTGTTTTTTTATGACAAATAATTTAAAGAAAAAAAGTTTAGAAAATCCAAAAGTGCATGCCGCAACGTTTTTTTCTTTAAACCTTTTACACCTTTTAAATCTTCAGACTTCAACAATTAATTCAAAACCAAAATTAGCCAAATCACAAGACACTAACGAACAGCAATTGATTTTGATATATATATATATATATATATATATATATATATATATATATATATATATATATATATATAATAACTATATATATATAATAAATAAATAATAATTATTATTTTTTATTATAGATAGATTATTATTTATTAAGATAGCTAATAAGAAGATGGCTCTCCTGATGGAAAGAGAAACAATCGCCAATAAATACCAAAGATGTTAATGGTGCGTTGCTATATGTGTCGCGGGATGGTTATACCTCGTGCATAAGTCTACTGGCTACCTTACCCTCCAAATCGGAACACGACAATGACAAGCATTGACTCCATTGCGGCAGGAATAGGCAAGGTGTCTATTTATTATTATTTGTACCAAATACCAGAGCAAGAAGTTGGGGAACTTAACCATCTAATAGTGACGATGGTAGTGACACGTGTGGCCAATCGGTCGTCTTTTACAACCTGCCCGGCCGAACGGCAGTTGGCCTATTCTACAAAGGAGACCGGACCAACACGGGGGAAAATTAACCCATTCCACTCTAGTTCCGAAGGCGAAGGATTAAGAAATAGGTTAATTTATGTGTTAAAGAAAACACTCTGATATTAATTATTATTTAATAAACAAATATTAACACATAATTAATGAATTTTATGAGAATTATTAAAATAAACTAATAAAAGATGGTGATAAAATGCAGGCAGCTCCGACAACCGTCATCCAAGCGTAGTTCAGTACACGCGATGCTCCGTTTGGTTTAGAGGTCTGGGAAATAAATAAATTTTATATCATTATTGTAATAATTTAACGTTATTTTCACAAAACAAATATGTACAGAAGTCAATCTAGATAAAAAGGGCATTTAAGCAACGCACACATACACCTTTCACGGACGCGACATCTCGGAATGGTCAGGATTAGTGATGCTCAAGCGTCACTCTCTTGAGAAACGTGTCAGTGAACTTTTTGTAAAGAAAATTTTTAATAGGTATAACAATAACACTAAAGTATTCTAGTTATTATTGTAAACCAATACAAAAATAATCACTACATAGTATAAAACAAAGTCGCTTTCTCTGTCTGTCCCTATGTCCTTATGTCCCTATGTATGCTTAAATCTTTAAAACTACGCAATGAAATTTGATGCGGTTTTTTTTAATAGATAGATTTATTCTTGAGGAAGGTTTAAGTATATAAATCTTTCCAATATTTTCACGGGAACAAAAGCTACGCGGGTGAAACCGCTGGCAGGTCACTAGTTAACTATAAAAAATACTAACAATTCTAGTTATTATTAAAAACTAATAAAATAAAACGTTTTCATTCTTTCCGTTTTATTCTCAACAATAAATTAAGCACATTCTAGGTGGTAGAGTTCTGCATTTTCTCGCCCGGGTCTGGTACCAACGCTTTACATATTCCTGCCGCAATAGCGTCACTGGTAGTTACTATCGTGATCCGATTTGGAGGCACAGGTAACCGGTAAATATGTATGTGGCATCAGACCTCGTCCCAAGATAGCAACCATTAACATCTTTGGTGTCTATAGGCGATGATTGACTCTTTCCATCAGAAGACCCATCCGCTTGTTTGCTATCTTATGATATAAAAAAAAACTAGATACTGGCACTCATATCGTGTAATACCAGTTTTTTGTGTATAACCTTAACGCGACCGCCTAACGTAGGCGTCGCTGCCGTGTTCCGGTTTGGAGGGTAAGGTAGCCGGTAAACTTATGCATGTGGCATTAGACCTCGCCACAAGATAGCAACGCGCCATTAACATCTTTGTTGTCTATAGGCGATGGTTGACTCTTTCCATCAGGAGACCCATCTGCTTGTTTGCTATCTTCTATACATATAATAAAATCGTAGGAAAGTCAATGTATGTCCGGGGTAAACTCAAAAAGTACTGCATGGATTTACTTCAAATTTTGCATGAATATTACTAACAGGTCGGGTCAACATATAGGCTACATATTATCACGCTATCATCTACGGAGGAGGAGCTGTGCGGAGTAAACGAAGTCCGCTTGAACGAAGTCGCGGGCAACGGCTAGTAAAAAAAAGGTTTAAAAGTGAAGTACATACATGTGTTTGACTTCTGTTCTTATTTATTTTGTGTTATTGTACACAAAATGTTGACGTGTATGGTATTTAGAATTACATTGTATTTGTAGAAAAGCCTTACTGATTGAGAGAGCTGCCTTCTGTCGCAGCTGATCTCGTCGACTGAGGTCCGGAACTTGGCGATAGCTTTCGGATTATTTGAATCAGGTTGAAATTTAAATCTGCAAATCAACAATATTATTTGAAAACTCACCGGAATACTTGCGTCGTATTGTTTCGAGCTCTTTTGAAGAATATACCATCTGCCGACCTGTCAGGCAAGTCGTAAAAGGCGGACAATTTGCCAAACATTCACTACTGGGTGGTAGAGTTCTTCAACCTCTCGTCCAGGTTTGGTACAGCTTTTCTTATTTCTGCCGCAATGGTGTCAATGTTTGTCATTGTCGTGTACCGCTTTGGATGGTAGAGTAACCGGTAGACTTATGCACGTGGCATTGGCATCTCGCCACACGGTAGAGCAGAGCGCTGTTAATATCTTTGGTGTCTGTAGATGATGGTTTCTTCTCTGGATCTTCTTGTTACGCCGTGTTGGTCCCGGCCTCCTTTGAAGAATAGGCCAATTGCCGTTCTGCCAGGCAGGTCATAAAAGGTGACCGATTCACTACCATATCGAGTCACTACCATCGTGGCTACTAGGTGGTAGAGGCATTGTCTCGCCCGGGTCTGGTACCACCGCCTTACCTATTCCTGCCGCAATAGCGTCAGTGCTTGTCGCTGTCGTGCTCCGGTTTGAAGGGTAAGGTAGCCGATAAACCTATGCATGTGGCATTAGACCTCGCCACAAGATAGCAACGCACCATTAACATCTTTGGTGTCTATAGGCGATGGTTGACTCTTTCCATCAGGAGACCCATCTGCTTGTTTGCTATCTTATGATATAAGAAAAAAAAATCTTCAAGAAAAGAGGGAACATCAGTTTGCCTTCTAGGGAAGCGCGTTCCATCTTAGGCCGCATCTTTTGCTTACCATCAGGCGAGATCGTGGTCAAGCGCTTAATAAAAAAAAACATAATAAAAAAACATAATAACCGGTTAAAACTTCATAGTTTACAAGTTTTGATATCTTTCTATTGGAACTATATGGCAAGTTTTAAATAATATGACCATATCCAAACTACATTTTCGATAAACAATGTCTTACAGTAGAAATTAAATACAATATTGTACAATAATTTTTTTACAAGTACAATAATTTTACGACTCTGATTCAATAATAATTTTTCACAGGGCTGCCAACACTGGTCCCTTGGATTTACCGATGTAGCACACGCGCCACATGTAATATCTCATTTATACGCTTGGTAAGCCTCCATAAGCGTCCACAAGCACAAGCGTGTTAATGGAGTTTTTGGCTTGGCTTGCGTATGTTTGGGGATGCTTGTCGCCGAACCGCTCGGGTGTTGGTTTTTGAACACAGATCAAAGGAAGCTTGCGCCAAGTGCTTACGACGCATTTACACGTTGGCGCGTGTTTGGAGTCGTTGTTACATACGTGGATGGACATAACAAAATTATAATGGTTCCTGGTTTACTTCAAAACCCTAAAATCAGAAGCAACAACAGAACCTCCCGTGGTGGTCCCGGGCTTCTTTGAAGAGTAGGCCAACCGCTGTTCCGCCAGGCAGGTCGTAAAAGGCGACCGATTGGCTATGCGGGTCACTAACATCGTGGCTACTAGGTGGTAGAGTTCTGCATTGTCTCACCCGGGTCTGGTACCAGCGCCTTACCTATTCCTGCCGCAATAGCGTCAGTGCTTGTTACTGTCGTGTTCCGGTTTGAAGGCTAAGGTAGCCGTTAATGTATGTGGCAATAGACCTCGTCACAAGATAACGATGCACCATTAACACCTTTGGTGTCTATAGGCGATGGTTGACTCTTTCCATCAGGAGTGAGGAGACCCATCTGCTTGTTTGCTATCTTATATATATTACTAGCTGACCAGCGCAGCTTCGCCCGCGAGTATATTAATAAGTCGTCCAAATAGCTTTTAATAAAAATTTCATCCCCTATTTCAGCCCTCCAGAGACTGATTTTCGAAAAAATAATTAGCCTATGTTTGACCCCGGATCATCAACTATATCCATGCCAAATTTTATGAAAATCGGTCCAGCGGCTTAGCCGTGAAAGCGTAACAAACAGACAGACAAAAAGACAGACAGACAGACTTTCGCATTTATAATATTAGTATGGATATATTATATATATAAAAAAAGACACTCTATATTGCGTGTGGCCTGACACACACTAAGCCAGTTTTGTGTATGGTTCCTCTCGTGTGGAATTAAATAAAATGACTTCTGACTCCTTAATATATTTGAAAATATAAAATACTTTGAAATAATTTAGTACAGGAAATAAATCAGACCGCGGCCGTTACGTAGATATTTTACATTTGACAATGAGAGCGCGGGCGCACGTCCGAACGCAAGGATTTAAAACGTTATGATTTCGATATATTTGCGTCGTTGTGATTGGTTATGGTGTATGATATTTTGACGTTGTCTTCTAGCGCTAGTTGGCGAACCAATCACGAAACAGCATAAAACGCAAGGAACCAATCACGAAACAGCAAAAATATCGAAATTATAACGTTATAAATCCTTGTCCGAACGTTCTCAAGCGAGTGCTGCGGTGGAGGGGATTTTCGCTGGTTGCGACCACTAGGGATGGGCCGCAACAGTGTACAATATTATTTAAAGTCCTTACTTATCTCTGGAACGTTCTATCGGTACATCCTCATCTGTTGAGATGGGAACCACTTCTGATGAGGCGGGAGTGACGGATGTTTTGGTACTCGAAACCTCTGCGCTGTCAGCTTTATAATCTGAAATATTATACAATTTTTTTTATATCATAAGATTGCAAACAAGCATATGGGTCTCCTGATGATAAGAGTCAACCATCATAAACACTAAAGATGTTGATGGTGCGTTGCTATCTTGTGGCGAGGTCTAATGCCACATGCATATGTTTACCGGCTACCTTACCCTCCAAACTGAAACACGACAGTGACAAGCACTGACGCTATTGCGGCAGGAATAGGTAAGGCGTTGGTACTAGACCCGGGCGAGACAATGCAGAACTCTACCACCCAGTGAATTATTATTATATTGTAACACTAGCTGTTGCTCGCGACTTCGTCCGCGCGCATTTCGTTTACTCCGCACTGCTCCTGCCCCGTAGGTGATAGCGTGATAATATGTAGCCTATATGTCAACCCGACCTGTTAGTAATATTAATGCAAAATTTGAAACTGACGAAATAGAACAATCTCATAATAATCAATACTTCTATACAGGCTATACAGGCTGTTTTTTAGCCGTGGGACCTATTGAAGAAGTGTAGGTACTCAGTATTCGATTCTGATCCCAAATATCTATAAAAATACTAGCTGCATCATGTAGCCCGCTGCATTATAAAAGTTTTGGGTGAATCCCGCGGGATCACCTATTTTTTCCGGGATAAAAAATGTGTGTGTCAAGTTTCATTCAAACCCGTTCAGTAGTTTTTGCGTGATTGAGTAAAAAACATCCATCCAAACATCTATCCAAACATCCATCCAAACATCTTAACTTTCGCATTTATAATATTTATTATTATTATATATTATATAGATAATAATAAATAATAATAGTAATAATAAATAATAAATATCACTGGACAAATTACACGAATTGATCTGACCCCAAAGTAAGCAAATTATATGCTTGTGGTATGGGTGTCAGTCAACGATACTAATACATAGAAATACATATATAAATACTCAATAAATTTAATAAACACCCAAACCCAGAAATACAAACATCTGTGCTCATCACACAAATGCCTGTCCCTGTCGGGAATCGAACCCGGACCCCATTGATTGTGTAGTCAGGGTCGCTAACCACCACTCGACCTTAGTTTATGACCTAATTATCCCATAAAATACTTAAATTATATCCCTATAGATACGTAAATACGCGCACCGTAAGTAAATGAACTACGCTACGCTACGCAGCGCAAATTACATAATATTTACTGTGGCGAACGCCAGCGCCGCGCCGGTCGCGGAGTCCCGCACCACGGTAATGTTATCTACCAGTATTTTAACTCGGCCCTGTCCTTGAAATAAATACCTACAGCCGGCCGTACCGTGCCGTACGTGAAATGCGATATAGCTGCCCGCCTTCAATATTTTAACTACATTGTTAAAATATTGCCTGCCTGTGCTGTCACATCGGCCGTTCATCATTGCGGTGCAATCATCAGTCTGTTGTGTATTGAGTGCATGCTGAACTCCGAGCGCGTAGGTATAACTCCATTCTACCCGTTTGTATGAAGATATAATACTGGTAGATAACATTACCGTGTCCGCACGCCTTTAGTTGTGCCAGTGTATTGCGACTATATATGTATATATTATTATATTATTACGTAATGATTATGTGTCCCAAATCACCAAATACGAAAGAATAATTCAATAATTGAGATTATTGTAAAATGTTGTTAATAATTGATTAATCAAGTTGATCATTGTGAAGAGAATGATGTCATTTACGCCAGAAATGCTAAGGTAAATATTAGCTGTCTTACACGTCTCTTCTTGCCTAGTTTCTTTTTTTAATTATAACACGCTTAAAACATTTCTTATTATTTAGTGCCCAGGTATTTTTGCCTGTCTTTCCTAACTCAACCAGGAACAAATTATTGTTACGAATAATCTAGAAACGTGTAGAGTTGGAGCGCTGGAGAGATCTAGAAATAAAAGAAAGAGATAGCTACTCCTACTGACAAACAAATAGTTGACCTGGGCTATGACATAATTTACTTTGTGGGATATGGCATAAGGTTGAAAGTAGCGTGTACTAGGATTTATGACTCATAACATGTTTACGATTAGAAGTGATTCATTGTTTTCCGATACATTTAGATTTTTCTGGATCCAGGTAGAACCTTACCCTGGCTATAAATAGAGATATGTTGACAAATACAAGGCAGTTTTATCAAGCGATCGAGAGCGATACTTAAAGTGACCAGTGCGAAGCGAGGAGTGTTTTATTGTGTAGTTCAGTGATAGTACAGTGAGTGACTAGTGTGTAAAGTGTATTTTAGTATTACATTGTGTTGTCTTGTGTATTTGTATACTAAATACACGGATTTAATATAAGTGGTGTTTTCTTACAATTACGAACCCGAGGTACGGAATGGTATTAAAGGAAAATGATTCAAAATTCACACTAGTTTAAAATAGGGAGGTAGATTACATTTAAATTATTTATCTACCTACTACTGATATTATTATGATAATTGGTAAATCGCGACGTCTAGCGTAATGACTACGACGAATAGGGTAACCATGAGTTATGAGACTTTTGACAATATTTCATTTACTGTTTCCGTGGTAACTAAACACTTTATTTTAAGCTATTGCATAGCTTCTATCGCGGGCCTTGGGCGTGGAGACCGAATCCAGAAATTCCGTAACGAAAAAAACCTAACACCCCCACTCCGACCGGCACAGCGGTGATACTTTTTAGTTTTTCCATCTATCGATAAATACCAGAACTTTTAATGACTTTTTGAAATATCACGCTTGTCTCTTTAGTTCAGCAACCCGGCTTTAGGTGGCATTGGTTGTATTGGAAAACTACCGTAATCAGCTGTTTGTGAGAAAGTATATAGGTGTATAGGTATTTATCATCTACGTACAACAGTGAATATCTGTACTCGTATAATTTGTGTACAAAGTGTTTTAAATATGAATAAACAAAGAAAAAAAAAACGCATAAATAAAATAAATATATAATTGTGATTGCATAAGTTGATAAAAAATGCTATGCAATAGCTTTACCGCGGCAGTCTCCGAGTGCCACACGTCTTTTTTATATGTTGAGGTATTCGATATGTATATGCGAGAATTTCTACGGGTTTGATTCCGTCCCAGGGCTAAAAAACAGCCTGTATATATATATATATATATATATATATATATATATATATATATATATATATATATATATATATATATATATATATATATATTATTTTTTTTCTGTGATAAAAAGTAGCCTATGCCTAGCTATTCCAGGTCATCATCTGCCTGTGTGACAAATTTCATCCAAATCCGTACAGTAGTTTTCGCGTGATTGAATAACAAACATACTTCCATCCAAATTTTCGAATTTATAACACTAGCTGCCGCATGCAGCCCGCTCCTTTATAAAAATTATTGGTAAATCCCGCGGGAACAAAACATCTACTGTTCTTGTTATTTTCATAGAAACCACAGAGTATGTAATGTATGCATGACCATAGCGTGATGTTATTACCTTAATAAAAATACAAAATGAGTAACTTAATAATTTTGTATTAATTTTTAAATCATAAATCTGCTCATTCATTAACTGTTAGGAGGAACGGAGTTCACCGGGTAGATTAGTTTTTAAATAAAACTAGCGACCTGCCCGCGGTTTCATCCGTGTAGCTTTTGTTCCCGTGGGAATATCGGAAAGGTTTATATACTAAAACCTTCCTTGAGAATCAATCTATCTATTAAAAAAAACGCATCAAAATCCGCAGTGTAGTTTTAAAGATTTAAGCATAGTATGGACAGACAGAGAAAGCGACTTTGTTTTATACTATGTAGTAATGCATTAGAAATACATTAAATTGACAAAAATAAATATTACACACACATTCATGTGACATACGTGATAATATACACACATGCATTCTCTGTGTCTAGTGGGCCGGTATCGGAGTTGGCCATATGAGGTCCCGGGTTCGATTCCTGGGTCGGGCAATTCAAAAATGTTTTTTTTCAGTTTTCTGATAAAAACAACGTTGCCCGGGATTGGAAAGTGCCCGGTTGGCGATAGGTTTGCCACCTATCGCATTGTGGGACCAAATATCTTCGGCTAATCGTGGGTGCACTTGGTGTACCTCTGCCTGCCCTTCGGGGATACGGGCGTGAAGATACTTATGTATTCTATTTTCTTTACGGCTAAAGTCTGCTATCAAACTTAAAAGAGATTTACTCCGTGTTGGTCCCGGGTTTCTTTGAAGAATAGGTGAATTGACGATGGGCCAAGCAAGTCGTAAAAGGCGACCGATTGGCTATGCGAGTCACTACCATCGTGGCTACTAGGTGGTAGAGTTCTACATTGTCTCGCCCGGGTCTGGTACCACCGCCTTACCTATTTCTGCCACAATAGCGTCAGTACTTGTCGCTGTTGTGTTCTGGTTTAGAGGGTAAGGTAGCCGGTAAACTTATGCGTGTGGCATTAGACCTCGCCACAAGATAGTGACGCACCATTAACATCTTTAGTGTCTATAGGCGATAGTTGACTCTTGCCATCAAGAGACCCATCTGCTTGTTCGCTATTTATAATATACTAGCTGACCCGGCAAACGTTGTTTTGCCATTCATATTAGGAATCCATGGCGGACAAACCACGTGACACGTAATTTATATAAGACTACGGGATTGTCCTTCCACGCAGCCAAAATGGCATTAAACTTTATATGATGGTTAAGTATTCTTAAATTTTCTATTTTTCCGCGCAATTTTCTTAATATTTTCTTTTATAAGAACTTTGTCCTTACAATTACAAACACAATAAAAAAAAATTACCGAAACTGGTCCAGCTATTCCATTCAGGCGTGATGTCGTGACCAAGGAAAATAGGGATTGATTTTTATATATATAGATTTATGATATAAAAAAAGGATTTTAGTGTTTAGTCTATGGTTGAATTTCGACCACAGGGCTATTACAAGTTAAAAGTAAATAAGTATTGAGATGAATTTAGTATTTAGTAGTCTTTTCATGGTTCCTTGTTACAGGAGTTGGTAATTCTTTCAACATACCTGTGTCCTTATACATTTCAGCTAACTCCTTCTCAATCCTGGCTTCATCGTCTTCTTGATTGACTTTACTTTTTCGCATAGAACTTGAGCCAATCTAAAATTTATTTATTTATGTATAACGAAATCCAAAGCGCTTAATCTATTTTAAATTTTACTTACTAGAATTATTTTAAAAGCCAATTACGGACTTACATTTTTTAATATTTATATATAAGTACGTCACTAAGTAATATTAATGCGTGTGTGAGTGTATGTGTATGTATGTGGATACGCGTGTACTTGCGTGTGAGTGTGCATGTGCATGTGTGTGCATGTGATCTGCAATGTGGTTAGAAATGTAAAAAATATGAGTTTAAATAAAAATTGAGTAAAAACATAGTCTTAAGTAGTATATAACAATAATCTGTTGTCATAAATTTGCATGCCATTTATCTGGCAAAATATGTTTAAGCTCATCGATGTATGTTTAAAATCTTTCCAACCCTATTTTGTGCAAAAAAAGTATTCGTGTTCGTGTTCGTGTTCGTGTTCGTGTTCAAGTTCGTGTTCGTGTTCGTGTTCGTGTTCGTGTTCGTGTTCGTGTTCGTGTTCGTGTTCGTGAAGGTGTGCGTGTTCGTGTTCGTGTTCGTGTTCGTGTTCGTGTTCGTGTATGTGTACGTGTTCGTGTTCGTGTTCGCGTTCGTGTTCGTGTTCGTGTTCGTGTTCGTATTCGTGTTCGTGTTCGTGTTCGTGTTCGTGAAGGTGTGCGTGTTCGTGTTCGTGTTCGTGTTTGTGTTCGTGTTCGTGTTCGTGTTCGTGTTCGCGTTCGTGTTCGTGTTCGTGTTCGTGTTCGTGTTCGTATTCGTATTTGTATTTGAAATATACATATAATTATTTTACATACATATTATCATTACATAGTATAAAACAAAGTGCCGCTTTCTCTGTCTGTCCCTATGTCCGTATGTCCCTATGTATGCTTAAATCTTTAAAACTACGCAACGGATTTAGATGCGGTTTTTTTTAATAGATAGATTGATTCTTGAGGAAGGTTTAAGTGTATAAACCTTTCCGATATTCCCACGGGAACAAAAGCTGCGCGGGTGAAACCGCGGGTAGGTCGCTAGTTAGTTTTATAAAGGGACTCAGGTAATTTAAATAGTTATAGACGAGATTTATGAAAGTGGACAAATCGAAACAGGTAAGCCTCGGTAGTGATGCATGGAACTGGGTTCTCTTTGTCCGTCAACTAGGGGCTTAGTGTGAATATTATATTTATACATACATTACATATATTTACACGTTGTGATATATTTTAAGAATTTTTATAAAAACAGTATACAAATATGTTACATTTCTCACCGGGGCTTGCTTATTTTTGGTGGCAACTTGACCAAGAGTTGTACTGGTGGCTGTATCATCGTTCTCAGTTCCCGGCTCCTCGTCCAGATCCGAGGGAAGTTCTGCAAAAAATTTGTAAATAAGAAAAGTTGAATATGTATTTTTCTGTAAATCAGTATATTAATATGTGAAGTATACACTTTTGTACCTATTTTTACAACAATTACGCGAAAGGCAGAGTATAAAAAATTTGCACAGTAAAGTTTACACTGCCGAGGTTTGTAGAAACATGAAACAAACATCCATCCATCCATCCAAACATCCAAACCTTCGCATCTAAATCTATACATATAATAAAATCGTAGGAAAGTCAAAACTGTACATTGAATATTTTTTTAAAAGAATACTTGGGGCGTGATCTACAATCGATATCGAAGCCAAAAATATATGTTTTTAGATTTTTTGTCTGTTTATCTGTTTGTCTGTATGTATGCCCGGGATAAACTCAAAAAGTACTGCATGGATTTACTTCAAATTTTGCATGAATATTACTAACAGGTCGGGTCATATAATAATATATTATCACGCTATGACCTACGGGAGAAGTGCTGTGTGTAGTAAACAAAGTCCGCGCGGACGAAGTCGCTGGCAACAGCTATTTTATAATATTATAATAGATAATATACTTATTTTGATTCAAACTATTTTGGATGTCTTAGGCGCATTTTCTTTTACAAACTAGTTTTAGGCCACTACTTCAAGATGTCCCTCATGTCAGACCGGGCTCCTTTGAAGAATAGACTAACTGCCGTTCTGCCAGGCAGATCGTAAAAGGCGATCGACTGGTTGTACATGTCACTACCGTCGTCACAACTAGGTGGTGTAGTTTCACGTCTTGCCGGATAATAACTTAATGCTTGTCATTCTTATAATGTTGTACAATACATGGGGCACACTAAAAGTTTTGCACTTCTAGCTAATCGGAACTATTTGAATTTCGAATGTTATATTTTTAAAACGTTGCAACCTTCTTAGTAATAAAAAAAACAATTGGTCAGAAATGATTTGTCAATTGTTTTTTTTATCACACATCAAAGTTCTACGTACGCAACGAAAACGGAATTAAGTCGAAAAGATTCTAGAGCGATGATTTTTTATGATTTTAAAACTTCTCTTTGCCGCTCGTCTTCAAAATGCTTTTAGGAGAGAAGCACCTTGTTTGAGCACCGTGAGGCGATGTTTTGCTGAATTTGAGAGAGGTCGAGTTTTTTTACATGACGAATTTTGTGAAGGGCGGCCTTCAACTGGCGTCATCAAAAATAATGTGGCTACTTTTAAGCAGTTAATTGAAGAAAACCCCCGGATTAACTATAAGACAATTCAAGGAATATTGGAGATTGGTATGAGGCAAATTCAGAAAATTTTACACGAAGAATTGAAAGTTCGGAAACTTTGTTATCGTTGGATCCCTCATGAACTGACGGCGGAGCAGAAACGGGCTCGCGTAGAATGGTGCTCACAGATGCTACTGAAGTACGACCACGAACATTCTAATGCTGTTTATGATATTGTTAAAGGAGACGAAACGTGGATTTATTGTTTTGAACCTGAAAAAAAACAGCATTCTTGTGAATAGGGCTTTGAAAATGAGAACAAGCCAACTAAAGTGAGACAGGCGAGAAACGGTAAAAAAAATGATCGCGTTTTTTTCTCAGCTACGAGTCCCATCTGTACAATTCCACTTGAAAATCAAAAGTGTTAATGCCAAGTAGTATTCTACCATTTGTTTACCCAAGGTGTTAGAAAAAGGTCGCGACAGATGACCCAAAAGCCGCATTCTCCTACACCATGCTTATATATAACGCTTCTTCACACACGACCAACAAAACAAAGTCTTTTTAGCTTCCGAAAAGGTACAATTCCACTTGAAGATCAAAAGAGTGTTAATGCCTAGTGGTATTCTATCATTTGTTTACGCAGGATGTTAGAAATAGTTCGCGAAAGATGACCCAAAAGCCGCATTTTCCTGCACCATGATAACGTTTCTTCACACACGGCCAACAAAACAAAGTCATTTTTAGCTTCCGAAAAAGTACATCTCGTCACTCATCCCGCGCATAGCCTCGACCTAGCACTCTGTGATTTCTGTTTTTTCCCCAAAATCAAAGATTTGATGAGAGGTTTTACTTTTACCAACTCCGAAGAGGCAATGATAGCGTTCAATCAGCACGTAGAAAATATGCCTTCAGATCTGTGGTCCTCCTATTTTAAAAAATGGTTCAATTGCATGAAAAAATATTTAAAATGTAAAGGAGATTATTTTGAAAAGCAATAAACATAATATTTTGGTTATAACATGTTGTTTTTTTAAGTTACGCAAAATTTATAGTGTGACCTACGTATCAAAAACAGATTGTTACTTTTTATTATTTTTAAACACCTATTAATAACATTTAGCTGTACAAGAGAGTGTCTTTAGTGTTATAGTTTCTTTATACACCGAATAACAGCCCTTGTACAGCCTATAACAGCTTATACAGTTATTGTGCAGCCTTTATAAAGCTTAGTTGTACAAGAGAGTATCTTTAGTGTTATAGTTTCTTTATACATCGAATAACAGCCATTGTACAGCCTACAATAACTTGGATAGCTATAGTGCAGCCTACATAACGCAATAAGCTATATAACTTGGAGCCCTTTTTGGTGTTACATAGGCTGTAGAAGCATTTCTACAGCCTTTGTACGACTTAGTATACAGCTTTAAGTATAACAATGAAATTAAATGCAGCCTATACACAGCTTAATGTGCAATTTGGGCGTGTTTCGATTTGGAGAGTAAGGTAGACATTTTCATGTGGCATTGCCGCACCTCAGATAGCGACACACCATTAACATCTTTGGTATTTATAGGCAATGGTTTCGCTTTCTATTGGTTATTTGTTTGTATACTTTGATAGCTGCTGGGCAGAAAATACCGAATATAACTATATACTTACCTTTAAGAGGTGCCCCAATTTCAATGACCTCTTGTCCCATAGACTCCGTCAGTGGTTTTGTGTGGACCTTACAGTTTGCTAAAGTTAAAAATAGTAGCGAAAGCACTAAAAAGGAGTTCATTTTCATGATACAATTTTTGTTTTCAAAAGCCAACTAGATTTTACGATATTTTGTTACTTTAAAACGAAAAAGGCTTTAATCTTCAGATCAATAGGAGATTTTTAGTCTGTGCTGGATAGATTGCCCGCAGATAGATTAATCTAATAATAATAATAAAGTAAAATAGAAAAATCAAAAAATAAAGTAGGAAAGTCAAAACTGTACATTGAATATTTTTTAAAAGAATACTTGGAGCGATCTACAATCGATATTAAATCCAAAAATATAGTTTTTAGAATTTTTGTCTGTTTATCTATTTGTCTATATGTATGTCCGGGGTAAACTCAAAAAGTATTGCATGGATTTACTTCAAATTTTGCATGAATATTACTAACAGGTCGGGTCAATATATAGGCTACATATTATCACGCTATCACCTACGGGGGAGGGGCTGTGCGGAGTAAACGAAGCCCGCGCGGACGACGTCACAGCTACTTGTTTATTATAAGAAATGTTATACCTTAACATATATTTTTTACTAGCTGTTGCCCGCGACTTAGTCCGCGCGGACTTCGTTTACTACGTACAGCTCCTCTCCCGTAGGTGATAGCGTGATAATATGTAGCCTATATGTTGACCCGACCGTTTAGTAATATTCATACAAAATTTAAAGTAAATCCATGCAGTACTTTTTGAGTTTACCCCGGACATACATGACTTTCCTACGATTTTATTATATGTATAGATATAGGTATAGATTCAAATGATACAATATATAGATAGATAAGACGGCGGACCCCCAGGGGTCCGCAGGCCAAAGGTTAAGAAACACTAGTATAGACTAACATAAAAACTGCGTCAAATACCGTAAATTGGATCAAAATCGGTCAATTTATTTGGGATTTGTCAATGACAAAGAATTTTGAAAAATCAAATGTTTTTTGACATTACTTCGTTATTTTTTTAACCCATGGCCTACAGGGTCAACCGGTTAACAGAATTTTAAATTAGTTTTTTTTATTTTTTTTTATTTCATCATCATTTATTTAAAATTTTATTTATTTCTAACCAAACGGCAAACGGTATATATTTCTAAAGAGGCCCGGACCTTACTACGATTTTATTATATGTATAGATTATATTTTATTTACCAAAAGCTTAGCCTGAAATTTTCCATTTTTTTGTCTGCCAAACTGTATCGCAATTTGTCGGCAGTAGTTCCCATGCAATACAATGTCGTGTAATACTTTCATTCGCGATTTTAGGTCCTTAAGGTTTGATTTTAAAAATGGCACAATGTTAATTTTTGGAACAAAGTTCCTTACGGCAGGCTTGGAGGGGATAGGAATTTTGCTGCGCGACCGAACTGAAAAAAATGTGATAGTAAAACCGTAAGAAAAATGCGTGGAATAAAAGCGTTAAATGAGACGTGCGCAGGCGCGACAGTCGCGTACACAAGCGAGTAGTGCCGTTTAGCCGAAGGAACTTCGTTCCTACCTGGTGTTCCGCGACACCACATCATTTTTTATATTAGTACTAGCCGCAGTGTACTGCCCGTTGCATTAAAAGTTTTTAGCAAATCCAGCAGGATCTCCTAATTTTTCCGGGATAAAAAGTCACCAGGTCACCATTTATCTGTATGCAAAATTTCATTTAAATCCGTTCAGTAGTTTTTGCGTGACTGAGTAAATATCATTCATTCAAACATTTCCCCGTGTTGGTCCCGGGTTCTTTTGAAGAATAGGCCAACTGCCGTTCTGCCAGGCAGATCGTAAAAGGCGACTGAGTGGCTATGCGCGTCACTACCATCGTGACTACTAGGTGGTAGAGTTCTGCATCGGCTCGATTGGGTCTGGTACCGCCGCCTTACTTATTCCTGCCGCAATAGCGTCAGTGCTGGTCACTGTCGTGTTCCGGTTTGGAGGGTAAGGTAGCCGGTAAACTTATGCATATGGCATTAGACCTCGCCACAATATAGCAACGCACCATTAACATCTTTGGTGTCTATAGGCGATGATTGACTCTCCATCAGGAGACCCATCTGCTTGTTTGCTATCTTATGATATATAAAAAAAACCTAACATATTGTGGGACTAGGTATCTTCGGCTAGTCATGTTGTACCTCTGTCTACCTCTTGGGGATACGGGTGTAAAGATTCTTACTTACAGGAATAAAATATTCGACATTTAAATCACAGCATCTAAACCTTGTTACTACGAAATGTCTAGGTCACGATCTTAGATCGAAAAGCTATCTCTGGCTAGAGTGAAATGCGCCGGCGATAGTCCAAATCAATTGCCACACCATTCAATTAGGTCATTAGGTCCCATAGAAAAATGCGGCCGCTCAGTTACTTGCCAAAATCTGTTAGTTTTAATTTAACTGTGGTTTAGATCGGTTCTATAACAAGGTAAGATTAACTAACTGTTAAATAAAACCATTTTCATAAATGTCATATAATTTTATTTACATAAAGTGACTATATTTTTATAATACAAGCGTTTTTTTTTCATAATTATCTTAAAATTATGTCTATCATTAAAAAAAGATCATCACATTTTGAAAAAGAAGGTATCTCAATATGTTAAGCCAAACCATTGCATTCATTTTTACGATAATTACGCGATAGGGTGTGCATGAAATTTGGCACCGTTACAGTTTAATTTTGAAGGAGTACAGATAAATAATATTTTTAAGTACATTTGAAATATATTCAAGGAACTTATATACGATAACTGGAATTACTACAAAACAATATTTGTAAAATAAAAATGTACTTTATTTCGTTCTCGATAAAGTTGACATTTATTTCTTACATAACAGAGGGGAAAAACGTTCTGAGCAAGACAACGACATGAGTGGATGTTGTCCCTTTCTTACAATTGCCAGTGTAAATAAAACTTTCGGATGGTAGATTTTTATATGTTCGGTAATCGCTAAATCCCTTTTATTCATACACGTCGATAGATACATTAGCATAAAATGTATTGAAATTAACATAGTGAGTTCTAAAATGTGCTTATTTTAATTTTTACGTAATTACTAATGCAATGCAAAAACTGTTTCTCAAATTAGTAGAATTACTTAGTATTAATTTCCAAACTACGCATGGCCACACTTATATATGGCGATTGGCGCTTTATTTAGTAGAAAGAGACACACTCCACCCATGTCGTGGTACTCTTCGGAACGATTTTGAAACGCGTGTAAGCATTCCGGGTAGAATGTAACTTCCTTGAATATATTAAATTTAAAAAAAATCACACACATAACCATCCAAGGAACTTATATACGATAAATGGAATTACTACGAAGCATATTTGAAAAATAAAAATGTACTTTATTTCGATCGTAATAAAGTTGACATTTGTTTCTTACATAACAGAGGGGGAAAAACGTTCTGAGCAAGACAACGACATGAGTGGATGTTGTCCCTTTCTTGCAATTGCCAGTGTAAATAAAACTTTCGTATGGTAGATTTTTATATATTCGTTAATCGTTAAATCCCTTTTATTCATACACGTCGATAGATACATTAGCATAAAATGTATTGTAATTAACATAGTGAGTTCTAAAATGTGCTTATTTTAATTATTACGTATTTACTTATGTAATGCAAAAACTGTTTCTCAAATTAGTAGAATTACTTAGTAGTAATTTGCAAACTACGCATGGCCACACTTATATATGGCGATTGGCGCTTTATTTAGTAGAAAGAGACACACTCCACTCATGTCGTGGTACTCTTCGGAACGATTTTGAAGCGCGTGTAAGCATTCCGGGCAGAATGTAACTTTCTTGTACAACACATATGTGTATACCACAGACCATGAAGCTGTATTATATCTGGAGGCAGCACTTGCCGGCGTAGGGATGTGACGACCCCATCGCCCACTGGTGGGATAATTTTTGTACAAAAATTATTTAATACCGGTGCAGTCAGTCAACCAAATTAGTGGTAGTGCCATACCGCATTTGCAACTGCATAGGCCGGCACGCCCGGGGAGATACCACTCTCTCACTTGACACCGACGTAAAGTAGCAGCCCTGCTGCTGCGTTTCGTTCGGTTTGTGAGAGTCCCGGAGGCCTACCCCCCCCCCCCCCCCCGTACACTATGAATGCGCAATTAAAAGAGAATCTACCCCAGGGGGTACCAGCTGTGGAGAATCCCCCTCTGGGCATCCGTGCTCTGGATTTCAGCCAGATCACGGATGCTCAGGCTGTCCTGCGTATTCTGGGGGAGGAGGGGGGGAATTGCGCTCACAAACAATCCTGTCCGGGGCAGACAAAGCAAGAAAGCCATGACACCCCCTACCACGCTTACTGTGGATTTTTGTAATATTAGGGGGCTTCATTCCAACTTGAACGCCGTCCACTACCATCTCGAGATGGCGAAGCCAGCTTTGCTCTTTTTGACCGAGACACAGATATCTTCTCCGGCTGATAGTTCTTACCTCTCCTACCCGGGGTACAAACTGGAACATTCCTTTGTACCGCGGGCTGGTGTGTGCGCATACGTCAGAGAAGATATCTGTTACCGGCGCCTCGGCAGACTTGAAGGTCAGGACCTATCCATCCTCTGGTTACGCGTAGTTTGCGACGACCATCCACGCAGCTACGCGTGCCTATACAGGTCCTATAGCGGGAATACTGAAGTTGACCGGCTCGTTGAGCATTTACAAACGGCTGTAGATTCCGTCTTAGAGCAGACCCCCTCCGCAGAGATCGTGATCTTGGGCGATTTTAATGCCCACCACGCCGAATGGCTTTGTTCGCGCACCACCGATCATGCGGGGAGGTCTGTTCACGATTTTGCCTTGGCGTATGGTCTTACACAACTGGTAACTTCGCCCATGCGAGTTTCCGATGTGGATGACCATACGCCTTCACTGTTGGACCTTCTGTTGACCTCTTATCCGGACCATTATCAGGTATCTGTGGTCTTCCCACTTGGTTCATCAGACCACTGCCTGATCCGGAGTAAAGTGCCGGTTTCGCGCCTATCACGGCCTCCTTTAGCAGGCTGTCATCGAGTTTGGCACTATAGGTCAGCAGATTGGGACGGGATGCGGTCTTTTTTTGCGTCCTACCCATGGGGGCGGTTGTGCTTCCCGCTACATGATCCGAGTGTAGTCGCTGATTCTATTGCCGATGCGGTGCTGCAGGGCATGGAAATTTTCATTCCATTTTCTGCGGTACCAATTGGTGGTAAGTCTCAGCCTTGGTTTGGTCGCTCTTGTAAAACGGCTTCACGTCGAAAGCAGGAGTGCTACCGGGCTTGGGCTGCTGCGTCCGCATCTTGTGATGAAAAAACAGCATATTACGTAAGGAGTACAATTCCGCCTTGAGGTACTTCAAAAGAGCTATCGCCAAGGCAAAATCTGAACACATAGGCAGAATTGGTGAGAAATTAGTTCGCCTTCTTTCAGGGACCCGTGCGTTCTGGTCTCTCGCCAAGGCTGTCTTAGGGAATTTCTCACAGCCCTCTCTTCCATCTTTGCACGGAGACGATGATTCTTTGGCCCATACCGCAAAGGAGAAGGCCGATCTCCTGGGCTCCTTCTTTGCGGCCAACTCGACTCTGGATGACCAAGGGAACGCACCGCCTACCATCCCGCAGTGTGATAGTTGTATGCCAGAACTACAATTTCGGCAGTCATCTGTGCGTAAAGCACTACTTTCCATGGACATCCACAAGTTGAGTGGGCCGGATAGCATCCCTCCAATCGTGCTAAAAGTGTGTGCTCCAGAGTTGGTGCCAGTATTAACACGCCTATTCCGGCTCTCCTACTCACTCGGCGTGGTACCGAATTCATGGAAGACAGCTTTGGTTCATCCCATCCCTAAAAAAGGAGATAACTCTAATCCGTCTAACTATCGGCCCATAGCCATAACCTCCTTGTTCTCCAAAATTATGGAGACAATCATCAACTCTCAGCTCCTCAAGTATTTAGAAGAGCACCAGCTGATTAGCGACCGTCAGTACGATTTCCGTCACGGCCGATCAGCTGGTGACCTTCTAGTATACCTAACTCATCGGTGGGCGGAAGCAGTTGAGTCCAAGGGGGAGGCGTTGGCAGTTAGTTTGGACATAGCGAAGGCCTTTGATCGGGTATGGCACAAAGCGCTTCTCGCGAAGCTGCCTTCCTATGGGCTTCCCGAGAAATTATGCAAGTGGATCACCAGTTTTTTGGCTGACCGGAGCATCAAGGTCGTTGTCGACGGTGCGTGCTCCGACCTTAAATCTGTCAATGCTGGTGTTCCCCAAGGCTGCGTGCTATCACCGACTCTGTTTCTTCTGCATATCAATGACATGATGCGAATTCGCAACATACATTGCTATGCGGATGACAGTACTGGTGATGCTACATACTCCGGCCGAAGCGGTATTTCTCGGGAACACGTCGAAGAGTGCCGAAACAAGCTTGTGTCTGAAGTCGAGAATCGACTTACCGATGTGTCTGAATGGGGTCGTCAAAACCTGGTCACTTTTAACCCCAAGAAGACACAGCTTTGCGTGTTCACCGCAAAAAAGACACCCTTTGTCGTATCACCTCGATTTGGGGATACTCTCCTGATAGTCTCAGCTAGTTTTGGAATCCTGGGAGTCGACATATCAAATTACGTTCAGTTTTGCGGTCATTTGGAAGGCAAGGCTAAATTAGCCTCTAAAAAGCTCGGTGTGCTCAGCAGAGCGAGACAGTACTTTTTTGCCGGCCCATCGCCTTCAACTTTATAAGGCACAGATTCGGCCTCACATGGAGTACTGTTCTCATCTCTGGGCCGGAGCTCCCCAATACCAGCTTCTTCCTCTTGATCGCATACAGCGTAGAGCAGTTCGAATCGTTGACGACCAGGCTATTTCGGAACAGCTCGACTCTTTGGCATTACGCAGAGATGTAGGTTCACTCTGCGTCTTCTATCGTCTTTATCATGGGGAGTGTTCCGACGAGTTGTTTGGAATAATTCCTGCCGCCGAATTCCACCATCGGACCATCAAAATTTAAAGTTCCATCCTCACCATCTCGATGTCTGGAAATCCACAACTGTGCGTTTCTCCCGACACTTTTTGCCCCGCACTACTTTGTTGTGGAAACAATTACCGGAAGGGGTATTTCCGAACGGATACGACATAGGGACCTTCAAGAAAAGAGCTTACTCATTCTTAAAAGGCCGGCAACGCAACTGCAAGACCTCTGGTATTGCAGATGTCCATGGGCGGCGGTGATCACTTACCATCAGGTGCACCTCTTGCTCGTTTGCCTTTCTATAAAAATAAAAAAAAAACCTACTTGAAACACAACTTTAAATACTGCTGTCATCTTCTGAGGTCTGACCCTCTCTTTCTAACACAGCTGTATAAAAAGAGATGGGGAGGTCTCAGACACAGAGATATAACGTAAATATTGGTTTCAATTGATTAATACGAGTGTTAGCTCCACCTATAGCTAATACTCCATGCCACAGACCAATATACTCCTAACGGAGCTATATATTTTAAATGGTTAAAGTCTGTTGTCAAACTTTTAAAAGATTTTATTCTTTAGTCTCTGATGAAACGGCTTACTAGAATTATGGCTGAATTTTTACATAAGCTCAATCGCTAGCACAAATAATTTACTATCCTCTCCTTTGTTATCCTCTCCTGATAGAAAGAGAAACGATCTGTTACACCCCTTATAGTCTTAGTATATTGCTGATTTGCAATCATAACTGCAAATCATCAATAAACAGATATTTTTCCAAATTTCAGTTAGTTAGATATTCTCTAGTCTAACCGCTGCCCAGCGACGGACCCGGTTTCTGCCTGCCGGCTGGCCTTCAGCAAATAGACTAGTGCTATATCCCGACTTATATCCCGACGTTATAACCCTACACAAGGGAATCGCGAGTGAATAGTAATCCAAGTTGTTCAAGGTCCAAAATAAGTGTAAAATATTAGTAGTAAATAATAAACTTCTGTTCACAAAAGTGCCTTTTTTATAAGTGCCTGAGTGACAGAGCTAACAGATCGCATATAGATACCAAAGATGTTAATGATGCGTTGTTATCCGTATGGCGGAATGGCAATTCCACATGTATACGTTTACTGGCTACCTTACCCTATAAACCGGAACACGACAATGGCATGTATTAAAGCTATTACGGTAGGAATAGGTAGGACGGTGGTACCAAATACCCGGAAAAGACATTGCGGAAATCTACAATCTAGAAGCCGCGACAATAGTGACACAAATAACCTTTTGTCGCGGCAGTTGGTCTATTCTTCAAAGCAGCCCGAACCAACACGGAGGAGTAGTAAAAGTGAAGTGAGATTACCAACCGAATTGGTGGCAAATCGTCGCAGAATAATAAAAAATAAAATATCCGTAGTTTCACAGTATAAAAGCAAAAACACGAGTATACCTGCAAACATATGGCGCGCACATTGACTAGAAAGTCAAATTACTCCACAGTTAACGAGCTAACTGGGATGTAAAGGGACAGTTAAGTTTATTTGCCAGTTAGAGTATTTAACTGTCAGAGCCTATCTGTCAATTGAAAAATTTAAAATATTGTTAACTGTGACATTTACGTTATCTAATTGTTTAACGGGGTATTGAAAAATCGGGCCTAAGTTTCTGCATTCCTCTGCAATGTAAACTTTAATTGTGCCAAATTTCATACGCAATTGTCATAAAAAGGGCTCCAAAGTTTTTCCTACACGTATCTATATTTCTATATTTAATAATAAATTATAAATGCGAAAGTTTGGATGTTTGGATGAATGATTTTTTACTCAATCACACAAAAACTACTGAACGGATTTGAATAAAATTTGGCACACAGGTAGATGATGATCTGGAATAGCACATAGGCTATTTTTATCCCGGAAATATTAGGTGATCCCGCGGGATTCACCAAAAACTTATAATACAGCGGGCTGCACGCTGCTGCTAGTATTACATATATACCATTCCCATCAATAATATGTATACCCCTGACATTGTAGTTACAATTTTTTTTTTAAAAAGGGCAATGGGCCCACCTCTCGTTCCCGACACTGTAACTTCTGTAAACCAGAATCAACAAACCAGAGTTACAATTTGTGTATATGTGTGAGTATTGCCTATAAGCACGACGGAGATCTAATGCCATAAATGTGATTTTAACGGCTACCTTCCTGAAAGGAAACCGCTAAATTAACAAAAACATGTACATGATTCTGATAAACACTGACGCTATTGCGACAGGAAACAGTATAGCAGTGATACCACTAGGTCAAGACGCTTGAAAACTGCAAATAAACAGAGGCTTCGTGTGTTTGTGGCTTTCGTGGTGATAGGAGTAAGTACAAAGTGGGTATATCAGAAGAAATCGTGGACTTTTAAATTAGTTTTTCTACTTGATAACAGATGGCGTTAAACTCCAAATCGCGTCGTTTAAAATTGAATGAGCCATCTATACTAATTGCTATGGTTAGGTATGTTTCTATTTATGGTCCTTAAGAAGGTCTTCTATTTCCCTTTAGATGGCGTTAGATGTTCATCTCAGGCGTGTCGGTGATTCAACTTGGGAATTCAAATTAGTTGGAAAGCCTAATTTTAAGATATCAGTTTCGGAGGAGCACGTATGTATTTTTTTCCTAATATTTATTATAATATACTTGCTGACCCGACAAGCGTTGTTTTGTCATACATATTAGGAATCCATAGCGGACAAACAACTTAACACGTAATTTATATAAGTATACGGGATTGTCCTTCCAGGCAGCCGAAAGGGCATTGAACTTTATATGGTGGTTAAGTATTATTATTATTTTTTAATTTTCTAAACAATTTTGTTAATATTTTTTTATAAGAACCTTTTCCCGACGATTAAGTGAAACGAGGCTTTACAAACACAACAAAAAAAATTAGCGAAATTGGCTATTCACGCGTGATGTCGTGACCACGGAAAATAGGGATTGATTATATACAGTGTGTAAAGAAAACCCTGTCTGAGCCGAAAGAGGCATATAGTTGGTTAAAGGCATTACTGAAAAAATAATAAAATGACTTTATTTTTGAAAATATAAATGATATCGTTTTTTTAATATTCGTAATTACTTATATCTCCCTAGAATTAAGCAAATATGTTAAAAATGACAACACCTTATCGCTGTTCGTTCCATTGTTTCGCTTTGGCGGCTTTCGCACGAAAAACGTGCGAAGGCGCGTGTTCGATTTCGGCTTTTTACTAACGAACTTTAAACGCACCGCACACGCGCCGACTTGCACGGCATTCTTTGATAATAGAATTTACTTATTTGTAGGTGTTGTCATATTTATTGTATGAAAATACCATTTAAGATCACTTTATTTATTAGGAAAACTAATTAATTAATATCCATAAAATAATTACATATATGTAACCGTCTTACGGTCCCAAATAACACCTTTAATTATCTGACAGGGTTTTCTTTACACACCGTATATAGATTTGAGTATACTTATACAAAAACTCATAGATAATTTTAGAGGAAACAAAAAAAATGTATATATAGATAGATATTATTGACCATTTTTTTGGTTTTGGTTTTTTTTTTTTTATATAATAAGATAGCAAACAAGCAGATGGGTCTCCTGATGGAAAGAGTCAACCATCGCCTATAAACACCAAAAATGTTAATGGTGCGTTGCTATCTTGTGGCGAGGTCTAATGCCACATGCATAAGTTTACCGGCTACCTTACCCTCCAAACCGGAACACGACAGCGACAAGCACTGGCGCTATTGCGGCAGGAATAGGTAAGGCGGTGGTACCAGACCCGGGCGAGATAATGCAGAACTCTACCAACTAGTAGCCACGATGTTAGTGACTCGATAGCCAATCGGTCGCCTTTTACGACCTGCCTTTTTTTTACGTGGGGAAACCCGTCATGGGTACCATTCTAATCACGGGGGCGATTAAATGGTTATGCCGGACTTCTACCGACTAAAACCCCACGGTTGCCACCTTCAGCGCATATGGGTGAGCCCCGGGATCTCCAGCTAGAACGCACACGGTGCTCCCCCGCGTACTCAGCTGCGATTTGCAGCTTATCTCGATATAACTTTAAAACGCTGCGCTTTTAAAACGTTTACGGAAGTATGTTGGCAACCTTTATACTTCTGTACCATTCCATGGCTGCTAAGCAAGTGCGTGAGACCCCCGTCTCACGCACTAAGCGTTACCAGAACGCAAGGGTACTGGTAACTGTGTACGGCCTTCCCTGCGTCGCATCCCGCGACGGGCAGATTCCTCTCGCCGATCGCGCTCGGCTCTTTCCTTCTGTGACATTACTTTTTCACAGAATGAAAGTACCGCTTTCCACACATTCTCGTTTGCTACCATACCTTCCAGTAACCTTGACAACGAGAGGTCAGTTCCACTTATGGCGCAAAGTGCGTTGCGCTCCTCAGTCCAAGCTGGACACTGTTCTAGAGTGTGTTCAGCGGAGTCCTCGGGACTGTTACAGTGGTGGCAGGCAGCATTTGGCTTTTTTTAAGTTTTTCAACCCTCTTCTTAGTCAAGATTTTATAATACCCTTTTTTTACACAGTTTTGTTTTAACACATTTTTTTTAAATTTATTGACTGGTGGATAGTTTCGGGAAGTTTATTGTAAAAACGTAGACATTTCAACAGAATTTCCCCAGAGAATAATCAGTCCGTTTCTAGTCTATATTGTCAACATTATAAATGCGGAAGTTTGGATGGATGTTTGTTACTCAATTACACAAAAACGACTAAAGGGATTTGAATGAAATTTTGGACAAGGGTAGACGATGATCTGGAATAGCACATAGACTACTTTTATCCCGGAAAAAGTAGGTGATCCCGCGGGATTCGCCAAAAACTTTAATAAGAAAGCGGGCTGCACGCAGCATCATCATTACATAGTATAAAACAAAGTCGCTTTCTCTGTCTGTCCCTATGTCCTTATGTCCCTATGTATGCTTATATCTTTAAAACTACCCAACGGATTTTGATGCGGTTTTTTTTAATAGATAGATTGATTCTTGAGGAAGGTTTAAATGTGTAAACCTTTCCGATATTCCTACGGGAACGAAAGCTGCGCGGGTGAAACCGCGGGCAGGTCGCTAGTCTAGTATATATAGTACCTATAAAATAAGCCGCTTCGCTGTCTGTTCGTTTAGATCTTTTAAACTTCGCAACGGTTATATTCTATACTTTCTATAGTCGCCACGTGGTGAAATTCCATTATTACACAATTGACTAATCACTCAAACTTTTATTTCACTTCAAAACTTTATTTTTATTATCGGCTTCACTTTTTTAGCATCTTCAGTATGTAATTGTTTAATTACACCCTGAAGATGCTAAATTTTGATGTGAGATTAAAGTATTTGAGTGATTAGTCAATTGTGTAACTGCGCAACGGATTTTAATGCGGTTTTCATTAACAAGAAGAGTGATTCAAGAGGAAGGCTTATATGTATAACACACCATATTAATAGCTATATACTATATCGCTAGTAACTTATATGGAAAATTTGGAATTGCTATAAATATCTTGAGTGGTCTAGTAATAGTTTTGTTAAGAATAGACTTAATTTTTACGTTTTCTCGATCAAAACACCTCACTAAAACACTTTATTTATATCTTACATATTAATTTATAAAAAATAAGGAAAAAAGTCCCAAAAAAATGGAAAAATCCACTAGATCGACAGACCAATGGATTATTATTATTTGTATAATCTTCGAAAAGCAATACAGCCCATTTTCAGGGTTCTGTATTTTTATCATGTATCATAAGATGGCAAACAAGCAGATGGGTCTCCTGATGGAAAGAGTCAACCATCGCCTTTAGACACCAAAGATGTTAATGGTGCGTTGCTATCTAGTGGCGAGTACGAATACTACATGCATAAGTTTACCGGCTACTTTACCCTCCAAACCGGTACACGACAGTGACAAGCACTGACGCTATTGCGGCATGAATTGATTAAGCGGTGGTACCAGACCCGGGCGAAACAATGCAGAACTACCACCTATTAGCCACGATGGTAGTGACTCGTATAGCCAATCGGTTGCCTTTAACGAACTGCCTGGCAGAACCGCAGTTAGCCTATTCTTCAAAGGAGCCCGGTACCAACACGGGATAAAATATATAGGTTCTGAATAGAAAAAGAGAAACCTTATGGGATTACTTTGTTATTCGTCTGTCAAGTATAAGAATCATTTTTACATGTACAGCATAATTTTTGGTCAGAGTAACGCCCTCAAGAAGCGACTGAATTACAATGATTTGAAAATATCTTATTCCCGCCTATTTATATTATCTTTATTTATATTTGTCCATTGTTGTTAATGATGACGTCATTATCTAACAACAACAGCTGTATAAATCACGCAGGTACGCCACTCATGACCGGCTAGTGCTTGTCGTTAAGCGCAGTTGCTAACACAAGAAAGACATTTTTAGGAACGTGCTGTTGAAATTTATGTCAAATATACGGTTGTGAAAACTCAAAATTGTAAGTTAATGCGACCAAAAAATAATTTTATGACCATTTAAGCCGCATATTTTGCGAGAATCAAACCTAGGGTACTTTTCGTTTATAATTATAAAAAAATTGGCCATAAGCAGTCACTTACAGTACATGTAAATAAAAAAATCCGTAAATTTTTGGTTACATCACAAAAAAAACAATTAAAATGTATGACCGTTTATATCACATATTTTGCGATTTTACAAGAAAATTTTGATTTTTAATTACTTACGGTACTTCTCGTTGATCATGAATGAATGAATGAATAAATGAATGAATCATGAAATTATGTGTTGCTAAGGTTACCTACGAGTTTGTACGGAATCCTCTGTATGTATATAAATCCAACCCACAATTGATCACTTTTGTTTTTTACATCCCCACCCTTTCTGACGGTCTTCGCTTAAACTACTATACTACGAATGTGTATCACAGTCGTAATGAATCAAGAATTTGACCGTGTCGTATTTGATTTAACATTGACAATCAGATTATATATAAATCACAGATTGGCAGGGCGTCAACTTGTGTCTTCAATATCTAATTAAATGTCAGCCCTCTTATAAGATATCTCTATAGAACGACCTTCACCCAGCTGGTTAATGGATGAAAAGTATTTTATATCCAATTCAATATATCAATAAATACATTGCAAATGGGTTGAACTACAATATTTCAACTATTTTTAATCATTTCTCGGGTTTAGTTGACAGACCTGGCACACATGCTATTTTTAGCATCCAAAACGCATGTTTTAGCGACTGCATCGATGCTGCATCGCGTTTTAGCGACACTCTGCGATCGGTCGCTGCATCCTAATCGCGCGTTTTAGCGACTGCATCGATGCTGCATCGCGTTTTAGCGATCGAACGCGGAATCGCGCGTTTCAGTGACTGCTTCGATGCTAGACGTGTCGGCAGTAGTGTTGCCGATCGATAGTCGACTATCGATTATTCGCTGATTTGTAAAAGTATTTTTACTTTTAAAAATTAAATTATAATATTTTTTTTCTTATAAAATAGTAACAGTAACCCAAGTTGGTAGCAATATAAAAAATATACTGATCTAACTTTATGGTCTAACAGACAAATTCTATACCAATCGAAAGCCTATTAAATATACCATCCCGCATATAGCAATCGGAGGGTAAGGTAGCCGGTAAACTTATGCATGTGGCATTAGACCTCGCTACAAGATAGTAACGCACCATTAACATCTCTGGTGTCTATAGGCGATGGTCTCTCTTTCCATCAGGAGAGCCATCTGGTAATTTGATATCAAATCATATCAAAAAAGGTGTAAATCGGTTAGCCCTGCAAGTCACACTGAAACTTCCCACTAATGTATGAAATGCATGAAATAAACGAAGAAACAGAAATGAATGAATTGAATGAAGTGAATAAGTAAGTGAAGTGAGTGAAGCGGTGAAGCGAGTGAAGCGAGTGAAGCGAGTGAAGCGAGTGAAGCGAGTGAAGCGGGTGAAGCGGGTGAAGCGGGTGAAGCGGGTGAAGCGGGTGAAGCGGGTGAAGCGGGTGAAGCGGGTGAAGCGGGTGAAGCGGGTGAAGCGGGTGAAGCGAGTGAAGCGAGTGAAGCGAGTGAAGCGAGTGAAGCGGGTGAAGCGAGTGAAGGGGGTGAAGCGAGTGAAGCGGGTGAAGCGGGTGAAGCGGGTGAAGCGAGTGAAGCGGGTGAAGCGAGTGAAGCGAGTGAAGTGAACGAAGTCAAGGAAGGGAATAAGGTGAATGCAATGGATGAAGTGAACACAATAGATGAAGTTCATGCAATGGATGAATAGAATGAAAGAATGAAATTAACGAAATAAACGAAGTAAACGAAATGAACGAAATGAACGAAATGAACGAAATGAACGATTTAATGAATGGAAATTATGAATGAATTAATGAATAAAAGGAATAGAATTAATGGAATGAATGAAATGAATAATTGTTAAATAATGAATGACTCTAGTTACGAATAATGGAGGTTAATACAAAGCATAGCATTATATTATAGCGCGTTATGTATACTCTATGTATAGCGTACTGTTACATCCCTATTTTCCATGCAATAATGCTGAAATGCATATAAGCTGGATAGTCAGCAATATATGTGTATAAATACTCGCTGTTTCCCAAATATTCTTCAGTTAGATATTCTCTAGCCTAAACGCTGCCCAGCTACGGACCTGGTTTCTGCCCGCCGGCCTGGACACAGCGAATAGACTAGTGTTATATCCATACTCCGGGTCGCAATAACCCTTCACAAGGGAACCGCGAAAAAGTGTGATCCAAGTTAGAGTGTTTATAGTTAAAGTCCCATTAGTTAGTAATTGTAGAAAGTGAAATAAATAACTTGTGTTCCGAAAAAGTGCTTTTTTTTTATAAGTGCTCGGAGGCGCAACCTAACATTGGTGTCAGAAGAAAAGGGGATTGATATTCCCTTGGTCGCCTACTCCTGACGACGACCATCACCTCTACAACAAGGGCTAACTAAGCGTTTGGCCACCTGCTGTCTCCGCCGTCTCACTGACGCTCTAGAGATCGCCGCCGACGCCGTGGACTCTACGTTACCTGTCATCTAAGCCGCATAGTGCGTGAGGGTTATCTGCCCAGCACCAGGCTATACGCTGCCAAGGTTATAACGAAATATTTAAAAACACGTAAATAACTCGCACTTCGCATCGACCCGTAACTGCAACGCTGCAAATTCCATCGCCGCATCACCTCACCAGTAATAAGACGCCGCTGACTCAATTCCATGTTCTACATACTACTGTTATCGTGAGTGTTTGCCTGTATTATAATAATTTATTATTTTTGCCATAATTTTGCGTTTGGATTATTTTTTCATTTCAAGTTTCAATTCCGTTTTATACAAATTCCAACCTAAATCTTATTAAATATATGTTCACGCCGTATCACTTATACCGTAGTTAGAGAGAGAAACCATTGTGTATTTTAATATTTTATCAATCTTATCAAATATATCTTCACGCCGTATCACTTATACCGTAGTTAGAGAGAGAAACCATTGTGTCCTATCGAATATATCTTCACGCCGTATCACTTATACCGTAGTTAGAGAGAGAAACCATTGTGTATTTCAATATTTTACTAATCCTATCGAATATATCTTCACGCCGTATCACCTATACCGTAACTAGAGAGAGAGGATTAATTGTGTATTTTAATATTTTGCTATATAAACGGCTTAAAAATGGTAAATGAAAAGAAAAACGTCCAGTCGGCATCTAGTTTACAAAGCGTGGGTATGGAAGAGTTAAGTTTCTCTATTCTCACGAAATTTGTCAAGTCATTTGATGGGGATAAAACAAAATTGTCTCCTTTTCTAAGAAATTGCGAGAATGCATTAAATTTAGCCTCTCCCTCACAACAAAATATTCTCTTTAAGTATATTTTGTCACAATTAGAGGGCAAAGCTGAAGCAGCTTGTTCTCTAAAAATATTTGATAATTGGCATGAATTTAAACAGTTTCTAAAATCAACATTTGGGGAAACCAAACATCGCGACCATCTATTACTAGATCTGCAAAATTGTAAAATAAAACCAGGTGAATCCGTTACCCAATATAGTTTACGTCTGGAAACTTACTTAACTCGATTACAAACAGACATAACGCATTCGACTCAGGACGCTAGCGAAATAAAAGGCCGGATTGCCAGTACCGAAGACCTGGCACTCCACACATTTTTATTGGGGCTCCCTGGTGACATCTCTAATATTTTGAGATGTCGAAACCCATCAAACTTGCATGAGGCTATAAACCTTGCTTGCCAAGAGGAAAAGCTACAAAATTATATAAAATCCTCGCGGCATGAAACAAAACCTAGCTGCAGAATATGTCATAGGGTAGGACATTCAGACAAAAACTGTTATCAAAACAGACCACAACGTCCTATCCTTAATCTTTCCCAAGGCCCATCGCATAATCGACACCGTCCTTTTCCTAATGCATTAAATAATTCACCAGTTGTATGTCAATATTGCAAAAACCTAGGCCATAATATTAATCAATGTAAGAAACGGCAATATAATAATTCGCGACAGAGACATATTCCTAATTCTCAACAACAAATTAATAACTTCACAGAATTAAGTAATAACGATAACGGAAACAATTTTACCTATAATCCTCCTGATTCTATTCATACAAATTCTCATTTAAATGACGCTGATCCAAATTTAAACTAAAGGTGATTCCGGTTCCGCGTCGTACGGAATCGCCTAAACAAACCGACGCTTTCAATGTGTTACAAAAATCTAATAATTTTGTTAGGCCCACTGTGCCTGCTAATTATACTAATTATCCTAAATCTAATATTGTTACTACATCCACTGTATCTTTTAATCCTACTATTTCTGAGAAACCTGAGGATTTTCCTAATGCTAATTCTACTAATTCTATTAAATCAACTATAACTACTAAATCTACTAATCCTACTAATTCCACTAAATCTACTAAGTCTACTAAACCTACTAAATCTACTAATTCTAATTCTTCTAAATCCACTGAATCCACTGTATCTCTTACATCTACTAAATCTACTAAACCTACTAAATCTATTGAATCTACTAATTCTAATTCTTCTAAATCCACTGAATCCACTGTATCTCTTACATCTACTATATCTAATAAACTCACCGACTCTACTATATCTGACATGTGTATCGAAATCCCTAAATCTTCTATATCTAACAATACTCAACTAATTATGAATAACCCAGACAGTTATTCTAATATTCATGAAATTCATTATAATAATAAAACACATTTGCCACATATATATGTTAAATCAAAATATTCAGATAAATTGTTAGTTTTATTAATCGATTCGGGTGCAGGTATATCACTAATAAAACGATCATCATTACAAATTCAACCAGAATTAATTCGCGAAACCATACAATTTAAAGGAATCGAAAAAGGTACTAAATATTTGAATAGTCTTGGTCATTTTAATTTAGATTTTATATTATCAAATAATAATACTATTCTTAGTAAATTTCACCTAATACCTGATTGTGTCAACATAGAATTTGATGGTATTATTGGAAACGATTGCCTTAAGTTTCATAATTGTAACATAGATTATAAAAATAAAACCTTAGAGATAAACAATTATTTAATACGAATTCATTTTACTAAGCCTAAATATACTGTTCCAGCCCGATCCGAAATGGTCATTGAGTGTAATGTCTTAAATCCAGAAGTAATAACTGGTTACATAAATAAATGCGAAATTCAAAAAGGCGTATATTTATCTCACTGCCTCGTAACTATTAAGGAAAATAATCACGTCAATGTTTCCATTCTAAATACTAATAATAATGATGTTTTAATTAAACCATTATGTTTAGAATTAATTCCTTGTGATTTATTAAATAACTCATCGGAACCTATTAATTCTGTAAACTTTACTAACTCAAATAATCACTGTTCACCTGCAGATAGGTGTTCAAATGTCTTGAAACAAATAAGAACTTCACATCTTAACCGTGAAGAATCGGAAGCTCTACTAAATCTGTGTTCAGAATATTCTGATTTATTTTACTTAGATGGAGATACTTTAACTTGTACAAATACTGTAGAACATGAAATTAAAACTACTAGCTCACAACCTATCCACGTTAAAACATATAGATACCCTGAGTGTCATAAAGAAGAAGTCAATAAACAAATACAAAAAATGTTAGATCAAAAAATAATTAAACCTTCTAACTCTCCTTGGTCTTCTCCAATCTGGGTCGTCCCAAAAAAGCAAGATGCTTCTGGCCAAAAGAAATGGCGCATAGTAGTTGATTATAGAAAACTCAACGACATCACTGTTGGAGACGCCTATCCTATTCCCAATATTACAGACATACTAGACCAGTTAGGACATAGTAAATACTTTACCACTCTCGACCTGGTGTCAGGTTTCCACCAAATTAAAATGAGTAAAGACGACTCCCCTAAGACAGCCTTCTCCGTTCCTAATGGTCATTTCGAGTATACAAGAATGCCATTTGGCTTAAAGAATGCACCTGCGACCTTTCAAAGACTTATGAATACTGTTCTCTCCGGTCTCCAAGGTCTACACTGTTTTATTTACCTGGATGACGTCATAATCTATTCCCACTGTCTCATTTCTCATATTGATAAACTCAAGCTAGTATTCGAAGCACTCCGCAAACATAACCTCAAGTTGCAGCCTGACAAATGCGAGTTTCTACGACGAGAAGTCGCATATCTAGGCCATGTTATAACTGACAAGGGTGTGTCTCCTAACCCCGATAAGGTAAAAGCCGTGTCAGAATATCCTACACCAAGAACTCCAAAAGAGATAAAGTCTTTTCTTGGCTTAATAGGATATTATCGTAAATTCATTAAAGATTTTTCAAAAATTACAAAACCTCTAACTTCTTTACTTCGCAAAGACGCTGTTTTCAATTGGACTCAAGATCAAGAAAAGGCAATGTCCACTCTTAAATCCATGCTGACCAATGCCCCTATCTTACAATATCCAGATTTTTCAAAAGAATTCATACTCACAACTGACGCCTCTAACTATGCTTTAGGAGCTGTTCTGTCCCAAGGCGAAATCGGAAAGGATTTACCTATCGCATTCGCATCCCGAACTTTAAATCGTGCTGAAGGAAATTATAGCACAACAGAGAAAGAACTGCTAGCTATAATTTTTGGTACTAAAACTTTTAGACCGTATCTATACGGTAGGAAATTTAAAATAATAACGGATCATCGTCCCCTTATCTGGCTGTTTAACTGTAAGGACCCAAGCAGCAAATTAGTAAGGTGGCGCTTAAAGTTAGAAGAATACGACTACGAAATCGTATATAAAGCAGGAAAACTAAATAGTAATGCCGATGCTCTCTCCCGTCCTCCGATTTATGCAATTGACCTATTGATTGATGATATAGATACCATCACCTATGAGACCTTTATGCGTAAAAGATCGAGTCCAACGGTCTACGACACGATAATCACTGAAACAAATCAAAACCTTTTAAAAACACCGTGCAAGGCAATTGCTTATCCAACGTCTGTCGATCTCGATAATTCAAACCCCTATTGCGAAGACATACTTAATCTATTAGAAGACAAAGAATCATTTTTATCATCCGAAAAGGAATTATACACTGTCAAGTCTTCTACGATAAAAGACAAAACATTTTTCCACATGTTCATAAAAGTCCATCACTTTGATTCTACTAGCTACAAGGACATATTTAAAGTCCTTAAGGACTTAAGAAATAACCTTATAATTTTTCATTCTGAAATAAACGAAATTTCCATCTCTGATTTTTCCAATCCCTTTGATAATTTAAGATTTATTTTAATTTATGATATGATATCTTTTATATTTCATAATACTGGTATCAAGATTAATGTTTATCACAACAAATTGATTTATCCTAATCCAAGTGAAATACCCACCATACTTAAAGATAATCATGATTCACCTATTGGTGGTCATATGGGTTCTTCACGCCTATATAATAAATTAAAAGAATCCTATTACTGGAAAAATATGAAAAACGACATTGAGACATATGTAAAACACTGTCCCAAATGCCAACAAAATAAAGCATTACGCGCTTGCAATAAAGCCCCTATGCAAATCACTTCTACTTCCTCTGAACCTCTCCAAAGAATATCCACCGATATAGTCGGTCCCTTACCTGAATCCGGTCCTGAAAAATATAAATACATCGTTACCTTTCAAGATGACCTAACCAAATATTCAATGGCTTATCCTATTACTAATTCGACAGCTGAAAAGACTGACTGTCTAATTCAATTCATTTGCCACTTCGGAATCCCTAAGACCCTTTTATCCGATCAAGGTGTCCATTTCATTGCTGATGTGTATAAACAAATAACATCTTTGTTTAAAATTAAACACCTTTTTTCTACTCCTTACCATCCCCAAACTAATGGTGCTCTCGAAAGAAGCCATGCTACTCTGAAGGAGTACTTGAAATCCTACGTTAATGACAATCATAGTGACTGGCATAAATTCCTTCCAACTGCTATTGTCTCCTATAATACATCAGTACACTCATCCACAAATTTTACTCCCCACGAGTTACTGTTCGGCTGTAAGCCTCATATTCCTAGTTCCCTCTATGATATTGATCCAACAGTAACATATCCTGACTATGTCAAAATGCTAAAACAAAAACTAATTAATACTCGTAACATAGCCAGAGAAAATATACTTCGAAGCAAAGAGAAATCTAAAATCTATTACGACAAAGACACGAGAAATGTCTCTTACAAAGTCGGAGATATGGTTTACTTAAAACAACATCACAGATTACGGAAAGCTCTATCCAGTATATGGAAAGGCCCATACAAGATAATTAAGATTCACAATAACAATAACGTCACTTTACTTATAAATCGTAGACATGTAAGACATCATTTCGATGAAATCAAATTAGCCCATAACAAACCAATTTGCTCATCGTCAAATTCAAATACGGCTATGGCTCCCTTAGATATGCCTATTTTAGATTAATTAACTTTTTTAGCGATTTTCTTTATATTTTAGATGCTATATTATTCTTAACTTTTTGTTTACTACATATTTACTATAAGCAACTCATTATATATTATTATAAGTTCTACTATTTCTTCTTTTAACAATACTATTTCCAAATTAAATTCAAATGAAAACATTCTTAATGATAATATTTAAAATCTAGGAAAAAATTTAGACACTGTTTCGACAAATGCCAATAAATTAGAGGTAGTTTCTCATCTATCAATGGTGTTCAGTGCCTTGGAAAGCTCTCTAATGATACTCAATTTTAGTTTACGAGATCTTATTGATGCTATTCTATTTGGGAAACAAAACATAGTTCATCCATCAATACTAAGTCCTATGCAACTATATAACGAATTAAATTCTAAAAACAATGATGTTATTCCAAACCTTCCGTTACACTTAAATCTTGATAATGTTCATAAAATCGTAGATATTTCTGAAATTTCTTCTTTCATTAGCGATAATAAACTAATTTTTGTTATTAAGATTCCTCTAGTTGCATCTTTTATAGATTATACACTGTATCATATTTATTCGCTACCAACCCCACATGATATCCATAATCCTAATACTTTTGCTTTAATTAATCCATCCGCAAAGTTCTTGGCAATAACACAAGATAAATTATTATATTCCACGCTACAAGACCTAAGTGAGTGCAAAGTGATAAACGGCAATTACTATTTGTGCAAACTAGGAAATATACAATCTAGTGTCGGAAATCCAATTTGTGAAGTGATTATTCTAACCGAACACGTTAAAGGTATCCCAAACTCTTGTAACTATAAGACTTATGTTGGTGAAATAGATATATGGCAAAAACTTAATAATAATATGTGGATATATGTGCAATCAGATGTAACAAAATTGTCTATTAATTGTAATGGTAGTATTAATGATTATGATATAATTGGCACAGGCATTATGAAATTGCCAAAATATTGTAAGGCTTATCATAAGATATTTCAGTTCATTCCATCCCAGGAGTTTGAAATTAAAGTCTATATTCCACATCCAAATTTTAACATAATAGAAGATGATTGTTGCTCAAAAACAAAGTTGAATCAAACTATACCATATCCGTCTCCTGTTAAATTATCAAATGTAAACTTAGATTATTTGCAATATGCTTCTCATAAATTAAATCAAGCCGATGACGACTTAACCAGGATCGAAATTCAACCATATCATATTAAATATAGCTATTATTTTAGTATAATAACTACTTTGTTATCCGTTTCTGTATTTTCATTTTGTTCATATAAACTTTATAAATGCTTTTGTTGTAACAAGAATAGAAATACTTCATGTTGTGTTAAGATTATCAACAATTGTATAACGAAACCAAAATCAAATGTTCATGCCAGATCGAGTATCGAAATGTCTAATCGAGACTATGATACTGAAAGTACTGATTCAAGTATTACGCCCAAAAGGAATCTTGAATTGTTGTAAATTTTATTTTTTATTTTGCTCTGTCTATTACTATTTTGATGTGTTTAAATTAAGTTATTTTTAATTAAGGTTTATAAATGATTTTCTTTATTGTAATAAGTATTTGCTTACATTTAGTTACTATTTCTAGTTCTGTTGAAATAAAATTTACTAAATCATTGTTTTCTATTTCGTCTATTCAAATGCTATTTTCTATTTCATGTTTTTACTATATCGTTACATTTACCTTATAAGTTTAATAAATCTCAATTGTTATATTTTACTATTTCATTTCGATTTTGTGATTACTTTGAATTGTATAATAATTAATGATAATTAATCTACGCTGTAATTTTCTATGTCATTATTTTTTATATTGTTATTTTGTTTCTATTTCTTCTTAATTTGGATCATACTCACATTCTATTTCTATTTTCCGCATGTTCCGTTCTAAAGGGGGGAGGTGTTACATCCCTATTTTCCATGCAATAATGCTGAAATGCATATAAGCTGGATAGTCAGCAATATATGTGTATAAATACTCGCTGTTTCCCAAATATTCTTCAGTTAGATATTCTCTAGCCTAAACGCTGCCCAGCTACGGACCTGGTTTCTGCCCGCCGGCCTGGACACAGCGAATAGACTAGTGTTATATCCATACTCCGGGTCGCAATAACCCTTCACAAGGGAACCGCGAAAAAGTGTGATCCAAGTTAGAGTGTTTATAGTTAAAGTCCCATTAGTTAGTAATTGTAGAAAGTGAAATAAATAACTTGTGTTCCGAAAAAGTGCTTTTTTTTTATAAGTGCTCGGAGGCGCAACCTAACAGTACGCTATTTAGATTCACATTCGGCGCTATAACATAACGCCACGCTATATACCTAGCGGCTAGCGTAGGCCGTAGTTATAACATTATAACCTACGGAGTTACGAACTTCGCGATCTAACGAGTAACGTGCTAGACTGTAGACGCTAGACGTTATAACATAGTTTATAGCGTTATAGCGCTCAGTCGTCGCTCGCTGCATGGCGTTGTGATTTCCTATCTCGGCCAGCTGACATAATGAGGGTTCCACTTTCACGTTATAATATAGTCTATAACGTAGCGCGCTAGAAAAATATAGTTTATAGTCTATAACGAGCTATCATAAAATAGTTTATTTGAACAATATTAGTTACAAATTCGTATTCTCTAGTTAAAGTTTCTTATAACGTTTGAACGGAACGAAATGAAGCGCAGCGGATATTCCAATATCAGTTCTTTATTGGTTTTGGATATTAAACCGATTAATATCGGTAATACCGGTCATTCTAATGATTGCTATGAATCTGCTTTTAAACCGGTATTAAATGGTTTTAACAGATAATAAACTTGTTTTAAACCAATATTAAATCGGTTTAAACCGATAATAAACTGGATTCAAACCGGTTTTAAACCGGTTTAAACGGGTTTAAACCCAAAATAAACTGGTTTTAAATCAATACTAAATGGTTTTAGACCGATAATAAACTAATCTTGATGGATGGCAACAAATGAATGCAGGCAAACAAAAGAAATTGTACCGGCCCTCTCCATACACCTGACACAATGCATCATGAAACTCAACAGAAGTGACCTGAGAAAAGTTGTGGGCACTATAACAGGGCGCTGCCACCTAAACCGACATATATTCAACATAGGTGTAACAGACAGCCCTTTATGCCGCGGCTGCATGGAGGAACAAGAAACAATCGCTCTCGTTCTCCTTGAGTGCGGGAGCGTGGCCGAACAACGGGCACGCATCTTGAAAAACCCAAAAACTCCAAAAGAAGCTTGTGAAAACATCAGCCGTCTTATAAATTTCTGGAAGGAGTTAGGATAGCTGGAATAGGTTTAGCCAGTTACGTACAAAGGCCCAAGTGGCTAAGTGCGGAAACAAAATGGCTTAAGGCGATTACACCTGCGAACGACCTTGAGTTAGTGACAGGCGCAGCGTAAATATTATTCCGCACGCCGATATCTCCAAAAGTCAAAGACTATATACAGTGGGTGCAGATACGTTTTAACATTTTTGTTTACCTATTCATACTTTTATCATCATGAATCAAATGAATGTTGGCAAACTCAAAACCCATAACCGATAATCGGTCATTTATCGATTCATTTTATAAAAACGATAAATATCGAAAGAAAAAACAGTAAATATCGAAAATCGACAAAAGAATTATATGACAATTTTACACAATAATGACTGTTACGTATCCTATTATCTTAAAATATACAATACATCTCGTGTAGCACTTTATTTTAATACATACAACTAACAATTTTAACAAAACCCTTGAAAATGTGATTTTGTAAAAAGTGATCTCTTAAATAAGCTTTAAAAATTTAAGTTTTTATTTCGAAATCTCATAACAAAAAGTAGAGATTTAATTTAATTGAAACCATATCTGTATGCTTTCAATTAAATTAAAAGGAAAATTTTAAACAGGTTGATTAATTTAGACTATTTGTATGTATAATATATTTAATTTATATTTATTTCATTTCTTATAATAGCAAACAAGTAAACAGTTTTCTTGATAGAAACATATAAACATCGCCTATAGACACTAAAAATGTTAATGGTGCATTGCTATTCATGTAGCAGGCAATTGAAGTAAAGAGCATAACTAATAAATTTGAAAAGATTTTGATGAAACAAATTTTATTTGTTACACAAACTTAACCACATTTTTGATTTTTTTAAGGGATGAAATTTAAAAAACCTTAAACTCGTATTCATTTAATTGTGTTAAAAAACATAAATATTAAGTTTTAAATAATTTCTACAATATTCTACAATAAACAATCTATTTTTCATACAAACATAAACGCTTTTTTACCCTTTTAAGGAATAAAATGTATGAAATCCCTAAATATATAATTTTTAAATTGTGTTGAAGAATATAAGCACCAAATTTCAAGTTATGTTGACCATAAGCGTTTAAGTTTTCATATGAATTGTAATACCCACTTTTACTTCTTTAAGAGATGAAACTCCGAAATTCATTACGCGCATGTTTCTTCAATTTGGATTGAATTGAATAAGCAGGTACTAAATTTTATGAGAGCTTAGATAATAAAAACTTTTTATTTTAATACAAACTTATACCCTTTTAATGGATGAAATTAAAATAATTCTAAAATATGAATTTCTTTAATTGTATTAAAAAGCATAAATACTAAATTTTTAGTAATTTCTACAACAAACAATTCATTTTTCATACAAAAATTAACTCTCCTTTTACCCCTTTATAGGATGAAATTTAAAAATGCGTATTTATTTAATCGTATTAAAAAGCATTAATACTAAATTTTAAGTAATAAACAATTTTTTTAATACAATCATTAACGCCCCTTTTACCTCTTTAATCATAAGAACATCCTCTGTAAAAAATCAGCCTTCCCGCTCCAAACTTATTATCTACTATAAAAAACGTTCAAGCGTAAACGAAATGTCCAATTTTTAAACAGCACAACCTTATTACTGTGCTAAACGCACTATCTGTATTATTACTCTTTGACTCTAATGTGGAGAGCGGTATACGCTGACGTGCGACACAGCCTCCTCGTACGAACGCTATCGGGAGACTGACTTTCGGAGCGAGCGCTGTCCGCGAATGAAATAATAAGGTTTTTATTGATTTAATGGCACACTATAATGATTTTGTAAAATGTTGAACTTAAATTTTATAAAGCAATAAATTGTCTGTAATAAAGTGAAAAAATCACCAAAATCGTTTCAGTAGTTTAGAAGTTATAAGAAAATTATTGCGTAAAAATAAGAGAGATATTCGATTTTTTCTCGTCAAAAATAACAATGAAATTTGAAAAAACGAACTTAAAATTTAAAGTTAATTATATTTTACGTACAATGTATATTTTTTTTTAATTATTGGATTAACGGTTTAGGAGAAGTAGGCTTTCAAAGAGAAGTATATTTCGTAGTTTGGCGTATGTTATCGCCTTAAAAAAACTAATCTTAAGCCGGTTTTAAACCGGTACTAAACGGTTTTAAATTAACATTTTTCAAACGGGTTTGAATTCGATTTTAACGGTCATATTATCGGTATCGGATTTTAAACGGTTACAACCATTTAATACCGGTTTAAAATACTGATAAAACCGATAATAAACCGGTTTTAAACTGGTATTAAACCAATAATAGCCGATATAAATTTGCATAATAAAATGCAAGCAAAGATTTAAAAATATTCTAAAGAATACCATAAGAATAGGGTATGGTAGGTTTTATCAGTATTTTAAACCGGTATTAAATGGTTTTAACCGTTTAAAATCCGATACCGATAATATGACCGTTCTATTTTTGGTTATATTTTTAAATAGCTCCATTTTAAATTTTAAAAGTTTTCGTTATTTGTCAATAATTTATCAAGATTCAAAATAAATCGACCGATTTTGATCCAACTTGCGGTATTTGACGTAGTGTTTTAAAAAGAAAAGCTCATTAGATTTTTAATCAATCGGGTCTCCGGGTTTTTTAATCGTTAATAATATTATGAATTTTCAAGTAACTCTGTTTGTCTGTTTCTTCTTCACGCCTAAACCACAAAACCGGTTTGGATGAAATTTAGTACAAATATAGTTTGAGACACGAGAAGGGACATAAGCACGGGCGTCGCGAGGATTACTTTCAGGGGGGTGCATAGTATTTACACATCATACCATTCACTAAAAAATAAAGAATAATACATATAATGTTATTATTTTATACGTATTTTGTTTCCTGCTAGGGGGGTGCAAGTGCACCCCCTTGCACCCTGCTGTCGGCCATCCATGGTCATACCATAGTTTTTATCAAGAAAATCCCACGGGAATGGGAAGTTTTCGGGTTTTATTTTAGAAACTTTTCCACGCGAACGAATTCTCAGATACAGCTAGTCTCTAATAAGCCTCGGTTGGGTAAAAAAATCCGGAGCTTTGATTAATTATTAGCTAACTTAAAATTTTTGGAACGCAGTTCCTTACGGCAGGCTTGGAGGGGATAGGGATTTTGCTGCGCGACCGAACTGAAAAAAATGTGATAGTAAAACCGTAAGAAAAATGCGTGGAATAAAAGCGTTAAATGAGACGTGCGCAGGCGCGACAGTCGCGTACACAAGCGAGTAGTGCCGTTTAGCCGAAGGAAGTTCGTTCCTACCTGGTGTCCCGCGACACCACATCATTTTTTTTTAAAATAACTTTCAGGATTTAAAAGCAGAAAGTTATTTTAAAAATATTAAGTTAAAAACAATAAAATCTTAATATTTGAAAAGCTGTAACTTTAAAAAACTCGATTGGTTTTTAATTTTTAGAACCGCATTTGATGTAGTTTTGTAGGTACTAAAGTACTGTAGAAATTCGAAAAATGATTGGTTAAAAATCTCAAAGTTATGTCGAAAATTTTTTCCAAATTTTTCGTTACTGATAACTTCCGAATGGATAAACGGATTTTAATGCAGTGATGCATTAGACACAGTTTTTCGAAGAAAAGAGCTGTAAGTGTATACATGCATACATACAGACATATTGTCGTCATCGTGAGAATAGACGGAAAAGTTTCCTAGGACCTCAAAACTTGGAGATATGCTACAAACTTGGTCTTCAAAAATCGGGACAAAATCGGTAGTTACTGATTTTGTCCCGATTTTGAAGGAAGTTCCTTATCTACATACGCAGCGGGAAGTTAAGAAATAATTTGGACCCAATTTTAAATGAAAATATTTTATTGTTTATATAACATAATATATTGCACAGGTCCCAAAGAAAGTCCACAATGAGATTATGAGAAGAGAGGAGTATTCTTCGGCTTCCAGCGTCTCCAGCTCATCCAGCGCATCCTTCTTCGAAGATGTGGAGCCGACGCCTCAAGATAAGTAAGTCTCACGTTTAATTTCATATTTAATAATTTAAACGCTTTAAATTTCTACAATTGATGAATTACGTTGGTCTTAAGTATGAAATAACTAGATCCAAGTCGACCACAATTGTTCGAATTGCCTGTACCTTTTTAATATGAGCAGCGGGCCTACTCTTGAAAACAATATAAATCTTTAACCAATATTGATAAAAAGGCAAAATATTGATAAAGAAAAAAGGCAAAATTTTGACGATATTCGAAACTTATTGTTAAGTTTCGAATATCGTCAAAATTTTGCCTACATTGATTCGGTATAGTAACGACCTAATTATTGGAAATAGATGTCATCGTTACACATCAAGCTAGTGTTACAAGTAGAAATTTTAAGTACCTACCGTTTTAAACAAATTAACAAATAAAAGCAATCATGAGTAGTTCCAAAAAAATTCGAAATCCGTGTGGCGCTGTCGCCGAATCCAATAATTGAATATAGTTGTCCAGAGTACGAAATACTTCAAAACTCATTAAATATTTATTTCAAATTGAAATTCGTTTTCAAGAGTAGCCCTACAGTTAAGGCGAGGCATCGAGACAAACGGGAAAAAACTGGTTTGCTAAATTACGTTTTTTTGTATTAATTGTTAAATAACAATTTTGCAAAAATTACACGATATACCTGATGATATTGTCTAAGGAATGTGCTAACTTATTATATGATAGAATGTGCTTTACTCGATCATATAAAATTCCGAAAACAGGCTAAAAAATGTAATTTGTTAAAAATATTTCTAATCTTCCACATGATTTGATATTTAGTTTTAAATACAAAAAAGAATGTACTAAAATTTGGTTTTCAGGTGAAGTTATATATTTATTTATCCGAAAATTAACACGTTTCCCAGCGGTTTCAGAACATACCGCGCCGTCCATTTCCTATAGAATCGACACCCGTCAAAATACCTCGCCTTAAATTCTCACGCGGTATTCCCGAGTAGCTTCGATATTGGAATTTTGAGGAGGAGGGTCAATAAAACTTTTAGAAGCCGGCATTATATAAGAAACTAACATTTTGTCTTGTAAATGTCCATGGGCAGTGGTGACCCCTTCCATCAGGTTGCTCGTATACTTGCAGATACTATTAAAAAAAAAGTCTTTCGCGCAAAAGCGCCCGAATCGATTGGGATGAATTTTAAGGCGAGGCATCGCGACAAACGGAAAAACACTGGTTTGTTTAATCAGGTTTTTTTGTATTGATTCTTAAATAACAATTTTACAAAAATTACACGATATACCTGAAGATATTATCTAAGGAATGTGCTAACTTATTACATGATAGAATTTACTCGATCAAATAAAATTCCGAAAACAGGCTAAAAAATCTCTAAAACAAATAATTTGTTAATCATATTTCTAATCTTCCACATGATTTTTATATGGTGATATTTAGTTGTAAATACAAAAAAGAATGTGCTAAATTTTAGTTTTCAGCTAATGTCCTATATTTATTTATCCGAAAATCAACATGTTTCTCAGCGGTTTCAGAACATACCGCGCCACCCATTTCCTATAGAATTGACGCGCGTCGAAATGCCTTAACATATAAGTGTATTGTGTCTTTTAAGCTTTCGCGGCTTTTTTCTACGAATTATTAAGAATTAATGGCATCTTACCGCGATAAGCCGTAAAGAAAATCGCATACATGCATGTATGTTAGCATGTATGTCACATGAGTGAGTGTGTTATGTTTAATTTTTCTAATTTAATGTATTTCTAAAACATGTTAATAAAAATATTAGGTATCTGCCTTCCTCCGCAATGTAAACTTTTAAATTTGCCAAATTGCCAAATTGCCCTTTTTAAGACATTTGCGCAAATGAAGTATGATTCATCTGCGCAAATGTCTTAAAAAGGGGTCCAAAGATTTTCTTCACAGGTATTATTATATAGATTATACCTTCATTCGACTTTTGTTCGTTTAATAGCTCATAACAAGATAAATGTACGACAGTTTCCGAACGCTTAACACCTCATGCAATACATGAATTATATTGATCGGTGCCAAATCGATTGAATAGTCATACAATTATTTATAACTCGCCAACTTCCCCCACATAAATATTTGTTTTAAATATAGAAATTGGTTCTGTATAAAAATAATTTATATAAAAATAATAACAATAATAATAATAATTATTATTATTATAATAATAAATATTATTAATGCGAAAGTTTGGATGTTTGGATGGATGTTTATTACTCAATCACGCAAAAACTACAAATGGATTTGAATGAAATTTTGCACACAGGTAGAATATGACCTGGAATAGCACATAGGCTACTTTTTATCCCGGAAAAATTAGGTGATCCCGCGGGATTCACCGAAAACTTATAATGCAGGCTGCACGCTGCAGCTAGTATAATATACATATTGGTCCGGTTGACTAATGCTGCCATGTTGAATGCCCCTTTATAGAGTAAGATGCTGTGCGGTTCTTCTGAAGATGCTTCGATTACGAAGCGAAACGTGCGTTGAGTACTGTTGTGTGTTACTTCCTTTGCTTCTGACGTGGTTGAAAGTGTGGTAAACGTTGGCAAACTATGGAGCCGCTGGGGTTGCCTTTCGTTTTCAGACCTTGGATAAGTTTGCCTATTCCTTATTAGACTTTTGTTTTAGTTGCATTTCAGCAGTTACATATAAGACTTCAGGGAAATTTGCAAATAAAATACATAGCTTAATTTGGTCTTTAAATTATGGATTTCCACAAAGTAATCCTTGAATCTATTAAATATTTGCCGTTCTATCAGGCAGGTTGTGATAAGCGACCGGTCGGCTATGCGTGTCATTACCAATGCGAGAACCATGTAGTAGAGATTGTCTCGCCCGGGTCCGGTCCCAACGCCTTACCTATTCCTGCCGCAATAGCGTCAGTGCTTGTCACTGTCGTGTTCCGGTTTGGAGGGTAAGGTAGCCGGTAAACTTATGCATGTGGCTTTAGACCTCGCCACAAGATAGCAATGCAGCATTAACACCTTTGGTGTCTATAGGCGATGGTTGACTCTTTCCATCAGGAGACCCATCTGCTTGTTTGCTATCTTATGATATAAAAAAAAGAGTTCCGTAAGGTCTCACCCGGGTTTACATTGCATCGCTGCAATAGTTTAAATGCTTGTCACTGTCGTGTTCCAGTTTGGATGGTGGGGTAGCCAGTAGACTTATACATGTGGCATTGCGATCCCGCTACACGGACAGCAACGCACCTTAGCTGTCTATAGGGGATGGTTGTCTCGTTCCATCAAAAGATCGCTTGCTAACTTATCTTCTATATATATAAAAATTAATTGCTGTTCGTTAGTCACGCTAAAACTCGAGAACGGCTGAACCGATTTGACTTATTTTGGTCTTGAATAAATTGTTGAAGTCCAGGAAAGGTTTAAAAGGTGAGAAGAAATAGAAAAAAATAAAAGTAGTTAAAAAGGCAGAACGTCTTTTGCCGGGTCAGTCAGTAATATATAAAAGGCAAAAGTGGCTGATTGATATATCAACACACAGGCCAAACCCTTAGGACTAGAAACTTGAAATTTCGCACACATATTTCTCTTATGATGTAGGCATCAACTAAGGATTTTTCAAAATTCAACCCCGAAAGGGGTGAAATAAGGGATAAAAGTTTGTATGATTTTTTTTTATTCCCTGGACATATTTACATGAAATTTCATATAAATGGAGTACAAAAAAAGTAATGAATTACGTGTTTAAGCGTTTTTCAAAATTCGATTCCTAAGGGGGCAAAATAAGGGAAGTAGCTTATAAAGAAAGGTTAAATAAGTTCTAAAGTAAATATGCGCGAGCGAAGCCGCGGGTAACAGCTAGTGATATATATAAAACACAAACAATACGGCGTTTTAATGTATGTATTTAAATGGTTATTCGAGATAATCAAGTATCGTTGATCTGAACGTCTAAAATTGCCTACCAAAGCAATTAATGAAACAAAAAATAATGTAAGTTTTAAATCGATCTAAGAATAACTGTAAGTGTGGGCCCAAAACACTAAGCTTAATAAAATAAGTCTAATATCTAATGTCGATCTTGCCTGACATAAATAAACAAATTGCTTAATGGTTTTTAGTTCAATCTTTCGAAACTCTAATTCCAAATAATTGTACTCAAGTTTACAATCATTCAGGGTTGCCACCCACATACCAATACTCAACCGATACAACTCAATTTCATTCCATTGACGACTCGATTTTCTTTAGATGTATTAGTACATATTGATAAAATGAGGTTTTATTTAATTTATAAAGATCAGTAAGCATTATTTTTATTATTTATCTGTGTTGGAACACGTCTCTAACGAATCGTAAATATACCTAAGTGTGTGTGTGTTAATTATGAGTGTTTACAATGTAGTTAAAATATTTATGATACATCATAGTGTTGTGAGTTATTAAGAGAACATCATAAATATAGTGATAAGTGATTATTGCTATAACGTAATTTTATAATGTGCCATTGTTAGTAGGGAACTAAAGCCATTTTAGTAATTAATCAAATTTAATAGGTTTTTGAGTGAGAAGTTTTTCGTTTCGTTTTTTTGGGTTATAATATCGTTTCCATTGTTATTAATTTAATATATTTTAATAATTAATTACATAATAATATATTTTTATTGTCTAAGTTCTAAAATATCAAAATTGGTCACTTACCAGTTTTTAATTATTAATTTAATGCATTTATAGCAACGATCTTTATGCTATTAATTTTTAATTATTTAAATATCATTATTATTAAATAGAAATAATCCAAAAATGTAGAAAAGAAATATCTGTTGCGTTTTAATATCAAGAACAAAAAGATTGTAAGTCTAAGAACAAAAGTGTTCTTAGTCTAACTCTTGTTATTTTTTACTAATTTACTAATTTTCATTTAATATATGCATAAAATACTACCTAATTTAATTAAGACGATATTAGCGACGTTAAAGCTAATAATAATAATTTATTAAAATATAATAGTTGATTCGATTGTCACAGTATATTTTTAGATAGAACAATAATTAATTATTAGTGTTGAAAGTAAAGTGTTCAGTGTCATTACAACCAAAGATTGCGCTGGGCTGTATTCCATAATAAATTGACATTACTACTATTAGACGTAATAATAATAATAATTCTTTATTTGCATGAAATAGGGGTTACAAAAGATCTTAATTAGCTAAAAAAATTACATTCCTTCCTACTTCACCATTAATATTAAATTAATAAAATTTTATTAGTATAAAACTTATAATAACATTTAAAAAAATGAGTGGACAAATACCTTCTGAAGTGACTTTGATACATGTCGTGATATACAACTACTACCACAATGATTATGTAATTATATTTTGGTGTTCTTCAAGGTTTCATTTTAGGCCCTGTAGTTTTTAAGAATTCTATGGTTAAAAAATATAGAGATAGATGAGGTAGCCAAATCGATATATTATCTAAGAACTTTTAGAGCTAAAACATTTAAAATTATTTGACCTATGTGGCTTTCCTTACAAGTAGAGTAACTTAATACATATAGTCTTTAATACAAAATCGCCTCTGTTGTTAAGTGGTCTGGTGTCGGTGTTGACCACACGTTGACCATACGAGGAGGAAAAATGTGTTTTTTCAGTTTTCTGATAAAAACAACGTTTCCTGGGATTGGAAAGTGGCCGGTTGGCGATAGGCTTGCTACCTATCACATTGTGGGACCATGTATCTGTTGCTAATCGCGGGTACACTTGTACTTCTGCCTAACTCTTCGGGGATAAGGGCGTGAATATACTTTTCTTCAATTATTTTATAGATTGAAACGTTAGTTGACAGACAAAATTAAATATTTTAATTTAAGGCGATTACAGCTGCGAACGACCTTGAGTTTCTAACAGGAGGAGCGCAAATATTATTTAGCGCGTGGTATGGTCCAAAGTCAAAGAGTATTTACAGTGGACGCAGATACATACGTTTTAACATTTTTGTTCACCAATATGAACTTTTATCATCATGAATCGACTGAATGTTGTCAAACTCAAAACCAATAACCATTAATCGCTCATTTATCGATTACATATACATTCATTTTAGAAAAACGATAAATATCTAAAGAAAAAAAATATACCGAAAATCGACAAAAAATTATATAACAATTTATGCAATAATAACAGTTACGTATCCTATTTCTTTGAAAGTGTTATATACAATACATCCCGTGTAGCACTTTATTTTAATACATACAATCAACAATTAATATTTAACAAAACCTTTCAAAATTTGATTTTCTAAAATGTAATCTCTTGAATAATATTTTAAAACTAACTAGCTTCTTAGTTTTTGTTTCAAAATCTCGTAATATAAAAGAAGATATAAAAATTGATTTAATGTTTATAGAGGAAACTACTAAATAAGTTGTTTTATTTAGACTATTTGTGTGTATAAAATATTTAATATATTTAATTTATTTATTTTTTGTTGCGAAGTCCTTACTACCTTCAAATAGTACCAGTTTTTATTTTTTTTCTTTAGAGTTCTGCTTTTTATTCGCTTGCTTGAATTATCTTCGTTGTTTATATGTTTTATTTTTTTATTTTTGTACATTTATACAAAATATTGACAAAATACTTATCTATCTATAGCTATAATAAAAAATTCAAGCGTAAACGTAGGTAAGTACATGAATAGTCTCAAAATATTATTCAGCGTCTACTCGCAAACAAAACTATTTATAAAGTACTAGCTTTCAGCCCCTTTAATACCCTCTTTTACCTCTTTAAGAGATAAAACTCACAGCATCCTTACATGCACGTTTATTTAACTGAATTAAAGAACATGGCTAATAAATTTGAAGAGATTTTGATTAAACATATTTTATTTTTTTTTTACAAACTTCACCACTTTTTTCAATATTCTACAATAAACAATCTATTTTTTATACAAACATCAATGCTTTTTTTACCCTTAAAGTAATGAAATTTAAAAAAATCCCCAAATGTATGATTCTTAAATTGTGTTGAAGAACGTAAGTGCCGAATTTCAAGTTATTTTGACCATAAACGTTTGATTTTTCATATAAATTGTAACACACACTTTTACTCCTTTAATGGATGAAACTTCTAACATTACATGCATGTTTCCTCAATTTCGATTGAAGAGCATAAGTACTAAAAAATCCGAAAATTCGTACATCTTGATTGTATTAAAAATCATAAATACTAAATTAAAATAATTTAGATTTTATAGTAATGCAATAAATAAACAATTCATTTTTGATACAAACTTTAAAGCCTCTTTTTACCTCTCTATGGGCTAGAATTCAAAAAATATTAAATTTGTATTTAATTTTTTTTTCAGTTAAAGGATAATTTAATTACAGCATATCATTCATTTCAACTCAAAAATGACAGAGTTTCATACAAACTTTCACCCCCTATTTCACCATCTTAGGGAATGAATTTAAAAAAAATCCTTTCTTATTCCTTGTCTATATCATAAGAACAACATCTGTAAAAAAACAGCCTTCTCGGTCCAAGCTCATTATCTACTATAAAAAAACATCCAAGCGTAAACGAAATGTTCAATTTCCAAATGGCACAACCTTACTATTGTGTCAAACGTTCTATCTGTACTATTACTCTTTGACTCGAATATGGAGAGCGGAGCTCGCTAACATGCGACACAGCCTCCCCGTATGAACGCTACCGGGAGACTGACTTTCGACGCGAGCGCTGTCCGCGAATTAAATAATAAGGTTTTTATTGATTTAATAGCACACTGTAATGATTTTGTAAAATGTTGAACTTAAATTTTATAAAACAATAAATTGTCTGTAATAAAAAGAAAAAATCATCAAAATCGTTACAGTAGTTTGGAAGTTATAGGCAATTTTTTGCGTAAAATTAAGAAAGATATTCGATTTTTTCCGTCAAAAATAACAATAAAATTTAAAAAAACGAACTTAAAATTTAAACTTAATTATATTATACGCATAATGCATATTTTTTTTAAATTATTGGACCAACCGGTTAGCAGTAGTAGGCTTTCAAAGAGGTGTCTATTTCGTAGTTTGGCATTACCTATCGCCTTAATTTTCCAAATTTTTGCGAAGTCATATCTCGCAACTACTGTGATGCAACTGAAACATAAGATCCTTGAAAGGGTAGGCTATTATAATACTATTTTTAATAAATATTAAAAATAGTATCCCAACTTCTGTCTACCCTTTCGGAGATACAGGTGTGAAAATACTTCTTTTCTTTGACACAATTTTTGCCCTAAAGCCCCATAGAAGTTTATTTTTGAAAATGTAGCATTAGTTTCGAGTTTCTAAATATGTCATTATCAAATTTCATTAAAATTTGTTCTGCGGCCCCGGTCGCATTTGAAAAATAGACATCTGCCATTCTTCCAGGCAGATCGTAAAAGACGAACGATTGACTATATATGTCACCACCATCGTGACCATTAGGTGGTAGTTCTGCAGCCTCTCGTTCAGGTTTTAGTACTGCCGTCTTACTTATTCCTGCCGAAAGTATTGTTGCTTGTCACTGTCGCATTCCAGTTTGGAGGGTAGGGTAGCCGGTAAATCTATGTATTACCATCTCGCTAAATGGATATATGGTATTGTTAAATAGACATATGGTATGGTTCTCTTGCCATCAAGAGAGCCAACTGTATTTTTGCTCTCTTGTAATTCAAAAAAATAGAATTTTGCTTTTATTATATTAGTATGGATTGTAACACTTTATTTTTGTAGTTTGAAATCAAGATTATTTATCGTAAATAAATATAATTACATTGATTTTCTCGCAATGTAGGTAGAATGAACCGAATATCAACAGACACGTAGGGAGGTATCATGATTTGCTAATGTTTTTAAATATCATAAGACAGCAAAAAACGAGAGGTTTGGAAAGAGACATCGATCGCCTATAGAATATACACCATGTACCATACCACCATACCAAGACGTTAAAGGTGCGTTGCTATTCATGTGGTAGGATGTTATGCCACTTGCAAAAGTTTACCGGCTAGCTTAACCTCCAAACTGCAACACGACAGTGACAAGCACTGACGCTGTTGTGATAAGCGATGATCGTCTTTTTCTATCAGGAAAGGCATCTGCTTGTATGCTTCTTATGATATAACAAATATAAAACAATACGAAAGTGACAAGCATAAACGATATTGCAGTAGGAATAGGTAAGACGGTGGTACAATACCCAGGCTGATGTTATACATTAGTTATGAGAAACTGCTAGGCAGATATTACTATTTGTTGGTTGTCCAATCATAAAAAGAAATCTACGGCAATTACGGCAATGTTAGTCACTGACGTATTCTGATTTGGAATACACGCCGCCACATAGATAGCAGTGCACTATTAGCATATTCAATGTCTATAAGCGTTAGTTATCAGTGACAACTTATCATTTTTATCAGGAGAACCAACTTTTTAGTTCTATTAAATAAAAAAACAAGACATTATTTTTTATCCTTCCATAATTTATAGCCTTTTTTTGAAATGTTGTCATCACTTACTTATTTTTTTTTCAGTGGTCTCTACGATCCGGTCCTCGACGATACCGAGGTTATTTACGAAACGATAGGACCGGCCGATTCAGACCTACCATCGAACCAACTAGAGCAACCAACTGAGGTACAATTTGAAGTCCCAGAATTTTCCAAACCCGACTTGACTAGATCTCTTACTAGTTCTCCTTACCTTATCCCTACTAAGCCCTACAGACCTTTTTCTACAGAACCTCTTGAAGTTCCACCCTTAGAAAATCCTATAATATTAAACCCAAATTACAAAGACAACTGGAAAGATGTTTTTCCTTCATTGGATATTGATGATCTACCCCCGGAAACTAAATTTAAACTACCTATTTCAGCACAATATGATCCTAACTATCTCAAAAAGCAAAAAGAAGCAGAAACTAAACAAACACATTCTATTGAGAATAAACAGATAGATACAAATAAGATTGTTACTAAAAAAACAGAAAATATAATGAAAACTCAAGAATTGGTATCGCGTGAAAATATACTTAAGGAAGAGAAAATGATAAAAGAAGAGTTAGAATATTTAGAAAAAATGAAAAAAGAAATAGATTTAAGCAAAATTGAAGAAACGGCAGCAGTTCTAGTTGATGAAAGTCTCGAAGCTGCCGTTTCAGTAACAAAAGAAATAAAGGAAGAGATGAATGTAGAATTAAGTTCTATCACAGAATCAAAAGATGAAAAGATAAAATCTGAATTACAACAAAAATCAGTTAAAATTGAAGAAAAAGATATAATTGTTAGTAAACAAAATGAAAAGTCTGAATCAAGAAAAGAACTATCAACTAAAACTGAAACAAAAGAATCTGAGAGAATAACTAGTCATCTCATAGATCAGAATGATAAAACATCAGAAAAATCAATTTCAATTAATGATGCAAAGACACAAGCATCATCAGAAGAACAGAATATCAAAGAAGAAAGTGCTTCTATAAAGAAACATATTTCTGACTCAATTGGGGTTGCAAATAAACAGTCAGCTACTAGTGAAAAATTTGATGAAAAAATAGTAACAGAGAATCAAAAAGTAAAAGAAGTTACAAAAGAAGCCAAATCTGTTTCTGACGAAAAAACAAATTCATCTCGTTTATCTGCAGAAAAACGCGCATATACAATTGGCCTACAAACTATTCCAAATATAAGGGGTGTAGTACACACGTCAGACGCATATAATTTATTATTAAAAACATTTTTTGTTCATTTAACTGATGTAATGGTAGCTTTATCAAAATTTATGTTAACTGAGCCCGCCTCCACTGTTTTATCTAGAAATGAACAGACTATTAGTCATACAGATAAAATTGTGAAACAAGAAGAAGCTGAAATCATTTCACGCGAAAAACAGAAAAAAGACAAGATAGATATAGTTGAACAAAAGCAACAAGCGGAATATAAACAACAAGTAGAAATGGAAGAAATAAATATTAAAAAAGTTAAAGATAAAGAAACTACAAAAGCTACAATGGATCACCAGATTGTGGAAAAAGATATAAATTTACAAAGCAGTGAATACAAAACTTTTGATGAATATGTGAACTTCGAAGATAAATATGTTACTAATTTTGAGGTCGAAGAAGAAGAATTAATTTATAAACCTAAATTATCCGGAGCAGAAATAGCACAAATTGAAGGCCGTAAGTCTGCAGAACTGACTGACATGATGGATAAAGTAATTTTAGAATTTGAAAGCAAATCAGGCATAAGTGAGTTAACAGTCAGTGAGTCTAGAAATAGAAGATCTCGAAGTAGAAGCAGACAAAAAGATCATGTTTCGCCTGTGGAAACTTCCTCAGAACTAATGATAAATACACAATCAACAGATATATTCGAAACTACAACCGAAAAAAGTTATTCTGAGTTAGAATCACAAGTAAGTTCAGTAAGCAATAATATGGAAAACAATAAAGATGGTAATTTGACTTACGTAGCAGTAGTAGAAGCACACGTTTACACTAATAAGCAGGCAATTTTTGAAGAACAAATGCGAAGAATGTCTGAAATCAGTACAATTTCTGAAAAGAAAGATTTATCTGTAAAGGAAGCAACTGTAACAACGATGGAACAACAACTTCAACAACAAGATATCTTCCAAACTCAAAAAATGGTAACAGAAGAATCACGCGTCTCAATTGAAAAACCAGTTAAACCAGTTGCTGAAACTATGGAGGTGTTTGTTGATGAAGACAGAACGGAGAAAGTAAAAACTCCAGAAGTTGTAATGGAACAATCAAAAATTTCCATTAACGAATCAGTGGCTACAGAAATAGTTGAAATATCTGCACTCGAGCCAAGGCAACAATCTTTTGAAGTACCAAAGGCTACAGAAGCACAAGCTGATGTCAAAATTCAAGAAATGAAAGTTGCCGAAACTTCTATTACTACTTTTGAAGAATCAACACAAAAAGAATTGGAAATCCCTGAAGTCATGTGTAAACAACCTCAAGTAGCAATTGAAGAACCCGTTAAACGTATTGCGCAAGCTACAGTTGTATCTTTAGGCGAATCAGAAGACGTAATTAAGATGGAAGAAACCACATTGGTTAAAGAAACAAAAGTTAAAATTGAACCTCCGGCACATGTAGCTGAAAAATCTGAAGTTGTATTAGAGGCTGTGGTAAAAGAATTAGATAAATCAAATATCGCTGTGGAAAATAAAGTTCGAGTACTAGTAGAAGAACCTTTGAAAAAAGCTGAAGTGCATCAAGCTAATATTCAAGAAGCAAAACTTGAAATAGTTGATATTTCGGATGATTCTAGAAATTTCGAGGAAGTAATAGAAGCCGAGTACAAAGTAGAACTCCCTCATGAACGTGAGAAGAGATTCCAGGAAGAAAATGCTTCTTTGAAAATTGTGAAAGAACAAATTATTGAAGTAACGCCACCTCAAGAAGTTTATGAAGAATTTGATTTCGGAATTAAAAAAGTAGGCATAGAAACTAATATTTCTAAATCAGTATCTGGACAAGCTATTTGTGAACAAAATTTCACTGAAGCATCGCAAATATCAGTGCAGTCATCTAAATCTACTGCAATCGGTTCACTAAGTGCAGATTTCCAATCGGTTGAATCCAAATTAGAAAAATATGTGAACACATCTGACTCTAGGCAAGAACAAACCTTAAGAATGTCTGCAGTTCATGAATCTTCTGAAAGTTTTGTTCAAAATATTGAATCAAGACACAAAGTAGAAGAGAAAAATCTCATTTTACGTACTGATTTAGCGAAAAATGTAGAGATAGATGAAAACAACAATACTCCTTCCCCTACCTCTGTCCCTCCTACACCTTTGACTGACGAATATGTTTTCAAATTAGAAGCACGCCTACCTAGTCGGCAAACTACGCCCGTACCTAGAGATAGTTCTTTCAGCCCTGAATGTCCTGAAACTTTACACGAAGATCCAAATATTGTAAAAAAGAAATTGATACCTCACATAGATCTGAAAATCGAGCAAGTTATATACGATCCACCGCTTCCTACTCCCCCTACTTCTCCTGATAATAAAGATAAACCAGGTTATGTTAAGCCGGGCCTAAATGGTGGTTCTGAAGAGACTCTTAAGACTGTTGTTCCTAAGAAAACCGTATTGCCGAGGTACTTTAAGCCAGGTTTAAGAGGAGGATCTGATGAACCATTTTTGTTTTATTCTACCGTTAAAAAGCGACCGATATATATAAAACCAGGGTTAAGAGGTGGATCAGATGAAATTACAAAGGTAATGGACATTAAAAATTACTTTAATCATTGGAAAACAGTTCAAAATACATCCATGCAAATGTTTATTAATTTGAATCAAATTCATCACGCTATGACATAAATTATATATTTCACAACATTTTTTTTGTTACTATGATTCATAATATTTTTAATGTGTGTGTTTTTCGACAACAAATTTAATTATTTTCACTTGCGCATTCTTTACACAACTCAAAAGTAATGTTTTTTACTATCTATGTATTTATTATATATAATATTTTTGTACCATTAAATAATCGTTTCATTTTTACAAATTTTTATTGATTCTACAAAATTACACAACTCTATTATATGTAATTTTATTTTGGGTAATTATTTTTACAAACATACATGTAATAATTTAGGTTAATTATTATCTCATATTAATTATCCCTCATTTTATTATATAAAATATATTTAAATTAAAATGTTTGGAGTAGCTAAGTAATATCGAGCAAAATCATTTAGATTTTTGGCATTATTTTATAAGCAAAAGTTGTGGAAAACGCCAGTATAGTGCCACCAACTGTTTAGTAGATAAAATTGAAACTACAACCGCCATTAGGTAAAATATCATTTCCATACTAAAACATAGTTTTACATAGTAAAATTCATAAATAGCAACTCCAACGACACAATAGCAACGCTGTTTACTGAACAAATAATTCGGTAATACTACATAATTTTATGTTTGTAATGAGCATCTGAAAATTAATGAAACTAAAGTAATTATAATCACCGCACAATCATATAAATAATAAATATCGCTGGACGAATTACACAAATTGGAGGCTAGCCTCAAAGTAAGCAAATTATTTGCTATGGGTGTCAATCAATGATGTTAATATATAGAACGACATATATAAATGCCGTAACATACATAATAAACACCCAAACCAAGAAATATAAAAATCACACAAATGTTTGTCCCTGTCGGGAATCGAACCAGAATCCCATCGATTCGTTGTTAGGTTCGCTAACCACTCGACCAATGGGGCAGTCAGTATAAATGTATACAATCATATAAAATGACAACAATCATTATAGCAATTTTTATGCATGGTTTGATAAGTTTCTTACGTCAAAAATATAGTAAAATCAAAATAGATAAATATATTAAAGGCGAAAAAGCAGCTGTGTAATTTTGTACGAAAAAAGTGGGGTGAGGACTATTGTACGTTTTTCTTGGAATAACTGGAATTGACAGACCAAAGACATATAAATAAAACAAGTGAAAAATACAAATGGTAATCTACATTTTTTTAAATCATAATTTGTATAGTTAATCATTTTAACATATAGTTAATAGTCATCATACATCTTATAAAAATAGTAAATGTTTGTATTTAACAGGAAGAATTAATGGAAATCGAAAGAACATCTTCCCTTCTTACTTCTGCTATTGACGAAACTATAAAGAGCATTGAAGAATACAAAGAGTCAGTGGGAATTGATGTAAAGCAAGAAATGCACGTCAAAAAGACTAAAAGTGAATTTACTTCTAGTACAACTTCCGTACAGGAAACAATGCATAATGGTGGAACAAACAACGAATATAACGAACATGTGAATGGTAAAAGTGAAGAATCACATCAAGAAACAATTATCGAAGAGATAGAAAATGGAAAAAGTGAAGAATTGCACCAAGAAACAATAATCGAAGAGATAGAAAATGGAAAAAGTGAAGAATCACACCAAAAAACAATAACTGAAGAAGTAGTAAATGGAAAAAGCGAAGAACTACATGAAAGCATAAATATTGAAGAAGGAGTAAATGAAAAAAACGAAGAATCGCAACAAAAGATAAGCATTGAAGAAAAAGTAAATGGTAGATTCGAAGAAATAAAAGTAAAAAACGAAAAATATTATCAAAGTAAAGTTATTGAAGAGCTACAAAATGGGTTTAGAAAAGAAACTAATAACACTATTGATGAAAATGGTAACATTAGTTCGCAAAAAGTATTGAAAAAATCATTTGAAGAATCCGAAGATATTACTAAAAGTAAAGCATTTAAAACAGAAATTACAACTGAAAATGGAACTGATGAGGTCATTGCATTTGAAAATAAAGAAAATCTCACAAATGGTGATTTGTCTTTAAAACAAGCTGAAAAAGAAACATATTTAGAAAAAACGGAATTTTCGAAAGAAAAGCCAGAAATGAAACAAATAAAGGATGCAGAAATTAAACCTGATCCATTACAAGGATACAGACCAGTTCATTTCGCTCCCGAAGCTTTCAAACACAAACGAGAACCAGAAATACCAGTCATTAGTGAGCAGGTAATTTTACATGCATTTTATGTCATAAAATAACAAATAACCAGGTGGGAGAGCCATAGAAAGTGACAACCATCGCTTACTGACACCAAAGATGCTAATGACACGTTGATAATATCCTTGTAGTGGGTCGAGACCAGTTTTGCCGGTAGAAGGAATGCGCTGTGCCGCGCCCCCGGCTGCATGGGTATCACCATCTTGCTTTTTCTGTCGTGAAACAGCTTTGTTGTGTTTCGGAGAGAAGGGCAATACAGGCAGTGTAATTACTGGCACCGAGACTTAACATCTTATGTCTCAAGACAGACAACACATAAATGAGTTACCTGGGCTAGTTCCAGGTACACTAGTTTATGTTCATTGGCAACTTTGACTAATTACTATCAGGTGGCACGTTCGCCTATCAAACTAATATAAAAAAAAGAAATCACATGCTTAAATAAACCGGTTATTTTACCCTCAAAACCAAAATATGACAATGACAAGCATTGACATTATGACAGCAGAAATAAATAAGTTAGAAGTACAAAGCTAGACGTTTCAAAACTACCGCCCAGTAGTTACAAAGGTGATGTTTTTGTCAATTATTTGGTTTTACGAGATTTTCAGTAGAAAACAGACAGTCAAGAATAGTTGACCGGAACAAAACAGGGAGAAGGCTTTGATTTTTTTATCAAATAAAATTGATTTGTTTTAGAAATTGTAAACCGTATGCATGCATGTTGGTCGCAGCAAATTGGCACGGCCGTTTCTAGTACCATAAAGAAGTATCCGTCAAGTGATGTAGGGTCACTTACAACTTTAGGTTTAAGGTTAGGTGAGGGACCTAAAATCAATCTTTGCTAACTGACTTCCCAATTTAGTTGTATGTTTTTTATGTTTGTTGCCTCAAAACTCTATCATTAATGAACCAATTTTAAGTGAAAAGGTTCCATGTATACCTACAAACATCCTCTTTTATATATTTAGATAACACAAATGATCACAGAAATGTTTGTCCTTATCGAGAATTGAATCAGAGCCCCATCAATTGATTATGTCATCGTGTCATTATGTCATCATCAATAATGGAATATATTTAATATTTTTTATATTATATTTAAACTATCAATTAACATGTTAAATTTCATGTCTTTTTAAAGATTAACAATAATTATTTATATCAAAAAATACTGTTAAAAGTATCATTAAAACTACCAATAAAAACCTCACAATAGCTATTGAATATGAGTGTACTAAACTACATTATTAATGAAAACTAAGTAAGTATCTTCACGCCCATATCCCCGAAGGAGTAGGCAGAGGTACAACAAGTGCACCCACGATTAGCCGACTAGACCGAAGATACTTGGTCCCACAATGTGATAGGTGGCAAGCCTATCGCCAACCGGGCACTTTCTAATCTCGGGCAACTTTGTGTTTCTCAGAAAACTGAAAAAACACTTTTTTATGTGCCCGACCTGGGAATCGAACCCGGGACCTCATGTGGTCAACGCCAAGGCTGGACCACTAGACCACAGAAGCAATAATGAAAACTAGCACTATAATGATAATACTGCAAGCTTAAAAATAGTGTATTTCTGGCCTTTGACCGTTGACCAGTTGAAACCCCGAAAAATCGATATAATTAGCGATTAAAAATAACTGTTAAAGCCAAGCTGTGTTTAACATTCGCTTAATCTAAATTACCAATTATTACTATGCCTACTAATTAAGTGGTAGAGTTCTTCAACGCCTCGACTGGGCATGGTGTCCTTGCCTTACCTATTCTTGTCCATCAAAATGAACGAATTAACAAAAATGTCTGATAAACGGCCCCACTAAATTTGTTTCCATTAAACGGCCAGTTTGTTTTCTGTTACCTTCACGAAAAATTAGTAGCGTTATGATCAATTCTCGTCTCTGATTGGGTAAGCATAATCTATCTATCTATACTAGCAAAAAGCAGAGCTTTGTAGGGGCTCGCAAAGTTATACTATCTAGTAATATTGTTAGAAAAGTATTTTTATGAGAATTACATCTTTTAATGTATAGACTTTATTTATAATAATAAAGTCTATAATCTTTTAATGTATAGAAAAATAAATAATAAAGTATTGCATATCTCGCATTGTATATCTGTTTTGTTAATCTTTCACCTACCATTCTTTGTACATGTCCGAACCAACGGAGCATGCCCTTTCTCATCTTTACACCAACACTTTCTTTCAAGCATAACTTCTCTCTCACTTCAACATTACGAACCTGGTCCTGCGTTGATTATACTTTCATGCCCTTCTACCATACCCAACTCTCACTTTCATACAATATCGTTGGGATAGGCATAGGCAGGCATAGGAATGATTATGCAGGGCAAGAGTGCCCTGACTTAAAACTAACGCTCTATTCACTCTGTTCCCGTCAGCCAGTTAGCCCCCCCCCTCTCTCTCCCTCTCTCTCTCCCTCTCTCCCCTCCCTCTCTCCCTCTCCCCCTCTCCCCCTCCCCCTCTCCCTCTACCCCTCCCTATCTCCCCCTCCTCCTCCCCCTCTCCCCTTCCCTTTCTCCATCACCCCTCTCCCTCTCCCCCTCTGCCTCTCTCCCTATCCCTCTCTCCCCCTCCCCCTCTTCCTCTCCCTATCCCTCTCCCTCTCCCTCTCCCTTTGCCTTTCCCCCTCTCCCCCTCTCCCTACCCCTCTTTCCCCCTCCCACTCTTCCTCTCCCTATACCTCTCCCTCTCCCTCTCTCCCTCTCCCTCTCTCCCTCTCCCTCTCCCTCTCTCCCCCTCCCTCTCTCCCTCTCTCTCCCTCTCTCTCTCCCCCCCTCCACCCCTCCCCCTCTCCCTATCCCTCTCCCCCTCCCCTCTCCCTACCCCTCTCCCTCCCTCTCCCTCTCTCGCTCCCTCTCCCTCCCTCTCCCTCCCTCCCTCCCTCCCTCCCTCCCCCTCTCCCTCTTCCTCCCCCTCTCCTTCTCCTTCTTCCTCCCCCTCCCTCCCCCGCCCCCTCCCTCTCCCTCTCCCTCTCTATTTTTATGGTAGATAACATATCTAGACATGAATGTAAAATACTACGTCGAAGCACAAACCTAAAAGTCCGATAATTTTTGAGTAAAATGTACCACAAAAGTGCATAGAAAGTGGCCTAGTGTAGGGCTCGCTTCGCTCGCCCTAATAATATATAAAAATCAATTGCTGTTCGTTAGTCTCGCTAAAACTCGAGAACGGCTGGACCGATTTGGCTAATTTTTGGTTTGGTTTTGAATTAACTGTTGAAGTCCAGGGAAGGTTTAAAAGGTGAGAAAATATAGAAAAAAAAAATCGGTTGTCTGTAAAGTTGGTTTACAGACGATAGTTGAACGTGCCAACGTCTTAAGCTCTCGCTTGTACTCCAAGCCTTAAACGGAACGCCTCATGTCATGAGGCGTTCCGTTTAAGGCGAGGATGTCCGAGTCATGTTTTTTTTGTGCGTGCAGCCAGCTCTATCGAATTATAAGACGTTGTCACGTCAATAAAAGTAGTTAAAAAGGCAGAACAACGTTTGCTGGCTCAGCTAGTCATCTATAATTTTATTCATCCGAGATTGTAATAATAAAATCATAGGCGCGGGAAATAAACAAGAACAAAGTATTTGTTGAATGGAAAAGTTATCAAGATGGATGCTATATAAATGTAGCAATTAATGATTTGATTAATTTTTCAATCGATAGAAAAACGGAGGAGGTTATATTTTTTATGTTACACATAACTTTTTACTGGGTAGTCCGATTTTTGATGATTCTTTTTTTATTGGAATAGGTACACCCCACGGGAGATCACATTTATTTTTTTAAATTACAACCATAAGGGTACGTAGAAAAGAGATATGTTCACTCACTGATCTTCAAATATGACAACGCATAACATTTTATAAAGTAATCCGAATTTGATAATTTTTCTTTTATTAGATAGAATATACCTACCCTCATTTAATTTTTTTTTTAAAAACACCAAGCGTACGAAAACAGAGGTCATTAATTATTCACTCACTGATTTTAACATACGACTACACATAACTTTTAGTCGGTTTATTTTTTTGTTAAAAAGATATTATTTGCCTTTTAGGTAATAACCAATGGTGAAAAACGCCCCCCATACACTACAGAGACTGGTGAAGTAATTGGAACCCAACAGGGCTTCATAGATGGCTTAGAAGAAGCAGTCGTTAAACCTGAAGTTGAAAGTAAGTTTTTAACCATAGTAATAATAATATTGTCGGACAAATTACACAGATCGATCTAACCTGAAAGTAAGCAAATTATTTGCTTGTGTTTTGGTGTAAGTCAACGATACTAACATACAGAAATACATATATATACATATAATAATAAAATCGTAGGAAAGTCAAAACTGGACATTGAATATTTTTGGAACGAAGTTCCTTACGGCAGGCTTGGAGGGGATAGGGATTTTGCTGCGCGACCGAACTGAAAAAAATGTGATAGTAAAACCGTAAGAAAAATGCGTGGAATAAAAGCGTTAAATGAGACGTGCGCAGGTGCGACAGTCGCGTACACAAGTGAGTAGTGCCGTTTAGCCGAAGGAAATTCGTTCCTACCTGGTGTCCCGCGATACCACATCATTTTTTTTTTAAAGAATACTTGGGGTGTGATCTACAATCGATATCAAAGCCAAAAATATAGTTTTTAGAATTTTTGTCTGTTGGCCTGTATGTATGTCCGGGGTAAACTCAAAAAGTACTGCATGGATTTACTTCAAATTTTGCATGAATATTACTAACAGGTCGGGTCAACATATAGGCTACATATTATCACGCTATCACCTACGGGGGAGGAGCTGTGCGGAGTAAACGAAGTCCGCGCAGACGAAGTCGCTAGTATTATTATATAAATACTCTAATATACATAATATACCCAAACCCAGAAATACAAACGTCTATGCTCATCCCACAAATATTTGTCCCTGTCGGGAATCGATTCCTAGCCCCATCGATTCGTTGTTAGATTCGCTACACTCGACCAACAGGATGGTTAAATATTATATATATTATATTTAACCATATTTGTCGTTATATATAATATAGGTGTGGCCGCGTTTCCGATCCGGTAGTAACTCAAAAAATGTTGACTCGTCAAAAGTGCCTGTAAAGGATAATTTGAATAAAAATGTTTTGACTTTGACTTTGACTATATTATCTAAACAAATATTATAAAAAGGAAACTTTTGTTTTTTGTTTGTTTGAACATTACTAACTCAAAATCTACTTGACCGATTTAAAAAACTTTTTCACCTTTAGAAAGCGACATTATCCAGGTGTGACGTAGGCTACTTTTTACCCGACTGTCCAAAGAAAAGTAAAGGTTTTTAGTCACACGAACAAAGTTGCAAGTAACTGCGAGTACACATTAGTTTCTTCCGACGGATCTTCTCAGTCGCGTTCCGTTTCCGGTAGTTATTCGACAAAAAATCGATTCAGAAGTTTTAAATTTAATATAAAAAAGGATATTTTTAAATATTTGCACACTTTATCATAGTAGATGGTCAATGAATCAATTAATTTTTTGTAACTTGCAACACCCATATTCATGCAAATAAATATTTTCATTTCATTGCAAAAAAAACTAGTTCCGTTTAATTAAATCTGAGATATGGTTTTGCATGTATTTATTGAATAACCGGCCAAGTGCGATGTGCCTCGTGCAAAAAGGGTTCCGTACCATCATCTATAAAAGAAAATCACGTTTGTTGTATATATACTTAAATATTTATCGATCGAGTAAAAAATTGCTTAAAAATTACGTTTGTTGTTGGGAAAGGGGTCTTTAATATTAACTTTATTTTTATTTATTTATTTTGAAAGGTGATATACAACTAAATATTCTGTGTACATTTTAAGCGTCTACCTGTTACCGTTATTAACATTGAGCCAAAAAATGCGGAAAAAACACGTTTATTGTATGTGGACGTATTTATATTTTTATTTTTTGAAGTGAAAACTTCTTTAGGCGCGTTGAGCGTTTTGATAGAGGGTAAAATCCTCGGTTCGCGTCACCGACATGCTAATGATAATAGTATATCTATAGCTATGTTTTGCATATAGTTTTAATTACTCTCAACTTAATAGTTCCGTTTTCACTTCTATCGGCAGTCCCACGACTGCTACTGTTTTTTTTTTATTTTTAGTAATTGTTGTTATAGCAGCAATGGAAATGAAAAATTTGTGAAAATTTCAGCTTTCTAGCTATCACGGTTTATGAGATACAGCATGGTGACAGACACAGACAGCGGAAGCTCAGTAATAGGGTCCCGTTTTACTTTTTAGGTACGAACCCTAAAAATTACGTCAATATAATATTTTATACAAACTTTTACACCCTAATAGCTATGCCCGCGACTTCGTCCGCGTGGAAAACATTCTTAACACAGTCCTGAGGCTTAGTCAAGAAAGTAAAACCATCATATCACAGTATTCGCCGTGTTGGTCCCGGCCTACTTTGAAGAATAGGCCAACTGCCGTTCTGCCAGGCAGGTCGTAAAAGGCGACCGATTGGTCTATCGAGTCACTACCATCGTGGCTATAATGCAGAACTCTACCATCTAGTGGTAGAGTTCTGCATTGTCTCGCCCGGGTCTGGTACCACCGCCTTACTTATTCTTGCCGCAATAGCGTCAGTGCTTGTCGCTATCGTGTTCCGGTTTGGAGGGTAAGGTAGCCGGTAAACTTATGCATGTGACATTAGACCTCGCCATAAGATAGACAAGTTAGACGCACCATTAACAACTTTGGTGTCTATAGGCGATGGTTGACTCTTTCTATCAGGAGACCCATCTGCTTGTTTGCTATCTTATGATATTAAAAAAAATCTTGAGAAGTGTCAAGGGACACCCGGATGGAACAAAGTTCCTTTCGATACAAAAAACCTGTATACACTCAACAAAAATAATCGTCGCGACATCACACTGTTAATGAGAAATAGAAATGAAAATATCTGGCTTGCTTTCTATAAGAGAGAGAGAGAGAGGGAGAAACATGCGCACGCCGCACAGCTTACAATAGCTTACTATACAGTGTCGTGACAACTTTTCGTAAGAATTTTTTCCGTCTAGCCCCCTTTCACAACGCGCGATAAGGAACTTCGTTCCAAAAAAATCACCTGTAGACATCAAAAATGTTAGTGGTGCGTCGTTATCTTTGTAACAGGGTTTTTGGTCCACATGCATAAGTTTACCTGCTACCTTACCCTAACTAAAACTTGAACTCGATACTGACAAGTACTGCGCTATTGCGGCAAGAATAGATAAGGCGGTGGTACCGGGTCCGGCCGAGACAATGCAGAACTCTACAATCTAGTAGCCAAAAGTTTGTTTATACTTTTAAAATACACAACTTTGCGTTTAAAAAACATATGAATAAACTTTACATTCTTATTGACTCTTAAAGTCTGGTATTGGAATTCATTTGTTTTCAGAGGAATTAGGAAAACCTGGGTTGACAGAAGACAAGATCGCTGAGTTAATTTCTGGGGAAGCGGAAATGCTTAAAGAGGCACACGTCATGGGGTAAGTTGATTTTCTTATATTAAAAGATAGCAAACAAGCAGATTATTCTTTTGATGAACATGAGACTTCGCCTATACCCTTTTTAAAGCGAGGCACCGGAGACAAATGGAAAAAACTGGTTTGCTTAATCACATTTTTATGTATTGATTGTTAATAACGGTTTTACAAAAATTACACGATATACCTAACGAATGTACTAACTCATTACATGATAGAATGTACTTTTTTCGATCATATAAAATTCTAGAAACAGGCTAAAAAAATCTCTAAAAGAAGTAATTTGTTCATAATACTTCTAATTTTTCACACGATTTTTATATTATGGTGATATTTAGTTTTAAATACAAAAAAAGAATGTACTAAGTTTTGGTTTTCAGCTGAAGTCCTATATTTATTTATCCGAAAACTAAACCGTTTCCCGGCATACCGCGTCGCCCATTTTCTATGGTATTGGCGCGCATCAAAATACCTCGCCTAATGGTGCTTTGCTATCCATGTCGGGATGACAATGCCACATTCATTAGTCTATCGGTTTACCCTTAAACCAAAACAAGACAGTTACAAACACTGACGCTATTGCGGCAGGAATAAGTAAGGCGGTGGTACATAGCTCGAGCGAGACAATGCAAAACTCGACCATCTAAGAGCCACGATGTAAGTGACTCGCATAGATAATCTTTCGCCTCTTACGAACTTCCTGGTAGAACGGCAAATCGTCTATTCTTCAAAAGGCCCGGTCCAATACTCGGTAATAGAGAAGTCAATTTAATTGTGACCGACCGTAGATTTAATTTATTTATATATTTAACTTTTTTTTGTTAATTTTCTATGTCATTCATATAATAAACTTAAAAAAAAATTCAAATATAAATTTGATTCTGTTTAATTTTTTTTTTATTAAATTGTGTAATATATGATTTTCATTTCTTCATGTTCATGATCACTTGGCATCTTCAACAGATTCTCAACTATGTATATTAGCATTAAGTTTCAACATGGAGGCTGCATCTCAATCATTTTTGTTAATATAGCTGCGATACCATAATATAAGTAACATTAATCAAACGTGTTATATTTGATAATTGCACCAATAAAACATAAATATTTTCCATTGGCACATTTACTTATTTGGCGGCCGGAGAGAGAGGGTGCGGCGAGCCGTAGCTCACTGCGCGCCTACATACGCACACGTCACGTGTAGGTGTGTCTATTTATTATGCATACATTACCAAACGCAATTAAATTAATAAAACCTATTGTTAATATTCTTATCTTCTTACTAATTATTATGTTATCTTTACCTTTCTTTATTATTTTTATCTTTTCACAATATAAATAAAACAAAGTCGCTTCCGTTGTGTGTATTGCTTATATTTTTTTAAATTACTTACTATTATTTTATCAATAGAGAGAGTGATTCTAGAGAAGGTTTATATATATGTATAGCACATGCATGACACAGTAGGAAAGAGTCGAGACTTTTAAAGGATTGTCGCAAAAAACATAGTTTTGTGTGCTTACATTGCAGCCATGCAAGGCTAGGGTGCTAGGGTGGGTCGCTAGTAATGAAAAATTCTTTAAATTAATCTTTTTAAACTTAAAAAAAAAACACAAATGGTCAAGCGATGATTTCTGCTACAATTTTATGAAAATATATGTTATTGCAGCTATCTTACCTCAACAAACTCATGTTGCTCAATTACATTTATTTTACATACATTCTACATTAGCTATCATTACAATCCTTAGTGTAGTTCTGTTTTTCGCTTCCAAGTTAACTGTTTTAGGAAAATATTTTTTTACATTCTGTAGTGCTTTTACTGTCTCATTCTTTGCTTCTCATACGAATATCAGTAATTTACCATCTAGATATTTTAAATTTTCCTTTACATTAACATTTTAGTAGTTTTGTTTTTTTAAAAGTTTGTTTTCATTGTTATAAGAATTTCAGCTGGATCATTACGCTAACTTACAGATAATACCATTTATTTTACATACACTATTAATGGCCGAAACCACTTCAATACATGGTAATCTTTTTTAGCTTTTCAAATTTAAATCAATAGTTTTTTAATTCTAACTTTTATTTATGTCGATGTTTTGCTTTTATTTTTTTTTCTTCAACTTCATGATTGTCTACATATCATAAAAAAATCAATCATAATCATTTTGTTTTTTCTTTCTACACTTTGATCCACCGTTTTCAAAAAAGTCCTATGGCTTCTCTCAACTTTCTTAAAAGTAAGTTGAAAATAAATTAGACTACTGAAAAGGATTTACTGATATAAAAACATATAAGAGTTAGAGAACACAAACAAAACCATATCAAGTTACACAAAACATAAAATACAAAACAAATTTATTGAAATGCAGCCTCGCGAGGGTTTTGTCCTCGCATATGCACCGTATGGATGATTGCAGCGTGGACTTCAAGAAGATTAAACCTTGCATAGATTCCCTCAAAGATTCAGAGGTTTTGAAAGCTTTAAATGAAGAGATTCTAAAGAATGCTGAATCGAAAAAGCGGGAAGAGAGAAGATGGACTACGTTCTTGCAGAAGCCTTCAAGACCAATGCCAAAACATAGAATTGTGTTTTGTGGAGACAAAGAATACGCGAAGGATTACGATTTTGAGGTTAGTTTCTGTTTATTTAATACAAAATATATTATGCAATGATGTAATTTAACCGCAGTAAAACTGCATAACCAACTTTCAATAAAATCACTTCTAAGTTTGACGGTATACATTAGCGTTGTACGTTGTTAATTATATTTTTTCTCTGTAAATCTCCTAAGTGTGTACAATAAAGAATTAAATAAATAAATAAATTAACCAAATATTATCAATGTGTGTATTAAAATATTATAATTATGAGGTAGCTGTATGTCAATTGAATCGTAGTGTGTGTAATGTTTATTTTTATTAATGTTATGTGCTTCTAATGAATATTATATAAGCAAATTAGCTTTCTGCACTCCTTCACCACATAAACTTTAACAGTGCCAAATTTCATAAACTTTCGTTTTTTATAATTATCGTAAAAAGGGGTGAAAAGTTTTTGCCTCACGTATTAATAGATATAGACTAGTGATCGTCTGTGGCCGAAATTCGACTATAGACTAAACAATAAAATTATAGCTAAACTATCTGTTAATTTTGTTAGAAGTCTGCGTTTCGACATTCGTCTGGAACACGACCATTGTTACTAAGAAAAACTGACAACTGAATGACATTTTACAAGATGGCGTCTGTAGTTCCAATTTTATCTACTGAAATTCTCGCCACTAGTTATTTATATTGAAACTTAACTTCAATTAAAGCACTAAAATTTCCTTTAAATGTACCTTTTTCAGTTCCCGCTTCTAAATTTAAGTTTTATTTCACAGCATTTGGAAGAGTTATTGGGTACAACGGATTTAACAGTACGTTAAAATATTTGTGTGGTTTAGTCACTTATAATATGATATTCACCGCGATAAACATTTGCCGATTTTCATTATTAATTTATGGTCCACAGTTTCCGTACAATATTGATAGCTGAGTATTTAATCATGTATGACAGCCTCTTGAGAAACTTTTCGTACATCCAAAATAGGAAGTAAAGGAAAAAGTTTCTAGCCAAAAGGAATGGTTTTAGTTTCATGGCTGATCAGTGCAAAGTCGTTGTCAATGTCATACTTAGATTTAAAAATCTGTCAATGCTAGTGTTGGCTATATGCTATCCTATTTATTAAAATTTAAACACTTGCACTGTTCCACAATTCGCCGAGTTTAGTTTTAACCCTATTGATTTAAATAATAACAATTATATTGGGCGATTATAAAGGTATTAGAATAAAGTCGAGCACATTTAGAAAACTAATTAGTAGATGAAATAAAAAATAAATAACCAAAAGCATCGTGAAAATATTTACTAATATTGAAACTCCTGTCAATTTGTATATTGAGTGACATTCACTTCCGTGTTAGAAACCGAGGAAGGCACCATACATTATATTGAATACCTAATTGAAATTCTGATAATAATATGATGTCACAAAAAAAAAAAATATTACATTACTGGCCACTCACAACTTGACGTTATAACTTAAACATAAGAACATTTCGACCAAAAAGTATTGTAATTATTTAATTATTATAGGATTAGGTATAAATTTTGCAAATTATTAACTTAAATGGTTAGTAATCCAATTAATAATAAGTAAACAACATACCTACAGAAGCTGTGGAACATTAATTTTTTCATCAAAATTTCACGTTTTATCAAAAAATAAAACTTCTAACTTGATGTTAGTTTACAACATGTCTGATTTGTTCTTTTCGTGTTTTATAGATTTGCCATTTTACATGTAACATTACATTATTCTTATTTTTTTTATTAGTTGAATATTAGAATTGCCAGTTTTATTTTTACATTTTTCATTATATACACTGTTCAATTTATTATAAATATTTTGAGTGTTATCACCTTTTGCATCACATCAACTTGCATAATATGTTATCTTGTTATTCTATTTTAAAACAGTTGTTTAATAAAATCAAAATGGCGGAAGTGCTTGACAAAAAAAATAAAGTCTTAAAAAAATATGTCCAGTTAGTCAAATACATAGACTTTATTAAATTAAATAGCAACTGATAAAATACATATTTATCTATACATATAATAAAATCGTAGGAAAGTCAAAACTGTACATTGAATATTTTTTTAAAAGAATACTTGGGGCGTGATCTACAATCGATATCGAAGCCAAAATAATAGTTTTTAGAAATTTTGGCTGTTTGTCTGTTTGTCTGTATGTATGTCCGGGGTAAACTCAAAAAGTACTGCATGGATTTACTTCAAATTTTGCATGAATATTACTAACAGGTCGGGTCAACATATAGGCTACATATTATCACGCTATCACCTAGCGGCCAGGTGCTGTGCGGAGTAAACGTAGTCCGCGCGGACGAAGTCGCTGGCAACAGCTAGTATTAAATATAAAACACAAAACGGATTACACTTTGTTGTACATTATATTGTATATTATCACATTTCTCAATTTCACAAGCACGAATGTCTCGAGAATATATTTGTCAAACCCTTTTATAATGTTTTCTTCTAGTTGATTATTGACGTAATTGTTACCTTAATAAATACTTTACTTCGTGCCAAAGGCAATATTAATTTAAAATGAGTTAAATAATGGATAATTATTTTACAAATAATCTAGAAACGTGTAGAGTTGGAACGCTGGAGAGATCTAGAAATAAAAGAAAGAGATGGCTACTCCTATTGACAAACATATAGTTGACCTAAGCTATACCGTAATGAACTTTGTGGTGTATGGCATAAGGTTGAAAGTAGCGTGTACTAGGATTTATGAGTCATAACTTGTTTACAATAAGAAGTGATTCATTGTTTGCCGATACATTTAGATTTTTCTGGATCCAGGTAGAACTTTACTCTGGGTATAAATAAAGATTTGTTGACAAATACAAGGCAGATTTTATCAAGCGATCGAGAGCGATACTTGAAGTGACCCGTGCGAAGCGAGAAGTGTTCTATCGTTTAGTCGGTTAAGTTCAGTGATAGTACAGTGAGTGACTAGTGTTATTCAGAGTATTTAAGTATTACACTGTTTTTTTTTTATATCATCAGATAGCAAACAAGCAGATGGGTCTCCTGGTGGAAGGAGTCAACCATCGCCTAAAGACACCAAAGATGTTAATGGTGCGTTGCTATCTTGTGGCGAGGTCTAATGCCACATGCATAAGTTTACCGGCTACCTTACCCTCCAAACCGGAACACGACAGCGACAAGCACTGACGCTATTGCGGCAGGAATAGGTAAGGCGGTGGTACCCACTAAATAAAGAAAACAACGGAATTGGCAAGTACAAACATTTGTATCAGGACCGCGATCGCCACACTCACACATAAAATAAGCATTATTGCATATAAACTACTAATGCAAACATTGTTTCATTGGTCGTTTTCATTTTAAGCAACAATAATCCGAAACACACAAACAGAACATTTAAAAATATACCAAACTGCGTTACAATAAATTTTATTTTGCTACAAAAAAAAAGAGTATTTACGTCCTTTTGTAGTATATTTAAAATAGACTCATCTATTTATACAATAGTGAAACTTAAGATCGTAATAATTTCGCTATTCTACAATAGATGGCAGCATTGATTTTTCCGTAGTTTTCAGTTGATCATATTTGAGTAGAGAACTTTCTAGAACGATATACGTAATGACTGTCATTACGTATATCTTTCTAGAAAAATTAGGTCAACCTAAAATGAACTTTATATGTAAGGTGTACGGCTGATTTTAGCTTGACTTTCTATTATATCATTAGAGATTATATTAAATCAGGAATTTAATTAAAATAAAATGAAAATTGTACTTTCGAATGATATGAAATATCTCCATTTTTAATCATCTGTATTCTACTATCATTTCTGCATTCAAGGATGGCACAATACCGCAAAATTCAGTGTATAATAGATTTTCGCACGACGACTATCTCCTAATGATATGGTAAGTATCACTAAGGCAATTTAGAGTAAAAGCGCATCATAGTGACGCACGCGGCACGCCCACTCTTCACTTCCCCTTGTTTTCTTTATTTCGTGGTGGTACCAGACCCGGGTGAGACAATGCAGAACTCTACCACCTAGTAGCCACGATGACTCGATAGCCAATCGGTCGCCTTTTACGACCTGCCTGGCGGAACGGCAGTTGTGTTGTGTTGTGTGTATTTGTATTGTAAATACACGGATTTAATAAGTGGTGTTTTCTTACAATTACGAACTCGAAGTACGTAACAATTCTAAACATTTCATAAGATATACGAGTTAGTTTAACAATAAGTAGGTACAAAATAATACATCAGCTTTATTTTGACACAACAATTTATAAATTGATGGCCGCATAGTCATTTTATATCGTTGTGTAAAATATTGACAACAATTAGCACCTACAATCGTGTTTCTGGTGGCTTCAAAACACCTACAAATAAATTTCGTTAAAGATTTCTTAAATAACCATTACAAAATAAATAAATGATGATGACCTCACAGTTGGTCCTAATGACCGTTACTGCAAACTTTTGGGCGAGCAGAGTACTCATCCAGAGTTTAAGTGGGCGTAAAGCCTGCCAAGGATGTCTCAGTTTTTTGGCAAATTAGATTCTAAGTAGATCTTATCTTAGTAATTTATAGTCATGACTGAATATGTTTTTGTCATTATTTGCTTTTTAACATTTTATTCATCAACAAAAAAAAAGATGTGTGGCACTCGGAGACTGCCGCGGTGAAGCTATTGCATAGCATTTTTTATCAACTTATGCAATTACAATTATATATATGATTACGGTAGTTTTCCAATACAACCAATGCCACCTAAAGGCGGGTTGCTGAACTAAAGAGACAAGCGTGATATTTCAAAAAGTCATTAAAAGTTCTGGTATTTATCGATAGATGGAATGGATGCCGGTCGGAGTGGGGGGTGTTAGGTTTTTTTCGTTACGGAATTTCTAGATTCGGTCTCCACGCTCAAGGCCCGCGATAGAAGCTATGCAATAGCTTAATAATGAAATAATAATCTACTTGTATAAGTGGATGAACATAATGAAAGACTACTAAATTCATCTAAATATTTTAACAAAATATGTTTTTAACAAAAAATTATACCCAAAAATCAAAAGTTATGCGTGCGTCATAAATTAAAATCAGTGAGTGAACAATCAATCATCCTTTGTTTTTGTACACTTTTGGGTCGATTGTTTCATGAAAAATCTTATGGGAAAATTCTCTGGGTAATCTATCCAATACAAGAAGAATTATCAAAATCGGATCACTCTGTAAAAAGTTATGTGTGGTCATAGATACATATTTTCCCCGTGTTGGTCCCGGGCTCCTTTGAAGAATAGGCCAACTACCGTTCCGCCAGGCAGGTCGTGAAAGGCGACCGATTGGCTATACGAGTCACTACCATCGTGGCTACTAGGTGGTAGAGTTCTGCATTGTCTCGCCCGGGTCAAGTACCATCGCCTTACCTATTTTTGCTGCAATAGTGTCAGTGTTTGTCACCGTCGTGTTCCGATTTAGAGGGTAAGGTAGCCGGTAAACTTGTGCATGTGGCATAAGATCTCGCCACAAGATAGCAACGCTAACGCGCCATTAACACCTTTTGTGTCTATAGGTGATGGTTAACTCTTTCCATCAGGATCCCATCTGCTTATTTGCTCACAAATACCTAATATAAAAAAATGTTTTGCATGGACATACATTAAATTCAGTGAGTGAATAATCAATAATCCTCTGTTTTCATACCGTTTTGGGTCGATTGTTTCATGAAAAATTATATGAGAAAGCTCTATCCAATAAAAGAAATATTATCAAAATCGGATCACTATGTAAAAAGTTATCACAAGCAAGGATTTATAACGTTATAATATTGATATGTTTGCGTCGTCGTGATTGGTTAATGGTATATGATATTATGACGTTGTATTTTAGCGCTAGTTAGCGAACCAATCACGAAACAGCATGAAACGCAGCGAACCAATTATGAAACAGCATACATATCGAAATTATAACGTTTTAAATCCTTTGTCATAAATTATATAAGTCATACGTTAAAACCAGTGAGTGAACAATGCATCATCCCTTATTTACGTATCTACCCTTATGTTCCGAATTTAAAAAGAAATTAAATGGGACCATCAGCATATACCCATGCTAATAAAAAAAGAATAATCAAAATCGTATTACTTTCTAAAAAGTTATCCTCCTCAGTTTTTCCGTCGTTAAAAAATAATGGAATTTATTGGGCACTAGCTGATACGGCAAACGTTGTTCTGCCTTTTTAACTACTCTTATTTTTTCTAACCTTTTAAACCTTCCCTGGACTTCAACAATTAATTCAAAACCAAAATTAGCCAAATCGGTTCAGCCGTTCTCGAGTTTTAGCGAGATTAACGAACAGCAATTGATTTTTATATATATGGAATTTATTGGGCATTTAAAATGTCCTATTTCTATAATGTTGAATAACACTGAAAAAAATTTGCTGGTCCTAATAAGGTCCTGCATTTTACTCAACTGTGATGAAGCCTAGAAGTTAGGCTATGTGTTTGACCTGTATGTATACTGTAACCCTTTTTTTGTTTTTTAATAAGAGGGGGCAAACAGACAGGAGGCTCACCTGATGGTAAGTGATTACCGCCGCCCATAGACAACTACACTACCAGAGGTCTTGTAATTGCGTTGTCGGCCTTTTAAGAATGAGTAAGCTCTTTTCTTGAAGGTCCCTAAGTCGTATCCGTTTGGAAAAAATTATGCCGATAGCTGGTTCCACATAGAAGTAGTGCAGGGCAGCCACTTTCTGGCTCGAGAACCGCACGGTTGTGGATTTCCAGACATCGAGATGGTAACGATGGAACTTCGAATTTTGTCACGATGTCCAATGGTGAAATTCGGCGGCAGGAATTAATCCAAACAGTTCCTCGGAACATTCCCCATGATAAAGCTGATAAAAGATGCAGAGTGATGCCACATCTCTACGTAACGCCAAAGAATCAAGCCGATTTGAAATAGTCCCATCATCGACGATTCAAGCCGCTCTACGTTGAATGCGATCGAAAGGAAGTAGCTGGTACTGTGGAGCCCCCGCCCATAAATGAGAGCAGTACTCCATATGAGGCTGGGTTTGCGCCTTATATATATGGGCCGGTGTGAGTACTGCCTGGCCCTGCTGAGAACTCCCAGCTTTTTAGAGGCTAATTTAGCCTTGCCTACTGCGGAACTGAACGTCGCTCAATATGTTGACTCCAAGTATTCGAATACTGCTGTTGCTGATACGACAAAGGTTGATTTTTTAGCGGTAAACGCGCAAACTTGTGTCTTAATGGGGTTGAATTGGACCAAATTTAATCGGCCCCACTCCGAATCTATAGAAAGTTGTGCTCCAATTTCTGACACCTAACGGTTTACTGCTTCTGATAAATAATATGTTATTACTCATTAGATCCGTCTTGATCTGGTGCAAATGTCACTGGGTATCTTTAATAATGTATAATCAAAGCTAGGTACAATGAAATTTATTCTTAAAATTTCAAAAGTGAGGATTTTATATTTTAATGTGTGGGCTAAAAAACATTTTCGAGTGTGGTTAAAAAGGCAAATACGAAAATATATAGGCACAAAGCTAATTTGAAATTTTTAATCACAGAATCAATCACTACATAGTATAAAACAAAGTTGCTTTCTCTGTCTGTCCCTGTCCCCATGTCTCTATGTCCCTATGTATGCTAAAATCTTTAAAACTAAGCAACGGATTTTGATGCGGTTTATTTTAATAGATAGATTGATTCTTGAGGAAAGTTTTAATATACAAACCTTTCCGATATTCCCACGGAAACAAAAGCTACGCGGGTGAAACCGCGGGCAGGTAGCTAGTTAATTAATAAAAATATAATTTTAAATTTACTATGACCCTGATAAAACGTCACAACAGCCGTCCTACGTGAAAAATATTATATTATAGACATTGATACTTCCTAAACATACGTATCTAAATATATTTTCAATCGATAAAATAACCTTCTATATTTAATTAAAAATATTTGGCATAAACTCAAATAGGAAATTGGCATAGATAAAAAATAAAACACCTTTTATTAGTAGATCAGAAGTTTGCAAACAGTGCGGTCTTAAGTAGGTGAGTTTATTTATATTAGATAATTCCTTTTATATAGAAATAATATTTAACCGTTAAAAATACATGTCTTATTGATAATTAATAACAATTTTTATTTCAATTAAAATAATTTAATGAATACTGAAAATACATCAAATTAGCTATTAATTAAATTACCTAAGCAATTATAGTGTCTTCTGTTGAAGTTCGAAGCATATTTTCTTTACATCAATTATTATTTTTGTTATTTTTACAATGTTTACATAAAAATAAAAAACCGCAATTTACATTTTTAAATTTTAAATTTTAATATATTCTTTTCATTTCGTAGAAAACTATGTTTTATCCATAGATATGCCTATTTGTTATTTCAATTAATTCATATTTAGCTTAGTCTTAATAATAGGCTTATTAATTATTTATTACTTAAATAGAGTTAATTGTTATTTCATAATAAGTTGTAATGCAATACCCAAGCTTTTCTCTCAGCATCACGGAAGTTAAACTGTAAGAAAATGCTTAATAGCATTAAGTTACGCCTTTGTACTTATTTGTGCAATAAAGTATTTATATAAATAAATAAAAGTATACTAAACATTATTAATGTATTCAAAAGGTTTATCTATTTCTTAAAAACCAAATATAATTGAATAATCATAAATCATAATGTTGATATTCAAAGACTTATGCTGATTTTTTGTGGTCATAATTAAACCTAAAAGCTATTTGTAATATCCCTGATATTCTTAATCATAGAGTAATGTTCTTAATAATGTACACAACGTATAAACGATAAAATCATTAAGGACTGATATGAAGGCATCACACAATAAATAATTCGGTGGAAGGCATCATAGTGACGTCATTGACGTTCAATACCCCTATGGTTTTTTTCGAAAGTTGAATACTACATTAGATACAAAAATTAAATTAATTTGTTTAATTTATTAAATAAAATTAACTCTAATAGCTTTTTTTTTAAAACAAATTGTCACGCAACGTTTTTCCTCGATGATCTCCAACTTGTGCTTAATAAAACAGCAACTATTATGTCTGTACTTTCAACTTAGGACGAAATAAAGAAGGTATTTTTTTTTAATATTTTTTTTTTATATATCATGAGATAGCAAACAAGCAGATGGGTCTCCTGATGGAAAGAGTCAACCATCGCCTATAGACACCAAAGATGTTAATGATGCGTTGCTATCTTGTGGCGAGGTCTAATGCCACATGCATAAGTTTACCGGCTACCTTACCCTCCAAACTGGAACACGACAGCAACAAGCACTGACGCTATTGCGGCAGGAATAAGTAAGGCGGTGATACCAGACCCGGGCGAGACAATGCAGAACTCTACCACCTAGTAGCCACGATGGTAGTGACTCGATAGCCAATCGGTCGCCTTTTACGACCTGCCTGGCAGAACGGCAGTTGGCCTATTCTTCAAAGGAGGCCGGGACCAACACGGCGAGGCAAGCATAGACTAGCATAGACTAGAAGGTATATGTGTTATTCGGAAATATTCCGTTGATAGAAAGAGAAAGAATGAATAGTAAGTACGTGTTTCTCTTTAATAACGCAAGCGCATTCTTTTTTGACCTGTAAACAAGAGACTATCCACGGGGTATTCTTTTGTCTATCAATATAGATTAGGCATGGTAATTATTGTTAAATTAGATTAACTGTTATGTTGTTAAAGTTAATATTATTTAACAGTTATTTATTTATGTTATATTATATCAGTAGCCTATAATATATAATAAGTATTAGAAGCAGTAAAACCACGAAGCTACCAAATATAGCATTAGTAGCTTCGTGGTCGTGGTGGTATGGTAGAATAGTTTTAATAACTTTTAACAATTACGGTCTGTCGAAATATTTTTAATAACAGTGTTATCATAAATCTAGTTAGTGAGCAAAAAAACGCTTTTCAAATATTTTTAATAACATTATTATCATAATATATAAAGTTATTGGTAATTTTAGTGATACATAAAAATTACTTTTAACAGTATTTGCTAATATAAATAACAGTTGTTAATTGTTAAAAAAAATAGTACGAAATTTAATATGTTAACTGTTAAATGATCCATGCCTAATAGAGATCCTTAATAAACTGTATTAAGGCGATTACACCTGCGAACGACCTTGAGCTAGTGACAGGCGAAGCGTAAGTACTATTCCGCACGCCGAAATCTCCAAATGTCAAAGAGTATATACAGTGGGTGCAGATACGTTTTAACATTTTTGTTTACCTATATGAACTTTTATCATCATGAATCAAATGAATGTTAGCAAACTCAAAACCCATAACCGATAATCGGTCATTTATCGATTCATTTTATAAAAACGATAAATATCGAAGGAAAAAACAGTAAATATCGAAAATCGACAAAAGAATTATATGACAATTTTACACAATAATGACTGTTACGTATCCTATTATCTTATAATATACAATACGTCTCATGTAGCACTTTATTTTAATACATACAATTAACAATTGAAAAAAATGTGATTTTGTAAAAAGTGATCTCTTAAATAACCTTTAAAAATTTAAGTTTTCGTTTCGAAATCTCGTAAGAAAAAGTAGAGATTTGATTTAATTGAAACCATATCTGTATGTTTTCAATTAAATTAAAAGGAAAGTTTTAAACAGGTTGATTAATTTAGACTATTTGTATGTATAATATTTTTAATTTATATTTATTTCATTTCTTATGATAGCAAACAAGTAAACAGTTTTCTTGATAGAAACATATAAACATCGCCTACAGACACTAAAAATGTTAACGGTGCATTGCTATTCATGTAGCAGGGTTAGAATGTTACATGCATATATTTACCTTGCCCTCAAAATCGAATCACGACAGTTAAAAACACCGACGCTATTGCGGCAGGAATATGTAACGCGGTAGTTCCAAAACCGAGTTGATGTGTTGCAAAAAACCAAGGTCGAAAAAAATAACTATCGATTATAATAACTACCTCGTAGTCAAGGGGATAATCTAAAGTTTGGTTTAAGGTATTTTTCGAAAATTCAAAAATCTCAGTAGCAGCTTGTAGTCTGGCGGTTGGTGTGTTACCACTTCCATGCCTCGGATGAGCACATAAAGCAGTCGGTCCTGGTTATTGCTAAAACAACAACAACAACGATATATATTCACGGCAGTCCCTTTACGAGGTAGGCAAAGAGAACCGAGTGCAATATGTCACGATCCTTGCAAATTTTTCTATCTTCCTGCACGTTCATTACTCTCTTCACACAAACATGCTGGTTGCGAAGACTTCACTACCTTCAAATAGTACCGGTTTTTTATCTTTTTTCTTCCGAGTTTTGCTTTTTAGTCGTTTGCTTGAATTATATTCCTTGTTTATTTGTTTTATTTTTTGTACACTTATACAAAATATTTACAAAATACTTATCCATCTAAAGCCATTAAAACATTCAAGCGTAAACGTAGGTAAGTACCTGAATAGTCTCAAATATTATTCAGCGTCCACACGCAAACCAAGTTGTTGATAAAGTACTAGCTTTCAGCCCCTTAATACCCTCTTTTACCTCTTTAGGAGATAAAACTCAAAGTTTCCTTACATGCACGTTTATGTAATTGAAGTAAAGAGCATAACTAATAAATTTGAAAAGATTTTGATGAAACAAATTTTATTTGTTATACAAACTTAACCACATTTTTGATCCTTTTTAGGGATGAAATTTAAAAAACCTTAAACTCGTATTCCTTTAATTGTGTTAAAAAACATAAATACTAAGTTTTAAATAATTTCTACAATATTCTACAATAAACAATCTATTTTTCATACAAACATAAACGCTTTTTTTACCCTTTTAAGGAATAAAATGTATGAAATCCCTAAATATATATTATTTTTAAATTGTGTTGAAGAACATAAGTACCAAATTTCAAGTTATGTTTACCATAAGCGTTTAATTTTTCATATGAATTGTAACACCCACTTTTACTCCTTTAAGGGATGAAACTCCGAACTTCATTACGCGCATGTTTCTTCAATTTGGATTGAATTGAATAAGCAGGTACTAAATTTTATGAGAGTTTAGATAATATAAACTGTTTATTTTAATACAAACATATACACATACCCTTTTAATGGATGAAATTTAAAAAAAAACTAAAATATGAATTTCTTTAATTGTATTAAAAAGCATAAATACTAAATTTTTAGTAATTTCTACAACAAACAATTCATTTTTCATACAAAAATTAACTCTCCTTTTACCCCTTTATGGGATGAAATTCAAAAATGCGTATTTATTTAATCGTATTAAAAAGCATAAATACTAAATTTTAAGTGATAAACAATTTTTTAATACAATCATTAACGTCCCTTTCACCTCTTTAAGGGATTAAATTACATCATAAGAACAACCTCTGTAAAAAATCAGCCTTCCCGCTTCAAACTTATTATCTACTATAAAAAACGTTCAAGCGTAAACGAAATGTCCAAATTTTTAAACAGCAGAACCTCAGTACTGTGCCAAACACACTATCTGTATTATTACTCTTTGACTCTAACGTGGAGAGCGGTATACGCTGACGTGCGACACAGCCTCCTCCTACGAACGCTACCGGGAGACTGACTTTCGGAGCGAGCGCTGTCCGCGAATAAAATAATAAGGTTTTTATTGATTTAATGGCACACTATAACGATTTTGGAAAATGTTGAACTTAAATTTTATAAAGTAATAAATTGTCTGTAATAAAGTGAAAAAATCACCAAAATCGTTTCAGTAGTTTAGAAGTTATAAGAAAATTCTTGCGTAAAAATAAGAGAGATATTCGATTTTTTTTCGTCAAAAATAACAATGAAATTTGAAAAAACGAACTTAAAATTTAAAGTTAATTATATTTTACGTACAATGTATATTTTTTTTTAATTATTGGATAAACGGTTTAGGAGGAGTAGGCTTTCAAAGAGAAGTATATTTCGTAGTTTGGCGTATGTTATCGCCTTAAATAACAGAGGACAATAATACCCTGTATAAAAGGTCCCCTAAATAACTGAGGACGCCGAGAAACCTGACTGGACAAAAGTACGGGAAATCCCCGAAAAAAATGGAACTAACATGACTAGGAGAGCAGCAACACAATGAACTTTAGTCTGCATTGAGCGCTTAAGATTGACTTAAAGTTACTGACAGTATTTCTTCTGGATCAATGCACATCCTCATCTTTGTGTCAGAATGACTTATAGCAATTTTTACAAATAACAGCAACAAGCAACTCATCAAATGTTCCAACGGAAATTTTATAATATTTGAAAATTCATTTTGTATATTGTCTTAATTGAGCATGCTTCACTTGAAAATATACATTCAATAATAGAATCGAAATAAAGAGATGGACTCGTATTCTCATTCTCATTCAAAACAAAAATATAAATCTTAAGAAAAATGTTCTCTTTTTCTTAAGATTTATATAAATTACAGCATAATATTTTTTTTCTCTCTCTCAATTATCTCAAAATATTTGCCTCCATATACAGTTTGCTCCAGAATGCCTATAAGAAGCTGGGACGTTGCGGTCATACGCATTGAGTAGTTGATGTAAAAAATAATTAAATAAAATCGAAGTCGAAAAAAATTTTTTTTTAAAATAAATATTTTTACATCAGCTACTCAGTGCGTATGACCGCCATGCCACGCCCCAGCTTCTTATAGGCATTCTGAAGCACACTGTATAGTGATGGCAAATTGAATCGATTGAAAAAGTTTAAGTTTCTTAGTTAATTTGTAATTGAATCGAATCACTGCAAAATGTTCTTTTTTTAATGTCATTTTTTCACTATATATTTTTCCTTCAGCCCGCAAACTCAGTTCTAAAATTTACATATAATCGTAATAAGGTCGTTTGCAAATAGTGCATTGGAAGATTCTTATAAAACAACAGAAGCTGTCTTTACTAAATAATAGTAAGCTAACATAACCAATGTTTTCGTTCAGTAAAAGATGCCAAATCTATACATATAATAAAATCGTAGGCAAGTCAAAACTGTACATTGAATTTTTTTTTAAAGAATATTTGGGGCGTGATCTACAATCGACATCAAAGCCAATAATATAGTTTTTAGAATTTTTGTCTGTTTGTCTGTATGTCTGTTTATCTGTATGTATGTCAGGGGTAAACTCAAAAAGTACTGCATGGATTTACTTCAAATTTTGCATGAATATTACTAACAGGTCGGGTTAACATATAAGCTATATGTTATAGTATATAGTATAGCGTAATAATATATATATATATATATATATATATTATTATTACGCTATTATATATATATATATATATATATATATATATATATATATATATATATATATATATATATATATATATATATATATATATATATATATATATATATATATTATTACGCTATTCCCTACGGGGGAGGAGCAATGCGGAGTAAACGAAGTCCGCGCGGACGAAGTCGCTGGCAACAGCTAGTATTTAATAAAAACATAAAATGTAATTGTTAATATAATTTATGTTATTCACAGGTAGTTTTGAAATGTCAAGTGAATACAAAATTTAATGTACTCTGAGCACGGAATCCTAAAAAACGCGCGTTAAAACTATTGCTTCTAATTTTCATAACACAAAATTAAGACCTCCATTTTTTCGCAATCATTTTCCGGTGATTTTAAGTTCCTATCGCAACACGATTGCAATCGTGGCACCGTAGAAACCACGAAATAAAGAAAACAAAACAAGACACAACAACAAACTATTACGATCTTAAGTTTCACTATTGTACAAATAGATGAGTCTATTTTGAATAGACTACAAAAGGACGTAAATACTCTTTTTTTTTTGTAGCAAAATAAAATTAATTGTAACGCAGTTTGGTATATTTTTAAATGTTCTAATTGTGTGTTTCGGATTATTGCTGTTTAAAATGAAAACGACCAATGAAACAATATTTGCATTAGTAGTTTATATGCAATAATGCTTATTTTATGTGTGAGTGTGGCGATCGCGGTCCTGATACAAATGTTTGTACTTGCCATTTCCGCTTGTTTTCTTTATTTCGTGGTAGAAACCGTAGTCTTGCCATTTTTCTTTATTTTCATTTGGACGTAGTTAAACGAAAAGGATCCAATCAACAATATGGTCAAAAATGAGTTAAGTGCACCAAAGATAGCATCTTCAATCAGCAAAAATAGCTCTCTATTACTTTATTTAACGTCAGAACTAGTCCCCATGTATGGCACTTTAGAAAGTTAAAAAATATCCAACTTCAAACTTCAATATTGGGACGAAATTCCTTATCGCGCGTTGTAAAAGAGGGCTAGACGGAAAAAATTCTTACGAAAAGTTGTCACGACACTTTTTGCTATAGTAAGGCATTGTGAGCTGTGCGGCGTACGGATGTTTCTTTGTTTCTCTCTCTCTCTCTCTCTCTTATAGAAAGCAAGCCAGGTATTTTCATTTCTATTTCGCATTGAACAGTGTGGCGTCGCGATGATTATTTTTGTTGAGTGTATACAGATCTTTTGTAAATAATAATAAAAGGAACTTCATTCCATCCGGGTGTCCCTTGACACCTCTCAAGATTTTTTCTAATCTGATTTTATGTGGATTGGGTCCTTTTCGTGTAACTACGTCCATTATTACGCTGTAATATAGAGAATTTAAATTAATATAATAATTTTCTTTTTAGGAAGAATATAAAGTGAAAATAGTTAAACAACCAAAGCCGAAGATAGCACCGGACTATAAACCAGAGGTAAGTACTTTAATCCTCTTTTTTAGGGTTCCGTAGTAAACTAGGAAGCCTTATAGTTTCGCTATGTCCGCCCGTCCGTCCGCCTGTCTTTCCGTCCTTCCCCATCCGTCCGCACGATAACTCAGAGATCCTAAATACTAGAAAGCTGTAATTTGGCAAGAATATACATATTAGTCACATCAAAAAGGGGTAATTATTATACCTTATATATACTATGCGTTCCAAATAAGAATAGGGCTGTCAGCATGACATATTGCTCCGCATTTTGCAAAAACTTCGTAAGTGATGTGAACTAAGGTGTGCAAAAAAATTCTAACAAAGTAATACTGTAAAAAAATAATTTCATTATAATTGGTATATTTTTTATTTAGATTCCCATCAGATTATGTAACCATATTTTAAAATAAGATGTAAAATAACTAACACGGCTTTTATATATACGTATATTTAGATGAACGGCTAGATTGATATATTTTACTGTTATTTATTGATGAATGTTATATTTTAATACTTTTAGCCTATTCTGGACAAAGACAACCCAAACCCACAAAAATCACAACAAAATTGGCCCGTCTTTTTTGAGTTATAAATGGTGTAAATGACACGACATCTTTATAAAATTTATAGATGAACAGCTAGGCTGATGCTTTTTACTCATTTTTAATTGATGAAAATAATATTATTAAAACGTTATTTGTTTTTCAATAAATCAGCAATATTTTTTGAACAAATATTTTTTTGCTGACATTACTAATTTCACACTTGTGGTATGAAGTTGATAACAAGCGCGGTGCTCTTTTTAATCGGAACGCATAGTATAATTTAATATTGAAAAAAAATATTTTTCAGGGTAGCTCCCCTACATGTAAATTGGGGATGTTAATTTTTTTAAATTGTAGGATTCTCGGTGTACTGTTTACTAAGTTTAGAAGTAGTAGTAAAAGTAGTAGAGGAGCTGTGCGGAGTAAACGAAGTCCATGCGGACGAAGTCGTGGGCAACAGCTAGTATACAACAAAACTATTAATAAACTCTTTTAAAAAAATTTTAGGACTTCGATACTGGTCCACTACCCTGGGAACAAAGAGCAGAGGTAGAGCTTATAGAAGCAGCCAACGCTCCACCTGTAGAACCAGAAGAACCTATTCTAATTCCAGAAGAGACTCCAGAGATTCTGGTAGCTGTAGACCCTTTACCCGAGAACGAGGTCCCAGACCTAGAAGAGACAGGCAAGTTTATAAATATATTTTTGGCTATGGCAATTTTTCGTCAGGAAATTCACACCGGGCCAGTCTAAGCTTAGAGCATATAAATTTCTTCTGAAAAATGGTTAATTTTATCTGGAAGGTTACATCTGTTCAGAATTACCTCCGTTGATAATGAGCTAGTTCACTAAATTTAAAGAACTGTTTAATACTTTAACTCATTAAGTATATTAACAAAACTATTTTTTTTATATAAGTAGTACAGTTATTATAAAAAATTTGCGTTTAAAAAATAAAATTTACCATGAAAACGGTCTGGACTGTCATGGTGTTTTAATGACATCACATGGTCCTACATATACAACATACTCTGTAGTATCTATGAAAATATCAAAAACAAAATGATGTTTTACCACGATGTGACGTACCACTTTTAAAATTGCATTCACTCTCAAGTGACTTGATGTCTATTTTTGTCGAAATTATATTATAAAAATATTAATAATCATTAGCTTTTATAATAAATATTTTAGTTTTTTTTTGTCTCCAAGTCATAATTATTCCATATCATATTATAATTATTATTACTCCATGTCATCACACCTACAGATTGCAGGAAAGCGAGAGAAAAGATGAATGATGATGATCATCATTGATGTGTACATCAAAAGAATATATTATAAGAATTATCCCAAAATCAAACAATAAATTTACAAACTTAACTAATCTTTTCAGGTATACCTTTGCCACCACCTGAATTATTAAGGGAATATTTATCAGAAGACAAACCAGAAGAAAAAGAAGTAGAAACAGAATTAGAAGAAGTTGTACAACCTGAAGTTGAAGAAGTAAGAGAAGAACAACAAAACACTCAAGAAGAGATGGAGAGAAATGTCGCAGAGCAGTTAATGAAAAATATTGAAAACATGGTTGGTGAGTATCTAACAGAATTATACTTTCATTTTGGGCTTAAGGATATTTTCCTTTTTAGGGTTTTCTAATACACTGGTTATGTCTACTTCACGCACAGCGTTATTAAATAGGCATTGCCATTTAATGGCTGTAAAGATATTTAACAATTTAACTAGTACAAGATTTGCTTAAAAGTAAATTAATAAGACTTCAAGAAACGGCTAAAAGAAATGTTCTTTTAGAAGGTAGATTGGCTATTTTCACGGATTAAAATTGATACGCCTTTCAAGATAATTCTTTAGTTTGTCAGTGTAGCTTGCAATTACACACAGAAATACAGAGTTATAATACTAACCGACGAAATAAAATCACTTCAATGGTAATTTTTAAAACTTGTTATCTCATTTGGTATGATAAATCAGTACAACATGCTTTATTTTATTTTTTCACGATAATATTGTTAACTACAAAATTGGTAATTACGAGGAGAGCATTTTGAAGTTTTTAAAGTTTAGACATAAAGTGTACGAAAACAAAGTAAAATGATAAAAATATTATGCATCTTCTCGTATTCACAAGACTATTATAAATATTGCGATACGCGCAAACGAAAGAACACAACATTGAGTGTATTTGTCATTAAAAAAGTGAAAATTGAAAATTTTGCAGTTACTACAATTGTGAACTAAGACATCGATATAATATATCTACAAATGAATGTAATTGTTGACGGTGATAAGAGCGTTTGCTTGTATGTGTAGTACGTTTCCTTCTCAATGACATGCTTATTAGCATTCATATGGTCTGCGGCATTTTTGAACATAAAAAATGAAATTGTGAATTAATTTATTAATTCAATTAAATTGAATAAAAAAATATTTATGTACGTAAGTACGATACTTCTGTTTTTTATTCAAAAGCGCTGACAAATAAAAGTCCATGTTGATCTGGACCCTCTTTTGAAGAATAGGTTATCTGCCATTCTGCCAGGCAGGTCGTTAATTGGCTACACTGGATTAGCTATACGTATAACTACCATAGTGGCTACTAGGTGGTAGAGTTCAACAACATCTCGCCCGCGCAGTGTTAGCAGACTTGTGAAAAATTATTATTGTATCAGGGCCGTAAAATTATTGTATTTTCAATAAAATTATTGTATAGTCAAGGTAAAAATAGGTTCGGCACCTTAAGATCTAGTTTCGCTTGCACTAGTGTACGAATCAATCATGCCAACATACCAGTACAAAAAACAGTTCTACTAACATTAAATAAATGTGACGTTTCTATCAAATCTATTTTGCAATAAAATATTGAATAAAATGGCAAATATATTTTGCAATAAAATATTGAATAACACTAGAAATCTAGAAATAACAACGGTGACATTAACCATGACAATAGTTTTATCATAAATATTAATGGTAGGTCAAATCAATAAAAAGGTTTATATAATAATAATAAAATAATTAAAAAACATTAGCTTCTCTTTAGATAATAATCATTTACACAAGATAAACTAAGGAAATAGTGTTGATGCAAGCAAGTCTGAACCATGTTATCGAACAGTTAAGCATAATTTTCTATGCAACAGTCTATTACGTGACAAATTTTCAAAAGATCATATGTGCTCGCAGCTTGTTAAATGAATCAATTTGAAAACTGACAAACCTATTCGTATTGCTACTGTACTTTCGACTTGAACTCAGTTATTAGTAAGGCAGGAAATTTGACTCGACATTTCAATAACAATTATTTTTTAAAGAAAATAATAATTTTATATAGAAAATTGCTATCGTTCAAAATGATTGTATTTTTATCAAGATTGTGCGCTTAGGATTGAGGATTAAAAAATCATGAGATTATTGTACATGTACAATAATTATTGCACGTCTGCTGACACTACGCCCGCGTATTTGCTATCACCGCCTTACCTATTCTGCCGCAATAGCGTCAATGTTTGTCCTTTCTTGTTCCGGTGTGGAGGGTTAGTTAGCCTGTTGACTTATACATTTGGTATTGCCTTACCAACATTCGGATAACAACGCACCACTAACATCTTTGGTATCTATAAGTGATGGTTCTCTTTCCTTTGTTTGATCTGCTCGTTTGTTATCTAGAGATACAAAAAGACTGATTTAATTTTGTTTTTTACCAGACCCCAACGCAACATTAGAACAGCAGTTGGCCCAAATGCGGGACCAACTTGCTACTTTAGCTCAATTGCCCACCGTCATTCAGCAGACCCTCGAGTTGGTCACCAAGCAGATATCTATGATGCATCAGGTTAGTGAGATTATTCATTAGGACCCCTTTCTGAAGCACACATAATCTGCTAAGAGCAATGAAATTTTATTTGTATTTTTTCCCACAGCAATCAACGCAAGTTCAAACACAAGTACAGGTTGAACAACAACAACAACAACAACAACAACAACAACAACAACAACAACAAGAGCAACAAGAGCAACAACAATATCAAGGTATACGCTACAGTACAATACAAGTAGGTTATTTGCATAAATAGGATGTTTATTGAGAAACAAAGCACTTAAATCTCAATTTGAATCCATATCACTCGAACAAATTTCTGGAAAGTGAGAGAAATTATGTTACTAATCAAAAGAGAATTTCGCCACATTGAACCATCGACACGTATCTCAGTAGTTAGTGGTAAGAACATTGTCAAGCTTAAGGGCAAGATTATTTCAATTGCAGCTGTTCAAAATTTTATTTATAAAAAAGTTAATATTTTTTTAACTAAATTCTTAGATTCATATGAAAACATCCAAGAACAACAAGAACAGCAGGACGAATCGCAAAACGAGGAAATCGTAGAAGAAACAAGACAGGAAGAGCCAACCGATGAAGAGATTGCAATGATCGAGAAGGAAGAAGAAGAAAGAATGATGGAAGAACAAAAGAAACTTGAAAAACAGAAGAAGGTAACAATTAACATTTGATAAATTGTCTACAATTAAAGTCTATACCCAACTCTCAAATGTTTCCATGACTCAATTAAATCAAGTTCCTCTATTTCCTCTTGATGGTCCAGCTATTTTCGTGGCTGGCTACTAGGTGGTAGAGTTGTCTCACCCGGGTCTGGTTTCACCGCCTTACCTATTCCTGCCGCAATAGCGTTAGTGCTTGTCACTGTCGTGTTCCGGTTTGAAGGGTAAGGTAGCCGGTAAACACATGCATGTGGCATCAGACGTCGCCACAAGATAGCAACGCACCATTAACACCTTTGGTGTCTATAGACGATGGTTGACTGTTTCCATCAGGAGACCCATCTGCTTGTTATTTTATGATATATAAAAAAACATTTTTCAATCAAGAAAGGGTTTTTTGTTTGTTACTCCAGAACTAAAATCGCTCGTTAACCGATTAAGAACTTTTTTTGGACGAAGAAAACTAGTTTTTTTTTTTCCGCGAAAATTGCAAAATAACTAGTTTTCTTCGTCTGAGCAACGGATTTCCGCAAAGTAACGCCTGAATCTATAAAATATAAAATAAAATAAAAAACTTTTTTTGTTTAGGGTAGGTACTTTCATGTGAATTTGGTAAAGATCTAATTCAAGGCTCCAAATCACAGGCGATCGAAAGTCGGATATTGCAATTTCGATACGTTTAAATTATTTTAGTTACAATTCGTTTTTTACAACAGCAAAAAAACTCTAACTAGATTAATTTTTAAAATAGATGACGCTAGTATAAAGTTTTTGAATTTTTTATAATAACTATTAAACATAGTAATAAATTATAAAAATTCTTTTATTAACATGTTTATTTAATATGTAAAAATATTAGACTGCATGAAGAATATTTTAAATAACTTTGTTAATTTCATTTCTAGAAGTATGATAGTTTTTTTGTAAAATTTACCACAAAACTGTACGGGTTACGGAATATTAATAAACAACTTTAGAAATTATAGTAAACTAGCGGCCCGCCCCGGCTTCGCACGGGAAGAAAATGATTAATATCGATCCAGTAGTTTTGATTTATTCGTTACTGCCCGTGGCCCGCACGCGTTAAATTTGGAGTAAAACAATTCCCCTTTCCCTATACCATGAAGATTTCCTGCTATCTTTGAAATATCTAAATTCATATAGGCACTACATTTTTAGTTTTTACATTTATTATGCTTCATTATACTTCAATATACTCCATTATAATTCTACATGGTTCATAATGACATAAATATACACAACGCATGTGTCAATACAAATTTGGGTTATAAAACAATAGAATATCATCATAGTAAATAAAACCTCTATTTGACAGTTCAAAAATAGGAGTGCTCCGATCGTCACCAAACTTTACAGGATTACTCGCCAGGTCAATCTGGAGATTCCCTGAAAGTTTCATTGAAATCGGTCCAGCCGTTTCGGAGCCTATACGGAACATACACACACACTTTCTCTTTTATAGATATAGATTAGCACTATCTGTGCTCTAATATAAAATAATTTAAAATTTTAATATTGTTCTAATAATAAATAGGAATTAATCGAGCAAATGCGAATTGAACAAGAGTCGAGACAAGTAAAACAGAGGTCTACCCCACGCGTGGGCAAACCAAGGCCCATGTTTGGGCCCCCCGTGCCCCAAGTGAGACCTGTAGTTCTCCCTGGTGGAAGGAAATGGAGGAAACCGGTAGATGTATACAATGAACAGTTGATTTCTGAAACACTCACAGCTCAAGCTGAAGTCATTAAAGGCAAAGCTATTGGGTATTGTTCTTTTCTTATTTTAAATTAAATTTTTGTAGCAAATATCATAAAAGCATACAGCCACGTTTCTTACTTAAAATATTAAATTAATATAGCAATAATACCAAGACATATTTAATAATAGCAATCGATGCTTCACGTCGTTGATTTTAATTTCACCCCCTTAGGGGTTTAATTTAATTTCATCCCCTTAGGGGTTGACTGTAATTTGGTCCCTTTAGGAGTTGCGTTTAATTTCAACCCTAAGGGGTAGAATTTGATTTTGCACCCTTGCTGGGCTAAATTAGATTTTTATCCTCTTAGGGGATGAATATTTAAAAATCTATTCATTGGATGTCCACGTTTCTATGACTATCTGTATGCCAAATTTCAACGCAGCCTGTTCAATGTTTCGGGCTGTGGAGTGATATCAATCTGTCTATAAGTAATTTTTTACAGATCATTTTACATAATATATATACGTTACAATGGGATGTATTTTTTAATAATATCTTATTAAACGTGTATGCGAATACAATTAGAAAGAATATTTTATCAAGTTTTTTATCAGCCCAAGCAATCGTGTAAAAATAATTGGGATCATTAATTACACAAATTTAGCCATAAATTTAGTGTTTAAAAAATATTTCATACGTTGATCTTTAAAGAGTTGACTAGAATCTATGGTCATACTGCCTTCAATGACACTAAAAATAATATGATTTTTTTTTTTTACTTTTTCTTTTTAATATCAAAGAAATGTGGCTGTAAATATATTTCATTTAGATTTTGTGAAGTTTATAATATTTCAATGAAACATATCAATACATTGTCGCATCTATAACCATTCAACTATTTCTAGGGCATTCGAAAGCGTTCTTCTACCATATGACGAGAGGTTTGTCGTTCATATCTCGCGCATGTATGTGTCATGTACATACGTTGGCTATTAGACATCTCCCATTTGCATTCGATATTATATAATCTGTAGCTATAATGTCTCATAATACTACATTTCATTAAACGTCAAAGGCTTTTTCATACAACATTAGTCTTTATAAATATAAACTTAAAGTTTTAATTCAAATGCAAGCGGGATAAAATTTTGCTTTGAGAGTGACAGGACAACCAAATTAACATACATAATGTCTAATATTTGTCTCTTCGAGAGTCGAGTGGTTAAATAAAATACTGGCTTTAAAAAATGTAACAACTATAAATACAGAAAAGAATACTAATTGCGTAGAATTTCAAAATATGTATGCAGATTGCATGATACATTATAACCCTAGGTCCGCCATTTTGGATAAAAGAAAAATAAAGTTTGCAGGGATACCTCTAACTTCCGATTTCTACATATCAGCAAAACGACTCGTTTTACGTAAGAATAGTAATATTTTTTTACGAGGTGAACTTAAAGCTGTTCCTATAAATATCAAATTACTAAATGTCCAAACAAATTGAACGCCTTGTTCTTAGTTAATTGGTTGCAAATGGTTACTGCTACAAATGAAAAGTCGTTAATTATAGGAACCCGCCGTAAAACCTATCCATACAAACCTCAAAGAAAAGAATTTTTTTTTTGTTTCAATGACTACTAGTAGAGTAGAATATTTTAAGGCTAATTTAACCGAAAAATTGCCAAAGCTGCTCTATCATGACAACCCGAATGATTTATACGGTCTTTGTTTAATTTAATTAATTTAATTGATACATATTTACGTTCGTAGAAATAAAACGTATTGTATTTCTTTATAAAACAGTGTAATTTTTAGTAAAAATTAGACATAGGAATGGCTCTTATTTTAAATGTATTTTCTAAAATGTATTTTAACGGGAGCAGGTAACATACTAAGAAGGTAAAATGGCTTTATGTAATCTCAAAGCTCAATGAAGGTTGTTTTGAAAGATATGAAAATTTTACTAGACTGTATGAATATATTTACCTACGTTTTAAAAGTCTTTGATATTTTTAAAAAATATGAGTGCTTATTATAGAAGATACAACGTATAATATTATGTTCTACAACGCATCGAGCGATTTTGGTACTATGTCCTTGCCTATTCTTTGCGCAATAACGCCGGCGCTTTCCACTGTAGTATTCTAGCTTGGGCGGAAAGCAGACGGTAAATAATAATATATTCATGAAATCTAATTTTCACGACATTTTTCATTATTTCAAATGTGACTAATTGTGGTTTTCATCATTCATGGCAGAGCGAATTTTGGGACAAAACATGGCCTTGGAGTGAAAATGAGTACAAAAGATACTATAGGTATGTTTCTCTCATAGATATTAGTTATATGTAAATATAATATTATTGTTTGGGCCAACACACTCTGTATAAAGTTTATACCAACACAATTTGTATAAAGTTTTTATCAACGCGTTTTGTATAAAGATGAGGTACCTGACAAAAGTATAAGTTTGAGGAAACACAATTTGTATGAAGTTTAAATTAACACAATTTTTGTAAACTTAGGGCAAGATAATTTATAAATTTGAACCAACACAATTTGTATGAAGTTAGGGTAACACAATTTGTATTAAGATTAAATTAACACAATTTTTGTAAACTTAGGGCAAGATAATTTATATAAGTTTGAATCAACACAATTTGTATGAAGTTAGGGTAACACAATTTGTATAAAGTTTGAATAAACAAAATTTATGTGAAGTTAGGGCAAGGTAATTTGCATAAGTTTGATCCAATGCAATTTGTATGAAGATAGGGTAACATTATTTGTATAAAATTTGAAACAGTAAATTTAGTTTGAAGTTTTGAAACCACAGCTCGTGAAGTTTGGGCAATACCAAAGTTTGAACTAGCATACTTTGTGTGAATTTGGAGCAACATAGATTGTATAAACTTTGAATCAAGCAATTTGCATGAAATTTGAGAAACACAATTTATAAAGTTTAAACCAACACACTTTATTTGAAGTTGGGGCAACATAATTTACGTAAATTTAAGTCAACACAATTAATTTTGCTATTCCATATCATCATCTAGGTACATGTGTGCTAAATTTTATCCAAATCCATTCAGTAGTGTTTGCATAAATAAGTAACAAACAACCATACATCCACACATCCAATTTTTCGCATTTATAATATTGTTACTAGCTTGGAATAGGTACGTATAACACACATATACAAATATTACGTAATACACACATTTACAACACAAATACACAAATAACCACAATGCAATACGTAAATACACTGATAAACACTTATAACACTCACTATACTAACACTAAAATTAACCGACTACACTGAATCACTAAACTAAAACACTTCTCATATTCACTTTAATATACTGTATTGCTCAACACTGGTCGTCTGTACATCGCTTCGAATCGCTGCATAAAAACTGCACTCTATTCGCCAACACATCCCTATTTATACCCAAGGTAAGGTTGGACTACAATCCCGAATGTTCCGAAATCATCGCGAAACAAAAATTTTAACGTAAACAAGTCCTATTACACACTATTTTCCCTTATGCCCTATGACAGAAGATCCATTATAGCATAGCTGTTTGGGAATCAACGGCTGTTGTTCATCAATACAAGCAGCCTATCTCTTTCTTTTATTTCTAGATCTATCCAGCGCTCTAACTCTTCACTTTTTTAGATTATTCGTAACAATATTATAATAATATACTTAGGTAGATTAGTAGAAGTAGGATGTATACTGGTTTGATTAGTATTTGTTTTCTCGCGATAAAAGGTTAATAAAACAGAGTGCTTAGTGTGAGTTTTTCTTTTCGCATTCAATCGTGAGCGCGTTTGGAGTTTACTAGGAATTTGTATGTGATTTGTACAGTGCCACCTAGTGGTAAACGTGAGAAACCAGTTTACCACTAGGTGGCGCTGTACAAATCACATACAAATTCCTAGTAAACTCCAAACGCGCTCACGATCGAATGCGAAAAGAAAAGCTCACACTTAGCACTCAGATATATACTGTGAATGAAAAGGCTGACATGCCATAATCAGGTTATGGTTGCCGTAAAAAGAAAGTACATATGTGAGAATTTGTTGGGATTGCTACTCGATCATATCGTTATTTTCATACTTATAAGATTTTTGATTTTGATTTTGATTCTGGGAAGAGGTGGGCCAATTGCCCTTTATAAGATTTTTAATAATTTTTGAATGTGTTGGCTCGAAATTAAACATTTTCTTTTAAAGATCAGTTTTTAAAAGCCAGACATATGTTAAAAATAAAACGAAAAAGTCTTTATATTATTCTTTTTTTTCTTTGGCATAGGTTACGAATCTCAAACCTCAAAACTTACAGCCAATCTACTGAAAGAATATCTTGCTTTTAAAAAATTGGCTCTTAATTAATTTTATCAAAATTCCATTGTTCGTTCTGCCATAACAAAAATAAATTAATTCACTGTATATACAAATTGCATGTGTTTATACCCTTAAATATTTTATCTGCTTAAATAACTAATAGGTTATGCATGTTCGGCCGAACTAAGTCCATAATAAACTAAGTTATTAACAGTACTGAGCAATGTTTTTGGCCAGGACGTTTTAAAGATACTTAGAAACTTTTAACGTGGTGCCATTACACACAGAAAATCACAGCGCCACTTTGTATATTGTTTAGCAAAAGACAGTATTTGTGTTCAGGCAAAAGTCAAAGAAAATAGTTAACTTTAGTTTCCGGCATGATCTTGAGCGCTCGGCTACGAAGTGGGGATCTGTTTGCGTACGGCAAAATGAACCGTATTACAGACGCTATATGTTATAATATTCATTTGTGCGCCAGTCAAGTTCAGCGCTTTAGAAACGTGCCAGAAACTGTACTCAAGGCTAGTCAATAAAATATTATTTACTTTGACTAATTTACTAAGTTTACTAAGGTTAATAGTCCGACTGACTAGGCTAAATGGTAATATTTTAAAAAACTAAAACATAACAAGCAAATGTCATTCTTGAAATCTGTCAAAAAAACGTCACGTACTAGGATGACATTTAAATGAATGGGCGTGATCGGCTGAACTAATATCTAAGTAATCTAAGGTTGTTACTTAGAATGTTGACCAACCTTTTTGGACGGAACACATTATAAATACTTATAAACTTTTCTAACGCAGCACTTAGTATATAACGGTCACAGAACAATATAAAGGGCTATTTTATAATTCTGACATTTCTTATGTGGGTTTTGACACTTGAGTAGTAAAAGATGACTGTTCAGACCGAAAGAGACTGTGCTTACACGCTCAGAAAATTTTTTTATTAATTCTGTCACTATCATGAAGTATAAGAACTTAGTTTGACCGAACATGCCCTATGTATATTAATGTATTTTTAATAAATTATGGCTCCGCTAATGTTTTAGCGATTCCACCAATCTCAAGGTTGTAATATGATTTCTGGCTGATATAAGTATTTTTAATCTGTCGTATTTTCAAGACCATCGAAGAATATATTTCTCTTCGTTTTCAGAATCAAATAAGAATCACTAAGACGTAAAATACAGTACCTGGGCAATCAAGGTTTCCAAACAAATCTCGATCGCTAGAGACACAGTTCTTTCAATTGGAAAGAAAGAAAGAGCTGTATCTGTCTTTTCTTTCACTTAATCGTTTTGACCGTATCTAAATTGCATTTGCAATTATATGCGCAAACAACACAGGTATTACAAAATAAATCTAATCAAACAGTTATTCCCTAAAATATCTATGTATGTATTATCACGCCAGGTTCCTTGCGGGGTAGGCGGAGTAAACCGAACGTCTGTAGACTTTTCGGTTCACCACGATTTAATGGTTTGTGGGTTAGCGAAATGAGTGGTGAATCCCATCACCGCATTTAACCGTCTGATAACTATTATCGATTATTTATAGTGATAACCGGGACCAACAGTTTAACGAGCTCATCCGAGGCACGGCAGTGGTAATACACTGCCCCGCCAAGCAAATACTGAGATTTTGTATTTTCAAAAAAAACCTCGACAAATGCTCAATAGTTTTGATGTTGGATTGAACCCGGGATCTCATGATCTGAACCTAATATTCTAACTCGAGGCACGACTTTCCTAAAATAATTTCTATAACTTGTGCGAGCTAGTTCCATTTGCTATTTTTTATTAGAGCGTATTCTAAAAATATCTATATTTAGCTACGAATGACAATTTTTTAAAAAATTGGATTCTGAGGGTTATGAAGGTTTTATTTTTATCAATATAAACCTTGAAAGAATTCCCTACAACGTAGTGCCGCAGCTTGTAGAGTTATTACGACGCTACGATGTAGCAAACTAGCTTACAGAGTGCTAAGTGTGAGTTTTTCTTTTCGCATTCGATCGTGAGCGCGTTTCGAGTTTACTAGGAATTTGTATGTGATTTGTACAGCGCCACCTAGTGGTAAACTGGTTTCTCACGTTTACCACTAGGTGGCGCTGTACAAATCACATACAAATTCCTAGTAAACTCCAAACCCGCTCACGATCGAATGCGAAAAGAAAAACTCACACTTAGCACTCAGAGTTAGTAGACACTACAATGTAGCAATCTAACTTACAGAGTTCGTAGACGCTACAATGTAACAAACTAGCTGACAGAGTTCGTAGACACTACAATGTAGCAAACTAGCTTACAGAGTTAGTAGACGCTGCAATGTAGCAACATAATATGTAGCTACTAGATTTCGTAGCATTGCCAGTTTATGCAGAAAAGTTAGGATAAAGTAATCGTAAAAGCTTCGCAACATCTCCCCGGGTAAGATTACCTATTCTTGCCGCAAAACGTCAATTATCGTTACTCGTGTTCTGGTTTGAAAGGTAAGGTAATTTGCCGGCAAATTTATGTATGTGACATCACCACACGGGTAGCAATGCTCATTGAGCATCTTTGGTGTATTCAAATAGTGATTGTCTCTTTAGATGAGGAGAGACAACTGATTATTATCTAATATAAAAGATCACAGTACTCAACAAAATATTTTATATTTTAAATGACATTACAGAAGGCCCACATGAAAGCCCGCGTATAGGTTATAAAAAAAAAAGTTTATTCATTGAGTTAATTTTAAAATCTATATTTGTTAATTTGAAGTTTTACACCTACAAACGATCGACCTGTAGTCGAAAATCTAAATAATAAACTAAATTATAAAAACAATAAGAAAACCAAAGACTAAATAATAAAATTTAATATTAAGTTTCACAAAAAACTTTAGCCGTAAAGAAAACAATATATATTTTTTATATGTTTTTACATCATAAGAAAGCAAAGTAAGAGTCAACCGTCGCCACCAAAGATGTTAATGGTGTGTTGCTATCTTGTGGCGAAGTCTAATGCAACATGTAAGTTTATCGGCTACCTTACCCTCCTAACCGGAACACGAGAGTGACAAGCACTGACGCTATTGCGGCAGGAATAGGTAAGGCGGTGGTACCAGACAGAGCTTTACCACCTAGTAGGAACGATGGTAGTGACTTATATAGCTAATCAGACGCCTTTTACGACTTGCCTGGCAGAACTTGGTAGTTGGTCTATTCTTCAAAGGAGCCCAGGATCAATACGGGAAAAAATTTATGCGTCCTTTTAAGGTTGCAACTTTAATTAATTTCTTTTTTTTTTTTTTTTTTTTTTTTTTATAGAAGAGGGGGCAAACGAGCAAGAGGTGCACCTGATGGTAAGTGATCACCGCCGCCCATGGACATCTGCAATACCAGAGGTCTTGCAGTTGCGTTGCCGGCCTTTTAAGAATGAGTAAGCTCTTTTCTTGAAGGTCCCTATGTCGTATCCGTTCGGAAATACCCCTGCCGGTAATTGGTTCCACAACAGAGTAGTGCGAGGTAAAAAGTGTCGGGAGAAACGCACAGTTGTGGATTTCCAGACATCGAGATGGTGAGGATGGAACTTCAAGTTTTGACGCGATGTCCGATGGTGGAATTCGGCGGCAGGAATTAATCCAAACAACTCGTCGGAACACTCTCCATGATATATACGATAAAAGACACAGAGAGAACCTACATCTCTGCGCAATGCCAAAGAGTCAAGCTGTTTCGAAATGGCCTGGTCGTCAACGATTCGAACCGCTCTACGCTGAATGCGATCAAGAGGAAGAAGCTGGTACTGAGGAGCTCCGGCCCAGAGATGCGAACAGTACTCTATGTGAGGCCGAACCTGTGCCTTATAAAGTTGAAGGCGATGGACCGGCAAAAAGTACTGTTTCGCTCTGCTAAGCACACCGAGCTTTTTGGAGGCTAGTTTAGCCTTGCCTTCCAAATGACCGTGAAACTGAACGTAATTCGATATGTCAACTCCCAGGATTCCGACACTAGCTGAGGCTGTCAGGAGAGTATCCTCAAATCGAGGTGATACGACAAAGGGCGTCTTTTTTGCGGTGAACACGCAAAGCTGTGTCTTCTTGGGGTTAAAAGTAACCAGGTTTTGGCGACCCCATTCCGAGACATCGGTAAGTCTATTCTCGACTTCAGACACAAGCTTGTTTCGGCACTCTTCGACGTGTTCCCGAGAAATACTGCTTCGGCCGGAGTATGTAGCATCACCAGTACTGTCATCCGCATAGCAATGTATGTTGCTAATTCGCATCATATCATTGATATGCAGAAGGAACAGTGTCGGTGATAGCACGCAGCCTTGGGGAACACCAGCATTGACAGATTTAAGGTCGGAGCACGCACCGTCGACGACGACCTTGATGCTCCGATCAGCCAAAAAACTGGTGATCCACTCGCATAATTTCTCAGGAAGCCCATAGGAAGGCAGCTTCACGAGAAGCGCTTTGTGCCATACCCGATCGAAGGCCTTCGCTACGTCCAAACTAACTGCCAATGCCTCCCCCTTGGACTCAACTGCTTCCGCCCATCGATGAGTTAGGTATACTAGAAGGTCACCAGCTGAGCGGCCGCGACGGAAACCGTACTGACGGTCGCTAATCAGCTGGTGCTCTTCTAAATACTTGAGGAGCTGAGAGTTGATGATTGTCTCCATAATTTTGGAGAACAAGGAGGTTATGGCTATGGGCCGATAGTTAGACGGGTTAGAGCGATCTCCTTTTTTAGGGATGGGATGCACCAAAGCTGTCTTCCACGAATTCGGTACCACGCCGAGTGAATAGGAGAGCCGGAATAGGCGTGTTAATACTGGTGCCAACTCTGGAGCACACATTTTTAGCACAATCGGAGGGATGCCATCCGGCCCACTCGACTTGTGGATGTCCAAGGAAAGTAGTGCTTTACGCACAGATGATTGCCGAAATTGTAGTTCTGGCATACAACTATCACACTGCGGGATGGTAGGCGGTGCGTTCCCTTGGTCATCCAGAGTCGAGTTGGCCGCAAAGAAGGAGCCCAGGAGATCGGCCTTCTCCTTTGCGGTATGGGCCAGAGAGTCATCGTCTCCGTGCAAGGATGGAAGAGATGGCTGTGAGAAATTCCCTAAGACAGCCTTGGCGAGAGACCAGAACGCACGAGTGCCCGAAGGAAGGCGAACTAATTTCTCGCCAATTCTGCCAATGTGTTCCGATTTTGCCTTGGCGATAGCTCTTTTGAAGTACCTCGAGGCGAAATTGTACTCCTTACGTAATGTGCTGGTTTTTTCATCACAAGATGCGGACGCTGCAGCCCAAGCCCGGTAGCACTCATGCTTGCGGCGCGAAGCCGTTTTACAGGAGCGACCAAACCAAGGCTGAGACTTACCACCAATTGGTACCGCAGAAAATGGAATGAAAAGTTCCATGCCCTGCAGCACCACATCGGCAATAGAGTCAGCGACGACATTCGGATCATCCAGCGAGAAGCACAACCGCCCCCATGGGTAGGACGCAAAAAAAGACCGCATCCCGTCCCAATCTGCTGACCTAAAGTGCCAAACGCGACGACAGCCTGCTAAAGGAGGCCGTGATAGGCGCGAAACCGGCACTTTACTCCGGATCAGGCAGTGGTCTGACGAACCAAGTGGGACGTCCACCGATACCTGATAATGGTCCGGATGAGAGGTCAGCAGAAGGTCCAACAGTGAAGGCATCTGGTCATCCACATCGGGAACTCGCGTGGGCGAAGTTACCAGTTGTGTAATTTCTTCTTTGTGTTGTGGATTTAGTTAGTAGTTAGTAGTATTGAGGTGTATCCATATTTGTTAATTTGAATTTTTACACCTACTGACGATCGACCTGTAGTCGAAAGTTTAAATAATAAAGTAAATAATAAAAAAGAATATGAAAGACCACAGACTAAATAATCAAATTTAATTTTCACAAAAAAACTTTAGACATAAAGAAAACAGTATATATATGAATGTATGTACCATATGTGTCACATGAACGTCGTATGTGTAATGTTTATATTGATTAATTTAATGCATTTCTAATGCATAATATTTAAAAATATTATTTTTCTGCAGTCCTCCGCAAAGTAAACTTAACTGCCAAATTTCATACTTCACCGTTCATGTAATTGTCTTAAAAAAGGGTATAAAGTTTTTGTTGATATTACTATCTATACAGTCGGTTTATTTAGAAAATACTCGGTTTTGGAAACTAGATTTCCCAAAAACAATATTCTGATAACGAAGTAATATATTCCTTTCCTAATTTCTTGCTAATATATATGTATTAAATGGGTCGTGTAAACACTTCTAAAAGCAATGCCAGTTGGCGGAAAAAAACTAAAAGTATTCCTTGGAAAAATCTCCAGTAATTTAAAAAAGAGTTACATTGTAAAAATCGCAACGTAAATAAAAAAATATTATTACTAATAACTTTTAAAAAAAAAAAAGAAAGAAAGGCCTGAAATAAAAAAAAAATGTCATTTTAAATAAACTGTTACCATTTCTGAGATTAATCCAAGATTTTTCAAAGAATACTTCAATTACATAAAAAACTTATACTTACAGCTATTTCGAAACTTTTTTTACGTATAAGTACATAAGTAACTTATATGCTTGTCTATATGAGTTAAACTTTGTTTGCGTCTATAACACAGTAATATGTATATTTGTGCATTTATTTTAATATTGTTTTATACAACACACTGTATATATTTTTTAATATTATTTAACTAGTATTGTTTAATTTACTTGACATTTCTATATTGGTTTTAATTAGTTACAAATTCTCAACTTTGATCATTTCAATTTGGCAATAAAATCGACTCGTTTATCGTGACCACAAACGGCATGACGTTCTCTCGTATCGTCACGCGTTCACCGCTTACCTCAATGACGTGTATTAAATATTACCACATTATACACGTCATTGACTTACCTAGTATACTGTTTATATTGTTTATATATACTGTTTATATTTTTAATATACCAAATTTTTTTTTGGAGTTTACTCCTTAAGAATCGGTTTTTTGATATAAGCTGCTCGGTATGAGAAAAATGTGAGGAGTAAAATCTACTGAACGAATGACCTCGTTACGTTTTTGGTGCGCAACTTTCTAATTTGGTGTGAGCAGTGCAGCTAGATCGCGCGTTTTTTTTTGCGTCTGTTTTGACAATCGTACTTAAGGAGTAAACTCCAGTCGTGCGTCGGAGCTGACACACACAATTTTTTTTTTTGCTTTTTTACTTCTGACTTCGTTGACTTCGTTATAGATGCCTAAGGTTTTGGATTTGAATTCCAGGCCGAGCAATTTCTTTTACATGAGTTTTTCAGATTTATTGTTGTGCTCTAACTAGCTGTGCTCGCGACTTCGTCCGCGTGGAAACAATTTAAAGACAGTCCAACGGGTTTACCCACATAGTTTCCGTCTCCATAGGATTTGCGTGATAAAAACTACCCTATATCCTTTCTGGGGTTTCAAACTATCTTTGCACCAAATTTCATCCAAATCGTTTCAAAGGTTTAGGCGTGAAGAAGAGACAAACAGACAGACAGTTACTTTCACATTTATAATATCAGTATGGATTTTGTATTTTACTCAGTGCCTCAAATTATTTTTTAAATCCAGCATTTTCTTAGTTAAAAAAAATGAAACATACTGTACATTTTGTGATACCTACAATCAGAAATTAATACTGTTTTTAATAACATTTTCAGAGTAAATTTCATGAAATATGAAAAGCCACCTGTAAGCTTAGACCATTTGCAAAAGTCGGAAGTTTACAAAGTAGTTCACAATATGGACGAAACCCCTTTGAAGAGGGTTGAAATGTTGACTCCGGTCATTGCTGAGGCTGACTACAGAGAGGTAACGATCTTACATATATTTTTATTTAAACACTTTTTTGACAAAGAATAATTTTGACACGCCTGGACTTGAACTAACAACCATCATGCCTTAAAGCTAAGCAATGCTCTTACCACTAAGCTATATGTCGGTGGTTCAACGTAATGAAATTGTGAGGCAAGATTGCTGGTTCAAATTTAGTCATGTTTAAATTTTTCTTTTTTTAAGTTTTCCCTATCATAAGATCAGTGTTAACATGAGCACTAAAACACACACACACACAAAACAAACACGCACAAACGCACACCAACACGTAGAAAAGCCACGAAACATAACAAAAAGAGGAGACCGATTAATATACAACATTCTTTCTAATACAATATCTCACAGGCTAAATCCTATAGAGCAGGACTGTCCAAGCTAAATACAATCTTGGGCTTAATATATATCATCAAAGAGATTGGAGGGCCGCAAAGACAATATATCACAAACTTCCAAATATAAAACGAATTAAAACTGAAAAAAAGGGGATTTCAAGGAATATAATTTTGTATACATATAAGTATATAGTTACAGTAAAAACACAAAATAAGTATACAGCTAAGGGAAGTGCAAAAGCGAGCTTATTTTGTAGTGAGATTTCTCGCAGCTTACTCCCACGAAAAATACGGTAAAATTTTGTGTATGTAGCGTTAGACAAAAAATACTTTGCGGGCCGCACAATTACAAGTTGTGTGCGACCCGCGGGTCGTGCGTTGGACAGCTCTGCTATAGAGTATAGATATATGCGTTTGTCTTTTTGTACCGTATTTTTAATTTGGTTGTGTTTTATCTTTTAAACAATTTTCATATCAAAAACAAGTAGGATTATTTTTTGCCTGTAACCAGTAGTGTAGTGCAGTAGCCAACCACGTAGTCTTGGTACTATAGGAACCTTTGAGTATATTTTTAAATAGTTTACGCAATAATAATTCTTATTTCTAAAATTAAAACATCACGAATCCATTAATTTTTTTATATCATAAATAGCAAACAAGCAGATGGGTCTCCTGATGGAAAGAATCAACCATCGCCTATAGACACCAAAGGTGTTAATGGTGCGTTGCTATCTTGTGGCGAGATCTAATGCCACATGCACAAGTTTACCGGCTACCTTACCCTCCAAACCGGAACACGACAGCGACAAGCACTGACGTTATTGCGGCAGGAATAGGTAAGGCGGCGGTACCAGACCCGGTCTGAAGAATGCAGAACTCTACCACCTAGTAGCCTCAATGGTAGTGACTCGATAGCCAATCGGTCGCCTTTTACGACCTGCCTGGCAGAACGGCAGTTGGCCTATTCTTCAAAGGAGGCCGGGTCCAACACGGCGAAAATGCTTATATTAAATATTTTATATTTTACCCCATTAAATTTTAATGCTAGTAAAACACAGACTACAACATAAAATTGAAAAATCAATTCATAGAGAACACTAAAATAAAGTAGGCGAGCCTGAAAGTGAAAATGTCCCAATAATAGAAAGAAAAAGAGCACACATTTTGGCATGCGTGTTTCTTTTTAATGACGCATGAACATTATTTAATCGTATCTGATTGGCTTTTTTGTAATTGACGAGTGGAGCTGTAATTCTTTTTATTAGGTATATTTCTCTGCTTCGCACACAAAAAAAGAATAGGCTTTTTGCTTGGCTCGCAAACTTTATGTATAACTAGCTGTTGCTCGCGACTTCGTCCGCGCGAACTTCGTTTACTCCATACAACTCCTCCCCCGTTGGTGATAGCGTGATAATATGTAGCCTATATGTTGACCCGACCTGTTAGTAATATTCATGCAAAATTTGAAGTAAATCCATACAGTACTTTTTGAGTTTATCCCGGACATACATACAGACAAACAAACAGACAAACAGATAAACAGACAAACAGACAAAATTTATAAAAACTATACTTTTGGCTTCGATATCGATTGTAGATCACGCCCCAAGTATTCTTTTATGAAACTATTAAATGTACAGTTTTGACTTTCCTACGATTTTATTATATGTATAGATATTTCTCTGCTTGGCACACAAAAAAAAGAATAGGCTTTTTGCTCGGCTCGCCAACTTTATGTATAATACCTCTATGGTTTAATCAGCAACTCAATCAAATTCACAGAAAAATTATTTTAAATTACAGAAGAGAAAGAATTCGAGATTTAGCCCTGTAAGTCGTGTAGTCATTGAATACCCAGATGAGTTAAAATCGTAAGTGCTGCCTATTTTAAACAATGCATCTTATAACCTGTCATTATATTGGAGAAATTTCCAAGGCTAGCGAAAACCCCCCTCCCAGAAAAAGCATGATATATTCAAGTAAAAGTGAAGTCGCACTAAACTGATAAGATACGTACATTCAGCAGAACAAAGTAAAATAGTAAATGTTTTTTTATAAGTTTGCATAAGTAATATCCACTATTGCAAGACCGCATTGGAATCTATTTATGTCGACAATTATGTCACTTCACTACAATTATTTATGCGTCGCTATACAAATTATGTTTTCATACAAGTCATTACATTTATTTGCACTTTTCGGAAATTTTTTTTATATCATAAGATAGCAAACAAGCAGATGGGTTTCCTGATGGAAAGAGTCAACTATCGCCTATAGACACCAAAGATGTTAATGGTGCGTTGCTATCTTGTGGCGAGGTCTAATGCCACATGCATGAGTTTATCGGCTACCTTACCCTCCAAACCGGAACACGACAGCAACAAGTACTGACGCTATTGCGGCAGGAATAAGTAAGGCGGTGGTACCAGACCCGGGCGAGACAATGCAGAACTCTACCATCTAGTAGCCACGATGGTAGTGACTCGATAGCCAATCGGTCGCCTTTTACGACCTGCCTGGCAGAACAGCAGTTGGCCTATTCTTCAAAGGAGGCCGGGACCAACACGGGGAAAAATATTATAATACATAATATTAGTCTATGATTAGTAATAGTACATAATATTAGTCTATGATTTATACACCATATAGTGATAGAAATTATCAATAGTATTTAATAATTTCCAGCTCTCATATTCTAACAAATTATTAAATTAAATTACAATTCATTAATCTCATTTAAGAATTATCTAAATTATTAACAAAAAGCGTTAATCATTGATCAAATTTAAGATACTATATCATGAAAACTCACGAAATTGCAAAATTAAATTATGCAATCAAAATTAATTCATAAATTATGTGTATTAAAATAGCTTCATTGCGTCGATGTTATTAATAAAACCCTTAAAAATTGTTGTAATAATACAATTTTACGATATAATTTAACAAGTTTTACTATTTACACTATAAATAATAAAACTTGGTAAATTATATCGTAAAGTTTTATTATTTATAATGAGCCAAACCTATTCACATGCCAACTCCACTACTATATCACCTTAGAATTAATCATTAAATTAGAATAATTAATATCGGTAAAAGAATTCATACTTATTAACAATATTATTACCAAAAATAAGTAATTTACATCCACGGAACTGTGATGTAAAAAATCCTACTTTACTAGTTAAATTTAGCTCAACAGAGGTAAGCTCTGATATAACCATTACAGGAGTATGTAAAGTAACGGACATTTAATTCTTTAAAAGAAAAGCGCGTACAATTCTTTCACTATAAGTCTATTTGATGTTCATTTATTTCGACTAAAAATCGCTCTAATGACAGCAATATAAGCTGATGATGAGAATTCACCTCCAATTATATTTGCAGCAATAAGGAAACGAAACGGGGACGAAATATTTTGTTAGAACTCATACTCGAAAAGCGTAATTGCATCAAGCTACTGTAAAATCACATTACATATAATAAAATCGTAGGAAAGTCAAAACTGTACATTGAATATTTTTTTAAAAGAATACTTGGGGCATGATCTACAATCGATATCAAAGCCAAAATATAGTTTTTCTAATGTTTGTCTGTTTGTCTGTCTGTTTATCTGTTTATCTGTTTGTCTGTATGTCTGTATGTATGTATGTATGTCCGGGGTAAACTCAAAAAGTACTGCATGGATTTACTTCAAATTTTGCATTAATATTACTAACAGATCGGGTCAACATATAGGCTACATATTATCACGCTATCACCTACGGGGGAGGGGCAGTGCGGAGTAAACCAACTCCGCGCGGACGAAGTCGCTGGCAACAGCTAGTATTTAATTAATTTTTTTTTCTTTCCAGAGAGTCCGTTCAGTAACGCCATGCAGTGATAGGATGGAGAATGAAGGTCGTTTCGAAGTACCACCACAGTTACGACCCTAATTAAGTCGAATTTAATTCTAACGTGACAATGTTTGAATTCGTTTCTTTATCATTAAGTAGAGAATTAATGACACTGCATATTTTCAGTTTTATGCAACTACGGCTAAGAACCACAATTAATTATTCTGTATACTCAGTATTTCTGAACGTTTTTCTACATAATTAAAGGAATTGAAGATAACTAATTTAACCAAAATCTAGCGTAATGTTAATCAAAATGCTTTAATTTTTAAGTAATTTAGAGGCTGATATCAAGACTAGAGATGTATTAATGTATCATTTTCAAAAATAAAAAAATCCTAAAAGGAATTAACCGTAAACTTTATGACCAAACTAATACATCAACTCGCCTAATTTTTTTTCTTTGCAATAAATAAAAAATCCAAAATAAACGCGAATAAAAATAAATACTTGATCAATGATGCACAAGCAATTATGAGGAATCTGAATTAACACTTGTTTAAGTAAGAGTTTCAATTGTATTTTATGATTTTTGTAATTTTAAATATAAAATAACCATCAGTCTTACAAAATCAATAAGTTCTTACAAAAATGATCGGAACACTCGATATTTGCAATTAAGATGAAGCCGCACTTTATCAATTTGTAGCCGAGTAATCAAAATATGTTGATACTTTGATTTGATAGATATATTTATTTAGTAATACATCTTATTAGTGCTGCTCAGACCGTTGAGAATATTTGTTCATATTAATTCCATCATTTGTAATACTGTCTCGTGATTCCTAAATGTTGCTTTCAAACGTCGTCACGTTAGTCACCACGTCAGTTTGAATCAAATAAAGTTATTAAGCTATTGCATAGCTTCTATCGCGGGCCTTGAGCGTGGAGACCGAATCCAGAAATTCCGTAACGAAAAAAACCTAACACCCCCCACTCCGACCGGCACAGCGGTGATACTTTTTAATTTTTCCATCTAGCGTTAAATACCAGAACTTTTAATGACTTTTTGAAGTATCACGCTTGTCTCTTTAGTTCAGCAACCCGCTTTTAGGTGGCATTGGTTGTACTGGAAAACTACCGTAATCAGCTGTTTGTGAGAAAGTATATAGGTGTATAGGTATTTATCATTTACGTACATCAGTGAATATCTGTACTCGTATAATTTGTGTACAAAGTGTTTTAAATATTAATATTTTTTATCGGTCCCCACGCTCAAAGCGTAACTTGAATTAATATCAAAGAAAAAAAAACAAAGAAAAAAATACTGCATAAATAAAATAAATATATAATTGTAATTGCATAATTGCAATAGCTTTACCGCGGCAGTCTCCGCGTGCCACACGTCTTTTTTTTGTTATAAAATATCTGAAGCTTAGCTTTTGATATGCATCTAATAAATTTTTATAATTTATGTATGATTTTTACTAAGAAATGAATATTCAAATGTTATAAAGATATGAGTGTTGTGAAATTATGTTGAGTTATTTAAATAAAATGTAAAATTATTTTATTGCTTTTTTTTCATTCCCTTTTTATAGTATGGAGACGCATACATTAAACGACTTCGAAATATAAAAGGTACAAATATATAGATTTAGCGACGTAGCGTGGTTCCTTGGCGGGGCCCAGTATAAAAATTTGTTTAAAACATAAAAATTAAACTAATATTAAAATTTTAAGAATTTATTTTTAAAATTAATTCTCTACTCTTCATAAGGGTAGAGATTAAATTTTAAAAATAAATTCTCACAAAATAAAAAGAAATGCATAAAATTAAAAGAAATATTTATTCATCATAATTATTACTGTCACTTTTTCAAGAATGTTTTTTTTTTTTTATAGTGGGGAGGGCAAACGAGCAGATGGTGCACCTGATGGTAAGTGATTACCGCCGCCCATGGACATCCGCAATACCGGGGGTATTGCAGCTGCGTTGCCGGCCTTTTAAGAATGAATAAGCTCGTTTCTTAAAGGTCCCTAAGTCGTATCCATTCGGAAACACCCCCAAGGGTAATAGATTCCACAAAGGAGTAATGCGAGGTAAAAAGTGTCGACAAAAGCGCACGATTGTGGATTTCTAGACATCGAGGTGGTGAGGATGGAACTTTAAATTTTGACGCGATGTCCGATGGTGGAATTTAGCGGCAGGCACTAGTCCGAACAACTCGTCGGAACACTCCCCATGATAAATACGGTAAAAGATGCAGAGCGAGCCTACATCTCTGCGTAACGCCAAAGAGTCAAGCCGATTAGAAATAGCCTGGTCGTCGACGATTCGAACCGCTCTACGTTGAATGCGATCAAGAGGAAGAAGCTGGTACTGAGGAGCTCCGGCCCAGAGGTGAGAACAGTACTCCATGTGAGGGCGAATTTGGGCCTTGTAAAGTTGGAGGCGATGGGTTGGCATAAAGTACTGCTTTGCTCTACTGAGTACACCAAGTTTTTTGGAGGCTAGTTTAGCCTTCCCTTCCAAATGACCGCGGAACTGAACGTTGTTCGATATGTCGACTCCCAGAATTCCAATACTGGCTGAGGCAGTCAAGAGAGTGTTTTCGAACCGAGGTGATACGACAAAGGTTGTTTTTTTGCGGTGAACGCACAGAGCTGCGTCTTTTTGGGGTTAAATGTAATAAGGTTTTGATGACCCCATTCTGAGACATCAGTTAGTTGATTCTCGAGTTCAGACACGAGCTTGATCCGGCCCTCTTCGACGTGTTCCCGAGAAATACCGCTTCGGCCGGAGTATGTAGCATCAACAGTACTGTCGTCCGCATAGCAATGTATGTTACTAATTCGCAACATATCATTGATATGCAGAAGAAACAGTGTCGGTGATAGCACGCAGCCTTGGGGAACACCAGCATTGACAGGTTTAAGATCGGAGCATGCACCGTCAACTACGACCTTAATGCTCCGATCAGCCAAAAAACTAGTGATCCACTTGCATAGTTTCTCGGGAAGCCCATAGGAAGGCAGCTTTGAGAGAAGCGCTTTATGCCATACCCGATCGAAGGCCTTCGCTATGTCTAAACTAACTGCCAATGCCTCCCCCTTGAACTCAACTGCCTCCGCCCAACGATGTGTCAGGTATACTAGAAGATCACCAGCTGAGCGGCCACGACGGAAACCGTACTGACGGTCACTAATCAGCTGGTGCTCTTCTAAATACTTCAGGAGCTGACAGTTTATAAGTGTCTCCATGACTTTTGAAAACAAGGAGATCCAACTGTGAAGGCGTATGGCCATCCACATCGGGAACACGCGTAGGCGAGGTTACCAATTGTGTTAGACCATACGCCAAGGCAAAATCGTGAACAGACCTCCCCGCATGATCGGTGGTGCGAGAACAAAGCCATTCGGCGTGGTAGGCATTAAAATCGCCCAAGATCACGATCTCTGCGGAGGGGGTCTGCTCTAGCGTAAGCTACGCGTAACCAGAGGACGGATAGGTCCTGATCTTTAAGTCTGCCGAGGCGCCGGTAACAGATATCTTCTCTGACGTATGCGCACACACCAGCCCGCGGTACAAAGGAATGTTCCAGTTTGTACCCCGGGTAGGAGAGGTAGGAAGTATCAGCCGGAGAAGATATCTGTGTCTCGGTCAAGAAGAGCAAAGCTGGCTTCGCCGTCTCGAGATGGTAGTGGACGGCATTCAGGTTGGAATGAAGGCCCCTGATATTGCAGAAATCCACAGTAAGCGTGGTAGGGGGTGCCATGGTCTTCTTGCTCTGTTTGCCCCGGACAGAATTGTCTATGAGCGCAATTTTGCCCCCCCCCCCCTCCAAAATATGCAGGGCAGCCTGTGCATCCATGATCTGGCTGGAATCCAGAGCACGGACGCTCAGGGGGGGATTCTCTTCTGCTGGTGCAAGTGGTATCCCCACCACAACATTCTCCACTGCTGGTGCAAGTGGGGGGAGGGGGTTAGGCCTCCGGGACTCTCACAAACCAGACGAAACGCAGCAGCGGAGCTGCTACTTTACGTCGGTGTCAAGTGAGAGAGTGGTATCCCCCCGGGCGTGCCGGCCTAATCAGTTGCAAATGCAGTATGGCACTACCAATAATTTGGTTGACTGAATGCACCGGTGCTAGATAATTTTTGAACAAAAATTATCCCACCAGTGGGTGATGGGGTCGTCACATCCCTACGCCGGAAAAACTTACTTCAAAATTAATTTTATTTACTAACAATTCAAAATTAAATATCTATAAACTCTTCTAGCCTTTTATTTTTGAAAAAAAAGAATTCTACTTTTTTTACTTTTGGCATTTGGGAAGTTTTTATTAATTTTTACTTACGCACGTTGGGGGCCACTTGGTCCGGGGGCCCCGTATAATTCATACGTTAGATACGTGGTAGCTACGCCCCTGTGATTAATTCGTAAGATTGCTGTTACTTATATATGCTTTAAGCTGGAATATAATAGTGATGAGCCTCTCATTTAGACAGCAGTAATACGGGGGCCCCCATATAATTGATACGACAGATGCGGTGGTAGGTACGCCTCTGTACAGATAAATTCGTAAGATTGCTGTTACTTATACAGTATGTAAAGAAAACCCTCTCCGATCGTTAAAGACATTATTTGGTAGCTTAATACAAACATATTTGCGTTATTATTTTATGGATGTTGACACATAAATTTTCAAAATATTTGCTTGATTTAAGGGAAATTGCCTAATTTTAATACTAAAATGAGGTTTAATACTAAAACAGCTATCTCCGTCTTTCCAGGGTGTGGCCGTGTCGATGAATGACCACCTCGAGATCCTTGGTATCACGTTAACGCCTACTCTCAACTTTAGTTCGTACATTGAATCTAAAGCCCAAGTTGCCTCAAAAAAGCTTGGTATTCTGGCGAAGGTGAGACAGTATTTCAGTCCGGGACAGTTGCTCAACCTTTATAAAGCACAAGTCCGTTCGTGCATGGAATACTACTCTCACCTCTGGGATGGATCCGCTAAATACCAGCTGGAGACACTTGAGGCCATATAGAGGCGTGCCAAGAGGCTCATAAATGACGATGATCTGGTAGGCAAAAAACCCCAGAGCCTCGCTCATCGCCGCAGAGTGGCTAGTTTATCGGTTTTTTATCGGATGTACACTTTGGAGAGTGCGCTGCGGAATTGCACGACTTAATTCCACCATCCCCGTTTTCTATCGATCGTCGAGGTGCACAGAATCTAGGCATCGTTATATGGTGGACGTTCCACGTATCCGGACAGAGCGGTTCGACTCAACATTCTTCATTCGAACCGCAAAGGACTGGAACATGCTTCCTGAGTCTGTGTTCCCGGACGAGTACAATCTGGGGATCTTAAAGAGAAGAGTGAACAGGTACCTTCTAGAAAGCGCGTTCCATCTTAGGCCTCATCTTAGCTTACAATCAGGCGAGATCGAAGTCAAGCGCTTACCTATCGATACTTAAAAAAAACTGAAATGAGGTATTTTAAAGCACGATCTTTTTCTTATTTTAATAAAAATAATTGTTTTGCTATTTTTTTTGATGTCATTAACCTACCTATATACCTCTTTCGCATCGGAAAGGGTTTTCTTTACACACTGTATATGCTTTAAGCTGGAATATAATAAGCCCCTCATTTAGGCAGCAGTAATACGGGGGCCCTCATATATATATATATATATATATATATATATATATATATATATATATATATATATATATATATATATATATATATATATATATATATATATATATATATATATATATATATATTATTTCCATCCCGGTAACTGCTGCGCAGCTCAGCTAGTACTAAATAAATTATTACTATTAGCTTGTTATTTAATAATATAAAATAAACATATCATAAAAATTGATATTATACTATTAGTGAAAATTGGTAAAGTGTGTGACAGGCCACGCGCAATGTAAGGTTCCGAAGTTGCTTATTACAGTAATGCGGACTAAGAAAAGTACGTTTATATTTTCATGCTACGAATATCTAAGATATTCAACGTCGTCGAAAATTACTCAAAAACTTGTAAGGCTTTTTAAGTCGTTATAGTGATCCTTTTAATTTAATTATATCTACTACTACCATGATTTTTTTCCACCCCCAAAACTAACCGTTTGGCTTACAGAGGGGGAAGGCGGGGAAACTTGACTCTAACAAAAGTTAGCACTTAATAGCTTAATATTTTAGAAACGAGTCCGTTAATCGAAAACTTGTTTTCAAAAATCTACAACATTTTTTAAAAACTTATCTAATGATACCCCACACAATGGAGTCCGGGACCGTGTTGGTCCCGGGCTCCTTTGAAGAATAGACCAACTGCCGTTCTACCAGGCAGGTCGTTAAAGGCGACCAATTGGCTATGCGAGTCACTAACATCGTGGCTACTAGGTGGTAGAATTCTGCATTGTCTCGCCCGGGTCTGGTACTGTAACACCTTTATGGTGTTACATACGAACTGGCCATTTTGTCGACTTTCAAATGTAGAACTGTTTAGTATGTAGAGAAAGAATAAATTGTTTTTAGAATAGGAGTATCTTTTAAGATTTGACATAAGATAGACGTCTCTGAAAATAAACGAAGATATATACGAAAAGTCTAATTTCTTAAAGAATCCCAAAAGGTCCTGCTACTAATTAGTACCTCGAGCAGCAAAGCGAGTACCAAGAAGGTTCCCTGAATAAAAAAGGGATATCGTCGGCAAAGTAACACGTCCGGCACGTAGTATGCTGGGCGGCGTTACAAATTGGCGGAGGCGCCGTGCAGTCGCGGTGTGCAGTTGCTGTGGGAAGTTGCTGTGTGAAGTCGCTGCGGGAAGTCGCTGCGGGAAGTCGCTGTGTGAAGTGGCTACGGAAGTCCCCACGTTCAGGCGCTAAGCGCAATCACCACGCTAGAAAAACCAGGAGAGCTAAGTATTGGTGTCAGAGGGTAAGAGTTGAGATGGAGGCCATCAAGCGCTTCAACGGAACGCAAAACTTGGCGTTCGCTGAGTTTATTAAAGACTTCAAAACGGTCGCGGCGATAAATAAATGGGACATGGAGAGCCTACCGTTACTTCTGGGACTATATCTCGACGGTCCGGCATTAGCATTTTATAAAATGATATATACCGACACGGCCAATTTCGATGAATTATGTAGAAAAATTGAAAACGAATTCCCCGTTTCAATAAATTATGTGGAACGATTTTATGTATCTAAGCAAGGCCGTGATGAGGAACTATTAACCTATTTTTACAGACTCAGCGACACCGCAGCCAAAGCTGAAATTTCAGACGTAATTTTTGTAAAACAATTCATCAAAACGATGTTACCCTCGCTAAAAGAAAAACTGGGGATGAGAGTGTATTCGTCACGAGAAGAATTACGAAACACAATCATTCAATACAACGAGGTCTTTGGGGGTCAACTGAGAGCGAGTAACCTTCCTTTACAACCGCCAATGGGGGTACAACAGAAGGTGAAATTCAGGGAGGAACCAGACATCCTGCCCAATACGCCCATACGCTCGCAGGCAGAACGTCCACAGCCATCGGAAGTTTTTCACACGCCCCGGTATAATTTAAGGCCGAGACATTATGAAAGAACGGCCTCAAATACACGTAATGATTTCAGACGCAGCCCGATGTCACCGAAACACCCAAACGTACAGGGACGCCGCCAATGAACGAAACGCGGGAGATGAGAGCTGCGTCCCAAACAGATGAAGATCTCCCGGCAGAAAGCAAAGGTTTGTCCAGTCCATTTATACAGGTCATAATTAAGGGTCATTCGTGTTCGGCGTTAATCGATACGGGAGCAGATATATCGTGCATGTCAAATGATCTCGCGGAACATCTAAAAATAACATTCAAAGATGATGCACCCAATAGGCATTTTGTAAAATCGCTAGGAGGATCGTTACTAAATGTGATAGGAAAGACGTGTGTAAATTTAATGATAGATAACAGTATTTTTGCGAATGAAATGTTAATAATAGAGAATATTAAAACTAAACTTATATTAGGTCGAGACTTTCTGAAAAAATATGATGCTGTAATAGACTTTTCAAAGAATTTCATATGTCTTAAACAGCGTTGCTATGTAGATTTCATTAATACATCATTGCTACGAAACAATGATGATCGTTCCAGTATGGACGGCTACCATAGAAACGTTGTAAATAGTAATGTCACTGATGTAAATAAATCATATAATTTGTTAAAAACGGATTACATGTATTACGTGAATTATGTAGAGAAAAACGAGGATAAATTATATCCGCACGTAAATTCTAGCAATGAGTGCGAAATGGATGAAATTAACATTAATCCAGAGTTATGTAAAAAGCAAAAGAATATGTTGCGAAATCTGTTTAGTAAGTATAGGAAATGTTTCGCATTTAGGCCCACAGAATTAGGTAGGTGTAAACTAACAGAAGTAGAAATAAAAACAGTAGACCAGACAGCAGTACACCACCCGCCATATCGTGTCTCACCTAAACAACTAGAAATAATCAATACACAAGTGAGAGAAATGTTAGACAACGGTGTCATTCGCGAATCTAAAAGCTCTTATGCTTCCCCAGTAGTGTTGGTGCGGAAGAATGATAACACATGGAGATTCTGTGTGGACTATCGTAAGTTGAATAAAAAGGTGGTGACAGATAGCTATCCATTGCCTATTATAGAGGACATTTTAATATATCTGTCAGGTGCCCACTATTTCGCAGATTTAGATTTAAATTCTGGCTATTGGCAACTTATGATTTCGGAAAGTGATAGGCATAAAACGGCATTTATCACACCGTCAGGATTGTATGAGTTTAACGTGTTACCTTTTGGCTTAAAAACAAGTCAGGCAGTATTTCAGCGTACAATGGATAAGGTGTTAGGGGATATCAAATACAAGAATGCCATCTGTTATGTTGATAATATATTAATATGGGGGAAAACTTTCGCAGAATTTAAGGAAGCATTAGAAAAGGTGTTAATGCGCCTTAAGGAAGCGAACCTTACGCTTAAACCAAATAAATGTAGTTTTGGGTATGGAAAGATAAGTGTGCTAGGGCATGAAATATCAGGGGTTGGTATTCGACCAGATAGCAGGAAATTAAAGGCGATAAAAGAAATGCCTGCACCAACAAATGCAAAACAGGTAAAATCGGTACTTGGAGTATTCTCCTATTACCGTAAGTTCATCAATAATTTTGCCAAAATTGCTCTACCCTTAACAAAATTACTAAAGAAGGGGTCGAAGTTTTGTTGGTCCTCGGAACATCAAAACGCGTTTTCCATTATCATAGATCGAATGTGTAACCCGCCTATTTTAAGTCATTATTCTAGTGATAAGGATGTTTTAACTAGGTTGTATATAGATGCTAGTGGAGAAGCTCTGGGATGTTGTTTAATGCAGGGAAAAATAGAGATGCATCCGATATCGTATGCGTCGAGGAAGTTGAGTGAGGCAGAAAAGAAATATTCCACTACTGAGAAAGAATGTTTAGGTCTAGTATGGGCGTTAAATTATTTTAGACATTTTTTATGGGGATTGAAGTTCCAAGTCGTAACCGATCACAAGGCGTTATGTTGGCTTAGAGATAGGAAGGATATGAATGGAAGGTTGGCGAGATGGTCACTGAGCATACAAGCATATGATTTCGATATTGTGCATTGTGCAGGCAGAGAGAATGTAGTTGCCGATTTTTTAAGTAGAAACCCGTTGAGTGTGGAGAGTACAGCTGAGAACGCTCAGAAAGAACAAGAGGATGGTTTGGAAGTATATAAATTAGAGGTAATAAAGGTCCAAGAAGAGCAAGGGATGGATGAGTCATGTAGGCGTTGGTTATCCCGAGTAAGGATGAGCAATACCGGAATATATAAGGGGTATATTTTGAAAGAAGGGGTTTTGTGTAAGAGAGTAAAGCGTGGACATGTTATGAAAGATCTTGTAGTTATACCAAAGGGTTTGTTATGTGAGATCTTACAGGAACTGCATGATGACCCATGGTCAGGGGGTCACTTGGGTTTGGCAAAAACGTTATGTAAATTCAGAGATAGTTATTATTGCGAGAATGCTGAGAAGGAGATCGAGAAGTATGTAAAAACGTGTAGGTTGTGTCAAGAAAGAAAAAAGGTGAAACAAGTAGCTGAACTACAACCTATAACTGTGACCCATATGATGCAAAAGGTAGGAATCGATATTTTAGGGCCTTTTAGAAAATCTTTAAATGGAAATAAATATATTATAGTATGTGTTGAATATGTGTCGAAGTATGCGATATGTAAAGCGGTACAAAGAGTTACGGCAGAGAAAGTGAGTGAATTTCTGATTGAGGAGGTGTTTTGTAGATACGGAGGTGTTAAGGAAGTAATTTCTGATAGGGGAGCAGTATTCACGGCACACCTAGTGAAAGAAACTGTAAATCGATTTGGGGCAAAGTCGCGATTTAGTACGGCGTTTAGGCCAGAAACGAACGGGTTAGTAGAGCGGTTCAATAGAACGCTGGTTCAAATGTTGTCGATGTATGTTGCCAGGGACCAACGAGACTGGTGTAGATTTGTGCCATTAGTATGTCATGCATATAACACTAGCAAACAATCAACCACTAAAGTTTCACCATATATGATGATGTACGCTAGGGAACCGATATTCCAGAGCGACATGGGGGTAAATAGGGATAGTCAAAGCCGAGAAGTAAATTATGCCGAGAGACATAATTTACAAGGTGCGTTAGTCCGGAAGGCAATACAAAATATTAGAAGGGCACAAGTTAGGCAAAAGAGATATTTTGACAAAAGGGCTAAAGTAAAGGACTTTTCACCGGGACAATTAGTGTTAGTTTATACACCAAGACGGGTGGACAATAGGAGTTTGAAGTTATGTAGGTTATATAAAGGGCCGTTCAGAATAGTGGAAAGAATATCTAATGTAAATTATGTAATTACGAAATTAAGCAATAGGAGATATAGAGATATTGTACATATAAATAGGTTGAAAGCATTTCATGTACGTATGTAAAAAAAATATATAGTGTACTTATAGTCATTCATTGTAATAAAAATTGTTACATGTTAGACCATTACTTTTGTTTGGGCTTATATATGAGAATACTAATGCTTGTATTTGTTTCATGTAATATGACGAGGCTCAACCAATGCTGTGATGATGGACTGAAGCTAAAAGAAAAAAGATGACCAAAGGAATATTAAATGAAGAAATGTCATATTTCCAATAGCAATGTATTCCTCTCAAGTTCTTTCGTTTAATAATATTCTTATGGGGGTATAATGTATACTAGGGACAGAGCCGCCTTAGTATAAAGTCGAAAGAGTCAGTATAGGTTAAGGGTTGAAAGTCTTTTGAAGGGGAGTTCAACTTTGTAGTACGACATAGTCGACACAAAGGATATCTGTATAGGATATACATGAACTCGGATAGTTTTGGGAGACATCATAATGATGGTATTGATATGGTTCAGAGTAAGGAATATTTATGATCGTGATATATATATTGGGGCGAGCTCGATGTTGAGAGGAAGTAATACTTCAATCTTTTTTCTTTTGGTCCACCAAGGAAAAGAAGTTTGAATTGTTATGCCTTTCCATCTCTTATTATCTCTTATACAGCTAGAGCCCTTCAGGCTAAAGTGTAATAAAATAAAAAAAAATGTTTGCGGTAGGATAGGTTAGGTGAGGGGACTGTGGTCTGTCTTTTAGAGGGGTTTTGGGAGACCAAAGTTTGTGCCATGGTGTGGTGGTAATGAACAGAACCACACATGGGGCAAACTATCTTTTAGGAAAAGACAGTCCCACCAAAATGTACCTTCCCCTCGTAGGTAAGGCAATCAGGATAGGGATAGGTAGGCCATACGAAGGTAGACAAATGCCCATCCAGTTTCAGCTGCTCCCACCTTGGGGGGTAGCTGATGTAACACCTTTATGGTGTTACATACGAACTGGCCATTTTGTCGACTTTCAAATGTAGAACTGTTTAGTATGTAGAGAAAGAATAAATTGTTTTTAGAATAGGAGTATCTTTTAAGATTTGACGTAAGATAGACGTCTCTGAAAATAAACGAAGATATATACGAAAAGTCTAATTTCTTAAAGAATCCCAAAAGGTCCTGCTACTAATTAGTACCTCGAGCAGCAAAGCGAGTACCAAGAAGGTTCCCTGAATAAAAAAGGGATATCGTCGGCAAAGTAACACGTCCGGCACGTAGTATGCTGGGCGGCGTTACAGTACCACCGCCTTGCCTATTCCTGCCGCAATAGTGTCAGTGCATGTTGCTGCCGTGTTCCGGTTTGGAGGGTAAGGTAGCCGGTAAACTTATGCATGTGGCATTAGACCTCGCCACAAGATAGCAACGCATCATTAACACCTTTGGTGTCTATAGGCGATGGTTGACTCTTTCCATCAGGAGACCCAACTGCTTGTTTGCTATCTGATGATATAAAAAAAACGTGAGAAAAAAAATTAACATCTCCACTTTACATGTAGGGGAGCATCTCCACTTTACATATACCCTGAAAAAACATTTTTCAAGATTTTATGTTAGCTCTTTGTTGAGGTGACTAATATGTATATTCGTGCCAAATTACAGCTTTCTAGTAATAAGGATCTCTGAGCGATCGTGCGGACGGACGGACGGACGGACATAACGAAACTATAAGGGTTCCTAGTTTACTTCAGAACCCTAAAAAACGATCTTAAACGAGTTCGTAGACCAAATTAAAATATACGCAGTAATTCAAGTAAAGAACAATTATGTAAAATTCGTGTTAATGTTAGTTAGGTACATGATAAATATAATATATTTATCCTGTACCTAACTGAGCATAGTATGAATTTTACAATTATGTAATAAACACGGAAGTAATAAACGATATAAGTATCTATGCCATCCTACCCCATCTATGGATTCTAAGATGACTAAGGCGATTTTAACAAAATTTTAGATCTATCACCAAATTAAATAACCCGGCAAGTGATCCTTTGAAGTTTTTGGTTTTGAGTCTTATAGCATAGTATCTTCATGCCCGTATTTCCGAAGAGGTAGGCCGAGGTACAACCAATATACCTACGATTCAGTCATTAATCCCACAATGTGACAGGTGGCAAGCTTATCGCCAGCCGGGCACTTAATCAATCCTGGGCAATGTTGTTTTTATCAGAAAACTGAAAACACACATTTTTTATTACCTGACCAGGGAATGGAACTCGTGACCTCATGTAGTCAACATCGATACCGGACCACTAAACCACAGAGACGATTATAAATTAGTAACAAATAATGGAAATATTTCTAAACTAGTACAACAAACTTTGAAGAAAAAAACCAAGTTATATTTTTTATATCTTAAGAAAGCAAAAAGCAAATGATTCTTCTGTAGGATTCATGAAGCTGTATTATATCTGGAGGCAGCACTTCTAATACCTACTTGAAACAAAACTTTAAATATTGCTGTCATCTTCTGAGGTTCTTCCCTCTCTTTCTAACACAGCTGTATAAAAAGAGATGGGGAGATCTCAGAGACAGAGATATAACGTAAATATTTGTTTCTAGCTAGGTGGAGTGCTAGCCCACCTATACCTAATACTTCACGGTAGGATTGATGGATTAGCCGTATTAATATATAAATCATTATATAATATATAGTACCACAGACAACTTAGCGATTATATACCTACCATGCCTGTCTTCTTATTTATAATGAAGCAGCGTAGCGATTTGTCTTAACCACTTCTATACGCGATAAGAACATGATGACAACCGGCTGCCAAAGTCAGCCGGCGGCTGTCGGATTGTTTTGACATATGACAATTGCTAATACAGTTTTTTGTATCAGCTGTTTATTATTTTCCTTCGAGAAAATACGTAAAAAATACCGCGCAACTTACAAGAAAATTGTGAAATTATTATATCTTCTTTAAATAGTAAAGGAAATTTATTCAAACTATTTGAAGGAACCTAAAAGTGAATAATGATTCATTCAAAGGTAGGTTTATTTCATCTCTTAAACTTTATTACATTATTTGCTTGTCCTTTGCCCTTTCTGTCCTTGGATATCGACATTAACATGCACGTTTGATAAAAAATAACATGACAATGCATAATTTATCACTACTCATGTGAAATTGGTTATATTTAATATTATTAAGACTATTAACTTCATTGTAGAAGATCCGAAATAAGGCCGACTAACTCATCTGCTTACCGAATAAAAATTGTATTTTATCTAACAAAATGTATTTTTGAACATGCACCGAGAGGATTGCTGTGAAAAAGTTCATGGCTATAATTATTTAGCTGATTTGTCTATGACATACAAATATTAAAAATAGTTTTCAGTCCGCTCGTGACCACGGTCAATGTAACTTGGCCGAAACGTTGAGCTTTACAAGTAAGTTCTATATGTATATGTGCGCGTTTTTGACCCGTTTATATATTTTTAAAAATGATAGTAGAAAGGTTAAAAGTTCATATTAAAAACAGTATTTTAAGTGCCTTGCTATCCATGTGCGGGGTTGGATTACCATATGTATAAAATTACCAGCTACTTACACCCAGACAGGAACACGACAGCTAAAAGCACTGAAGTTATTGCGGATGAAATAGGTAAGGTAGTAGCACTAAAATCGCAATATTGCAAGAGCTCTTTTACACAGAGTATTGACGATTTTATTGATATTAATTAGTCTTCTTTTGCTTTCTCAATATGCCTAGCAGTAAAACAGTCGATTTATAATCTTTAGTGGTAATGATATAATTGAAAAATCTGGTCAAGAAGATGCACAAATTTACTAATTTAAAGAAAGCTTTACAGTGTATCGTTAAGACTGTCAATACTAAGCATTGACAGTCTTAACGATACACTGTAAAGCTTTCTTTCGCTTTTTACAATATGCCTAACAGTAAAACAGTTCATTGATAATATGTAAGGGGGTGGTACTAGAACCTGGCCAAGATGTTGGTAAACTTTACCACTCAAGATACTGATTCAAGATTTTTCGAAGATAGAAAAGATGGTTGTCTCTTCAAAACAAAGCTATTTACAAAAATTCAATTTCAACCGTTTTTTTCAATCCGTTTGTAATCCAACTTTGCTGTATGTACCTTTTACTTCTACAAATTACCGTTTTAATAAAGTTAATAGTGATATTGATCCCTTCGTTGTCCCCATATGCTCCCTTAAATGACAGATCTTCTTCCATTATCTCAATGTGACCGAACCAACAGTCTTTGAGCTTATATTAATAAAACAGTTGTAAGACCTATACTATACTTTGGCGGAGAGGAAGATCCTATGTAAAATATTGGGCCCGGTACAGAAACCTGGTAGAACTGGAGTATCAGGTTTTTTTTTTATATTATAAGATAGCAAACAAGCAGATGGGTCTCCTGATGGAATGTCAATCACCGCCTATAGACACCAAAGGTGTCAATGGTGCGTTGTTATCTTGTGGCGAGGTCTTATGCCTCATGCATAGTTCACCGGCTACCTTACCGGCTACCTCCAAACCAGAACACGACAGTGACAAGCACTGACGCTATTGCGGCAGGAATAGGTAAGGCGGAGGTGCCAGACCCGGGTGAGACAATGCAGAGCTCTACCACCTAGTAGCCACAATGTCAGTGACTCGTATAGCCAATCGGTCGCCTTTTACGACCTGCCTGGCAGAACAACAGTTGGCCTATTTTCAAAGGAGCCCGAGACCAACACGGGAAAAAATGCAGAGATTTAAGAACTGGTGGCTGTCCCTAACTAGAATATTGGGTAACTTATATCCCGTGGGGTCTGTAAAACTAAAATTTAAAAAATATATCCTTTTCAGCTTGAAGTATTGGTTGATTTTGGACCGCAACCTGATATTAAAGCTTTGGACAAAACACTGAATCATTTAAAATCACACGATGGTGTGAAAGATGTGAGTATTCGATTTTTTTAATATTCGTTAATTTTTATTAGACTAGTTGACTAAATTTGAAAAATGCTTTGCCTTATTAGAAATATATTGTAACGCGTATATTTTGCGTTCCCTACAATCGAATGATCAACAAAACAAAACCGTCAAAAGATACAAAACCGTTCGATGTGATGAGCAACCCTGGCCTCACATCGATGACCATTAACTATATTTAAAATATTAATTAATATTATATTTAGAATATTAATTAATATTAATTATATTTAGAATATTAATTAATATTAATTATATTTAAAATATTAATTCTTATTAATTATATTTAAAATATTAATTAATATTAATTTTATTAAACATTAATTAATATTAATTTCCGATCGCCTCTGTGGGGTAGTGGTCCAGCGTTGGCGTTGACCACATGAGGTCCCGGGTTCGATTCCCGGGTCGGCCACATAAGAAAAGTGTTTTTCAGTTTTCTGATAAACACAATGTTGCCCGGGATTGGAAAGTGCCAGATTGGCGATAGGCTTGCCACCTATCACATTTGTGGGACTAAGTATCTTCGGCTAATCGTGGGTGCACTTGTTGTACTTCTGCCTACCCCTTCGGGGATGTGGGCATAAAGATACTTTAATATTAATTTTATTTAAAAAATTAATATTAATTTTATTTAAAATAATAATTAATATTAATTTTATTTAAAATAATAATTAATATTAATTTTATTTAAAATATTAATTAATAATAATTTTATAATAGAAATATTAGTTAATATTTCAAATATAGTAATATTGTTCAATGGTCATCGATGTGAGGCCAGGGTTGCTCATCACATTGATCGGTTGTGTACCTTTTGATGGTTTTTTCCGTTGATGATTCGATTGTAAGGAACGCGAAAGCCTGGATCTCAGACATAAATGACCTGCAGCTTTTTAAGAAAAAATTAAGAGTTATTTTATGTAATAAATCATTTTATACTATTGATGAATATTTTAATTGCAAATGGTAAATGAATGCTGCAAACAAACACTTGACATACAATTTTAATATTATTATAGAATTAGAATATGACATGTAAAATATTATTATATTATGACTTTATGCTCAGTACCTATATTTGCGTAAATATTATTATTTTAGTAAGTAATTAAATTAATTCAAATTTTAAAATGACAATGTAATTAAAATTTCAATTTTATTTTATAATTATCTGTACGCCAAAACGGCAGGTCGTAGCGTCCTTATTAACATTATGTGTAATATTAACATTTAACTCCCTTACCTACTACCACAGAATAAAAGAGTTTGAGTTTGAAATATACACATTACAATAAATTAACCAAAAATCTATTTATTTTAAATATCGTGCTACATACGTATTATACATTTTTAAAAATAAAAATATTGTAACGCTCGTCGGGCGAATATAACAGCCGGCCGTGTTACTCCACCAATTGTAACATCTTTTGCCTGGGGGATTTGCTTTAACCTGCTTGGCTGCTCGAGGCACACGAAGATCGACGGGATTTCGTATTATTTCCAATAATACACGATTTTTATAACTTCATTTATTTTTCGGGCATATGTCTTTACCCGTCAAGATTATTTCGAACACTCCTATTCTATACACGTTCCATATAAAAACTAGACAGTTCTACGTTTAAAAGTAGACAAAGCTGCCAGTGTATATGTAACACCATAAAGGTATTACAATATCTTCACGCTCATATCCCCAAGAGATAAGCAGGGGTACTACCGGTGCACTCAGAATTAGCTGAAGTCACGAACAGCCAATTCCGAAACACAAATCAATTTTAACAAGCAATTAATTTGTGTTAAATATAATTTTTACAAGAAAATGATCTCTTAAACACACATTAGTTGCATTTTAAAATTAATTTACGTTTCGGAAACAGGCTGTTAGTCTCACAACAAAAAATGTTATTTTGGTATATGTACTATACTAGCTGCAGTGTGCAGCCCGCTGCATTATAAAAGTTTTTGGTGAATCCCGCGGGATTCCCTAACTTTTCCGGGATAAAAAGTAGTCAATGTCCTATTCCAGGTCATCATCTACCTGTGTGCCGAATTTCCTTCAAATTCGTTCAGTAGTTATTGCGTGATTGAGTAACAAACATCCATTCAAACATCCAAACTTTCGCATTTATAATATTATGTACTACTATATATACATTAATATGCATTTAGTAAAAAGCGATTATTTTAATATTTAAAACAGACACTCCAATTTTATTTATTTCTATAAATATCAATGTTTTAAACTGTTTTACCGACAGGCAGTATACAAAGATGGTGCCATTATGGTGGAGACCACATTGCCCAATGCTGTCATCCTGGACATGGTCACAAAGACTTCTGGGAAGAGGGCAGTACTGCAGGGATTTGGAGGTATGTTCTTCGTATATATACACACATATATAACCTACCTGACCCAGCAAACATTGTTTTGCCATACAAATTACTTGTATTGAATATTCCTTATTAACTTCTTACCGCCCGGCCCCATTGGTCGAGTGGTTAGCAACCTTGACTACGCAATCGACAGGACTCGGGTTCGATTTCCGACAGGGACAAGCATTTATGTGATGAGCATTAAATATATGTAGTGGTGGGTGTTTATTACTACATAGTATAAAACAAAGTCGCTTTCTCTGTCTGTCCCTATGTCCCAATGTATGCTTAAATCTTTAAAACTGCGGCACGGATTGTGATGCGGTTTTTATTAATAGATAGATTGATTCTTGAGGAAGGTTTTAGTATATAAACTTTCCGATATTCCCACGGGAACAAAAGCTACGCGGGTGAAACCTTGGGCAGGTCGCTAGTTAAATATATTCCAGTATTTATATATGTATTTCTATGTATTAGTATCGTTGACTAACACCCATAACACAAGCAAATAATTTGCTTACTTTGGGGTTAGATCAGTAAGTGTGATTTGTCCCGTGAATATTTATTTATTATTTATTTATTCATTTATTGTAGATGCCCAATCTGCTGTAGCCATGATATCCAGTCAGTCCTGCTGCTCAACTGGTGTATTAGGGGTGATCAGGTTCCAACAGACGCAGGAAGGTCCCCTGGTAGCCGATGGCAGTATAGACGGTCTGACTCCTGGACAACATGGTCTCCATGTCCACGATACAGGAGATTTGAGCCAGGTACACGAACTTGGGGTTTTACCAGGTGGTAGGTTTTCGTGATTTTTCGATCGGATTTGGTAGTTCTCCTTATCGATTATTATTTCTTATAATCGATTTTAATAATCGATTTTTAAAATCATACTAATCATAAATCAGAAGTACTTTATTCAATAAAACTTTTCACAAGTTATTTTGACACGTCAACATATTTTTTTAAAACTACTACTGGACCGGTAACGCGGCCTTTCGATTTTATTCCATAATGGATTTAATAAAAAAAAGTATAGTAAATGTGTTTCTTTATTTATTTACTACACAGCACCTCCCCCGTAGGTGATAGCGTGATAATATGTAGCCTATATGTTGACCCGACCTGTTAGCAATATTCATGCAAAATTTGAAGTAAATCCATGGAGTACTTTTTAAGTTTACCCCGGACATACATACAGAGAAACAGAAAAAAATTCTAAAAACTATATTTTTGGCTTCGATATCGATTGTAGATCACGCCCCAAGTATTCTTTTAAAAAAATATTCAATGTACAGTTTTGACTTTCCTACGATTTTATTATATGTATAGATGTATTTTAAATCAACATAAATCGTCAGCTTATATCACAAAAAATAACTCAAAGTAGTATTTAAACTAAACATTAGCCAATTGCAGATTTCACTTTGTTTTCCGACGTTATATAGTAATGTTGGTAGTAGACGGTAAAGAAATTAAGCCCATATTAGGTACTAGCTATTGCCAGCGACTTCGACCGCGCGGACTTCATTTACTCCGCACAGCTCCTCCCCCGTAGGTGATAGCGTGATAATATGTAGCCTATATGTTGACCCGACCTGTTAGTAATATTCATGCAAAATTTGAAGTAAATCTATGCAGTACTTTTTGAGTTTACCCCGGACATACATACATAGAGGTGGGTTAATACCGATATTTCTCAAGATTAGGTGATACTAATATATTCACTTTGAAATATTATAATGTCTTAACTAATATGTCAGTATTAACTAATATTTCACTGTAATTTGGACCTTAAAGTAGCAGTAATAAGATTTGATACTGATACGGCAGGAAAATATCTTAACTAATATATCAGTATTAACTAATATTTCACTGTAATTTGGACCTTAAAACAACAGCATACTGCAGGAAATACGTCTGTCTCATTCGTACGTACGACGCGACGTATCGTAAAAATATTTTAATATTTTCACGAATCCGACGGGCGCCAATATAGTGAATCCGAACTATTCCGAATGATATTATCCGATTCATTTTGGATGTCCGTTACAGATATTAGGCGAATATGAAATATTAGCATATTACAGTTCGCCGGATTACTAATCCACGAATCCTTTCAATATTACTAATATCTTAATATGCTACATATTATCACGCTATCACCTACGGGGGAGGTGCTATGCGGTGTAAATGAACTCCGCGTGGACGAAGTCGCTGGCAACAGCTAGTTATTTTATATTTATATTATAGCTAGCTGTGCCCGCGACTTCGTCTGCGTGGGATTTTTTTTAAAGTATCCTAAGTTACTCCTTATTACACCAGCTATCTACCAGTGAAAGTCCCGTCAAAATCGGTCCAGCCGTTCCAGAGATTAGCCGGAACAAACAGACACAGACAGACAGACAAAAATCTTAAAAAGTGTTATTTTGGTATGTGTATACAATATACATCCATATGCATTTAGTTAAAACCGGTTATTTTAATATTACAAACAGACACTCCAATTTTATTTATTTGTATAAAAGATGTATAGATAGTGTAAATATATTATGTGTACGATTTATGACTACAATACATAGGTATTTATAAATACAATACATAAGAAATACGTAATATTTAACGTAAAATAATTTCATCACAAAATTTCAACTCGATCCGTCGATAGGAAGGGCTCAAAACGGTATAGCACGGAAATGAGACAGGTATCAGAACAGCTAGCCAAAGCCGCTATTCTGTAATCAATAGTTTTCAAAATAAATAGTTTCAGAAACCGCTATCGCGTGGCGATAAATAGTTTCATTTTGATACGGCAAAATCGCGAAACGATCCACCTCTAGTTAGAGGTATATACTTCCACTCATGTACCTTAAAAAACCGGCTAGGTGCGAGAGGAACTCGCGCACGGAGGGTTCCATACCATCATTTATAAAAAAATGGCAAACAATCTTTTTTTTTGACAATCAAATTGACCGCCCCGTTGGTCGAGTGGTTAGAGACCCTGACTACGCAATCAACGAGGCTCGGGTTCGATCCCCGACGGGGACAAGCATTTGTGTGATGAGCATAAATGTTTGTATTTCCGGGTTTGGGTGTTTATTATATATATTCTAGTATTTATATATGTATTTCTATGTATTAGTATCGTTGACTAACATCCATAACACAAGCAAATAATTTGCTTACTTTGGGGTTAGATCAGTAAGTGTAATTTGTCCCGTAAAAAAAAAAAAAATCTCGTTTGTTGTATGGGAGCCTCCTTAAATATTTATTTTATTTTAATTATTTATTTTCAAAGTGATTGTTTAATTAAATATTCTGTGGATATTTCAAACGTCTACCAGTTGTCATTATTAAGATCGAAAGAAATGCAAAAAAAAAACACGTTTGTTGTATGGGGGTCACCCTTAAATATTTATTTTATTCTGTTTTAGTTTTATAGCAGCAACATAAATAAGTAATTTGTGAAAATTTAAACTGTCTATCATGGTTCATAAGATACAGCCTGGTGACGGACACATATGTAGACAGACAAACGCAGGGACAGACAGTAGTGTCTTAGTAATAGGGTCCCGTTTTAAACTTTGAATATGGAACCTTAAAAAGTATAGTAAAGCCAACGCATTCACAGTTCGGCTCTTCTCGGCAATATTCGGTTCTCGTTCGGCGGCGAGTGGCGCGCCGCGTCTCGGCAAATACTTGCTATTGTTGAATTATTTTTATTTTACAGTTTTTCTTAAACTATGCATCCAAATACCTTGTTATAAGAGCCAAAGTTTATATTCCTAAGATTTTCGTATTGATGAAGTAGGTACTTTTCGTTAGTAAGAATTAATATGCCTGCGTACACCTGCGTATATAATAATCCTACTGCTCAAAATTCATCTATTAATTTTCAACAATTTTTCGACTCAAAATTCCTTATTGTGTTGTTTTTATAAGAGATAGATATATAGTGTCGCGGACTTTTTTGTAGATCTATTTAAAATCAATATATTTGTAGTACATTGTACTTTCGTATACTTATCCCTTACGCTAGTGCACGCGGATACAGCAGTTCGATAGTACTTTTCTTCCGACTTCCGCTTGATAGCCTATAACCTTCCTAAATCTTAATGAATGTAGCTTATCACACAGAAGAAATTTTTTTCAAATACACACAAACAAACATAAAAGTAATAACGAAATTTTTTTTTTCGGAATGTCACAATTGCTGTTACCCTTATGGGCTGATACAGCTTCACCGGTCGCGAATAACGAAATTAATTCAACGATTTGATTAGATGTATAGGTGTTTCAATACATTAGCGCGATGTATTTTCGTGCAACGACATCTAGTTAATGTGCACTACATTACGCTTTACGTTACGCTTTCTTCCGAATAATTTTATTTCCCGTGGGAATGAGATATTTTCCCGCGGTAAAAAGTAGCCTATGTCCTTTCTCAACGTCTTATCTATGTTTATGCCAAATTTTATCAAAATCGGTCCAGTGGTTTAAGCGTGAAAGCGTAACAGACAGACAGACAGACAGAGTTACTTTCGCATTTATAATATTAGTATGGAAGTATGGATTAACATTTTCCCTTCATTTGTGCCTTATTATAAAGTATCTTCACGCCCGTATCCCCGAAGGGGTAGGCAGAGGTACAACAATGGCACCCACGATTAGCCGAAGATACTTGGTCCCACAAATGTGATAGGTGGCAAGCCTATTGCCAACCGGGCACTTTCCAATCCGGGGCAACAATGTGTTTTATCAGAAAACTGAAAAACATTTTTTTTTAAGTGCCCGACCCGGGAATCGAACCCGGGACCTCATGTGGTCGACGCCAACGCTGGACTGCTAGACCACAGAGGCGACGTCGACGGCGATTATTATATCAATGTTTATTACATTCTTTTTCACCAAATTTCATGTTTCTGAATCTACAAGAAGAACCAACGATATCTTAATCGTGTTTGATTTTCTTGATTATGGATGAAATAACATGTGATGAAAAATCTTTTTTTATAATTCTACTAGCCGTTGCCCACGACTTCGTCCGCGCGGACTTCGTTTACTCCGCACAGCACCTCCCCGCCAGGTGATAGCGTGATAATATGTAGCCTATATGTTGACCCGACCTGTTAGTAATATTCATGCAAAATTTGAAGTAAATCCATGCAGTACTTTTTGAGTTTACCCCGGAAATAGACAAACAGACAAAAATACTAAAAATTATATTTTTGTCTTCCATATCGATTGTAGATCACGCCCCGAGTATTCATTTAAAAAAATATTCAATGTACAGTTTTGACTTTCCTACGATTTTATTATATGTATAGATTTCAATTATGAAACTACATTTCGGAAGAAGACCGTTCTTTTTCGATTAATAAATATTCGATGAAAGGTTCAATCGAAGTAACGTTTGGCGATAAAAGGTTGTTTCGAAATTAATTCAATTCGAAAAATCGTTCTGTCGACTTCCATTAATCGAACACATGACTCGACATTAAATTACGGACTGTTATTCCTATGACAAACGATATGCTTACTATTTTCTTTGCGGTCAAAGTTTTGTCAAACTGAAAGATATTTAAATTATTTTTGTGTTATAGCACTCACCCCGTGCTTGGGAAACTGGAAAAACCTTAAAAACATTTTCGCCGTGTTGGTCCCGGCCTCCTTTGTAGAATAGGCCGACTGCCGTTCTGCCAGGCAGGTCATAAAAGGCGACCGAATGATTATCGAGTCACTACCATCGTGGCTACTAGGTGGTAGAGTTCTGCATTGTCTCGCCCGGGTCTGGTACCACCGCCTTACCTATTCCTGCCGCAATAGCGTCAGTGCTTGTCGCTGTCGTGTTCCGGTTTGGAGGGTAAGGTAGCCGGTAAACTTTTGCATGTGGCATTAGACCTCGCCACAAGATAGCAACGCACCATTAACATCTTTGGTGTCTATAGGCGATGGTTAACTCTTTCCATCAGGAGACCCAAATGCTTGTTTGCTATCTTATGATATAAAAAAAAAAAACAACAACAAAGAAAAATATCGACACGCGGGATTTGAACCTGCGACCATCTCCCTAAAGCCGGGACGCTCTTCCACTGAGCTAGTGTCGACAGGCTCGAGGCGGCGAAATTCTTCTTTGCTGTATGATTATAAAGTACTGATCAAAATTATAAATGTGAATGATTTTCATCTGTAACGATGAACGTATATATATATATATATATATATATATATATATATATATATATATATATATATATATATATATATATATATATATATATTTAGTTACAAAAGTTACTGCAAGTTAAAAACTATGAGTCTGAGAGACTTAAGTTACGACCTTTTTTGAAGAGAATCAAATTTTTTATAAAAATATGTATTATTTTTTCCATCTATCAATCAATTTTCGCTGTAAAAACAAAAAAATGTGCATTTTATTCGAAAACATAACTTTGACAGATGGTACCAGTGGACCAAAGCAGGCGACATTAAAATTGACGAAAAGTCATTTAAAGAGCGTGGAATCCTGGATATATTTCAGTAATCAGAATGCCAATATCATTAAATGTGTCCAAGCATTAGAAATTTGAAAAAAAAATAAAAATATTTACATGCATTTCTAATGGGAAAAAATCAAATTAAAACGGCAAGCACTTCATACTCGAATTAAGAGCTCTAACTTGGTGGAAATTTTTTTTTCAATATGTAGAACAAAATTTTGCTTGAGCACCTAAAAAAAAATGTTTGTCGCAAATGAATCACCCTAATATATATATATATATATATATATATATATATATATATATATATATATATATATATATATATATATATATATATACGTATGTATATCTAGCGATCAGTACAATCGATGTAATCGATCATATAGCAATGAAGAATTTCGCCACCTCGAGCCTGTTGACACTAGCTCAATAGAAGAGCGTCCCGGTTTTAGGGAGATGGTCGCAGGTTCTGCGTGTCGATATTTTTCTTTGTTGTTTTTAAGATATTTAAATGTTTAGAGTTTAGACTTTGAGCGAATTTCGTCCACTGGGCGAAATTTAAATATTTCTAAATTATTTAATATCCGTTGTTCCGGTTTTAATTATTTTCCTTTTTTAGGGCTGCAATTCCATAGGAGATCATTATAACCCCTTGGGGTCACCACATGGGGGTCCCTTAGACCCTCCACAAAGCAGGCATGCAGGAGACCTCGGTAATATTACAGCTGATGAATCTGGACGGGCTACATTCAGGATCTTAGACAGCGTACTTCAGGTGAGTTTTTGTTCGCTCCGTTCGAGTGGTAGTTATATTCAAAAAGTGTGGTCACCGCACGTTGTTTTAACTTAACTAGGTAGAGTTCTGCATTGTCTCGCCCGGGCTTGGTACCACCGCCTTACTTATTCCTGCCGCAATAGCGTCAGTGCTTGTCGCTGTCGTGTTCCGGTTTGGAGGGTAAAGTAGCCGGTAAACTTATGCATGTGGCATTAGACCTCGCCACAACATAGCAACGCACCATTAACACCTTTGGTGTCTATAGGCGATGGTTGACTCTTTCCATCAGGAGACCCATCTGCTTGTTTGCTATCTTATGATATAAAAAAAATATTATAACTTAAAAACAACAAATCTATAATTTTTTTTAAATACAATCTAATGAATCATTATTTGTCTATTTCACATTAATATAATTTGTAATTTGTCTTATTTTTTAATGGATCTTCTGGATCTTACGAGTTCCTATTTTTTTACTTCGTTTACTCCGCACAGCTCCTCCCCCGTAGGTGATAGCGTGATAATATGTAACCTATATGTTAACCAGACCTGTTAGTAATATTCATGCAAAATTTAAAGTAAATCCATGCAGTACTTTTTGAGTTTACCCCGGACATACATACAGACAAACAGATAAACAGACAAACAAACAAAAATTCTAAAAACTATATTTTTGGCTTCGATATCGATTGTAGATCACGCCCTAAGTATTCTTTTAAAAAATTCAATGTACAGTGTTGAGTTTCCTACGATTTTATTATATGTATAGATTTCAGCCTTTTAGGGGTTGATTTTTGAAAAAAAAATTAGCCTATGTTTGACCCCGGCTCTTCAACTACTTCCATGCCAAATTTTTAGTTTGGCCGTGAAAGCGTAACAGACAGACAGACTTTCACATTTATAATATTAGTATGGATATCTATACATATAATAAAATCGTAGGAAAGTCAAAACTGTACATTGAATATATTTTTTAAATAATACTTGGGGCGTGATCTGCAATCGATATCGAAGCCAAAAATATAGTTTTTAGAAATTTTGTCTGTTTGTCTGTTTATCTGTTTGTCTGTTTGTCAGTATGTATGTCCGGGGTAAACTCAAAAAGTGCTGCATGGATTTACTTCAAATTTACTGTTACGTACTTCGGGTTCGTAATTGTAAGAAAACACCACTTATATTAAATCCGTGTATTTACGATACACACAATACACAAGACAACACAATGTAATACTAAAATACACTTTACACACTAGTCACTCACTGTACTATATCTGACTACACAATAAAACACTTCTCGCTTCGCACTGATCACTTGAAGTATCGCTCTCGATCGCTTGATAAAAACTGCCTTGTGTTTGTCAACACCTCTCTATTTATAGCCAGGGTAAACTCCTAGCTGGATCCAGAAAAATCTAAATGTATCGGGAAACAATGAATCACTTCTTATCGTAAACATGTTATGAGTCATAATTACTAGTACACGCTACTTTCAACCTTATGCCATATCCCACAAAGTCCATTATGGCATAGCCCAGGTCAACTATTTTTTTGTCAATAGGAGTAGCTATCTGTTTCTTTTATTTCTAGATCGCTCCAGCGCTCTAACTCTACACGTTTCTAGATTATTTGTAACCCTACCCCCCTCTTAGTTATGTTCGTCCCGAACATCATTACTTCCATTATAGATGGCTAATCAATCAACATGAACAATCTTCATGGTCCCTCTTGATTGCTTCTGCACTCGGTAGGTTACGTCATTGATCCGTGTGGTTACTTTGTATGGCCCATCCCAACGTCGCTGTAACTTAGGTGATTTTCCTTTTCGTCGAACCGGATTATGTAACCAAACAAGAGATCCTTCCTGGAAACCTGAAACGATGATTGGCGTTTCGGTCGTATCTTGTCTTCATCCGCTGACTTGATTTCAATGCATTTTCACTTATTAACGAGTGCACATCACGTAACCTCTCACAAAAGTCTTCAACATATTCCGGTATACTTATTTGGGTCTCTGCATTCGGCGGCGGGCCTCTAGTCAGTAAGTCTGCTGGTATACGTAACTGTCTGCCGAAGTTGGCATAGGCTGGCGTCACTTTTATGCTTTCGTGTTCCGCTGTTCGGTAAGCCAGTAAGAACACAGGTATGTACTTATCCCAGTCTTTTTGGTGATCTTCTACCAGCTTGGCTAAGTGTCGTTCCAAAGTTTGGTTAAACCTTTCAACCATTCCATCAGACTGTGGGTGATAAGGTGTGGTTCTTGTTTTGTATACACCTAATAATTTACACATTTCCTGGAATACATTAGATTCAAAGTTTCTGCCTTGGCCTGAATGAATCTCCAGCGGAACGCCAAATCTGCATATCACCTCATTGACTAATTTCTCAGCAACCGTCGTGGCTTCTGATTAGGGACTGCGAACACCTCCGGCCATTTTGTGAAGTAATCCATCACGACCATAAAATACTTGTTTCCGTTATCTGTCTTAGGAAATGGCCCAGCCACGTCGATCGCTATCCTTTCCCAGGGGGCTCCCACGTTGTATAATCTAAGGTTGCCTCGGCTTCTGACCTGCGGACCTTTCACTGCTGAGCATGATGTACATTTTCGGCACCAATTCTCGACATCTTCTCTGCAATTCAACCAGTAAAAACGCTCTCGCACCTTTACCAACGTTCGTCGTACTCCAAGATGTCCCCCAGAAACCCCATCATATAACTCACGTAGTACGTCCTTGATAAGTTTTCTTGGCACGACCAACTGTAGGTGATGTTCTCTTCCTGAAGGTTTTTCCCATTTGCGGTACAGTAAGCCGTTTTGCAACACAAGGCTTTCCCACTGCGCCAAATAACTTTTCGTAATGGCGCTGAAGGGAACCAGCTCTTGCCATTCGGGTTTTCGCGTGTCTTGCTTCATCCAATCTATTAGAGGCCGCAAATCTCTATCTTCATACTGGGCCTTACGCATCTTATCAGTTTCCCACCTGTCATCCGTAGGCTTAGCTCGCAATACTTGAATCCTTTCCTTCGTCTCCATCTTTACACAAGGTTTGCCATCATCCGTACATGGTCGTCGTGATAATGCATTTGGGTGAGACTTTCCACTACGCTGTACTGTATTCCTCGATCTCAGGTTACAATTGCTAGGCGCTTCTGATCGCCCTACAGTTCTTGTGGCTCCAGTGTCCCGCGTTGAGCTGCAGTTCTTGCCATTAATCAATCCCTTAATGGATAAACTGTTGCGTTCGCTCACCTGAGGTACGACAGCTTTTGTGGTTGTTTCATGTCCAGCCAGCACCTGCCGTTTGCTCCTGGCTGTTATTCGGTTCCCTGCTGGTTCAACAGGCTGTTTAACCTGTCTGCTCTCTTCCTGAATGAATTTCCTGCCACTTGCTGTCGCCAATTCACTGCTCTTGTAGACTTGCTGGGACAGTTAATCCGAATGTGCCCATGTTTACCGCAGGCATAGCACATGGGGCTCAATCTTCTAGGTTCCATTTTCTTTGATTGTGCCACAACTTCTCTAACCTCGTGTACCTTATGTGCTTGAGGTTCGTGGCGAACAGCTTCAACCTCCAGTGCATGAGCCAAAGCCTCCTTCATCGTCACATGATGCTGAAGGCGAACAGCAGCACGCACTTCTAGGTCACTAATTCCATCAATAAACGCCTGGACAATAGTGTTGTTCACTGTGTTAGCGTCGGCCGAAGGATACGCCTTCCTCACAAGCTTCTCAATTTCCACGGCCCATTGTTGAAGTCCCTCGCCGCTCCTCTGTACACGGTCCTTTAATTGGGCACGGAACACATGCTCCAAGTGACGCTCACCGTAGCGAGCTTCCAATGCCTCCATCAAATCAGCGAACTGATACTGTTTAGGCATTGCATCCAACACAGAGAGCGCCTGTCCCCGTAACGCCGTACTCAGAGCCGTTAGGCAATGTTCATCTGTCCAACCACTAGCCTTCGCTGCTATTTCAAACTGGGTCCGGTAGGCACTCCATGATGTAAGACCATCATAAGTGGGTACCTTTACCCGAGGACCCACCTGGTGAGAGCAGCTTGTAATAGTAGCACCCGACTTAACTCTCGTGATCTTCATTTTCATGACCTCCCTTTCCAGTTGGTCCACGTTTTCAGTTATTTTGTCGCAGCTGGCCTCCAAGTGGTCAACCCTCTTCTCAACACCCTTCATGTCGCGCTTGACGAGGCTCACATTGCTTTTAAGCTGGTCTTGTTGCGCCAGGATAACCGTCAATTTATCATCAAAGCCAGATAAATGTTCCTTGATTTGTTGCTGTTGCCCTTGTAGCTGTTGTAGTTGCTGAACTTGTTGCTCCCTTAGTTGTTCCTGAAGCTGTTGCTGAAGCTTTTGTTGTCGTTCAATAGCTACCAGTATAACAGAAAGATCAGCAGGGGCTGTGCTTGATGACAATGACGTGCTGGCAACACTAGCAGGCTCCTCACCTGCACGCATCTCAGTGTCCTCTGACACCCTCTGTGTCTCCGCCTGAGACCTGGTGGTAACACCTTCCTTCGGAATAAGTGGCATTTCACAATTTCACTTCCGACACCAGTTGTTACGTACTGTTACAACCCTTAATTCCTTTCTATACTAAATCGCTGAGTCAAACTTTTATTTTACTATATAAGCCGTGCATTTCCAATGCACGGCCAGTCAGTACTTGAACTAGTCAAATCGCTGCCCAGCAACGGACCTGGTTTCTGCCCGCCGGCTGGCCTTCAGTGAGGAGACTAGGGATAGTAGCATCCGCGTCGTAACCCCCTATAACCGCGTGCACAAATAATAGTGCGATCTGAGTGCTTAATAAAAGTGACGTGTAAAAAGTAAAGTCGAATAAAAGTGGTTGTCTCGTAAAATAGTTTTTTTTTAAGACTACAACGCGGGACACCCTAACATTCTGGTGTCAGAAGAAAAGCGGGATTTTCAATTCTCGTTGGTTGCCCTCATCCTGACGTAGCAACCTAAAGGCGGCATTGAGCTACCAACTCAAGTAGACAACAGCAGTATCACCGAGTTCTGCGCTGAGGTTCTCTGCCCAGCAAAAGAAGAAACCACAAGGGTCTGTTGAGTGTCATACGAGTATACATTACGCATCACTAGCACCAGCACCAGCACAAAGCACAAGGTACCACAGTGCCCGAGGAGGCACGTGGAAAAAAACAGGGACAAACGGAGTTGCATCACCGCGCATACCGCAACGCAATCCGACGACGACGTGGCCTGACTCAAACGACATATGACGCCGATTCTCTATTTACTGTGAGTGCATAAATAATTTATTTCACGCATCTAGTACTATATCGTGACTCTGTCTATATCTATTTTCTTATTATTAAAAATGTTGAAATCAGAGGTATCCGCCGTATCTATGTGCATTGACTTTAATATGTTGACAAAATTCATTAAACCTTATGATGGCGACCGGAGTAGGCTGGCGCCATTCCTTACCAACTGCAACAATGCGATGCAATTGGCAAGGCCCGAGCAGCAGGATATTCTTTTTAAATTCATCCTATCTCAGTTAGAAGGGAAAGCCGAAGCTGTCTGCTCCCTTAAATGCTTCAGAGATTGGCCAGAATTAAAATCTTTTCTAAAAACTACCTTTGGTGAAGTTAAGCACAGGGATCACCTATTGCTTGATCTTCAAACCTGTAAAATGAAAAGCAATGAGGATGTATGCCAATTTAGTCTCCGCTTAGAATCCTGCCTGACGCGATTACAGACAGACATTACACATTCTACTACTAGGAAATCTGAACTAGAAGGGCGAATAGCCAGCACAGAAGACCTAGCTTTACACACATTTTTATTAGGATTACCTACAAATATCTCAACCATAGTTAGATGTCGAAATCCTCAAACATTATATGAGGCTATAGATTTAGCCACCCAGGAGGAAAAACTTCAAAATTACATGAAAATTTCAAAGCAAGGGGACCAAAAACCCGTGATTAGTTGTAACAAGTGCGGCAAAGTTGGTCACCCTACACACAAATGTTTTATGAATCAGCGGCCTATATATAACATACATCGCAAAACATTACCTCCTTTTTCCAACAACGTAAAAATATGTAATTATTGTAAGAATCTTGGTCATGATATATTTAACTGTCGTAAAAGGGAATATAATAATATGAAGCACCGACGATCAACTTCCACGAACTCGCAACATCGAAATATCAATTTCATAGACCAAGAGCAAGGCGACTGTAAAAATACTCATAATATAAACAGTCAGTCTTTTAGTCCTAATAATGATTTAAACGAGGAATGATTCCGTTTCGGTGCCTAGCGGAATCAGTAAATGATAACGGCGCCAAAACAAATAGAGATACTATGCCTACCATTTCTTCCAATAAATCGTATTTTAAAAAAGAAATTCCTACTAAATCATGCACTCCACAAGATCAAATCTATCCTACGATACCTATTAAGCCTATGTGTCATAACAAATCTACTAATTCTACTAAACCTACCATTTCTACTAGTTCTACTAATTCTACTAATAGTACTAAATCTACCACATCGAATAATTATACTATATCTACCAATTCTACTATGTCTACTAATCCTACAAATTCTACTAAATCTACTATATCTACCAAATCTACTAAATCTACCAAGTTTACCAAATCTACCAATTCTACTATGTCTACTAATCCTACAAATTCTACTAAATCTACTATATCTACCAAATCTACTAAATCTACCAAGTCTACCAAATCTACCAATTCTACTATGTCTACTAATCCTACAAATTCTACTAAATCTACTATATCTACCAAATCTACTAAATCTACCAAGTCTACCAAATCTACCAAATCTACTATGTCTACGCCTACCAATTTTACCAAATCTACCATATCTACCAACCCTACTACATCTACCAAATCTACCAAATCTACTACGTCTATCAACTCTACTGCATCTTCCAAATCAATTTCGGAATGTCAATCAAACGATAATAACAATTTTAATGAATACAACAATAAGTTATCTACTGATGACCATCAACAAATTTTTGAGGTTAATATAAATAACAAAACTCATTTACCACATGTCTACATTAAGACCCAATACGCGGATAAACTTTTGATTTTTCTAATAGATTCAGGTTCTTCAATTTCTTTAGTTAAAAAATCTTCTCTTAGCAAACAACCTAGTCTAAATACACCCGTAGTTAAGTTTAAGGGAATAGATAAAAACTCTGAACATTGTTCTAGTCTAGGTCATTTTCAATTGGACATACAAGTGTCTAAACACGAAACAATTTTTTGTAAATTTCATTTGATACCTGAAACAATTGACATTAACTTTGATGGTATAATAGGCAACGACCTTTTAAAAATCTACAACTCTAGCATCGATTACCGCAACAACTGCCTTTTACTCGGTAATCATAAAATTAACATACACTTTACCAAACCCGAATATATCATACCGGCACGTTCGGAAATGATTATAGAGTGTAACGTGTCAAACCCAGAAATAGCCTCGGGTATTATTGAAAAGGCTGAAATTCAACAAGGGGTCTACCTTTCTAATTGTCTAGTGAATGTTAAACGTAATCGTCAAGCTAATGTCTCTATCTTGAATACTACAAATTCCGACGTTAAAATTAAATCCTTGCTTGTTGAGATTCAACCTTGCGATATATTTTCAAATCCTGAACCTCAAATTAATTCTCTCGTAACCAACAATTTTTCTAATAATTCTAGAGTAAATAATGTTAGAAAACAAATAAGAACGGAACATCTAAATCATGAAGAAGCCACAGCTCTCTTAAATTTATGTTCCGAATACTCTGATTTATTTTATTTGGAAGGAGATATACTCACTTTTACTAATACCATTCAACATGACATCAAAACTACTTCTTCTCAACCCATTCACGTCAAAACTTACCGATATCCGGAATGTCACAAAGAAGAGGTCACTAAACAAATTAATAAAATGTTAGACCAAAAAATTATAAGACCCTCCATGTCACCATGGTCGTCACCAATTTGGGTAGTACCCAAAAAGCAAGACGCCTCAGGACAAAAGAAATGGCGTATTGTTATTGATTACAGAAAACTTAACGACATAACCATAGGTGATGCCTATCCCATACCCAACATAACCGATATTTTAGACCAATTGGGTCACAGCAAATATTTCTCTACTTTAGATTTGGCATCAGGTTTCCACCAAATAAAAATGAACGACCTCGACGCTGCGAAGACAGCTTTCTCAGTTCCCAACGGACATTACGAATACACTCGAATGCCCTTTGGACTTAAAAATGCCCCAGCTACGTTTCAAAGATTAATGAATACAGTTCTTTCCGGTTTGCAAGGCCTCCACTGCTTCATATATTTAGATGACGTCATAATTTATTCCTTTGATCTAAAATCCCATATTGAAAAACTTTCTCTTGTATTCAACGCCTTAAGAACACATAACCTAAAACTACAACCAGATAAGTGTGAATTCCTAAGACGGGAAGTGGCGTACTAGGTCACATCATCACAGATAAAGGCGTCTCTCCTAATCCGGATAAAGTAAAATCAGTCTTATCGTATCCGACACCTAAAACTCCAAAACATATAAAAAGCTTTCTAGGTCTTGTAGGTTACTATAGAAAATTTATTAAAGATTTTTCCAAAATTACCAAACCCTTAACCTCGTTACTGAAAAAAGATGTAGAATTCAATTGGACCGAAAATCAAGAAAAATCATTCAATACCCTAAAAACCATGTTAACAAATGCTCCAATCTTACAGTATCCCGATTTTTCAAGAGAATTCATCCTTACTACTGATGCGTCAAACTTTGCTTTAGGTGCTATTCTTTCACAAGGAGAAATAGGCAAAGATCTTCCCATCGCATATGCGTCGCGAACCCTTAATAAAGCAGAAGGCAATTATAGCACAACGGAAAAGGAATTACTAGCAATTATTTTTGGTACCAAAACTTTTAGACCTTATCTCTATGGTAGGAAGTTTAAAATCGTTACAGATCACCGCCCTTTGACATGGCTATTCAATTGCAAAGACCCAAGCAGTAAATTGGTGAGGTGGCGGTTAAAATTGGAAGAGTATGATTATGAAATTGTTTATAAAGCAGGAAAAATGAACAGCAACGCAGATGCTTTGTCTCGCCCTCCTATTTATGCCATTGATGACGTAGATACTGTCACTTATGAAACTTTTATGAAAAATAGATCTAGTCCTACAGTTTATGATACCCAAGTCTCGGAGTTTAATCAAAATCTTTTAAAATCAACATGCAAAGCTATTGCCTATTCTACCTCTATCGATTTGGATAATTCTAACCCTTATTGTGAAGACATCCTTAATTTATTAGATAATAAAGAACTGTTTATATCATCTGAAAAAGAACTCTATACCGTCAAAACTTCTATTGTTAACGATAAATTGTATTTCCATATGTTCACTAAAGTTCATCACTTCGAATCTACTTCTTATAAGGAAATGTTTAAAGTTTTAAAAGACTTAAGAAACAACCTCATAATTTTTCATCCCGACGTAACGGAGATTGCTATTTCTGATCTTTATAACCCGTTTGATAACCTTAAATTTGTTTTAATTTATGATATCATTATATTTATTTTTCACAATACTGGTATAAAAATTAATATCTATCATAACAAACTAACCTATCCTACTCCAAACGAAGTTCCTAAAATCCTAAAAGATAATCATAACTCTCCTGTTGGAGGTCATATTGGTTCTTCCCGTATGTATAATAAACTGAAAGATTTGTATTATTGGAAGGGAATGAAGAGTGAAATAGAATCATTTGTTAAATCTTGCCAAAAGTGCCAACAAAACAAAGCATTAAGGGCAATAAATAAATCCCCTATGGAAATAACTTCCACATCGCATGAGCCTCTACAACGTATCGCCTTGGATATTGTTGGTCCATTGCCAGAATCTGGCGAAGAAAAATTTAGATATATTGTAACATTCCAGGACGATCTAACCAAATATTCTATGGGTTACCCGATTACCCAGTCAACTGCTGAAAAAACCTCGGAATGCTTGATTAAATTTATAAGCCACTTTGGTATACCGAAAACCATTCTATCGGACCAAGGCGTGCATTTTATCGCCGAAGTGTTCAAACAAACAACTAACTTGTTTAAAATTAAGCATTTATTTTCTTCCCCGTATCATCCGCAAACAAACGGAGCGCTTGAAAGGTCTCACGCGACCCTTAAAGAATATTTAAAATCTTATGTCAATGAAAATCAAAATGATTGGCACAAATATTTACCTACTGCTCTAATCTCCTATAATTCATGTCCTCATTCCACTACTAACTTTGCTCCCCATGAATTGCTTTTTGGATGCAAACCATATATTCCTAGTTCTATATACGAAAACAATCCTAATGTTACCTATCCTGATTATATTAAAAAACTCAAACATAAGTTAATTCACACTAGAAATCTCGCCAGAGAAAATATTATTAGGAGTAAGGAAAAATCGAAAATGTACTACGATAAACATACCAAAACTGTAGAATACAAAGTCGATGATATGGTATTCGTTAAATGTCATCATAGATTACGTAAAGCTTTGTCACCTGTCTGGAAGGGACCTTATCGCATAGTTCAGGTTCATAATAACAATAACGTCACGGTCCTCATTAAACGGAAAAAGATTCGTTATCATTTTGACGAAATAAAACTAGCTCGCGATATCTCTAGTCCCGGACCATCTAGTACAGATTTGCCTAATGTAGATATGCCTACTATTAGTACAACTCCTCTGGATATGCCAATCTTGGACTAATTAAAATACTAATAACCTTACCCTAATCAAATTTGCCAACTCTACCATTTCCAATAATTATTGTTAAATAATTTTAATCATTTAATTTTACTTACCTCTATAATTAGGATATAGTTTACTATTTTCTTAAATCATACGATAAATACTACTACTAATACTAATACTAAAGTCGATTATAGCTAATTAACTAATTTTAACAATTTACTATTTACCGATATTTACCATTTTCATAATGTTTTAATTTATGTTGATATTTTTATAGTGTCTTTATTTTATAAAACATGTTCTAATATTTCTATTCCAGGGCGATTGCGCCAGGAATTGCAGCCATTATGATTACTCCAATCATAAATAGTCCCGGTCTTTACTTTGACCCTTTAGGTATTATCAAGTATTACAATACTTACTGGAATATTTTAACCTTTTCGGAAACCTCTTACATAGAACCTCATTTAACAAACTTGAGGAAGATACTAGATTCATCAAAAGAGATTTGCAGTAAACATAAATCTACAAAATTACAAACTGATTGTTTAAACATTTTAAATCCGCTAGATAACATGTTTATAAACATTGAGAATCAACTAATGTCTCTTTCACATATAACTAATAATGAAACTAGATCCAAAAGATCAGCTTGGTTTGGCATTGGTGGCCCAATCCTTAAGCAATTATTCGGTTCTTTAGACGAAGATGATGCTAAGACATTTACTGACGCTATAAATGCTGTTCAAGATGACCAAAGACACTTGGCATCTTTAATGAAAAATAACATTCACGTTATTACTTCTACTATTTCTACATTTAATAATTCTATCTCAAAACTTAATGATAATGAGCAAACTTTAAATAATAATATGAATAAGTTAAATATAATATTAGATGCTATTTCAGAAAATAATAATAAGTTAGAAGTAAGTTCACATCTCGCTATGACTTTCAGTGCCTTAGAAAGTTCCCTGACGATTCTTAGTACTAATTTAAATAATCTTATTGACGCTATTTTATTTGGTAAACTCAATATTGTACACCCTTCTATTCTAAGTCCTAGACAGCTATATAAAGAATTTATGTCCAATAATATTGTAAAAAACTTTCCTATACCCGTAACTTTAGATAATGCTCATTTACTTTTAGATATATCGGAAATATCCTCTTACTTTGTTGATTCTAAACTAATTTTTGTTATAAGAATTCCTCTAGCTCTTTTAACTGAATATAATTTATTTCACGTATATGCTCTACCTACATTTCATGATGCTTCCAATTTAAAGTCATTTGCCATGATACATCCTACGGCCAAATACCTATCTATAACGGAGGACAAATTAACATATTCAGTACTAGATGACTTAAGTGAGTGCAAAGTGTTAAAAAGTGATATACATTTGTGCAAACTAGAAAACATTCATTCCAGTGCATCTAATCCTATTTGTGAAACTATTATTTTAAGTGAACATGTCAATAACATCCCTAAATCATGTGATTATAAAATTGTCATCGGTGATGTTGACATCTGGCAAAAACTAACCAATAATAGATGGATTTATGTACAATCCGATATCACTAAGCTAACAATTAATTGTAATAATGAAATTCAGGATTATGATATCACAGGAACGGGAATTTTAACGTTACCCAAGAATTGCAAAGCTTATCACAAACTTCTACAATTTATTCCATCCTCTGATGTCATAACTCAAATATATATTCCAAGCCCTACTTTTAATATTATTGATGATGATTGTTGTACAAAGAAAAAATTCAATAACTCATATTCTCATTTATCACCAATTAAATTATCTCATATAAATTTAGATCAATTGCAATATGCTTCGCATAAATTGAATCAATTTAATGACGAATTAACTAAAATCGAAAATCAACCTTACCATATTAAATATAATTATTATTTCAGTATCTTTACAACTATAGTATCTGTTTCTGTTTTATGTTTTCCAATATATAAGTTATATAAATGTTTGTGTCCTCGTAGGAACTGTTGTGTTCAAATCTATAATTCATGTTATAATACTCCTAGAACTACTGTCCGTACTAGGACAGACTTTGAACTAAAAGAAATAAATAGTGACACTAATAGCACCAATAGCTCTCCGACTAGCCCAAGGAGACAGCTTGATTTGTAAAATTTATAATGTAAGATCATGTTTCTAAATCTAAACAGAATTAATATATACATTTATCGTAATATTTTTATAACTAAATACATATTATTTAATTTGAAAACGTATTTCTGTGTTGTATAATTAGATTAATTTTTAGACAATTTGATGTCGATAATATATAAATACTCTATATACTATTTTTTGCAATATACGATGATTAGTTAGGAATTATTTATAAGATTTTGTACTATTGTTTTAATTTACCTACTATTTCTTAATTACTTAATAAATGTTCTATACCTACTAATTATAACATTTTACTATTGTTCTACTATATCTACTATGTAAAGAGATGTACTAAGTCTACTATTTCTAAAAATATACTATATCTACTAATTCTTAATTTGTAATAATATACTAAATCTACTATTTCTATCAAACTCTAAATATCATAAAGAGTCTAAATAATTTGTTACGATTAATTTTGTTTTTGAAAGTTTGTGTTACATAAGAGATAGCTGTGTTGTACATAATATATAAATGCTAAAAGTTATTTTTTTTAATAAATTTGAATTTCTATTGTTTTATAACAAAATGTTTTTAAATTTGCTTATTTCGAATATAATTTGATTAATAAATAATAATAATAAATAATTTTGAATCAATTATTAAACTTTTGTTTTCTAAATTCAATTTTAATTATGTATAATATACACAACCAATTTTAACATTTTGTTACTAAGTATGTTATTTAAATTCCAGATCTTTTGTGTTCTATATCTGTTGTGTATTGTTAAAGCTCTCAGATCTCATAATGATACTCACATCCTTCATTTCTGGATGTTTCGTTTTTAAGGGGGGAGGTGTTACAACCCTTAATTCCTTTCTATACTAAATCGCTGAGTCAAACTTTTATTTTACTATATAAGCCGTGCATTTCCAATGCACGGCCAGTCAGTACTTGAACTAGTCAAATCGCTGCCCAGCAACGGACCTGGTTTCTGCCCGCCGGCTGGCCTTCAGTGAGGAGACTAGGGATAGTAGCATCCGCGTCGTAACCCCCTATAACCGCGTGCACAAATAATAGTGCGATCTGAGTGCTTAATAAAAGTGACGTGTAAAAAGTAAAGTCGAATAAAAGTGGTTGTCTCGTAAAATAGTTTTTTTTTAAGACTACAACGCGGGACACCCTAACAGTACTCTGGTTCGTAATTGTAAGAAAACACCACTTATATTAAATCCGTGTATTTACGATACACACAATACACAAGACAACACAATGTAATACTAAAATACACTACACACTAGTCACTCACTGCACTATATCTGACTACACAATAAAACACTTCTCGCTTCGCACTGATCACTTGAAGTATCGTTCTCGATCGCTTGATAAAAACTGCCTTGTGTTTGTCAAATAGAGAGGCTATTTATAGCCAGGGTAAAGTCCTAGCTGGAACCAGAAAAATCTAAATGTATCGGGAAACAATGAATCACTTCTTATCGTAAACATGTTATGAGTCATAAATCCTAGTACACGCTACTTTCAACCTTATGCTATATCCCACAAAGTCCATTATGGCATAGCCCAGGTCAACTATTTGTTTGTTAATAGGAGTAGCTATCTCTTTCTTTTATTTCTAGATCTCTCCAGCGCTCCAACTCTACAAATTCAAATTCAAATATTCAAATAATATTTATTCGACGTAGGTACATTTAAGAACACTTGTCGACGTCAAAAAAAAAACATATCACAACAAAATATAAAAGACAATTTATACAATATTTGTAAAATACGATTCATAAAAATCACGTCAACCAGAGAGAATTTTGTTTTGCTTACAGAAATGACCAATTATTTAAAAAAAATAAATAAATAAAATATATATTTTAAAATTATAATTTTAAGCAAACATGAAGACGGACATTTATAAAATTAATAAAAATATGTCAATTAAATGTCATAATTACAAAAATTAGATCTAGTGATGTCAACATTAAATTACTATTAATTTATAAATAAAATTGGCAATAAATAATTTCAATCAGATTTAATTAAAATGTCAAAATGAAATAAAAAAAATAAATATAAAGTTAAATACTCGTAATTAATTGCAAGTTTTTACATTTAAAGTCAAAATTCATTTAGAAAGTTAAAACACAAAACTGTTATAAAAATGGTAGTAATATCAAAATAAATTTTAAATAAATGTCAAAAAAAAAATGGTCACAATATTCTAGATACCAAAATACAAAAGCCAATTAAAATACCATCCAATTAAATAAATTATTATATATTAGCTATTTCCAAGCCTCTTTGTCATTTACAAAATCCTGTATTTTGTAATAGCCCTTTTTGCATAATTTTTGTTTCACAATTTTTTTAAATCTGCAATAAGGCAATTCTATAATATCGTTAGGAAGTGTATTGTAAAAACGAACGCTTTGGCATAAAAACGACTTGTTAATTTTACTCAGTCTTGAAAAATGTGTTACTATTTTATTTTTGTTTCTAGTATTTATACTGTGAGTGTCACAATTCTCGGAAAATTTATTTATATTTTTTTGACGTGACAACGTCTTATAATTCGATAGAGCTGGCTGCACGCACGAAAAAACATGACTCATGCGGCGTTACCTCGCTCTGAGGCGTTCCGTAAATGCTACCATTCCATTAGTATTTTCTTAAGACGTTGTCACGTTCAACTATCGTCTGTAAACCAACTTTACAGACAACCGATTTTTTTTTCACATATAAGATATTCTCCAAAATGAATTGAGAGCTCACAGTAAGTATACCTGTTTCTTTAAATTTAGTTCTCAAAGACTCTACGCATGTTGTATAGAAATCGAATTACCCCTTTTTTGTAAAACAAAAATTACTTCAACATCTGTTGAATTACCCTACTAACTACACGTTTCTAGATTATTCGTAACGTTACTAACAGGTCGGGTCAACATATAGGCTACATATTATCACGCTATCACCTACGGGGGAGGGGCAGTGCGGAGTAAACGAAGTCCGCGCGGACGAAGTCGCTGGCAACAGCTAGTTATTTTATAAATCTATTTTTCCAGATGTACGACATAGTCGGCAGATCAATCGCAATCACGGAACGGAGAGACGACCTGGGCAAAGGTCCGAGTCCTGCGTCGAAGGTCGACGGTGATTCAGGCAAATCGTAAGTTACGTACAAAATCAAAGTTTTTTCATACAGACTGACTGGAGTACCTTCGATACTTCTGGAGTGTATTCGGTACCAGATTCTCGTTACAATGAAATAATAAAATTAGGGGCTTCATTTTTGACCAATCTATATTAATATTAATAATTAATCAATTAATATTAATATTATTTATAATATTCTGTCTTGTGTGTCGCTGTGCAGTTCGTCCGTCCATGGCAGCACTAGCAATTTAATAATAAAATTTGATCAATAAAAAGTAGATTTTTATTAGCACTTTCTTGTCCCGATTGTGATCCCAAAATCCCGACCTTTTGAAATTTTTCCCAGATAAGACCAGAGAAAGGATATTTTGGTCTTTCCATCTGGCAACCCTACACCTAGTAGCCACGATGGTAGTGTCTCGTAGCCAATCGATTGCATTTTACAACCTGCCTGGCAGAACAGTAGTTGGCCTATTCTTCAAAGGAGGCCGGATCAACACAAGCTAACGGAGTAACGGGGGGTGGTTGTTTAAGTTTGTCAAGTTTTACCAACCACGGCATAAGTGCTAGAACACATATATAATTTTAATTTATTGTCTTTTTAGTGTTGCGTGTGGTATAATCGCAAGATCAGCGGGAGTATTCCAAAATCCCAAAAGGATATGTGCCTGCGATGGCATCGTCGTGTGGGATGAGAAGGACAGGCCTCTAGCGGGGAAAGGCAGAAGGGACAAGTGTTGCCAGGGAAAAGAACACCAAGTTAATGGGAAAGTGAATAGTAAAGTTTAAATAAAATTTAAAATAATTGAGAGTTTTTCTTCATACCTAAAGGTTTTATATATACTAGCTGTTGCCAGCGACTTCGTCCGCGCGGCATTCGTTTACTCCGCACTGCTTCTCCCCCGTAGGTGCTAGCGTGATAATATGTAGCCTATATGTTGACCCGACCTGTTAGTAATATTCATGCAAAATCCTTATGTCCCTATGTATGCTTAAATCTTTGAAACTACGCAATGGATTTTGATGCGGTTTTTTTTGATAGATAGATTGATTGATTCTTGCGGAAGGTTTTGGTATATAAACCTTACTACGTACCCATACTACCCATACTACGTGACCTATTTTTTAAGATTTTTCGACCCCTCCCTCCCCTCGGTGACCACTCGTAGTATATGCCAAGACCCCCCCCCCTCCTTTAGTTTTCACGTAGTAATTCATAATTATGATTTTTAATCATTTCACAGGCAAAAATTGAAAAAAAAAAAAAATTGGCTCATACTCGTCTTTATTGCATAAGACTGCATGCATACTTAAATTACTAGTGAATTATGTATTATGAAAAAGAACAACATTCGTGAAAACATATTGCTATACAGTATGGAACTTACAGAAACTTAATTTACGAACACAACAATTATTTTCATTCATTAAATTTCTCTCATTAAAATCGACTACGTGACAAAAATCTGAGCCACCCCCCCGCTCCTGTGACTGACCGTAGTATTTTAAAGACCCCCCCCCTGAACGGGTCACGTAGTATGGGTACGTTCCCTATATATATATATATATATATGACGGCGTCCGCGTCATCAAATGCAAGAATATTGTAAACAACAGGTGTACGCCTGAGCCACCGAGCGCATTGTTCGATATCCCTACTACTCAAATTGTTTTGCTACCTGTATAAAAGGCTCTGAGCGCCCCCCGTTCGGGCAGTCTTGGCTCTGGCGTGGCTCGGTGCACTTGTTGTATCTTGCTAGTAGCTTATCCTTGACTCTTGGATAATTAATTTGTGCAAACAAGTTAATTATTATTGTCAACTATAAATTAGTCGCAGTACAATTTATAATGGACTATCTATTGCTTAAATTATGACTTATTTGTAATAAGGAATAATTAAGTTACTTGGAATTGTTAAACGAGAACTAGTCATTAAATAATTGAAAGCTTTAATAGTGATCTTATGTTATTTTTGATATGATACAAGTTGAACAAAATATAAAGAGTTGTTATATTACCACATCCTCATTTTATTTATCGTATCTGACCCACTTCCTACATCAGAATTGGGATCGGATTCACTCCCACTTCAGCATCAAACTATTTCTGTTAATTATGTAGAACAGTAAATGTCTCTTTTCGCTTATGGTGTGGAAACTATTCTTTGAAAATAGCAGAAAATATTAATTCACGTTCTGTAAAAGCATCTACTCCCATTAAGTTGATATACTTTGATTCTGATGAGGCAGACTCCGATATGACTGACTGGTGTCCTCCTCCTTGCTTCGTTTTCTTCATTACTGAGGGTCGTAACCTCCTCATTGGATAGTTCTTGATAATGTTACGCCATTGGACTCGATCTTCAGCGGCGTGCAGAGCATCATAAAACTTTTTAGACATGAGATTGGTGCGAACCTGGTCTGACCATCGCATAGGAGTACGTCCACGTGGTCTTTTGTCTTCTACTTTTCCGGTCACGATTAGCTTTTCGGGATTGTCTCCTTGCTTTCTAGAGATGTGGCCGAAGTATTATAGAATTCTTTGAAGGCACGTAGCAGACAGTCTGGTCTTTACTCCAAGTTGTTTTAGTATGAAGGTGTTGGTCCTGTGTGTTGTCCAAGGGATACGTAACATTTTCTCCAGCACCACATTTCAAACGCATCAATGCGACGTCTGTCTGCAGCTCTTAGTGTCTATGACTCTGCGCCGTACGTAAATATGGAGAACACCAGCGTACAAACCAGCCTCTGCTTTGTTTTTAATGAGATGCTTCTGTCGTTCCAAAGACCCTTCATCTGACTCGTAGGATTTTTGTCGTGTAACTTACTAGCTGGTGTACCTCAAGTAAAATAAATATAGAAAAGAAAAAATTAGACGGGGTTGATCTGATCATTGTAGCTACTCACTCACTTAAGAGTCATGCCGTCACCTACTTCACAAGCTGCTGTCTTGGCAAGCTATATTATGACTTGAAGATCTCTTCCTTTTAGACTTAGATATGAACCAATTTAAGACCACCACTGTATTTCGAGGAAGTTACAATTTTGTGATAGAATCGAACAGCGTAAAAACTATTGCCGTGATAAACAGAAACTTATCTCAAATAATTTTTGCTTGCAGCGAAAGCAGGTCATCTACCACTATCTCTGGTGACATGTCCAGTGGCCGACCACCAGTGGTCTGCTATGTATGTTGTGACCCCGGCCCAGCCACATAGCTTCCATTTGTCCGAAGCGCTACAAGAAGAAAGAAGTTGCCACATCAAGTTCCGAAAACAGAAAACCAGTCAACATCTGTTCCAGAGCGTCACATGGTGTATTACACTAAGTGAAAATTAATTATTTTTTTATATTTGACTCTGGTTCAGAAGGCCATATCTAACAAATATCTTGTGATTCCTTTGTAAGAGAACGGTTTTATGAACAAGAATCCAAGTAGTCGCTTGTCCTAATGTAATTTCCAATCAACAGATCAAATGTTTAACCACAGGGCAAAATTTAAATTTGGAGGTCATATTTCACGTTTGACCTAATGAGTCTTAATAAAAAATTTTCGTTAGGTCGCAAAATTTTGGAGCAAGGTAGAATAGAAACTAAGCAACAACAGGTTAATGCTTAGCAATACTTAAACACTTAATCGTGCTCAATTTCAAAATCTGCTAGCGAGAGTATGGTAAACACTGACCTTGTAGGTAAAGATAGAGATCGCTTGGTAGATATTTAAAAAAAAACAATTGACAACCAATTGAATTAATTCCGGCGATCTTAAATTGATTTAGTGGACCCTTTGAAGACCGTTAATAACGATCTTAAAGTTTATTACCAACTGAACTCAAATTAATATTTAAAAAAAAAAACAATACAGATTTACATCTTCTTGCGACAGGCACATATAGAGCTAACAGTCAGTCCCAACGTGTGATGCGAATCTTGTAGGGTTGAATAATGATAGCGGAGTATAACTCTGACAAATCATGGCAAGAGCGGTTAGGTAATATTCAACACGCGCTCAACAGCATTAGGTATAGGGTCTCTGGATTTGCCCCGATTGATTTGACATTCGGTATTCAAGGCAACTAACTAAAACTCGCAAAAGTATCTACAAGCTTTGAAGATCCAGTGTATCCAACAGAATCACAAAATCAGCCCAATCGGACATTTTACGGTTGAGTAGAGGTAAAAGAAATGTTAAAACCTTTTAGTGTAGGGTAACTTTGTCTTTGTTAGGAATGAAGAACGACACTAAATGAAACTTGATTCAAAATGTAAGGGCTCCTTAAAAGTTACCGCAATTTTAGAAAATAAGTGCGCCCATGATAGCCTCTGCGAAGTTCCCCATATTCCTGTAGGGTTTCTTGAGGTACCTATATGAAAATTATAACAAGGATGACGTGACGGCGTATACTCATGATAATGATCTTGTTCATAAAACTGGTCCAAACAATATTGATAGAAATGCAGTGTATATTGTAAATAGTTATAACAGTCAGAGTTTTTAATATCTACCTGCGAAGGAGATTCTCTAATCTTGTAAAAACTAATGCCACTATTCATGAGGCTACATCATCAGCAAAAAAATACGATATTAAGTAAACGAAAAAAAAATGTAGTAAAATGATGATAAAATATCACTAAAAATGTAAGTAAAAAAAAAGAAGCGAAAAAAAATAATTAAAGGAAATGGGAGTCTTATAAAACTATGAGAAGAAATCAATGTAAAAAAAGTAAAAGAAGTAATTTAACAAAAAAATTTAGGATTGACAAAAGATGCAGGATTAACAAAAAATGTAGGAAGATGACGGCACACTCCAGTCTCCGGTTTTGAACTGATGAGAGGGAGCTAAGTACTCCAGTCTCCGGTTCTAACTGATGAGAGGGAGCTTAGTGCACTCCAGTCTCCGGTTTTTAACTGATGAGAGGGAGTTTAATACACTCCAGTCTCCGGTTTTTAACTGATGAGAGGGAGCTTAGTACAATCCAGTCTCCGGTATTTTTTATTGATGAGAGGGATTCCTAGCTTAGTAGAATCCAGTCTCCGGTTTCAAAACAAACGAGAGAGTTTAATAGTTGTAGTTGCTGAAGGGGTTGCCGGGCCAGCACACTATTGTAACATTTCGCTAAAGATCACGCTAATTATAAAGTTGTAAAAAAAAAAAATAAGATTACGTTTAGTTTTCTAAAAGATATGTCAGGATGAACGAGGCGTTCCTTGTCCTCAGATGTATAAAGATGCGCACACGAGGACGTGTGCATGTCAGTATGGCCGTGACGGCGTCCGCGTCATCAAATGCAAGAATATTGTAAACAACAGGTGTACGCCTGAGCCACCGAGCGCATTGTTCGATATCCCTACTACTCAAATTGTTTTGCTACCTGTATAAAAGGCTCTGAGCGCCCCCCGTTCGGGCAGTCTTGGCTCTGGCGTGGCTCGGTGCACTTGTTGTATCTTGCTAGTAGCTTATCCTTGACTCTTGGATAATTAATTTGTGCAAACAAGTTAATTATTATTGTCAACTATAAATTAGTCGCAGTACAATTTATAATGGACTATCTATTGCTTAAATTATGACTTATTTGTAATAAGGAATAATTAAGTTACTTGGAATTGTTAAACGAGAACTAGTCATTAAATAATTGAAAGCTTTAATAGTGATCTTATGTTATTTTTGATATGATACAAGTTGAACAAAATATAAAGAGTTGTTATATTACCACATCCTCATTTTATTTATCGTATCTGACCCACTTCCTACATATATATATATATATATATATATATATATATATATATATATATATATATATATATATATATATATATATCTATATATATTATAATTATTCCTTACTACAAATAAGTTTTAATTTAAGCAATAGATAGTCAATTACAAATTGTACTGCGACTAATTTATAGTTTATAGTTGACAATAATAATTAACTTGTTTGCACAAATTAATTATCCAAAAGTCAAGGATAAGCTACTAGCAAGATACAACAAGTGTACCGAGCCACGCCAGAGCCAAGACTGCCCGAACGGGGGGCGCTCAAAGCCTTTTATACAGGTAGCAAATCAATTTGAGTAGTAGGGATATCGAACGATGCGCTCGGTGGCTCAGGCATACACCTGACTTTCCTACGATTTTATTATATGTATAGATTTGAATTTAGGTTTGGAGGGTAAGGTGCCTCACAGACCTACAATAATATTGCGCAATACTTTTATTGTGCAATAACATTGAATACCCCTTTGTTTCCAGACGTTCAATAAATTCACTCAATAAAATTGTCAAACCAGTCTGATCAATATTTTCGTGCGAGCAACATGTCTGACGACGAAGTTTTGGCGGCAACCATGCTGGTGATTTTGTTAAATAAATCTATACAATTTTATACACTCAAGTAAAAACTCCCGTTCTTCATCTTTTATTGATTGGTTTTGTTTCGATCAACACTTATATTGATTAGTGAATTGGCCTGAATGTCGAATTTCAGCCGAATGTTGAGTTTCGGCCGAAAGTTAAATTTCGATCGAATGTCGAAATTCGGCGGAATGACGTATTTCGGTCACATGTTCAATTTCAAACGAGTGTCGAATTTCGGCCAGTGGTCGGAATTTTGGTCCATTCTAGTAATTAACTATTAAATTAACAAGATGAATAAAATTACCGCGAAATGAAAATTGCTCGTCATTTTGCTTAAATTTAGGACACGACCATACATTATACACCGCGACTGACCGACCACGACCGTTCCAAGCTCTGAAGTGAAAAATATTGTGCAATTATAAAACTACACAGTGCAAGAATAAAATATTGCACAATAAAAATTAAACCCGCTCAAACTTTCGTTCAATCATTGTGCAATCTTCAATATTAACTCTAAACGGTCAATAATATTGTACAATACGTAATATTCCGCAATATTATTGTAGGTCTAGGGGCCGCCTAAGCCATCATTGTGAACAAATTTTTGACCAAAAACTCAACAAATACCATCGAGTTACTACAATATTCACTGATATGGTTAAACCCGAGTTTTTTCTTTTTCTAATGCCTCAGCCACACTTGCGTCTATAGCGCGCTACGTTGCAGACTATATTATTATAACGTGTAACTGGAATACTGATCGCGCGAGCCGGTCAAGATAGTGCGTTACTCATTCAAGGTCATAAAGCGAGCGATGACTGTGCGCTATAACGCTATAAACTATGTTATAACGTCTAGCGTCTACGATCTAGCACGTTACTCGTTGGATCGCGAAGCTCGTAACTTCGTAGGTTATTACATTAACCACCATTAATCGTCACAAAACTTCATGCAATGACACGATAAATGATGTGACCTCTACATTTATCGTGTCATTACATGAAGCTTTGTGACACTCAAGACGTTATCACAGCGGTGCATCCGTTTTTATTCGGTAGAAGACAAAACAACTTCATGTTTTGTTCTTAATTTAATTTGTTCAAATCTTAAAGTTTTTGTCTTAGATTTTGGTTCTATTATTATTATTATTATTATTTATTTTTTGTATTTTAAATTTTATTCGTTTTTATTTTTCAATTAAATTTAATGTTTTTATTTAAATTTAAGCTGACTAAGCTCCGAAAGTCAAAATTGTTGTGTGTACGAAGTAGTAATCCGTAATGGCTTATGTTTGATGTAAAATAATTGTATTTTATCTTATTGTTTAAAATGCTGTGGATTAATTAGTAATAAATAAATAAAAATAAAATAAAGAGAATTGACGGCGAGAATTAAACTCAATTCCGGAAAAAGCATTTAATTAGATTTGTTAAGCTGGCGCCAGACATAGCTTCAAACATTTGAATATTTCTTTGAAAACTTTGCAAACGTAAACAAATACATAATATCGCAACCTGCCAGACATGCTTTGCAAACATTTTTGAAGTGAAAACTTCTTTAGGCGCGTTGAGCGTTTTGGTAGAGGGTAAAATCCTCGGTTCGCGTCACCGACATGCTAATGATAATAGTATATCTATAGCTATGGACAGCCAGACTAGCGCACGCGCAGTAGCCTGTGTACACGTATACACTAATACATCGACTATTTCTGACTGTATTTTATTATTTAACCCATCATATGTAACTAATAAATAAAACATAAAAAATTTCATATAATTTTTGCATATAGTTTTAATTACTCTCAACTTAATAGTTCCGTTTTCACTTCTATCGGCAGTCCCACGACTGCTACTGTTTTTTTCTCCACAGTATGCTGATAGACGACAAACAAGATGGACGTCAATTTACATTTGCTAAATCTACCAAAACATCGACGAAAATGACGCGAATGGATGTGAAATAAATAATTTCGACCTAGCACGTACGTGACACGACACAATTTATCGCCATAGCAGGGGTCGCGTAACTGAAGTGAACTTTGCACAAGTGTGGCAGGCTACGCAAACATTTGAACACATTCCAACTTTGAACGCTTTGATGTGCGCTAAAAAACCGAAAACGCGTGGCAAATGGCAAATTAATGTGCGCTAAAAAACCGAAAACGCGTGGCAAATGGCAAATTAATGTGCGCTAAAAAATCGAAAATGCGTGGCAAATGGCAGATGTTTGTTGAAAGTTTGAACACATTTCAAAGTCCCGTGCCACACATAGCAATCAAACATGTGTTCAAATGTTTGAAGCTATGTGTGGCGCCAGCTTTAGTAGTGGGCGTTACCGACCCACCACCCAATATTATTATATGGGCTGGATGTTTTTAAAAGTAGATGTCTGCGTATTCATCTGATCTGTGAGCCTGGTAGCGTGTGCATAAAATACAGAACAAATGCGCATTTAGTGGGCGTAAAGTACTAGGAGATCATATCACAATAGGGTTATCATTTATATATTTTAATATTGCCATATTCTTCTGCATTCCTATTATTTGTTCTTATAAATTATTTCATGACTTGCTTATTTAACCAACTTTCCAAAAAGGGGAGGTTAATTCGACTGTATTTTTCAACCGACGACAAAAACGGAGGTTTTTGATTTGACATTTATGAATGTAATATTGTTGAAATTGGATATTTGAGGACTATGATTATTTAGACTTCTAAGCCCGTGCACTAAATTTTTTAAGTGTATGTATATTTGTGCACGAATTTCTCGGAAACTAAAAGCTATATCGAGATCATTCTGTTCGATTTAAATCAGGTGTATTCCAACTTAGGGAGCAGTCTAAGTTTCATCAAAATCGGTTCAGGTGTTTTTGGGATGTGAGTTAGTTTACAGCGGGGTGCGGGGTAACGGACGGAGTCACCTTCCAGGCAGGTCCCAATTTATCGCGCACAGGTCGTAGGTAGTCGCAAATAAAAACTCGTTCTGTGTAGATTTAATATTGCACAATATTTTTCACTTCAGAGCTTGGAACGTCGTGGTCGGTCAGTCACGGTGTTTAATGTATGGTCGTGTCGTAAATTTAAGCAAAATAGCGAGCAATAAATTTTCGTCATTTCGCGGTAATTTTATTCATCTTGTTAATTTAATAGTTCATTACTAGAATGGACTAAAATTTCGACCACTGGCCGAAATTCGAAACTCGGTCGAAAATGAACATGTGACAGAAATACGTCATTCCGCCGAACTTCGACATTCGATCGAAATTTAACTTTCAACCAATACTCGACATTCGGCCGAAATTCAACATTCAAGCCAATTCACTAATCAATAAGTGTTGATCGAAACAAAACCAATTAATAAAAGATGAAGAACGGGAGTTTTTACTTGAGTGTATAGAATTGTATAGATTTATTTAACAAAATCACCAGCATGGTTGCCGCCAAAACTTCGTCGTCAGACATGTTGCTCGCACGAAAATATTGATCAGACTGGTTTGTCAATTTTATTGAGTGAATTTATTGAACGTTTGGAAACAAAGTGGTATTCAATATTATTGCACAATAAAAGTATTGCGCAATATTATTGTAGGTCGGTGAGGCACCTTAACCTCCAAACCTAAATTCAAATCTATACATATAATAAAATCGTAGGAAAGTCAAAACTGTACATTGAATATTTTTTAAAAGAATACTCGGGGCGTAATCTACAATGGATATCGAAGCCAAAAATATAGTTTTTAGAATTTTTGTCTGTTTGTCTGTTTATCTGTTTGTCTGTATGTATGTCCGGGGTAAACTCAAAAAGTGCTGCATGGATTTACTTCAAATTTTGCATGAATATTACTAACAGGTCGGGTCAACATATAGGCTACATATTATCACGCTATCACCTACGGGGGAGGAGCAGTGCGGAGTAAACGAAGTCCGCGCGAACGAAGTCGCAGGCAACAGCTAGTAGGTTTATAAATAAGCAACAAAGCGGTCGCTTTTTAAATGAAACAACATTTAAATTGGTACAACTTACATTTATTACCATAGTATATGAACCTACATATCCCCACACAAAATCATTTACATTTATTTACATTCATTAACCCTTAAATAATAACAGTCGATTTCCTGTTTTTGAACACATCATAATACAGAGTATTTCCTACAATAAAGGTAAGCGCACACGAGCGATTTTAATATTCTAATAAATTAAAAATGAAAAAACCCAAAATATATCTTTTTAATTCTCCCTAAGTTCTGAATTAATATATTTTCTTTTACTTTTCGAGAATATGATTTGAAAATGTCTTATTAATAACACTGCGTATGCAAAGAATACATAATAAAATCATCTCAAAAAAAAAGAAAAATTTTGCAAAAACAATTTTTTCCAAATGATTTTTATGATCTATACATATAATAAAATCGTAGTAAAGTCAAAACTGTACATTGAATATTTTTTAAAAGAATACTTGGGGCGTGATCTACAATCGATATCGAAGGCAAAAATATAGTTTTTAGAATTTTCGTCTGTTTGTCTGTTTGTCTGTATGTGTGTCCGGCGTAAACTCAAAAAGTACTGTATGGATTTACTTCAAATTTTGCATGAATATTACTAACAGGTCGGGTCAACATATAGGTTACATATTATCACGCTATCACCTACGGGGAAGGAGCTGTGCGGAGTAAAAGAAGCCCGCGCGGACGAAGTCGCAGGCAACAGCTAGTTTAAAATAAATATAAGAAATGTTCTAATTTTTTATATCTCGAAATGTTGGTATATCTGTCATGTTCTGTCATAAGTCTGATCTTTGAATTCTGATTCCTTTAAAAATCCATGCAATTTTAATGCTTTTGTTATTATCGCAAGATAGATAGTACCTGAGTCTAAGCTTCGCTCGATTTGTACTTTAATATGAATTTACTCATCAATAGATGGCGCTAACTAAGCAAGAGGAATTGCTCGTTTCGTTAGTTCAACAAAAATCGTCCATGTGCTCTTCACCAAACAAATAACCTATTCAATAACTATTCGGTATAAATGCACAAAATCCTATTGCTGAACAGATTAGCGTGGAATTTTGTAAATATATAGCCTGTAACATGGAGATATGGAGTTTTAAGTATAAATAAATGATTTCATGTAGATAAAACCTTTGTAAAGTTTAGAATATATTTTGATATCTATATTTTTTTCTTAGAAATCAAACCATGTAAACTGTTTCTTCATTTGTTCTAAGAAATGTATCCTTATTAATTGAAAGACATCCATCGTGCACATAAAACAAAACATTTTTGTCTCTTTGAACTGCAGACTGAAACAATCGACTACTAAATTTTCCTATTCGTTCATCGCAGCTTTTCTACAAAAAAGCTGCTACAATAAGCACAAAACTGTATTACCTTTCGTGCATGACATTAATATGAGGACATCCCTATCAATAAAAAACTATTTCCACAAATATTTTCAACTTCAAAACAACTGCACATATGTGGCTATTATTTAGGTTTCCGTAATCCACGAGGAACTTTTTTAATTCGCTATGTCTAAGTATCCGTCTAACCGGAGCTTAGCTTAAATACTCTACAGAAAACTGTAATTTAGCATGAATATACAAATTAGTCATGCCAATAAAGTGATAAAATAAAATATTAAAAAAGAAACTTTTTGGAGTACTTCCGGTACTTTACCCTTCTACCTGAAGAGGAGGCATTTTTTTCTTGTATTCCATGATGTGGATAGCACATACGAAATTTTTTTTAAAATATTACGGGTTTTTATAACGTAAACCTTAGTAGCGTTGACTGATTTTTGGCACGCACAAAACTTTTGATTTCGAGTAACGTCATGTTAGTGACGTACCTCAATTCAAAGTAGGTATCGAAAATCGTGTTACGCTATTAGCAAGGATTTAAATATCGATATTTTGTGGTCACGTGCGACATGACATATCGTTATTTCAAGCATAACGTTATCCGAAACTGATACAGAATTTGTTACTATTTAATAACGTTATTCATCATGTTGTGTACTACGAATTAACATTATGATATATGGTATTATGACATTGTCTTTTAGCTCTAGTTGTCGAAACAATCACAAAACAGCATGAAACGCGGCGAATCAATGGCGGCAGCATGAAACACTATATTATAACGTTATTTAGCGTTAACAATTTCGTTCTGTTATTTGAGTAGCGATTACACTTTACTTACACTTAGTGTTTAAAAATAATTTTATTACTGAGGTTTCGCTATAGTAATAACGTTGTAAAATGAGTTTTATTATCTGATAACATTTTAAATCCTTGGTTATTAGACCGTGATTCCACAAAAAAAAAACTTTTTTTAATCAATAACAAACTGAATTTTTGGGAACAGCTTCGGATCTCGAATCAAGTAATTAATAAAGATATATAAAAAAGAAAAGTTTCGAGTGTCGGACTAAGAAAAGTTTCTACTTTACGTGTAGGACAATGTTACCGTTGAATAAATATATGTGAATATTTATTTAAATAATAAATAAATATTCACGGGACAAATTACACTTACTGATCTAACCCCAAAGTGAGCAAATTATTTGTTTATGTTGTGGCTGTGAGTCAACGATACTAATACATAGATATACATATATAAATATTGTATCATTAAACACCCAAACCCGGAAATACAAACATTCATGCTCATCACACAAATGCTTGTCCCCGTCGGGGATCGAACCTGAGCCCCGTCGATTGCACAGTAAGAGTCACACCCACTCGACCAACAAGGCGGTTAAATAATAACAATAATAATTAACAAGCTGTTGTGAGAAAATTGTTTTCAAATTGATTAATACCAATTTAAAATCTCTCGTCAGAAAAACCGTCGAATGTGTAGGATAAAAGTTCCATCGTGTTTTTCATAATATAGCCGAGCGATTAAGTCAAAAAAAATCATTATTGTTGTTGATAAATATTTTTCCTTCATCTCATCAAAATTTTCAAAGCCCCATAATTTTATTAGTTACCCAATTCGAGATTTTTCGAAGATAGAAAGGTTGTCTCGTCAAAACGAAGCTTTTTATATAAATTCAGCTTGTTATTAATAAAAAAAAATTTGTTAGTGGAACCACGGTCTATATGTCTTGTGACAGTATTATACCGTGATTCCAGAAACAAACTTACAGAACAGCTTCGTTTTGACGAGACTTTTCTATTTTCGGAAAATCTCGAATCGGGTAAATAAGAAAACTTTAGAGTGATGGACTTAAAAATGTTTCCACATTACGTGTTGGATTAAGTTACCCTTGAATCATAATAATGATTAACAAGCTGTGAGAAAATTAGATGGTTTTTAAATTGATTAATATCAATATGAAAATCTCATTAATCGATATCTTTAGAGTGGAGGACTCGTCAGAAAAATCATCGTGTGTAGGACAAGTTTTTTCGTGTTTTTAAGTCAAGCGTTTTAAGTTAAAAACTAATTATAGTTATTAATCAATAGTTTTCCTTCACCAAACAAATGTTTTTCCCCGTGTTGGTCCCGGGCCACTTTGAAGAATAGGCCACTTGCCGTTCTGCCAGGCAGGTCGTAAAAGGAGACCGATTGGCTATACGAGTCACTACCATCGTGACTACTAGGTGATAAAATTCTGCATTGTTTCGCCCGGGTCTAGTACCACCCGCCTTACCTATTCCTGCCGCAATAGCGTCGGTGTTTGTCACTGTCGTGTTCCGGTTTTCAGGGTAAAGTAGCCGGTAAATTTATGCATGTGGCATTAGACCTCGCCACAAGATAGCAACGCACCATTAACACCTTTGGTGTCTATAGGCGATGGTTGATGGATGGTTCCATCAGGAGACCCATCTGCTTGTCTGATATCTTATGATATAATATAAAACGAGTTTAAAGCCTCCGATCTTAATTAGTTACCCGATTCGAGATTTTTCGAAGATAAAAAAAGGCAAACGTCTAATCAAAACGAAGCTATTTACAAAAATTCAGCTTGTTATTAATCTATACATATAATAAAATCGTAGGAAAGTCAAAACTGTACATTGAATATTTTTTTAAAAGAATACTTGGGGCGAGATCTACAATCGATATCAAAGCCAAAAATATAGTTTTTAGAATTTTTGTCCGTTTGTCTGTATGTATGTCCGGGGTAAACTCAAAAAGTACTGCATGGATTTACTTCAAATTTTGCATGAATATTACTAACAGGTCGGGTCAACATATAGGCTACATATTATCACGCTATCACCTACGGGGGAGGAGCTGTGCGGAGTAAACGAAGTCCGCGCGGACGAAGTCGTGGGCAACAGCTAGTAAAAAATAAAATGCTCCTAGGACCACGGTCTATGACTTTTAAGCGAAGCGAATGTCGTTGAGTCAGCTAGTTTATTATATTTCATTAATAGTAATTTGACATATTATTACTATGGACATCAGGTTTCATACTGTAATCGCGAAAAAAATATCCCAGTTACACATCACAACAATAGATATACATATTAAGGCGAGGTATTTCGATGCGCGTCAATTCTATAGAAAATGGGTGGCGCGGTATGTTCTGAAACCGCTGAGAAACGTGTTAATTTTCCGATGAATAAATATAGGACATCAGCTGAAAACTAAAATTTAGCACATTCTTTTTTGTATTTACAACTAAATATCACCATATAAAAATCATGTGGAAGATTAGAAATATTATTAACAATTTATTTGTTTTTAGAGATATTTTTAGCCTGTTTTCGGAATTTTATAAGATCGAATAAAGTACATTCTATCATGTAATGAGTTAGCACATCCTTTAGATAATATCTTCAGGTATATCGTGTAATTTTTGTGAAATTGTTATTTAATAATCAATACAAAAAAATGTGATTAAACAAACCAGTTTTTTCCCGTTTGTCGCAACGCCTCGCCTTAACAAGTTAATTTAAACACTAAATCAAGATTTAATTTCGACTAACGCCTAATTGTAGTTCTTTTTACGTTTTGTAGCTCATTTGCCTCGGAGATTTTTTAGCGCGGACCCGACGTACATACTGATAATATGTCAATGTTAATAAAATTAACCAAATGCTGACGATGGATTATCTAAAATGTATGTTTGTTACAATGAAATAAACATGAAATCATATTTTATAGTATTTGGCTCTGCATGATTTTTTGAAGAACGTATTTATATAAAATAGCTGTTTAGTCTTTTTATTTCGACCTGTGGTCGAATTTCGCCCACAGGTCGAAATTTGACAACAGACTAAACTATAAAATCTATTTTAAGTTTGACAACAAAATTTAGCTATAAAGAAATGGAATTACAATCCTAAAAAAAGTTAAAAGTGTAACGTCCAACATCAAATAATTAAGCAAAATTTCAATTTGATATAATTAGTGTAAACTAGTGACCGCCCAGTGGTCGAAATTCCTTCATAGAGTAAATAATAAAATTTATTTTAGTTTGAGAACACTTCAGCCGAAAAGAAAATAGTATTCATGTGAGTATATTATTATATACAGGCTGTAAGGACAAACACCGTTGTCTCTAAAACGATAGGTAGTTGACTTAATTATAAATATGTTTATGTGAATTTAAAAATAAAAAAAGTTATATCCTTTCAAAAATATAAGAAAGTTTCTCTCCGACACTGTCCGTAAGTTCATGGATACTATGCGCAAAGGGCGGGACATAATATTCCAATAAAAACACAATACACATCCCGCGCTCCGTTCGCACTTTGCCGTGCACTTGTATAGGGTGAAATAATTTTGAGGAAAAATGGAAACTTTACTTTAAAAAAAATTTTTTTTTCATTGAATTTACGTTTTATAAGTAAAACTACACCACTGGTGTCAAGGATAACAGTGTTTATACTAACAGCCGGAATAAAATGCGGTTAGGCTGTAACAGCCTATATACAGTATATATATATATATATATATATATATATATATATATATATATATATATATATATATATATATATATATATATATATATATATATATATATATATATATATATATATTTATTTATTTATTTATTTACTAGGTGGTAGAGTTCTGCATTGTCTCGCCCGGGTCTGGTACCACCGCCTGACCTATTCCTGCCGCAATAGCGTCAGTGCTCGCCACTGTCGTGTTCCGGTTTGGAGGGTAAGGTAGCTGGTTAACTTATGCATGTGGCATTAGACCTCGCCACAAGACAGCAACGCACCATTAACCTTTGGTGTCTATAGGTGATGGTTGACTCTTTACATCAGGAGACCCATCTGCTTGTTTGCTATCTTATGATATAAAAAACCCGAAAAACCCCTAATTTGTGACTTTCATGAAAATCGTTGGAGCCGATTCCGAGATAGATATATATATATATATATATATATATATATATATATATATATATATATATATATATATATATATATATATATATATATATATATATATATATATATATATATATATATATATATATATCTATCTCGGAATCGGCTCCAACGATTTTCATGAAAGTCACAAATTAGGGGTTTTTCGGGTCAAGGAATCGATTTAGGTTCCAGGTCCAAGAAAGGCTCGGTTCCCAAGATATGAGTATGTGAAAAACCGAGCAAAGTTCGGTCAACCAGATATCATATAAATGTAGGATGTGTAATGTTTATTTTTATTATTTTAAGTATTTTTAATGGATTATATTTAAAAATGTTAGGATTCTGCAGTTCTTCATAATGTAAACTTTAACTGCCACATTTCATACTCCACCGTTCGCGCAAGAGTCCTAAAAAGGGATCCAAAGTCCAAACCATTCGACTAAAAATCTCATTTCTCAATAATCTCTCCTCTCATTCAATATTTTATACAGACTGTAAGGATAAACACCGTTGTCACTAAAACCATAGGTACTTGACTTAATTATAAATATATGTTTATGTGGATTTAAAAATAAAAAACCTTATTTTCTTTCAAAAACATAAGAAAATTTTTGTCCGAATCCGTCCTTAAATTCATGGATACTATGCGCAAAGGGCGCTGACCTGCTGCACTAGCCGTCCGACCGGCTCGCGGTGTCTGATCTTGCGCTGTTTCCCGCGCTCCGTCCACTTTGCCGTGCACTTGCATAGGGTGAAATAATTTTGAGGAAAATATGAGACTTTAATTTTTTTCATTGAATTTACGTTCTATAAGTGAAACCAAAACACTGGTTTCAAGGATAACGGTGTTTACTCTAACAGCCTGTACAAAAGACACTTAACTGTTTCACAATAAACAACAATAAACAGTTTTATTACGAAACAGTACAAGTGTTTTTATATAAAATATTGAATGAAAACGGAGTTTCACCAAGTGCCGACAACAAAGAGCGTAGGATATAAATCTCTCCTCTCACTCTACCTCTCTGAATAGATACATTCACATTAACCAAAAGTTCATATCAGTTAACCTTTATATTGTAATAAGATTATATATTTAGCCTATTAAATGAACAATTACCATTTAAATACGTCCCTAAAAAATCATACAGTCGTATCTTAGACTATTTTCCAAAAGGATTCAGTCCAAGAGTCAGCATTACATTTTACGTTATAATGTGATAGTCATAAGACACAATAGACCTACCACCGAAAAATAGCTTCACGACAGTTAGACACACATGAATAATGTGATAATTCAATCCACGGATGATTCGGAATCGTCGTTTTTGCTGGATAGATGGAATGCTATTACCGGAATCGAACCTAATACCATACAGGAACCCATTCCGTAGAAACACCATGCGTATCCGCCGGTGACGTCACGGATTAAACCTGAAAAAAAATAACATTTAAAATAAAGTACTAAAAATCTTTTACCGAACGGGTTCCAAAGAGATATAAATAATAAAAAAATAGTAATTAATATAAATAACAATTAATGATATAAAATGATAATATTTTGAAAATAGAAAATGGTGCATGCTTATAAAAATTGAAAGATTGATAATATTTATTGTATCTAATAATTAACAACCAAAACAAAAGTTCTTCTAAATCAGATAAAATCAACTAAATAACATAAAATCTTATGTGTCGAAAAAACAACTCCAAAATTTAAAATCTTTTTATAAATTTTAATCAGTCAATAGTTCTACACTTAGGTATAAATACAAAAAACATAGAACAATAATAATAATAAAGCTTAATTTAATTCCAAACAGATTAGAGTTTACAGTTCGTTATATATCTATACATATAATAAAATCGTAGGAAAGTCAAAACTGTACATTGAATATTTTTTAAAAGAATACTTGGGGCGTGATCTACAATCGATATCGAAGCCAAAAATATAGTTTTTAGAATTTTTGTCTGTTTGTCTGTATGTATGTCCGGGGTAAACTCAAAAAGTACTGCATGGATTTACTTCAAATTTTGCATGAATATTACTAACAGGTCGGGTCAACATATAGGCTACATATTATCACGCTATCACCTACAGGGGAGGAGCAGTGCGGAGTAAACGAAGTCCGCGCGGACGAAGTCGCAGGCAACAGCTAGTTATTCATATAAACCTTCCTCTTGAATCACTCTATCTATTAAAAAAACTGCATCAAAATCCGTTGCGTAGTTTTAAAGATTTGAGTATATATGGGGATTAGGGATGTAGTGATTAATATAGACATCGGATATTTTTGAACAGATACCGCCATATCATACCTCTCTATCGCACACCAAAAGCAGAACAGAGACCACCACATCATACGTCTATTACACAGCAGTAGAACAAAGACTACCATACCATATAGGTTTGTCTCTATCATACATACACAGGCCGACATATACGTCTCTCTCACACACCACCAGTAGAACAGTTACCTCCCAAGGAACTTATACTCTTGGACCTCCCGCCAAACTTAAATAGGTGGTTCAGACCATGAAACTAAACAACATTTCCAAAGAAAAATGAAAAAAAAATTCGACCCTCCCATAGAAAACTGCTCGATCACATGGTCGATTTCATATGAAAAGTCAGATTGTTTTTTCACTTTTCGACCCGTGTTTCTTCGAAAAGTTGTTTACTTTCATGGTCTGAACCACCTATTTAGGCGACAGGTTTAAAAATAACTCTGAATACGAGAAGTGGATTTATTACGAAACAATATTTAAAAAATAAAAATGTAATTTATTTCGTTACTAATAAAGTTGACATTTGTTTCTTACTTAACAAAGGGGAAAAAACGTTCTGAGCAAGACAACGACAAGAGTGGATGTTGTCCCTTTCTTGCAATTGCCAGTGTAAATACAACTATCTGATGGTAGATTTCTATATATTCGGTAATCGTTAAATCCCTTTTATTCATGCACGTTGATAGATACATTAACATAAAATGTATTGTAATTAACATATTAAGTTCTAAAATGTGTTATTTTTTTAATTAATACGTTATTATTTATGCAATTAAGAATTTAAAACGTTATCAAATAACAGAACTTATTTCACGATACTTAACGTTATTACTGTAGCGATACCTCAGTGACAAAATTATTTTCAAACACTATTTTTATCGCTACTCAAATGACAACGAAAGAACACGGGCAAGACTTCATACATCGTTTTTTTAGTTATTACCTTAAAGTTTAATATATTCTCTAAGATTAACTTAACCGCATTTAATAAATATTTTTTTAACTTGGAGAATAGTAGCTAAATAAAGTTGGAATTTAGGTAAGGTTAAAGTAAACAATCAGTTCTCTCCTTAGTAGTATGTGGTTAGGTATTTATCTTGTCATTGGGTGTTTTCAGTACAACTGCTAATCTCAGAAATCTAAGTTAGATTAACATAATTATGAACTAAGATTTTGCAAAAACTCTTTATATGTACTTAAAAAAACAAAAAATAAATAAGCATTAACTATTCTTTAATACAAAAACAAGGAGAAATATTATTTGATACTTATAATGAAAATTATGATATATAAACTTATTAGTGTTTTAATGAAAATGTAATTAAAGTTTTATAAAGTGGTAGCACTTAAATATGATGATAGAATTCAATCAAATTAAAGTCTCAATTATTTTTAAAATAATTGTTCCTAGCGATATATTTTATTTAATTAATTTAAAAAACGTAGAAAATTATTCTAGTTTATCTAATATTCGTCACTCCAAAAGACACACAAGGGTTGTACAAAATTAAAATGGCCTGTGTTCTTTTTATCATTAAATAACGTTATAATATCGATATGCATGCGACTTTGGCGCGTTTCATGCTGTTTCGTAATTTGTGCGTCAACTAGCGCTAGAAGACAACATCATAATACCGTAACCTTAATTCATTTTGTATAAGAGAACGTAATAAATAACGTTATAAAACAGTAACAAATTTTGTATCGTTTTTGGATAACGCTACGCTTGAAAAAACGTTATGTCAGGCCGTGAGAAATAACGTTACCACAAAATACCGATATTAAAAATCCTCGTATGCAATGCAAAAACTGAAACGCGGCGAACCAATCACGAAACATCATAAAATGCTATATCATAACGTTATTTAGCGTTAACAATTTCATTCTGTTATTTGAGTAGCGATACATATAATGTTTAAAAATAATTTTTATACTGAGCTATCGCTACAATAATAACGTTATGTATCGTAAAATAAATTATGTTATCTGATAACTTTTTAAATCCTTGATTTCACATCTATGTCAATCACCAGCATTATTACAAAGATCGCTAAATGTCACATATGTATTAACACCAAGGAAGTTACATTCTACTCGGAATGTTCACACGCGCTTCAAAGTCGTTCCGAAGAGTACCACGACATGGGTGGAGTGTCTCTTTCTACTAAATAAAGCGCCAATCGCGATATATAAGTGCAGCCATGTGTAGTTTGCAAATTACTACTGAGTAATTCTACTAATTTAAGAAACAGTTTTTGCATTGCATAAGTAATTACGTAATAATTAAAATAAGCACATTTTAGAACTCACTGTAACTCAGTTTTATATTTTATTCTATATTTTACATTACAATACATTTTATGCTAATGTATTTACGGACGTGTATGAATAAAAGGGATTTAACGATTACCGAATATATAAAAATCTACCATCAGATAGTTTTATTTACACTGGCAATTGCAAGAAAGAGAACATCCACTCTTGTCATTGTCTTGCTCAGAACGTTATTCCCCTCTGTTAAGTAAGAAACAAATACAAATGAAACAAAAACTTTATTAATAACGAAATAAAGTATATTTTTATTCTTCAAATATTGCTTTGTAGTAATTCCAATTATATAAGTTCCTTGATTAACACACATGACTCACCAGCAGTAGGTGGAACGGAGACGGCCGCCAGACTCTGGAACATTCGCACCAGCCCATACGACGAGGCGATGCGCGCCGTGCCGAACGTGTCTGCCAGCAGCACGGGCACCAGCAGGAACCAGCAGCCCAGACACAACCCGTACGCTCCTGGAACACAACACACACATCGCACACCTACATCTAAACTGACACAACTCAAAAAAGGTTATTTTTCAGGTGACGAAATAAACGTATATCTGCTTTTTTTTAGGGTTGGTACTTATACAACTTTTTTATATCATAAGATAGCAGATATATATAAGCAATAATGTCAATGATGTTAGCTGTCAACTATTATCAGATAGTAAGTGTGTTCAGCGAATCTAAAACCTCAGAAATCTGACTTTACAATTCTGAGCTAAGATTTCCGCCGGTGAACGATACACTTTATAGGTACTTAAAAACTACCCAATGCCGCCATTCAGAAATCAGAAATCAGAAATACTTTATTCAATAAAACTTTTTACAAGTTATTTTTACACGTCAACATATTTTTTTAAAAACTACTACCGGATCGGAAACGCGGCCACACACTGAGAAGATCCGGCGGAAGAAACTCATTTAACTTAGTATATCACGACACGGTATCCTTGTATAATTCTGACAGTTACATTAAGTTCATTTAAAGATAGAACGTGTTCCTGAATCCTGACCGAAACCACTCGCTTAATATAAAATTTTATTTACTCTGACTATCTAACTCAGAATAGTGAGATTATAGTTTCGCTGAACACACCCTTAAACATTTTATACAGTATTTGTTACAATTTTTTGGACTTAGTTATTCACTGATTTTTTATATTTATAAAAGATACTTGTGCTTAATTTCCAAAAAAAAACCCTTAAACTATTTTTTTTTGTATTTTTTTTAAATTAATTTATTTCACCGTAAAATATTTAAAGCATTTTTAAAATCTAAGCCCCTTGGATTGATAAATCGATTTATTTGAAATATGCTAGCATTTATTTTGACTCCAAGTTATTGAAGACGTTACAAATGTCTTTCAGGTATTTTCTTGTATGACAACTCGCCATTGTTCTTTATTGACTTTGACTGGGTGATCTCTTATAGTTTCGGGAAGTTTATTGTAAAAGCGTATACATTGCCCCATAAAAGAGTTACTTATTCTGTGAAGACGAGATGCATCCAAAACCAAATTGTTTTCGTTCCTTACATTAAGTGAGTGTATGTCACCATTTTTCTTTAAAAAGCAAATATTTTTAGGGACGTACAAGTTCTCTAACGCTTCGCAATATAAGTCATATAATACATACCCGAGGCTATGGCCAGACTCCACCACGAGCTTAAACTTGGCAACGTGAGTACGGCGGCTCCGGCGACCAGGATACTGGAATCAACAATATTTATATGAAAACTATAATCATTCCTGATAATCTTATTAGAGAAAACTTACTAGGCATAAAGTGAATGATTTTTTGCAGATAAAATGAAATATTAAACCAATATATTCTAATTCTCATTTTTATTATAGAAGAGGGGTCAAACGAGCAGGAGGTGCACCTGATGGTAAGTGATCACCGCCGCCCATGGACACCCACAATACCAGAGGTCTTGCAGTTGCGTTGCCGGCCTTTTAAGAATGAGTAAGCTCTTTTCTTGAAGGCCCCCAAGTCGTATCCGTTTGGAAATTCCGGTAATTGGTTCCACAACTAAGTAGTGCGAGGCAAAAAGTACCGAGAGAAACGCACGGTTGTGGATTTCCAGACATCGAGATGGTGAGGATGGAATTTCAAATTTTGACGCGATATCCGATGATGGAATTCGGCGGCAGGAATTAATCCAAATAACTCGTCCGAACTCATATTTATTACTATTAAGTTTGTGTATAAACAAGTAATGTAAAATCTTTTTATATTTGCCCACTATACAGTCTGTAAGGATAAACACCGTTGTCACTAAAACGATAGGTAGCAGACTTGAAATTGAAGTGAATTTAAAAATAAAAAAACGTTATTTTCTCTCAAAAGTATAATAAAAATTCTGTCCGGCACCGTCCGTAATTCATGGATTCCCGCGCTCCGTCCACTTTGCCGTGCACTTGTATAGGGTGAAATAATTTTGAGGAAAAATGGAGACATTAAAAAATTTTTTTTCATTGAATTTACGTTCTATAAGTGAAACCAAACCACTGGTTTCAAGGATAACGGTATTTAAAATAACAGCCTATATTTGGTATAACACGTTGATAACTAAATATTAATTTTAATAACTTCTAACACCCATACTAGCAAATAGGCTAAATTTCATTTCGTTACGTTCCGTGTCGTTTCATCTCGACGTGTCATCTTGTCTCATCTCGTTCCTTCCCGTCCTGTCTCGACCCGGCTCGTATCGTTTCGTCCCGTCTCGTACCATCTTTTCCCGCCCTGTCCCATCCCATCCCATCCCGTGTAGTCTCGTCTCGTCACGTCTCGTCTCGTAATAAATATGTTGATTCTTTTAAAGACCGATACTTGTTTTTAATAGATCAGACGCAGATTGCTTAAAGAATCAAGTAGTCTTAAACCGACACTGATTATTACGAGATATTATAACGAGCTTAAATTTAATTTATAGTTATTGAACAAGCTAGCCAAGTTGTGTGCGTCGACTATCTTCTGAACTAGCTGGCCAATTTGTATGCGTCGACTATTTTCTGAACAAGCTAGCCAAGTTGTATGCGTCGAGAATTTTCTGCACAAGCTAGCCAAGTTGTGTGCGTCGACTATTTTCTGAACTAGCTGGCCAATTTGTATGCGTCGACTATTTTCTGAACATGTTAGCCAAGTTGTATGCGTCGAGAATTTTCTGAACAAGCTAGCCAAGTTGTTTGCGTCAACTATTTTCTGAACAAGCTAATCAAGTTGTATGCGTCGACTATTTTCTGAACAAGCTAGTCAAGTTGTATGCGTCGACTATTTTCTGAACAAGCTAGCCAAGTTGTATGCGTCGACTATTTTCTGAACAAGCTAGCCAAGTTGTATGCGTCGACTATTTTCTGAACAAGCTAGTCAAGTTGTATGCCTCGACTATTTTCTGAACAAGCTAGCCAAGTTGTATGCGTCGACTATTTTCTGAACAAGCTAGCCAAGTTGTATGCGTCGACTATTTTCTGAACAAGCTAGCCTAGTTGTATGCGGCAACTATTTTCTGAACAAGCTAATCAAGTTGTGTGCGTCGACTATTTTCTGAACAAGCTAGCCAAGTTGTATGCGCTGACTATTTTCTGAACAAGCTAGCCAAGTTGTATGCGTCGACTATTTTCTGAACAAGCTAGCCAAGTTGTATGCGTCGACTATTATCTGAACAAGCTAGCCAAGTTGTATGCGTCGACTATTTTCTGAACAAGTTAGCCAATTTGTATGCGTTGACTATTTTCTGAAGAAGCTAGCCAAGTTGTATGCGTCGACTATTTTCTGAACAAGCTAGCCAAGTTGTATTGCGTCGAGAATTTTCTGAACAAGCTAGCCAAGTTGTATGCGTCAACTATTTTCTGAACAAGCTAATCAAGTTGTATGCGTCAACTATTTTCTGAACAAGCTAGCCAAGTTGTATGCGCTGACTATTTTCTGAACAAGCTAGCCAAGTTGTATGCGTCGACTATTTTCCTTTTGTAACATTAAATACCAAACCGGTGGCCAGCGGCGTAGCGTGCCTCGGTGGGGCCCCATATAAAAATTGTTTGGTGGTCCTTATGAAGAGTAGATATTTCTCACAAAAGAAAAAAATTATAAAATTAAAAGCAATAAATATTCATCATAATTATTTATCTGTCACTTTTTCCAAAATTTTTACAACAATTCAAATCTATACATATAATAAAATAGTAGAAAAGTAAAAACTGTACATTGAATATTTTTTTAAAAGAATACTTGGGGCGTGATCTACAATCGATATCGAAGCCAAAAATATAGTTTTTAGAATTTTTGTCTGTTTGTGTGTTTGTCTATTTGTCTGTATGTATGTCCGGGATAAACTCAGAAAGTACTGCATAGATTTACTTCTAATTTTGCATGAATATTACTAACAGGTCGGGTCAACATATAGGCTACATATTATCACGCTATCACCTACGGGGGAGGAGCAGTGCGGAGTAAACGAAGTCCGCGCGGACGAAGTCGCAGGCAACAGCTAGTTATAAATATATCTTTTTGAAAAAAAAGAAATTGCTTTTTTCACTTCTGCCATTTTGGAAGTTTTTATTAATTTTTGCTCACACTCGTTGGGGGCCCTGTGGCCCGGGGGCCCGTATAATTGATACGGCAGATCCGGCGGTAACTTTAATACCCCTGAGAAAGAGTCAACCATCGCCTTTAGACATCATAGATGTTAATGCTGCTCTCCATGTCGCAGAATGGTAATGCATAAGTTCACTAGCTACCTTACCCTCCAAACTGAAACACACTGTGACAAGCTTTGTTATCGCGGCAGGAGGTAAGCCGGTGTTACGACGAGAGTAGAGACGACAGTTGTTCAACTTTTAAGAATACTTCCCCGTGTTGGTCCCGGGCTCCTTTGAAGAATAGGCCAACTGCCGTTCTGCCAGGCAGGTCGTAAAAAGCGACCGATTGGCTATGCGAGCCACTAACATCGTGGCTACTAGGTGGTAGAGTTCTGCATTGTCTCGCCCGGGTTTGGTACCACCGCCTTACCTATTCCTGCCGCAATAGCGTCAGTGCTTGTCACTGTCGCGTTCCGGTTTGGAGGGTAAGGTAGCCGGTAAACTTATGCATGTGGCATTAGACCTCGCCACAAGATAGCAACGCACCATTAACATCTTTGGTGTCTATAGGCAATGGTTGACTCTTTCCATCAGTAGACCCATCTGCTTGTGTGCTATCTTATGATATAAAAAATTCTGCCTGACAGCTCTGCTCATTATTTTTCTGAATACAAAGATCTAGTTCGTCTATTTCTCTAAGAGGAGTTGAACCAATGCAGGAAAAAAAGGAATCATTTTTTCTTTGAGGTCTTTGTAGAGTAACTTTACCTTATGATGTACGCCTTTCTCCTGCAGAATAAATGCAGATCGCATAGATAGCCTAGACCCAGACGACCACACAAGTCCAGAACGGCGCTAATGGCTACCAGGTGACCTGGAAATAAAAAAAATATTAAAAAGTTGAGAGGTGTCAAGAGACACCCGGATGGAACGAAGTTCCTTTCGATTAATTAGTGAAGGAATTGTAATAAAATTTTTTATGTACAAAAACCTGTATACACTCAACAAAAATAATCGTCGCGACACCACACTGTTCAATGTGAAATAGAAATGAAAATATCTGACTTGCTTTCTGTAAGAGAGAGAGAGAGAGAGAGAGAGAGAGACAGAGAAACATCCGCACGCCGCACAGCTTACAATAGCTTACTGTAGCAAAAAGTGTCGTGACAACTTTTCATAAGAATTTTTTCCGTCTAGTCCCCTTTCACAACGCGCGATAAGGAACTTCGTGCCAAAAGATAACATTTTCCTTCCTTCCTTGTCGCCTCTGTGGTCTAGTGGTCCGCGTTGACGTTGACCACATGAGGTCCTGGGTTCGATTCCCGGGTCGGGCACTTAAAAAAGTGTTTTCAGTTTTCTGAGAAACACAAAGTTTTCCGAGACTGGAAAGTACCCGGTTGGCGATAGACTGGCCAACTATCACATTTGTGGGACCAAGTATCTTCGGCTAATCGTGGGTGCACTTGTTGTACCTCTGCCTATTCCTTCGGGGATACGGGCGTGAAGATTTTCCTCCGATTTCCCCTGTGATTTCGAGAAATGCGACGAAAACGTACAACAGGAAGCCGGGAAAGCACTTAATTTAAATACACCAATGGACGCCCGCTGTTTGAATATAACCAATGAGGGAGTGTTGTTTGAATTGTTCAATGAGCGCGCCCTTTTTGAATTGACCAATGAGCCAATGGAACCACAGCGGAACTATGTAATAGAAAGCCGGGACAGCTCGCACTTTTTGATTTGACCAGTGAGCGCGCATTATTTAAATTGACCAATGAGCACGTGTTATTTGAATTGACCTATGACACAACGGAAGTATGTAAGAGGAAGTAGGAAAAGCTCGCACTTTTTGAATTGACCAATGAGCGCGCGTTATTTGAATTGACCAATGAACTCGTGTTATTTAAAATGCCCAATGATCCAACGGATGTATGTAACAGAAAGTCGGGAAAGCACGCACTTTTTGAATTGACCAACGAGCGCGCGTTATTTGAATTGACCATTGAACCAACAGAAATATGTAACAGAAAGTCAAGAAAGCACGCGCTTTTTGGATTGACCAATGAGCGACGTTATTTAAATTGACCAATGAGCGGCGTTATTTAAATTGACCAATGAGGGACGTTATTTAATTTGACCAATGAGCGGCGTTATTTAAATTGACCAATGAGCGCGCCCTATTAGAATTGACCAACGAGTATAATTCATCCTAGGTTATGAGTACCTATTGTATGGTTTTATTGTAGTATGTTTTGGATTTATATAAAAAAAGTACAGGCTTTTTATTAGAAGTAACAGGAATAGACATTCTTAGGGCCAGGCAATCTGTGAAAGAATGATTACATGATAGAATGTGAATCCTACCTGCAGCCGATTTGCTGTGTCCCACTGCGACGGTGTATGCTGGTAAGTAGTACAACGCGTATGGTGACCCGCAAGACATCAGTGCCACCGACGTACACAGTAGGCCGAAGCGCCAAGACTTTAGGAGCGAGACGTCTAGATACCTGTAAAGAACACATAACAGAAGAACTTAAGAATCAGCAAAGCAACAAGAGTAGTCCTCCCCGTGTTGGTTTCGGGCTCCTTTGAAGATAGACCAACTGCGCTTCTGCCAGGCAGGTCGTAAAACGCGACCGATTGGCTATGGAAGTCACTACTATCATGTCTACTAGGTGGTAGAGTTCTGCATTGTCTCGCTGGGTTCTGGTACCACCGCCTTATCTATTTTTTTTATATCATAAGAGAGCAAAAAGCAGATGGGTCTCCTGATGGAAAGAGTCGACCATCGCCTATAGACACCAAAGGTGTTAATGGTGCGTTGCTATCTTGTGGCGAGGTCTAATGCCACATACATAAGTTTACCGACTACCTTACCCTCCAAACCGGAACACGACAGTGACAAACACTGACGCTATTGCGGCATGAATAGATAAGGCGATGGTACCAGACCCGAGCGAGACAATGCAGAACTCTACCACCTAGTAGCCACGATGGTAGTGACTCGCATAGCCAATCGGTTCCATTTTACGGCCTGCCTGGCAGAACGGCAGTTGGTCTATTTTTCAAAGGAGCACGGAACCAACACGGGGAAAATGTTAACACCACACACCTATTCCTGCCTGCAGCATTATTGTATTCCGATTGTCGTGTTCCGATTTGGAGGGTAAGGTAGCCGGTAAACTTATGCATGTGGCATTAGACCTCGCCACAAGATAGCAACGCACCATTAACATCTTTGGTGTCTATAGGCGATGACTGACTCTTTCCATCAGAAGACCTATCTGATGTAAAAAAAAATTGCGTGCCATTTATCTGGCAAAATAGGTTTAAGCACATCGATATATGTACAAAATCTTTTCCAACCCTATTTTGTGCAAATAAAGTATTTGTAATTGTATGAAAACAACACGGAAAAGTTATAATTAGTATAGTATTATTTTCTGACCTCGATATAGTCCCCACACAGCCTCTCTTCTCCACGATCTCTTCTGTAACTTCTGGCTTCTCTTCTGTCTTCTTCTCGCAAATCGGCTCAGTCAATTTGTTCGGTATAATTCTTGGTGGCAGCGGTGGTTTGATGTATAGAGACCTATTAATAAATAAATAAAGATATATTCACGGGACAAATTACACTGACTGATCTAACCCTAAAGTAAGCAAATTATTTGCTTGTGTTTTGGGTGTGAGTCAATAATACTAATACATAGAAATACATATATAAATACTGGAATATATTTAGTAAACACCCAAACCCGGAAATACAAACATTTATGCTCATCACACAAATGCTTGTTTTCGTCGGAAATCGAACCCTAGCCCCGTCGATTGCGTAGTCAGGGTCGCTAACCATTCGAAAAACAGGGCGGTTATAATATTTATATTTTACATTCCGTATTTAATTTTATACGTAAATGTCAATTTATACCTATTAATATATGTGCGTATATTAATAGGTATAAATTGTCTATGCGTATATCACAAGGCTATAAGACGTATGTACGGTATGATAAAACATTATCCATACTAATATTATAAATGCGAAAGTAACTCTGTCTGTCTGTCTGTCTGTCTGTTACGCTTTCACGGCCAAACCACTGAACCGATTTGGATAAAATTTGGTACAAATATAGTTTGAGATCCAAGAAAGGACATAGGATAGTTCTTATCCCGGAAATCCCACGGAAACGAACGAAGTCGCGGGCACAGCTAGTATAAAAATATAACATTTTTAAAAATACTTTATGCGATTTCTGTAAAAACTCAAAATTACCATGGAAGTAGCTTTTAGTTCACTCACGAGTTGTGGTCAATTTCTATCATATGATATTATAAGCACCCATTATATACGTAAATTTTTATATACGCAATATACACGTATTCTATAATATAATAAATAGCAAACAATCATGGCTCTCCTGGCGGGAGTCAACGATAACCTGTAGACACCAAATATGTTAATATGACATTATTATCTGTATGGCAAGATGGTAATGCCAAATACATAAATTTAACGACTACCTTCCTTTCCAGCCCGGAACACTACAGAGACAAACATTGATGTAATTAAGACAGGAATAGTTAAAACGGTGATACTAAACCACCACCACCTAATTAGGGGTTACTATATTAGTGATGTGTTGACGAGATGCTTAGCAGTAATGCAGTTCGTTTACTCTTCATGGAAAGTAACTGTGAAGAATGCGAAATAAATCACTAATTCCCTTCTTTTTTTTCTCTCTCTCTCTTTCTGTGTGCATATATATGTTCTGTGTGTGTGTGTGTGTGCATATATATGTTCTGTGTGTGTGTGCATATATATGTTCTGTGTGTGTGTGCATATATATGTTTGTGTGTATAATTATATATAAATTCCTGTACTTACCGACTTAGTTTTCTGTGGCTAGCTTTATACACACACGTGCTGTCAGTAGACAGATCTTCGACGGAATGAAGGATGGATGAAGAACGGGTCGGCCGGAGACGGAGCTTGATCACCTCACGTGGAAGACCTACAGGATAACTTGGTAAATATTTATTTTTAAAAAGTTTTAAAATTTCATTAAAGTATCTGTATTACAAAACCATGTATATAAATACACTAGCTGTTGCCAGCGACTTCGTCCGCGTGGAGTTCGTTTACTCCGCACTGCCCCTCCCCCGTAGGTGATAGCGTGATAATATGTAGCCTATATGTTGACCCGACCTATTAGTAATATTTATACAAAATTTGAAGTAAATCCATGTAGTACTTTTTGAGTTTACCCCGGACATACATACAGACAAACAGACAAACACAAAAATTCTGAAAACCATATTTTTGGCTTCGATATCGATTGTAGATCACGCCCCAAGTATTCTTTTAAAAAAATATTCAATGTACAGTTTTGACTTTCCTACGATTCTATTATATGTATAGATAATTAGAAATAAACTTTACACACACTACCACTATTTTCTTTACAGTTAAAATCCGTTGTCAAAAAGAAAGGAGAATGAAATACATACAAAGTTGGCCTCAAAAGCAACGCATGTCGATGTATGCTTATCAGTTTACATATCAGAAGAAAATAATATATTATTATTTTTTTTCTGATATGTAAATTTTATCTTTTTGTTGCAACCTATATTGCTAAAATTGACGAAAAACCTATACTTAAAGATTAATTACTTGAATTTGCAATATATCGTTAACATCATAATTAACATTGCAATATATCGTCAACATAGATGTCACAGTACAGTCAACAGTAGTACGTTTTTGTATCCCTAATAATAAAGATTATTTAGTTTTAATCACTTAAAAGTTGAAAAATGAACAACGTTTGTTTATAATAACGAAGCAAAATAGTTATTGCAAGGAACTTATATATAATAACTGGAATTGTTACGAAGCAATATTTGAAAAATTAAAATGTACTTTATTTCGTTACTCATAAAGTTGACATTTGTTTCTTACTTAACGGAGGGGAAAAACGTTCTGAGCAAGACAATGACATGAGTGGATGTTGTCCCTTTCTTACAATTGCCAGTGTTAAAATAAATCTGCTGATGGTAGATTTTTATATATTCGGTAATCGTTAAATCCCTTTTATTCATACAGGTCGATAAATACATTAGCATAAAATGTATTGTAATTAACATAGTGAGTTCTAAAATGTGCTTATATTAATTATTACGTAATTACTTATGCAATTCAAAGCTGTTTCTCAAATTAGTAGAATTACTTAATAATAATTTGCGAACTACGCATTTATATTTGGCGATTGGCGCTTTATTTAGTAGAAGGAGACCACGAAATAAAGAAAACAAGTTGTTTTCTTTATTTCGTGAAGGAGACACACTCCACCCATGTCGTGGTACTCTTTGGAACGATTTTGAAGCCCGTGTGGACATTCCGGGTAGAATGTAACTTCCTTGAGTTATTGTTACCCGTGCACCGATTAAGTAGATGACACTTGTTTTTTTTTTTTTTTCTTTAGGATAATACTAAGAGGAGCTATAAATATACGGCCTTTGTTGAAACTTTTGACTATGGTTGTAAATACTTACATTTTTTCATTTTATACAATAGTTTATTTAACAATTTTCGTCTTACCTATCCGACATTTCTGTAGTTTGTTTAGTTGATAATAAATAACAGAAAATGTTAACTTTATAGCAGACAAGAAAAATCTTTTCTTGATTTAAAAACTTTTGTAATCAAAAAGTGTTCGTTGAATTCTAATATGGGCTTATTGTACATCTATAAGTATATTAATGCGTGGAGAAAAAACTTGGGACCCCATTTTAAGACAATTGCACGAACGGCGGAGTATGAAATAAGCCTAATATTTTTAAATTAAATGCATTAAAAATACATTAAAATAATAAAATCATCGCCTCTGTGGTCTAGTGGTCCAGCGTTGGCGTAGACCACATGAGGTCCCGGGTTCGATTCCCGGGTCGGGCACATAAAAAAAGTGTTTTTTCAGTTTTCTGATAAATACAAAGTTGCCCGGGATTGGAAAGTGCCCAGTTGGCGATAGGCTTGCCACCTATCACATTTGTGGGACCAAGTATCTTCGGCTAATCGTGGGTGCACTTGTTGTATCTCTGCCTAACCCTTCGGGGATACGGGTGTGAAGATACTTTTTTTTAATAATAAAAATAAACATTATACACACTATATTCATGTGACATACTTGACATTATACACACATACATAATAATTTATTTACGGCTTAAACCAGTTTTATGAGGAATGGTAGAGATTTTATTGTTAAAAAAAAGTATCTTCACGCCCGTATCCCCGAAGGGGTAGGCAGAGGTTCAACAAGTGCACCCACGATTAGCCGAAGATACTTGGTCCCACAAATGTGATAGGTGGCAAGCCTATCGCCAACCGGGCACTTTCCAATCCCGGGCAACTTTGTGTTTATCAGAAAACTGAAAATACATTTTTTTTAAGTGCCCGACCCGAGAATCGAACCCGGGACCTCATGTGGTCGACGCCAACGCTGGACCACTAGACCACAGAGGCGATTTTATTGTTTATGGTTGAATTTCGGCCACAGGCCTGCAAGGACCGCAAGTTTAAATAAACTTATAATTTCGGCTGACGCTGATCTTGTAGCATTTTACGGCCATCTTCTTTATTAGTTAGTCCAAATGAATTCATACAATTATGGTCGAATTTCAACCATGGGTGATCGCTAGTACATTTAAATACATACCTACGACACCTAACACATCTAGCCCCTCAGAATCTTCGGAGTCTGACATCTGGGACTGAAGAGGCGGTCTTGCAACCTGCTGGAAAAAAATGTTAACTGAAAATTCTTTCGTTTAACTTTACATGTATGAGTGTATTGTTCTAGCTTAGCTGAATCTAGATGTCTTTTTCAAGGATTGTTTTAACTTCCCGCTACGTTATGTAGATAAGGTAGGAACGATTTTACGCCGATAATCGAAAATCGAGCTTTCACCTGATCTCCAAGTTTTGAGGTGCTAGAAATTTTTTTCGACTATTTTTACAATGACGTTAGTATGTCTGTATATGTATGTATGTGTGTGTGTATGTGTGTGTGTGTGTGTGTAAACATCTCGTAACTTTTGAACGTCTTGACCGATCGATACGCAGTTGATAGCATTCGATTAGATTCCACTCAACTCAGACTTTCTTAAAATATTGACAAATGTCCAGAATATTATGAGAAATTTTTAAAAAACCTCACATTTTTTTCAGAAAAACAATGTTTTTTACAATAACTGCCATATTAATTTATCGATTGAGCACAAAATTTTTTTCCCCAAAATCCCCATCTAATGAATAAATCAGGTTATACATCAAAATCAGATTATACATTCCGCACTTACCGTTGACGAAAAATTTTGAAAAAACTGTTTTTCATAACTTCGAAATATTTCAACCGATCCATTTTTAGTCTTCTACATTATTTTAGTACTTGAAAAACTTGATTCTATTTTTAAAAATGAAAATCAGTTCAATGTTTTAAAAGTTACAGCTTTTCAAATATTAAAATTACGCTGTTTACAGCAAATTTACTTCATATATTTACATTAACTTTGAGGCTACAACATACCGATTTTTTCAAAACTTTGGTATGCCTTACTTAAAAAATACTGCATACATAAAATTTAGGTAGATCAACACTTTTTTTCATGTCTTTTATAGATTTCTTATAGCATCACAAATAAAATTTTTGGGCGTGATTTTCTCTGTTGCACCCAACATGCACGGTCGACTAAATTAGCAAAGCAGTGTAACGTGAGAAACCAGTTTACCACTAGGTGGCGCATTACAAATCACATACAAATTCCTAGTAAACTCGAAACGCACTCACGATCGAATGCGAAAATAAAAACTCACACTTAGCACTCTGAGCTCGGTCTGCCGGCGGTCTTGAGCGCAAAGTGATGCGACGAACGTAACAAACTACATTTCTCTCACTTACTTTTGTATTATACTATCTCACTCTCACAAACATGGCGAACCAAACAATACTTTAATCCTATTTTCAAATTGTTTTAGCCGCATTTACTAATGGAAAGTAATCCCGTTTGTTTTATTTATTTCCTTAAGTGATTATAACACTGTTTGATTATACAAGAAGGTATTTTGATGCGTGTTTAATGGTAAAAACAGTTGGAAAGTATAAGCGTATGATATGATGTCCCGCGCGTGATTGATTTTCACCAATTTTTATTGTGTCCACGGACCTAGTTTTGTAGGACCAGGCGCCGTAAATATCCACCTACTAGATGAGAACCCAGCTTCGCTCGGAAGTCTCATAATACGCAATCTTATATACTAACACAAATAGTAGACATTAAAAAGTAACAACACTGTAGCGACGTCTTCTTTCAACTATTATGTTGGTTTAACAAAGAAAACACTATAGTGTTACTATTTTAATTTTGACTCTTTTATGAACGAAGAGAAATAAGTTTCACGATAATCTGCGCTCCGTTCTACGACACTTTAATAAATGCTCACGCCATCTACATCACATATTTGTAACCTTAAAGAAATATGGCAGATTTGTCAGTCAGCACCAAGGAAGTTATATTCTAGGAATGTTCACACGCGCTTCAAAATCGTTCCGAAGAGTACCACGACATGGGTGGAGTGTGTCTCTTTCTACTAAATAAAGCGCCAATCGCCATATAAAGTGCGGCCATGGGTAGTTTGCAAATTACTACTAAGTAATTCTACTAATTAGAGAAACAGTTTTTGAATTGCATAAGTAATTAAGTAATAATTAAAATAAGTACATTTTAAAACTCACTATGTTAATTACAATAGATTTTATGCTAATGTATTTATCGACGTGTATGAATAAAAGGGACTTAACGATTACCGAATATATAAAAAACCATGGAACATTGAACAAGGGAAGTGAAGAGTGGGCGTGCCGCGTGCGTCACTATTATGCGCTTTTACTCTAAATTGCCTTAGTGATACTTACCATATCATTAGGAGATATTCGTCGTGCAAAAATCTATTATACACTGAATTATGCCGTATTGTGCCATCCTTGAATGCAGAAATGATAGTAGAATACAGATGATTAAAAATGGAGATATTTCATATCATTCGAAAGTACAATTTTCATTTTATTTTAATTAAATTCCTGATTTAATATAATCTCTAATGATATAATAGAATGTCAAGCTAAAATCAGCCGTACACCTTACATATAAAGTTCATTTTAGGTTGACCTAATTTTTCTAGAAAGATATACGTAATGACAGTCATTACGTATATCGTTCTAGAAAGTTCTCAAATATGATCAACTGAAAACTACGGAAAAATCAATACTGCCATCTATTGTAGAATAGCGAAACTATTAAGATCTTAAGTTTCACTATTGTACACATAGATGAGTCTATTTTGAATAGACTACAAAAGGACGTAAATACTCTTTTTTTTTGTAGCAAAATAAAATTTATTGTAACGCAGTTAGGTATATTTTTAAATGTTCTGTTTGTGTGTTTCGGATTATTGTTGTTTAAAATGAAAACGACCAATGAAACAATGTTTGCATTAGTAGTTTATATGCAATAATGCTTATTTTATGTGTGAGTGTGGCGATCGCGGTCCTGATACAAATGTTTGTACTTGCCAATTCCGTTGTTCTATGTTCCATGTAAAACACTACCATCAGATAGTTTTATTTACACTGGCAATTGCAAGAAAGGGACTTCATCCACTCTTGTCGTTGTCTTGCTCAGAACGTTTTCCCCCTCTGTTAAATGGGAAATAAATGTCAACTTTATTCGTAGCGAAATAAAGTACATTTTTATTTTTCAAATATTGCTTCGTAGTAATTCCAGTTATCATATATAAGTTCCTTGGTCAGCACAGTTAGAATTTTTAATCACTATTTTAACAAAATACTCGAGAATCCGAATTTTGCAGATATATTTTGTCGACTCAAAATTATTATTTTTTAACGCTTTATAATTTAGATAAGGTTTCGATTGAGTCTACCGTAACCCTTGACGAAATTAATAATATAGATTTTATATCAATGGTTAAAAGTATTAAAGTTCTTACCTCAACCAAACTGGGATGTAAGATCTCCGTAATGAGATTGGTTCTTTTCTCGTCACATACGAGTGCATTTCTCTGGTTAAAACTCAACTCGTTGTCCGGTTGGAAGAGATTTTGTAGTCTATCCTTCTGTGTTTCCGTTTTTCCTGCAATTTACCAAGCGTATAGTTAGTTCCCGTCTCCCGAAGATAATACAGTATGCATGGAAATTATTGCTATTATTAAGAGGCTGATAAGACTAATTTTGTTGAAATTAATGTTATTTAAGCAGTTTTTAAAAGACTACTTGTTTTTCTTGAAAAACTGCGCATCACAAAAATATATCGACGCCTCCCGCGAATATTCCGGTAATAGAAAAATACAAATTGTTCAGGAAAAATAAAATAGTATTTTTTAAATATTTACTTTTCGAATAGTATCTCAAAAGGAAGCTAGTTTTTTAAGCTGTCTTCATATCGAGGCAAAATACACTTGCTTACAAAAGTTTGATATGTTTTTCGTCGATGGAGAGTATAAATTAGATTAAAACTATTATTCGTTTATATAAAGTTAAATAAAGTACTGATCGCTAGCTATACATACGTATAACTAGTTAAATGAGTTCGTTGTTACAGATGAAATTCACATTTATAATTTTGATCAGAACTTTCATGTTTATATTATTTTTGTGTTATAGCACTCACCCCGTGCTTGGGAAACTGGAAAAACCTTAAAAACAACAAAGAAAAATACCGACACGCCGGATTTGAACCTGCGACCATCTCCCTAAAGCCACAATCGACGTAATCGATCATATAGCAAAGAAGAATTTCGCCACCTCGAGCCTGTCGACACTAGCTCAGTGGAAGAGCGTCCCGGCTTTAGGGAGATGGTCGCAGGTTCAAATCCCGCGTGTCGATATTTTTCTTTGTTGTTTTTAAGGTTTTCCAGTTTCCCAAGCACGGGGTGAGTGCTATAACACAAAAATAATTCAAACAAGAAAACTTGTCGCCAATATCATTAAATGATTTTTGTCGTTCAGCTGATGGTAGAGTTTGGAGTGTGTTCGTTAGCGGGTAGAGGGTAAGGGCTGACCTTCCTGTAAGTCGTTGAGCAGCGTGGTGTTCTCGGTGGTGGTGGTGGTGGGCGTGGCGGCGCGCGGCGGCGGCGGCGGCCGGTACAGCGTCGCCGCCACACACACGTGCAGCATGCCGCCGCCTGCACAGGACCGCATCACCCTAGCACACAGTGGCCCATGCTGGCCCACTGTACACTATCGCCATTGTGTACATAGTGGCGGACAATTGCACATTGCCGTGCAATCGGAAAGCTGTCGGTTTTTTGGGCACACTTCAAAAGAAACGTAGCGCCTGTGGTGTTCACACAATCGCCCATTGTTTGGAGAGAAGTCACATCAAAACAAAACACGAATAAAAATTTTTAAGACTAAAACCGAACCAGAAACATAGCCTCAGCCAAATAGGCTAAACCATGCTAACAATATTAATCTAAAAAAAGAGTAAAAAAAGTATCTTCACGCCCGTATCCCCGAAGGGTTAGGCAGATGTACAACAATTGCACCCACGATGAGCCGAAGATACTTGGTCCCACAATGTGATAGGTGGCAAGCCTATCGCCAACCGGGCACTTTCCAATCCTGGGCAATTTTGTGTTTATCAAAAAACTAACAAAAAACACTTTTTTATGTGCCCGACCCGGGAATCGAACCCGAAACCTCATGTGGTCGACGCCAACGCTGGACCACTAGCTAACAGAGGCGATTTAGATCTAATTTATATTCAAGTTAATATTGTTTAGGTCGCCATCGACCGCTGACCGTAGCAGTGTTTTGAACGCTTTAACTGTCATTATCCTGAAGCAACGAAGATACTTTTAAATTATTGATTTATATCAAACTGAGCCAATAATTTGCGACACAAAAAATGCATTGCATAAAGACAATATTTAGTTTAAATACTATTTTAATGTTGACAAAAATTATCTATAGTAACACTATATTAACCTAACCAAAAGCATTTTTTTTTTGGAACGAAGTTCTTTACGGCAGGCTTGGAGGGGATAGGTATTTTGCTGCGCGACCGAACTGAAAAAAATGTGATAGTAAAACCGTAAGAAAAATGCGTGGAATAAAAGCGTTAAATGAGACATTCGCAGGCGCGACAGTCGCGTACACAAGCGAGTAGTGCCGTTTAGCCGAAGGAAGTTCGTTCCTACCTGGTGTCCCGCGACACAACATCATTTTTTATTATTGTAAAATAACAAACAAGCAGATGAATCTCCTGATGGAAAGAATCAACCATCGCGAATATACATTAAAGATATTAATAGTGCGTTGCTATCTTGTGGCAAGGTCTAATGCCACATGCATAAATTTACCGGCTACATTACCCTCCAAACTGGAACACGACAGCGACAAGCACTGACGCTATTGCGGCAGGAATAGGTAAGGCGGTGGTACCAGACCCGGGCGAGACAATGCAGAACTCTACCACCTAGTAGCCACGATGGTAGTGACTCGCATAGCCAATCGATTGTCTTTTACGACCTGCCTGGCAGCACTGCAGTTAGCCTATTCTTCAAAAGAGCCTGTGACCAACACGGCAAAAAAAGCATGTCAGGACTTTTGCGCTATTTTTTATAACTTCTGTAATAGTTGTAAGCAGTATATAAATAAATGGATTGAAATGTCTGACATAAAAATTTGTTATTATTATTATAAATAAATAGTCGCGGCCGTAACTACTTCCACGTCCATCGTGAGTGTTTCGCCAGACAGCAATAAGTCATGCGCCATTGTGTGAACACCGAGTGATCGTGGTCTGCAGTTGTGCATTGCAAAGCTTAACCCACCGTAAGCCATTGTGTACTGGGATCTTTACACACACATTTAAACGTAGGTTTCAAATTAAAACTGCTTCAAACAAACACTTTACTGAAACGAAACAAATAGTATACGATTCCACTATAAAACACCTTCACTGAACTGTTCAAAGGTTGAAAAGTATTTTGTACTCAATTAAATCTATATCGACGGTACCTACGTATACAAGGATATGTCCAAAAAGTAATTTCGCATTGAACAGTGTGGTGTCGCGACGATTATTTTTGTTGAGTGTATACAGGTTTTTTGTAAATAATAATAAAAGGAACTTCGTTCCATCCGGGTGTCCCTTGACACCTCTCAAGTTTTTTTCATTACATATATATATATATATATATATATATATATATATATATATATATATATATATATATATAGCTTTAAATTGTCCAAACGCTCATATCTATATATATATTTTTTCATTTTATGCATTTCGCTACTTATACAAATCGAATAAGAGAACAAATGAAATATTACAAACATTAGGTGTCGTAGATGCGGATATCTAAACTTATCGTTCTGTACGGTGTTTTAAAATGCGCGTTTTAAAATTATAACGCCGTATAAAGAGACATGTCTTTATTAATATATTTTTAATATTTTTGGGCGGTGATCTTAAGTTATTCAAGGGATCATATTGAAAATGATATAAGTTGTTGCTTTTTATCAAACATTTATATTTTATGAATTCATCGAATTATGTTTTCAGGTTTTTTTAGCATATAAAGAGGTATCTCCGACTTCTGCCTGGAGACCGTCTGATGTACAGTATGAGGTCACGCGTTGTCATGCAAGAGCTACGAGAACTGGAGTTAGAAGTTTTCCGTCATCCGCCGTACTCACCAGACCTTGCGCCTACAGACTTTTTCCAGAATTTGCATAAGACCTTGGCGGAAAAAAATACAATACCCGAGAGGTAGTACAAAAGGCATTTGAAGAATTTGTTCCTCCCGTCCAGCTGATTTCTTCAAGAAGGGCATCAATAAGCTAGCCAAGCGTTGGCACAGTTGCATTGATTACTTGGGTGATTACTTTGTTTAATAGAAACAAAAAATATAGAAAAAAACTTGGAGGTGTCAAGGGACACTCGGATAGAACGAAGTTCACACAACACTGTTCAATGCGAAATAGAAAGACGAAACGAAAATAACTGGCTTGCTTTCTATGAGAGAGAGAGAAAGAGAGACAGACAGAGAAACACACGCACGCCGTGCACGCACACACACGTAACGCACGCACGCACACGTAAGCCATGCTTACACCTATAGTAAAAAGTGTCGTTACAACTTATGGTCTTAATTTTTTCCGTCTAGCCCCCTTTCGCAACGCGCGATAAGGATCTTACATACATACATACATATCTTCACGCCAGATCCCTTACGAGGTAGGCAGAGAGAACCGAGTGCCATACATCACGATCCTTGCAGGTTTGTCTCGCTTCCTCCACATTCATCACTCTCTTCATACACACACGCCGGTTGCGAAGACTCTTGACACCACCTTCGGACAGTACTCAATCAATCTGCTCGTGGTATGTCAGTCTTGGTCTTCCCCGGAGGATCTTCGTTCCAAAAAATACGCTTAATTTATTTCACGAAAACGGAAATTTCATAGTTAAAGACCTATTATTACTTATTATATAATGATAATTTTTAAAATACTTGCACACCATATAATGGTAGAATATGTTGGTAACTTAATTAATTTATAGCAACTTGTAACACCTATATCCTTGCAAATAAATATTTTCTTTCTTCCTTACCTACCTAAGAATTGTGACAGGAAACATAGTCAACTGAACGTTTACATGTTCTATAGGCTGTCTTTGGCACGGAACAGAAAACAAGCGGAATTGGCAAGTACAAACATTTGTATCAGGACCGCGATCGCCATACTCACATATAAAATAAGAATTATTGCATTTAAACTACTAATGCAAACATTGTTTCATTGGTCGTTTTCATTTTAAACAACAATAATCCGAAACACACAAACAGAACATTTAAAAATATACCAAACTGCGTTACAATTTAATTTAATTGTAATTTATTGTCTTTAATTTAATTGTAAAATAATTGTAATTGTAAAAACATTGTTTAAAAAAAATGTATATGCACAAAAAAAGACAAGCCCGCTGAGTTTCTTCCGCCGGATCTTCTCAGTGTGTGGCCGCGTTTCCGATCCGGTAGTAACTCAAAAAATGTTGACTCGTCAAAAGTGCCTGTAAAGGATAATTTGAATAAAAATGTTTTGACTTTGACTTTGAATAAATTTTATTTTGCTACAAAAAAAAAGAGTATTTACGTCCTTTTGTAGTCTATTGAAAATAGACTCATCTATTTGTACAATAGTGAAACTATAATCTTAATAGTTTCGCTATTCTACAATAGATGGCAGTATTGATGTTTCCGTAGCTTTCAGTTGGTCATATTTAAGTAGAGAACTTTCTAGAACGATATACGTAATGACTATCATTACGTATATCTTTCTAGAAAAATTAGGTCAACCTAAAATGAACTTTATATGTAAGGTGTACGGCTGATTTTAGCTTGATTTTCTATTATATCATTAGAGATTATATTAAATCAGGAATTTTATTAAAATAAAATGAAAATTGTACTTTCGTATGATATGAAATATCTCCATTTTTAATCATCTGTATTCTACTATCATTTCTGCATTCAAGGATGGCACAATACGGCATAATTCAGTGTATAATAGATTTTCGCACGACGACTATCTCCTAAAGACATGGTAAGTATCACTAAGGCAATTTAGAGTAACAGCGCATAATAGTGATGCACGCGGCACGCCCACTCTTCACTTCCACTTGTTTTTTTTTTTGTTTCATGGTCTTTGGTGGCAGAATTATGTAATGTGATACCAGATACCCGGGCGAGACGTTACGGAACTTTACCACTCAATAGTTACGATGACATTGACAAATATTGGTGCAGGTTCTACCAGGCAGGTCGTACGAGGCAGCCAATTGAAAATATCTAACTTACCTAGCAATAACACCGTCCCATGTAATCCGTATGTGTCGACAAGTTTTTCAATCAACATCGGAAACACGAAGCTACCAGCTGCCGTCCCACTCACACATATACCATTCGCCATAGCTCTGAAAAGGAAAACAAATAGCAGTTAATATACTCTCATAATAACCACCATATTGGTTCAGTTAACTACTTTCATATAGCCTAAACTAGGGGTCGGTAACATTTTGTGTCGGAAGCAAATATTACAATATACAAAATTTCAAAGTTTTTGAACATCACTAAATGCATTCTTGCCAACAATAAATAATAATTGCATAAAGTTTTAGATAAATAAATTAATCTATTTACTATTATACAAGTAGATTTTATGCACAACAAGTTAGATGCATATAGTATTATGGGATTAGCACTTTTTATTTTAATTCAAAAAATAAAACAAACATTTACTTACAACACTAAATTTTACTTTAATAACAAATAATTGAGCAAATAAATACAATGGGAGCCATGGCTTGGTACATAGAACATGTTTAATTTTTTTTTACAAAATAAATAATATTTGCGTAAGGAACTAAAGAACCGCAGCTTCAATCCAAAGGCTCGCGACTCGCGAACCGCAGCTTACCGAACACTAGTCAAAAATAATATAAAACTTACGAGTATAAAGAGGAAAGATATGATTTTTTGTTTGTTTCGATTTAACTCAAAAACCACTCGACCGATTTTGAAAATTCTTTCACCGTTAGATACATTGTACATTATCCAGGAGTGCCATATGCTACTTTTTACCTGACTTAGCAAAAAGAAGTAACCATTTTTGGTGACGCGAAAGAAGTTACAAGTAACAGCTAATCTTCCTCACTAGTCTACTTCCCACTAATTTATATTAATCTAAATTAATTAATTAGTATTAATTAATAATATTATAAATGCGAAAATTTTTATGTTATGGATATTAACTTTATCAGTGAAAAACTTGTCCTTTGCCGGCATATCTACCTCAACTTGGGGTTTAACCTTTACCACTTTAAAGATAATTTATAACGCAACTTATTTAGGTTGTATTACTTATGCATGTTCAGCATGGGTTGATAAAGTTACAAGCGGCGCGACTCGGCGAAAATTACTTCAAAATCAGCGTTTAGCTTTAATATTTCTGTGTAAAGCATATCGCACTGTAAGCTCTGAAGCTTTGCCCGTTTTATCAGGTGTATTTCCATTAGATTTAGAAATTCAGCGTCGGGCCTCAGTGTATTATAATTCTAAGAACTTTACTATGTTCGATGGATAGATGTATGGATGGTTAGTTACGAAAAAAATACTGAACGGATTTAAATGAAATTTGGCACACAGGTAGATGATGACCTGAAATAACACATAGGCTACCTTTTATCCCAGAAAACTAGGTGATTCCGCGGGATTCGCCAGAATTTTTTATAACACAGCAGGTTTCCCGCTGCAATTAGTTTTCTATATTAATGTGAAAGTATTTTTGGATGAATGGATGGATGTTTGTTTTACTTTCACGTAAAAACGGCTCAACCGATTTGGATGAAATTTGGCTCACATATAGATGATGACTTGGAATAGCACATAGGATACTTTTTTTCAAGAAAGAAAGTTAGTCGCTTGGGATTCAGCAAAAACTGTCATAATTCAGCGCTCTGCAGGGCATAGTTAGTAGATTATAAATGTGAAAGTTTATCAGTTTGTTACCACGACTAAGCGCCTGAACCGATTTTGATGTAATTCAACATGAGAATAGTTAAAGTTTCAGGGTCAAACGCAAGCTATTTTTTTTTTAAATCAACCCCCAAAGGTTAGGAAATAAGGCATGAAACATTATATTAAAAACTATATCGATGACGTGTTAATCCAGTCGCGGTCGAAGCTGGCCGGTGGCTCGTAATATCGAAGCCAGCAGGCCTACTTTTGAAAACAATATAAATCTTAAACCAATATTGATAAAAACAATAAATTTCGAATATCGTCAGAAAACGGTACTCTTGAAACCAATATTGCCCACATTGATTCGGTATAGTAACGACCTAATTATTGGAAATAGATGTCATCGTTACACGTCAAGCTAGTGTTACAAGTGGAAATTTTAAGTACCGTTTTAAACAATACTAGCTGTAGCCCACGACTTTGTCCGCGCGGACCTCGTTTACTCCGCACAGCTCCTCCCCGGAAGTGATAGCGTGATAATATGTAGCCTATATGTTGACCCGACCTGTTAGTAATATTCATGCAAAATTTGAAGTAAATCCATGCAGTGCCTGCTTTTTGAGTTTACCCCGAACATACATACAGAAAAACAGATGAACACACAAAAATTCTAAAAATTATATTTTTGGCTTCGATATCGATTGTAGATCACCCCCAAGTATTCTTTTAAAAAAATATTCAATGTGCAATTTTGACTTTCCTACGATTTTATTATATGTATAGATTGATAACGAATAAAAGCCATAATGAGGAGTTCCAAAAAAATTCGAAATCCATGTGGCGCTGTCGCCGAATCCAATAATTGAATATAGTTGTCCAGAGTACGAAATACTTCAAAATTCATTAAATATTCATTTAAAATTGAAATAAGGTTTTCAAGAGTAGCCCTACAGGTGCCTGGCAGCTCGAATTATTAAAAATGCTTTTCTATTACGCTTCAAGGTTAATGCCCAGGTCCACGATATTTGACCAAATAAAAATTATTGTTTATTTAAAAATTTTGAATAATTATTTATCTAAAAAAATATTGAATATTTTTTTTCTTTAAATTTTTTACAAATTCTACCCTCATGCTAAGAAAAAATATGGTGTCGCGGGACACCAGGTAGGAACGAACTTCCTTCGGCTAAACGGCACTACTCGCTTGTGTACGCGACTGTCGCGCCTGCGCACGTCTCATTTAACGCTTTTATTCCACGCATTTTTCTTACGGTTTTACTATCACATTTTTTTCAGTTCGGTGGCGCAGCAAAATCCTTATCCCCTCCAAGCCTGCCGTAAGGAACTTCGTTCCAATAAAAAAATTAACCCACCCTAATACCTAGTGAAAACAGTTTTTCAGATTTAGTTAACTAACCTATTATTTAATATCTTACCACCTTTAAAGTACTGGCCAAACAATGATATCTACATGATTTTCGTTGCACACCTCATAATTTCGCGTTATAAGTCGTACCTAGAAAACTCTCAAACATATCAATATATATCAATATTAATAGACTGGTCCCACGAACAAACTTTTTTTACTAATAACAAGCTGATTTTTTGCAAACAGCTCAGTTTTGACGAGACAACCATCTTTTCTATCTTCACAAATCGGGTAACTAATATAGATAAAAAAGAAAAGTTTAGAGTGTCGGACTAAGAAAAGTTTTCTTTTTACGTGTAAGACAATGTTACCCTTGAATTACAATAATTAACAAGCTGTTGTGAAAAAATTAGGTTGTTTTAAAATTGATTAATATCAATTTAAGAATCTCATAATTCCAAAAATTTAGAGTGGAGTACTCGTCAGAAAAACCATTGAATGTGTAGGACAAAAGTTTCATCGTGTTTTTAATAATATAATTAGCAATTTAAGTCAAAAAGTATTTATTGTTATTAATAAATATTATTCCTTCACTGAATCAAAATTTTCAAAGCCTCATAACTTTATTAGTTACCCGATTTGAGATTTTTCGAAGATAGAAAAGATGGTTCTCTCGTCAAAACGAAGCTGTTCACAAAATCACAGCTTGTTAGTAATCAAAAAAAAAAGTATGTTCCTGGGACCACAGTCTGTAAGCGTTTTTTTACGAAACTACGTGGACTCAGTACTATAAAATTTGAAATAAAGTTTATATTATTGAAAAGTGCAAAAAGCTAATATTTTTTTATATAATATGCATTAAAAATAAACAAAATATTTCACTAGTGTGTGTACGCGTTTAACACACTATAATATTCGCATATAAAATAGAATTACAGTCAAACTTCTTCTAGATAGCCATCGGTAGATATTATAGATATATAAAACTATTCTTATAGAAAGAATGTATAATAGAATTCTTGCACTGCCTACCCACAAGAGAACTGCCGCGATGATACTTACTTAAATTTGTTAAAACGCACCTATGTTTGTCGAAGTATTGTGATACGATCACAATTCCAGGTGTAGTTGAGAGCCCTCCGCCAATACCTGGAAAACAAACTATAATGAAGAACTTACTTAAATTAAACGATGTTTTTAATCACTCGCTTGGGGGATAGGGATTTTGAGATTAGGGGATACACGGGAAAAGTGTCTCCACTTATTAATATCACTTGTTTCGGGAATAGGAGATACACGTGAAAAAATGTCCCCACTTATTAACATCACTCGTTTGGGGGATTGGAGATACATGGGAAAAGTGTCCCCACATATTTATTATCGCTCGTTTAGGAAATAGGAACTATACGGAAAAAGTGTCTCCACTTATTAATATCAGTTGTTTTGGGGGTAGGAGATACACGGGAAAAATGTCCCCACTTATTAATATCACTCGATTCGGGGATAGGAGATACATGGGAAAAGTGTCCCCACATATTTATTATCGCTCGTTTAGGAAATAGGATCTACACGGAAAAAGTGTCTGCACTTAATAATATCACTTGTTTCGGGGATAGGAGATACACGAGAAAAATGTCCCCAATCATTTATTATCGCTTGTTCAGGGGATAAGGACTGTAGCGTCCTTGATTGACTCTACACACTTTTACTTGATAAGTTGTAATGAAACTATTAACTTGCTAATAATACTTGATATTTATTGATCCTTGATATGATCAAATACACCTTCGCACACCCGGGTCGGTGTGCGGCACGCGCGATCGCCTTGATAGATCGAAACGTACTGAATTTAATAAAATAATTAATGAATAACGAGCGCATCACAAACGCTGACTCCTAAAAAATCCTAAAAATACTTGATGTACGATTTGGATCGTACAAGGACTATACGGGAAGTGTGTGTGTGTGTGTGTGTGTGTGTGTGTGTATCTCCTCTTTCTCTCTCTCTCTCTCTCTCTCTCTCTCTCTGTACGTCTGTGTATATATGTGTGTGTGTGTGTACTACGCGCGTATATATATGTGCAAAGTGTTTAAACGTGTACAACATGATTAAAACTTACCAGTCATAACTCCAAAACTCAGCAGCAGATGCAGCAATCCTGTGCTAAAGAATGAAAGAGCCAGCCCCGTCGCGCAGAACAAGCCTCCGATGAAGACCACCAGCCTACAGGAGTACTTCTCACATAACGCTGATGATAGAGGGGCTGAAATTATAATTTCGAAGTTTTTAAAACATACACCGCCCCCCTCAACATATTCTCTCCGTTTTGGTCCGGGCTCTTTTGACAAATAGACCAACTGCCGTTCTGCCAGTTAGATCGTAAAAGGCGGCCAATATACGAGTCATCACCGTCGTGGCTACTAAATAGTAGAATTCTGCATTGTCTCGCCCGGGTCTGGTACCACCGTCTTATCTATTCCTGCCGCAACAGTATCAGCGCTTGTCACTTGTGTTCCGGTTTGGAGGGTAAGGTAGCTATTGAACTTATATGCATATTGCATTAGACCTCGCCACAAGATAGTAATGCACCATTAACATCTTTGGTGTCTATAGACGATGGTTGACTCTTACCATTAGGAAACTTATCTGCTTGTTTGCTATCTTATGATATACTAACAGTGCCCGTGACTTCGTCCGCGTAGAATTTAAAAAAATGGCCTAAGTTACTCCTTATTACATCAACTATCTGCCAGTGAAAGTCCCATCAAAATCGGTCCAGTTGTTTCAGAGATAATCGAGAAGAAATAGACAGACAGACAAATAAAATAAAAATGTTATTTTGGTATATGTACTGTGTATACATCCATATGCATTTAGTAAAAAGCGATTATCTAAATATTACAAACAGACACTCCAATTTTATTTATTTACTAGCTGTTGCCTGCGACTTCGTCCGCGCGGACTTCGTTTACGCACACAGCTCCTCCCTCGTAGTGATACGTGATAATATGTAGCCTATATGTTGACCCGACCTGTTAGTAATATTCATGCAAAATTTGAAGTAAATCCATGCAGTACTTTTTGAGTTTACCCCGGACATACATACAGACAAATAGACAAAAATTCTAAAAACTATATTTTTGGCTTCGATATCGATTGTAGATCACGCCCCAAGTATTCTTTTAAAACAATATTCAATGTACAGTTTTGACTCGTACGATTTTATTATATGTATAGATATGAGTTTAAAAAAAATACCATCCGACTCAAGCAGCGACTGATTAACATAATATATGATGTGAGAAACCCAGTTTATTTTCGCCTTTAGATTTTCCACTTTTTTTTTTTTTTAGAAGAGGGGGCAAACGAGCAAGTGGTGCACCTGATGGTAAGTGATCACCGCCGCCCATGGACATCCACAATACCAGAGGTCTTGCAGTTGCGTTGCCGGCCTTTTAAGAATGAGTAAGCTCTTTTAGTCACTCGGGACTTTGTACTTACATAGCTTATCTGGCTAAATCTATTCCAGCGACCCTAACTCCTTTCCTATTTTTTTTATATCATAAGATAGCAAACAAGCAAATGGGTCTCCTGATAGAAAGAGTCAACCATCGCCTATAGACACCAAAGATGTTAATGGTGCGTTGCTATCTTGTGGCGAGGTCTAATGCCACATGCATAAGTTTACCGGTTACCTTACCCTCCAAACCGAAACACGACAGCGACAAGCACTGACGCTATTGCGGCAGGAATAGGTAAGACGGTGGTACCAGACCCGGGCGAAACAATGCAGAACTCTACCACCTAATAAAGTATTCTAAATCCTAAATCTTTAACTAATCATGGGTGCACTTGTTATACCTCAGACTACCACTTCGAGGATAAGAGCGTGAAGATACTTTTTTTAAAAAAGATTACGATAACATCAGTTTCATAATATTCATATTGCGTAATAACAATTCTATGAACTTTCCTAATAGATTTTCTACCAAATCTATTTTTGGTTTACGTATTTAGGTTGGCAACCCTATGTATTATTATGCAGCAACTCACCCAAAGCCAAGCACAGTGTAGATAGCGCCGCTGGTATCCACGAGGCCACACTAGCAGACGAGTCAGGGAACGTCTCCATAATCTCCACATACAACACTCCATACGACTTGAACAGACCCGCAACCCAGAACTGGACCATGAACGCTCCGAATACCACCACCCAGCCATACCCTCCGTCTAGCGAAGACGATATACTGCACAGATAATTTATTACTATTATAAATAGGAAAAATCATGAAGCTGTATTATATTATCTGGAGGCAACACTTCTAAAACCTACACAAAACCTAACTTTTAATACTGCTATCATCTTCAGAGGTTTTACTATCTCTTTCTAACACAGCTGTATAAAAAGAGATGACGAGACTTTATAGAATAAGATGTAACGTAGAAGTGATTAAACAGAGTGCTAGCTCCACCTTTACCTAAGGTGCCCCATCCACCTACAATAATATTGCGTAATATTACGTATGCGAAATATTTATCATATATATATATATATATATATATATATATATATATATATATATATATATATATATATATATATATATATATATATATATATTGACCGTTTAGGGTTAATATTGAAGATTGCACAATGATTGAACGAAAGTTTGAGCGGGTTTAATTTTTATTGCGCAATATTTTTTTCTTGCACTGTGTAGGGTTAATATTGCACAATATTTTTCACTACAGAGTTTGGAACGGTCGCGTTCGGTCAGTCACGGTGTTTAATGTATGATCGTGTTGTAAATTTAAGCAAAATGGCGAGCAAGAATGCTATAAAAGATAAAGAACGGAAGTTTTTACTTGAGTGTTTACAATTGTATAGACATTTATTTAACAAAATCACCATGGTTGCCGCCAAAACATCGTCGTCAGACATGTTGCTCGCACGAAAATATTGATGAAAGTGGTTTGTCAATTTTATTGAGTGAACTCATTGAACGTTTAGAAGAATTCTGAACTAACTATTTTGCCAGGACGCTCGTAGATACTTAGAAATATTCCAATATTGCTTAATAAGTGCTATTATATAATTCTGAAAGTTTTTATAGGTTTTAACAGATAAAGATAAAATGTGTGCTCATACGAAACTGGACGAGCTAAGATGCTCAGAATAAAATGTTGTTTGTTCTGAAAGGTCTGACTATCTGACTATAGATGTCTTAGGATAGAGTTTCTTTTACATATCCGTTAATTACTGTCAGGGTCAAGGAACTTATATACGATAACTGGAATTGTTACGAAGCAATATTTGAAAAATAAAAATATACTTTATTTCGTTACTAATAAAGTTGACATTTGTTTCTTACTTAACAGAGGGGAAAAACGTTCTGAGCAAGACAACGACAAGAGTGGATGTTGTCCCTTTCTTGCAATTGCCATTGTAAATAAAACTATCTGATGGTAGATTTTTATATATTCGGTAATCATTAAATCCTTTTTATTCATACACGACGATAAATACATTAGCATGAAATTTATTGTAATTAACACAGTGAGTTCTAAAATGTGCTTATTTTAATTATTACGTAATTACTTATGCAATGCAAAAACTATTTCTTGAATTAGTAAAATTACTTAGTAGTAATTTGCAAACTACACATGGCCGCACTTATATATGGCAAGTGGCGCTTTATTTATTAGAAGGAGACACACTCCACCCATGTCGTGGTACTCTTCGGAACGATTTTTAAGCGCGTGTGAACATGTGTGAATTCCGGGTAGAATGTAACTTCCTTGGCGAGGAATTAATGCATAGATAATTAATTACTATTGTGGTTGGATAATTAATGAGTGTGTTCAATGTAATTTCGAAGTCAGAAATGTTAGTTTCCTAGTCAAAGCAAATAAAAGTTTATTATGAACGTCTGAGCGCAGACGGTTTGGGGCCTGACTTTTTTCTTTTTTTATATCACAAAATACAAACAAGCAGATGGCTCTTCTAATTGAAAAACCATGCGTAAGTCTACTGGTTACCTTACCCTCCATATCGAAACACGATAATGGCTGCCGCAATACGGCAGGAATAGATAAGGCGGTGAAACCATACTTGATCATGGCAGTTGCTTAACGCCCATGCCAAAAAAAAAAAAAAAAAAAAAAGGCGGTGAAACCAAATACCCTGGCGAGGCGTTACCGGACTCTACTACTTAGTATGCACGATGGTAGTGACTCGTATAGCCAATCGGTCGCCTTTTACGACCTGCCTGGAAGAACGGCAGTTGGTCTATTCTTCAAAGGAGCCCGGGACCAACACGGAGATTGATTTCAGACAAAGAAATTAATGTATAGAGAGGCCATGGTAAGTAAAAGTCGTGTTTCATTTCGCTGACAGTGTAAACCACAGAAAACGTAATTCCCTGGTGTAAACCAATTGTCGCTGCAGCGTTGAAATAATAAGTCGTCCAACCAAAGTCATATTAATCAGCACTGATAGCGTAAAATAAGTAAAAAAGATGTAATTTTCTAGCGACTAAAAGTTCATAACCGCCGTGAATTTCATGGCGCTTACATATTTCCTTCAACAAGCTATACTGATAACTACATTTTCTATACTATTTACTCCGGTCAAAATGACGTGTCAGAAAAATCAATTTCGTAAACTAAACTTGTAATATGTATTGGTAGAAAACTTAGTTACTAAACTTTAAAACACATTTCAAACACAATTCAATTCTCTTTAAATTTTTGAGTCTTTGCAACACGTAATGCTTCTCACTGCGGTCCACAACAGAATGAAGTAGGTGTGGTCCATGGGCCGCACTTTAGTGGAAAAAAGATTACGTTCAGCGTGCAATGTCTAGTACGTTATTACATAGAGGTCGTTGATTTCCGACAACAAAGAAGCCTGTTTATTGATTCAGGCGTTACTTTGCAAAAATCCATCATTAAAAAATATAGAATTAATTAAATTTTCTATGATCCGCGAACTATATATGATAACAAATGTATATGATAACAAAAAGAAAAACGTCAGTTTAATAAATGGATAAAACTCACCGATGGTCCGGACAAAAAGAAGACCCCAGCGACACAATTATCCGCCCACATCCACCACATTTGTACACCCACGTTCCATGCCGGCACCAATCACAAAAACACACAATTTACGTACTCAACGCACGTTTCACTTCGATACCGAAACATCTTCAGGAGAAACGAACATTACCTTACTCTACGCGAGTGTAAGTGGGTGTAAAAGTGTAGTGGATGTGGGTGGATAATTGTGCCGCTGGGGTCTCCTTTTTATCCGGATCATCGGAAAGTCTTATCCATTTATTATACTGACGTGTTTTTTTTTGGTACCATCGCGAAAAACACATAGACACAGACACACAGAATAGTAGGCGGATCATAGCAAATTTAATTATTAGACACTTTTACTATTCCACTTGTACATAAATTTCTGTATAAATATACTTATATATTACATCCTGAAGATGCTTTAAAAAGTGAAATCGGTCGAGTAATATATTAAAAAATTGTATAAAAGTGAAATTTATGTACAAGTGGAATAGTAAAAGTGTCTAATAACAATGAAATTTCACCAAGTACCGACGATGGAAAGTATAGAATACAAAGAACACGGGCAAGACTTCTTACACCGTTATTTTTAGTTAATACCTTAAAGTTTAATATATTCCTTAAGATTCTATATCAACTCCTTAACTTATCCGCATTTAATAAATATTTTTTTACCTTGGGGAATAGTAGATAAATAAAGTTGGAATTTAGATAAAGTTAACGTAAACAATCAGTTCTCTCCTTAGTAGTCTGTGGTTAGGTATTTATCTTGCCATTGGGTGTCTTAGTACAACTGCTAATCTCAGAAATCTAAGTTACATTGACAGACTTCTGAGCTAAGATTTTGCAAAAACATTTTATAAGTACTTAAAAGAACAAAAAATAAATTTGCATTAACTACTCTATAATACAAAAGAGGGAGAATTATTATTTGACACTTATAATGAAAATTATGATATATGTACTTATTACTATTTTTAATGAAAATTAAAAAAAAATATGATGATAGAATTCAATCAAATTATAGTCTCAATTATTTTTAAATGATTGTACCTAACGATATATTTTATTTAATTGATTTAAAAATCGTAGAAAATTATTCTAGTTTATCTAACATTCATCACTCCAAAAGACACGCAAGGGTTGTACAAAATTAAAATGACCTGTGTTCTTTAATTAATTTCATCGTTTTTAACAAAGAGGCCAATTTGACCAAGCCTTACTCGGTGGTCTCACTGGACGGTCTCATCTTCCTGGAGGCGGCCAGCAGCGGGCGCGCGGTCACCGACGACAGAGTCAACAGCGAGTCCTCCTCTTGCTCCGTTGGCGACATTGCCGAGAGATATACGCCGACCTGCTGTTAACAAAAAACTTGAGAGGTGAACCGGATGGAACGAAGTTCCTTTCGCTTAATTAGTGAAGGAATTGTAATATTTTTTTTAAGTTATAATAATATTTTTTTATTATTAACAAATATAATGTAATATAAACTTATTTATAAAATATCTGGCTTGCTTTCTATAAGAGAGAGAGAGAAAGAAACATACGCACGCCGCACAGCTTACAATAGCTTCCTATAGCAAAAAGTGTCGTGACAACTTTTCGTAAGAATTTTTTCCGTCTAGCCCCCTTTCAGAACGCACGATAAGGAACTTCGTTCCAATAAAAATTTAAATAACCGCCTCTAGTTGTGGTCCAACAGTCCGGTGGTGGTGTTGACCACATGAGATCTCAGCAAGGGCGTAGCTACCACTGTATCCACCGTAATAATTATACGGGGCACCCAGGCCACGGGGGCCCCCAACTTACGTAAGCAAAAATTAATAAAAACTTCCCAAATGGCAAAAATCAAAAAAAGCAATTTCTTTTTTTTTTTAATAAAGGCAAGGCAAGGCAAGGAGTGTATATTTAATTTGAATTGTTTTGAAAAAGTGACAGATAAATAATTGTGATGAATAAATAATAATATCGCTCTGTGCAAACAAAATAAAATGCAAACATTTTTTTCCTTTTGTAAGATCTCTACCCTTCCCCAAAAAATTTTATACGGGGCCCCGCCAAAGCATTCTACGTCACTGGGTCCCGGCTTCGATTCTCGGGTCGGACTTATCTGAATTTTCTGATAAAAACAAGGTTGCCCGGCATTGGAATAATGCCCGATTGGTGACAGGCTGGCCACCTATCACATTGTGGGACCAAGTATCTTCGGCTAATCGTGGATGCACTTGCTGTACCTCTGTCTGCCTCTTCGGGAATACGGGCGTGAAGATACTTTAAAAATAGTAATTCAAATAATTTCTTTTTAACAAAAAATAAATCATCAAAAAGTTATGCGTAATCATCCATAGAAATCAGTGAGTAAATAATTAAATATCGTCTTTTGGTTGTATTTTTTTGTCAAAAATAATACGAGATAAACCTCGGGGTATATTATCTATCTATACATATAATAAAATCGTAGGAAAGTCAAAACTGTACATTGAATATTTTTTTAAAAGAATCCCAAGTATTCTGCGTGATCTACAATCGATATCGAAGCCAAAAATATAGTTTTTAGAATTTTTGTCTGTTTGTCTGTTTATCTGTTTGTCTGTATGTATGTCCGGGGTAAACTCAAAAAGTACTGCATGGATTTACTTCAAATTTTGCATGAATATTACTAACAGATCGGGTCAATATATAGGCTACATATTATCACGCTATCACCTACAGGGGAGGAGCAGTGCGGAGTAAACGAAGTCCGCGCGGACGAAGTCGCAGGCAACAGCTAGTATCCAATAAAAGAATTATCAAAATCGAATCACTCTATAAAAATTTATGCGTTGTCATACACACAGCGAACAATTAATCATCCCTTATTTTCGTAACCTGATAATGGTTGGATTAAAAAAATAGGACCATCCACGCAGTATACCCATTTCAACAAAAAACTTGAGAGGTGTCAAGGGACACCCGGATGGGACGAAGTTCCTTTTATTATTATTTACAAAAAACCTGTATACACTCAACAAAAATAATCGTCGCGACACCACACTGTTCAATGCGAAATAGAAATGAAAATATCTGGCTTGCTTTCTATAAGAGAGAGAGAGAGAGAGAAACAGACAGACAGAGAAACATCCGCACGCCGCACAGCTTACAATAGCTTACTATAGCAAAAAGTGTCGTGACAACTTTTCGTAAGAATTTTTTCCGTCTAGCCCCCTTTCACAACGCGCGATAAGGAACTTCGTTCCAAAAATAAATTACCAAAATGGGACTCTTCCGTAAAAAGTTATGCGTGGTCACTGATCAATCATAAAAAATATAATATATACATCGAGTTGAGAACGTGATCCGTGTTTTGTTGGTTGGAAACCAATGACTTCGCCACGTGTACGTGTTTGATTTATACGGTGTGTAAAGAAAACCCTGTCCGATGCGAAAAAGGCATATAGGTTGGTTAAAGGCATTACTGAAAAATATATTAAAATGACTTTATTTCTGTAAATAAAAAACACATCGTTTTTTAAATATTCGTATTTTTACTTATATTTCCCTAAAGTTAAGCAAATATTTTAAAAATGACAACACCTTGTCCCTGTTTGTTTCATTGTTTCGCTTTGGCGGCTTTTCGCGCCCTTTTTTTTATATCATAAGATAGCAAACAAGCAGATGGGTCTCTTGATAGAAAGAGTCAACTATCACCTATAGACACCAAAGATGTTAATGGTCCGATGCTATCTTGTGGCGAGGTCTAATGCCACATGCATAAGTTTAGCGGCTACCTTACCCTCCAAACCGGAACACGACAGCGACAAGCACTGACGCTATTGCGGCAGGAATAGGTAAGGCGGTGGTACCAGACCCGGGCGAGACAATGCAGAACTCTACCACCTAGTAGCCATGATGGTAGGGACTCGATAGCCAATCGGTCGTCTTTTACGACCTGCCTGGCAGAACGGCAGTTGGCCTATTCTTCAAAGGAGGCCGGGACCAACACGGCCCTTCGCGCGATGTTTTAAAGTGAAACTTTTATTACATCGTCTCAATTTTTTGGTCTGTGTGTCGCATGTCGCGTGACGGTCGGCCGCGGAGTAGGGATAAAGTGAAAGGCCCGCAAATATCTATAATGTGAAAAAAAGTTTCACTTTTGCCGTGGTATCATAAAACCACACAATTCGTTTTTTCGTTTTTCGGCTTTTTACAAATGAACTTTAAACGCGCTGCCTGTCCTTTGGTAGCATTCGACTTGCACGGCATTCTTTGATAATAGAATTTACTTATTTGTAGGTTTTGTCATACTTAATATATGAAAATATCATTTACGGTTATTTCTTTTATTGGGAAAACTAATCAATTAATATCCATAAAATAATTACGCGCCGCACACGCGCTGCCTGTCTTTTGGTAGCAACCGACTTGCGCGGCATAATTTGATAATAGAATTTACTTATTTATAGGTGTTATCATACTTAATATATGAAAATACCATTTAAGATTACTTCTTTTATTGGGAAAACTAATCAATTAATATCCATAAAATAATTACGCGCCGCACACGCGCTGCCTGTCTTTTGGTAGCAACCGACTTGCGCGGCATAATTTGATAATAGAATTTACTTATTTATAGGTGTTATCATACTTAATATATGAAAATACCATTTAAGATTACTTCTTTTATTGGGAAAACTAATCAATTAATATCCATAAAATAATTACACATATGTAACCCTATTAAGGTACCAAAAACACCTTTAATTATCCGACAGTGTATATCTACACTGTATAAATTGACAAAGCTGAGTTAAAACTCCATCCTCGGACGTCACGCTCATTTTATTTTGTAGGAGTGAAACTTACATTTGCTAGCGGCAGCTCTAAGAGTAGACTGACTGGTCTTTCCCTCGGCTCCACGCGCTCTGTTTGCTCCGGCGGCGCAGACTGGATCGACAGCAGAGATCCCGCCTTCTCCGGAGACAGGATTGCCTGGAAAATGGACAGGATAAAACACGTGTCCAGGCCTTTGAAGAATAAAGCATATGAAACAGGCATGGCAGTTCGTAAAGGCCGTACAATCAGTCACTACTAGGCATACCTAAACATTAACTCATTAATCCGTCAATCGTCAATAAACGAAGTTAATTTAAACTTTCGTGAGACATTATTTACTAAATAATTGATTAAGAAAACGGCTAAACTCACGTGTAAATCGGTATAGGTTCCGACTAGTTTCGGACCTATATGAGGTCCTTCATCAGGGCGATTGCGACGCTGTTGCCGCGACAGTTCGCGTCGAGTCGCTGTCGCGGCAACAGCGTCGCAATCGCCCTGATGAAGGACCTCATATAGGTCCGAAACTAGTCGGAACCTATACCGATTTACACGTGAGTTTAGCCGTTTTCTTAATCAATTATTTAGTAAACGAAGTTAATATTTAGATTACTTTAAGGTGATTAACTTAAAGGTAATTTTAAAAAATGTTAACGACTCGTTAAATTCCGTTAAATTTCCTCATGTCCGTTAAATCATTAATCCGATACCTACTATTCTATATAACGTACATGTCAGAAAAACACTTCTGACATGTACGTTCGGGTCGGTCAATAAATGCGAAGCGGCGCGTGCCGCGAGTGAAACGAAACGATATAGTGTTGTGAGAGTGAGAGTAAGAAAAAAACTGCAAAGTTTAATTCATGTGTATGGTTAAAGCTCTGGTTTCCTCCAAAAGCGTTGACGTCATGAGCGGTCATAATACAACGGTGAATGACGTCACTAGAACATTGCCTATGTAAACAAAATGGCGCGGTTTTCTAGAGAACGGTCATTGACACCGTAACGTTCAAAAGCGGTGCCATCATTTGGATGACGGCCGTCTTGTCGATTTCGGTGCCATTTTATTGTACAAAATGAGTTTTATCAAGCGGAGCATCGAGGACGATGACATTTTAATTAATTTTGTACGGGTTCGTGAGATATTAAATAGCTCAAGACTACAGATAGACGCAGATGAGGCAAAAATTATGGTGTGAAGTCGGGGAGATAAGACGAAAGTATTCCCTAAACTTTTCGTCCTTGCAGTGCAGACGACGTAGCACTAAAATTTGTAAAGCACCTTAGGTAGTACGAGCTTTGTATAAATCACTTCCCTTCACACAATTATTTTCGTCTGTTTTTCCCCGTGTTGGTTCCGGACTCCTTTGAAGAATAGGCCAACTGCCGTTCTGCCAGGCAGGTCGTAAAAGGCGACCGATTGGCTATACGAGTCACTAACATCGTGGCTACTAGGTGGTAGAGTTCTGTATTGTCTCGCCCATGACTGTTACCACCGCCTTACCTATTCCTGCCGCAATAGCGTCAGGGCTTGTCACTGTCATGTTCCGGTTTGGAGGGTAGCCGGTAAACATATGCATGTGGCATAAAACCTCGCCTCAAGATAGCAGCGCACCATTAACACCTTTGGTGTCTATAGGCGATGGTTGACTCTTTCCATCAGGAGACCCATCTGCTTGTTTGCTATCTTATAATATATAAAAAAGTCTTCTGATGATTATTGGAACGAAGTTCCTTACGGCAGGCTTGGAGGGGATAGGGATTTTGCTGCGCGACCGAACTGAAAAAAATGTGATAGTAAAACCGTAAGAAAAATGCGTGGAATAAAAGCGTTAAATGAGACGTGCGCAGGCGCGACAGTCGCGTACACAAGCGAGTAGTGCCGTTTAGCCGAAGGCAGTTCGTTCCTACCTGGTGTCTCGCGACACCACATCATTTTTCTTCCAAATATACGAGTAACTCTGAATCATATCGTCAATTTGCAGCCGTTAACACGTATATCGCACGACTTTGTGGTCTGTTCACCATAAAAAGACGGCCGTCGAAGTCTTGATAATTCCACTTGCCTACGGCCGTCTTTTCACGGCCATCATATTGCGTCCGTTTAATGAAGCCATCGCTTTTGGAGAAAACTAGAACTTAAGGGTAGGTATGATGTATTATCGTGAAGCAGTTTGGCCGAATAAAACACTTGGATCACTTTTACACGCACAATATAATTTTGGGCAGAGTAACGCCTTGAACAAACAATAGAATTACAATGAATCGAAAACGTGATGTCCCCGCTTATTTATACCATTCGTTATATATTTTATTATGACGTCATAACACAGGTGTGCCGTCCATCTGGCCGGCTAGTAGTTGTCAAGCGCGGTTGATAACAGATGCGTTCGATCGTATCCATCTTAGCGCCGACGCGGTATTGACTAACGAGTGTTTTGTTTTGTGTTCAGTTTTTATAAGTAGATCATTATCGCAACAATATAAAAAAAGTGGTAGAGTTCTGCATTGTCTCGCCCGGGTCTGGTACCACCACCTTACCTATTTCTGCCGCAATAGCGTCAGTGCTTGTCATTGGCGTGTTCCGGTTTGGAGGGTAAGGTAGCCGGTGAACCTATGCATGTGGCATTAGATCACGCCACAAGATAGCAACGCACCATTAACATTTTTGGTGTCTATAGGCGATGGTTGAATCTCCATCAGGAGACCCATCTGCGTGTTTGCTCTCTTATGACATAAAAAAAACAATTTTTATCACGCGTTAATGGGTTAACGAGGAGCTGTTTAACAAAATTAATGTTTTAGTAACAGATTAACGAAGTTAAATATTTGATTAACGCTGCCCAGCTATGCTACTAGGTGGTAGAGATTTGCAATGTCTGTATCAAATTAATAACGCAAGGATACATTAATGCCTTACGCAAAATGTTGTGTAATGTATGCTATCTCATTCTCGTGCCTTCTTGTATGTGTGTTGTTTTATCGTGACGCATTTCCGTTTAATCGAGAGTCATATCACATCGATTCTATAAAAGTTTCGTTTTAATAAACACCATGTATAACGATGACACATACGCAAAATGGCGTCACGTGATCGACGATTCGAATGCTCTGAGGTAGTGTTTCCCAACATCATTGTGCCATGGTCCGGTGACCTACTTAATAATTTAAACCCAAGCTGGTTCCATAAGATAAAACAAAACACATTAATTAATAAAAGGTGAAATTAATTAAATTTGCTATTATCCGCGAACTATTATTCTATGTATCCTCCGTGATGGTACCGAAAAGAGAGACGTCGGTTTAATAAATGGATAGGACTCACCGATGGTTCCGATCAAACGAAGACCCCAGCGGCACACTTATCCGCCCACATCCACCACACTTTTACAACCACGACACGAAGTGAGTCGCTGGGGTCTTCGTTTGATCGGAACCATCGGTGAGTCCTATCCATTTATTATACCGACGTCTCTCTTTTCGGTACCATCGCGGAGGATAGCAAATTTAATGAATTTCACCTTTTAATAATGAAATTCCGCAAAGTAACGCCTGAATCAACAAAATACATTAATTAATAGTAAAAAGGTTTTTATTTTACATCTTGCTGTCGTGTTCATTTGTCAGGCAGCGGTGAGCTCACCGCTACGAAATTTTACGATGCGTCGATCGATAGTAAGTAATATATGTTAATGGTGCGTTGCCGTCTTGTGGCGAGGTCTAATGCCACGTGCATAAGTTTACCGGCTACCTTACCCTCCAAACCGGAACACGACAGCGATAAGCACTGACACTATTGCGGCAGGAATAGGTAAAGCGGTGGTACCAGACCCGGGCGATACCATGCAGAACTCTACAACCTAGTAGCCACTATGGTAATGACTCGCGTAGCCAATCGGCCGCCTTTTACGACCTGCCTGTCAGAACGGCAGTTGGTCTATTCTTTAAAGGAGCCCCGATCCAACACGGGTACCACAGGGGGGATGTATACCTCTGTGATTGAGTCTGCCGCCATCTCGATGGAGCATGACACCGGTGCTGTTGATGTCGGCGGTGCTGATGAGCCAAGGACGTCGCCATCGAGCATTGACAGCTCCTAAAGCAAAAGTGACACTTGAGTAAAAACCAGTAGCTTAGCGTGCCTTGGCGGGGCCTCGTATGAAAATTTGTTACAGGGCCTTTATGAATTAAGGGTAGAGATTAAAAGAATTGACATCAACACAGGGATTCCGGATGAAATATAAACAATACTTAATTAACATGCAACTTCAGATATAACACTGCATCAGATGAAATCAACATTAGGTAATAAGTGTATTTAACGTGTAAAAAATATGTGTACATATTTGTATGTACTTGTGTATGTGGGTGTACTAGATTTTATTCATTAAATCATTTAATATTCTTACTTATTTAAATTTAATAGCATTGTCATTTTTATATTAAAATTATTTGCTATATGTATTCGACTCCATATTCCTGTTATTATGTATGTTATATGCGATTATTGATAAACTATTAGGGGTGAATAGACGTTAAAACTATTGCTGCCTTTTTCAGGGAACTGGCTGCCACAGAAAATCGGCGTTGGGATTGCCATTATAATCCCAACACATGCTGAGTGGTAGGCCAATTTGAGATGTCGCACCACCATTATGTACTTTATATCTCTTTTTTTTGTTTCTTTGTCTTTATAGCGTATTGTGTACAAAAGTATGTTCTGTGGTGTGCGTCTCAAATAAATGTGTTCTTATTTTTATTCTTAAATATTTATTCATCATCTGTCACTTTTCCCAAAATTATTACAAACTATTCAAATAAAATATACACTCCCCTTTGATTTTTTTGGCAAACCGATTTATTAAATCATTTATAGCTGATGATCCTTTAGTTTTTCTACAGTTTGGGAAGTTTTTATTAATTTTTCCTTACGCACGGGGCCCCCAGGACACGGGGGCCCCTTATAATTGATAAGGCAAATACAGTGGTAGCTACGACTGTGGTAAAAACACGAATACACACAGACTACACAGTCTGACCATATTATATACTGTTATATGAAAACTTTCCTTTCTTCAAATCTTTCATTATAGCATACCTCCGCAAAGTGAAGTATTGTTCTACTCTCAACATGACAAGGTCAAGCACATTTCGGAAATAAACTGCATCTAATCTATGTTTATATTAATATTAGCTGCAGCGTGCAGCGAATCCCGCTGCATTACCTAAAAATCTACAGGTAAAAAGATGTTTTAAAAAACTGTGGTTTCGAAACACTAAATCGCGTCAGAATAAGGTATTTGTGGGGTAATTGCCAACGAAAGTTTAATAAATCAAGTACACCGTAAGGGAGTGAGAGGGTCACAAAGTTACAAAGAAAATGTTTTGAGTGTACCCCGGACATACATACAGACAAACAGACAAAAATTCTAAAAACTATATTTTTGGCTTCGGTATCGATTGTAGATCACGCCCCAAGTATTCTTTTAAAAAAATATTCAATGTACTCTCTCTCTCTCTTATAGAAAGCAAGCCAGATATTTTCATTTCTATTTCGCATTGAACAGTGTGGTGTCGCGACGATAATAAAAGGAACTTCGTTCCATCCGGGTGTCCCTTGACACCTCTCAAGTTTTTTTTATTACATATATATATATATATATATATATACATACATACATATATAGTAGAGCAGAGGTACACGATTAGCCGAAGATACTTGGTCCCACAAATGTGATAGGTGGCAAGCCTATCGCCAATCGGGCACTTTCCAATCCCGGGCAACTTTGTGTTTCTCAGAAAACTGAAAAAACACTTTTTTTTTTAAAGTGCCCGACCCGGGAATCGAACCCGAGACCTCATGTGGTCAACGCCAACGCTGGACCACTAGACCACAGAGGCGAATTAAACTATACTTTATAGTGTGGCGCTGACCATACAACAATAAGTGAGAATTAAGGTAGTACTAGTTAGTACTAGTATTTTTAGTCTATCAAATCAGTCCTGATATCGAAATTAAAAAAACAAAAATTTCGAACAAAATTAATGACACGAAAATATAATAAAGATAAAACATCCTTGACTTACCTATCACCAGGACGGCAACGCCGCACGCGCGGCTTGGCGGCTGGCGCCTCATGTTATTATTATTATTTTTACGTGTGACATAATATTTAGGCGCCTTTTTAAACCACACTCATCCTCAATAATTATTTTGATAAATTATTATTATTAATCACAATCATTTTGTACAATAAGTAATTACGTAGCTATAGAATTATTTTTGCGTATATTGTAAGAATAAAGACCGTATCAATCTAGGATTCGTGCCACATATTGGCTAAAAGTAAAGAAGAAAAAACAAAAATGTTGTTCACTTCACACTAATAATAATAGTTACCTAACGTGTCTTATCACAAAATAGCACTAATTAGCACAAACATCATGGCCATGGCCGGCCATCACAATAAAAATTAAGCGTCTACTTTCGCACAATTTAACTCGTATTTTACCACAATAAAAATTAAAATGAAGCGTCTACTTTCGCATAATTTATAAGTCTAGAATAATAAAAGAAAAAAATAAAAACTCAGTACATTACAAGTAATAACGTAATATCAATTACCACGGCAAAATCTTTGATCGTACTAAACAATAACATTAAACAATAATGACCGTGACCTACGTATCGTAGGTACGTGACACGTGTAATCAACGGCTTTCATCAAGAAGGCGCAAAATGCGCTTTTTTGTATCAGTACACACTGTGTATGCACTCAAGATAAAGCGACTTTTCGCTTTCTTTTCAAATTCTCCTAATGACAAGATTGGGTTGTTATTGGTCAGTTGTAAAGGATAAAAAATTAAAATAACCAATGAATGCAAGGATTTTCTGCTAGTATTGCGAGTTGGCAACTTACTTATAAGAGTTCTTTCAAACCATAAAGGGTGAACGGGTCACGTACAGCCATTAACCTCTATATATTTCTATGCGTACAGCTGATAATCTACATCATGTTCGCAATATTAGAAATGAAAACTAAAAAATTGTCCTGTGGCTAAACCAGTGGATGTATTTATCAGATTTTTTGTATTCAGGCTGAGAACATTATTACATATACTAAGTTTAATTAATTGGTGTATAGTCACCGCCACACTGTATATATATATATATATTTTTTTTTTTTTTTTTTGAATTGTCCATCGCTCATATCTATATAATTTTTTTTCATTTTATGTATTTCGCTACTTATACAAATCGAATAATAAGAGAACAAATGAAATAATTACAAACATTAAAACGCCGTATAAAGAGACATTTAATATTTTTGGGCGGCGACCTTAAGTTATTTAAGGGATGGCGTTGAAAATGAAATAAGTTGTTGTTTTTTATCCAACATTTATATTTTATGAATTCATCGAAATATGTTTTAACTTTTTTATTTGTATTTAACGTATAAAGAGGTATTTCCGACTTCTGCCTGGAGACCATCTGATGTGGAGTATGAGCATTGAACAGTGTGGTGTCGCGACGATTATTTTTGTTGAGTGTATGCAGGTTTTTTGTAAATAATAATAAAAGGAACTTCGTTCCATCCGGGTGTCCCTTGACACCTCTCAAGTTTTTTGAAGTGAAAACTTCTTTAGGCGCGTTGAGCGTTTTGGTAGAGGGTAAAATCCTCGGTTCGCGTCACCGACATGCTAATGATAATAGTATATCTATAACTATGTTTTGCATATAGTTTTAATTACTCTCAACTTAATAGTTCCGTTTTCACTTCTATCGGCAGTCCCACGACTGCTACTGTTTTTTTTTTCTGCCCTAGTTACCCGACTCATATAAGTCAAAACTGTACATTAAATATTTTTAAAAGAACACTTGGGGCGTGATCTGCAATCGATATCGAAGCCAAAAATATAGTTTTTTGAATTTTTGTCTGTTTGTCTGTATGTATGTGCGGGGTAAACTCAAAAAGTACTGCATGGATTTACTTCAAATTTTGCATGAATATTACTAACAGGTCGGGTCAACATATAGGCTACATATCATCACTCTATCACTTAAGGGGGAGAAGCTGTGCGGAGTAAACGAAGTCCGCGCGGACGAAGTCGCTGGCAACAGCTAGTAAAAAATATTTATGTAAAAACTTTTGCAGTTAGTGTTATTATTATTAAACACAATGAACGATGATATACGAATCTATGTCTTGCCTAATATTCCTTGAAAACCGACAACTACAAAAATATCTACATTTTGTAAAAGATTGTGTATTGTGAGTCGGATTTTATGGGTTTTCATCTAGTAACTTTATAGAAAAACCGAGGTTTAATTAAAGTTGGGCAAGATTTTGTAAAATAATATCGAAATCGCAATCGAGTTTCGGCAATTGGGCAATCACAACAGTACGTCCAGAAATCGTACAAAAGTTTCAAAGCGTAATTGTTTGCATTCGGGAAATTTATTTCCCAACTTTAAATGTAAGGCTTCCAACTCACGTTTACTGACTTGATGTTTCGGCAATTAATTAAATACTAGCTGTGGTCGCGACTTCGTCCGCGTTAAAAATTTTCTAAAATAAAAGTCCTGGAGTTTTACCCGTATAGTTCCCTTTCACGTGGGATTTCCGGGATAAAAGGTCCTATACTATGTCCTTTCTCGGGTCTCAAACTATCTTGATACCAAATTCCATCCAAATCGGTTCAGTGGTTTAGGCGTGAAGAAGAGAGAGAGACAGACAGAGTTACTTTCGCATTTACAAAATTAATATGGGTTTTTTAAATGTAACTTCTTTAGAATAGTTTTGGTTTGAAACACGATGAAACGGAAAAGTGTATTGAAATTAGAGTCAAGAATTAATTTGAACAATTCGTCGGAACACTCTCCATGATAGATGCCATAAGATACTAAAGAGATTTTACTACAATTTCTTACTTCTAAAATACAAAAACCTTTTTCTTCAACTCCTTCAATTTATCTCTCTCTCGCTCTCTCTTCTTTGAGATATCTCTAGAAGATACATCTCTTTCTTTCTTTTCTAGTTCAATCAAAATTTACTTCTATCCCGTATCAGCTCACACTCGATTTTATTTTTCAAATAATCAAAGGTTACAATGTAACTTCGCAATGTTTATTGTTTAATTTGTTAAAGAAATGTAAATTGGCTTTAAGAAGTACAGCAGTTTCATATGTGTTAATACTAAATCACTTTAAAATTTCAAAGGTTTCTGCTATGACAGTTGAAATTACAAGATGACGCAACATCTTTAAATAACCCGGTAAATACTTCGACGGAAATCAATATGTCTTACACAATGGATTAAATCGCAACTAGACAGAATATTGTAAAGCATATTCTTGTCTCATTCTAGCGACCTAGCACGACTATGTCGGGAGTCTATTTAGAAATAAATCTTAATTTTAACAATTGGTTAGAGTCAGGCTTATGAAAATAGAAACTGAAAAACCGCGGCAAATTTAAAAAATAACAGCATGGCAACACTTACGACAAATGATAAAAATAAAATAACCAAATATTTGGGAGGTTCATTATTATTAAGATGTTTAACTTATTGGATGAAAATACACAAATATTTGTTTTTAAGAAAAAATAAATAAAAATAACCAATTTAAACTAAGTATTAAATTAACAGCATCACGTTAAACTATAGAACAGGGGTCACCAATTAGTTTCGCTCGGGGTCCATTTTAAGAAATGAAATGACTATCGTGGTCCGCACATTTTATTTATAAGAAAAAATATTTATTAAACAAATGTAATTAAGGAAATAACAAAGGTATTTTGTTGCACAGGTATCAACGCGAAAAAGACATTTTTTGTTGCAAATTATTTATCTGAAGTTTGGAGTAAAATTTATGCAAGCTATTGACATTAAACCCTGTGGCTGTTCAGTAGTAATTCCAGATTGAAATTTACTCTTAATTAACGTCATCTTCGAAAATGCTGCTTCACAAATATATGTCGATCCAAACAAAGTAATAAGTTTCAAAGCAAAAAAGATAATACAGATTAAAAAAAAACTTGAGAGGTGTCAAGGGACACCCGGATGGAACGAAGTTCCTTTTATTATTATTTACAAAAAACCTGTATACACTCAACAAAAATAATCGTCGCGACACCACACTGTTCAATGCAAAATAGAAATGAAAATATCTGGCTTGCTTTTTATAAGAGAGAGAGAGAGAGACAGAGAAACATCCGCACGCCGCACAGCTTACAATGTCTTCTTACTATAGCAAAAAGTGTCGTGACAACTTTTCGTAAGAATTTTTTCCGTCTAGCCCCCTTTCACAACGCGCGATAAAGAACTTTGTAGAATTTCAACCCACTGTCGAATTTCGACACCCGGTCGAATTTCGGAGCCCGGTCGAATTTCGGCACCCGGTCGAATGTCGACCTACGGTCGAATTTCGGCACTCGGTCGAATTTCCGGTTGAAATTCGACCGGCGGTCGAAACTTTCGACACTCGACAACGAACTTTTGGTCGAAATTCGACCGAAATTCTGTATAAACGTCGAACATTTGGCACTAGAAAAAAAGTAAACTCAATCAAATAGTAAATAGACTCTTTCACTTTCAATGCACAAGCTAAAGGGAAGTGGTTGGATATTTCTGTGCTTACAATACCTTACTATAGCAAAAAGTGTCGTGACAACTTTTCGTAAGAATTTTTTCCGTCTAGCCCCCTTTCACAACGCGCGATAAGGAACTTCGTTCCAACAATGTTCTTGCTTATTAAAATTCAATGTTAATCAATAAATTGTTGCGTGATTTATTGGTTTATTTATTTATTTATTTATTTGATAAATGAGTATTCCCATAAATGTTCCCGTGTCCCCGTGTTCATAACTTAACTGTATGTTAACCCCAAGGAAATTACATTCTACCCGGAATGTTCACACGCGCTTCAAAATCGTAGAAGAGTACCACGACATGGGTGGAGTGTGTCTCTTTTTACCAAAAAAAACGCGCCAATCGCCATATGTGCGGCCATGCGTACTTTGCAAATTACTACTATGTAATTCTACTAATTTGAGAAACAGTTTTTGCATTGTAATAAGCACATTTTAGAACTCACTACTATGTTAATTACAATACATTTTATGTTTAAGTTATAAGTCATTTAGTAAGTAGTTATAAGTAATTCTTATAACTACTTACTAAATTTATAATTATATAACTTCTTATAAGTAGTAAGAAGTTATAAGTAATTCTTTGGCGAAACAAGATAAAAATCTTCCTAAAATTTTATCCTTCGCTTTATCCTATGTCTGTAGAGACAACGATACTAATATTAAAAATTTTATTTAAATATTATAAAAGAAATATTTGTACATAATTAAAAAAATGGACAAAATTTTTTGAAACTTAAAATGTGTTGACTAGCCAATTTCATGGTGTCGGTTTTTCGTAACGATGTGGACGCGCATCGTAAAAATTTACTCTCATCATTATTCCCTAATACTCCAAAAGAAGTATCTACTTATAACTTCAACTAGGATCGGAATTAAAACAAGCATTCATAACAATGAGATAGATCATTACACGTGACCCCGAACGTCAACGCCTTAGTCAATTTAAAATAAAAAAAACACACACTCACACACATACATACATACACACATGCAACATACAGACGTCATCGTTAAAACAGATGGAAAACGTGGAGATCTGATGAAAACTCGATTTCCAAAAACTGAGGCTTTATACTACCAACGTAATCGGATGTTAAAAATATAACGTAGGTGCCTATGTAACAAAAATTATTAAGCAACTCACTGTAAACAACAACAGTGTAGACAGCAAATTGAACAAAATCAAAATGGCGACGTTATTTTAAATTTCGAACACCGGACGAGAATTTGCAAAATAATATTGTACTAGCTTTCCAATTTCCCAGCCAGCCAGCAGCCTAATGGCGACTGAGCGATGCGTAGTGCATGTCATGTAAAAAAATGACATTATAAATAATGCTCCATTTCGAATGATTTTCTATAAGTACATTGTGTAATATTGTTTTAACAAGAAATACAAACATCTATATCTATATACACATAATAAAATCGTAGAAAAGACAATGTATGTCCGGGATAAACTCAAAAAGTACTGCATGGATACTTCAAATTTTGTATGAATATTACTAACAGGTCGGGTCAACATGTAGGCTACATATTATCACGTTATCACCTACGGGGGAGAAGCTGTGCGGAGTAAACGAAGTCCGCGCGAACGAAGTCGCGGGCAACAGTAAGTAATAAAATAAAAATAAAGTAAATAATAATAATCCCATACAACAACCGTAATTTTTAAGCAATTTTTTACTCGATCTTAGTAAAGAGGTACTTAGAAACTTGAATATTTTCAAAAAAAAATAAGTATTTGTAAATATATTAACTATAAAAATAAATACCTACCTAATTTTATACATAACATAAATATTTATGTATACGTACAACATACGTGATTTACTTTTATAGATAATGGTACGGAACCATTCGTGCGCGAGTCCCACTCGCATCGGCCGGGTTTCTGCAGTCCTGCATTGTAATTTTTTTTTATTAGCTGTTGCCCGCGACTTCGTCCGCGCGGACTATGTTTACTCCGCACAGCTCCTCCCCGTAGGTGATAGCGTATAATATGTAGCCTATATGTTGACCCGACCTGTTAGTAATATTCATGCAAAATTTGAAGTAAATCCATGCAGTACTTTCTGAGTTTACCCCGGACATACATACAGACAAACATACAAAAATTCTAAAAACTATATTTTAGCTTCGATATCGATTGTAGATCACGCCCCAAGTATTCTTTAAAAAAATATTCAATGTATAGTTTTGACTTTCCTACGATTTTATTATATATATATAGATTAAAAAGACATTATGATAAAGGTAAACTAGCGACGCCTTAATCGCCTCTGTGGTCTAGTGGTCCAGCGTTGGCGTTGACCACATGAGGTCCCGGGTTCGATTCCCGAGTCGGGCACTTAAAAAGTGTTTTTTCAGTTTTCTGGTAAACACAAAGCTGCCTACCCCTTCGGGGATACGGGTGTGAAGATACTCTTTTAAACTAGCGACCTGCCCGGAGTTTCACCCGCGTAGCTTTTGTTCCCGTGGGAATATCGGAAAGGTTTATATAATAGACTTCCTCAAGAATCAATCTATCTATTAAAAAAACCGCATCAAAATCCGTTGCGTAGTTTTAAAGATTTAAATATAAATAGGGACGTAGGGACAGACAGAGAAAGCGACTTTGTTTAAAACTATGTAGTGATAATTCGTTCTTGCATGGAAAATGCACCAAGTCCCGGCAAAGCCGATCGCTTTGCGTGCATCGTATTTAGGTCATCGATTTTCATGTCCGGTGCATCCTTGTAAACCCGTCGCCATTACTTCAAACGTAATCAAGTTACCTCGTGTAGATCAAGCCAAGAGATCTAGATCAACTTGCCTGCAATAGCTAGGCACTTCGTAAAAGGCTAGAAAAGGCTATTTCTGACTACTAACTAGGAGTTTAAGTTCTTCAACGGTTCGACTTGTTGTTACGGTTATGGAATACGTAAGGTGGTGGTACCAACGGTTTGTTACCATTGCCTTAACCATTCTTATCGCAATAGCGTTTGTAGTCATGGTTGTATAAATTAGATGCCATGCAATATACATGTTTTTATAAATATTAGATTTTAAGGATACAGAGTGCTAAGTATGAGTTTTTCTTATCGCATTCGATCGTGAGCGCGTTTGGAGTTTACTAGGAATTTGTATGTGATTTGTACAGCGCCACCTAGTGGTAAACGTGAGAAACCAGTTTACCACTAGGTGGCGCTGTACAAATCACATACAAATTCCTAGTAAACTCGAAACGCGCTCACGATCGAACGCGAAAAGAAAAACTCACACTTAGCACTCTGTACCTACAAGGTAAAATCGGGAACCTATTACTAAGCCTCCGCTATCTGTCCGTCCGTGTGTCACCAGGCTGATCTCATAAACCGATAGCTAGAAATGGGCCCACCTCTCGTTCCCACCACTGTAACTTCTGTAAACCAGAATCAACAGCGGCAACCGTCCTGATAACCTCTGAGTTGCGAGCTCAGGGTGCCCTAGGGGAAAAGCTAAGCTGTCTTGGATCCCGCAACGAAATTAATCAGAAGTATATAGGAGGAGTAGAAAAATACATCCTGTTTCCCTCCCTTTTTAGCAGGAGACAGCAAAATGTTAAAAGCATAAAAATGCTACGAAATAAGACTTTTACAATCAGGTTAAGCCTGATTGCTATTGCACCACGAAAGTTTGGAAATTAGGGACCTACCAAAATGGCCTACTTAATTTTGCTTCCAGTAGTAAGTGTGACAAAATCGTTTGAAGGCACGGAAGTTCCCACGTGTACCCACAAGGTCGGAGTAATAAATTACACCGGATATACATTGGATACTATCAAGCATTTGACGACGTTCGTTTTGCCAAAGATTACACTCCCAAAGAACGTGATGTGCAGTTTGTTCATATTTACAGTTTAATGTAGAGCACTCGCAAAACGGAGAAGGAACTAATTTAAACGAGAATAATTTAGCTTTAAAATTACCGTGGCTAGTGAGAAACTGTGCAACACAATGATCTATTTCTATCTAAGTTTTACTTAAGCGATCCCGGATGCACGGGAAAAAGTTATATAAATGCCGTCCTTTAGTTGAACAAGACCAACGCGACTGCCATTCATCAATTAATTCATTAGTAACGTCGATTACGGGATTAAAAAGGCGACGTATTTTTGTTTGGGCTTGCGAGTTGATAAATTCTGGGTTAGTAAAATTCCTAGAATTGTAATACATTGAAGCCTAATAATAGCTAGAAAGCTGAAATTTTCACAACCTATGTATTTCCGTTGCCTCTATAACAACAAATACTAAAAATTGAAAAAAATAAAATATTAAGGGTTCCCCATAGGATAAACGTGTTTTTTCGTATATTTTTTACTATGATGGTACGGAACCCTTCATGCGAGAATCCGACTCGCACTTGGCCGAGTTCTTTTATTATTGCGCGATATTTTATTTATACGAAACTGATGTTTAAGAATACAGAATTTGTGTGCGTTTGTTTGTTAAGTTGTTTTCTTGTCACTGAATATATTATGTACTAGCTGACCCGGCTCACGTTGTTCTGCCTTTTTAACTACTCTTATTTTTTTCTATATTTTCTCACCTTTTAAACCTTCCTGGACTTCAACAACTAATTCAAAACCAAAATTAGCCAAATCGATTCAGCCGTTCTCGAGTTTTAGCGAGACTAACGAACAGCAATTGATTTTTAAATATATAGATTACTAGCTGTTGCCCACGACTTCGTCCGCGCGGACTTCGTTTACTCCGCACAGCTCCTCCCCCGTAGGTGATAGCGTGATAATATGTAGCCTATATGTTGACCCGACCTATAAGTAATATTCATGCAAAACTTTAAGTAAATGCATGCAGTACTTTTTGAGTTTACCCCGGACATACATACGATTACTTGCGATTTTATTATAGGTATATAGATTTCAACTTGTAACCGTGTTGGATATATCGTTCGACATATTACTTCGAAATTAGAGATAATTATCACTTTTATTTTTACAGTACAGTACAGCACCAAGGGCGGATCCAGAGTGGGGTTATGGGGGTCATGACCCCTAGACAAAGTCTAGGTATGGATTTATTAGAATATGATAAGGATTAGAGTCTATCTTGACTGAACTTCAAATATATGCTCCACTGAACCGAAGGTTGGATCCGCACTTGAGAACTACGTAACAGTACGAAGAGTTGACTAGCACTGACGTTATTGCGGCAGGAATAGGTAAGGCGGTGGTACCAGACCCGGGCGAGACAATGCAGAACTCTACCACCTAGTAGTCACGATGGTAGTGACTCGATAGCCAATCGGTCGCCTTTTACGACCTGCCTGGCAGAACGGTGGATGATCTATTCTTTAAAGAATCCGGAGCAATACTGGAAAAGGTGCTTTAGCAAGAAGTTAAGCAAGATTTTTACAAATTCCTCTGTGGTCTAGTGGTCAAGTGTCGGAGTTGACTACATAAGTACCCGGGTTCGATTCTCGGGTCGAGCAAATCAAAAATGTGGTTTTTCAATTTTCTGACAAAAAAAAACGCTGCCCGGGATTGGATAAGTGCTCGGTTGGCGATAGGCTGACAACCTATGAAATTGTGGGATTAAGTCTCTTCAGCTAATGATGAATGCACTTTTTTGCCTCTGCCTACTCCTTCGATCATATGAGCGTAAAGATATACCCCCGTGTTGGTTCCAGGCTCCTTTAAAGAATAAACCAACTGCCGTTCTGCCAGGCAGGTCGTAAAAGGCGACCGATTGGCTATGCGAGTCACTACTATCGTGACTACTAGGTGGTAGAGTTCTGCATTGTCTCGCCCGGGTCTGGTACCACCGCCTTACCTATTCTTTAGCGTCAGTGCTTGTCGCTGTCGTGTTCCGGTTTGGTATTACACATCGCCACAAGATAGCAACGCACCATATATTAACACCTTTGGTGTCTATAGGCGATGGTTGACTCTTTCCATCAGGAGACCCATCTGCTTGTTTGCTATCTTATGATATAAAAAAAGATATATTTTTTTACAAATACAGTCGTATATGACAGAGTCTGATTATGATTATAGTATATTATAGTCAGATTATTATTATATATATGATTATATTATTAGTATTGATTCTGGTTTACATAAGTTATAGTGGTGAGAACGAGAAGTGGACCCATTGCCCTAAAAAAATATGACAGAGTCATACCAAAACATGGCTCGTAGATATGTAATAAACATCCGAATTGAGAGCGTTATCCTTTGGTAGTCTCGTTTAAAGTTGGTAGAAAAGGGCTTGAAAGTTAACACTTTATAATATTAAAGTTATCGTTTTTAACGTAGCTCAAAAAGCGATTGTACATCCTACTGTTAAAGTGACATTAGACGATTCATTTTTCAATCATTTTCGCCTTTCATTCCTTGCCTTTCATATGAAATGAAACGTCTAAGCACAAAATGAAACAAGAATGCTAAATGAATTCACTAATGAATCCATCTAACAATGTTGGATATTAGCAATCGACATCATTCACTCCGAATGAATGGAAAGTGAAGAGTCTGAAGACTGAACCTAGTAGAAAACCACATTTGAACTTTTTGTCTCAAGTTCTGTAGCAGACGATCGTCACGTTCAGTATTGCGGCTTGCACTAAAATAGTGTTCAAGTGAAAGCATCAAAATACGATACTGTTTTTGGATAACTTTCAAAATTATCAATGCCTTTATAGCCACAAATAAATTTACAAGGGAATACAAACACGACTTCGGTCGACGGCATATTGAAAAAAAAAGCAAATAAACGTTATTTTCTGTGTCACTCCAATTTAACTGTGTGAACATAGAATGAAAGAAAAATGAAGCATTCACTCGAGTGAACAATCATTCGATGAACCGTCTGATATCGCCTTTATTAAAACTTATTGATTAATGGCTACCAAGGCCGTATCCAAGAACTCAAGCGTCGACACAGTGATTTTATATCTATCTAGTTATTGCTCTCGACTTCATTTGCGTGACTTCCTTTTGCTCAATCGGGTAAAAAAGTAGCCAATAGCACTCCTAAATCTCCTCTGCAAGTCGATACCATCTTGGCTACTAGGTGGTAGAGTTGTACATTGTCTCGCCCGGGTCTAGGGCTTAGGCTGCCTATTTCAGCATTTATTGGATTTAAATCAATAAATTCTGAGTTTTTATTGTTTAGTGTATGGGCGAATTTCGACCACTTTCTTGATCCTAAGGCAATCTGATTGGTAGTTACAATTATTATTAAACAACTAGCTGTTGCCCGCGACTTCGTCCGTGCGGACTTCGTTTACTCCGCACAGCTCCTCCCCGTAGGTACGTGATAATATGTAGCCTATATGTTGACCCGACCTGTCAGTAATATTCATGCAAAATTTGAAGTAAATCCATGCAGTACCTTTTGAGTTTACCCCGGACATACATACAGACAAACAGACAAAAATTCTAAAAACTATATTTTTGGCTTCGATATCGATTGTAAATCACGCCCCAAGTATTCTTTTAAAAAAATATTCAATGTACAGTTTTGACTTTCCTACGATTTTATTATATGTATAGATAACAAATTAATTCATTAACATTTTATCTACAAAAATGAGAGCATCAAGTTGCATAACATAACGAAATGCAGTTCGAATGACCTATTGCCCTAGTTCAGTATAGATCGTTCAACTAGGTCTCCGATGAAGGTAATGAACCTACGGAGAAAATACTGTCTGCGTCACAAGAGGCTTATGTCTAATAAGAATGAATGGGATATATTGTAGTTTTTAATAATTAATTATGGAAAAAAAAGATATGGAAAAAAATAACAAAAAAGCAGACTGGACTCCTGATGGAAAGAGTCAACCATCGAATAAAGACACCAAAGGTGTTTATGGTGCGTTGCTATCTTGTGGCGAGATCTAATGCCACATGCTAAGTTTACCCGCTACCATACCCTCCAAACCGGAACAGGACAGTGACAAGCACTGACGCTATTGCGGCAAGAATATGTAAGAATAAATAGGAATAGGCCAAGGTCGTAAGAGGCGACCGATTGGCTATGCGAGTCACTACCATCGTGACTACTAGGTTACAAGATCTGCATTGTCTCGCCCGGGTCTGGTACCACCTTTGGTACTAGTTGTTAGTGACTCGCATAGCCAATCGGTCATGTTACGTCAAACCGTGGTAAGACCACAGACTAATTAGATACTACGTAAGACTTCATCTTGATGTCATTTTTATAGAAACCACAAAGTATGTAACATAAATATTACCAAGGCATGACGTCATCTCATTAGGACGCCATGACATTTCAGAGCGTTTTCGGGATAAATTATAATTTCAACTTTAAAACGCCAAATTTATTTAACAAAAATAAATAGTTTTTCGGTTAATTTAGGTACCTAATAAGATAAGTTATTTATCACTTTTTAAATTTAATCAAGTAGCCTATCCTAATATTTTACTAATGCATCCTGAATTGCATTTTAACAAATCTTGTGATTCCTGTGTGATTCATTATACTCGTATTGCAGGGATAACCAGGCAACGAAACTGACTTAAAGTTTTTAAAGTTCCGTCGCCAGTCGCCAATTGATAAAAACATAACCCTTATAATTTCGTCATATCCGTATATCTGTCTATCCTTCTGTACATCCGTATGTCACAGTTATTTCACTTGGAGACTATAGATATTGTATGAATGAAATTTGAAAAATATCTGAATTTTATGAACCGTTACAAAATGATGCAGTACAAATTTAAAAAATAGAATTCTCCATACATGTAACTGAACGATGAAATCAAAATTTCAAGAGAACATTGTCGGTCAGTTTATTTTTTAGGATTCCGTACTTGATAAGAAAAAACGATTAATGATGGCCGGGATATCCGGGATTGTGCCGGAATTTTGTGTGTTGTTCCGTGTCCAGTAATTTTACTTTTTTGTCCTGGATGAAAAAAATACTAGTTTTTTCACAAAGTTACGACACTACGGCTGCAAAAGTCAAACCAAGTCAAAGTGCTCGCTTTGCGTTAGGTGAGCGAGAGGAGGGTGAACGGCTCTATTTAACAGTTTACGGGTTGTAGAGTTCTGCATCTGCTCGACCGGGTCTGGTACCACCGCCTTACCTATTCCTGCCGCAATAGCGTCCGTGCTGGTCACTGTCGTGTTCCGGTTACGGGTAAAGTACCTGGTAAACTTATGCATGTGGCATTAGACCTCGCCACAAGATAGCAACGCGCCATTAACATCTTTGGTGTCTATAGGCGATGGTTGACTCCATCAGGAGACCCATCTGCTTGTTTGCTATCTTATGATATAAAAAAAAAGTTTTAGAAAGTAATTAAAAAGATTTTTCCAAAAAAAGGATTTTTTTTTATCAATCAATAGTTCTAAGTAATTCCTACTTAGTTTAGTCTCGAACCGGAGACCAAAACTCTAATTCCGTTCGTGGCCCCAGAAATGTCCAGGAAATTATTAGCCTGGATCTGGCAACCCTACTAGAACTACTTCGATGTCCGTGTGTGCGTCCGTCTGTCAAAACGTTTTTTCATCTCAGGAGCGCGTAAAGGTAACTTACTTGATAGTTGAAATTTATAATAAACACTTGGGTTCACGGTATCAACTCAGCAGTGAAAAAATTAAACTTGCAAGTCAATGTGATTAAACGATATGACCATTTTTGTCGCATATTTTACAATTTTTTGCGATTTCAAAAGAGAAAAAAAGGGTACTTAAAAAACTTCTTGTTGACCTAGAATCATGAAATTTGATGAAAACAATATGTTACATCACATGTAAAGGAAAAAATCAGAAAATCGCAAATTTTTAGTTACATCAAAAAAAACGCGACCGAAAATCATGACCGTTTGTTTATTTATTTATTTATAAAACACACCATGCACATTACAGAAAATATAAATTTCAAACCATACAAGTGTGAAGTAATTAATTAATTAAATGTTTAATGGTGACCGTTCCAAGTGTCTTATGGCACAATTTTTACTACCTGCACTTTCAAGCAAAAAAATATCCACTTCGCTTTCAACTGATCGAGCACATGTTTATACGGAACCCTCGATATGCGAGTCAACTCACACTTAACCGTTTATTTTAAATTACTTTTAATATTGAAAAGTCGATTTAAAAGCAGGAGTTTACGGGAAAACTAGTCGGTCAAGAACTAAAATGAATGAATGAAATGTTGGTACTATAATTAATTACACTTTTGCATGCCATTACTCAAGGTTAATGTAATGAATATTTTATTAGTAATTATATAATCTGTGGTATTATTAATAATCTACTGTTCGACATTTCCTGCAACGGGTTTTTACATGAACTATATTAATGAACTTTATAATTCTCTGTTTATGTTTTACGTGTAAAAAGAAAAAAAACTTTGAAATATTTTTGAAATGTAGAATCATTTCAAAAATATTTCATTTTCCCCGTGTTGGTCCCGGGCTCCTTTGAAGAATCGGCCAACTACCGTTCTGCCAGGCAGGTTGTAAAAAGCGACCGATTGGCTTTACGTGTCACTACCATCGTGGCTACTAGGTGGTAGGTTTCTGCATTGTCTTGCCCGGGTCTGGTACCACCGCCATACCTATTCCTGCCGCAATAGCGTCAGTGCTTGTCACTGTCGTGTTCCGGTTTGAAGGGTAAGGTAGCCGGTAAACTTAATGAAATGTAGCTACTTTCCCGCTTCATCCCGATTAATTGGAAATCGAAACCAAATCTCATCTATTTCGTAGTCTTGGTCCGCCACTTGTCTTATGAGGGGTCAAAATCCCTCTTCCCCACTGGGCACCTCTGGACATCTACCCAGGGCCCCGAGATAGACAGGGCCCTCTTTGTTTCTACTAGCTTCTACCAAATGTGATATTTATCACCATAACCTATATTTAGCTAAATCAAACTTTTTTTATATTAGATATATTAAGATAGCAAACAAGCAGATGGGTCTCCTGATGGAAAGAGTCAACCATTGCCTATAGACACCAAAGGTGTTAATGGTGCGTTGCTGTCTTGTGGCGAGGTCTAATGCTACATGCATAAGTTTACCGGCTACATTACCCTCCAAACCGGAACACGACAGTGACAAGCACTGACGCTATTGCGGCAGGAATAGGTAAAGCGGTGGTACCAGACCTGGGCGAGACAATGTAGAACTTTACCACCTAGCAGTCACGATGGTAGTGACTCGCGTAGCCAATCGGTAGCCATCGCTGACCTGCCTGGCAGAACGGCAGTTGGCCTAGTCTTCCAATGAGCCTGGACCAACATGAGCGAAAATTGTGACAATATTAGTATTTGCTTTGCTCTCGCCCAAAACTCAGCCTTTCTGGATTTCAACATGAAAATCAACATCAATGCTAACAAAATAGTATTGTCAATGACATAGTTCTGTCAAAAACATAGTTGACATAGTTTTGTCAATGACATAGTTCTGTCAATGACATAGTTCTGTCAATGACATAGTTCTGTCAATGACATAGTTCTGTCAATGACATAGTTCTGTCAACGACATAGTTCTGTCAATGACATAGTTCTGTCAATGACATAGTTCTGTCAATGACATAGTTCTGTCAACGACATAGTTCTGTCAATGACATAGTTGACATAGTTCTGTCAATTACATAGTTCTGTCAATTTCAATCCAATAGGGCCTCCATTATATTAATGTGCCCAAGGCGTCAAGTAAGCTAAGGACGGCTCTGGTCAGAATCGACCTTTTTCTTTAAGCGAAAATAATTTTATCGTTTAAAAAAGATAAAATTACTTTCGCTTCAAGGTATTTGAAATATCATGTATTTTAATAAAGGTTTAATCTATATTTACAAAGGTTTGTGCGTAGAGGCCAAGAAAAACGTATTTTAAAATAAACTCGGCGAAATTTGAGTGGGATTGGCAAATAAAGGATTCCCTACAGTACCTTATTGTTTAAACGTTCCAGTACCGTCAGTATTATCTTTTATAGGGTTCCGTATCGTAAAAGGAAAGTACTGAACCTTTATAAGATCAATCGTATGACTACTTGTATGTTTATCCGTCAGTGTTTATTGTCAAACAGGATAATATGGCTTGTAAAGGTGAAAGGACTATTAAAATCGATTGAGTAGTTTTTGAGTTAAATCGTTACAAACAAACAAACAATCAAATCTTTCCTTTTTATAATATTACTATAGATATAAATAAATAAACAAATAAAATAAATTATCACGGGACAAATTACACTCACTGATCTAATCCCAAAGTAAGCAAATTATATGCTTCTGTTATGGGTGTTAGTCAACGATACATAGAAATACATATATAAATACTAAAATATATTTAATAAAAACTCAAACCCGGAAATACAAACATATATGCTCATCACAGAATGCTTGTCCCCGTCGGGGGTCGAACCCGAGCCCCGTCGTTTGTGTAGTCAGGGTCGCTAACCACTCAACCAACGGGACAGTAATTATCGCATAACTAGCTGACCCGGCAAACTTTGTTCCGCCTTAATATATTATCCGCCTTAAAATAAATAAGCAGATTTATTTTTTAATTGGAAAAAATACAAAAAAAAAATAAAAAGTATCCTATGTCCTTCTCCTGGCTCTGAACTACCTCCCTGCCAATTTTCAGCTAAATCGGTTCAGCCGTTCTTGAGTTATAAGTGGAGTAACTAACACGACTTTCTTTTATATATATATAGATATCCTCCTCTCTTTTAAAAATGTTTGCTGTGTCCTGCTGGGTCCACAATGATTGAAAACTGTTTTATAAAATGTATTATATTAAAATGTAGAATGCAAATAAATAAATAAATAAAAATAAACTAATGAACGGTTTGAGCGGATATCGTGGCGGCGGCGTGTCCTTGATGTCGACTGGCGCGGCAAACTTAGAGAGTATAGTATGTTTAGCTCACCTATAGAAGTTTGTAGTGGTGGTACGAGGAAATAACGAGACCAAAGTGAAATTACACCTTTTTAATTTTCAGTAATTAATTTAACTGTCAACCGTGCACACGGGCAGGCTGCTAATCGCGGACTGGAGTAACATTAAACTTACAACTAATTAAACTTATAACAAAACATTCTCTGGAACAATTCAAAGATTCTAGGCTAAGAGCGCGTCGCTAACAATATGGATCATTTCACTTATTTTTAGAGAAATATTGGTCAAAAATTAAGCCTCTAATTTATTATTTCATTTTAACGAGAACCGAGTACGGGGTACCCTCCAGAAGTATCGAAGGTACCTCACCAGTCAGTCTGTATATGTATTTCTATATATTAGTATCGTTAACTAACATCCATAACACAAGCAAATAATTTGCTTACTTTGGGGTTAGATCAGTCAGTGTAATTTGTCCCGTGAATATTAATTTATTTATTACTAGCTGACCCGGCAAACGTTGTTCTGCCTTTTTAGCTACTCTTAATTTTTTTCTATATTTTCTCACCTTTTAAACCTTCCCTGGACTTCAACAATGAATTCAAAACTAAGAAAAAAATTGAGAGGTGTCAAGGGACACCCGGATGGAACGAAGTTCCTTTTATTATTATTTACAAAAAACCTGTATACACTCAAGAAAAATAATCGTCGCGACACCACACTGTTCAATGCGAAATAGAAATGAAAATATCTGGCTTGCTTTCTATAAGAGAGAGAGAGACAGACAAAGAAACATCCGCACGCCGCACAGCTTACAATACTTTACTATAGCAAAAAGTGTCGTGACAACTTTTCGTAACAATTTTTTCCGTCTAGCCCCTATTCACAACGCAATCGGTTCAGCCTTCCTCGAGTTTTAGCTAGACTAACAAACAGCAATTTATTTTTATATATATAGATAGATTATTTATTTGGTGTCTATAGGATTTCTCTTCCCATCATGAGAGCCATCAGTTTGTTTGCTATATTATAATATAAAAAAATTATAATTCCACTTGATTTCGATAGTAAAAGTCATCAGCCCGTATTATTGTGATGGACAACTACGGAACCCTACGTTGCGGGTGGCCTGACATGCACTTGGCCGATTTATTATTTATGGATTTTTAAGCTTTGTAAGTTTTGATCAAGGCAGTTGCTTAACGCCCATGCCAAAAAAAAAAAAAGCTTTGTAAGTAATAACGTCGTGAAGTAGGCTGATTAGTCATAGCTCTTTCCCTAAAACAAAAACTAATCATATATAAAACGACATTGAATTTATTAATTAACTAGCAAACCGGCCCGGCTTTGCACGGGTAATATATACTAAAAATCTTAACAAATTATACAACTAAACCTTCCTCATGAATTCTTCTATCCATTGGTGAAAACCACATGAAAATTGGTTCAGCTGTTTTTGAGTTTATCGCGAAGAGACAGACACGGCGCAGGACTTTGTTTTATAATATGTATAGATACGATGTATGTTGTAAGGTAGTTGTATTTATTTAATTACTAGCTGTTGCCCATGACTTCGTTCGCGCGGACTTTGTTTACTCCGCACAGCTCCTCCCCGTAGGTGATAGCGTGATAATACGTAGCCTATATGTTGATCCGACCTGTTAGTAATATTCATGCAAAATTTGAAGTAAATCCATGCAGTACTTTTTGAGTTTACCCCGGACATACATTGACTTTCCTACGATTTTATTATATGTATAGATAGATTTATTTTGAAAGGTAATATACAACTTTTTTTATGTTATTGAGATAGGCAAACTGTCAGATGTGCCATCTGATGGTAAGTGGTCAACGTCGCCAATGAACAAAAATGGAATACCTGGGCTGGAACTAGCCCAGGTATTCCATTCATGTGTTGCCTATCCTGAGACATAAGATGTTGTCTCGGTGCCAGTAATTACACTGCCTGTATTGCCCTTCTCTCCGAAACACACCAAAGCTGTTTTACGACAGAAACAACCAAGATGATGGTACCCATGCAGCCGGGGGCGCGGCACAGCGCATTCCTTCTACCGGTAAATACAAACAACTAAATATTCTGTGAAAATTTTAAGCGTCTGCCTGTGACAGTTATTAATATTGAGCAAAAAATACGAAAAAATCGCGTTTATTGTATTACCCCCTCGCTTAATATTTTCATTTTTTTTATTTTTGGAACGAAGTTCCTTATCGCGCGTTGTGAAAGGGGGCTAGACGGAAAAAATTCTTACGAAAAGTTGTCACGACACTTTTTGCTATTGTAAGGTATTGTAAGCTGTGCGGCGTGCACATGTTTCTCTCTCTCTCTCTCTCTCTCTCTCTCTCTTATAGAAAGCAAACCAGATATTTTCATTTCTATTTCGCATTGAACAGTGTGGTGTCGCGACGATTATTTTTGTTGAGTGTATACAGGTTTTTGTAAATAATAATAAAAGGAACTTTATTCTATCCGGGTGTCCCTTGACACCTCTCAAGTTTTTAGTATTTGTTGTTATAGCGGCAACGGAAATACATAATTTGTGAACATTTCAGCTTTCTAGCTACCACGGTTTATGAGATACAGCCTGGTGACAGCAGACAAACTGACAGACAGCGGAAGCTTAATTGGGTCCCGTTTTTATTTTTTAAGTACGGAACCCTAAAAACGATTAATATTTTAGTTCAGGCTACAAAGAGCTATGTGATTTGAAGTATCCACGTTGTAATGATTCAATGCGCTGCGGCTCGCCGCGGCTCGCCGCGGCTCGCTACTCGTAGCGAGCGTCATAATGTGCTCGATTCTATGACACAAGTATCTCTCCTTAATATTGAACTATTACCTACAATATACACATTTACAATTAGCTGAGCCCGCGACTTTGTCCGCGTGAAAAAATTTCGCAAAAAAAAAAAAAAAAAAAAAAAAAAAAAAAGTAGCCTAAGTTACTCCCTATCACATCAGCTATCGGTCAATAGCCGCAAAAACCGCCAGCAAAATCGGTCCATCCGTATGTATCGAGCATACATCCATATGCATTTAGTAAAAAGCGTTTATTTTAATATTACAAACAGACATTCCAATTTTATTTATTTGTATAGATGTATAGATAACTAGCTGTTGCTTGCGACAATGTCCGCGCAGACTTCGTTTACTCCGTACTGCTCCTCCCCTGTGATAGCGTGATAATATGTAGCCTATATGTTGACCCGACCTGTTAGTAATATTCGTGCAAAATTTGAAGTAAATCCATGCAGTACTTTTTGAGTTTACCCCGGACATACATACAGACAAACAGACAAAAATTCTAAAAACTATATTTTTGGCTTCGATATCGATTGTAGATCACGCCCCAAGTACTCTTTTAAAAAAATATTCAATGTACAGTTTTGACTTTCCTACGATTTTATTATATGTATAGATATTGCAATTGTTTAGGAAAACATAGAAAAAAGACAAGCCCGTTGAGTTTCGTTCGCTGGGTCTCTTCAGTGTGCGTTCCGATTCGGTAGTCATTCTAAAAATGTCGACTCGTCAAAAGTGCCTGCAAAGTTTTATTTCAATAAAACATTTTTTTGAGATTGAGTCATGTATTAATTTACTTTTTGGATTGAGTTTACTACAAGGAAGTTATATTCTACCCGGAATGCTTACACGCGCTTCAAAATTGTTCCGAAGAGTACCACGACATGAGTGGAGTGTGTCTCTTTCTACTAAATAAAGCGCCAATCGCCATATATAAGTGCGGCCATGCCTAGTTTGTAAATTACTACTAAGTAATTCTACTAATTTGAAAAACAGTTTTTGCATTGCATAAGTAATTACGTAATAATTAAAATAACCACATTTTAGAACTCACTGTGTTAATTACAATACATTTTATGCTAATTTATTTATCAACGTGTATGAATAAAAAGGATTTAATGATTACTGAATATGTAAAAATCTACCATCTAGATAGTTTTATTTATACTGGCAATTGCAAGAAAGGGACAACATCCACTCATGTCGTTGTCTTGCTCAGACCGTTTTCCCCCTCTGTTAAGTAAGAAACAAATATCAACTTTATTAGTAACGAAATAAAGTACATTTTTATTTTTTAAATATTGCTTTGTAAAAATTCCAGTTATAGTATATAAGTTCCTTGGTTTACTATCAATATAGTTTAGTTTAGTTTAGTTTATTATCCATGCTCCTTAACCTGTGTCCCTGTCATTTAAATCGAATGTATTTCTTTTTTCTGTATCTAGCAAATAGATAAGGCTATTCAGTCATCACTTCCAAAGTTTAAAAAATTCGTAAGTAAAATCAATCGATACGACCGTCTCTCCGCGGTTTCGATGAGAGGATAAAGCTTTTGTGTGATGGTCTGCTCTGAATGAAATATATATCTACTGTTGATTTTGAAAATCATTACGAATTTTTATCCCACGACGTTTCAATTTCTCATCTGTTAAATCTGCATATATATATATATATATATATATATATATATATATATATATATATATATATATATATATATATATATAAGGGAAGGTTAAAAAAGTGAGAAAATGTAGAAAAAAAATAAGAGTAGTTAAAAACGCAGAACAACGTTTGCCGGGTCAGCTAGTTTTTGATAAAAAGTTTTTTAACAAAATTTCTATTTTATTTCTCCTACGAAGACTAAAACCAAGAAAAAATTACCTTATATTTATTCTTGACTCTTAGCTTTCAATTTGCGAAATTTCATTCATTTCTGTTCAGTAGTTTTTGCGTAATTGGCGCACAAATTAACAGACAAAAATTTAATAATTTATAATATTTAATTGGCGCTTCTGTAATCGACCTTTTAACCGATCTAATCAGAATTTTTCAAAAATCATTTACCTATTTTTCTTGCTTTTTATTATATGTATAAATATAGATACCTATATTTAAATGTGTTAGTATGGTTGAATAACAAACACATCACAAGCAAATAATAACTACTAAATTAAAGGCGACATCAATTCGATTAATTTGAACTTTTTTCTTTTTTTTCTATCTAATAACCAAATGTTACGTAAATCAGTCAATCCTTAACTAACATCCAAATAGTAAGTATAGACATCGAACTGTCTATAGGTTCCCCCTTGTCTATAGGTGATGGTTGTCTCTTGCCATCGGGAGTACTAGCTACTAGTTTGGAAACTTGATATCAAAAATAATAAGCATGTTTTTCTAAATAAAAAGCTGTCGAGACGGAAGCAATCTCGGGATTTTATTAAGCCGTCAAATAAAATTCTCTAGCCTAAAGTAGAGAAAAAAAAACTTACCTTATTAAATATGAATTCTCTAGGAAGTGACATGATAAACGGATGTCTGGTGGCGCTGGTATACAAATTTGGTCTTCCGATTCCGTAGACTCGAGCCTCAAGACGATATTTCGGTCACGCACGGCATCTGCCGCTAAATGCATTGGTTTTGCGTAGAAAATCCCTTTAAATGAAGCCGTTTTTACTGTTTTAATACACTGGAGAAGCAAAGAGGTCCAATAGGTTTTAATAAAAAAGAAGCTTTTACGGCGAGCAGCACATTTTCGGCCAGCAATAAAAAATATTATATATCTTCACACGAGCACCAATAACGAATGCAAGGGCTGAATTGACGGAAGGATTTCCGCGCATGCGGTATGTTCAAAATCAATATTACGTTTGGAATTATGCAGAATTTGTTTTTGCATATTTAATAATACAGAATAAAAATACATATTAGAGAGTACGTCCTAATAAATAATGTAGGTAAATTGATATCTAAAAACTAAAGCAAATATGTAAGATGGTCCTCTGTGTTGGTTCGGGCTCCTAGGAAAAATAAGCCATGTGCCATTCTGCCAGGCAGTTCGTAAGAGGCAAGACGATTGGCGAGTCACTACCATCATGACTACTAGGTGGTAGTGTACTGCATTGTCTCGCCCGGATCTAGTACCACCGCATTTCCTATTCCTATCGCAATAATGTCAGTGCTTGTGACTATTGTGTTCCGATTTGAAGGGTAAGATAGACAAGATCCCTCCACAAGGATAGCAATACACCATTAACATCTTTGGTGTCTATAGGCAGTGGTTTTCTATTTCCACCAGGAGGACCATCTGCTTATTTGATATCTTATGATGTAAGTAATAAGTTAGTGTCACGTCGCTTCCCCGTGTTGCGTTCAGGATCCCTTAAAGAATAGACCAACTGCCGCTCTGTCAGGCAGGTTGTAAGAGGTGACCGATTGGCTATGCATGTCACTTCAATCGAGACTACTAGGTGGGAGATTTCTGGAACGACTCACTTGGACATTTGGAACCAACATCTGTTGGTCTTACTTATTTCTGCCGCGACAACATTAATGATTGTCATTGTCATATTCATCGTATCGTAAATTCATATATTCATATCGTAAGGTAGCCGGTGGCGAGTAGACTTATGCATGTGGCATTGCCATCTCACGACACGGATAGCAACGCACCATTAACACCTTTGTTATCTATAGGCGATGGTTGACTCTTTCCATCAGGAGACCCATCTGCTTGTTTGCTACCTTATAATATAAAAAAGACGTGTGGCACTCGGAGACTGCCGCGGTAAATCTATTACATAGCATTTTTTATCAACTTATGCAATTACAATTATATATTTATTTTATTCATGCAGTATTTTTTTTCTTTGTTTATTCATATTTAAAACACTTTGTACACAAATTATACGAGTACAGATATTCACTGTTGTACGTAGATGATAAATGCCTATACACCTATATACTTTCTCACAAACAGCTGATTACGGTAGTTTTCCAATACAACCAATGCCATCTAAAGGCGGGTTGCTGAACTAAAGAGACAAGCGTGATATTTCAAAAAGTCATTAAAAGTTCTGGTATTTATCGAAGGATGGAAAAACTAAAAAGTATCACCGCTGTGCCGGTCGGAGTGGGGGGTGTTAGGTTTTTTCGTTACGGAATTTCTGGATTCGGTCTCCACGCCCAAGGCCCGCGACAGAAGCTATGCAATAGCTTAAAAAGGACTACAAGTTGGTAGAGTTCCGTAACGTGGCGACCGAGTTTAACACTAGCGCTTTAACTATTCCTGCCATAATAGCGTCAATATTTGTCATGGTTTGGAGGGTAAGGTAGCTTATCCTCTGAATCGAGACAAACATTGTTTACGGACCGAGACTTCGTGTCGTCCTTCATGTCGGACGTTCGAACAGGGCAACCGCAGCTCGCTTCGCATTAAAAGTTAGAGTAAATAAATACTATATTGGAACGAAGTTCCTTATCGCGCGTTGTGAAAGGGGGCTAGACAGAAAAAATTCTTACGAAAAGTTGTCACGACACTTTTTGCTATAGTAAGGTATTGTAAGCTGTGCGGCGTGCGGATGTTTCTCTGTCTGTCTCTTTCTCTCTCTCTCTCTCTCTCTAATAGAAAGCAAGCCAGATATTTTCATTTCTATTTCACATTGAACAGTGTGTTGACGATTATTTTTGTTGAATGTATACAAGTTTTTTGTAAATAATAATAAAAGGAACTTCGTTCCATCCGGGTGTCCTTTGACACCTCTCAAGTTTTTTTATTTGTATTGCAGAAAAGAGCTATTAGGCCATTTTACAATTTTAGCCCGAGGGTTTCCCTGAGAGAAAAATTCAAGAAAATTAATATTCTAACTGTTATACCCCAATATATATGAGAACTTGATGTACGTTCGTAAAAATATTTGCTTTTTAAAAAAAATGGTGATATACACTCACTTAATACAAGGAACAAAAACAATCTTGTTGTGCATGCATCTCGTCTCCACAATAAGTAACTCTTTTATGGGGCAATGTATACGCTTTCACAATATGTCTTAAAATAAAACTGTGTAAAAAAGGATATTATAAAACCACAGATTATTTAGAAGACAAAAAGTCTGGAATTAATTTCTCCTCAAACCGATCTCATATATATTTCTTGTAATCTTGTGAAAAAATGTAAAAAAAGACAAGCCCGCTGAGTTACTTCCGCCGGATCTTCTGTGGGCAGCCGCGTTTCCGATCCGGTAATAGTCTTTAAAAAATGATGACATGTCAAAATAACTTGTAAAAAGTTTTACTTAATTAAGTAGATAATTATAAATAATAAATAAATATCACTGGACAAATTAGATCTAACCTCAAAGTAAGCAAATTATGTACTTGTGTTTTGGGTGACAGTCAACGATACTAATACATAGAAATACATATATAAATACTCTAATATATTTCATAAACACCCAAACCCAGAAATACAAACATTTGTGCTCATCACACAAATGCCTGTCCCTGCCGGGAATCGAACCCGGACCCCATTGATTGCGTAGTCAGGGTCGCTAACCACTCGACCTACGGGACTTCTTACTTCTAAATACTTCTGATTTTCATTTCTGTCGTAGTCTATGATAACATCACTATATCAAAACTTCTTTAAGCACTAAGATCCGGGCTCTATTGAAGAATATACCAACTGACGTTCCGCCAGGCAGGCAAGGCCGTCGTAGATTATGCTGGGGCCCTTGGGCACACAAGAATTCGGGGCCATTTTGGAATGTAAAGAAATCAAATTATACTTTTTTTTCACTATGATCTGCTTTATTAATCCAATATATTATAATAATACAATAAGTTATTAATGATATTAGTATATATGCTGCTGTTTTTTATTGCAATTATGATAGTAGTTTCTTTCGAGATTTCCATTGAGCAAAATCTTCCATTAAATTCTCAAACTCAATTTTCTGAAGAATATCATTTTCTATACTCATAACTGACAAATAATTAGCCGTTCTTGTAACATTGTTGTTCGCAATTCATTTTTTATTCTCTTAAGCTCCGAAAATGCCCAACCTTAATATTTTGATTTTAAATGTGAGAGAAAATGTCGGTGCTTCGGGGCCCTCTGAGGGTGGGGGCCCTGGGCAATGGCCCGGAGTGCCCTTATGGTAAACACGGTATTGCAGGCAGGTCGTAAAAGGCGATCAATTGACTAAACGTGTCACTTTCATCGTGACTATTAGATACTACCAGAGTGCTAAGTGTGAGTTTTTCTTTTCGCATTCGATCGTGAGCGCGTTTGGAGTTTACTAGGAATTTGTATGTGATTTGTACAGCGCCACCTAGTGGTAAACGTGAGAAACCAGTTTACCACTAGGTGGCGCTGTACAAATCACATACAAATTCCTAGTAAACTCCAAACGCGCTCACGATCGAATGCGAAAAGAAAAACTCACACTTAGCACTCAGTACTAAGAGTTCTGCAAAGTCTCTCTCGGATATTTGATACTACCGCCTTACCTATTCCTACATTAGTTATTGTCACGGTGGTGTAAGGGTCTGGAGGGTAAGGTAGGCGGTAAACTTGCATGTGGCAATAAGACCTCACGGCTCACCACACGGGTAGCAACTCATCATTAACATCTTTGGTTTCTATAAGCGATGTTTGGCTTTTTCCTTACTGACGCTATTGCGGCAGGAATAGGTAAGGCGTACCAGACCCGAGCGAGACAAAACAATGTTATCTGTTTTGCGCAGTTTTACCTGCGAATAAATTACAATGGCGTCAATCTATTTTACTTATTTATTACATTCATTGATATAAAAATGATGTGGTGTCGCGGGACACCAGGTAGGAACGAACTTCCTTCGGCTAAACGGCACTACTCGCTTGTGTACGCGACTGTCGCGCCTGCGCACGTCTCATTTAACGCTTTTATTCCACGTATTTTTCTTACGGTTTTACTATCACATTTTTTTCAGTTCGGTCGCGCAGCAAAATCCCTATCCCCGCCAAGCCTGCCGTAAGGAACTTCGTTCCAAAATTCCCAAGACACACAATCAGTGTCTCAAAAACGTCTTTTTTTTTTAAAACAAAAACAAATTTTAAATTGTGCGCTCATTTCGAATAGAATCCCGTCGGTCGCGACCATGAAGTATTAGGTATAGGAGCAGCTAGCACTTATATTAATCATTTGTAACAAATATTTACGTTGTCTATGAGGTCTCTCCGTCTCTTTTTATACAGCTGTGTTAGAAAGAGAGGGTAAGACCTCAGAAGATGACAGCAGTATTTAAAATTGTGTTTCAAGTAGGTATTAGAAGTGCTGCCTTCAGATATAATACAGCTTCATGGTCGTGAAAATGTCAATTTTGTTTCTTTTCGTACATTGCTTGGTAAAAACAACTATAAATCTTGCGCTTAAGGTTGGATATGCAAAGACATATGTTTTTGCCATATCTATAACTACCTACTTAAAAGAAATTAGCGACACTTTTGAGTGTCAGTTTTGTTCGGCACCATAATTGATATAAAAAACCCAAGATACACAATCAGTGTGTCAAAAACATCCTCCAAAAATGAGCGTACAATTTTAAATTGTGCGCTCATTTCAAATAGAATTGCGTCGATCGCGACACTGTCAATTTTATTTATTTTCGTACATTGATTTGTAAAAACAACTATAAGTCGTGCACTTAAGGTTGGATATGCAAAGACATATGTTTTTGCCATATCTATAACTACTTAAATGAAATTAGGGACACTTTTGAGTGTCAGTTTTGTTCGGGACTGTGCATCTAGGGTTTTTTATATCAATGGGCACTGTGCATCTTGGGTTTTTTATATTAATGACTAGCTGACCCGGCAAACGTAGTTTTGCCTTTTTAACTACTCTTATTTTTTCTATATTTTCTCACCTTTTAAACCTTCCCTGGACTTCAACAATTAATTCAAAACCAAAATTAACCAAATCGGTTCAGCCGTTCTCGAGTTTTAGCGAGACTAACGAACAGCAATTGATTTTTATAAATAAGAGAAGATTACACTGAACATATTTATAGTAAATAAATAAATAAATATTAACGGGACAAACTACACTTACTGATCTCACCCCAAAGTAAGCAAATTATTTGCTTGTGTTATGGGTGTTAGTCAACAATACTAATATATAGAAATACATATATAAATATTGAAATATATTTAATAAACACCCAAACCCGGAAATACAAGCATTTATGCTCATCACACAAATGCTTGTCCCCGAGCCCCGATGATTTTTGATAGTCTGGGTCGCTAACCTCTCGACCAACGGCGCGGTAGTGAGAAATTTCATACAATACTTTATCCCCTATTTCACCACCTTCGGGGATGAATTTCGAAACAACCTTTTTATTCCTCCAGACATAACAAAAAGACTATTACGTCGGACTGCTGTCACTAACACTGATTAAAAAATATTCAAAAAACCTTTAGTCACTTTTTACGAGTTGTTCTGATTCGGTAGTAATTTTTAAAATTTTCGTTTAAAAATTACTACCGAATAGGAACGCGGCCGCACACTGAGAAGATCCGGCGGAAGAAACTCGGCGGGCTTGTCTTTTTTTATCTGTACATATAATAAAATCGTAGGAAAGTCAAAACTGTACATTGAATATTTTTTTAAAGAATACTTGGGGCGTAATCTACAATCGATATCGAAGCCAAAAATATAGTTTTTAGAATTTTTGTCTGATTGTCTGTATGTATGTCCGGGGTAAACTCAAAAAGTACTGAATGGATTTACTTCAAATTTTGCATGAATATTACTAACAGGTCGGGTCACCGACCGTTAGTAATATTCATGCAAAATTGCGGAACCGTCGGGTTCCGAAACCGGCGTTAGCGTTATAAAAGCGGAGGAAGTAAAGCGAGCAGCACTCTGAGTGCTAAGTGTGAGTTTTTCTTTTCGCATTCGATCGTGAGCGCGTTTTGAGTTTACTAGGAATTTGTATGTGATTTGTACAGCGCCACCTAGTGGTAAACGCGAGAAACCAGTTTACCACTAGGTGGCGCTGTACAAATCACATACAAATTCCCAGTAAACTCCAAACGCGCTCAAGATCGAATGCGAAAAGAAAAACTCACACTTAGCACTCTGATCGTGATGTATGGCACTCGATTCACTGGTGTGAAATGTGTCGTGAAAGTTAGAAGTGAGTTGTGTTTCGCAAAATGAACATCCTAGAAAGCGACATACTGCGTTAACTTATTACACCGATAGAGTGTAGAACTTGTTTAGTCCCTACTCCTAGGGCGCTTTTCGATCAAAAAAACAGATGGATGGATGGACTCAACTAAATCATGCATCATCTACTCCAGTATTCCATATTTTTTTCTCGTATAAAAGACACCTACTATTTTATGAGATTGTAGAAGTACTCTATAAATTATACTTTTTTTATTCGCCGTGTTGGTCCCGGCCTCCTTTGAAGAATAGGCCAACTGCCGTTCTGCCAGGCAGGTCGATTGGCTATGCAAGTCACTAACATCGTGGCTACTAGGTGGTAGAGTTCTGCATTGTCTCGCCCGGGTCTGGTACTACCGCCTTACCTATTCCTGCCGCAATAGCGTCAGTGCTTGTCGCTGTCGTGTTCCGGTTTGGAGGGTAAGGTAGCCGGTAAACTTATGCATATGGCATTAGACTTCGCCATGAGATAGGAACGCACCATTAACATCTTTGGTGTCTATAGGCGATAGTTGACTCCATCAGAAGACCCATCTGCTTGTTTGCTATCTTATGATATAAAAAAAAAAACAGTATGTTTATTTTCACTCATTGAAGTATTTTGTCTCAGATAATGTCTTTTCTACTTAAGTCTTTTCGACGGCACATTAAGTAATGACCATGGTACCCCAGTGTATCGCGGCACACACTTTGCAGAACACTGATCTATTAAATAATAAATTTTAAATTTGGAAGTAAATATTGAGTTGAAAGAGGGTTTTCATTATTATAGGCTGGTTTCCAGAAACAAACTTTTTTTTATTACGGAATTTTTGTGAACAGCTTCGTTTTGACGAGACAACCATCTTTTATATCTTCGATAATCTCGAATCGGGTACCTAATAAAGATAGATAAAAAAGAAAACTTTAGAGTATTGGACTAAGAAAAGTTTCTACTTTACGTTAGGACAATGTTACCCTTGAATAACAATAATAATTAACAAGCTGTTGTGAGAAAATTGTTATTAAATTGATTAATACCAATTTAAACATCTCATAATTCCGAAACTTTCGAGTGGAGTACTCGCCAGAAAAACCATCGAATGTGTAGGACAAAAGTTTCATCGTGTTTTTCATAATATAATCAAGCGATTAAAGTCAAAAAATAATTATTGTTATTAATAAATATTTTTCCTTCACCGAATCAAAATTTTCAAAGCCCCATAAAAAGTATCTTCACGCCCATATCCCCGAAGGGGTAGGCAGAGGTACAAGTGCACCCACGATTAGCCGAAGATACTTGGTTCCACAAATGTGATAGGTGGCAAGCCTATCGCCAACCGGGCACTTTCCAATCCCGGGCAACGTTGTGTTTCTCAGAAAACTGAAAAAACACTTTCGAATCGAACCCAGGACCTCATGTGGTCAACGCCAACGCTGGAGCACTAGACCAGAGGCGATCAAAGCCCCATAACTTTATTAGTTACCCGATTTGAGATTTTTCGAAGATAGAAAAGATGTCTATCAATGTAACTTGGCCGAAACGTCGAGCGTCACAAGTAAGTTCTGTATACGCGTTTTTGACCCGTTTATATATTTTTAAAAAGATAGTAGAAAATTAGTTTAAAAGTTCATATAGAAAAGATGGTTGTCTCGTCAAAACGAAGCTGTTCACAAAAATTCACCTTGTTATTAATCAAAAAAAAGTTTGTTCCTGGAATCCCGGTCTATTATTGTAAAACTATAACAAGACTAGCTGTTGCCAGCGACTTCGTCCGCGCGGACTTCGTTTACTCCGCACAGCTCCTCCCCCGTAGGCGATAGCGTGATAATATGTAGCCCATATGTTGACCCGACCTGTTAGTAATATGCATGCAAAATTTGAAGTAAACCCATGCAGTATTTTTGAGTTTATCCCGGACATACATACAGACAAACAGATAAACAGACAAACAAACAAAAATTCTAAAAACTATATTTTTGGCTTCGATATCGATCGTAGATCACGCCCCAAATATTCTTTTAAAAAATATTCAATGTACAGTTTTGACTTTCCTACGATTTTATTATATGTATAGATTTTTCCAGGATTACTTTAAATTTGGTTGAAGGTACTAAATATCTTAGTTCAGAATCTGTTATTAATAAAAATTTAATTTAGCTCTTATTACAATAAAATTAAAATGCATAATAACACACACACATATATTTATAAACATCCATTTTACATTCTGGTTTGTGCGCATTCCAATATACATAGGTGCATTTCATTTGTGCTTAAAACTGAACTGATTATTCAAAATCTTTAATACAATGCATTATTTACATTTTACATACAAATTACTATAAGTATCTTCACGCCCGTATCCCCGAAGGGGTAGGCAGAGGCAGAGTAAGTGCACTTACAATTAGCCGAAGATACTTGGTCCCACAAATGTGATAGGTGGCAAGCCTATCGCCAACCGGGCACTTTCCAATCTCGGGCAACGTTGTCTTTATTAGAAAACTGAAAAACAAATTTTTGAATAGCCCGACCCAGGAATCGTACCCAGGACCGCATGTGGTCAACTCCGACACCGGACCACTAGAACACAGAGGCGACATACTATAAAACGAGCAAATTGCCTTAACATAGTGACAAGTTCCATAAAATTATTTCAACGTGTTACAGTCAATCGACGAAATTGCTTAGTCCATTGAGTTACATAACTCAATCAGGGGTTGCATAAGACAAGAAGAGGAGGAGGAGGAGGAGGAGGTCAGCGTAAATTTAAATCCACTTTTGTGTTATCACAACCATTGTCTCGTGGCCGCCATCTTAAAACAGGATTTTATGTTATATCGGTCAATTTTTTAATGTATTATCATTAATAAATTCGTTATTTTTTTATCCTATGACTAAAAAATACATAACTAAAATTGTAAAGAACTTGTCACAAAAAAAGTTTAGAAAAACTTTCCGTGCGACGAATAGTTTGCTCACATAATGTGAAAACGTTGTTTCAAAATGGCGACCACAATACAATGCCTAACCCCATAAACACGGATTTAAATCTACATTTACCCTCTTATGATATTCAAAAAATAAAACTTCGTGCTCTGACTTTTTCATGCTAATCCAAAAAAATGTAACGTCTCAATGGACTAACTATTGATAATTAAACGTAAATATTATCTTGACTTTCGACGTCAAGTCGAATTAAGTCTGCAGCCATGTTAGTTGCAATAGACAATTAAGAATATCTTCAATAACAACATCCAGTTAATATGTTAAAAGGGCAAGTTGCACATATATCAAGTGACTAATCTATTAAATCTTCATAAGCAAGCGAAATCTCAGAGGATTCGCAAGATTTCCATCATAATATTGAATCCAAAGTTTGTGTTTCAGTAGATGTAAACATTGAACTGGGACTTGATGATACGCTTTCGAGAAGTCTAAAAGGTTTCGGAGAATCGTAGAGACAAAGGCATGTTTGTGTCTCTTTTATACTTAAATCTGGCGACTGGGTTTCTGAAGTTATTGTCTCTTTATTGGATCTGCACAATCCAAATTCTACTGGAGTAGTTTGTGTTTGAATATCAGATAGAGAAACTGTTTCTGATGAAAAAATTGACTCATCTTCACACATTTGTGAGTTAAGCATATCAAATGTTTGTGTAGATATTTCGTCCCGTTTGATTTCATCAACTTTATCCGCTTGCCAAGAGGGTAGTCTTACATCATTTCTTATATTTTCTTCAAGTGTCTGGGTAGCGAATGATCTTTTTGGACTACAGCATAAATATTCTGATGTTTCAAGCTTAATCTTTTTAGCGCTATTTTCAGTTTCCAGCTTTTGTTTCTGTCTTTCAATCTTACATTGTCCTTTATATTGTTTGTGTACATCTGGGTGTTTTCTCAATAGATGTACTTGTAATAGTTGATTAGTTTTATAATTTATATTACACATTTGACATACATAAACATAATTACAGGTTTTTAAGTGTCGGTTAAAATGTGATTCTGTTGGAAATCTAAGTTGACATTCTTTGCAGTGTATTGATGCATTATTATGGACTTTAACTATGTGTTGGTTAAGGAATTTTCTACCATGAAAAAATTTGCCTTTTTTTGATTCTCTATGATAACTACATTCAATATTAGGACAATAATATTTTAATTCGACAACAAAATGTTTACTGCCTCCATGACTCCGTACTATATGGGTTGACAAATCAGATTTTTTTAGAAAATCATTCTTAGTGCAATATGGACAACTTAAATGTATCTTTAACTCTGAATTAGGAGCAGTGATCATAATTACTAATTTGTCGTTGTGAAGTTCAGAAAAAATTGTATTATTAACTTCAGATTTGCTCTTGTATATTGGGGAGATTATACTTTGCTTCTGAAAAGATAAATTCATTAAATATTACTACAGTTTACGAATAGTAAATACATTATTACATTTCCAAATCAATGTTTCTTACAACAAAGGTCGTAAACAAGATAGCATTTATGGCAAATAAAATTGTTTTTTTAACTTATATCTTTTGGGATATCTCTCTTTAAATTTGGGAGTAAAGTATTTTTGAGTCAAATTCTTGATTCATATTTTTAGATCGAAACAGCACCAAAAATTAAGTAGGGCTGCAATTATTCTAAGTTCAGTTTTGAAATTGATTTTAAGACCTTTGTTGTACGAAGTGTCGATATATCACATAAACTTACAATTTTAGCATTTTTTAAAACCAGGAAAGATGTCATACATTGCTCAGTGAATTCAGAATATTGTCTTAAATTATCTTCGCAGTTGGTACATAACAGTTCTGTTAGGCCTTCTGATGAATCAACCTGAAATGCATTTAACCATTGATATAAAAAACCCAAGATACACAATCACTGTCTCAAAAACGTCCTACAAAAATGAGCTTACAATTTTGAATTGTGCGCTCATCTATATATATATATATATCTATACATATAATAAAATCGTAGGAAAGTCAAACCTATACATTGAATATTTTTTTAAAAGAATACTTGGGGCGTGATCTAAAATCGATATTGCTTGCTGCTTGGTGTATGTACCTAATAAGAACTATGAGATACAATCTTCCATTTTTTATACAATACAGACAGCCCTCGATTTCGTCGTTTACGTCGAACAATGTTTTGACACTATTCCTCAAGCATACGTCAATTCTTTTGATTTCCAGCATAGGAGAATTCACTTGTTGCCCGGACAATGTCCGGGGGGCCGAAATGGCGTGGTGTCCGCCAGCGGGGATTACCCCGCACATGCCGCAGATTTTGTTTAGTTAGTTCAGGGACAACAAAAATTAATAACACACAAATACCAAAAATAACTAGCAAAAATAACTAGTTTCATAAGTACATACATAATTATTTTTAAGAACTTACTTTTGATAATAAAGTATGTATATCCTTTGTTATAAATGCAGGTTTTTTTGAGTCCGTGTGGAAACTAACCCTAGAGTTAAACAAATGAAAAAATATGTCTCAACTTACGTCGCGTATTTCGACAACCTAACATGCCGTAAGTACGAGTATTGTGCCTGCCTGTATTGTGGAGTTTTAGTTAATAATGCTCATTTGCATTTGCGACAAAATCTATATTTCTCAAGAGCCATTACTGTCACAAATCTCCAAAATAAAACACAATATTATAAGGGCACAACTATGAAATTATTGTCTCACACCCCAATGTTGTTCCAGGCTCCTTTGAAGCATAGGCCAATTGCCATTCTGCCATGCAGGTAGTAAAAGATGACTAATTGGCTATGCAAGTCACTACTAACGTGGCTACTAGGTGGTAGAGTTCTGCATTGTCACATCCAGGTCTGATACCACCGTCTTATCTATTTCTACCGCAATAGTGTCAGTGCTTGTCACTGTCATACTCCGGTTTGAAAAACAAGGTACATGGTAAACTTTTTTTGATTTGGAGGGTGGTAAGGTAGCTGGTGAACTTATGCATGTGGCATTAGACCTCACCACAGGATTTACATCTTTGGTATCTATAGGTGATGGTTGACTCTTTCCATCAGGAGACCCATGTGCTTGTTTGTTTACTACCTTATGATATAAAAAAACCTATACTTCCCAAAGAAATTACTTTTTTACACTAAACAGAGCAATCAGTCGACCATGTAACAAATGAGAGAATTATGTAGAAAATCTCCTCACTATCTTTTGTCTTATTCACTCATTAACTTTTTATATGTTGAGATTTAAAAATAATCCATGATTAAAAAAAATTTCCTTATAGACAAACATTAAGTGCAAACACACGTACATAGGTTACAAAGATGCTATCATTACTACAGTCGCAAGGTAATGGCAGAATGCCCCGTAGGTAATGGGGATTGGGAAATAACTACTACCTAGCCATGTGTCATAAATCACGAGTTATAAATCAGTTATTTCTGGTGTGTATTAATAATAACCTTTTCATTCATATCACCAATAATAATTCTACTCAGTTTTGCCTATTATTAACATTATGTATAACCAGGATTCTGATCCTAGGAATAACTACCGCCATAGGAGTAAAACTATGAAAGAACTGTAGGAATGGACAAAAAGAAAAATGATTATACAAAACAGGTAAAATGATTTATGGATTGTATACAACGTACAGCATGTGATGGTCTACTGAAAATCGAAACCATAGATTTGGACCATTATTCTGAGACAATACCCAATTGAACTTTGTGTGGAATGAGGCTGTGTGTTGTGTTATTTGATTTAATTACACTTGAAATAAAAGTTGGGATAAAATTACTGTTCTTAAATTATATAAATAAAAAATAAATCACAACATGTGCTACCAAGTGCAAAACTCGAGAAAGACTGAACCATAGTAAACTTATTCTCTTTACGAGAGAAGAACGTGAACACCATACTTAAAAGAAGAAAACAACTAGTTACACATGGATACTACATTGAACGCCCACATATAACTTTCTGCGGCAACTTCAAACGTATTTCCATACTACTGCTGCATCGATTAAATTATAAGGAATTATTCAAAAAATCGATTTACATTTGTATTCCACATGCTGTGGTTTTATTACCCCACATGACATACTTACACAAACATAAATCGAATCTTGCAACACTACAAACACTACACCACAAAAAAAAATACAAATTGACCAGTTTAGAAGTTTATTTTATATTTTCGTACATTCTCCTTAAACCAACTAACATAAAAAATCAGCTATTGATTATATTTTCATATTCATTATTGATTTTATGAATAAAGAATATCTTTATCAATAATATTAAAATAGTAACATAAATAAACATTGAGAATCTCAAATATCCATATCCTGCGACTGGAATTCTAAACAAAACTGTTATAATTACGTCAGAAGCTCGACCAATTAAAGGGAAAATAATGTCCTAATTAATATATTTGTATGTTTCCTTAGATTCTGAGTCTCCAGAGAAAGTAACTAAATTAAAAGTAAATAAAGCACTAAGCTATATCTAAACGAGTCCAATATCTCAACTAGTCTAATATCTTACAACTAACAAGGAGTCCAATTTCTCATTAAATCACAATTAAAAATAATAATGAGTCCGATTTCTCAATAAAAACACAAAACCACTAAGGAGTCCAATTTCTCAATAACATTAGCACTGTTGTGAGGATAATCCTAATAACAAACAGAAACAATTTCCAAAACAATTCACTTGAAACATGAAAAACCAAAATAGTAAAATTCTGATTTCAGAATAAAACTTTTGAAAAATAAGTGAAATAATAATACTTTTAAAATAGACATTTTTCTCCTTTTTAGTTGATAAGGCTACGACATAATGTCATAATGCCTGGTAAATTTTTAAGCTATTTATTTTTGTCGCATTAAGCTACTTATTTTTTTCGCAGAAATATTTTTCCATATTTTGATATGGAAATCATACAATTCCAAGCATGAAAAAGTAAATTATTTGATTGTTACTGAGTTAAATCCAATTACTTTTTAATTTAAGAAAATGTGACCCAGCTTTTTCGTATTTAGCAACCTTTCTATTTTTCTTCTCGTTTTTACCTTAGAGCTTTATCTCGTTTTAATTATTTGAGCCTAACTCACACAAACACAACCAATATGAATATGATAATTTTCATATTTTTTTTCAATAAGTTCCATACGGCAAAATAGAGTGGGAACAGCCTGGACTGAACCAATTCGGATCTTTTTTTTAAATATTCCCCGAAGTCCGAGCAAGGTTTATATGTAAAAAATAGAAAATTTTTCTAAGTCCTGCGTCCTCTTTCCTACTCAAGACCGCAGTTTTTGATTTTACCCCCTAGCTCCGCGGCTATTGACCTAAGAGCAAAGTGACCTCGACAAAAGTTGATGTACCTCACCCCCTCCATCCCATGGTGAAAGAAAAACAGGCCTTATATAGGGTCGAAATTTTTCATTGAAATTTGCCTAAGTCCCAGACGCCTTTGTAATGGATTTCGGTTTTTATCCCCCAGCTTCACGGCTATTGACCTAAGAGCAAAGTGACCTCGACAAAAGTTGATGTCCCTTACCCCCTCCGTCCAATGGTGCAATAAAAAAGGGGGGTTATATAGGGTTGAAATTTTCTATCGAAATTTTTCTAAGTCCTGCGTCCCCTTTCTTACACACTGACCTAAACTATTTTACTAAACAAACAATTTCTAGCTTTCAAATTTAACGACATTAAATCTGTATAATTAGTATGTAGTAAAGATCATATTATTGAAAAAGGTAGTACCAAACCACCAATCTATAGAACAGAACTAAATAGATCGTGACTTTAGCAGACTCCGTCTAACTTATGAAGCACAAAATATGAACGGAAGCACATTTAATTTACCTCTATATTAGTAATTTTATGATATTTTTCCAATAACCCCCACTCCCTCATATTTTTCATTTCGCCGGTAGATGCCAAACATCCTCTACAAACGGAGGATAAATCTTCTATTTCCTGTTCTGTTTCACTATTAGTAAACGACATTTTTAGGCTTTTATTATTGTTGTATGAATTTTAAAAAAATTATTTCAATTTTCAGAATGTTCCTTGTTTATTGACAAACACCAAAGACAAACGACTGTCAGTTTCATTTGACATTCAAACGACAACAAATTCAAAGTACGTGTTCGGCGTAACTAAGGACTAAATTATCTAAGTTAATTACCGAAGATACTTTCCAATATCGCTATTTTACTTAGCATACACGTCATTGCATAGGTAATTTTGAGATTTCTTCTATAGATTTTGATACATTTAAAGCAAAATATAAAAGTGTTACTTAGAACAATGTAACACTTGACTATCTAGTTACGAGTAGTACTTTAAAAAACAACAAAGAAAAATATCGACACGCAGGATTTGAACCTGCGACCGTCTCCATAAAGCCGGGACGCTCTACCGCTAAGCTACTGTCAACAGGCTCGACGTGGCGAAATTCTTCTTTGCATTTTATTTGTATATATTGCTAGGTATATATACGTATAACTAGTTAAATGAGTTCATCGTTACAGATGAAATTCACATTTATAATTTTGATCAGTACTTTCGTATTTCTAATTATTTTTGTGTTATAACACTCACCCCTTGCTTGTTATAACTTGAAAAACTTTAAAAATAACAAAGAAAAATGTCGGCACGGAAGATTTAAACCTGCGACCGTCTCTCTAAAGCCGGGACGCTCTACCGCTAAGCTAGCGTCAACAGGCTCGACGTGGCGAAATTCTTCTTTGCATTTTATTTATATATATTGCTAGGTATACATACGTATCACTAGTTAAATGAGTTCATCGTTACAGATGAAATTCACATTTATAATTTTGATCATTACTTTCGTATTTCTAATTATTTTTGTGTTATAACACTCAACCTGTGCTTGGTAAAACTTGAAAAACTTTAAAAACAACAAAGAAAAATATCGACACGCAAGATTTAAACCTGTGACCGTCTCCCTAAAGCCGGGACGCTCTACCGCTGAGCTAGTGTCGACAGGCTCAACGTGGCCTGTGGCCCTATTTTGACCTGGAAAAAGTTACCAAATGCCTAAACACATTTTTAATGAGGCATGATGAAGAATAGTACATAATAATGTACTATTCCTCATTGCAATAGCAAAGGGCGCGAAATTGGCAATTGCAGGACGAGCATGCATTTGAAAACCAAGCCGTAGGCAAGGGTTTCAATGATACGAGACAGGCAATTTCCATTTCCGCAAAGGCACGTTAATGCCTTTAAAAAAATGTAAGGAAATAAAAAAATACTTTTTATGTAATAATTTTAATTTACCTATTTTTGTTTTGACATCACTTAAAGCAGGTTTCCCATTGTTAATTTGGCTTCCAATCTTACACCTGGTGGACTGCAGTCATAGTCCATTTCAGTTTCGAAGCAGTCGGAACTAATATATAATTATATTTAGTATTAAAATAAGAGTATCGAGACGAACTCCTTGATTTACCGCCAAATTATTTTTTTCCAACTGTGCCGAAAGGTAAACTCGTTTGTGGCTATACAGCCACATGAACGCAACTTGTACTAAGATAAAAGAGTTCTTAATTCAAATTACAACCCAGCACATTTTTTATACAACATTGCCAGTGCGTGTGACTCATTTTTGTGTACAGTGCTTCTGTACGTACCTAAATACCACAGACCACATGAATACTAATAGACACGCCATTGGGAAGTAATCGTATCGCCGCGCATATGAGCAAGCGCTCCTTTTACTGTCAACACTTACATACACTTGTAAGTTATGTTATATTGTGAAAAATTAGAAATAAACCATGTTGTACTGTTTTATCGTACCGAATGAGATGACAAGGTTAAAAAATTATCCTTGAAATGATTTTATTTCATTGGTAAGTAGTATAACTCTGTATTTCTATGTGCAATTGCAAGCTACACTGACAAACTGAGAAATGGTCTTGAAAGGCGTATCCATTTAATCCGTGCTAAATACAATAGTTGCGTGCTCTTTATTCAAACGCAATGACCCACTAATATATAATACATGTTCTTAAGTACCTACATATTTCGAATTCGAATATTTGATCAATATTTTTAGTTGTTAAGGTTACTACTAATAAAACAATTTTAAATATAGAACAACTTAAACAATATAGTATCTTTCGTTTTTCCCTTTTTTTTAAATAAATGGCAAAAGCAACTACAATTAAGGAAGCGATAAAACGATGGGAAGAAAAAACTGGCCAAAATGCGAGCACAGCAACCGAAGTAAGCTTAATATTCCAGTGGCCGCCAATTGAAAAAATGGATAATACGTTGGCATCTCTTGTTAATTGCGAGTAAGTTAATTTTTATTGAAGATTTTATATATTCACATTTCAATCGACAAAAAAACGCAGGAAGTTCTTGTCAAAAAGTACTGCATGGATTTAGTTCAAATTTTGCATGAATATTACTAACAGGTCGGATCAACATATAGACTACATATTATCACGCTATCACCTACGGGGTGGAGCTGTGCGGAGTAAACGAAGTCCGCGCGGACGAAGTCGCTAGCAACAGCTAGTTCTTAAATATTTATAGCAATTATGCTATGAGTTGTGATAGACTTTCAACGTTCATTATGTAATTATTTAACAAAATTGCTCGAGTTTCATAACAGTGCGAGACGCTCTTGTGGACTGACGTTTGAGTAAGCCGTTCTGGCTTACATGATTTGGTAACGTACTACTGATGTTCTATGCGTTATTATTCTAAGAAGTTCCACCAAACTTAGGCTTTTTGGAAATCTGAATCGATTCGGGCCTGGAGGTTTCCAGAAATTTTGACGGAAAACTCAATAAAAAATATGTAAACAATTGACCCTGGCCATTGAAAATAAGAAAAAAAAACGGCCAAGTGCGAGTTGGACTCACGCACCAAGGATTCCGTACAAACTTTGTTACAGCTTAAAGGTATTATAGAGTATTTGATACTAGCGACCTGCTCGCGATTTCATCCGCGTAGCTTTTGTTCCCGTGGGAATATCGGTAAGGTTTATATACTTAAACTTTCTTCAAGAATCAATTTATCTATTAGAAAAAACTGCATCAAAATCCGTAGCTTAGCTTAACTTAGCATAGTGACATAGGAACAGACAGACAAAGCGACGTTGTTTTATACTATGTAGTGATTAATTTAATACCTCACCGCGTTCATGAGGTAAAAGGTAGTAACTTTAAAATTATTAAAAATAATTTTATTATATGATGTAACTAAAAATTTACGGTTTCCGCAATTTTTCCTTTATCTGTGCTGTAAGACGTTGCTTCGTAGTTCGTACCAAATTTCAAGATTTTGAGTTCACGGGAAGTAGTCTATAGGTTTTGATATCTTTGCGAGTTTCGAAAAGCGGAAATTGCCGCATAAACGGCTGCTTTTTTTTACTGCGTTGGCTTAGAAATTTGATATTTTCACAGCTCCAAGGGACAGTTGACCTGAGTATTCGATATAAATGTCAGCTTAATACCTCCAAGCGTTCCTGAAAAAAGAGTTTTGACAGATGGACGGACGGACAACAAAGTGATGCTATAAGGGTTCTGTTTGTTTCGAGGTGCTGAACCCTACAAATGATAAAACGAAAATTTTGCATTTCCCATAAAATAAGAAATATTAAGTAACAATGGCATTGGTATAAAAAGGGAAGATATGTTACCTAGTAATTATTAATTGCGTCTGGTCCTACAAAACTAGGTCCGTGGACACAGTGACAATTGGTAACAATCATTCACGCGCAGGACCTCATATCATACACTTATATTTTACAACAGTTTTTACCATTAAATACACATCAAAATACCTTCTTGTATATTCAGCCAGTGTTTTAATCACTCAAGTAAAAAAAATAAGGCACACGGGATTACTTTCCATTCGTAAGTACGGCTAAAACAATTTGTTTGAAAATAAGATTAAATTATTGGTTAATTCGCCATGTTTGTGAGAGTGAGATAGTACAATACAAAAGTAAGCGAGAGAAACGTAGTCTGCTACGTTCGTCGCATTACTTTGAGTTTGGCTGAACGAGCTTAGGTTTAGCAATTGCGATGTTAGAGCGTAACATATCTTCCCTTTCTATATCAATGAACAATGGCATGTTTTTTAATTTTTGGGTACACCGTCCCTTAATAATACGGCGTGTATTATATTCTCCACGAGCATTAATATTATTCATAAATTATCGTCGGTAATCTTAATTACTAATTGTTCTAGAAAACTCAGCTTGTCGACGAACATGATTGAGAAGGTAGCAAATCTAAATAGTTTGAAGAAGTTGCGAATTTTGTCATTAGGCCGAAACTACATCAAGTCTTTTGCGGGTATGGTAAGTTTCAAAACTACTAGCGCCATCTATATTTATCCATACCTATATTAATATGTAAAATGAAAGTTTCTGGTCCCTTTTTAGCGCTCTGTTCCTAATAGGTAAAACGGGACCCTATTACTAAGCCTCCGCTGTCTGTCTGTCTGTCTGTCTCAGGATGTGTCATCAGGATGTATCTCATAAACCGTTATAGCTAGAAAGCTGAAATTTTCACAAATTATGTATTTCCATTGCCGCTATAACAACAAATACTAAAAATAAAAAAATAAAAAATATTAAAGGGAGGAAAATATATTATTACAATAAACGTGTTTTTTCGTTTTTTTTTTCTCAATATTAATAACGGTAACAAGTAGACGCTTACAATTTTCATAGAGTATTTTCAAATAAACGACTTTACCATTAAATGTATAAATATTTACAGGAGTGTTTGGGAGATACACTAGAAGAACTTTGGATCTCTTACAACATGATAGAGAAGTTGAAAGGAGTGAACGTATTGAGGAATTTGAAGGTTCTGTACATGAGCAACAACTTGGTGAAGGAGTGGAGCGAGTTCAACAAACTACAAGTAAGTAATTTTTAACCGACATCTCAAAAGGAGATTCCCAATTTGGCTATACGTTTGTTTAATGTTTATTACATTGATATAAAAAACTGTGTCGCCTCTGTAGTCTAGTGGTCCAGCGTTGGCGTTGACCACATGAGGTTCCGGGTTCGATTCCTGGGTCGGGCACATAAAAAAAAACGTTTTTTTTTTTTCAGTTTTCTGAAAAACACAAAGTTTCCCGGGACTGGAAAGTGCCCGGTTGGCGATCGGCTTGCCACCTATCACATTTGTGGGACCAAGTATCTTCGGCTAATCGTGGGTGCACTTGTTGTACCTCTGCATACCCTTTCGGGGATATGGGCGTGAAGATACTTTTCTTATATATATAAAAAACCCAAGATGCACAGTCCAGAACAAAACTGACACACAAAAGCGTCGCTAATTTCATTTAAGTAGTTATAGATATTGCAAAACATATGTCTTTGCATATCCAACCTTAAGCGCAAGATTTAAAGTTGTTTTTACAAAGCAATGTATGAAAAGAAACAAAATTGACAGTGTCGCGACCATGAAGCTATATTATATCTGGAGGCAGCACTTCTAATACCTACTTGAAACACAATTTTAAATACTGCTGTCATCTTCTGAGGTCTTACCCTTTCTTTCTAACAAAGCTGTATAAAAAGAGACGGAGAGTCCTCATAGACAGAGACACAACGTAAAATATGTGTTTCAAGTGATTAATATGAGTGCTAGCTGCACCTATACCTAATACTTCATGGTCGCGACCGACGGGATTCTGACGCGAATGAGCAACAATTTGAAATTGTGCGCTCAATTTTGGAGGACGTTTTTGAGACACTGATTGTGTGTCTTGGGTTTTTTATATCAATTGTTAAATGCATTTCAGGTTAATTCATCAGAAGGCCTAACAGAACTGTTATGGTTTCTTCTTCTTCTGGTTCTTGGGTTTTTTCATATCAATGGTTTATTATTAAATTAAGAGCATCGATACGAACTCCTTGCTGCACAACTTGTAGCAAGATAAAAGAATTCTTAATTCAAAATACAATCCAGCACGCCTTTTCATACATTAAAGGCGCGTTTCTTATTCCAAATTCAAAAAAACGCGCCGGCAAGGACTTTCATTTTACTGTGTACGTAAATACGATACTCCGGGCACAGTAGAATGATAAGGCAGTAGATCAACTCCATTCAAGGCGCCCGAATCGCCGCACGCACACACACACGCACACAGACGTGTCGTTTACACGGCCGCTAACGTACCTATCCTTTCCAGCCAAGATAGATCAGCGGCCGTGTAAACGACACATCTTCTGAGGTCTTACCCTTTCTTTCTAACAAAGCTGTATAAAAAGAGACGGAGAGTCCTCATAGACAGAGACACTACGTAAAATATGTGTTTCAAGTGATTAATATGAGTGCTAGCTGCACCTATACCTAATACTTCATGGTCGCGACCGACGGGATTCTGACGCGAATGAGCGACAATTTGAAATTGTGCGCTCAATTTTGGAGGACGTTTTTGAGACACTGATTGTGTGTCTTGGGTTTTTTATATCAATTGTTAAATGCATTTCAGGTTAATTCATCAGAAGGCCTAACAGAACTGTTATGGTTTCTTCTTCTTCTGGTTCTTGGGTTTTTTCATATCAATGGTTTATTATTAAATTAAGAGCATCGATACGAACTCCTTGCTGCACAACTTGTAGCAAGATAAAAGAATTCTTAATTCAAAATACAATCCAGCACGCCTTTTCATACATTAAAGGCGCGTTTCTTATTCCAAATTCAAAAAAACGCGCCGGCAAGGACTTTCATTTTACTGTGTACGTAAATACGATACTCCGGGCACAGTAGAATGATAAGGCAGTAGATCAACTCCATTCAAGGCGCCCGAATCGCCGCACGCACACACACACGCACACAGACGTGTCGTTTACACGGCCGCTAACGTACCTATCCTTTCCAGCCAAGATAGATTAGCGGCCGTGTAAACGACACGTCTGTGTGCGTGCGGCGATTCGGGCGCCTTGAATGGAGTTGATCTACGGCCTTATTATTCTACTGTGCTTCGGGTGCTTTTTATTCAAAGTTCAAACGTAATGACGCTATTTCCGAGCATATTTAAGAAAAATATATTTTTTATTCTAGGAGTTGCCCAACTTAGAAGACCTCTTATTTGTCGGCAATCCTCTGTATGATGCCTGTGAATTAGAGGTATGGCGCTCAGAAGCAGCTAGACGATTACCAGCGCTGAAGAAACTGGATGGAGAGAATGTATTACGAGAAGACGAACCTCCATTGACGGTGGCCGATATGCAGGTATGTTTTTATATTTTGGAGTTTTTACATTTGGCCACTATGGCGGGTTGACAATTATATAGCCATCCCAGATCGGATCGCGCTGAGAAAGTCCGGCAGAACAAACTCAGCGGGCTTGCCTTTCTATGTTTTTTTTTTCAAACTAGCATAGGTTTAACTGCACCTGAGGATCATCGTAAGGTTGACAGCTTATCAGTTTTTTATAGGTTGCACATTTTCTTTTTTTCATGCAAAAGCTTTCTTCGAGCTTATTGAACGATCAGAACTCCTTTATCGGACTACTAGGCGCAGGCAGGAGATCCATCCATACGTTGTAGATATACCAAAAAACGAACAAAACGTTTTGACAACTCTTTTTTGGTTCAAATCGCCAATGTTTAGAACGAACTGCCTAGATCTATTTTTCCTGACAAATAAAGTCCTGGAACCTTTAAAATTAAAGTGAATAGGTGTCTTTTAAATGGGCATGTACAACTTTCATCTTCATCAACACTTTCCATCACGTGAGATTGAGAAACGCCTATTCCAATTAAAATTTAAAAAAACGTGTGTGTGTGTGCTTATGTACGCACATAAGAAGTTATACTCCTTTGGCGTAACAAGAAAAAAAAACTTGAGAGGTGTCAAGGGACACCCGGATGAGACGAAGTTCCTTTCGATTAATTAGTGAAGGAATTGTAATAAAAATTTTATTTTTTTTAATTCATAATATTTTTTTATTATTAACAAATATAATGTAACTAAAACGGAACTTAATCAGTAGGCTCAATTTTCGTAATAATAATAGAAATGAAAATATCTGGTTGGGTTTCTATAAGCGAGAGAGAGAGACAGAGAAACATGCGCACGCCGCACAGCTTACAATAGCTTACTATAGCAAAAAGTGTCGTGACAACTTTTCGTAAGAATTTTTTCCGTCTAGCCCCCTTTCACAACGCGCGATAAGGAACTTCGTTCCAAAATCTTTCGAAAAATCTTATCCTCATGTGTGTAGAAAACGACACATATAGAAAAAAATTTATTTAATACATTAAAAGAAAGTTTAAAATAACGCATTATCTAGTTAAATAAATATCACAAAAATAATTATTTGTACATAATTGAAAAATGAACAAACTTTTTTGAAATACTAAAATGTTACCTAGCTAATTCATAATGTCGGTTTGCCGTGACGGTATGCGAGCGCATCTTAAAAAAATACTCCCTTCATTTTTCCCTATATAACAAGCCAAAAGAAATATAACTTCAAAAATGGTATTTTACAACCCGTGCGAAATAAGTTGGGACCTGCTTTGAATGCGACTCCACTGCCGCGTCGTGTTTACGGACGTCGTTTACAGCGTAAACACGCCATTGTGACGTCATCGCGCTAAGGTCCCATCTTATCGCACAAGGGTTGTACAATTTTTATTGAGTTACCGTAATTATTAGAGATTGGTATGATGAGCAATCAATCCCAGTTTTTTTGTCCTCCAAATAATCTGAATTTTTTAATAGCCTTTCTTAGCTTTACCAAATAGTAATCTTGCCATTTACATGTATTGTCTTGCCTTTTACGAGATACCCAGATAAAAACGACCCGGATTAACATGGGGTTTTAACTTTTAACATGTTTTTTGTTTCAGCCTGACTGTGCAGATGGAGTGGAAACTTTAGTAGGTGCCGAAACTAACGACTGAGATCTCGACCCCATTAACCCAAAATCATTAATTCGATTTGCCTATTTTGGTTAGGTTGTCACTCCTGTCTTTTTAGGGTTTCGAAGTAAACTATAGTTTCGATATATCTGTTCGTCCGTCTGTCTCATTGACCTCTAAATATATATTTCTATGGTCTGTCCGCACGTAGCTCAGAGATCCTTAGCACTAGAAAGCTGTAATTTGCTGAGAATATACATATTAGTCACGTCAACAAAGTGGTAATAAAAATATTGAAAAATATTTTTCCCGGGTAGCTCGATTACATGTGAAGTGGGAATTTTATTTATTTTTCTCACGTACTCCATAGTGTTAGGTATCGTTGGATAGGTTTTTTAAAAATATTGTAGGTTTGTGAAAAAAGTTTTTGATTAAAGGACTCTTTGTAAAATATTAACCTTTAAAGTGCTAATTTTTTTAGGACTCAAAGGCAATCCCCCCCCCCCCCCCCCCCGCAGGCTAAACGGTACTTAGAGAAATTTTTACAGGCGGAGAACCTGTGGTGTGGATATATATTTATCATTGACGTTAAATGGGCAATTTCGGGACCCTACATTTTTGGGAATGTATATCCTAAAAATTTATAAAGTGTGTGTATACCCGTCAAATATGTAGGTATCTAGTACAAGAAAAATATTGACCAATGTCGAGAAATGGCTAATGTATCGATATATGACGTATGTAAGCGTATTATACCGACTTTTGACGTATTAAGTCGAATCCTGTGTGCAGCATATCTAGGCATAAAACCGCTAGTACGTTAACGAAATCACATTTCAATTAACAGATTAACTTTTAACTTAACTTTAGAGTACCTAGGGAAGTATGACAAATAAACTCACTTGTACTTCCAGTTCTCGTAGGACGTCATTAGGACGCCATGACAGTTCAGAGATTCAGAGTTCAGAGATTTTAATTTCCATTTTATAAGGCAAAATTTTTATTATAAATGTATGTTATTAAATAATTTTGGTTATATACCAAATAACTTAAATTATTAAACAATATGTCAAATGTAGTTAACTAGCCTTTTGTCAGTGGAGGTTTTCCGAACGGATACGACTTAGAGAACTTTAAAAAATGAACTGAATCAATTTTTAAACGGCCTTTAACACCATGCTATCTCTGGTAGTGTAGTTGTCTATGTACCTATACTTTTAAGCATTCACTGGTTAGATCGCGGGATCTAATCGCGATTGATTTAGATGAATTATTTTCCCGATATTTCGGCGCTGTCACAAGCACCATAATCACGGGGAACTGCAGTGTTGCGGGTACTTGAAACATTATGAGCAGATAAACCCCTCTACCCTCTTTCTATCTCGTTTGCTCGCAATACAGATACATTCGTGACAGGAAGGTGACATTCGTGCGAGAACCGAAAGAGAAATATTGGAAAAATAATCCATCAAACAACCGCGGTAAAACCCCGTTAATCCCTATAGTAGGGGAACCCAAGAGGGGATTTTGGTATTTAATGGAGCGCGTCAGATTATCATAGGAGGGGGTATTCTTAAGGCTCTCCACCTAATATACCTAAGTCCTTTCTATATAGGGGAGTAACTATGGCAGAAAAAAAAAACAAAATTAAGATAGCTTCGGCCTGTCAAATTGTCAGATTATACTTTTTTCGTAATTCTTACATCTTTCCCTCCATAATAAAAGAAAATTCAGATGCGCTCGAGAACGTCAAGACAACATTTTCTTTGCAACTTTGTGACCCTCCCACTACGTTACGCTACACTTGAATCGTCAGATTTTCTAAATTTTAGCTGGCAATTAACCCACCATACCCTAATCTAACGCGCTTCAGTGTTTCCATGTTTCTGATTTTTTTAAAACATTTTATTTATAATGTACTAGCTGATCCGGCAAACGTTGTTTTACCATTCATATTAAGAATCCATAGCGGACAAACAACGTGACACGTAATTTTATATGAGTCTACGGGATGTTAAGTATTCTTAAATTTTCTATTTATGCGCTATTTTCTTAATATTTTCTTTTATAAGAACCTTCTCCTTACAGTTACAAACACAATAAAAAAAATTACCGAAATTAGTCTAATCATTCAGGCGTGATGTCGTGACCAAGGAAAATAGGGATTGATTTTTATATATATAAAGATATAACCTTTTATTTTTCCTATAATTTAATCTACAAAATCCAATAGGTCCCTACGACGCTCGAGTAACTACCTATTTAGCATCCTGGGCTTCCCCACTAGTACTTAATATTATAAATGCGAATGTAAGTTTGTTACGCTTATACTTAAGCCGTTATCATGAAACTTTGTACACATATTCTTGGACGTATTAGAAGTAACATCGGATCCTTTTATTTAAAAAACTTATTTAATGACTTAAATGCGAGCGACGCCGCGGGTAACAGCTAATCTATATCTATACATATTGTTACGTATCTCGGGTTCGTAATTTTAAGAAAACACCACTTATATAAAATCCGTGTATTTAGTATACAAATACACAAGACAACACAATGTAATACTAAAATACACTTTACACACTAGTCACTCACTGTACTATCACTGACTACTACAAGAAAACACTTCTCGCTTCACACGGGTCACTTCAAGTATTGCTCTCGATCGCTTGATAAAAACTGCCTTGTATTTGTCAACATATCTCTATTTATAGCCAGGGTAAAGTTCTACCTGGATCCAGAAAAATCTAAATGTATCGGGAAACAATGAATCACTTCTTATCGTAAACATGTTATGAGTCATAAATCCTAGTACACGCTACTTTCAACCTTATGCCATACCCCACAAAGTCTATTATGGCATAGCCCAGGTCAACCATTTGTTTGTCAATAGGAGTAGCTATCTCTTTCTTTTATTTCTAGATCTCTCCAGCGCTCCAACACTAAACGTTTCAAGATTATTCGTAACAATATTATAATAATACAATAAGTTATTAATGATATTAGTATATATGCTGCTGTTTTTTATTGTAATTAATCCAATATATTATAGTAATACAATAAGTTATTAATGATATTAGAATATATGCTGCTGTTTTTGATTGCAATTATGATAGTAGTTTCTTTCGAGATTTCCATTGAGCAAAATCTTCCATTAAATTCTCAAACTCAATTTTCTGAAGAATATCATTTTCTATGCTCATAATTGACAAATTACTTAGCCGTTCCCGAAACATTGTTGTTCGCAATTCATTTTTTATTCTCTTAAGCTCCGAAAATGCCCGACCATAATATTTTGATTTTAAATGTGAGAATTCTCACATTTAAAGAGACTTTCTCACATTTAGAGAGACATTCTCACATTTTGAGAGAAAATTCTCACATTTAAAATCAAAATACTGGCCCGGAGTGCCCTTATGGTAAACACGGTATTACAGGCAGGTCGTAAAAGGCGATCAATTGACTAAACGTGTCACTTTCATCGTGACTATTAGGTACTACCAGAGTGCTAAGTGTGAGTTTTTCTTTTCGCATTCGATCGTGAGCGCGTTTGGAGTTTACTAGGAATTTGTATGTGATTTGTACAGCGCCACCTAGTGGTAAACGTGAGAAACCAGTTCACCACTAGGTGGCGCTGTACAAATCACATACAAATTCCTAGTAAAGTCGAAACGCGCTCACGATCGAATGCGAAAAGAAAAACTCACACTTAGCACTCAGTACTAGGAGTTTTGCAACGTCTCTCTCGGATATTTGATACTACCGCCTTACCTATTCCTACATTAGTTATGTAGGGTCTGGAGGGTCTGGAGCTAAACTAAAGTAGATAACAAAAAAATGAAGAGGAACTTTTTGTGTAGAATTTTTTTCTCTACAACTTTTACTTGAAACTTTTTTTGTATTTCCTACCGTTATTTAAAAAAAGGCATTTTTCAACCCTTTTTTTTTTCATTCCTTTCCCCTAATTTTAAATCAAAATTTCTTTCATAATATCATTATTTAAGTATTAATGAACACATTTTTACTCATTGCGCCAAAACTGGTTGATCATGGTTTCATTAAACTTTTTACTGGACTATAAGTTTGAATCATGTTTGAATCAAACCGTTTGACCGTCTCGGAAGCCCTAACATATTTGCAAACAAACATAGCATTATCACATTTTACACCTTGAAACAATGGCAGTGATCTGTCTAACTTACCACCCCCCCCCTCTCCCCCTGTGCCTATCACCATGGGATTATAAAAATAAAAACCAATTCCATATAAAAATATTTTTATTTACACTTATATCTACAAAGGCATATTAAATGTATTTTAATCAATACAATATTCACTATTAAATGTTTATTTATTCACTTAAGCACTCAGATGACTCCCGATGGAAAGAGTCAACCATCGCCTATAGACACCAAAGGTGTTAATGGTGCTTTGCTATCTTGTGGCGAGGTCTAATGCCCACATGCATAAGTTTACCGGCTACCTTGCCCTCCAAACCGTAACACATCAGTGACAAGCACTGATGCTATTGCGGCAGGAATAGGTAAGGCGGAGGTACCAGACCCGGGCGAGACAATGCAGAACTCTACCACCTAGTAGCCACGATGGTAGTGACTCGCGTAGAAAATCGGTCGCCGTTTACGACCTGCCTGGCAGAACGGCAGTTGGTCTATTCTTTAGAGAGCCCAGACCAACACACGGTAAAAACTATATCAAAGTCACAATCGCCATACTATTATCTATTACACATATCCAAACCTACCAATTTATATCATCTATACATATAATAAAATCGCAGGAAATTCAAAACTGTACATTGAATATTTTTTTAAAACAATACTTGGGGCGTGATCTACAATCGATATCGAAGCCAAAAATATAGTTTTTAGAATTTTTATCTGTTTGTCTGCATGTATGTCCGGGGTAAACTCAGAAAGTACTGCATGGATTTACTTCAAATTTTGCATGAATATTACTAACAGGTCGGGTCAACATATAGACTACATATTATCACGCTATCACCTACGGGGGAGGAGCAGTGCGGAGTAAACCAAGTCCGCGCGGACGAAGTCGTTGGCAACAGCTAGTACATATATATCAGATATTTAGTTCAATCCGTCACCGCAACGCACTCTTTTTTGCCAAGCTATACCATCAGACGAGATCGATTTCAAGTGCTTACTTATCGATAGTAAAAAAAATTGCACACAGACTAGTTTTTGTGCCGAAAAATGCGTAGTTCCCGCGGGATTTACCAAACACTTTTATTATGTAGCGAATTTCACGCTTCGGCTAATCGTGGGTGCGCTAGTTGTACCTCTGCATACCTCTTCGTGGACACGAGCGTGAAGATACTACATATTTAATAGTGAATTATTTGTATAGGTTTATTTCACACATTCTTTTCTTATACTAAAAACTAGATGGTATTCTTAATACAACTCTTGATAGTTTACATCTATATCATGGATGAATCCGCCGGGCTAGCATGTGCAACACGACATGTCTCGCTCGCGAGTAGATTACCTACATGTAATATCGATAATTATACGAGTTGACTGTACATACAGTACTCGATTCTGGTACCAAATGTGTAAAAAATAGATACTTAAATTTTGACCTAATTATGCATAAAAAAAATTATATACATTAGCATAGATATCGGAAATCATTGTTTATTAATAACAATTTACCGAATCCAAGACTAAATTTGCTAGCTGCGCTGTGATCATATTGTTTGAATATAACTACACAAGCGAATATGTAAAACCTAAAATAAAAATAATAAAAATGTTTTACCAGTCATCCCTTGACTGGTAAAGTCAACCATTGAAGTGAGAACAAATCGACAAAATTATATCATGCTGCATATATTAGTTCGGCTTGACTATAACAACCAATTTGTGACATTTCTCAAGGCAAGTAGATATATCCAAGCTTGCGCAACTAATAATGATTTTATTCATTCATCATACAATAATCACGAATGTTTTGAAATACAATTTAAATTTTGCAAACTTATTGCAAGGAAGAGGTCAAAGCAAACAACCTTGGGGAACACCACATCAAAGCATTCTCATTACATAACGAGTTTGAGAAATTTTCATCATTGTATTTGTACTCTGTGACTATAGTTCAATTTTATAAAGTGATTAATATTGATAAAATCCATACTAAGCATGGATACGATTGCTACTTTTAATTCATTTGATTAAATGTAACAAATAAAAACAATGATTTCACATGTGAAATTTCACTGGCAATGTTTTTCACTAATAAAATTACCCGAACGTCAAATAATGATAAGCTATTAAAAAATGAATGAATATATGAACTATAACCACTGCCGCTCCTATATGAATTAAGATTTCATTGAGTGTGACATTTCACATAAAGGCAGCAAATGTGATACATAATATATGAAAATACCATTTCATATGAAATTTCACATTATACTTTTGAAATGCTCCATGCCTAATCCATCTTAATATAAATGCGAAAGTATAATATCTGTCTGTTAGCTTTCACGGCTAAGGCCTGAAACGATTTTGGGTGAAATATATGCTACTTTTTTTAAAAATCAACCCCTAAGGAGTCAATTTCAAGCTGCCATCTAGTCAGTCATTTAATTATTGATGTTAGATTTCAATAAATCTATATTACTTTGTATACAAATCTGTTACTTCTGTCAGTACATACAATTTTTTTTTTCAAATTGCGTGATATTTGTTTTATGACACAAATTTTACAATTTTTCCAATTTTGCCTGTTTGTACATACATAACTCGGGAATGGCTCGAGCTATCTTGATAAAAATTGGTATACGGTAGCACGTATTTACGTCCATGATAGGTAATATTAAATTTTATCTGTCTGTCTACTTGTACGCCCTGTTGTAACTAAATCGGCTTGACCGATCTCGGTAATTTACTCTGTCATTACTATAGATAGAATAGATATTACACTTTGCAGAGATTGTATACAAGGATTTAAAACGTTATCAGATAACATAATTTACGATACATAACATTATTACTGTAGTGATACCTCAGTAACAAAATTATTTTCAAACACAATACATATATTTATATGTATCGCTTCTCAAATAACAGAACGAAATTGTTAACGCTAAATAACGTTATAAAATAGCGTTTCATGCCGTTTTGTGATTGGTTCGCCGAGTTTCATGTTGTTTCGTGATTGGTTAGACAACTAGCGCTATAAGACAACGTTATAATACTTTTACCATAACGTTAACTCGTAGTGTACAACAGAATGCAATGAATAACATTATTAAACATTAAATTCTATATCATTTTTGTATAACGCTATGCTTGAAAATAACGTTATGTCATGCGGTGAGCAATAATGTTACCACAAAATACCGATGTTTAAATCCTTGATTGTGTAAAGTTATCTTAATATGGATATGCCATTGAATCCCACTATTTCGCTATTTATGGTATACAAGACAAAATAAAACAAGTGATATTCCTAAAAACCGGTGGTTTATACCTGAGTATTTAATGAATAAAAATTTTTGGGAAGTTTTTTTGCATTTCTTATATTCTTTATTTTAATTTTGCAACGGCCCTTGACTTATGCCAATCAAAAGATAACAATTATACAAATAAACATATCCTAAAGTAAAACAAAAGCAGTGTCGTGGAGCAAAGTTATAACACTTAAAAAAAATATAAATCATCGCCTCTCTAGTCTAATAGTCCGGTGACCGTGTTGACCATAAGAGGACCGGGGTTCGATTCATGGGTCGGCCAATTAAAGAAAATGTGTCTTTTTCAGTTTTCTGATAAAAAAAATGCTGCCCGGAATTGGGTAAGTGCCCAGTTGGCGATAGACTTCCCACCTATCACATTATGGGACTAAGCATCTTCGGGTAATTGTGAGTGCACTTGGTTTTATATCTTCGGGACTACGAGTTTGAAAATATATTAAATTAATAAAAATAAACTTTACACACGGTACATCCAAGTGTCATAAATGATCTTATACACACATTGATACTATTTTCTTTACAATTAAAGTCAGTTATCAAACTAATTAAAACGATATCATAACAAGTGGGATTCAATGGCATATCCATACTAAGATAATGTTACTAAATTCCGGAAAATTGTACTACATATTCCTTTACAATTAAAGTCAGTCTATAGTCGAATTTCGGCTACAAGCCAACGCTAGTAATTAAAACGATATCATAACGAGTGGGATTCAATGGCATATCCATACTAAGATAACATCATTAAATCACGGAAAATTGCACTACATATTTAGAAATATGGTAATTAAACTTGTTTTCCCCCGTGTTGGTGTCAGGCTCCTTTGAGAATAGGCCAACTGCCGTTCTGCCAGGCAGATCGTAAAAGGCGACCGATTGGCTATACGAGTCACTATATCTACTACTAGGTGGTAAGATCTATATTGGCTCGCTCGGGTCTGGGACCACCTTACATATTCCTGTCGCAATAGCGTCAGTGCCTATCACTGTTGTATTCCGGTTTGGAGAGTAAGGTAGCCGGTAAACTTATGCATGCGGCATTAGACCTCGCCACAAGATAGCAACGCACCATTAACACCTTTGATGTCTATAGGCGATGGTTGACTCTTTCCATCAGGAGACACATCTACTTGTTTGCTATCTTATGATATAAAAAAAACGTTTACTACTGATTATTAAAATATAACTTGACACAATTAAAAAAAAATCTTTACAAGCCTTTGACTTCACTCACCATATATGTACATTACATCATAAACATGTTCTCACAAATATTATTGTCAATTTATTAATTTTTGACTATTTAATCTTTATTAAACAATTACTATAAACTCTTTAATTTCCGAATCACAAAATTTACCTCATGCATTCTCAGGCTTTATAACGGACTGAAAATTTGTGCATGTAATACATAATTATCGCAAAAAGTAAAATTTTTGATTTTTTTTTTATTTTATGCAAAAATTTCCCATTTCTTGTAGTGTGTAAAGAAAACCCTGTCCGATCCAAAAGAGGCATATAGGTTAGTTAAAAGTATGACTGAAAAAAATATTAAAATGACTTTATTTCTGAAAATAAAATAGATATTTACTTATATTTCCTATTATATTATTATTATTTTTACTTATATTTCCCTAGAGTTAAGCAAATATTTAAAAATGGCAACACCTTGTCGCTGTTTGTTTTATTGCTTCGCTTTTGCGCCTTCGCACGGTGTTTGTTTTTCGGCTACCGGCGTGTCCTTCGGTAGCATCCGACTTGCGCGGCATTGTTTGATAATATAATTTATATATTTATAGGTGTTGTCATACGTAATGTATGTAAATACCATTTAAGATTACTTTTTTTTATTACTGGAAAAAGTAATTAATTAATATCCATAAAACAATTACTCATATGTAACCGTATTGCGGTACCAAATAACAGCTTTAATTAACCGACAGGGTTTTCTTTACACACTGCATAAAGCAACTCATTGTTTAATTTGTATTTTCAACTGACTTTCCAAAAGAAAGTCTCAATTTGAATAATGTTGTTTTTGACTTTGGTTACGCGTACTAAAGACCGTATAAAAAAATTTGATCATCTTTTTTGAAATAACCTTATATTTCTTGTATTAATATATTAGTCGCCTCTGTGGTCTAGTGGTCCGGTGTTGGAGTTGACCACAAGAGGTCCCGGGTTCGATTCCTGGGTCAGGCAATTCAAAAATGTGTTTTTCAGTTTTCTGATAAAAAAACAACGTTTTTTTTATGTCATAAGATAGCAAACAAGCAGATGGGTCTCCTGATGGAAAGAGTCAACCATCGCCTATAGACACCAAAGGTGTTAATGGTGCGTTGCTATCTTGTGGCGAGGTCTAATGCCACATGCATAAGTTTACCGGCTACCTTACCCTCCAAACCGGAACACGACAGCGACAAGCACTGATGCTATTGCGGCAGGAATAGGTAAGGCAGTGGTACCAGACCCGGGCGAGACAATGCAGAACTCTACCACCTAGTAGCCACGATGGTAGTGACTCGATAGCCAATCGGTCGCCTTTTACGACCTGCCTGGCAGAAAGGCAGTTGGCCTATTCTTCAAAGGAGGCCGGGACCAACACGGCGAGATTGGAAAGTTGGTTGGCGATAGCCTTGCCACCTATCACATTGTGGGACCAAGTATCTTCGGCTAATCGTGGGTGCACTTGTTGTACCTCTGCCTGGCCTTTCGAGGATACAGGCGTGAAGATACTTTCTTGTATTAATATTGTTGACTAATACCCATACGACAAGCAAATAATTTTCTAGTCCTCCATCTTAAGCCACATCTTTTACCATCAGGTGAGATCGTGGTCAAGCGCTATCCTATTGATAATAAAAAAAAGGTCAATTCGTTTAGTTAGCAGTGATTCAATTATCATTTATTATAACTTTTACATAATTTTTGTATAATTCTACGAAATTTTTGCATAAATTCAAATCTTTTTCGTATATATACGAAAATGCCGTACCTCAAATCATAGTCTTTCAATTGTCCATTCAATCACTAATTCCTTAACACTAATTTACATGTATATTCGTCTCAAGTGCTCGGCAGTGGTAATAGCGTTACATTGGGGGCAGATCTTCTTCGCTCGGAGTGATTGTAGCCAACATTCCTGAAATGCATAAGAAATCATATATATATATATATATATATATATATATGACGGGGGGTCCGTGATAGGCTGAAAAATGTTGAAGTAATATAATAATATATATATATATATATATATATATATATATATATATATATATATATATATATATATATATATATATATATATATATATATATATAGCGTGTGAGGAATGGTAGACTAAAAAATTTAAATACATGCCATTGTTGTAGTTATGATTGACATGACTATTTTTATTATTTTTCCTACCGCAATAACGTCAGTGCTTGTCACTGTCGTGTTCCGGTTTGGAGGGCAAAGTAGCCGGTAAACTTACGCATGTGGCATTAGACCTCGCCACAAGATAGCAACGCACCATTAACACCTTTGGTGTCTATAGACGATGGTTGACTCTTTCCATCAGGAGACTCATCTGCTTGTTTGCTATCTTATACTTTAAAAAAAAATCCTTTAAGTCAGAGCGGGACAGCTACGGAATTTTTCATATAAATTATTAGCTTTATTATTGGGGGGGGGATATTAAAACTTTTAATAATAAATAAAAATAACAATTTTATTTAAATCATACATCATCTATGTCAGTCAGATAGTAACTTTCGCTACTTCCTATCCCCATGTGTAGTCTTTTGCGCAATTTCAATGCAATAAATTTGATGTACATTGGTGAATAAGTATATAAACTAGATTTGTTTGCAAAAGCGGGACATTTTTGCTGTTGCTGGGGACAGCGGGACAGACAGCTTGAAAGCAGGACTATCCCGCCCAGAGCGGGACAAATGGTCACCTTAGTTATGATGTCATTTTTTTTTGGAAATGCAAAACATGTTCTAGAAATGTATGAGATGTGGACCAGCAATATATACACTATACTTAAATATAGCCGCATAATATATCACAACGACTTACCTCACAATAGACGTGCCAACATTGAATGGACACAGCCGGTGAAATATAAGGCCCGATACATATTAGACATTTGGCCTGAAAAAAACTTTAAGTTAGTTTCAACATACCCGTTTCAATCTCTGAACAAAACTATATTGTCAAATTAAGTCAATATCAACTATAGTATATTTTTCAAAGTTAATTACCTTACTTATTAGGGGCCATCCATAAATTACGTCACACGTTAAGGGGGAGGGAGGGGGTCAAAGAAGGGTGACATTATGTAACACGGGGAAGGGAGGGGTCCCAGATTTTTTGACCTCACATTTTTTTAAATATAATACTTGTATAGATAAAAAGTAATCGAGGGAGATGATAATTTTTCCAATGTAAAATTATAAAATATACATCATACTAGGTAGAGGGGGTCTCTCTCACAAATGTGACCAGCTGTGACAAGGACGGGGGAGGAGTCAAAAAATCATAAAATTCGTGTGACGTAATTTATGGATGGTCCCTTATGTCAAATAACAAAATATTTCAAATCTTGATTTTCTATTAAACTCATAGAAAAATATCATATTTTTGTTATATCCTAAGATAGCAAACAAGCAGATGGGTCTCCTGATGGAAAGAGTCAACCATCGCCTATAGACACCAAAGGTGTTAATGGTGCGTTGATATCTTGTAGCGAAGTTATATGCTACATGCATAAGTTACCAGCTACCTTACCCTCCAAACAGAAAAACAATAGTGACAAGAACACCGACAGGTCGTGAAAGGCGACCGATTGGCTATCGAGTCACTACCATCGTGGCTACTAGGTGGTAGAGTTCTGCATTGTCTCGCCCGGGTCTGGTACCACCACCTTGCCTATTTCTGCCACAATAGCATCAGTGCTAGTCACGTTACTGTTTCAGTTTGGTGATCAAGGTAGCCGGTAAACTTATGCATGTAGCATTACCATCCGACCACACGGATAGCAAAACACCATTTACATCCTTGGTGTCTATAGGCAATGGTTTCTCTTCCATCAGAAGAGCTATCTTTTTGTTTGTTATTTATATATCTGAAAAAATTGCTTAGAACAAGGTGCAATATTGGTGTGGATACAAAGTTATTTATATATAAGTTATTATTATACAGACTTTCTTACTAGACACTTTTACTATTCCACTTGTACATCAATTTCACTTTACACAATTTTAATATATTACTCGACCGGTTTCACTTTTTAAAGCATCTTCAGGATGTAATATACTTAACTGATTATATAGAATAATTATTATATAGAATAATCAGTTAAGTATATTACATCCTGAAGATGCTTTAAAAAGTGAAACCGGTCGAGTAATATAATTAAAATTGTGTAAAGTGAAATTGATGTACAAGTGGAATAGTAAAAGTGTCTAGTAACAATGGAATTTCACCAAGTGCCGACGATGGAAAGTATAGAATATATTATACAGACTGACTGGTGTCTTATCTTCGATACTTCTGAAGAGTACACGGTACTCGTTTCTCATTAAAATGAAATAATAAAATTAGGGGCTTAATTTTTGACAAATATTTCTCTAAAAATAAGTGAAATGTGGACATTATATTCTCTAAGCACGCCGCGGTACGCGCTAGTCGACATCAAGGACACGCCGCCGCCAAGTATGGTACAGGTTTATTACAGAAATATAGGATTCTCGGCGTACTGTTTACTAAGTTTGCTATAAAGTATTTTAATATTTATTTTTAATGTTATTTTTTTCTCATCATATATGATCGCCAACTATCACGTTCTTAAATATTAAAGGTAACTCACCAGTCAGTCTGAATATCAGATCAATCCAGAAATAATAACTAGATAAAAATCGGCCAAGTGCGAGTTGGACTTGCGCACAAAGGGTTCCGTGGCATCAAATGATGATGATAAAAATAATTGGCAAAAAATCACATTTGTTGTATGGGAGCCCCCTTAAATATTTATTTTATTCTGATTTTAAGATTTGTCATTACAGCGGCAACACAAATACATAATCTGTGAATTTTCAACTAACTGACTATCACAGTTCCATGAGATACAGCCCGGTGACAGACGTACAGACAAGCAGCCAGTGGAGACTTAGTAATAGAGTCCCGTTTTACTTTGGATATGGAACCCTAAAAAAGAAAACACTATAAAAAGGTATAGTAAGTAAAAATTAACATACCTCCAAAGACGAATTCTGTCTTCTCTCTAAATCACGAATTTTCGCCTTCAGCGCTTGTATCCTAGTCTGTAAATGTACAATATCTAAATAAAATAGACGTATTAGGTGCCCCATAGACCTACAATATTGCGCAATACTTTTATTGTGAAATAATAATGAACACCGAGTTGCTTCCAAACGTTCAATAAATTCACTCAATAAAATTGACAAACCAGTCTGATCATTCGTGGGAGCAACATGTCTGATGACGAAGTTTTGGCGGCAACCATGCTGATGATTTTGTTAAATAAATCTCTATGCAATTCTATACACTCAAGTAAAAACTCCCGTTCTTTATCTTTTATAGCATTCTTGCTTGCCATTTTGGTTAAATTTACGACACGACCATATATTAAACACCGTGACTGGCCGAACGCAACCGGTCCAAACTCTGAAGTGAAAAATATTGTGCAATATTAAGCCTACACAGTACAAGAAAAAAATATTGCGCAATAAACATTAAGCCCGCTCAAGCTTTCATTCAATCATTGTGCGATCTTCAATAATAACTCAAACGGTTAATAATATTGTACAATACGTAATATTGCGGAATATTATTGTACGTCTATGGGGTGCCTTAGAGTAACAGAGTTTAATCAAGGAAGTTACATTATACCCGGAATATTCACACGCGCTTTAAAATTGTTCCGAAGAGTACCACGACATGAGTGGAGTGTGTCTCTACTAAATAAAGCGCCAAACGCCATATATAAGTGCGGCCATACGTAGTTTGCAAATTACTACTAAGTAATTCTACTAATTTGAGAAACAGTTTTTGCATTGCATAAGTAATTACGTAATAATTAAAATATAAGCACATTTTAGAACTCACTGTGTTAATTACAATACATTTTATGCTATTGTATTTATCGTTAAGTATTATAAGAGATTTAACGATTACCGAATATATAAAAATCTACCATCAGATAGTTTTATTTACACTGGCAATTGCAAGAAAGGGACAACATCCACTCTTGTCGTTGTCTTGCTCAGAACGTTTTTCCCCTCTGTTAAGTAAGAAACAAATGTCAACTTTATGAGTAACGACATAAAGTACATTTTTATTCTTCAAATATTGCTTCGTAATAATTCCAGTTATCGTATATAAGTTCCTTGAGTTTAATATACTACCTACTAGAGAAGCTATGCTCAAGAAAAAAGTATCCATGTGTGTCTATTATCGTGTATGTCCCATGGATGTGTGTGTGTGTGTGTAATGTTTATTTTTATTAATGTAATGTATTTCTAATGCATTTTATTTAAAAATATTAAGTTTCTGCACTCCTCCGCAACTTTAACTGTGTCAGATTTCATACTCCACCGCTTGCGGAATTGTTAGATAAAGGGATTGAAAGTTTTTACTTCACGTATTAATATTGTTGCGAAGAATCTAGAAAAATGAAGAGTGAGAAGTGAGATTAAGCTGCTTACCAATAAAAATAGCCGCCGTTACCCAAACAGCTATGCCATAATTGACCTTCTCGCATATGGCATAAGGGTGAAAATTGCGTGTACTATGATTTATTTACATTTATGACTGTTTACACGATATTTTCGGAACTTTCGGGAATGTGGTCGAACTTTAGCTTGTGTATAAATAAGGATGTGTTGGTGAACAGAAGTCAGGTTTTTACAGTGATTCGGAGGCGATAGTTCGGACGATCAGTGTGATACGAAAAGTGTGATACTTTAGTGGTAGTTGGTTAATTGTAGTGTTTAAATAGTGAGTGTTATTGGTGTTCGGCAGTGTACTTATGTATCGCTTTGTGGTGTATAGTACATTTGTGTTGTAAATACACAGTATTAATGTAAGTGGTATTTTAATGCTCGAACTCGAAGCTTGTATTACAATATATAAATGTTACCTCTGCACTTGCTTCTACTAGACCATTGTATTTGTGCTCGGGCTGGTCTGTCCCATTGTTTTGTTCTGCCTCAGGAGTTCCAGCTTCTGGTTCCATTTGAGTCATTGTCTGTAATAAAGCCAAATAGTCAAGATACCATAGGCAAGAGTAGCAAGCCCGTACATTAGCCCTCAACAAAAGTTAGAAATTTAAAATAGAACTGAACAGGACACATAGTCAGAGGAAAGTGGAGCAAAACAATTATACATTGGCACCCTAAAAACAAATTTATATGTGTACTAGCTGTTCCCCGCGACTTCGTCCGCGCGGACTTCGTTTACTCCGCACAGCTCCTCCCCCGTAGGTGATAGCGTGATACTATGTAGCCTATATGATGACCCGACCTGTCAGTAATATTCATGCAAAATTTGAAGTAAATCCATGCAGTACTTTTTGAGTTTACCCCAGACATACATACAGACAAACTGACCAAAATTCTAAAAACTATATTTTTGGCTTCGATATCGATTGTAGATCACGCCCCAAGAATTCTTTTAAAAAATATTCAATGTACAGTTTTGACTTTCCTACGATTTTATTATATGTATATATGTATAGATATAAAAAGTATCTTCACGCCCGTATCCCTGAAAAGGTAAGCAAAGGTACAACCGGTGCACCCACGATTAGCCGAAGACGGACACTGATGCACTCAGGGAGAGAATGGCAATCCTCCTTTTGATCAGATGATAGACTTGTTTTTTACATCATAGGAATACAAAAAACCAGATGACTGCTAATGGAAACATAACTATTGCTCTGAACTTCAAATATGTTACAGTTGCCATGGCCATGTCGCACCTTCGCACAAATTGTGTCACCAGTCAAAAAACTATTCTCAATTAAAAAAGGGTTTAAAGTTGCTCATGTCTATTTTTGTCGCTTTTCAGGCCAACGCCACTAACGTCACTAGCGCCGTTATAGTATCAAATCATTGAAAACAGTAGTAGATCACCATTCGAGATTTAGAGATTTATTTAGAGATTTTGACCGCCCCGTTGGTCGAGTGGTTAGCGGCCCTGACTACGCAATCGACGGGGCTCGGGTTCGATCCCCGACGGGGACAAGCATTTGCGTGATGAGCATAAATGTTTGTATTTCCGGGTTTGGGTGTTTATTAAATATATTCCAGTATTTATATATGTATTTCTATGTATTAGTATTGTTGACTAACACCCATTACACAAGCAAATAATTTGCTTACTTTGGGGTTAGATCAGTAAGTGTAATTTGTCCCGTGAATATTATATTATTATTATATTATATTCGAGATAAAACTGTGGCATAATACGATACGAATGGTACAAAAAAAATGTTTTTTTCGACTTTTTGAATTGACACACTATTTGAGTGGAGGTGCAATGTGATGGGATGGTAATGCTTTATGCATAAGCTTACCAGCTACCATACCCTCCAGATTGTGGCAAGCACCAACGCTATTGTGGCAGGGCTGTCAAACCCAGGAGACAGGTGAAACTGGATATATTTTCCTACTGCTCCTATATACTTCTGATTAAATTCGATGCGGGTCCCAAGACAGCTTAGCTTTTAACCAGGGCACCCCGAGCTCACAACTCAGAGGTTATCAGGACGGTTGCCGCTGTTGATTCTGGTTTACAGAAGTTAAAGTAATTGGAACCTCTCATTCCCACTAAGTGGGAACCACAGCAAGCCCACTATCCCTAAAAACCCCAACAGGTTAAGGATAATCAACGTGAGATATGTCTCAATTGAGAAAGTGACGTTTGCTCGAACTTGATTAATGAACTTGATTAATATCTTGATGTTATTCTAATTTTCATGCCACAATAAATATTTAAAGCATCAGAGACAGATACTCAAAATTACTTTAAAAGAGAAGTCAGTGTTGATTAGCACATAATTATAATATGGCACTGCCATCATTATTAAATATCTATATGGATTTGAGCAAAATCTCCAAGATAGTTTTTCTAGATTTTTAATTAACTTATAATAAAACGAGTGAATTTAATTAAATGAATAGAAGTTTATTACTATGATGAAACAAATACCAATATCTTACAGAGTATTAATCAATAAATTGACAGCAAGATTTTCGATCGATAGAGAAAACAACTATTGTCGAGTAACAGACATTTTCTCTTCCTTTGAAGTATTATGTCGAATCAAGTGTCAAATGCGTTAGCGAATAGAGACATTGACATAAATGTCGAGAAAACGGGTCGAAAAAATTTATTGCGCTACTTATCCTAAGCTTGCAGGCGAGACGTGCGGAATTATACCACATAGTAGTCATGATGGTAACTGCTTGTTTAGCCCATCACTTGCGCTTTATAAACTGCCTGGCAGAATGGCCGATTCCTATTCTTCAGAAGGATGCTGCTGATGGTCAGGACACAAGGAAATATCTGCCATCTGTTTACTTACGATATTGTAAAAAATAAATATGACCACTCTGTTTACAGCTAAAAAAACAGATTTTCCTACGGATAGGCGTCAATAAAAAACCGGTATGTCTTCCGATTCGCCACACGTTCTTAGGTACACTTGTTGGTAGGCGAAATGTGATCACATCTTCATATTTTATCTCCATAATTACAATGATTGCTCGTTTGATGTGATATAGAATATATATAAACTTACCTCTGGAATTATCCTGGAAGGTGAATACTGAGGAGGTCCATATAGTTCTGTGTCTTCGTCACCGTCTACTACCTGGAACAATATGCATTTTTTATAGAAACTTGATGAGAAGCCACAAGTAGTCACCACTTCCTATGGACATCACTAACAGGAGTTAGCAATTCAATGCCCTGAAGGAACTGTTAATCTTTCTGTTCTATTTCTAATCCGTGTAAAGCAATTTTTGTGACAGTGTTTGACTAATAATAACAATGTCATTTTATCAGTGTTCCAATGAAGAATATTGGGATATGAGACGTGCCTATGCGTAACGTAATGACTATGTGTCCCGAATCGCCAAATACAGAAGAATAATTCAATAACTGAGATTATTATATACAACATTTTAATGTTGTTAATAATTTATTCACCTAGTTCGATCATTGTGAAGACGACGATTCCATTTACGCCAGAAATACTAAGATAAATATCAGCTGAGTTTTGCACGTTTATTATTATAATAACACGCTTAAAACATTTCTTATTATTTAGTGCCTAGGTATTTTTGCCTGTCCTTCCTAATGTAACTAAACCGGGAACAAAATATGTAGGGAAAATGACTCACAATTCACAATAGTTTAAAATAGAGAGGCAAATTACATTTACACACTAACACTTTATTTTTTTAAATGTTTATTCGATATGTATAAGCTTGAATTTTACGGGTTTGATTCCGCCCAAGACTAAAAAAGCCGGTCTAAGGCCAGTTAAGGGACTACATATTTTTGACGTTATTGAGAGTTGTCGTTAAATAGAGAGAAGAAAAGAGGATTTAGAGATATTTTGGTGTGCTTATTTTTCAATACACAAAAGCTTCACTCACTCGCAATGTTCAAAGTTTGAAAATAACCAAGAATATGACGTATAGACAAAACATTACAACGTAAGGGCAATGTAATTATGAGCGGATAAGCCTAAAATTAAAAAGACGTTGAGAACTATTGGACCTTTAATCTCAAGTAGGGTTTAAAAAATCATAAGACTAGTGACAACACATGTGACCTTTTTGCATAGTACATAAGAGTAAAAATAGCGTGTACTACGACTTGTTTACATCTAAGTTGTTTACGAGTCATTTTTAGAACTTTCGAGAATGTTGTCGAACCTTACCTTGTGTATAAACCCTCTTTGTGTAGAAATAAGGATGTGCTAGCGAGAAATGACAGTTTTGAAAAGCGATCGGAAGCAAACGGATAGTCAAAAGTGATAAAGCGATTTAATCTGAATACGGATAGTGATTTGGTTTCGCATCATGTTTAACAAAAACTACTTGAAAAAAATTATATTTTCTCAATCTTCAGTTTCTGTTAAACATGATGCTGCTGCTGCTGTGAAATATTATCATATAAATCTCCGTCTATACACAATAGGTGTAAAAGATAGCCTCTGTGCCATGGCTGCATGGAGGAGCAGAAAACCACTGCTCGTGTTTTCCTTGAGCGCAGGAGTGTGGCCGTGCAACAAACACACATCCTGAAAAACCCAACACTCATGGAAGCTTGCATCAACATAAGCCATCTTGTAGGCTTCTGAATAGAGGTGTGATGGCTGGAACAGCCCGACCAGCTATGTACAAAGGCCCAAGTGGCTAAGTGCGGATACAGAAATAGTTTAAAAAGAAAAAAAATGTGATTTGGTTTAGTCGATTAGTTCTAGTGTGAATATAGTGACAGTACTATTAGTGTTATCAGTGCGATTTACGTAATGTATTGTGGTGTACCACACATTTGTGTGGTAAGTTGTGTTTTATTGCACAATAGAAACTCTAAGCTCGTAACATTATTATATATTTATTAGTTACTAGTTGCAGCGTGCAGCCCGCTGCATTATAAGTTTTTGGCGCGTCCCGCGGGATCACCTAATTTTTTCGGGATAAAAAGTAGCGTATGTGCTATTCCAGGTCATTATCTACCTGTGTACCGAATTTCATTCAAATCCATTCAGTAATTTTTGCGTGATTGAGTAACAAACATCCATCCAAACATCCAAACTTTCGCATTTATACATATATTTTTTTTATATCATAAGATAACAAACAAGCAGATGGGTCTCCTAATGGTAAGAGTCAACCATCGCCTATAGACACCAAAGATGTTAATGGTGCGTTGCTATCTTGTGGCGAGGTCTAATGCCACATGTATAAGTTTACCGGCTACCTTACCCTCCAAACCGGAACACGACAGCGACAAGCACTGACGCTATTGCGGCAGGAATAGGTAAGGCGGTGGTACCAGACCCGGGCGAGACAATGCAGAACTCTACCACCTAGTAGCCACGATGGCAGTGACTCGATAGCCAATTGGTCGCCTTTTACGACCTGCCTGGCAGAACGGCAGTTGGCCTATTCTACAAAGGAGGCCGGGACCAACATATATAATATTAAAATATAGATATATGACTGTTAACTACAGTGTTCTTCAATATGTACATCCTTTTTACGAAACAACCTGTATATGAACTTACCAGTGCATGATCAGTAGACGCTCTTCTCACAGCAGTACCCGATCTTGATTCTGAGTCCTGTAAGGCGGTAGCTCGCACTCTCCACTCACCACACCATTGGTATTCAGCACCAAACCCACTTGGTTCGTCATTCTAGAAAGTATCAAAGCATTACAATATACATTGACATTTCAATTGTGATGTGGTGGAATTGAAAATTATTGATGTGTAAATAAATGACAGCATGCTCTGTTGTTCAGACATATATCATCCCTTGCTTTCCTAGTTTTTTATAGTATAAGATAGCAAACAAGCAGATGGGTCTCCTGATGGAAAGAGTCAACCATCGTCTATAGACATCAAAGGTGTTAATGGTGCGTTGCTATCTTGTGGCGAGGTCTTATATCACATGCATAAGTTTACCGGCTACCTTACCCTCCAAACCGGAACACGACAGTGACAAGCCATGGCGCCACTGACCATTAACATCTTTGGTGTCTATAGGCGATAGTTTCTTTTTCCATCAGGAGAGCCATCAGCTTGTTGCTATCTTACGAACAGACGCTTTTGCAGCAGGAATAGGTAAGGCGGTGGTATCAAACCCGTGCGAGTCAATGCAGAACTCTACCACCTATAAGCCACGGTGTTAGTGACTCGTATAGCCAATTGGACCCTTTTTACGACCTGCCTGGCTGAATGGCAGTTCACCTATTCTTCAAAGGAACCCAGGACCAACACGAGGAAAGGAAATAGTTAATCAATTTTGATGAAATTCGGACTGTTTCCTAAGTAAATAATTATCTCTATGTGGCTTCCAGTTCCCAAGAAATTCGTGGATGAACACACAAACATACATAAACTTACTAAATTTAGTTTGACCGCCCCATTGGTCTGGCTTGCTTGTCAGAAATCTGAAATCAATCAGAAATCAGAAGTACTTTATTCAATAAAACTTTTTACAAGTTATTTTGACACGTCAACATATTCTTTTAAAAACTACTACCGAAACGAGGCCACACACTGAGAAGATCCGGTGTCACTGTAGTGTTCCAGTTTAGAAAGTAAGGAAAGCCTTTAAACATGTGACATTAAGACACGAGGATATCAACATACCACTAACATCTTTGGTATATTGATATGGTATATACGTGATGGTTGTCTCTTTTCATCAGAAGAGCCATCTGCTAGTTTATTATCATTAAAAAAGTTAATCCACTTGCGGGCCAAACTGCATGGTTCAGTTTAGAATTAAACATCCTTCTCCTATATGTATGTATTCTAATATACCTCCACATCAATACTGCCTTCTTCTGAACTCGTATCAGGTACATCATCATCCATCTCTGCCCCAGTCCTCTTGAGACATCTCAGCGCATGCCTCTGTAGCCTTGTAACTGGGAAGCTGACATTGCAAACTGGACACTGCCCTTGCTGAGGCGGTGGACTTTTTCTTCTAGCCCTTAATCTACGTAGACGGTTTGTGTGTACTCTCTGAAAAATAAATAACTGGTTGTTTATTTAAGATGAACTGAAGTAACAGTAGGTTTCTTAGCCGATTGAGATATTGATTGACGTTTCCTAATCTGGTTAGTGCTAGTTGGCCGTGGGGTGCTATCTATCTATCTATCTATCCACTATCTGGCATAGACATCTGAACATGGGCTTACTCATCTAGCAGTTCCATTAACTGAACATATGTAGGTAATTGATCTATACCACCACACCATTCCTCAAAGTGCTGTCTGATACGCAATGGCAGTTTGGACAGGATTATACAGACTGACTGGTGAATTAGGTTCAATATTTAAGGAAGTGATAGTTGGCAGTCATATATGATTAGAAAAAATAACATTAAAAATAAATATTACAATATTTCTTAGTAAACCTAATAAACAGTACGCCGAGAATCCTATATTTACCTGCGCCATACTTGGACACCGCACAGACGCACGTGTTGCGCTATCAACACAGGGGGGGGTGGCGGTGGCATGTCCTTGATGTCGACTAGCGCCTACTAGAGAGTACAATATCCACATTTCATTTATTTTCAGAGAATTACTGGTCAAAACTTAAGCCCCTAATTTTATTATTTCATTTTAAAGACAATCAAGTACCGAGTATTCTCCAGAAATATTGAAGGTAACCCACCAGTCAGTCTTTATATAAAAGCAGATATAACCACTGTGAAATTAGCATAATATTTAGCTTCAGAAGGGCCAGAGTACTTTCCCTAAGTGGATCTTATATATTTTGTGTCAATCTGACTCGTAACTAATGGCAATTCGATTATGCAATCTAAATAAGTTTACAATCAACGATCAGTCATTATTGTCTATCACACAAGATAGTAGGTATGTTATTTACAACATTGATAAGGAACATAAATCAATCTTACTCCCAACTAAACAATCTAATCTTGATATGGGTATTAGTAGAAATAACTAATACATAAATAAACCCTGAATATATTGGTTAGTTCTGGTTTAAGCTATTTTTTTTATTTAAGAGGTATAGGAACAGAATGCTCATGTGATGTTGGATTAATCAGTACTTAAAAATGTTGCTTAACATTTGAAGTAATCATTAAACCCAGTTATCTATGTAACATTTTAGTGGCAACTGATTTTAGGGATGGGTAGTTATAATTAAAAAAGTTGAGAGGTGTCAAGGGACACCCGGATGGAACGAAGTACCTTTTGATTAATTAGTGAAGGAATTGTAATATTTTTTTTTTAAGTTATAATAATATTTTTTCATTATTATTATTATTATTTATTATGTACAAAAAACCTGTATACTTACCTGTATACACCACACTGTTCAATGCGAAATAGAAATGAAAATATCTGCTTGCTTTCTATAAGACTGAGAGAGACAGTCAGAGTTATTTCCATCTAGGCCCCTTTCACAACGCGCGATAAGGAACCTCGTTCCAATAAATCTGTTTTCTTTTTTTTATTTACGTTACAAAATAAATAATTACTATAATATATTATTGGTATTTGAGTAGTATGACACTAGTAAATGACTTGGATATGTTCCATATTAACGGAAGTTGGGCTTTGTCTCCTACTCGAAAATGTCCATTCGGGGCAAGAAAATGATCATTTAACTTCTAGCGACGTCACTGGTAAAAAGTTTGAGTTAAATGGGAGTTAAATAAAACATTATACAGAAAAAGTGCATGGGCATTATTGCACTCACAGATATGAAGCCAGTTGAACTGAATTATAAACTAAGAAAGGTTTCTTCTCACTAGTTCGACTCATCAGTTCGATCATCGAACCACTGAGAATATTTTTTCTCATTTGTTCGATTGTCGAACTAGCGAGAATTATTTTTGAAACATTGAAATATTCTCATTAGTTCGATTCGAAATTCAAACTAGTGCAAATTATTTTTTTCGTTTGTTTGACTGTTAAACTGTTATGATTGAAATGACCTGACACTAAATTTAAAAATAATTCTGCTTCATTTAAACTTCTTAAAAATTTGTTTTTTTTTTTTGGAACCAAAAGGTATAATCGAAAAAACATCAGAAGTGACTTTCTTTTAAATTATGTAATAGATGTAAGCTTTCTAAAGCTACTTATGCAAGCTGATTAAGAATTCAAGTTAGAGCGGTTATTTTTTATATAACAAGGTATTAACTCTATGTACGTACAATATAAGTTTGGTAAAAACTTGATAAGTTTCAGATATAGAATTGTATGTAATACAGTTGTATGTATGTCTACAGACAACTATTTCTAAAACTATGACTTCAAAGACTTTTCACCCATCGGAATTATATAATCTATACATATAATAAAATCGTAGGAAAGTCAAAACTGTACATTGAATATTTTTTTAAAAGAATACTTGGGGCGTGATCTACATTATATTTTAATTTTTTATTATATTATAATATAAAAAAAATATATAATATAATCATATTATAATTTTAAAATATTTGCACACCATATCATGGTAGCATATGTTGGTAACTTAATCAAATTTTAATAACTTGTAACTCCCATATTCTGGCAAATAAATGATTACTTTCTTTCTTTCTTTCTTACAATCAATATCAAAGCCAAAAATATAGTTTTTAGAATTTTCGTCTGTTTGTCTGTATGTATGTCCGGGGTAAACTCAAAAAGTACTGCATGGATTTACTTCAAATTTCGCATGAATATTAATAACAGGTCGGGTCAACATATAGGCTACATATTATCACGCTATCACCTAGCGGCCAAGTGCTGTGCAGAGTAAACAAAGTCCCCACGGACAAAGGCACTGGCAACAGCTAGTTTAAACATAAAATTGCAACTACCTACTTCTAACTTTCTGTAGTTCTGGAACCCAGAATAACATTTTACCAAATTTGTATGAAACCAAACAAATTGTGTACCATTCCAAATACAAAGAATTTTTGAAATTAGTTACTAAATGACTGAATACTGAGATAAAAAGCATAAAAAATACAGTTGAATTTAAAACCTCTTTTATGAGAAGTTGGTTGATAAATATCTTTACGCCAGTCCTCTTGTGAAGTAGGCAGTGAAGCAAACTTCAATAGATGATCAAATTCAATTCCTTTCCGATTTAAAATTAAATAACTAGGCTACTTCCTCACCTGGTATACGTCGCTACCTAAACAGCCGCTTACATCTACATCTTGATCATTTTGACTATCCACAGTCGAACTGGAACCTGGTACCGGCTGTGTACTACTAGACGGACTACTAGAATTCAAACGCCTTTTAGAACCACTAGATAACTTCTGTAAGCGTTCCACTTCTAGCGCCAAATGAGTATCTAATTCCCCCTGACGTATAGTACAGCTGCATACCGGACAATTAGGCAGTTCAGTAACTTTTTTCCTACTTCTCACACAGTTTAGGATAACACTTTCATCATACACTGACGCGAAATTTGAATTCTGGTTGTTTAAAGAACTCGAACTCTCTTCCATATTATACATCACTATTGGTAACATTTCAAAGTCTGTTGTTGATCAGTTATAAATCTATTAACATCGCGGCATTAATGCACTTAAACTGTTATTTTGTGATTTATATAAGTTAATAGAAGTTTGATGCTAATGTAGGAACTCTTCTTGTTGTCAACATTTTAATTATTTTTGTATATTACGGTAATAATAATTTATCGAAACAATAACAAACAAGAGCGGAGCTTGTATTTTTTTATTCATCCTTCAAAATGTCAAATTAATGTCAACCGTTATTTGACAGTTGACAAAAATATTAACAGTTAGTATTGCCATTATTACTAAAATATATGTATTATGTATATACATCTAATAATTCGGGTTTGTTGTACGTATATCATTAGGTATCAAAATAATTAAATAAATATGTTTATTTTACAGACAACCAAGATCCATAAATGTTAGTTACTAAATTACCTATAGCTAATGTTAGTACTTAATAAATAAGGAAGATCTTGTGGTATTAATTATATATTTTTTATTTAAAAAAGTGACTCCGTGGTAGTAATCAGTATTTTTTTTTCAAAAGACGGACGGTGAGCAAAGTATTTTAACTGACTAATCGCAAATTCTCTTCAACCAGTTTTGCCCAATTTTATAATATACTGTTGCCAGCGACTTCGTCCGCGCGGAATTCGTTTTCTCCACAGCTCCACAGCACAGCCCCTACCTCGTAGGTGATAGCGTGATAATGTATAGCCTATATGTTGACCCGACCTATTAGTAATATTCATACAAAATTTGAAGTAAATCCATGCTGTACTTTTTGAGTTTATCCCAGACATACATATAGACAAACAGACAAAAATTTGAAAAACTATATTTTTGGCTTCGATATCGATTGTAGATTACGCCCCAAGTATTCTTTTAAAAAAATATTCAATGTACAGTTTTGACTTTCCTACGATTTTATTACATTTAAATAGATATAGAAGATACAGATTAACTGACAAAACAGAATTAATGTTAAATATTTGCTGATACAGTTTGCTAAGGTTATGAATAAAAATTGCAAATTTTATGTTGGTAAAATAATATGCTCCGGACGAAGCCTTGGCCGTCGCATTATTTATGTTTAAAATATTATACACAATTAACATCTCTTCGCAATACTTAAAAATCCGGATTGATTCTTCGATATTGTGAAGAGATGTTCAGAAATAGATTTGAAATAGTTTTACCGTGTAATATTTTGAGTCGTAATGCTGTTAATAGGAAGGAGCTGATAGGTACTATAGAATCTTTGAAGCCATAGTAGCCTTACCTTGTAAATAATCACAAAGCTTACTTTACTCGACATATCGGTACCGAGCATTGTGTTGATGACTATCAGCCCTATCTTTTTCGTATCAGCCAAAGGAATATTATTTGAAACAAGTGAAACAGAAGAAAATAAAAGATGTTTAACAAATTAAAACTTATCGACTCAAGTGTTACGTTAAGGAAATCCGTAATTTAAAAACGAAAGGTTAATAAAAGAAGTATATTTGTCTGAAAGTTATTTCAGAAATATGAAATAAGTTCATTGTAAACAAGTAAACTACATACTTTTCAGATTTGAAAGTTTGATTCAATTTTGACGGAAACGGTATGCCTACCGGTTTGGTGAGCACTGTAGTCGATAGACTTATGCATGTGGCATTGCCATCCCGCCACACGATAGCAATGCACCATTAACATATTTTATAGATTCAGGCGTTACTTTGCGGAAATCCATTGTTCAGACGAAGAAAACTAGTTATTTTGCAATTTTCCGCGAACTTTTAAGTGTACCTTTACGATGTTACTGAAAAGGAAAATATATAAAAGCGCTGTAAGAAATGGAACAAACTTACCGTAGGTCTGAAAATAATGAAGACCCCAGCGGCACAGTTATCAACCCTCGTCCATTACACTTTATACCACAACAACAGCACCAAACACAAAAGCACACAATTGACGCACTGAACGCACGTTTCACTTCGCAACCGAAGCATCTTCAGGAGACATGAGTACTACTACACTCAACGAGAAACTACTACCGCGGCTCTCGTTGAGTGCAGTAGTGACAGTGAGAGAGATGTCACACCATTACAGACTATTTCCCAGTGTTGGTCTGTGCTCTTTTAAATAATAGGCTATATGCCAATCTTCCAGGCAATTCGTTAATAGGCGAGCGATTGACTATACGAGTCACTATTAAGTGGTAGAGATCTACATCTCACCCAGGTTTGTTACCAATTATACCTGCCGCAATAGCGTCAATGCTTGTCAGTGTTGTTTCGGTTTGGAGGGCAAGGTAAATATATGCATGTGGCAACCCCGCGACAAGGATAGCAGCACACCATTAAAATCTTTGGTGTCTATTGTAACGGTTGCCTCCTTCTATAAAGAGAACCATTTGCCATTTTGCTATTTTATGAGTTTAAAAAATACTTCAAACTTTTTTGTAATTGATTTCCGAAAATAGTCCCACATATACCTTAATAACACTTGATTCGGAACGACACGGTCTAAGATATTTAATAGATTCAGGCGTTACTTAGCGGAAATCCATAATTTAAAGAAGCAACTATGGTATTTAATTTGCAAATTTCCGTGAAACCTTATATGGAACTGCTGTGATGCTACAGAAATGAAAGGTAGTGTAAGGAATGGGGCAAACTTATCCAAGGTCTGAAATTAGAGAAGATCACAGCGACACAATAGTCCAACCACTTCCACTACACTTTCTTCCACGTCAGAAACAAAGACAGTAACACACAAATTATGTACTCAACGCACGTTTCACTTCGCAACCGAAGCATATTCAGGAGAGACGAATAGAACTTCACTCTATGAAGGGTGAAGCATTAATGGCGAGCAACGTAATTTAATTCTATTGTGCTGCTGTGGTCTTCTATAATTTCAGACTTTGGATAAGTTTGCCCCATTCCTTACACTAACTTTCATTTCTGTTGCATCACAGCAGTTCCATATAAGGTTTCGCGGAAATTTGCAAATTAAATACCATAGTTGCTTCTTTAAAGCCCTGATCTAAGCCTCATAGAATAATTCCTAAAAACAAGTACTAAAAAAAACACAAAAATTGGCAGTTATTTTATTTTTTTAAAACTTCAGTCATCGGTCTTCTCTTTTACAGCCTTCTTCTTGTTATTAGGCGGCAGTTTCAAGTGGACTGTCCTGACATGTAACTTCAGAGAGTTGGATTGGCTAAAGCTTTTGTTGCACATGTGGCATCCGTATGGCTTTGCACCCGTGTGTACCTGCGGGGAAATATCCTTATTGTAAAAATATATATTTTGTATTTAAATATAAATGTAGCGTGTGTACTTCACTATTGTAGAAGTGACTTCCGGAATACTATATTCCCATAGAATGAGATGAATATAAACTATTAGTAGAACGATAACAAAAAAGTATTTTTACACCCATATTCCCTAAGAGGTAGGCAGAGGTACAACCTACGATTAGCCGAAGATACTTGATAGATATTAGTCCCACAATGTGATAGGTGGCAAGCCTATCGCCAACCGGACACTTTCCAATCACGAGCAACGTTGATTTTATCAGAAAACTAAACATTTTTGCCACGAAGTTCCTTATCGCGCGTTGTGAAAGGGAGCTAGACGGAAAAAATTCTTACGAAAAGTTGTCACGACACTTTTTGCTATAAGGTATTGTAAGCACAGAAATATCCAGCCACTTCCCTTTAGCTCGTGCATTGAAAGTGAAAGAGTCTATCTACTATTTGATTGAGTTTATTTTTTTTCTAGTGCCAAATGTTCGACATTTATACAGAAAAGTTGGATTTCAACGGACAGTCGAATTTCGAACGAGTGTCGAATTTCGATCGGTTGCCGAGTTTCGAACGCCGGTCTAATTTCGACCGGGTGCCGAAATTCGACCGCGTGTCGAAATTCGACCGGGTGCCGAAGTTCGACCGTGGGTCGAAATTCGACCGGGTTCCGCAATTCGACTGTGGGTCGAAATTCGACCGGGTGCCGAAATTCGACCGGCTTCCGAAATTCGACCGGGTGCCGAAATTCGACGGTGGGTCGAAATTCTACGAAGTTCCTTATCGCGCGTTGTGAAAGGGGGCTAGATGGAAAAAATTCTTACGAAAAGTTGTCACGACACTTTTTGCTATAGTAAGGTATTGTAAGCTGTGCGGCGTACGGATGTTTCTCTGTCTGTCTGTCTGTCTCCCTCTCTCTCTCTTATAGAAAGCAAGCCAGATATTTTCATTTCTATTTCGCATTGAACAGTGTGGTGTCGCGACGATTATTTTTGTTGAATGTATACAGGTTATTTGTCAATAATAATAAAAGGAACTTCGTTCCATCCGGGTGTCCCTTGACACCTCTCAAGTTTTTTTTTTAAATTAAGGCGTTATCACGTCGAAAAAAACAATTACAAAATCAGTATAAAATAAATCCTTACCCGGAAGTGTTTGTTGAGCGCAGGTTTCTGTGAGAATGTTTTCCCGCAGAGCGCACAGCTGTACGGGCGTTCCCCGGAGTGCACGCGCGCGTGTATCCGCAGCTGGTTGCTGTCGGCGAAGCGCGCGCCGCACGCGCACGCGTACGGCCGCTCGCCCGTATGTCGCCGCTGGTGGTAACGTAGGGTCGCGTTTGACTGGGGACAAAATTATTAAAATAAGAAATCAGCCATGTGTAAGACAGACTCTCGCACAAAGGGTTCGTGGGAAACCTTCCCCACGAATGAAGGTAGAAGGAAGGGGGAAGGAAGCAGAAAAACGCGGAAAGGGAGAAAGATGGCGTAAAGGGTGAGAGGAAATAAGCGGAAGGAAAAGCGGGGGAGGGGAGAGGAGAGTGGGCAAAGAAGGAAAGAGGGAAGAAAATAAAAAACTTCGTTCCAACCAAATATTCATGATTGACCACGACACTCACACATTTTCTGTTTTGTATGTTTTGATGTATGTCTTGTAGACAGTACTCAATAAATATACGGTGTGTAAAGAAAACCCTGTCCGATTCGAAAAAGGCATATAGATTGGTTAAAGGCGTTACTGAAAAATATATTAAAATGACTTTATTTGTGAAAATAAAAAATACATCATTTTTTAATATTCGTATTTTTACATATATCTCCCTAGAGTTAAGCAAATATTTCAAAAATGACAACACGCTGTTTGTTTCATTGTTTCGCATTGACGGCTTTCGCATAAACACTGCGCGAAGTCAATGTGTTCGTTTTTCGGCTTTTTACAAAGAAACTTTAAACGCGCCGCACACGCGCCGCGTGTCCTTCGGTAGCATCCGACTTGCGCGGCATTTTTTGATAATAGAATTTACTTATTTGTAGGTTTTGTCTTACTTAATAAATGCAAATACCATTTAAGATTACTTTTTTATTGGGAAAACTAATTAATTAATATCCATAAAATAATTACACATATGTAACCATATTAAGGTACTAAATAACACCTTTAATTATCCGACAGGGTTTTCTTTACAAACTGTATAAGGTCTTTCCCAAATAGGTGAACATATTTCAACACAGCGTTCGATAGGTCTAACCGAAGATATCCGGCCAAAAACGCATAGGATTCAAGAGACCAAAAGATTTTGATTTTTACAAACAAAATATTTGCATAAAATAATCCACTTTTAACGCAAGAGTGAGTAGTAAGTGTGAAATAACTACAAAGTGGATTATTTTATGCAAAGTTCTAACTACTGTAACTACTAATAAATAAATAATTAAGTTATCCAAAAATACCTCCCATAAAAACAACTAAATAAATTAATGTAACAACGACAATCAGAATTATTGGTTTAACATGTTTTCGGAGATTAGCTGTAAATGACAGACAGACAGACAGATAAATAACTTTTATATTTATTGAATACAAAAAAAACACTAATCAGTAAATATAAAAGTTATTTACTAATTAGTCTTTTTTTGTAAAAGTAACATTATTTTGAAACATTATTCAATATTTATTGTGTTGTATAAATCCTGCATATATAATATAAATCCATAACTGGCCGTAAGCCCCAAGCTTTGTATGTAGGTATATTGTTGTTAAGCGCTGTGGATTTTGTTAAATAAATAAAAATAAATAAAAATAAATAAATAAATAAAAAGGCGTAAATCGTTATGAGAAAAAAAAATGTTGTCCGTAAAAATAAAAAAAATTGGTCCCCTTATTGACATTCTTTTTCCGATTAATATCATTGGTAGCATGTACTGAACGCTATGTTATAATATGATCACCTATTATGGAAAGACCTTATACAGTTACCTCTAAAACACCAGCCTCGCAGGACTAGGTAGCTAACATCATATACATAAACATTTTGTTCTACAACTTTTGATAATTTGTTAGATTTTACTTTCATACAAAAATTAATATATAATGAAATTTTTCACTTGAACGTTCTTAACTCTACGTGCATGGCAAAGATTAGGTACTGAGGTAAACAAACCTGCGCCAGTCACGGAGTGCGGGGCCGGGCGGGGGCGCACGTGGCGCTCTCGCCTTTGCAATGTTTGTTGCAAGTGCATAAAGTGTTACTATTATTACTACTAGCAGCGCATCCGAATGAAGAGTTAGAAATGTCACAACAGGACAATGAAAATCTAAAAAATAATTTTTATTTAATGTATTGAGTTATGTCAAAAGTCATATAACAAATGTTATTTATAACGTTAGGTATCTAGTCCTGAGAGGTTGCTGGTGTTTTAGAGGTAACCCCGTATTATTGGATCGAAGTTCCTTATCGCGCGTTGTGAAATGGGGCTAGACGTAAAAAAATCTTACGAAAAGTTGTCACGACACTTTTTGTTATAGTAAGGTATTGTAAGCTGTGCGGCGTGCGCATGTTTCTCTGTCTCTCTCTCTCTCTCTCTCTCTCTCTCTTATAGAAAGCAAGCCAGATATTTTCATTTCTATTTCGCATTGAACAGTGTGGTGTCGCGACGATTATTTTTGTTGAATGTATACAGGTTTTTTGTAAATAATAATAAAAGGAACTTCGTTCCATCCGGGTGTCCCTTGTCACCTCTCAAGTTTTTTATTATTTATTCCAAGCAACTCACCGTACACTTCTTGCCGCAAATCTCGCAAACTATATTCTTATTGTACTTCAATCCGAGATGTACTCGCTTGACGTGCGCCTGCAGCCGAGACTTGGATGTGAAACTGGAATCACACTACACACAATAGCCTAGTTGACTACATTTGGAAAACTCTTTAATAATCTAAATATTAATACGTCAAAGAAAGTCTTTGGATCCCTTATTAGAGACAATTGCGCGAACGGTTCAGTATGTAAATAATCTATACAAATAAATAAAACTGGAGTGTCTGTTTGTAATATTAAAATAACCGCTTTTTACTAAATGCATATTGATGTATACACGGTACATATACCAAAATAATTTTTTTTACAATTTTTGTCTGTTTGTTCCGGGTAATCTCTGGAACGGCTGGACCGATTTTAACGGGACTTTCACTGGCAGATAGCTGATGTGACAGGGAGTATCTTAGGCTACTTTTTTCGAAGTCGCGGACTCAGCTAGTAATATAATAAAAATAAATATTCACGGGACAAATTACATTTACTAATCTAATTCCAAAGTAAGCAAATTACTTGCTTGTGTTATGGGTGTTAGTCAACGATACTAATACATAGAAATACATATATTCCCCGTGTTGGTTCCGGGCTCCTTTGAAGAATATACCAACTGCCATTCTGCCAGGCAGGTCGTAAAATGCGACCGATTGGCTATGCGAGTCACTACCATCGTGGCTACTAGGTGGTAGAGTTCTGCATTGTCTCGCCCGGGTCTGGTACCACCGCCTTACCTATTCCTGCCGCAATAGCGTCAGCGCTTGTCACTGTCATGTTCCGGTTTGGAGGGTAAGGTAGCCGGTAAACTTATGCATGCGGCATTAGACCTCGCCACAAGATAGCAACGCACCATTAACACCTTTGGTGTCTATAGGCGATGGTTGATTCTTTCCATCAGGAGACCCATCTGCTTGTTTGCTATCTTATGATATAAAAAAAATCTTCATTATATACTTCGTGCGTTCTAAACGACATCATGCCATGGTAATATCTACATTATACACTCTGTGGTTTCTATGAAAATGACAACATCAAGATGACGTTTTATCACGGCGTGACGTAACGCTTCCTGATTTGCGTTCACTGTCATGTGACTTATGTCTGTTTTTAACGAATTTATATCTTAATAATATTATTAATCCTTATATTTTATAACAAATATTTTAGTATTTTGTTATTGCCATATCATAATTGATCATTATAACCATATATCCGGTTAATTTATAGGCGCCCCATAGACCTATAATAATATTGCGCAATATTTTGTTCAATATTATTCAGCGCTTAGAGTTAATATTGAAATTTGCGCAAAGATTGAACGAAAGTTTGGGCGGGTTTAATTGTACAATATTTTTTTGTAATAACCTTAAAAAAACCTTAAAAACAGCAAAGAAAAATATCGACACGCGGGATTTGAACCTGCGACCGTTTCCCTAAAGCCGGGACGCTCTTCCGCTGAGCTAGTGTCGACAGGCTCGAGGCGGTGAAATTCTTCTTTGCTATATGATCGATTACGATTTTTGTAATAATTTATTTTATTGTGCAATATTTTGTAGGCTTAATATTGCACAATATTTTTCACTTCAGAGTTTGGAACGGTCGCGTTCGGTCAATCACGGTGTTTAATGTATGGTCGTGTCGTAAATTTGACCAAAATCGCGAGCAAGAATGCTATTAAAGATAAAGAACGGGAGTTATTACTTGAGTGTATAGAATTGTATAGAGATTTATTTAACAAAGTCACCAGCATGGTTGCCGCCAAAACTTCATCGTCAGACATGTTGCTCGCACGAAAATATTGATTAGACTGGTTAGTCAATTTTATTGAGTGAATTTATTGAACGTTTAAAATCAAAGGGGGTATTCAATATTATTGCACAATAAAAGTATTGCGCAATATTGTAGGTCAATGGGGCGCCTTAGTGAACACAAGCCTATTACCAGTGCTACACGCAATATGATTGGGGTAAACATTTCGAAATAATTTATACGAACCTGGTCACAAGTCAACTTCGCCAAGGCTGGCGCCTTTTCGAGCCCATCTTTGGACTTGGGCCTCAAAGACTGCGAGTGGAGCTTCATGTGGGCCCGGTGGGTCAGCGGACTGACTTTCACACCACATATTTTACATGTGGGGCTGCGAATGGGTAGTGATCGTAGACTTATTTTTTATATATACTTTTTATAACAGATGAACAATGTACGAATTTTAAACATGTCAAAAATATATACACAGACTATAAAGAGTATAAGAGACGGTCTACCGGAAATCGAAACCATGGATTTGAGCCATGATTCTGAGACCATGGACAGATATAAATGAAACAATGTTAAAAAATAAATGAAGAAATTAGAAATGACAAAATATTAGAAAATAAATGCAATAGAAAATTAAATACATTATGAATGACCAAAATAATAAAAAATAAATGTAAAAGATATGAACGGATCATAAATAACCAAATAATAAAAAATGAGTGCAAAAGAGAGATGAAGAGATTGATTATTAGAAAATAATTACAAAAGAGATTTAAACAGATTATAAATGACCAAAATATTAAAAAATAAATGTAAAATTGTTCCCCGTGTTGGTTCCGGGCTCCTTTGAAGAATAGACCAACACCGTTCTACAAGGCAGGTCGTAAAAGGCGACCGATTGGCTATGCGAGTCACTACCATCGTAGCTATTAGGTGGTAGAGTACTGCATTGTCTCGCCCGCGTCTGGTACCACCGCCTTACCTATTCCTGCCGAAATAGCGTCAGTGCTTGTCGCTGCCGTATTCCGATTTGGAGGGTAAGGTAGCCGGTAAACTTATGCATGTGGCATTAGACCTCGCCACAAGAGAGAACCGCATCATTAACATCTTTGGTGTCTATAGGCGATGGTTGACTCTTTCCATCATGAGATCCATCTGCTTGTTTGCTATCTTATGATATAAAAGAAATAAAAAAAAGTAAAAAAGAGTTGAACAGATTATAAATGACTAGAATATTAAAAAATAAATGTAAAAGAGAGATGAACAGATTATAAATGACCAAATAATAAAAAATAAATATAAAAGAAAGATGAACGGATTATCAGTTACCGGTGGGAGAGTTTCCGAAAGTATACCTTTAAGAAAAGATCTATTCATTCTTATAAGGCCGGCAACACATCTGCAAAACCTCTGGTGTTGCGGCTATCCATGGGTGGTCGTGATGACTTACCATCAGTTAAGTCCCCTGCTTGTTTTTTTATATATTTTTTGTAGAAAGAGGCAAACCTTTTTTCCAAAAAAAACATTTAAAAAAACAAAAGCTAAAGAGAAAGAAACAGAGCACAAATGATATATAAAACTGCAGCAACTGATTTCCCATTTCCTGTAATTCCGGAACCTTGTATCAGATCTTCGCCATCATAAAATGGGAACACACGACGATTATCTCCCCTCAAACCAAACAAGAATCAATAAAATCGGTCCACAAACGACGAAGTTATCCGCGAACACCTTTATTTTAATTACCGAAATTTAATTAGCGAAATTGATAACCTGCTTTTGGAGTCTTGTTAAAAACTAATATCAAAGTGATTACAAAGTATAAATTACGTTATATTAAAAATAAAAAATAAAAAATACAAAAGAGAAATAAAAAGATTAAAGGAATAATGGAATAAAGGAATAAAGGAATAAAGGAATAAAGGAATAAAGGAATAAAGGAATAAAGGAATAAAGGAATAAAGGAATAAAGGAATAAAGGAATAAAGGAATAAAGGAATAAAGGAATAAAGGAATAAAGGAATAAAGGAATAAAGGAATAAAGGAATAAAGGAATAAAGGAATAAAGGAATAAAGGAATAAAGGAATAAAGGAATAAAGGAATAAAGGAATAAAGGAATAAAGGAATAAAGGAATAAAGGAATAAAGGAATAAAGGAATAAAGGAATAAAGGAATAAAGGAATAAAGGAATAAAGGAATAAAGGAATAAAGGAATAAAGGAATAAAGGAATAAAGGAATAAAGGAATAAAGGAATAAAGGAATAAAGGAATAAAGGAATAAAGGAATAAAGGAATAAAGGAATAAAGGAATAAAGGAATAAAGGAATAAAGGAATAAAGGAATAAAGGAATAAAGGAATAAAGGAATAAAGGAATAAAGGAATAAAGGAATAAAGGAATAAAGGAATAAAGGAATAAAGGAATAAAGGAATAAAGGAATAAAGGAATAAAGGAATAAAGGAATAAAGGAATAAAGGAATAAAGGAATAAAGGAATAAAGGAATAAAGGAATAAAGGAATAAAGGAATAAAGGAATAAAGGAATAAAGGAATAAAGGAATAAAGGAATAAAGGAATAAAGGAATAAAGGAATAAAGGAATAAAGGAATAAAGGAATAAAGGAATAAAGGAATAAAGGAATAAAGGAATAAAGGAATAAAGGAATAAAGGAATAAAGGAATAAAGGAATAAAGGAATAAAGGAATAAAGGAATAAAGGAATAAAGGAATAAAGGAATAAAGGAATAAAGGAATAAAGGAATAAAGGAATAAAGGAATAAAGGAATAAAGGAATAAAGGAATATAGGAATATAGGAATAAAGGAATAAAGGAATAAAGGAATAAAGGAATAAAGGAATAAAGGAATAAAGGAATAAAGGAATAAAGGAATAAAGGAATAAAGGAATAAAGGAATAAAGGAATAAAGGAATAAAGGAATAAAGGAATAAAGGAATAAAGGAATAAAGGAATAAAGGAATAAAGGAATAAAGGAATAAAGGAATAAAGGAATAAAGGAATAAAGGAATAAAGGAATAAAGGAATAAAGGTATAAAGGAATAAAGGAATAAAGGAATAAAGGAATAAAGGAATACGGGAATAAAGGAATAAAGGAATAAAGGTATAAAGGAATAAAGGAATAAAGGAATAAAGGAATAAAGGAATAAAGGAATAAAGGAATAAAGGAATAAAGGAATAAAGGAATAAAGGAATAAATGAATAAAGGAATAAAGGAATAAAGGGATAAAGGGATAAAGGGATAAGGGGATAAGGGGATAAGGGGATAAGGGGATAAAGGGATAAAGGGATAAAGGGATAAAGGGATAAAGGGATAAAGGGATAAAGGGATAAAGGGATAAAGGGATAAAGGGATAAAGGGATAAAGGGATAAAGGGATAAAGGGATAAAGGAATAAAGGAATAAAGGAATAAAGGAATAAAGGAATAAAGGAATAAAGGAGTAAAGGAGTAAAGGAGTAAAGGCGTAAAGGAGTAAAGGCGTAAAGGAGTAAAGAAGTAAAGGAGTAAAAGAGCAAAGGGATAAAGGGATAAAGGAATACAGGAATAAAGGAATACAGGAATAAAGGAACAAAGGAATAAGGGAATAAAGGAGCAAGGGATCAAGGGAGTAAAGAAAAAAATGATGTGGTGTCGCGGGACACCAGGTAGGAACGAACTTCCTTCGGCTAAACGGCACTACACGCTTGTGTACGCGACTGTCGCGCCTGCGCACGTCTCATTTAACGCTTTTATTCCACGCATTTTTCTTACGGTTTTACTATCACATTTTTTTCAGTTCGGTCGCGCAGCAAAATCCCTATCCCCTCCAAGCCTGCCGTAAGGAACTTCGTTCCAATAAATAAATAAATAAATGAATCAAGGGATGAAGGAATCGTGGAATGAAGGAATGAAGGATTGGAGGAATGGAGGAATGAAGGATAGGAGGAATGGAGGAATGAAGGAATTAAGTAATTAAGGAATGAAGGAATAAAGAATCTTAATGTTAAAAAACTAATGTCTAAAGAGATATATTCCCGAATAGGTAAGCAGAGGTACAATCAAAGCACAATCAAAACACCCAAGATTAGCCGAAGATACTTAGTCCCCCAATGTGATAGGGGGCAACCCTATTGCAACTGGACACTGATCTTATTCCGGGCAACGTTGCCAGTATGAGAAAACTGAAAAAAAAACACATTTTTGGAATTGCCCGACCCGGGAATTGAACCCGGAGCCTAACGTGGTCAACATCGACATGTAACCACAAAGGCGATAAATGAGAGATGAACAGAGTATATACCTGTTGTCACTCCAGGCGGCGTGTTTGGACGACGTAAGCACGTGACGTTTCCACGCGTCCACCGTGACGAACTGTATTTTACATTCACTGCAGAACCGCGACTCGGCCGGTTCGGACTGGTTTTCCGAATCCTATTAATTAAATTAAAAATTATGAACATCAGAAGTGGGATCTATATTTTTGATGGGCGTTTGTTGTATGGGAGCCCCCTTGAATATTTATTTTATTTTGTTATAATAGCAGATGGCTCCCCTGATACTAAAAGACAACCATCGACTACAGACACCAAAGATGTTATTGGTGCGTTGCTATCCTTGTAGTGAGACGTAATGCCACATGCATAAGTTTACCATTTACCTTACGCTTCAAACTGGAACTCGACAATGACTAGTTGACGCTATTGCGGCAGGAATAGGTAAGCAGTGGTGCCAAACCCGGGCGAGACAATGCAGAACTCTACCAGCTAGTAGCCATGATGGTAGTGACTCGTATAGACAATCGTTCGTCTTTTACGACCTGCCTAGCAGAATGGCGAATGATCTATTCTTTAAAGGGGGCCCAGATCAAAATGGGGGAGTACCATAAAAGCGAAGGGTACTGTAATACCTTTATGGTGTTACATGCATAATATTGCATACTGGCGGCTTTGTCTACTTTTAAACGTAGAACATTGTTTAGTTTTTCTATTAAATATATGTAAAATGAGAGTCTTCGAAGTAATCTTGACGGGCAAAGACATATGCCCGGAAAATAAATGAAGTTCTGAAAATTTGTGGTATTATTGGAATATAATACTAAAACCCGACGATCTTCGTGTACCTCAAGCAGCCAAGGAGATTAAAGTAAATCCCCCGGGCAAAAGGTGTTACAATTGGTGGAGTAACACGGCCGGCCGTTATATTAACCCGGCAAGCCGTTACAGTACCATGAAAATCCATAGATAATATACATACATAATGATTACTTTAAAATTGTTCGACTCGACATTCTTCATTCGAACCGCAAAGGACTGGAACATGCCTCCTGAGTCTTAGTTCCCCGACGAGTACAATCTGGGGATATTCGAGAAAACCTACCAGCTAGTTGCCATCAAGAGAAGAGTGAACAGGTACGTTCATGGAAAGTGCGTTCCATCTTACGGCGCATTTTAGTTTACCATCAGGCGAAATCGTGGTCAAGCGCTTCCTTATCGATAATAAAAAAAGATAACTAATTTTTAGCGACACCGGCATTGACAGCCATTAATTACCATTTCATCCGACGCACGGGCGTGGTAACACATCATCCGCCAGACGCCAGACTCGAAAAAAACATGTGTTAAGGTTCTTTACTTGCATTTTTGTGAGAAAACCACTATACATGCCTCGGCGGAAATGGCAATTGGCTGTCTCATATCATTGAAACCGACGGTTCTCAAACTGAAATGGATATTGACTGCAGTCCACTAGATCTAAAGTTGGAAGCCAAATTAACAATGAGAAATCTGTTTTCAGTGAAGTAAAAAAAATAAGTAATCATAATAAGGCTATATCCCAGTCTGGTCACACGAAGTAGACGCAAAAACAACTATTGAACTTACAAAGAGACCATCTCGCACGAAATTTGGACACCACATCCTTAACAATCGTGTCTTAAACACATGGAACAGATTATCACAGAAATTATTGAAGCAACTTAAATAAACGCATTCAAGAATCAATTCGATAAATGGCAAAATGGAACACTGGCACATAAACATGGACGTATCAGCCAAGGGCTGCTTGTCTATTAACAAATAATAATAATAAATTAATTACATAAAAAGTATTTTTTTTTTACTTTTTTAAAAGCACTATATTTATGACTCAGCGGAAATTACAATTACATGTCTCGTATCATTGAAGCCCTCGCCTGCGGCTCGGTCTTCAAACTCATACTCGACCTGCAATTGCCTATTTCCCGGCCTATGCAATATTATAGTATTTGGTGGCTCCTCTGTATTGAAGCTCTTATAAAACCAATGTTATACGTAGATAAAGTCGATTAGTATACAGACTGCTGAGTTACCTTCAATATTTAAGGACGTAATAGTTGGCGATCATTATAATCAGAAAAAAATAACATTAAAATAAATATTAAAATACTTCTTACTAAACAGTACACCGAGAATCCTATATTTACCTGCAGTATCGCGCAGGTAGTGAGGTTCAGGGCGGGGGGTGGCGGCAGCGTGTCCTTGATGTCGACTAGCGCGTACTCACGAGTATAATATCCACATTTCACTTATTTTTAGAGAAATATTGGTCAAAATTTAAGCCCCTAATTTTATTATTTAATCTCTCCAGATGTATAGAAGGTAACTCACCAGTCAGTCTGTATATTGTACCTGTTGGTCCCGCTTGTGCGATTTGCTCAAGTGCAACATGAGGCCGTGTCTGCCCACGAAGCTCTCTCCACATCGACGACACACGTGCTCGCTCGAATGCAATTTCCGCAAGTGCGTCAAATACGACGTCGGCTTGCTGGAACCATTTACATGACATAAGAAAAATGATCTAAATTATGTATTACAAATAAACTCACTTGTACTTCCAGTTCACGTATATTTTTAATTTTTTACTGTTCACATCCAACCGGTTTCGTTTATTAAAGCATCATCAGGGATGTTTTACACATATTTTATATCTTTAACATATTTTTTACAATTCAAGTTATTTTATTAGCTACTCTTTATAGGTGGGTATTAGACAAATATTTCAATTTGACACAAACGTCTGGCTGTCTGGGTTATCAACATGATATTTTTTCCCCAAAAAGCGGGGACTATATTATTAGCTATTTTATTATATGCTTATTTTGCATATATATCGAATGGAAACTATCCAATTTAGAAAAATGATCTGTTTTTTTATAAGATTCCGTTCCGCCAACGCACTACACGCCGTAGTGAGGTATTCCACTCACACCATCTTGACGATTGGTCATCTACGACTGTTCGATTTGCACGTACCTTCTTTATACGAACAGTCAAGCTTTGGAACAGTTTACCTCACACGGTTTTTCCGAATAGCTACGATATTGGGATTTTTAAGAGGAGGATCAACAATTTGTTGATCCTCCTCTTAAGAGGAGGATCAACAAATTCCTTAAAAGCCGGCATCGCATTGGCAACTAACCCTTTATGTTGTAAATGTCCATGAGCAGTGGTGACCGCTTTCCATCAGGTGGCCTACTCGCTCGTATGCCTGCAAATTCAATAAAAAAAAGATAGCATATACGCAGATGACTCTCACGATGGAAATGGAAACTACCGCCTATAGAACAAAGATGTTAATGGCACGTTGCTATCCGTGTAGCGGAATGGCATATCGACTATGTTACCTTCCAAAATGGAACAGGACAATGACAAGCACTGACGCTATTGTGGCAGGAATAGGTAAGGCGGTGGTACCAGACCCGGGCGAGACAATGCAGAACTCTACCACCTAGTAGCCACGATGGTAGTGACTCGATAGCCAATCGAACTCGCATAGAAAATCTTACGAACTACCTGGCAGAACGCCAAATGGCCCATTCTTCAAAGGGAGACCGGGCCAACACTTTGAGTAACTTTAGCTACATTTTACCAAAAATTATCCCGCGGGATCAGTAATTACACGGGTAATACGCAGATTTATTATGTGGTAGCTGCATTGTCTCGTCCGGGTCTGGTACCACCACCTTACCTATTCCTGCCGCAATAGCGTCAGTGCTAGTCACTTTCGTGTACCGGTTTGGAGGGTAAGGTAGCCGGTAAACTTATACATGTGGCATTAGACCTCGCCACAAGATAGCAACACACCATTAACACCTTTGGTGTCTATAGGCGATGGTTGACTCTTTCCATCAGGAGACCCATCTGCTTGTTTGCTATCTTATGATATAGAAAAATACCGCAAGAAACTGCCAGTTTATTTCTACAGCTAAATACTCACCTGAATTTAACCCCACATAGCTGACAGGGATATGTGTGTCCCTTATGCCACCTTTCATGGTCCTTTGCCTGATTCCTGGAATAAGTACCATTTTATGTACCAACCAGAAAAGGCTATACTACAAATATTCCTTCCGTAGAGCAGTGGTTCCCAACATGGGGCCCACTCCCCACAAGGAGGCAATTTGATACTTAAAGGGGACAATTGCAAAAATGAACTTGACAAGACTTTGACCATGTCACTCCGGGGTATTTGAATAAAGTGCTAGATATTGTTGCCAAATTTAACAAAAAAATCTGTAAACTGTCACCCCTGAAAATTCCCGGTAAATTGAGGTATTTCAAGCTTGAGTAAAAACTATAAGTACAGATTTTTTCAGTTCAACATCTAGTTAGTTAAAAATGACAGTAAGTATATTTATTTTTGAAAAGCTGTATATTTTGGAAATTATGCTGCAAATAATTATTAGATATAATTTTGTTAGTAGTTACCAAAATATCAACTAGGTGATTAGATTCGTCAAGTAAACTATGTTGGGGAATCACCGCGGAGTGTGCGCCTGCTATTTCTCTAAATCTTGCTAAACAACGCTGCTGTCTTTTTTTTATAATTATAAAATGTTACAGTGGGGTATAACACAAAAAAGGTTGGGAAACACTGCCCTACATCTATGAAATACATGTCAGTAACTTGACAAAAATCTATCTCTCTCAACTCACCTAGTATGTGAGCGGTGTGAACACAAGTTACAGTCGAAACGTCTCTCATGAGCTGACATGTTGTGAGCTCTGAGCTGCCTTGAGCTGCTATAGCGGAGACGACAAATGGTACATTCAAATTCACCACTGGTCTGAAAAGAAACGGTCATTGACACTAAATGTGTTCATTAGAACCACGGATTAAATGGATACGTCGTTCAAGACAATTTCTTAGTTTGTCACTGTACCTTGCAATACAGAAATACAGAGTTATACCACAGTATACTGGAGACTAACAGTAGTCAATCTACATACAAGTGATATTCGAGCAACGCACACATAGACACCTCTCACGGACGCGATATCTCGGAATGGTTCGGGACAGTTTGTTCCGCACCAGTCCGATATATCGCGTCCGTGAGAGTTGTCTATGTGTGCGTTGCTTGAATATTACTTGTATGTAACATTGACTTCTGTTAAACCTTTAAAAACAACAAAGAAAAATATCGACACGCAGGGATTGAACCTGCGACCGTCTCCCTAAAGCTTGACTTCTGTTAGTCTCCAGTATACTGTGGTTATACTACTTACCTATAAAATAAAATCACTTCAAGGGTAATTTTTAAACCTCGTCATTTCATTTTGTACGATAAAACAGCACATCATGGTTTATTTATATTTTTATCACAATATATCTATAAATGTATGACATTTTTGACAGTGATAGGAGCGTTTGCTCATACGGCGACACGTTTCCTTCCCAATGGCTTGTCTATTAGTATTCATGTGGTCTGTGATTAGAACGTTTGCATGGGAGCTACATGGGAAAAATATCCGATCCAAAATTTCCAAGGTCCAGACCTCCTTTGAAGAGTAGACGGATCTGGCGTTTTAACAGACAATTCGTGACAGGAATGAGATAGCACCAGTATGTTACTGTTCTGTAAACGTTCCTGCCAAAATAATATCGGTGCTTTTGCTTAGAAGGTAAGGTAGCCGATTGACATATCCATGTGGCACTGCCATCATGCCATAAATTGAACGCACCATTAACTTCTTTGGTGTCTACAGGCGATGGTTTTTTCCTTCAATCAGAAGAGCCATCTGATTTTCCTCGTGGCTACTAGGTGGTAGAGTTCTGCATTGTCTCGCCCGGGTCTGGTACCACCGCCTTACCTATTCTTGCCACATTAGTATCAGTGCTTGTCACTGTCATGTTCCGGTTTGGAGGTTAAGGAAGCGGGTAAACTTCCGCATGAGACAGCAACGCACCATTAACACCTTTGGTGTCTATAGGCGATGGTTGACTCTTTCCATCAAGAGACCCATCTGCTTGTTTGCTATCTTATGATATAAAAAACTTGAGAGGCGTCAAGGGACACCCGGATGGAACGAAGTTCCTTTTATTATTATTTACAAAAAACCTGTATACACTCATTAAAAATAATCGCCGCGACACCACACTGTTCAATGCGAAATAGAAATGAAAATATCTGGCTTGCTTTCTATAAGAGAGAGAGAGAGAGAGAGGGGGACAGAGAAACATGCGCACGCCGCACAGCTTACAATACCTTACTATAGCAAAAAGTGTCGTGACAACTTTTCGTAAGAATTTTTTCCGTCTAACCCCCTTTCACAACGCGCGATAAGGAACTTCGATCCAAAAAATGAAAAACAGCTCACCTTGTCATGTTTTTCGTTATGTTTCTCATACGCGTATGGATTTATGAAGCCCTTGTAGCAGAGACCGCACTTGTACGGGGAGTTCAGGTAATTGAGGGAGGTGGCCCGCTGCTGCATTTCTTTGAGCTGCTCCTCCGAGCTCAAGGTAACGAGGCGGGCATCTATTAACTCTGAAATTAATATACTGTTACGTACTTCAGGTTCGTAATTGTAAGAAAACACCACTTTTATTAAATCCGTGTATTTAGTATACAAATACACAAGACAACACAATGTAATACTAAATTACACTTTACACGCTAGTCACTCACTGTACTATCACTGACTACACAATAAAACACTTCTCGCTTCGCACGAGTCACTTCAAGTATCGCTCTCGATCGCTTGATAAAAGCTGCCTTGTATTTGTCAACATATCTCTATTTATACCCAGGGTAGAGTTCTACCTGGATCCAAAAAAATCTAAATGTATCGGGAAACCATGAATCATTTCTAATTGTAATCAACTTGATAAACAAGTTGACTCAATGACTCATCAATCCTAGTACACGCTACTTTCAACCTTATGCCGTATACCACAAAGTTCATTATGGTATAGCTTAGATCAACTATTTGTTTGTCAATAGGAGTAGCTATCTCTTTCTTTTATTTCTAGATCTCTCCAGCGTTCCAACTCTACACGTTTCTAGATTATTCATAACAATACTTTTAAAATTAACCACCCCGTTGCTGGAGTGGTTAGGTAAGTAGTTTAGTTTAGGTACAGTTTTGACTTTCCTACGTTTTTTTATATGTATATATTAGGTTAAAATTTAAGGGTAGTTTTTTGTTTTGTGATGAGAATCAGATACCTTATTACCCCCTTCAAGGTTTAGGTCGACTCACCTAACAGGCTGTATATATCCGCTGTGTTTAAATAATTAGGTAGGTAAACCTTTTATATTACTACCACACATACCTACATGCATCTAATGAACTAAGCCTTATTTTATTTTGAAGTATAGAAATTTTCGCCGTGTTGGTCCCGGCCTCCTTTGAAGAATAGACCAACTGCCATTCTGCCAGGCAGGTCGTAAAAGGCGACCGATTGGCTATCGAGTCAGTACCATCGTGGTTACTAGGTAGTAGAGTTCTGCATCGGCTCGACCGGGTCTGGTACCACCGGCTTACCTATTCCTGCCGCAATAGCGTCAGTGCTTGTCGCTGTCGTGTTCCGGTTTGGAGGGTAATGTAGCCGGTAAACTTATGCATGTGGCATTAGACCTCTCCACAAGATAACAACGCAGCATTAACACCTTCGGTGTCTATAGGCGATGGTTAACTCTTTCCATCAGGAGACCCATCTGCTTGTTTGCTATCTTATGATATAAAAAAAAACCCTTAAGAAAGTTTTTCTATCTCACTTTTACCTTAAAGTTATAATATTAGCTAATTTAGGCATATCCACATACATTTTTCATATTTTAACTATTGAACTAAAAAATATATCTAATACTAACTGCGCCCGCGACTTCATCCGCGTGGAAAAATTTCGAAAAAAAAGTAGCCTAAGTTATTCCCTGTCACATCCGCAGCTATCTGCCAGTGAAAGTGCCGCTAAAATCGGTCCAGCCGTTCCAGGGATTAGCCAAAACAAACAGATGGACAAAAATTGTAAAAAATGTTATTTTGGTATATGTACATTGATATAAAAAATCCAAGATGCACAGTACCGAACAAAACTGACATTCAAAACTGTCCCTAATTTCACACAAGTAATTATAGATATGGCAAAAATATATGTTTTTGCATATCCAACCTTAAGCGCAAGACTTACAGTTGTTTTTATAAAGCAATGTACGAAAAGTAATAAAATTGACAGTGTCGCGACCGACGCGATTCTATTTGTAATGAGCGCACAATTTAAAATATTGCGCTCATTTTTAGAGGGCGTTTTTGATTGTGTATCTTGTGCTTTTTTACATCAATGTATATGTACCGTGTATATATCCAAATGCATTTAGTAAAAAGCGGTTATTTTAATATTACAAACAGACACTCCAATTTTATTTATTTGTATAGATTATATAAGAATTCCGTTTAGTAACTAAAAATAACTATCTGTATGGTAATGAGTACATAGCTTCAATTATCTTGAAACTAGCTGTCACTGAGATACCATTTAGTACTAACCACGGCAGTATAAAAGAATTGCTCGTTTAAAGGTATTAATATCTGGTTGACCGAGCTTTGCTCGGTTTTTCACATACCCATATCTTGGGAACCGAGCTTTTCTTGGACCTGGAACCTTGATAAATCGATTCCTTGACCCGAAAAACCCCTAATTTGTGACTTTCATGAAAATCGTTGGAGCCGATTCCGAGATTCCAATTATATATACAAAAATTGCTCGTTTAAAGGTATTAGATATAGACAGATGTAAGAACAGAAGAAAGTAATGTATTACCTGAACTTTTTCTTCTCCGCTCCCGTTTCTTCCCTCTCACTCTGACCTCCTCTTGACCATCTATTTCTGTTTCACTTTTACTATTTACAACTACCTCACTTTTGATATCTTTTCTTATACTAATTTGTTGTAATGGCAAGTCGTCTTCTGAGTCCGATTCCTTTATTGAGCGGTTCACAAAATCTTCGGTACCTGTGTGATCTATTTTTATTGTATCATATAGACTAGCTAGCATATTCAATCTTATAATAAGCTCCTAGATTCGACTCCCGAGTCAATAAAAGAAGTCTTGGAAAAAAGAGGAAAGAATTGTTGGAAAATAATCTCGATAAAAGATTGTTATATTTAATTGAGAAAGCAATGGTGTTACTACAAGTGTTAAAGAGACAGATGATTTTGTGATAACCTAGACCGACAGCACACATGCTTAACCGAGGTAAGTGGCTGTTAACAACTCTACTACCAGACTCCGAGATTACTGTGTACCTCAGATATTTCTATTTACCTTCAGAAATTAGAAAATACTAGAGCCCTATTCACAAATACACTTTTTCCAGTCTAAAAATCAAACCTGGGAACTTATTTGAGCCAAGTAGGTTGTACAGTCGACCACAAGTATTCTGAACAGTGAACCATAAGTTCACTATAAAAAAGTGAGAGGTGTCTTATGGACCTGGTTTAAACGGTTCCTTTCACTATATGTAAAACTGTGACTGTGATTTAAGGGATGTGTCAAGTTTACCTGGACCACGGGGCATCTGTATAAAAACATTGATAAGTGACCAGGGAGCAGGACCTCCATTCACAGTTGTGTAGTAATAATTCTTGGTTATTTATATTAATACTTAGTTATTAAAACATTAAAGTTATAAAACCTTCTTGCATATTCTCAAAATTGACAGCAAACTAAATCGATTGAAAGACCTTTTAATTTCCTAGGTTCCCGATCACCTAGTGCCTCAAAAATCACTACAAAATGGTCGGTTTTTGGTGTCGCTTTTTTTGTTACACATTTTTCAATCTAGCTGCTGATCTACAAAACGATAACGTGCGATAAGGAACTCCATTCCAAAAATAAAAAAAATGATGTGGTGTCGTGGGACACCAGGTAGGAACGAACTTCCTTCGGCTAAACGGCACTACTCGCTTGTGTACGCGACTGTCGCGCCTGCGCACGTCTCATTTAATGCTTTTATTCCACGCATTTTTCTTACGGTTTTACTATCACATTTTTTTTCAGTTCGGTCGCGCAGCAAAATCCCTATCCCCTCCAAGCCTGCCGTAAGGAACTTCGTTCCAATAAAATATTTACCATCAATCTCTTCCTCTTTAACATCTTTATCTATTAATGTCTGCTGTTCTTCTATGCCTATATCAATGGACATGTGATACACTTGCACTGAACTTAACGTTAATAATGGAAAACATGGCTCCGTTGGTGTTTCAATCTACAAAAAAATATATATTAAAAATAATTAAAATCAAATAAAATTTTTGGAAAAAGTTTTTATTTAATTTCTTCAACATTATCTGACTTGTCAATTTTGTAGTTATTAAAACAATTTAAAGATCAAAGATACACAATGTGTCTCAAAAACGTCCTCCAAAAATCAGCAAACAATTTCAAATTGTGCACTCATTTTAAATGGAATCGCGTTGATCGCGACACTGTCAATTTTATTTCTTTTTGTATGTTGCTTTGTAAAAACAACTTTAAATCTTGCGCTTCAGGTTGGATACGCAAAGACGTATGTTTTTGTCATATCTATAACTATTTCAATTATGTATTACAAATAAACTCACTTGTACTTCCAGTTCACGTATATTTTTAATTTTTTACTATTCACATCCAACCGGTTTCGCTTATTAAAGCATCACCAGAGATGTTTTACACATATTTTATAATATCTTTATTTGTAAGTTTATTTGTAATACATAAATTAAAATGCAGTTTCCACCGTGTTGGTCCCGGCTTCCTTTGTAGAATAGGCCAACTGCCGTTCTGCCAGGCAGGTCGTAAAAGGCGACCGATTGGCTATCGAGTCACTACCATCGTGGATACTAGGTGGTAGAGTTCTGCATTGTCTCGCCCGGGTCTGGTACCACCGCCTTACCTGTTCCTGCCGCAATAGCGTCAGTGCTTGTCGCTGTCGTGTTCCGGTTTGGAGGGTAAGGTAGCCGGTAAACTTATGCATGTGGCATTAGATCTCGCCACAAGATAGCAACGCACCATTAACATCTTTGGTGTCTGTAGGCGATGGTTGACTTTTTCCATCAGGAGACCCATCTGCTTGTTTGCTATCTTATGATATTAAAAAAAAAAAAAGTGCCGACGATGGAAACAATCCAATTTATAACTATTTCAATGAAATTAGGGATACTTTTGAGTGTCAATTTTGTTCGGGATTGTGCATCTTGGGTTTTTATATCAATGCTAGAGGTAAATCTTTTCGAACTATTTATTTTTACAAACTTTAGATTTTTGAACTCTTCGAATTTATAAATCTAAATATCTACCTCAGATTTTTAATTGAGCAATGGGCTCACCTCTCATTACCACAACTGTAACTTCTGTAAACCAGAATCAATAGCGGCAACCTTAGTGATAACCACTGGCTTGCAAGCTTAGGGTGCCCCGGGCAAAGTTTATCTTAGATATTAAAAGTCTTATAAAAACGTTATAAGAATTACAATAATTTAAATTTGACTGCCTTGTGGTCTAGGGGTTAGCCTATCCCACTCTGATCATGAGGTCCCAGGTTCTATCCCTGGTAATTTAAATGATTTTCTAGTCAGTTTAGGATTCATTTCAGGAAATTATTGTTTAGTTTATCTTATTGGTATAGGTACATCCCTACATAAAAGTTGTTTAATACAATACTACACTTAAAATGTAGGTTCTTTGCCATTTATTATGCTATTTAAATAAAATAGTAAAAAAAACATACCTTGACACTACTTTTAAATAACTGCTTTAGAAATTTATTTGCACTGTCGGCTTCTTGAATTAACTTGTAGCATTGTTTCAATTTTGTAAAGCAAATAAAGCATAATGTGTGGATTTTACGACTGTTTAACTGTAAATAAAAGTTACAATTTTTATTTATTTTTATAATAATGTTTAACCAATTTCAAAAGGAGGTTCTAAGTAGGAATTTTTTTTATAAATATAAAAAAGTTTAAAGTATCTTCAGACCCGTATCCCCAAAGAGATATGCATAGCTACAACCAGTGCACTCACGATTAGCCAAGATTCCCACAGGACACAGATGAGTCCCACAATGTGATAAGCTTATCGCCAACCAGGCATTTATCCAATCTTAGGCAAAAATTTCAGTTTTTATGAAGAAACTAAAATTCATTTTCATTTGAACCGCAAGGAACTGGAAGATGCTTCCTGAGTCTGTGTTCCCCGATGAGTACAATCTAGGGATCTTCAAGAGAAGAGTGAAGAGGTACCTTTTAGGGAAGCGCATTCTGTTTAAGGCCGCATCTTAGCTTACAATCAGGTGACATCGTGGTCAAACGCTTCCCTATCGATAGTAAAAAAAATGAAAACACATTTTTCAATTTCCCAACCCGGGAATCGAACTCTGGACCTCCTGTGTTCAACACCGTCACTGGGCCGCTAAACCACAGAGGCGATCATAACATTATGATGTAGCTCATAAGTCATAACTTGTACTACCTTATAACTTCAATAATATGGCTAGCTTTTTAAGTATTCCTTTGTTAGAATTACTCATCACAAGGGCCTGGGTAAATATATGAGTTGAAAAATACAAAAAATGTACATAATATGGACCAAAAAATCGGGAATATGGAAAAAGTATGGAGTGTAAAATAATAATTTCTTTCATTTTATACTTTTTTATTGTAAATAATTATTTATAAAACAGTTATATTAAAAAACCTTTAATAAGACATGAATGAAACAAAACACAATATTCGGCACTTAAAATCCTTCATAGTACATTTGGGTAACACGCGATGGTGTTGTGTGGTCATGTGGTGAGGCATTGTCGTGGTGGGAACGCGATACTATAAAAATAAACTAGGTATATATACCTATTTTCATGATGTAACTGTTAACTATAATAAAAATTAAAAATATGGATGATAGTATTAGTATTTTGTGAAATATGGATTTAACCTTGAAAGATGGAAAAATATGAAAAATATAGTTTTTTGTGATCCAAATATGAGAATCGTAGTAGACAGTAAATTCCAGGCTGAAAATTGCGTAAATTAAAAATATGTATTCACATATTAATCCGGGCCTTATCACATATGAAGTTTTTGCAAAATGTGAAGCAATATATCATCCTGACAGTCCTATTCTCAGTTGGAACGCATAGTAAGGGTATATTTTCTGTGTGGTTCCATTTTAATGTGGTGAAATTCTAATGTAGGGTTTTGGAGATATACAAAATGGGAAATCAATTACTGCAGCTTTAGTGTTAACTAAGAATAGGACTGTCAGGATAACATATTTTGCAAAAACTTCATAAGTGATGAGTAAGGTGTGCAAAAAAATTCTAACAAAGAAATACTTTTAAAAAATTATTTTCATTCCAATTGGTATATGTTTAATTTAGATTTCCATCAGATCATATTACAATGAATTAAAAAAAGGTGTAAAATAACTAACATGACTTATATATACATACTAGCGGCCCGTTACATGCTTCGCTACGTATCACCTTTTTATCGAATTCATTTGTCACAAAAAATGTGATAAATGAAGAACCGCTCTACCAATTTTGTGCAAACTTCTCATAAACTATCAACTAAATAGTCCAAATAAAGTCTAAACATTTGGTTGGGATAGGTGAGCCTGTTCTTGAGTTATAAAATTACAACGAAAAGTGGCATTGATTTTTATACATATAGATATATAGATGAATGGCTAGACTGAAATACTTTTTAGCCTATTCTGGACAAGGACAACCCAAATCCATAAAAATCGCAACAAAATTGGTCCCGTCGTTTTTGATTTATTAGTGGTGTAAGTAACATGACTTTTTTATATAATATATAGATGAACTCATAGACTAGTATATAATATTATCCTTTAGATGAACTATACTGCTATAGCTATAGCTATACTGATGTTTTTTACAATTTTTTTATTAATGAAAATAATATTATTAAAACATTGTTTTTCAATAAATCAGCAAAATTTTTTGAAGAAATATTTTTTGGCTGACATTACTAATTTCACACTTGTGGTATGAAGTTGATAACAAGCGTGATCCTATTCTTAGTTGGAACGCATAGTATAATCCCTTAGCGTACACACACAATACTGGGTAACGTAAAGAACGATAGGAGGCCACACAAAGAAACTTTACTGTCTCCAGATATGTTTGTGCATAAATCTTTTAAAAAAAATTAGTTATAAAAATATTTTTATTTTTAGTCACTTTAGCGACATTACCATTAGGTTCAATGCCGATAAAATATTGAAAATTTACTATTTTTTTGATTCTTTATAAATAAATAACAATGAATAAGCCTATAAATTATAATTAGTGATAGTAAAATAAGAAATAATTGCTTTATTACAGTGATTAAAATTATTTACCTTTATGTCGGTTATCTTCTCATAAACAGTGTGTAAATGTGTATTTGTAATATTAAAAATTCTCATATTACTAGATAAACAAATAATGCATGTATCTTCATTCATTTTCGAATTTTTCAGTGATATTTTACTTTATAAAAAAGTTAAATTAACTGATTATTTACAACAAAACAAAACAACCAAACCATAACCACAGAACACTATTACTCCAGGGAGACCATAACCAAACAAAATTGTAGTGATGTCAACTCGAGTTAACTCAAGTTGTGCTTGAATCGAGTTGACTCGGGTTAGATTTCCTTAACTCGAGTTAGAGTTGCAAACTTTCACTGTGGACTAACGAACGAGGAAAGCAAGCGATTGTGTCGTTGTGCGTTGGCGCAATTTGTTTATCGTGTAAGACCGTATTCATTTATTTACTATTCACATACGTAAACACAATATGTAGCAAAATTAACATAGAATTTCAATAGAAGTATAATTATTTTATAACAGTTATTAATTACGATATTTAAAAACACTGGGATCTTACAAGAAATCACGTTTAGAACGAGTTTCAATAGGCAGAGCGTGGACGTGTAAATTGTAAATTCTGTTAAGATTGGTTCAAATATATGGGAAATACGACCACTTTATTTAATCACATTAAAAAAGAGCATCTAAAGTTATTATTGGCAAAAATTTTCTTTTACTAGACCGTCATTAGTGAATGAAAATAATATCTCCGTTGAATCATCTACGTTGGGGGAGCCTTTTCAAAAAATATGTTAGCGATAGATAGCACTGTATATGTTTACCGGCTACCTTACCCTCCAAACCGGAACACGACAGTGACAAGCACTGACGCTATTGCAGCAGGAATAGGTAAGGCGGTGGCACCAAACGCGGGCGAGACAATATAGCACTCTACCACCTAGTAGCCACTATGGTAGTGACTCGTATAGCCAATCGGTCGCCTTTTACGACCTGACAGAACGGCAGTTGGCCTATTCTTCAAAGGAGCCTGGGACCAACACAGGGGAAGGCTAACTTAAAGCTTTTTATTTTAACAAAATAAAGTAAATTTTGCAACAAACCTTTCATAGCTTGGTAGAGTTCCATAACATCGCGCCTGGGTGTTTGGTACCACCACCTCACACATTCCTACTGCAATAACGTCAATGTTTGTTATTGTCGTGTTCCGGTTTGGAGGGTAAGGTAGTCGGTAGACCTACGCGTATGGCATTGTCATTCTGCAACACGGATAACAACGGATAGCACCATTAACATCTTTGGTGTCCACAGGCGATGGTTTCTTATTCCATCAGGAGAGCCATCAACTTATTACTATCTTACGAATAAGAAGTATCTTCACCACCATATCCCCGAAAGGGTAGGCAGAAGTACAACAAGTACACCCACGATTAGCCGAAAATATCTGGTCCCACAAATGCGATAGGTGGCGAGCCTATCTATCGCCAACCGGGCACTTTCCAATCCCAGGCAACTTTGTGTTTCTCACAAAACTAAAAAACTTTTTTTTTATGTGCCCGACCGGAATCAAACCCGGGACTTCATGTGGTCAACGCCAACGTTGGACCACTAGACCACAGAGGTCTAGAGGTCTAACCAGAGAAATAAAATTATTAATGTGTATTGTTTTATAAAAAAACAAACACGCTATTGAATTGACATTAAATACGAAACCAGTGAAAGATTATGATTCTAGAAATAATGAAAAACCCGGTTTCGAGACCGTTTGTATTTTTGGTAGTTATCGTGATCCCTATACAATAAATAAACACGTCTATGTAAATATTTTTTCATATTTTTTTGTTTCGAAATATGTTCTGTGGAAACAACTACACAAAATAATTTTAAATGAATTGTAAAAACAGTATTGTTACGAATAATCTTGCGACCAGTGTGAAGCGAAGTGATCAGTGTGTAATACAGTGAATAGGAGAAGTGTTTTAGTGATACAGCGTTAACGGTTAAGTTTGATGTTAGTACAGCGAGTGTGACCAGTGTGTATAGTGTATATACGTTAGCTTATCAGTGTATTTACGTTTTTCATCATAGTGTATTGTACCTTAGTGTTGTAAATACACGGTTTAATATAGGTGGCGTTTTCTTACAATTACAAACCCGAAGCACGTAACAGTATAAATGAAAATTGGTGATCACAGAGGCATTTTAAATTTACTAAAGTGCTTGATTTTCACAAATCGGAAGTGAAACACTACTTCAAACGCTTTGAGTTATGAGGCGTGCAAAATTTTTATGGTATTTTAGAGTCATATGTGATATACAAATTCCTATATTCATAAAAATTTGTAAATTGGTTAACTCTGCAGGCCATCCATGAAACTTTCTGCTAAATTGAGGTTTTAAGCTCAAAGAGTTAAAAAAATAACAGTTTATAAAATTGACAGTATTTCAATTTTTTGAAAGCTGGTTGTTTTCAAAATTATAGTCGATTTTAAACTTTTGAATGCCATTTAATGCAATTTAGAGCCTAAAATGTTTTACTAACTACAAAATCAATTGGCTGAAAAACGTCAAAGAAATATAAAAAAAATATTGTTAAAAACATTTTGATGTCGATGAATCCCGAAGAAATTAGTCGATTTTATCCAAGTTACAGTTCCAGACAAAGTTTTTTAAGTAAAAGAGCTGTTTAGGTCTAGAAATCAATGGGTATATTAGTCTGAAATTACAATTGCGCTCTCAAACTTCGATGCTCGGGACGAACAGAGCAGAAAACGAAAGGCACGCCCTACCATGCTCCACGTGGACTATACTAATATGAGGGGTCTTCACTCAAATCTAAATGCCGTCCACTATCACCTTGAGACGGCTAAGCCGGCTTTGTTCTTTTTAACTGAGACGCAGATATCTTCTTCGGCTAATACCTCATATCTTTCCTTCCCGGGGTACAAATTCAAGTATTCATTTGTACCCCGGGCGGGAGTTTGTGCTTACATCATAAAAGATATCTGTTCTCGACGGCTCAGCAGACTTGAAGGCTATAAGGACCTATCCATTCTCTGGCTGCGTGTAGACTGCGACGACCACCCCGCATCCATGCGTGCCTCTACAGGTCCCATAGCGGAAATGATAAAATCGACAGGCTCGTTGAGCACCTTCAAATAGCTGTATATTCTGTGTTACAACCGAACCTTTCCGCTGAGATCGTGATCTTAGGTGATTTTAATGCCCACCACACCGAATGGTTATATTCACGCACTACCCACTGAAGATACTTTGGTCACTAATGAGATCACTGAGAAAATCCCGTTAATGCATAATGTTCTCTACAGGAACCAAAGCTAACTTCTAGAGTTTTCATCCAAAACAAACAATATTTTCACTATTAACCCATTTTAATACTATACTCTATGGTATGTTATCGGTTTCGAATGAAATATCCTACAAAATACAATCAAATTGGCACTCTTTTTTCAAGTACGCTCTTGGGGTAAAATAAGCGAAATTAGTCCGTCATTTTAATTCTTGCTGTGTTTATGATACAGGTTAATTTAAAAGTGTTTTGGCGAATTAATCAACAAGTAAACCTTAATTATAATTAAGATTAGTTCAAGATCTAACAGTTTAGATAGTAATTTTGTCAAAAAACCGTAAATATCAATTAATAAAACATATTTTCCGTTAACGACCAAATTGATGGTATCAACGCTTTGGGTATGATGGTACTGTAGAATTCTTCGCAGAGGCTCAACCACTTGTAGAGATTTGTGGCGATCTACGATCGCCTGGGCATTTATTTTCTGCTTGGCTGCTTATTCTTCTTATTGAGAGGTACTCGGAATCGACTATTAATTACTATTATACTAGCAAAAAAGTAGAGCTTTGTAAAGGCTCGCAAAGTTAACTAACTAGTAGTATTGTTTGGAAAGTATTTTTATGAGAATTACATCTTTTTATTTTTTATATATTTTATTTATTTATTTCATTAAAAAAATTAACATAAACTTACAAATTTTTTCAACATCCTTAAACCTCGTTGTAGGTTTGTGTGGATGTTGCACACAAAGACCTACAAAAAAATATAGACGTAGCCAAGCGCTCGTATCATGAGTCATGAATGTGATGACGATGCAGCAATATGAAGCCGGCGGCTTACTAGTCGGCCGCGAGCTAGAGAGAGTGAGAAACGTTCTTTTTGTGACAATATTTATTTTGAAATCATGCCATCCTGTGTGATAAGCAATTGTTAAAACAATTCATGTTTTGAAAAAAGTCTTCCGGGATCACTTTTCACAAGGAAGTATCCAAATTTCCATAAATTTAACAAAACTGAAATAATATTTGATATAATTTCTTAGAACATAAATTTGAAGCGGCATTGAGACAGTATGGTATGGTATGGTAATGTCCCTTTTATTTAGAAAATATATGTTAATGTTAGACTTATTGTTTTAATTGGATTCACCGTACTATATATATATATATATATATATATATATATATATATATATATATATATATATATATATATATATATATATATATACATATTTATAAAACATGGCTCGCCGTGTTTCATGCTGTTCGTGACTGATTCGCGTCCTAGCGCTAGAAGATAACGTCATAAAATCATATACCATAACCAATCACAATGACGCAAACATATCAATATTATAACATTAAAAATCCTTGTTAAAGACACCCCTGTGTAACCATCAATATTACCTATATATTATATTTGACCGCCCCGTTGGTCGAGTGGTTAGCGATCCTGACTACGCAATCAACGGGGCTCGGGTTCGATCCCCGACGGGGACAAGCATTTGTGTGATGAGCATAAATGTTTGTATTTCCGGGCTTGGGTGTTTATTATGTATGTAAAAGTATTTATATATGTATTTCTATGTATTAGTATCGTTGACTAACACCCATAACACAAGCAAATAATTTGCTTACTTTGGGGTTAGATCAGTAAGTGTAATTTGTCCCATGAATATTTATTATTATTATTATTATTAATATTAATTTTTGTAAAAAATTAAAATTTGTAAAGTTCGAATTTTTAAAGATAAATTTTATTTTTTCTTTTTTTGTGTGTAATTTTTTAAATTATTTACTTTTTTTGAATAATTAATAAAATCAGAAAAATTTAAATGGAAATCAGAGTGGGCCTTATTTTGTTTTGAGAAGTTTTATATACCTATGTTATATATATATATATATATATATATATATATATATATATATATATATATATATATATATATATATATGTATTAAGCTGATTCAAAAATCGACTTTTTTTTTTTTTCGATACTGAAACTCAAAAACCTTCGGAAAGGTGTAAAAAACGCCTGTAAAAATCTGAGCTCTTAATATTAATATTTAAGGGTCGCGCACTGCAAATTTCTATTTCCTATCTAAATAACACAGGCAAAATTTTTTACAAACTTTAGAGTGTATCACTTCCGAGTGGCTTGCTGGACGGCTAAGATTATAGCTGATTCTTGTAGAGAATTTGACGGTCTACAAAAAAGGTCTCTTGTAAATTTTCGATTATTCGACTCTTTTAAAAGATATTCAAAGTCAAAGATAAACCTAGAAAAAATTAAAGGTTTTTTCTACATTTTGGTTGATCTACCAGACTTTTACTACACAACTATGAATCTACAGAATTGAACTACAAATTATAATAAATATTCAAGGTAAGATTAAGAAAGATAGTTCAGAACAAAGCGGCACAGTGACAAGTGAAGTAATAACAAATATTTTTTTGGTTATATCGATAAAAAGAGCACTACTCCCCTAATACACTACTGTTGGTAATTTTATATTAAATCATGCGACTTGGCTTAAATCATGTCAAAAAAAGCGTCTATACAAAACCACAAATGAAATGGACTAAGGATAATCTCAGAATTACAAAAATGCTTCAGAAAATATCGCTAAAAGCAAAATTTTATAAAAAGTCTGGTAGATCAACCAAAAAGTAGAAAAAAACCTTTAATTTTTTCTAGGTTTATCTTTGACTTTGAATATCTTTTAAAAGAGTCGAATAATCGAAAATTTACAAGAGACCTTTTTTGTAGACCGTCAAATTCTCTACAAGAATCAGCTATAATCTTAGCCGTCCAGCAAGCCACTCGTAAGTGATACACTCTAAAGTTTGTAAAAAATTTTGCCTGTGTTATTTAGACAGGAAATAGAAATTCGCAGTGCGCGACCCTTAAATATTAATATTAAGAGCTCAGATTTTTACAGGCTTTTTTTTACACCTTTGCGAAGGTTTTTGAGTTTCAGTATCGAAAAAAAAATAGTCGTTTTTTTTTAATCAGCCTAATATATATATATATATATATATATATATATATATATATATATATATATTGGTCTTAAAATCATCATTAACGGTTCTATATCTTTATTTCTTTGACGTATGGGTCTGTAATTGAAAACATGAAGTCAGCATATTCATACCTAAACCGCTACCGAATCATATTTGACAAATAATCTACACTTTTTTTAATTTCAATATTCATTCATTTTAAGACCCTGGCCGCCCAGTTACACTGATAGTGTGGTCTCATTTACTCCGATAGAAATAGACGGATTGAGCGATTTTGGTGTTGACAGTGTCTTAATATTTCCTTGTTACGGGTTGGCTGCAAGAAACCTCTATTACTAGAGATAATCTTGCCCATTGTACTTGTTTTCTATTATTATTGTTATGTTAGTGTTTACTGTGTACAATAAAGAGTTAAATAAATAAATAAATAAGCTCGTATTTTATTTTTCATTTTATTTGTTAGTTTACCAATTATCATTCTTGTGTGTACTTTCAGTTTAGAAAATAAGTTGTATATTCCTATTAAAGATGAGTATTAAGAATGTATAATAAATAGTTAGCATTATAAGTAAAAAAAATATTAAAAACCTATTGAATTATTAGTTGTAATTATTTAGAGTAAAAATGTAAAATATGCCGAAAAAGGTTCGTAAAAATATTATTCATATTGTAATTAGTGCATATTTACATGTGTAAATATGCAATAACATAATGGCATATGTACAGTAGATAAAAAAAATAAATTTCAAGACCTTCTAGATTTGTCTGTTTTTGACATAGAAAATAGTAATACAAATAAAATATCAAATATAATTAATATAAGTAAAACGCATTATAATTTATAAAATGTAGTAAAATATTAAACTAGTAAATGGAAATTTGAAAGCCAATGCTTGCAACACTAATCTCTAACACACGTACGTAATGTTTTACGATGCTTGCAAGTGTTGGCGTTGGCTTACGCACACATGTACAAAAGTTATCTTCACCGATTTGTTTCTAATTGCTTACAATGGCTACGTCTATATTTTTTGTAGGTCTTTGGTTGCACACTTCACGGTTTAAGTATTGATTGATGTTTTAGCGAAGCTACATTACACTACATAAAATTTTAACATTACCATCGCTCTTATCAGTTGAAATAAACTAGTACCTATCTTTAATAAACTTGCTACTGGATGTTCCACTCTGTGTCGTTTACGTACAGGCCATATACCATTGCTAACTGTAGTTAAAACCAGTTTTGGTCTGATTCATAAATACTTTTACTGTGCGTTAAAGATAATGCGATCGTCGTTACGTACACAATATACAATGCGTACAGGCTGTTCCTTATATTATGATAAAATGTGTGTGTGTGTGTGTGTGTGTGTGTGTGTGTGTGTGCAGGTGTACTTGTGTGTGAACAATGCATGTCAGTATATATTTGTGTGTGGATGTATGTTTATGTGTGTACTAGTGTATGTGTGTATGTGTGCACGTGCGTTTTTATCTGCATATAAATTTAATTTAACCGTGTTAGAATTTATATGTACACATGATTAATTATTCTCGTGAGTGTTCGCTCAAGTAAACACTTAATTTATGGTACTATAATAGCTTTTAACATATGTTTCAAATTATTTTCATTGATTTTATTTCGCATTTCAATATTTATATTATTATTAATTAATCTAGGTACAAAGTAGTCAGTTGTTCTTTCTCCATAAAAATTCCTAGCACTTACAGTACATAGTTTCTTTGTTGTTATTTGTCTAGTTATATAGTATAACTTTTTCTTTCATTTTTTATATATTTAAAATAATGCTCTTTAATAAGTGAGAGTTTTATTTTCTCGCTTACAGGCAACACTTTACAATATTTGAATAAGTATTCGGGATCTTTTTTATACTTTATTTTAATTGCACTTGGAACGATAGTTTTTAGGAGTCGCAACTGTAGCGTCATTATTTGCTCAATGTATGTTCTGAATGTGCGACCGTAGCTACTTAGTCCGTATGATATAATGCTTTCTACTAAGGCATTGTACACTTTCATTTTGATATAATAAGGTATACGTTAATTAATAATACGAAATTTTGTTAGAATTCCTCGTAATTTGTTACAAATAACATTAATATGGTGCTTCCAGTTAAGTCTGTTATCGATAATTAGTCCAAGGTTGACTAATTTGTTTGATGTGATTTAATGTGAATAATTTGTTCCAGTGCTGGACAGCTGCATCCTTGTGACTTATTACGATCATGATGGGTATGAGATTTAATTTCCAGGTCTTTCGTGGCTTTTATATGACTGGAGTGTATGTGCATTACTTTGGATTTGTTGGTATTAAGCACAAGACCATTGTCGTGGAACAACCTACATATGGACATAAAATGTAAAATTTAATGTATGGACTTTATTTATAATATCTAGTCATAAAAAATTCCAGCGTATTTTTACCCTAACATTATATTCACATCAAAGGCGTCGTCAGACATTGGTCTAGGAGGACGCAGGAAAATAAAACCAAAATAAAAAAAACATATTTCTAAGACTAATTTTTTTAGTACTTACAATAAAAAATCATTAAAATTTTCTTGATTTATTGAAAACACGATTTTTATTACTAACTATGTTATCTACACAGAATAAATATAAAGGTTACCACAGACACCAAAAATTGGCGATTGAAACTCAGCGAATAAATTTTTCAAACTTTTCTCTCAGTGAAACCCTCGGGGTTGATTCCCGAGTCAGACAAATCAAAAATGTGTTTTTTCATTTTTTTTAATAAAAACAACATTGCCCGGTATTGGAAAAGTGCCCGGTTGGTGGTAGGCTGGTCACCTATCACGTTGTGGAATTAAGACGTATCTTAGGCTAATGGTGGATACACGTTGTACCTCTGCCTACCTCTTCGGGGATACGGGCATGAATATACCTTTTTTTAGCTTTTTATCCACGGGCTAAGATTGAAAATTGACCACAATACAAAATTAATCAATTAATACACTTTTACTGTTTCACAATAATCATATTGTGAAAAATCTGTAAACGGTTGACCTTGCAGGCCATCCCTGAAACTTCCCGCTAAATTAAGGTATTTTAAGCTCAAAAGAGTAAAAACTATATATACTAAATAGATTTCTAAGAAATATTGAAATGTCTCAACTGCTAAGTCACAAAAAACAGCAAGAATACACTAACGAATAAACCAACGAAACAATCATTCATGTAGTCTATTTTGATAAAAATGGCAGTATATTGATTTTTGAAAAACTGTATATTTTGGAAACGATGATCAAATGATCAAATTACACGTGGTCAAATTTAAATGGCATTCAACTCAATTTACCTATTGCTATAGCTAAATAATTGGTAGGTTCAAAAATTTCGAAGCAATGTCAAAAAAACACTTTTTTTAAAAAATGTTGGTTATTGATAGATCCCAAACGAATTGACCGATTCTTATCCAATTAAATGCACTTGACGCAGTTGTTAAAGAAGAAAAGTTGATAAGATTTTGATGTCAATCGGTACATTAGCCTGACAGTTATTTCTTTTTGAAATAACTTTCAGGCTAATATACCAATTAACTAAGTAAGTTTGCTAAAAACAACTAAATTTTAATATTTGAAAAGCTATAAATTTGAAAATAAGATTCGATTTTGATTTTTAAAACAGCATTCGATGTTATTTTTTTAGTACTAAAATATTGTAGAATACTAAAAAATGATTAGTTGAAATATTTCGAAGTTTTCGTCAACGATTACTTCCACACAGATAAACCGATTTGATGCAATTTATGCATTAGACGTAATGTTTGTAAGAATAGAGCTGATTAGTTTTTGTACTCAATCGGTACATCTGGAAGTTATATTAAAAAAAAAATCTGTTTCGCCAAAATTTTTTTTTTGGGATTTTTCAAAATTTTATCAAAATCCCTTGGGTTTATTTGGTTCAAATATTCAGGAAGACTAAGTTGAGTGGAATCCAATCGAATACCATCAATCGCGTTTCGATCGGTCCAACCGTTCAAAAGTAATGAGATGTTTACATACAGACAAACACACACACACACACACAGAGAGAGAGAGAGAGAGAGAGAGAGAGAGAGAGAGACTGACGTCATCGCGAAAATAGTCTAAAAAGGTTCCTAGGACCCAAAACGTGGACATCTAAAGAAAACTCGATTTTTGAAAATCGGAGCAAAATCAGTAACTTCCTTATCTACATACGTAGCGGGAAGTTAAAAAGTACAAGTGTATTAATAGATTAATATTGTAATAAAATGGAATTGAATGAAAATGATTTAAATGAACTAAATCTACCACGCCAAAGCAGCATTTTAACTCGATAGCATTTTAACATTTTAACTTGTTCAATTTTAGCATTTTAACTCGTTACTTTTATAATAGATGGCGTTAGTACTAATAAAATTTTAATGCAACATGTACGTTCTATTTTTTTTAGTGTTTTTTAAAATGGTATTTTAATGGTAGATCATATCTACACATGAATTTAAACTACCACGTCAAAGCTCAAGCCTCAAAATGCGATACTTTTTTAGTAAAAGATACCACAAAAGTGCATAGAAAGTGGCCTAGTGTTTTTATTAAAATAATAAAAATATTTTTTATCTTCTATTTATTTGGGCATCCGTCTTAGCCCAGCGAAAAAACAAGACTATCTCTAATACAATTAGACATACCTATATAAAAAAACTAAACAAAGTTCTACGTTTAAAAGCAGACAAAGCTGCCAGCAAACATGTAACACATCTGCATTAAGGTATTACATCAGATACCCCCCAACGTAGGAGCAGCTGAATCTGTGCATGGATTTGTCTACATTTAAATGACCTACCTAGTCCTACCCCGATTGCCCTACGTAAGATAGGCAAGTACATTTTGATGGAGCAGTGTTTTATCACACCATGTTGCAGACGTTGGCCGACCAAAACCTATCTAAAAGCAGACCACAGTCCCTTACCTTTTTTTTCACGCAGGGGAAATGCTCTTACGCACTGCCGGGCCGTGTTGACTGGCCCAAGTGTGGGACTCGCCGTACAGAACCGACCATACCCACTAAAACCCCTGCGTCCGCCCCACTGTGCCATGGTGGCGAGAAGGTGGGAACGCTTGTGCACACGTCCACCAACCCGCCAGCACCTGCCAGCCTTGCCGGCATTTTTCGTGACTGGGGCCATTAGGGCCCCAGCAGACGGCTAAGAAGCGCGCGGCTTTACGACATCGTGCACACCTCCTCGAGGCCTCTCGGGGCAGTGCCCCGGCCTCGATCACGGGGGACGAAGCAGGGCCTGGTAGGCCCACCGTCGCACCCCCGTGCGTCTCCGGCGGATCGGGTCAGGGTTGGCCGCAGCCTCCCTTTTCCTCTCCGCCGTGTCCTTTTGCGACATCACGTCCTCGCAGAAGGAGAGGACGGCCGTCCTCGATTCCTCGCTCTCGACCATGACTTTCACGATGGTCGGAAGCGAGAGATCAGCCCCGATGGCATCGCGCAGGACACGCCGTTGCACTGCCCACGAGTGGCACCCCTCGAGGGTGTGCTGCGCCGTATCCTCGCTGCCCGCACAGTGGTGGCAACCGGCCGTCGGCTTACGTCAGGCGATTTGACACAGATACTTTCCGAATCATCCGTGCCCGGAAAGCACCTGTGTCAGTCGGAACGTGAGCCATCCGTGCCGTCTGTCCAGCCAGGTTTGGAGATTGGGCCGGACAGCCTCAACAGTCCGGCGACCGGCCGTAGGTTCGGCCAGCCGCTCCGTCCACCTCCGGACGGTTAACCGTCGAGCGTGGGACTTCCACGTTTCAGTCACCATTGGCGGATCGCCGCTGGACCGCAGCTCCTGGCGTCCCTCGTAGAGCCGTGCCAGTGCCGCGGCCTCCAGATCCTACGGCGGCGAGCCCGCTAACTCGCACGCCGCCTCTGTCGAGATGGTGCGATATCCCCGGATGGCCCTGATCGCCATCGCCCTTTGCAGTTGTCGCAAAAAGGCGATGGTGACGCTTCGCAGCGCCGGGGCCCAGACTGGGGCCCCGTACAGGGCCATCGAGTGCACCACCCCAAGGTAAAGGCGGCGGCAGGCCACGTCAGGTCCCCCAAGATTTGGCAGCAGCCGCGCAAGATTGGCGGCCGCTGCCAAAAGACAGGGAACCAGACGACGGAAATGTTCGCGGAAGTCTCAGCGGCTTTCGAGGACGAGTACGAGATACATCATGTCGGACTTGACCTCGATTTGAACGCCGCAAACCATGATGAGAGCCCCCGGAGGGGGCGCAACCCTCGGCCTGTGAAAACACAAAGCCTCGGACTTTTCAAGCGCCACCTCGAGGCCCAGAGCGTGGATGCGCGACGACCGATGCCACGCCCGCCGTAACGAGGAGGGCGGATAAGCGGTAGTTGACCCCGCGGGCCGTGACCAGGGTGTCGTCCGCATAGCACGTCACCCCAAAGCCCACGGAGAGAGCGCCCTGCAGCACCCAATCGTATCCGATGTTTCACAGGCGAGGGCCTAGCACCGACCCCTGTGGAACACCGCATACCATCTGCCATGTCTCTAGTCTGCCTCCCCGCCCTTGGTACTGAACGTACGTCTGGCTCAGGTAGTGCCCGTTCAGGCGACGGAGGTAAGGAGGCACCCTGTGTTATTCAAGCGCCTCCCTTACGCAGCTCCACGGCATCGTGTTGAAGGCGTTCGCTATATCGAGCGATACCACCATCAACACGCCGCCGTGGGTGACAACCTCCTCCGAGTTGGCCTTGACGCGATTGATCGCGTCAATCGTTGAAGGGCTGGCTCGAAACCCAAACTGGGCGTTGGCCAGATCGGGACTTACCCGAGACATGTGCTCGACCAGGCGCGCAACGACTATTCTTTCGAATAGCTTGCACACCTTGTCGAGCAAAACGATGGGGCGGTAGGCGGAGGGAGACTCTGCGGGACGCCCTTCCTTCTTCAGAAGGACGAACCTACCGCTTTTCCACACTCCAGGGAACCGTCCCGACTCCAGACAGGCACTGTAGAGCCTCCGGAGCCGCTCCCCCAGGACGTTGAGGGCCAAAACCAGGACGCGACCGTGTACTCCACCCGGCCCGGGCGCATTGTTCTTCGCCCGGAGCTTGTCCACGGTCACGTCGAACTCCTCTTCAATGAGTTCAGCACCCCGCTCTCCTCCTCGTCTACGGCGCCACGATGTCGCGGCGCCATAGTGGGAGGGGCGTGTTCTGCCCGATGTGAAAAGAGGGTGACACGACGTCCCTCACGAATTGGTGATCAAAGCTTTGGGTCAGCGGAGGCGCCCAGGGGCGTAGTTTGCCCCTGAAAGACTTGTATCAAAATATGCGATATGTAAACCGGTAACCGGTAAAATGTAACCGGTACAAAGGGTAACGGCAGAGAAAGTGAGTGAATTTTTGATGGAAGAGGTATTTTGTAAGTACGGGGGTGTCAAGGAGGTAATTTTTGATAGGGGAGCGGTATTCGCTTCACACCTAGTGAAGGAAACCGTGAATCTTTTTGGGGCAAAGCCACGATTTAGTACGGCGTTTAGACCAGAAACGAATGGGTTAGTAGAGCGGTTTAATAAAACGTTAGTTCAAATGTTATCGATGTATGTTACCAGGGACCAACGAGACTGGCGTAGATTTGTACCATTAGTGTGTCATGCATATAAAACTAATAAACAATCGAGCACTGAAATTTCACCATATATGCTGATGAATGCTGGGGAACCAATATTCCAATGCGACATGGGAGCGAATAGAGATAGTCATAACCGGAAGATAAATTATGCCGAGAGACATAATTTTCAGGCTGCTTTAGTTCGAAAGGCGTTGCATAACATTAGGAAAGCATAAGTTAGGCAAAAGAGGTACATGGGGCACACTAAAAGTTTTGCACTTCTAGCTAATTGGAACTATTTGAATTTCGAATGTTATATTTTTAAAACGTTGCAACCTTCTTAGTAATAAAAAAAACAATTGGCGGGAAATGATTTGTCAATTGTTTTTTATCACACATCAAAGTTCTACGTACGCAACGAAAATGGAATTAAGTCGAAAAGATGTTAGAGCGATGATTTTTGGAACGAAGTTCCTTAACGCGCGTTGTGAAAGGGTAGCCCCCTAGACGGAAAAAAATCTTACGAAAAGTTGTCACGGCACTTTTTGCTATAGTAAGGTATTGTAAGCTGTGCGGCGTGCCAATGTCTCTCTCTCTCTTTCTCTCTCTCTCTCGCGCTCTCTCTCTTATAGAAAGCAAGCCAGATATTTTCATTTCTATTTCGCATTGAACAGTGTGGTGTCGCGACGATTATTTTTGTTGAGTGTATACAGGTTTTTTGTAAATAATAATAAAAGGAACTTCGTTCCATCCGGGTGCCCCTTGACACCTCCCAAGTTTTATTTATGATTTTAAAAGTTCTCTCTCCGCAACCGCAAGACTGCCGCTCGTCTTCAAAATGCTTTTGGGAGAGAAGCACCTTGTTTCAGCACCGTGAGGCGATGGTTTGCTGAATTTGAGAAAGGTCGAGTTTCTTTACATGACGAATTTCGTGAAGGGCGGCCTTCAACTGCCATCAACGAAAATAATGTGGCTACTTTTAAGCGGTTAATTGAAGAAAACCTCGGATTACCTATGACACAATTCGAGGACTATTGGAGATTGGTATGAGCCAAATTCAGAAAATATTACTCGAAGAATTGAAATTTCGGAAACTTTGTTATCGTTGGATTCCTCATAAACTGACAGCGGAGCAGAAGCGGGCTCGCGTAGAATGGTGCTCACAGATGCTACTGAATTACGACCACGGACATTCTAATGCTGTTTATGACATTGTCACAGGAAACGAAACGTGGATTTATTGTTTTGAACCCGAAAAAAAGCAATCATGTGAATGGGTGTTTGAAAATGAGAACAGGCCAACAAAAGTGAGACAGGCGTGAAACGTTGGTAAAAAAGTGATCGCGTTTTTTTCTCAGCTACGGGTCCCATCTGTACAATTCCACTTGAAGATCAAGAGTGTTAATGCCGAGTGGTATTCTACCATTTGTTTACCCAGGGTGTTAGAAAAAGTTCGCGAAAGACGACCCTAAAGCCGCATTCTCCTACACCATGATAACGCTTCTTCACACCCGACCAACAAAACAAAGTCATTTTTAGCTTCCGAAAAAGTACATCTCGTCACTCATCCTGCGCATAGCCCCAGGTCGGGGCTGTGCACCCTGTGATTTCTGTATTTTCCTCAAAATCAAAGATTTGATGAGAGGTTTTACTTTTACCAAGTCCGAAGAGGCAATGATAGCGTTCAATCAGCACGTAGAAAACATGCCTTCAGAACTGTGGTCCTCCTGTTTTAAAAAATGGTTCGATCGCATGAAAAAATGTTTAAAATATAAAGGAGATTATTTTGAAAAGCAATAAACATAATATTTTGGTTATAACATGTTGTTTTTATAAGTTACGCAAAACTTATAGTGTGACCTACGTATACCAAACAATCGAACAAAACTATATGACATCTCCTTTTTTGTTTCGAGTCGCCAAGGCTTGGGACGAACTGCCTGCGTCTATTTTTTCTGACAAATATAGTCCGGGAACCTTCAAGATTAGCATGAATAGCTTTTATTTGGATGGGCGTGTACCACTTTCGTTTTCATCGTTACTTTCCACCAGATGCGATGGAAGACAAAAGCCTATTCCAATTACATATTACAAAAAAATTAAGGATCATTTTTACAAATTTTAGATTTTCTTTTAAGCTCTTCAAACTAAAATCTCCATGCATAGGCATCGTTTTTTTTTTCTGTTAGCTTAAAATGCCTCAATTTAGCAGGAAGTTTCAGTGCGGGCTTGCAGGGTCAACTTGCTTACAATTTTTTTTCTAAAAAAGTGCGTTAAATACCGTAAATTTGACCAAAATTTGTTGATTAATTTGGGATTTGTTGTTAGAAAAAAATGTTTTATATATATACATATATATATTTATTTATTTATTTATTTTGTTTAAAAATATAATGAAAAAACGTGTTATGACGTCACTTAAACGGCAGAATAAGGTGATTACGTTATATATATATATATATATATATATATATATATATATATATATATATATATATATATATATATATATATATATATATATATATATATTTATTGTACTTTTTGGAAACAAGTTTTTTAAACTCTTTATCGCCAAAGTTTTTGTGCATTATACAATTATCACATTATCACAGATCTCCGGTAACGATACTGCAAAATTAAAATTTTGTACATTTATTTTACAACATTCCAATTAATTTTAAATAAATAAAGTTTTAAATAAATAACGAAATTCGAATTTAAAGTTTTGTAAGTAATTTAACATTTTTTGTTTTCGAAAATTGATGTGAAACCAGGAACTTCCCGATTTTAGAATAAAAATATTTATCTTAACGCAATGTTAAAAATATGTTTTTCTTTATAAGATCAACTTTCATTTTTAATACCCATTTTTCCTTGAAAACTCTTTTACAAAAAAGTTACCATATATAAAAATTGATTTCTATCAATATTAGACTTTAAGAGCGAAGTGGTGGCGCATGAGTCACTACATATAATAGGTAGACCGTACTATATTATAGGTAGACCAGAAAATATGGTGTATAATTTTAGTAGATAAACTTTACATTTGTTCTGTGTGTTGGCTGTGTTGTGTTGTAAATAACATTAATAATAATAAAAATTGTGTTTTTAATAAATCAAGAAAATTTTAAAGAATTTTTCTTGTAAGTACTAAAAAAATTTAGTCTTAGAAACTTGTTTTTTTTTTATTTTGGTTTTATTTTCCTGCGCCCTCCTAGATTTTGTCTAGCCTGACGACTCCTTTGATGCGAATATAATGTTGGGTAAAAATACGCTGGATTTTTTTAGGTTAGATAATTATAAATAAAGTCCATACATTAAAAGATGTAATTCTCATAAAAATACTTTCCTAAAAATACTACTAGGTAGGTAGTATAACTTTGCGAGCCCTTACAAAGCTCTGCTTTTTGCTAGTATATATAAAGATAATATAGTATATATAAATAAGTATATATAAATTAATTAATGAATAATTGCGAAATATTCGATTCTTTCAACTCGAATTACGAAGTTACGTGGTTCGAGTTGAAGGAATCAACTATTCGAAACTAATCGGCACGTCCCTAGACCTAAGACTATATTTATTTTTATCTTGAATCGTTATTGATTAAAATGGCGTAATATCAAAGTAGATATTAATTATTAGACCTTACTTATATTTTAATGCCATTATAAACAAGAAGATCTAATACCTAATAATAATTTGTCTATAATCTTTATAATAAATATCATCATTTTAAGTGTCAAATCTTTTTGACGTTTATACTTTTTTCAAGCGATTTGGTAAGCCATTTTTTTCTTTTCCTTTTTTTTCTAACCAATGAAGTACTAACGTCAATGAATTTACAGAAAATCCAATGCAACAACATTTTTGAGATAAACATTGTAAAATAATAAATATTATTTTGTTAAATAATCTCTCTTGATTTTAGAATATTACTAAGTGACGCAACATAATGAATGCTCGTGCATAGCTAGGCTGCTGGATCAATAGGGGTTTGATGTTGTTTTTATTTTGGAGCCTTCTGTAGCATTTTAGCTTTTACCTCCTAGTTTTTTTTTCTTTTGCTAAAGTGAAAAAGTAAGTATGTCAATTTTTATGCGCGCTCTTTTTAAAGATTTCGAAATAAATTGCGAAAGTATTTCTTTCATATTCTTTTATCTGAATAACTTTATAATTTTTATAGTAATATGAAGGTTCGTTGTTTTATAACCAGTTTTAAAAACTATATTTAATTAGGTGATACGACGAATTCAACTTATTCCTTTACATATAATAGGTGAATACGTAATAATTAGATGTTTAAGTCTGTATTTAATTATGATTTAAGAATGTTTCATATTATTGTTTCTAGAGACAAGTTATATTATTTTTAATGTCAATAAATGTAAAATATGAAACATTTTGTTATTTTATATATCTAACAGATTTTTTTTTTTTTTTTTTTTTATGTCATAAGATAGCAAACAAGCAGATGGGTCTCCTGATGGAAAGAGTCAACCATCGCCTATAGACACCAAAGATGTTAATGGTGCGTTGCTATCTTGTGGCGAGGTATAATGCCACATGCATAAGTTTACCGGCTACCTTACCCTCCAAACCGGAACACGACAGCAACAAGCACTGACGCTATTGCGGCAGGAATAGATAAGGCGGTGGTACCAGACCCGGGCGAGACAATGCAGAACTCTACCACCTAGTAGCCACGATGGTAGTGACTCGATAGCCAATCGGTCGCCTTTTACGACCTGCCTGGCAGAACGGCAGTTGGCCTATTCTACAAAGGAGGCCGGGACCAACACGGCGAAAAAAGATACTGTAAAATTGTAATTTTAATAAGCATACATGCAGAAAGTTAGGTAGGTATTGTTTTTTTATATTATTTTAGAGTTATTTTATGTCTCTTTAAATAATAAAATATTTTTTAATTAAATTAATAATTTCCTTACAAGGAAATATGTTTCACATACAACAAATAACTATTTAACGATAGTAATTAACTTTTTAAAACTTAACAAAGGAAAATTATATGACAGGACAGGTTTTTAAAAGTTTTCCTTTTCACTTGATAAGTGCTAAAACACATACATGATTACTCATAAATTCTACAACAATATTGTGTTATTCCGTTTTATATTTGATGGACTGGGCTCCTTTGAAGAGTAGACCAACTGCCATTTTGCCAGGCAGGTCATAAAGGCTAGGTACCAATTGGCTATACATGTCACTACAACCGTGATTGCTAGGTGGTAGAGTTGCATAATGTCTTGCCTGGTCCTGCCGAATTAGTGTCAATGCTTGTCATTGTTATGTTCCAGTTAGGAGGATAAGGTAGCTGGTAGCTAGAGATGGGTTAATACCAATATTTCTCAAGATTAGGTGATACTAATATATTCACTTTGAAATATTATAATGTCTTAACTAATATGTCAGTATTAACTAATATTTCACTGTAATTTGGACCTCAAGTAACAGTAATAAGATCTGATACTGATACGGCAGGAAAATATCTTAACTAATATTTCACTGTAATTTGGACCTGAAAGTAACAGAAATAAGATCTTATACTGATATGGCAGGAAAATATCTTAAGTAATATATCAGTATTAACTAATATTTCACTGTAATTTGGACCTTAAAACAACATTAATAAGATCTGATACTGCAGGAAATATGTCCGTCTCATTCCTACATATGATGCAACGTATCGTGAAAATATTTTAATACTTTCATGAATCTCACGGGTGCCAATCTAGTGAATCCGAACTATTCCGAATACCGAATGATATTATCCTATTCATTTTGGATATCCGTTACAGATATTAGGCGAATATGAAATATTAGCATATTACAGTTCGCCGGATTACTAATCCACGAATCCTTTCAATATTACTAATATCTTAGCGAATACTAATATATCAGTCACACCATTACTGGTAGCCTTTACTGTCCCTATACACAGATGTAGTGCATTAATAACATCGTTAGTGTCTATACACCATGGTTTCTCTTTGGCATGCATGTCTTGCCTTGTACATTAGTACATAGAATTCATTGTTATCCTATTATAAAAAAAAAAACAATAATAATAATATGATATTGCTGGACAAATTACACAGATTGATCTAACCCAAAAGTATGAAAATTATTTGCTTGTGGTATGAGTGTTGGTCAACAATACTAATACATAAAAATACATTTTTATATACATACATATTGTTATATACATAATAAACACCTGAACCCAGAAATACATTTATGTTCATAACATAAATGATTGTCCCTGTCGGGAATCGAAATCAAGCCCCATCGATTTGTAGTTTTGTTGAATTTCTTTCTCTGGATCTTTTAAGTGTTGCCACAGTTTTAATCTGCTGTAGGCTAAAAGATTTTCACTCATAATAGCTTGTAAAAAGTTCAGTTGCATACTTTCAGTATGTATTTTATTCAATTTTTTTTTAACTCTTCTGATTTTTTAATTCAAATCTTTGAAAAATGTTAGAAGTTAAAAAATTTTCAAGACATAAAGAAAAATGTTTACACAACAGTATATCAATCTACGATCATGCCTCTGGCCATCATGCTGTTTTGCTAACTGAGGTACTTGCCAAATGGCTTAATATGACAAAATTTCTCTCTGCTTTGTGATCGGTTCTCTTAATTGTATTGATCGCTTGTTAGACATTCATACATATGTGTTAGTCAAGTGAGTTCATTGTGTAACAATTAAACAAAAGATAAATTCATATTTATAATATTGATCAATACTTTCTTTTAACCACTCAACCATTTTAAAAAATTTACAAGGAAATTGTAAGTAGATCATCTTGAAAAGGTCAAGAAGTGTGATGTGTGAAAAGTGTACACTAAAATCAAACCATATTTTATCATTCTGTAAGCAAATATTTATAATTAAATAAAAAAAAAATATGCACAGGACAAATTACACTTACTGATCTAACCCCAAAGTAAGCAAATTATTTGCTTGTGTTATGGGTGTTAGTCAACGATACTAATACATTGAAATACACATATAAATACCAGATTATATTTAATAAACGCCCAAACCCGGAAATACAAACATTTATGCTCATCACCCAAATGCTTGTCCCCATTGGGGATCGAACCCGAGCCGCGTTGGTTGCGTAGTCAGGATCGCTCACCACTCAACCAACAACGCGGTCAATATATTTCCTATATGAAAAATATATTTGAAAAGTAAAAAAAATACAGGCTTATTTAAACTGGCAAAGTCAATGGGAGATTACTCGCCAACGCAAAGGAAAATTTTATGCGTCTATCCAACCAATATTCTTGGTTTTGGTTTTGTAAACATAAACTTGTCTCCAAAAAGCTTGTTTCCATTCTTTGTCGAATTCGCCTTGGCCATTGCTGTACACCTGTATTCCTTAGTAAGCTGAAAATCAGAGATTCATCCTTATGTGAATGTGGTTTAGAAGAAGGTGGCCTAAATCACATTTTCTTTAACTGTCCATTGAATAATTCTTTCCCTCTTTATCCACAACTTTCAAATCTTCAAATTCCTTTTCCGGTGAATGTTAATTATCTTTATCTCTAATGGAAAAACCACAAATCCTCTTTTTAATATTGAAATTTATTAATAAAAATAATGTTAACCTTGTTAATACTTTTTATTATTAATTTAATTATAACTAACATTTTGGATATTTACGGAATATTGTATTGGAATATAATGTCATTTTTCAGTCATTTTTTTATTTTTTTAATTATTTATTTGTGTCTTTTGAACATTGCCAAAATTAGTCTATCACTTTTCTCACGTTTTGTGTTATATGGCAATCAGACAATATTAACATGACACTGGCAGAATTTTGCGTTAAGCGACTGTTTGCCAAAACCAAAAGAAGAGAAAAAAATTACATTACCTTAGTTTTTGAAATCTGCTAAACACAGCAATAACTTTATATAGACACTACACAAGACAGCTGGTACTCAATACTGACAAGCGATTTATGATTATTATTATCTGTACCAGAATTATTTGACGGTTGTCAAATAATAAAATTCTGTTACAGACAATGTAACATTATAGCATTTGTGGTGTAGGAAATTTATCAAAGAACGTATGTGACTACCTTCGCTATGCCAAAATAGACTGAACATGTGAAGATTTAAAATGAAATGGATTGTGGTCTCCAGAGACCAAATGGTGGCCGAGCGAATGCGTGCATATGTATGGCTTAGCCCCTAGTGATCATGCGGGGGTACACAAGTTAAAAAGTTATAATACTGTTGGTAATATTTTTTGCATAAGATATTTTTGGAATGCTCACTTAATATATATTTTTTGTAGGTTGCAACATGAGTGATGATGAAAAAGATATGGTTTCATGTAAGTTCTGCCCCAAAACTTTTGCCAATGAGAAGGCTTTCCACAACCATGCAAGATCAGAACATCTTGATGAGTACTTATTGCAAAATAACAGTTTGATGCATAATATTAAAACGGAAAAATTTCCAAGACTGGTAATTTTTTTTTTTATAGAGTAACAAAATCTCTAATCCAAAAGGAGCATATCCGACTTCCCATTTCCTGTTTCCCGTAATCCTGCATAACATCTTCACCATATTAAACCATACGAACCACACGGACAACACGGGTAGGATGCCCTTTCTAATGAAAAAGAATTTTCAAAAATGGCCTAGTTTTGTGGTAACAAACATAAAATCCATACTTACTTACTAATATTATAATTTTTTTTTATATTATAAGATAGCAAACAAGCGATGGTTGACTCTTTCCATCAGGAGACCCATTTGTCTCCTGATGGAAAGAGTCAACCATCGCCTATAGACACCAAAGATGTTAATGGTGCGTTGCTATCTTGTGGCGAGGTATAATGCCACATGGTTAATATTGAAGATTGCACAAAGATTGAACGAAAGTTTGGGCGGGTTTAATTTTTATTGCGCAATATATTTATTTGCACCATGTAGGCTTAATATTGCACAATATTTTTCACTTCAGAGTTTGGAGCGGTCGCGTTCGATCAATCACGGTGTTTAATGTATGGTCGTGTCGTAAATTTAAGCAAAATAGCAAGCAAGAATGCTATAAAAGATAAAGAACGGGAGTTTTTACTTGAATGTATAGAATTGTAGACTTATTTGACAAAATCACCAGCATGGATGCCGCCAAAACTTCGTCGTCAGATATGTTGCTTGCTCGAAAATATTGATTAGACTGGTTTGTCAATTTTATTGAGTGAATTTTTGAACGTTTGGAGTCAAAGGGAGTATTCAATATTATCTATATATCTATTATTTGAACGGCTGAACCGATTTAGCTGAAAATTGGCAGGGAGGTAGTTTAAAGCCAGGAGAAGGACATACGATACTATATATATATATAAATCAATTGCTGTTCGTTAGTCTCGCTAAAACTCGAGAACGGCTGAACAGATTTGGCTAATTTTGGTTTTGAATTAATTGTTGAAGTCCAGGGAAGGTTTAAAAGGTGAGAAAATATAGAAAAAATAAGAGTAGTTAAAAAGGCAGAACAACGTTTGCCGGGTCAACTAGTTGCACAATAAAAGTATTGCGCAATGTTATTGTAGGTTTATGGGGCGCCTAACACAATATTCCAAACTTCCAGAAACCAAGAAAACTAACAGAAAAAGAAGAGGAGGATGCAAAAATTAGAACAGAAGAAATGCTGCAATCCATGGAACCGGTGGACATAACAAGTTTGGCATCCAACGACGTGGACTATGTGATCATGAAGGCTGAGGACGAGCCTCAAGTCAAGAAACCAAAGAGGGAAAAGAAGAAAACAATAAAAATGACTAGTGTGAGGAAGGAAAGGGAAATTAAACCTATCACGTAAGTTTTCGAGAGGTAAAGCTTGAAAGTGTCGGTGTTTGTGGTAAAGATGAGCAAGGACGTGCTCCGTTGGTTCAGAACGTAGAAAGAATGGTAGATGAAAGGTTAACAAAACAGATATATCGACACGTCCCAAGAACAAAATCGTATGGAGAGATCAGACGAAATTGGTTTTATAATAAAATTCGCATTAAACACGCGTAAAGCCGAAAGACAATATATTTTTTATAGTTATTGGTCTTTTGTTTTTGGAAATGCTCAAGTGAACATCATCTTATGTACAATGTATTCCCACAAACAAATATATTGTAATTTGGTGGTTTTGCAGATACGATTTTGTTATATTCTATACTTTCCATCGTCGGCACTTGGTGAAATTCCATTGTTACTAGACACTTTTACTATTCCACTTGTACATCAATTTCACTTTACACAATTTTAATTATATTACTCGACCGGTTTCACTTTTTAAAGCATCTTCAGGATGTAATATACTTAACTATATTACATCCTGAAGATGCTTTAAAAAGTGAAACCGGTCGAGTAATATAATTAAAATTGTGTAAAGTGAAAGATGTTTTTAAAGCATCTTCAGGATGTAATATACTTAACTATATTACATCCTGAAGATGCTTTAAAAAGTGAAACCGGTCGAGTAATATAATTAAAATTGTGTAAAGTGAAAGATGTTTTTAAAGCATCTTCAGGATGTAATATACTTAACTATATTACATCCTGAAGATGCTTTAAAAAGTGAAACCGGTCGAGTAATATAATTAAAATTGTGTAAAGTGAAATTGATGTACAAGTGGAATAGTAAAAGTGTCTAGTTACGATTTTGTTCTTGGGACGTGTTGATATAAACAATGCGAATGTGGAAGGATGTATGTACCAGGGACGACCAAGTCTGGCATACCATGATCAGATTGATCCTGTACTTATCCCATATCTGGTCGTCTCAACCACCGTGTTTGCATGAAGGGAGTAATGAATGTGAAGGAAACGAGAAAAGTCTGCAAGGATCATGACATACAGCATTTCTTAACTTCTTTTAGTCTGCAGACACCTAGGAAATCAAGCACAATTTCAAGGACCTTCTTATAAAAAACATTGGGATTTATTCATTTATTCAAATCTATACTAATATTATAAAATTGTAGTTTGTTTGTTTGTTTGTTTGTTTGGTTGTATGTGCTAATCCCGAAAACTGCTGAACCAATTTGAAGAATTCTTTTTGAGTTGGATAGCCTGTTTATCGAGGAAGGTTATAGGCTATATAACATCATGCTACGACCAGTAGAAGTGGAGTAAACAAAGTCCGCGCGGACGAAGTCGCGGGCAACAGCTAGTGTTATAAATCTTTGCCCATCACACAAATGTTTGTCCCTGTCGAGAATCGAATCCGAGCCCCATCTATGCCTAGTCAGGTTCGCTAACCACTCGACCAATAATAATAATAATATATTTATTAACATTGACTTACGCTAATTAAGAATAATAATTTTATATATTTGAATTACCAGGGGTTCCCAAACTAGGTGAAGCGTGTATTTAAATTGGGGTGGTTGATTTATTATTTAGTCTATGGTCGAATTTCAATGGTACAAAATAAATGATACAAAAAATGGTACAAAATAAATTGTCCACAGAGGTCCATTTGAATGCATGCAGCCGTCCACCCACTCAGCTCAAGGCTTGTGCCATCAGATTTTCGCATCATGTTGTGATTACTCAGCACATTACCGAGAAGAACACACTAGACGGAAGATTGGCCCTCGGTGTCAGATATGTGAAAAGCCACTGCCGGGAGTTGATTTGAATGCGTTATACCCTTGTCAAGTAAGTGGTTCTTTTATTAATTTAGGGCTATCGGGCCTGTCCTGAAAAATAGACCATTTGCCATTCTGCCAGGCAGTTCGTAAGAGGCAAATTGGCGATTGGCTATAAATTTCATTACGTGTTTGTCTTTGGCCGTTCCACCACAAGCACAACCAGATGGTAAGAGGTAATGATTGGCCAAACTTAACACCAAGGATTTAGATATCGGTATTTTATGTTATCGTTATTGCTCTTGGCATGACATAACGTTATTTTCAAGCATAACCTTATCCGAAAATGATACAGAATTTGTTATTATTTAATAACGTTATTCATTATGTTGTGTACTACGAATTAACATTATGATATATGGTATTATGACATTGTCTTCTAGCTCTAGTTGTCGAACCAATCACGAAACAACATGAAACACTATATAATAATGTTATTTAGTGTTAACAATTTCATTCTGTTATTTGAGTAGTCATACATATAGTATTTGAAAATAATTTTGTTACTGAGGTATCGCTACAGTAAAAAAATAAAAAAATCCCTGCTTATCACACTACCATCGTGACTACTAGATGGTAGAGTTATGCATTGTCTCGCTCGAGTCTGGAATCACCGCTTTACCTATTCCTGCCACTAGTGTCAGTGCATGTCATTATTATGTTCCGGTTTAGAGGCTAAGGTAGCCGATAAACCTGTGCATGTGGCGCTAAGACCTCGCCACAAGGATAGTGATGCATCATTAACATCTTTGTTGTCTATAGATTATGGTTGTTTCAATCCATCAGGAGAGCCATGAGACGAGATATTTGCTATTTCGATATAAAAAAAAAATGCGTTTTTTTTTCTTTTTTGTTAGATTTTAAGTTGCTGAACTGTTTTTAGAGATAAGCTCACTTTTTGTCAATAAAAATTTTAACTTTTTTTTTTGTCAAAAAAAAGTAGTTAAAAATAAATGTATAAATAAATTTCTCATTGTAACTCAATTTAAGTAATTCTGTTTTAATTTACAATGATGTTTATAATATCTGTATACCTATGGGACCTAATACCTGAAGTTAATGCATTAATTCATGGATGTCCTGTAATAGGATATTAGTGTTACGAATAATCTAGAAACGTGTAGAATTGGAACGCTGGAGAGATCTAGAAATAAAAGAAAGAGATAGCTACTCCTATTGACAAACAAATAGTTGACCTAAGCTATGCCATAATGGACTTTGTGGTTATGTGGCATAAGGTTGAAAGTAGCGTGTTTAGGATTTATGACTCATAACTTGTTTACAATAAGAAGTAATAAGAAGTGATTCATTGTTTCCCGATACATTTAGATTTTTCTGGATCCAGGTAGAACTTTACCCTGGGTATAAATAGAGATGTGTTGACAAATACAGAGCAGTTTTTATAAAGGGATCGAGAGCGATACTTGAAGTGACCCTTGCGAAGCGAGAAGTGTTTTTTTAATTGTGTAGTTAGAAAATATATATAATATATATATTTTTTATATATATGTATATATATATATATATATATATATATATATATATATATATATATATATATATATATATATATATATATATATATATATATATATATATATATATATATATATATATATATATATATATATATATATATATATATATATATATAATTATATCTATAATTACTCAAAAGAAATAAGGGACACTTTTGAGTGTCAGTTTTGTTCCGGACTGTGCATCTAGGGTTTTTATATCAATGGCCTACGCTAGCCACTAGGTATACAGCGTGGCTTTATGTTATAGCACCGAATGCGAGTCTAAATAGCGTACGCTATACATTGAGTATACATAGCAATATAATTTAACTCTGTGCATTATATTAACCACAATTATAGGATATTTTCTTTGTGGGCTAAACAATTAAATATTTGTCAATTAACTTCACAGGTATGTGGGGCTGGTTTCCAAACTAGGAAAAAACTTACAGAACATAGCCAAGTGGCCCATGCACAGCTAAAACCTTTCCAATGTTCCGTTTGCTTGAAACGCTTCTCCCAACAAGGCGGTCTTCAGCAACACATGAGGATGCATACCGGAGAACGACCCTACGCTTGTACATACTGTCCGAAAACCTTCACCCAGAAATCTGGCTGCGAACAACATCTACGGATCCATACAAAAGAAAAGCCTTATAAATGTGTGCTATGCTCTAAAGCGTTCTGTCAGTCCATACATTTACAGCAGCATATGAGGACTCATACAAATGTTGCTCCATTCGAATGTATGATATGCTGCAAGAGATTCAAGCAATCGAGTCATTTGAATTGTCATATTAAAAATCATAATCCGGCAACCATGACTGAAGATCAGAAGGCCAAGTATGAGGAGTTTCTGAGTTCCATCGCTAAGCCAGAAGTTGTGGAGGTGCAAATTAATGAAGATGTCGTAGTAGAAGGGATGGAAAGTCAAGAAGTGTATATAATATGAAGTGATTCAAAGTTTTGAGGAAATTAATTTGTGAATATAAATATATATGCATTACATATTTGTTTCTTTTTTAGGGTTCTGTACCTCGTAAGGAATAAACCGAAACTTTATAGGATCACTTTGTTATTTGTATGTCCGTCTGTCAATATCTTTTTTCTCATGGGTACCTTCTAGGGAAGCACGTTTCATCTTAGGCCGCATCTTAGCTTACCATCAGGCGAGATTGATCTCAAGAGCTTCCCTATCGATATTAAAAAAAAGTAGAACTATATATAGCACAGAGAATAAAGAGATCCTTAGTACTAGAAAGAAAGGTGTTATTTTTTTTTCAAATACAGCTTTCTTATTTAGCAGGAATATACTTATTAGTCAAGACAACAAAATAATAACATGAAATCTTGAAAAATATTTTCTTAGGGGTAGCTTCTCTACCTATTATCAAGTAGGAATGTCAATTTTTTTTTCTCGTGTGGTGTGGGCTTAGTTTTTTTCCCTCTTCCTATAATATACTATAGGGAGTGTGTGTATCGTTGGATAGGTTTTAAAAATATATTTTTTTTTAATCATAAGATAGCAAACAAATAGATGGGTCTCCTGATGGAAAGAGTCAACCATCGTCTATAGACACCAAAGATGTTAATGGTGCGTTGCTATCTTGTGGAGAGGTCGAATGCCACATGCATAAGTTTACCGGCTACCTTACCCTCCAAACGTTTTGGTTTGATTTTTTTATTAGAGTCAAGTGTCCTCCCCCCCTGTGCTAGTTAACGGTTGGTTTTGGGGGTGGGGAAAAATTTACGGTAGGTAGTAGTAAATATTATTGAAATTAAATGAAAATATTTATTGGAACGAAGTTCCTTACGGCAGGCTTGGAGGAGATAGGGATTTTGCTGCGCGACCGAACTGAAAAAAATGTGATAGTAAAACCGTAAGAAAAATGCGTGGAATAAAAGCGTTAAATGAGACGTGCGCAGGCGCGACAGTCGCGTACACAAGCGAGTAGTGCCGTTTAGCCGAAGGAAGTTCGTTCCTACCTGGTGTCCCGCGACACCACATCATTTTTAATTTTTTTGCAAGAATATGGGTGTTACAATTGAAAATTAACAAAGTTACCAACATTTTCTACCACAACGTGGTGTGCAAATATTCAAGAATTATGATTATCATAATATTACTTTTGCATCGATTTTCAGAATTACTATGTGTGTAACATGTACATAGTATAAAACAATGAAAGACCTTTTTTAGTCCGCATTATTGTGATGGGCAACTTAGCAACCCTACATTGCTACATAAAGCTCATTAGTTAAAAAATAATTAAGAATTTAATTGTTTTTATGATCGAACAATCATCAATTGATCAAAATTAATAAGTTTGAGCGATAAAAATAAATATATCTAGCAAGGGGGGCCAACTTAAGAGTGAACAATTGTTTAATTAATTATAAATAAATAAAAGACGAACAAACAATTTTTACATTCGAACATTAACGAACAAACGGCAAACTAATAGTAAAAAATAATAAAAAATCAAAAAAAGAGGGGAAATTCAGTGACCTGTGGCCAAAGAAGTTACATTCTACCCGGCATGGAACATAGAACAAGCGGAATAGGCAAGTACAAACATTTGTATCAGGACCGCGATCGCCATACTCACACATAAAATAAGCATTATTGCATATAAACTACTAATGCAAACATTGTTTCATTGGTCGTTTTCATTTTAAACAACTAATCCGAAACACACAAACAGAATATTTAAAAATATACCAGACTGCGTTACAATAAATTTTATTTTGCTACAAAAAAAAGAGTATTTACGTCCTTTTGTAGTCTATTAAAAATAGACTCATCTATTTGTACAATAGTGAAACTTAAGATCTTAATAGTTTCGCTATTCTACTATAGATGGCAGTATTGATTTTTCCGTAGTTTTCAGTTGATCATATTTGAGTAGAGAACTTTCTACAACGATATACGTAATGACTGTCATTGTAGAAAAATTAGGTCAACCTAAAATGAACTTTATATGTAAGGTGTACGGCTGATTTTAGCTTGACTTTCTATTATATCATTAGAGATTTTATTAAATCAGGAATTTAATTAAAATAAAATGAAAATTGTACTTTCGAATGATATGAAATATCTCCATTTTTAATCATCTGTATTCTACTATCATTTCTGCATTCAAGGATGGCACAATACGGCATAATTCAGTGTATAATAGATTTTCGCACGACGACTATCTCCTAATGATATGGTAAGTATGACTAAGACAATTTAGAGTAAAAGCGCATAATAGTGACGCACGCGGCACGCTCACTCTTATTATGCATGCATGGAACATAGAACAAGGGAAGTGAAGAGTGGGCGTGCCGCAAAAGGGGTATTCAATATTATTGCACAATAAAGGTATTGCGCAATATTATTGTAGGTCTGTGGGGCACCTTAAGTAAGAAACAAATGTCAACTTTATTCGTAACGATATAAAGTACATTTTTATTTTTCAAATATTGCTTCGTTGTAATTCCAGTTATCGTATTCCTTGTCCGTGGCCAAGTCCTTATCTTTCTCTTGTCAAAGACCTAATTAGTCTGTGCGCAGAATAATGTTTTGTGTACTTTACTCTGACATGTTTGAGTAAACTTGTTAGACACACGAAATAAAGAAAACAAGCGGCATTGGCAAGTACAAACATTTGTATCAGGACCGCGATCGCCACACTCACACATAAAATAAGCATTATTGCATATAAACTACTAATGCAAACATTGTTTCATTGGTCGTTTTCATTTTAAACAACTAATCCGAAACACACAAACAGAATATTTAAAAATATACCAGACTGCGTTACAATAAATTTTATTTTGCTACAAAAAAAAGAGTATTTACGTCCTTTTGTAGTCTATTAAAAATAGACTCATCTATTTGTACAATAGTGAAACTTAAGATCGTAATAGTTTCGCTATTCTACAATAGATGGCAGCATTGATTTTTCCGTAGTTTTCAGTTGATCATATTTGAGTAGAGAACTTTCTAGAACGATATACGTAATGACTGTCATTACGCATATCTTTCTAGAAACATTAGGTCAACCTAAAATGAACTTTATATGTAAGGTGTACGGCTGATTTTAGCTTGACTTTCTATTATATCATTAGAGATTTTATTAAATCAGGAATTTAATTAAAATAAAATGAAAATTGTACTTTCGAATGATATGAAATATCTCCATTTTTAATCATCTGTATTCTACTATCATTTCTGCATTCAAGGATGGCACAATACGGCATAATTCAGTGTATAATAGATTTTCGCACGACGACTATCTCCTAATGATATGGTAAGTATCACTAAGGCAATTTAGAGTAAAAGCGCATAATAGTGACGCACGCGGCACGCCCACTCTTCACTTCCCCTTGTTTTCTTTATTTCGTGGTTAGACATCATAGGTTAGCAGTTGCTCAGAACACACCAATTTCGCCAGCCACTGTAACATATTTATTACATATTAACGGCCGGTTTCTGAAACGCAAATGATATTTTAACAAGCAATTAATCTGTTTAACAGACAACTTGCTTGTAAAACTGATGTTAAACAGAGATTAATTGCTTGTTAAAAATTATTTGCGTCTCAGAAACCGGCCGTAAGTGCCAACGTAGCTCTTCTTACTAGTGTCGGTAATTGTGTGATTTGATCTGAATTTTCAATATATATTATCACAAGGCCCTAGAGAGCAAATCACTGGTATCCATATCAAATATTTTGTTATTCATTAGGTATAATCTATGACAGGCAACAACTAAATTCATTTGACTTCCGGCTTGTTATTTTTATTTTGTTATAAAATTTTAAGTTTAATAAAAATTCCGTAACAGAGTTTGCAATAAAAAATCTACAAATATTTATAGGATAAAAATTATTAATTAAGTATCTTTAAATTTACCAGAAGTTTAATTCAGTTGTCAACTCGATTTGACATTTTTAATTCTGAGTTCCACCTTTTTTTTTTAATTAAAAAACATACGCGACATTACAAATTGTATTAAAAAAAATACATCGTCACTTGTATCACAATTTAAATATTTTTTTAGAAATTTAAAAAAATTCTAAAAAATTAAAACAGGTGTTTATTTGTGTTATTATGTAACTGAGGAGTGGATAGGAATTTCTATTAAATCAATATTTAATACCTACCACATATAAGTACTTGGTAAGGCCTTCTCCATAGCTTTTATCCTTAAAAAATGAATTTGTCATTTATTTATTGGCGCTATTTTGGTGTTTTTTGAACTCGTGTTTACAATTTACATTATGTTATAGTTTTTATTATAAAATTACGTGATACAATAAGTGTTGACAGGGAGTTATATCATTAGATTGAGCTTTTAGATAATTTACACCTCAATAATGAGCATCCAAATATCTTTCTTTCGCAATTTTTTTAAATAGTCTCACTGCTTACACATCTAAAATTGTTATGGAGTTAATATAAGCAATGATTTTTACTTAGACAAGTCATGTCTACATCTGGTTTATTTTTAGTGTGAAAAATAAAGAAAAACGCAAGCAACGCGAATAGCGACGGAATAATGACTTCTCGCACAGTCAGAACAGTTAATGTGATTCCATTGGCTAGAACAAAGGTGAGTATTTGTAACAATATATGTTTTACTGAATATTTCTTATAAACTGGTGGCACCCGAAATTTTAAGAAAAAAATCTGCCGTGAGTTTAATTTTATAACCTTGTTTGGGTACAGGCCCCCTTTGGAGAGCTCCTACTAATTTGCTATAAAAAACACTTTTAGCAGTAAACTTGTTATGTTGCATGTTCAGTAAAATATCACGAAACATCACAAGGGGAGGCAGGGGTTTAGTGATATATCATGTGTATTTATTTTTTGTTAACCCCTCAAGACTCAAATCAGAAAAATATGACCTCTCTGTGTTTTATAACTTTTGGTCGCCCCAACTCGGTAAAATGTGACCGCACCCATTTTCAATTTATACTCTAATTTACATAATAAAAGTGATTAATTTAGATTGAATAAGCTTGGCCTTAGATATATTCTGTGAAATGAGACAGCTATATTTACATTTAACACTGGCTTGTTAAATTTTTTTAGAATTTTGTTGTAGCAGCGTTGGTATGTCTTTTTTACGGTCAAAGGTCAAACTTTAGCAATTAATTCCACGCATGCGGCCTTGAGTTTTGAGGGGTTAAATATGAGATTCCAACCAAAAAGTGCCACATAATTGATTCATTGATAAAAATTTCACACCCAGAGTGATAAACAAAATTGATTGATATAAGTTTTTCCTTCACATATTAGTATATAATATGTGGAAGAAAAAATAATATATATTTTTTTATATTTTAAGAAAGCAGTCAAGCTGATGGCTCTCCTGATGGAATGAGTCATCCTTCGCCTATGGACACCAAAGGTGGAGAAACTTTAACAATAACAAAGATATCAACATGCAGGGATTGAATCTACGACCATTTCCCTAAAGCCGGGATGTTCTCCCACTGACCTAGTGTCGACAGGCTCGACGTGGCAAAATTCTTTGCTATATAATTGATTATGTAAATTGTACTGATCGCTAGGTATACATAAGAAAAATATTGACACGCAGGGACTTGCATCCATTTTGGTTGCAAGTCCCTGTGTGTCGATAATTTTCTTTGTTATTTTTAAAGTTTTTCTAATTTTCCCAAGCATGGGGTGAGGAGTGCTATAACACAAAAATAATTAGAAACACCAAAGGTGTTAATGATACATTGCTATCTTGTGGTGAGGTTTAATGCCTCATGCATAAGTTTACTGACTACTGTACCCTTCAAACCGAAACACGGCAGTGACAAGCACTGATGCTATTGCGGCAGGAATAGATAACCTAGTAGTCATGATGGTAGTGATTGGTATATCTAATCGGTCACATTTTATGATCTTTCTGGCAGAATGGCAGTTGGCCTATAGTTCAAAAGAGCCAGGAACCAACATGTGATTAATGGAAAAGATAGCAGACAAGCAAATGGGTCTTCCGATGTATAGTGTCATCCATTGCCTATAGACATCAAAGGTGTAAATGGTGTGTTGCTATATTGTGGTGAGGTTTAAAGCCTCTTGCATAATCCTCCAAACTTGAACACGAGTGATAAGCACTGAACACAGGAATAGGTTTAGGAGGTGGTACTAGACCCGGGCGAGACAATGCATAACTCTGTCACCTAGGAGTTATGATGGTAGTGACTCGTATAGGCAATCTGTCGCCTTTTACGACCTGCCTGGCAGATTGGCAGTTGGACTATTCTTCAAAGAAGCCCGTGACCAACATGGGGAACTACTAACATTCACTTAAGTTTCAGGTTTTCATTGTTTTAGACAGTCCTTATAACCGCTCACACCACCAGCCATTTTCACATTTTTTTCTAAAAAGCACGGACCGTTAAACGCACATGTTGACTGTGGTCATAAAAATGTTATATAAGCTGTTTGGATTGAATCCGATACTGTAAAGCGTATATTTTTTAAGAGGTCTTGAGCACTGCAATAAACTGGTTTGAGAATTGTTTAATTTAAATGGCTTAAGCTACAAAATAATTCAGGTGTAACACGACACTTTGAGAAAAATATGACTACTTGTTAGTCGAGGATTTTTAATTCAAAAAGTAAATCAATGACCTATGCTTTTTATATTTTGTTTATATAATTGGTAAACATATACATACGGAAATAATAATAATAATAATAATAATAATTCACGTGACAAATTACACTTACTGATCTAACCCCAAAGTAAGCAAATTATTTGCTTGTGTTATGGGTGTTAGTCAATCGATACTAATACATAGAAATACATATATAAATACTAGTATATATATAATAAACACCCAAACCCGGAAATACAAACATTTATGCTCATCACACAAATGCTTGTCCCCGTCGGGGATCGAACCCGAGCCTCGTCGATTGTGTAGTCAGGGCCGCTAACCACTCGACCAACGGGGCGGAAAAAATAAACAACATATAGTATAAAAATATTTATTGACATAAATATTAATTTTTTTTTTCATAATTAATACGTAGTTTTTTTCATAATTTTTTAAATAATTTATTACTTTTTCAATTTTACAGCTATGTCAATTTTTTCAAAATATTGTTTAGGATATTTCACATTCATATGATATGATTTTTTTGAGATCATAGATATCAACACTAAAATTTACGAAAATAAGTAAAAATAGGCACCGTCATACCCAAAGAGCTGGTATCATCAAGTTGGTCGTTAACAAAATATATGTTTTATTAATTGATATTTACGGTTTTTTGACAAAATTATTATCTAAACTGTTAGATCTTGAACTAATCTTGATTATAAATTAAGTTTACTTGTTGATTAATCCGCCAAAATACTTTTAAATTAACCTGTATTATAAACTGCAACCAACGCATAACACACACCACAAATCAAAATAGCGGACTAAGTTTTTTTATTTTCCCATTATCCCCAAGTAAGCATTGGTCCCTATAGAGACCATGGTGTATTAACGGAATTTTCACAAAGGTCTCATTAGTTACCAAAGTGAAGTGAGCGGATAACTGTCTCAGTTTTTATTTATTTATAAAATGTAATCACATATATTTTATTTTCTTTAATTTACAGAAGGAAAAGATAACTGATGATGACGAAGACATCGTGAAATGCAAAGTGTGTGCGAAAGGGTTTGCCAGTCATGTGGCATTTCAAAATCATGCCCGACTTGAACATTTAGTGGAGTACCAGATAAAGGGGAAAAGTCTTTGTGAAGATATTCAACCGGTAAGCTCACCTGTCTTATTAATATATATGTACTTTAGTTTGATTTGGAAAAAAAATTGGGATAAAACTATAAACAATTTTCTTAAATTTCATATGATTTGCTATCATATGAAATTTAAGCAAAGCAAATGGTTCTCGTCATGAAAAGGAACCAGTGCCTATAAGCACCAAAGCCTCGAATAATCTTAATATGGATAATAATCTGTGTTTTGCAGTCAGGTAAAAAACAAAACCAGAAAGAAGACATTCAGACAAAGACACAGAGGCTGTTGTCATCCATGACTCCCACGGATCTGACGACCTTAGCTTCAGAGGATGTGGGGTACATCATCATCAAGGCTGATGACGAACCAGCTGCTAAGAAGAAGGCAAAGTTAGAAACTGTAAAAATGATCAAACCCACCATACGAAAGGAAAAGGAAGCGACACCAATATCGTAAGTAAATATTCACAGGACAAATTACACTTACTGATCTAACCCCAAAGTAAGCAAATTATTTGCTTGTGTTATGGGTGTTAGTCAACAATACTAATATGTAGAAATACACAATATATAAATACTGTAACATACATAATAAACATCTAAACCCAGAAATACAAACATTTATGTTCGTCACACAAATGCTTGTCAAGGTTGCTAACCACTGGTCAAACGGGATGGTCAAAAATAATAATAAATATAAAACTAATGTAAAGAGATATTAATATTATACTAGCTATTGTCTGTGGCCTAAATTCAACCATAGACTAAACAACATAATCTCTTTGACAATTGACTTAAGGGATGTTAAGGGTGCGCTGCTATTTGTGTGGCTTGATGGCAATGTCACATGCATAAGTCTACCGGCTAACTTGCCCTCCATCCGGAACAGGACAGTGACAAGATTTGGCATTTTAAATTTACCTAATGATATAGTTAAATTTACCTAATGATTTCTTTTAACGCAATTATATAATGGATTGGCCCCATGTAAAGAAGCTATACTGTCAGACAGTTCGTAGAATTAGAAAAAATTTAAGGGTTATATGTATTTTTTGATGCCAAATCAAAAAATATACAAAAAAATCATCAAAAAAATTAAAATAAACACTCATGAGAACACTGTAATCTCTTAGCAATATGGAAAACTAGCTATGCTCGTGACTTCACCCATGTGGAATAATTTCTAAAATAAAAGTATTGGGATGAAAAGTATCCTATGTCCTTTCTCAGGTCTCAAACTATCTTTGTATCAAATTTCATTCAAATCAGTTTGGTTAAGGTGTGAACAAGGGACTGACAGTTATGTTCGTATTTCTAATATTAGTATGAATTAAGGTAATAAATTGCCTAAAGCTTGAAGAAGAGACGGACAGACAATAAATAGTCTTCCCTGTGCTGGTCCCGGGCTTCTTTGAAGAATAGGCCAACTGCCGTTCTACCAGGCAGGTCGTAAAAGGAGACCAATTGGTTATACGAGTCACTACTATCGTGACTGCTAAAAATGGAGTTCTGCATTGTCTCGCCCGGGTCTGGTACCACCTCCTTACCTATTCCTGCCGCAATAGCATCAGTGCTTGTCGTAGCTGGTAAATTTATGCATGTGGCATAAGACCTCGCCACAAGATAGCAACGCACCATTAACACCTTTGGTGTCTATAGGCAGTGGTTGGCTCTTTCCAGCAGGAGACTCATCTGCTAGTTTGCTATCTTATGGTATAAAAAAAAATGTGTTAATGGTTGATCTTACATCCCTGAAACTTCCCACAACATTATGGCATTTTAAGCTCAATAGAGTAAAAACTATAAGCAAAGATTTCTTCAGTTCAAACATTTTATTTCGTTAAAAATGTCATTATATTGATTTTTGAAAAGTGTATATTTTGGAAACGATGATCAATTTTGACCTTTCGAATAGCATTTTTCAATTTTTGAGATTTAAAATATTACTTGAGCTAATTAATCGATAGGTTGAAAAATTTCGAAGCAATGTCAAACAACATTTTTTTTTCATAAATTTTCGTCATTAATAAATCCAAAACAAATTGACAGATTTTGATGTTATTTCAAACATGCTTAGTAAGTTTGCTAAAATCAACATAATTTTATATTTGAAAAGCTGTAACTTTTGAAAATAAGATTCTATTTTGATTTTTGAAACGGCATTTGACATAGTTTATTTAGTACTAAAATATCGTAGAATACCAAAAAATTATTGGTTGAAATATTTCGAAGTTATGTCGAAAAAACACGTTTTTCAAAAATGTTCGTCAACAATTACTCCCAAACGGATAAACCGATTTTGGTGCAATTTATGCACTAGACGTAGATTTTTGAGGAATAGAGCTGATTAGTTTTTGTACTCATTTGGTACATAAATCTGGAAGTTATATTAAAAAAATACTGTTTCGTCTAAAAATGTTTGAGGTTTCTTCAATATTTCTCAAAATCTCGTGGGCCAACTTGGTTCAAATTTTCAGGAAGTCTAAGTTGAGTGGAATCCATCAAATCAACAGCGTTTCAATCGGTCCAGCCGTTCAAAAGTTATGAGATGTTTACATACACATATACACTCACACACACACACACACACACACACACACACACACACACACACACACACACACACACATACATACATACAGACATACTGACGTCGTCGTGAAAATAGTCGGAAAAAATTCCTAGGATCTCAAAACGTGGACATCTGGTGAAAACTCGATTTTCTAAAATCAGGGTAAAATCAGTAACTTCCTTATCTACATACGTAGTGGGAAGTTAAAAAAAAGCAGACAGAATTACTTTCGCATTAATGAGTCCGTTGGTCGAGTGGTTAGCGACCCTGACTATGCAATCAACGGGGCTCGGGTTCGATCCCCGACGGGGACAGCATTTGTGTGATTGTATTTGCATTTGTGTAAATGTTTGTATTTCCGGGTTTGGGTGTTTATTAAATATATTCTGGTATTTATATATGTATATCTATGTATTAGTATCGTTGACTAACACCCATAACACAAGCAAATAATTTGCTTACTTTGGGGTTGGATCAATAAGTGTAATTTGTCCCGTGAATATTTATTTATTTATTTATTTATATACTATACTTACTAAATACACAAAAAACACTTAAAAGTCGGTCAAGCGGTTTCGGAAGAATGTGACCGACAGCCAACATTGTTTCACAATTTTTTTATACATTAGATGTTATTTCCAACAGTGGCCCATTTGAGTGCACTCAACCATCAACGGTCTCTGCGAATGAGCTCTGCCACCAGATCTTCCTGTCTTGCTGCGAGTACTCGGTACATTACCGGGACGAGCACACACGGAGACGAAAGGGACTCCGGTGTCAAGTGTGCGAGAAGCCTCTGTCCGGTTTAGACGTGGATTCACCGTTCCCTTGTCTTGTAAGTATTTATGTTTTTTGGTCTAAATAATGGTGAAAAATATATTGTGAAAAATTTTTGTGTCTAAATTTTTTAAATATTTTTAGACAGTAAACTATTTATTTACTGTCTAAAAATATTTTTAAAAAATCGTGAAAAATATATTTTCTGTGGAAATTTTTTGGGTTTAATTGATTTAAATATTTTTAGACAGTAAACTATATGTTTGCTGTCTAAAGATATTTAAAAAAAATTTGGAAAATATATTTTTTTTTGTGGAAAATATATTGATTTATGGAAAATTTTTGTTTTTAAATTTTTGAACTAGTTTTAGACAGTAAACAAGTAGATCGCTCTAATGGATAGATCAACCATCTCTATAGACACCAAAGATGATAATGGAGCGTTGCTATCCATCTGACTCAATGATAAATATACTGGCTACCTTACCATAATCATATCGCTGGACAAATTACACTGACTGATCTAACCCCAAAGTAAGCAAATTATTTGCTTGTGTTATGGGTGTTAGTCAACGATACTAATACATAGAAATACATATATAAATACTGTTACATACATAATAAACACCTAAAGCCAGAAATACAAATATCTATGCTCATCACACAAATGTTTGTCCCTGTCGGGAATCGAATTGAAGTCCCATCGACTCGTAGTTAGCTTCGCTAATTACTCGATCAACAGAGCATTCTATAAAGAAATTTCACTTTTAAAAGCGAGCGAGCCTCACAATATTCGCTTATAATGTGTAACTTTTAGCATTCAATTAAATTGGTACAATCTTATGACCAACTCTACCATCGCGCGCGCTTATTGGTTACATCAGATAGTGTGCACTCATTGGTTAATTCAAATAGCGCGCACTCATTGGTCAACTCAATAATGCCTGCTTACTCGAATTCCTGTGGAACATTTCCATTGCTTTTCACGAAATCACTCACAAATCTGTCTCCGTGTGCTTTGAAATCTCACGAGCCAGAGAAAAGATTTTACATGTTAAAAATAAGAGAGAGAAATAATTATAATTCCATTATAGGTGTGCGGTGCCGGTTTCCAAAGCCGGAAGGAGCTGACGGAGCACAGTCAGTCTGTGCACGTGAAGCCGAAGCCGTTTCAGTGCGGCGTGTGTCTCAAACGTTTCACGGCACAAGCGGGGCTGACGCAGCACGCTCGTGCGCACGTCGGGGACAGACCGTATTGCTGCACTCACTGCCCTAAAGCGTTCACACAGAAGTCCGGCCTCGAACAGCATTTGCGTATACACACCAAGCTGAAGCCGTACAAGTGGGTTACTTACGATTATTATATTCTTAAATACAGTAAGAGAAAAAAAACATCCGACTCGAAAGGAGCCTGTACAGTGATAATATTAGTGAAAAAAAAAAAGAAATAATTGAGTCATATAAAAACAAAAGTAGCAACACCATTTCTTTTAATGGCAACTATGAATGCAGTTTGATATTCTATTGGAGAGATTATCAAACTTCAGGCATGTTGTCGCTTAAAAGATGACTCGTTTGTGTTACTTAAAATAATGAAAATAAATAAAAAATATTCATTTATAGTATTCATAGTTGCCATTAAAAAAAAATGTTCTGCTTTTGCTTTTATATGACTCAATTTTATTTATAAAAATATTTTTTTTGTGTTATTGTAAAATCGTATTTACCTTCAATTTCCCTAAAATTCAGCAAATATTTTTAAGTGGGTCCCCATCTTGGTATCTGTCTCCTTTGAAGAAGAGTCCAACTGCTGTTCCGCCAGGCAGGTCGTAAAACTACCGTCGTGGCTACTAGGTAGTAGATTTCCGCCACCTCTCGCCCGATTATACGGCATCACCGCCTTTCTTATTCCTGTCGCAATAGCGTCAATGCTTGTCATTGTCGTGTTCCGGTTTGGAGGGTAAAGTAGCCGGTAGAGTAGTGGCGTGGCACGTCACTACGCGCCACGCACATCACTATTAGCGGGCGACCAGTCCAGGCGTACGCGGGGACAGCGGGTGGCGCGGAACCTGCCCGCCAGTGCGACACCAATCTCCATCGACGTGACCCAAGTGCCCCTCGCACATCCACGTGCCGCGCTTCCAACTACGCGTAATTATAATTCCTCAATAAATCGACTTTAATTCAAAATCACATTGAGATTTACTTAACATCACCAAAGACTTATGCATGTGACATTGTATTACGTTGATTAAATGACAGTCACACATTGATTGGTAAATGTGTTTATTGAACTGTAATTTAACTGGGTTTACGTTAATCTTATATAGTAGAGATTCACGTGTATGCTGCGTGATGAAGTCTGATAACGATGTTGCGATAAGATACCGATGGTATCTGTGCGCGATAAGTGTGAGCGTGTTTTATCGCGCCCTCGTTACACATTGCCATCCCGCCACACGGATAGCAACGCACCATTAACATATTTGTTGTCTTTTCTCTATCCATTAAGAGATCTATCTGGTTGTTTGCTTTTAATAGACATCAAAAACCCTCCAATCTCATTACAGTTCATCAATTTTATGCACACACAGACACATTTCACGAACAAGTTTGTTTAAACGTACTATCTTTATGAAATGTGAGCATATATTTTTTTACTTTTTTTGTATCATAAGACAGCAAACAAGCAGATGGGTCTTCTGATAGAAAGAGTCAACCATCGCCTATAGATACTAAAGATGTTAATGGTGCGTTGCTATCTTGTGGCGAGTTCTAATGCCACATGCATAAGTTTACCCGCTACCTTACCCTCCAAACCGGAACACGACAGTGACAATCACTGACGCTATTGCGGCAGGAATAGGTAAGGCGGTGGTACCAGACCCGGTCGCGCCGATGCAGAACTCTACCACCTAGTAGCCACGATGTTAGTGACTTGCATAGCCAATCAGTCGCCTTTTACGACATGCCTGGCAGAACGGCAGTTGGTCTATTCTTCAAAGGAACCCGGATCCAACACGGGGAAAACACTTATGCATTTAACATTGCCATCCCGCCACACGGATAGCAACGCACCATTAACATATTTGTTGTCTTTTCTCTATCCATTAAGAGATCCATCTGCTTGTTTGCTTTTAAAATATACCAAAATCCCTCCAATCTTATTACAGTTCATCAATTTTATATACACACACACATTTCACGAACAAATTTGTTTAAAGGTACTGCCTTTATGAAATGTGAGTATATTTATCGAGAAAAAGGTAAACTGGGGGAAGGATCTATGTATATTTGCTATCAGTATAGGAGGTTTGGGACAGAATAACGAAAATACTAATAAGACCTCTCAACAGCACGCAAAATATGTTTATAACTGGACTTATTGGATAACTTGAATAAAAAATATTCACCACAGTATGAATGAGGTGCGAACACAGATTGAACGAGGTGACCATTATATCTATGAAGTTTTATTATATCTGGAGACAACACTTCTAATACCTACTTGAAACAAAACTTCAAATACTATTTTGAGGTCTTACCCTCTCTTTTTAACTCAGCTGTATAAAAAGAGATGGCGAGACCTCATAGACTGAGATATAACTTAGGTATTTTTTTCAAGTGATTGATACGAGTGCTTGCTCCAACTTTAAACCTGATACTTCATGGTAATATTTACCCAAATCATCTGATCTGACTCCATTAGATTTTTATTTTGGGGGGACAACTGATTCAACGTATCCATACAAACATTGCATTTCTTTCACTTCTTAGATTACAGGAAAGATGTTACGTATCTGCGGATGGAGATGCTGATATTCATAACAATCCTACTCCATAGTGTGATGTCTATCTCTTTCTATCAGGAGAACCACCTACCCGTGTGCTATCCTCGATGTTCTGTTCCAGGTGCGTGATCTGCGGCAAGTGTTTCTGCCAGTCCATCCACCTGCAGCAGCACATGCGAACACACACGCATGTAGCGCCGTTCGAATGCGGCGTCTGCCAGAAGCGGTTCAAGCAGAGCAGCCATCTCAACTACCACCTGCGCAACCACAACCCCGTCAACATGACCGACGACCAGAAGATGAAGTACGCCGAGCTGATGCAGATGATCAGACCTGAGGTGAGGTGGTCTGTCACTCTCACAACTAGGAAATAATGAAACCTCTCCAGCTTAAAACCATCAAGGCGATTAGGTTACAGAGCAACCCAAAAAAATTAAAGGTCCCCTTTTTATATCATAAGATAGCAAACAAGCAGATAGGTCTACTGATGGAAAGAGTCAACCATCGCCTATAGACACCAAAGGTGTTAACGGTGCATAGGCCTTTTCATCACCAGATGAGCGCATGCGTAGCCGCCATGTTGAAACGGCGGTAATTCAAAAAAATCGTACTGTTTTAATCAACAATGGCTGGACAAGGACTATTATCTCCACAAAGAAATAAATTATTGGAAAAAACCATCGATGGTGCTTCACTTATTTATGATTCAGTTGAAGCTCATAATTGTGAACAATTGAAAAGGTGGCTAAAATGTCATGGGCGTCCGCAAAAAGGGAAAAAAAGTGAACTGATTGAGAGGTTAGACATTGACATTTGTCGACTATCTAAAAACATAAAAAAATAAATTAATATTTACAATTTTATTAAATTAAATTGCTTTGAGCACCTATAAACAGGTTTGAGGTTATAACTCCGAAAATTGTATTTCTGTATAATTTATTTTATACCTTACCTTATTAATTGATTTATCAATATGTTGAAACTCTTGATAGCTTAAAGGATCAGGGTTTTGTTCAGTTGGACCACTTTCTCCAAGAAAATGTAGTGAGCAAATATAAGTATCCTTAGTAACATCATCAATAGATCTGAAACCTCGGTCACTTCTGCCACATTTTTTCACCCATAACTCACATTTCGCACATTTTACACATGCTTTAATGTGCAATTTGCTTGATGATTTGATTATTTTTTTTCGATATTCAAGACAAGGCTTTGGAAAATTTATAAAATAGAATCTATTGGTTTTAAATGATTTGTATCGTGTATCACTTTTACATACTCCATAACAACACCGTTTTGTTGTTCCTTTTCGTACAGACAACATAATTATAATGGAGTACAAAAAATTTTTTCCGATTATTTTGACTTACTACTTTTTTTTTTCACTTTTTTTACAATTAATCAACTTTGATTTATATTTTAATTTTTGATACACGGATAGCGGACAATTTAGCATGGTTGTTTACAAAAAACAGTACGAAAAAGATGGCTGATTCTGACGCATGCGCACAAAAAATTTTTGTGATGAAAAGGCCTATTGCTATCTTGTAGCAACGCGCCATTAATTAATGCGAGGTCTAATACCATATGCATAAGTTTACCAGCTACCTCACCTTCCAAACCGGAACACGACGGTGATTAGCACTGACGCTATTATGGCAAGAATAAGTACGGCGGTGGTATCAGACCCGGTTGAGCTGATGCAGCACTCTACCACCTAATAGTCACGATGGTAGTGACACGCATAGCTACTCGGTCGCTTTTTACGACCTGCCGGGCAGAACGGCAGTTGGCCATTTCTTCAAAGGAGCCCGGGACCAACATGGGAAGAAAATGTGATCTTATGAACAAAAAGATAAGATTATTTCATGATGTCTTTACTCCTTGAGGCATAAACTCATCCACTCTTATAAGTTAAAGCAATGAATGAAAGTTTTACGTACATCTAATATAAAAGGCAAAAGTGATTGACTGATGTATCAACGCACAGGCCAAACCCTTAGGGCTAAAAACTTGAAATTTCTCACCGGTATTTCTCTTACGATGTAGGCATCCACTAAGGAAGAATTTTTAAAAATTCAACCCCGAAAGGGGGGAAATAGGGGATAAAAGTTTGTATGAAACTTTTTATTCCTTGAACATATTTGCATGATATTTTGTATGAATTTAGTACAAAAAATATTTACGTGTTTACGCGTTTTTCAAAATATCCTTAAGGGGGTAAATTAAGGGAAGTGGCTTATAAAGAAAAGTTTAATCATTTTTAAGCGTTTTCCAAAATTCGATCCCTAAGGGGGTAAAATAAGGGAAGTCTTTTTATCAGAAAAACTGTCTGCTTGGTGATTGAAATAAAGAGCTCTGACGCTATTTTGTCAGAAAATAATGTGGTACCATCAGGTGAGTTTTGTGCTTATATTAACTGATTGGATGCTATCATTCCAGATATTGGAAGTGGAGGTAGACCAGCCATTCATGGAGGCAGGAGACGTTCCCGAGCCCGAAGCCAACGAGATGTATGTCTTCACCGAAGACGTCAATACCATCTGGGTGGAGGAACAGAGCTAGAGGAAATATTAGCCCTTAGTCCATATATAGAAGTTCAGAATCCTTGAATTGGGATGAATTGGGTAAATTAAAGTATATTTGAGTGATTTGGGGTAAATCGCTGCAATTGAAATGAACTATCCCTAAATATGAAATGAATTCGATAAATATACTGCAATTGAATTTCATAATTTTCAAATATGAGATGAATTGGGTAAAAACATACGGAAATTCACTTTTAAACTTTCATGTTAAGATGAATTGAGTAAATGTATTATTTCACTGTAATTCATATTCAGAAGATTCAAGTTAAGATGAATTGGGCAAATATACTTCGCTGCAATTCAAGTTTAGAAGTTTCATATTGAGATGAATTAAGTAAATATACTTCACTGCAATTCACATTTAGAAGTTTCATATTGAGATGAATTGGGTAAATATACTTCACTGCAATTCATATTGAGATGAACTGGGTAAATATACTTCACTGCAATTCACATTTAGAAGTTTCATATTGAGATGAATTGGGTAAATATACTTCACTGCAATTCATATTGAGATGAATTAAATAAATATACTTCACTGCAATTCACATTTAGAAGTTTCATATTGAGATGAATTAAGTAAATACACTTCACTGCAATTGATATTCAGAAGTTTCATATTGAGATGAATTGGGTAAATATACTTCACTGCAATTCATATTGAGATGAACTGGGTAAATATACTTCACTGCAATTCACATTTAGAAGTTTCATATTGAGATGAATTAAGTAAATATACTTCACTGCAATTGACATTCAGAAGTTTCATATTGAGATGAATTGGGTAAATATACTTCACTGCAATTCATATTGAGATGAATTAAATAAATATACTTCACTGCAATTCATATTTAGAAGTTTTATATTGAGATGAATTAAGTAAATACACTTCACTGCAATTGATATTCAGAATTTCATATTGAGATGAATTAAGTAAATACACTTCACTGCAATTCACATTCAGAAGTTTCATATTGAGATGAATTGGGTAAATATACTTCACTGCAATTCATATTGAGATGAACTGGGTAAATATACTTCACTGCAATTCACATTTAGAAGTTTCATATTGAGATGAACTGAGTAAATATACTTCTCTATGGTTAAAATGAAGAATTCTCTAACGTAATTATGTGGAGTAATGCCATATAGACGAAAAAAGAAAGATGAAAGAAGAAGAAAGATTCAATGTTTAAATAAATGTATATAACCAGTATGGTATTAATTACATATAGATATATAGATTGGAGTCAGGCGAAAATAAACCATAAAATTTATATGAAGTACTAGGCTAGTTGACTAAGAAAAACTGTTTTATAATTTAAAAACTATTTATTTTTATTAAAAATGTACTTTTATATTAAAAACTAGATGTATCGGCGACTTCGTCCGCGTAGGAAAAAATCTAAAAAAGTAGCCTAAGTTACTCCTTATTACATCAGCTATCTATCAGTGAAAGTCCCGTCAAAATCGGTCCAGCCATTCTAAAGATCAGCCGGAACAAACAGACAGGCAGACAAAAATTGTAAAAATGTTATGGTATATGTACCGTGTATGTATGCATTTAGTTAAAGAGGATATTTTAATTTTACAAACAGACACTCCAATTTTATTTATTTGTATAGATTCGCGTTTTAAGATTGAAATTAAAATTTACCGCGTAATCTCTCTGGACTGTCATGGCGTCGTAATGACATCACGCCGTGGTAATATTTACATTACATACTCTGTGGTTTCTATGAAAATGACATCAGATGACGTTTTACCACGGTGTGACGTCACATTTCCAGATTTGCTTTCACTGTCACGTGACTGTCTATTTTTGCCAAATTTACACCCTAAAAATATTAATCCTTTTATAAAATTTTTTTTTGTTATGTTCATATAATTAATTATGAAAAACTTCAATCATTGATATAAAAAACCCAAGATGCACAGTCCCGAACAAAACTGACACTCAAAAGTGTCCCTAATTTCTTTTAAGTAGTTATAAAAACATATGTCTTTGCATATCCAACCTTAAGTGCAAGACTTATAGTTGTTTTTACAAAGCAATGTACGAAAAGAAATAAAATTGACAGTGTCGCGACCGACGCGATTCTATTTGAAATGAGCGCACAATTTAAAATTGTGCACTCATTTTTGGAGGACGTTTTTGACACACTGATTGTGTATCTTGGGTTTTTTATATCAATGACTTCAATGTATCCGATTTGTTCTTAGTGGACTCAAGCCTATTATTTCTATCGCTTCTTATCCGTTAGTATAACTATCACATCAGAATTTACACACACTTTTTTTTTGTTAAAATTAAATGTAAAAATTTCAAATTATTTGTACAGTGTATAAAATCATTTTTATATTAAAAAAATATTTATCGGCTATAGTCAATATATACTAAATATAATATATTGAATAAATAAATGTTATATAATTTTTTGTTTTATTTTTATGTGGTCTGTTGGTCGAATGCTCTATGAAATCGATGGAGTTCGGGTTCAAAAAATGTCTACAAAGTCGGTTTACGGACGATTATTTTACGTGATAACGTTATAAGATAACAAGATTTTGTCTCTCTATCGCTTGTTCCGCGCTCTCGCTTGCACGTTCGGCTCAGGCACAACATAGCAATGAGATATTTTTTCGTGTGTGCATCAGCGTTAATTGACTTATAAGACGTTATCACGTAAAAATGGTCAAATGCGAGTAGGACTCGCATTCCGAGGGTTTTGTATAAATTTGTAAGTAACCTTGGTTACACATACTACACATATTTCCTTGTGAAATCGCAAAATAAGTAATACTAGCTGTTGCCAGCGACTTCGTCCGCGCGGACTTTGTTTACTCCGCACTGCTCCTCCCCCGTAGGAAATAGCGTGATAATATGTAGCCTATATGTTGACCCGACCTGTTAGTAATATTCATGCAAAATTTGAAGTAAATCCAGCAGTACTTTTTGAGTTTACCCCGGACATACATACAGACAAACAGACAGAAATTCTAAAAACTATTTTTGGCTTCGATATCGATTGTAGATCACGCTCCAAGTATTCTTTTAAAAAATATTCAATGTACAGTTTTGCCTTTCCTACGATTTTATTATATGTATAGATAAACGTAAAATTTTAGTTATATCACAAAAAACGCGAACAAAATAAAGGTCATATATTTTTTTTTGTGATGTAATCAAAAATTTACGGTTCTCTGGTTTTTTCTTTACACGTGTTGTAAGACATCGTTTCTTGTTAAATTTCATAATTCTAGATCAACGGAAAGAACCCTGTAGGCTTTGTTTCCCTTTTGAATTACCAAAAATTGCAAAATATACGACTTAAATAGTCATACCTTTTGATCGCGTAGACTTGCAAGTTTTTTTTATAGTAGTGGGGGCAAACGAGCAGATGGTGCACCTGATGGTAAGTGATCACCGCCGCCCATGGACATCTGCAATACCGGCGGTATTGCAGCTGCGTTACTGGCCTTTTAAGAATGAATAAGCTTGTTTCTTGAAGGTCCCTAAGTTGTATCCATTCAGAAACACCTTTACTTGCAAGTTTGATTTTTTCACAACTGAGACGAACCGTAGACCCGAATATCTAATATAAATTTCAACGTGATACCTCCACCACCGAATGTATAATAGTACCTACAAGTACAGAAGAGACACTCCGGAAAGTCGTTTAAAGAAATAGGGATTCTTGCTACGATACAATTAAGTCGAATTCAGATCTCGCGGCGCTTGATTAGGTACCTACGTTTATATTTACCTAGAAGTAGCATCTCTTTCTAACGCGTAACTCTCATCCTTTCTAATGAAATCAGTGTTTTCTCAAAGATTCCCCGTGTTGGTTTCGGGCTCCTTTGAAGAATAGGACAACTGCCGTTCTGACAGGCAGGTCGTAAAAGGCGACCGAATAGCTATACGTGTCACTACCATTGTGGCTATAGGTGGTAGAGTACTGCATTGTCTCGCCCGGGTCTGGTACCACCGACTTACCTATTCCTGCCGCAATAGCTTCAGTGTTTGTCACTGTCGTGTTCCGGTTTAGAGGGTAAGGTAGCCAGTAAACTTATGCATGTGGCATTAGACCTCGCCACAAGATAGCAACGCACCATTAACACCTTTGGTGTCTTTAGGCGATGGTTCACTCTTTCCATCAAGAAACCCATCTGCTTGTTTGCTATCTTATGATATAAAAAAAAGAAACTATCGCTTATAGACACCAAAGATGTAAATGATGCGTTGCTAAGCAGTGGTCAAAGGTAAGCAGTGGTACCATATAACCTGATGAGACGATGCGGAACTACCACCTAGTAGTCACGATGGTAGCGACACATATAGCCAATCGGTCGCCTTTTACAACTTGCCTGGCATATCGGCATTTGCTCTATACTTTAAAGAAATTCTGATCAACAAAGGAAAATTAATTTTGTTAATAATTAATGTTAAATAATTTATGGCGCATTTTAAGTTACAATACTGGGGCACGATAAATCTACGTAATCCTTACCTATAGTACTTAAAACCTACTTATATAATTACGAGTAAAGTAAACAAAACGTAAATATTTATTACGTTTTAGAACGTTTCGGCAAAGTAAAAAACTGCATCCTTCTGTTTATTGCGACAACCATCCACACAGCAATTATTTCATATTACGTTGCGACGATGATCGGCAGGCCGTCGTACATGAATAGGTACGCGTGTACTCATAAGCACGGGGTGGCCCCGACTGATTTACAAGGTCGAGTTGTCGCGTGCTGTAGGTGCTTACCGCGATAGGTATAGGCGAGTGTCAGAGGCCTGCCTCTACGCGTTCTAGAGAAAAAGTTTACAGACACAGCGAATAATCCTATAAGAGTTCCGTTTTCTCCTTATGTGGCACAGAACCCTAAAAATCAAAAATATTTCCATATTGTTATTCAATCGCCTCAGATGCCTCGTGGTCCGATGTCGGTGTTGACCACATGAGGTCTGGGTGGGGAAATTCACAAATGTTTTTTTCAGTTTAGTGATGAAATCAACGTTGCTCGTGATTGGAAAGTACCTGGCTGGCGATAGGCTTGCCACCTATCACATTGTGAGACCAAGTATCTTCTAATCATGGGCGCACTGGTTGTACCTCTGCCTACCTCTTCTGGGACACGGGCGTGAAGATGCAAGTTAATTTTCCGTCTTTCCTTTTGCGTTCCTTAATTTTGTCCCCCATTTAGTAATATATTTTCTACTATGATTTTCCCTTCTAATTTTTCATCTCTACATTCTGGTTTGATTTTTGATTTCATTAAGATTATTTTCAAATTTCTTAAAATTAAATTTGTAAACATATTTTTTTACAAATTTAATTTTAATCTTTCATGCCGGCCAACCCCGTAGTATATTCATTCTACTTCCGTTTACTAACGTGCCCGCGGAACTAGTTGGCCGCGCCATACGTAATACGTAAGGCGCGGCCAACTAGTTCCGTGCGCACTATAATAAAGTTGCACAGATACTGATCGAACATGGTTCGATAGACTTCAATTTGTTCCATTTCTACTGGGATGTCATAAGAGCTTTAAAGAATTCACTAATTCAAAGTGGAGTAGTAAGATGAAGGCGTTATTGATCTACCATCTCTTTCTGAAAGTAGGCGTGGCCTGCTGACGTGTTTTTAAATGGCGGAATTGCGTATGCGCATGAAGCGGGCACAAAGTACCAGGATATCACGATATGTGACACCCTCAAGGAACTTATATACGATAACTGGAATTACTACAAGCAATATTTGAAAAATAAAAATGTACCTTATTTCGTTGCAAATAAAGTTGACATTTATTTCTTTCTTAACAGAAGGGAAAAACGTTCTGAGCAAGACAACGATAAGAGTGGATGTTGTCCCTTTCTTGCAATTGCCAGTGTAAATAAAACTATCTGATGGTAGATTTTTATATATTCGGTAATCGTTAAATCCCTTTTATTCATACACGTCCATAAAAACATTAGCATAAAATGTATTGTTAATTAACACAGTGAGTTCTAAAATGTGCTTATTTTAATTATTACGTAATTACTTATGCAATGCAAAAACTATTTCTCAAATTAGTAGAATTACTTACTAGAAATAGTAGTAATTTGCAAACTACGCATGGCCGCACTTATATATGGCGATTGGCGCTTCATTTAGTAGAAAGAGACACACTCCACCCATGTCGCTTTACTCTTCGGAACGAATTTGAAGCGCGTGTGACATTCCGGGTAGAATGTAACTTCCTTGGACACCCTACATTTCAATAATGTGATATTCTTCTGCACTTCTATTATTTCTGTTTAATAACTACACTAACTGGATGTATGTATGGAGATAATGTCCGCGAAGAAAAGGGATTTCACTCACGACAAAAGAACACAGGCCATTTTGGTTTTGTACATCCCTTGCGTGTCGGAGTGACGAATACTAGATAAACTAGAATAATTTTCTACGATTTTTAAATCAATTAAATAAAATATATCGCTAGGAACAATCATATAAAAATATTGAGACTGATTATATCATCATATTTTAGTGTTACCATTTGTGTAAATCTTGAATTACATTTTCATTAAAACAGCAATAAGTTAATATAATTATCATTCTAGGTATCAAATAAAAATTCTCCCTGTTTTTGTATTAAAGAACTAGCTGTTGCCAGCGACTTCGTCCGCGCGGACTTCGTTTACTCCGCACTGCTCCTCCCCTGTAGGTGATAGCGTGATAATATGTAGCCTATATGTTGACCCGACCTGTTAGTAATATTCATGCAAAATTTGAAGTAAATCCATGCAGTACTTTTTGAGTTTACCCCGGACATACATACAGACAAACAGACAAAAATTCTAAAAACTATATTTTTGGCTTCGATATCGATTGTAGATCACGCCCCAAGTATTCTTTTAAAAAAATATTCAATGTACAGTTTTGACTTTCCTACGATTTTATTATAGGTATGTATAGATAGTTAATGCTAATTTATTTTTTGTTCTTTTAATTACCTATAAAGTATCTTCGCAAAATCTTAGCTCAGAATTCTGTTAATCTAACTTTCTGAGATTTCTGAGATTAGCAGCTGTTGTACTGAAGACACCCAATGACAAGATAAATACCTAACCACAGACTAATAAGAAGAGGACTGATCATTTACGTTAACCTTACCTAAATTCCAACATTATTTAGCTGCTATTCCCAAAGTTAAAAAAATATTTATTATATGCGGACAAGTTAATGGGCGGACGAGTTGATATAGAATCTTAAGGAACATATTAAACTTAAGGCGATAGGTAATGCCAAACTACGAAATAGACACCTCTTTGAAAGCCTACTACTGCTAACTGGTTGGATCAATAATTTAAAAAAAATATGCATTATGCGTATAATATAATTAAGTTTAAATTTTAAGTTCGTTTTTTTAAATTTTATTGTTATTTTTGACGGAAAAAATCGAATATCTTTCTTATTCTTACGCAAAAATTTGCCTATAACTTCCAAACTACTGTAACGATTTTGATGATTTTTTCTTTTTATTACAGACAATTTATTGTTTTATAAAATTTAAGTTCAACATTTTACAAAATCATTATAGTGTGCTATTAAATCAATAAAAACCTTATTATTTAATTCGCGGACAGCGCTCGCGTCGAATGTCAGTCTCCCGGTAGCGTTCATACGGGGAGGCTGTGTCGCATGTTAGCGAGCTCCGCTCTACATATTCGAGTCAAAGAGTAATAGTACAGATAGAACGTTTGGCACAATAGTAAGGTTGTACCGTTTGGAAATTGAACATTTCGTTTACGCTTGGATGTTTTTTATAGTAGATAATGAGCTTGGACCGAGAAGGCTGTTTTGTTACAGATGTTGTTCTTATGATATAGACAAGGAATAAGAAAGGATTTTTTTTAAATTCATCCCCTAAGATGGTGAAATAGGGGGTGAAAGTTTGTATGAAACTCTGTCATTTTTGAGTTGAAATGAATGATATGCTGTAATTAAATTATCCTTTAACTGAAAAAAAATAATTAAATACAAATTTAATATTTTTTTGAATTCGAGCCCATAGAGAGGTAAAAAGAGGCTTTAAAGTTTGTATCAAAAATGAATTGTTTATTTATTGCATTACTATAAAATCTAAATTATTTTAATTTGGTTTTTATGATTTTTAATACCATTAAGATGTACGAATTTTCGGATTTTTTAGTACTTATGCTCTTCAATCGAAATTGAGGAAACATGCATGTAATGTTAGAAGTTTCATCCATTAAAGAAGTAAAAGTGTGTGTTACAATTTATATGAAAAATCAAACGTTTATGGTCAAAATAACTTGAAATTCGGCATTTACGTTCTTCAACACAATTTAAGAATCATACATTTGGGGATTTTTTTAAATTTCATTCCTTAAAGGGTAAAAAAAGCATTGATGTTTGTATAAAAAATAGATTGTTTATTGTAGAATATTGTAGAAATTATTTAAAACTTAGTATTTATGATTTTTATTACAATTAAATGAATACGAGTTTAAGGTTTTCAAATATCATCTCTTCAAGCGATGAAAAAAGTGGTAAAGTTTGTAAAAAACAAAAAATATGTTTAATCAAAATCTTTTCAAATTTATTAGCCATGTTCTTTAATTCAGTTAAATAAACGTGCATGTCAGGATGCTGTGAGTTTTATCTCTTAAAGAGGTAAAAGAAAAGAGGGTATTAAAGGGGCTGAAAGCTAGTACTTTATAAATAGTTTTGTTTGCGAGTAGACGCTGAATAATATTTTGAGACTATTCATGTACTTACCTACGTTTACGCTTGAATTTTTTATTATAGCTATAGATAGATAAGTATTTTGTCAATATTTTGTATAAATGTAAAAAATAAAAAATAAAACATATAAACAACGAAGATAATTCAAGCAAGCGAATAAAAAGCAGAACTCTAAAGAAAAAAAAAAAAACTGGTACTATTTGAAGGTAGTAAGGACTTCGCAACAAAAAATAAATAAATTAAATATATTAAATATTTTATACACACAAATAGTCTAAATAAAACAACTTATTTAGTAGTTTCCTCTATAAACATTAAATCAATTTATATATCTTCTTTTATATTACGAGATTTTGAAACAAAAACTAAGAAGCTAGTTAGTTTTAAAATATTATTCAAGAGTTTACATTTTAGAAAATCAAATTTTGAAAGGTTTTGTTAAATATTAATTGTTGATTGTATGTATTAAAAAAAATGCTACACGGGATGTATTGTATATTACAACACTTTCAAAGAAATAGGATACGTAACTGTTATTATTGCGTAAATTGTTGTATATTTTTTTTCTTTAGATATTTATCGTTTTTCTAAAATGAATGTATATGTAATCGATAAATGAGCGATTACTGGTTATTGGTTTTGAGTTTGACAACATTCAGTCGATTCACAATGATAAAAGTTCATATAGGTGAACAAAAATGTTAAAACGTATGTATCTGCATCCACTGTAAATACTCTTTGCCTTTGGACCATGCCACGCGCTAAATAATATTTGCGCTCCTCCTGTTAGAAACTCAAGGTCGTTCGCAGCTGTAATCGCCTTAAGGTAATAACTAAAAAAACGATGTATGAAGTCTTGCCCGTGTTATTTCTAAAACAAATGTAGCCTAAGTAACTCCTTATTACCGTGGTTTAAAAGATAGACAGCCCGGGATTTCACCCGTATAGTTCCCGTTCCCGTGGGATTTCCGGGATAAATTATACTATGTCCTTTCTCGGATCTCAAACTGTCTTTATACCAAATTTCACCCAAATTGATTTAGTGGTTTAGGTGTGAAGAGGAGACATACAGATAGTTACTTTCGTGTTTAAAATATTAGTATGGGTAATGTAATGTAATAATAACAAAAAAGTAATGAGTATTGTGGTATAAATAATGATATACAATTTATTAAATCTTTCCATAACTCTCAATTTGTAACTTCCCGCTATGTAAATAAGGAAGTTACTGATTTTGCCACGATTTTCGAAAGTCGAGTTTTCACCAGATTGATCCGAACCGCAAGGGTCTGGAATATCCTTCCTGAGTTTGTGTTCCCCGACGGGTACAATCTGGGGATCTTCAAGAGAAGGGTGAACAGGTACCTTCTAGGGAAGCGCGTTCCATCTTAGGTCGCATCTTAGCATCGACAGTAAAAAAAAATCTCCACGTTTTGAGGTCCTAGGAACCTTTTCCGACATTTTCACGATGACGTCAGTGTTTATGTAAACATTTTATAACTTTTTAACAGCTTGACCGATCAAAACGCGGTTGATAGCATTCGATAGGTTTCCGCTTTACTTAGAATTCTTGGAAATGGGAACCAATTCGACCCAGAAAAAATTGAGAAATTTTGAAAAAAGCTTAAAATAAATTTCAGCGAAAAATTTTTTATTAAAAAAAAAAACTTCCAAATTAATGTACCAATTGACTACAATATCTAGTCAGGTCTTCTACTTAAAAAAACTGCGTCAAATACTTTAAATCGGATTTATTAATGAAGAAAACTTTTGAAAATAGTTTTTAAAATTTTTTAACCTATCGATTTTGTTGGTAATAAATAATAATAAAACAATTTAGAGATAAAAATTGCGTTGAATGCCTTTTGTACAAAATGTTGTATCAATTTATAAAATACTAACTGAGCCCGCGACTTCGTCCGTGTGGAAAATTTTCGAAAAAAAGTAGCCTAAGTTACTCCCTATCACATCAACTATCTGCCAGTGATTAGCCGGAACAAACGGACAGACTGACAAAAATTGTAAAAAAAAAGACGTGTGGCACTCGGAGACTGCCGCGGTAAAGCTATTGCATAGTATTTTTATCAACTTATGCAATTACAATTATATACATGATTACGGTAGTTTTCCAATACAACCAATGCCACCTAAAGGGAAGTTTCTGAACTAAAGAGACAAGCGTGATATTGCAAAGTCATTAAAAGTTCTGGTATTTATCGATAGACTAGCTGTGCCCGTGACTTCGTTCGCGTGGAAAAAATTCTAAAATAAAAACCCGCATAGTTCACGTTCCCGTGGGATTTCCGGGATAAAAACTATCCTATGTCCTTTCTTGGGTCTCAAACTATATTTGTACCAAATTTTATCCAAATCGGTTCAGTGGTTTGGCCGTGAAAGCGTAACAGACAGACAGACAGAGTTACTTTCGCATTTATAATATTAGTATGGATGGAATGGATGCCGGTCGGAGTGGGGGGGTGTTAGGTTTTTTTCGTTACGGAATTTCTGGATTCGGTCTCCACGCTCAAGGCCCGCGATAGAAGCTATGCAATAGCTTAATATTATTTTTGTATATGATGTACCGTGTACACATCCATATGCTTTTAGTAAAAAGCGTTTTTTTTTAATATTACAAACAGACACTCCAATTTTATTTATTTGTGTAGATTGTGAACTACCCACTTTTTTAATAAACCACAACTTATCTAAATTAATTACTAACATTTAGCAATAATTTTGTTCCTAGCATTTATGGGTCTCTGTTGTCTGAAATAACATTTTTTTACCTAATGGCTGTGCTATAATGGGATCAACACAAAAGGGTAAAAAAAATCACACATATCACAAATCATTTATTTTACATTACATACACAATAAATTATAAAAACATTTTAATATATTCAAATCACTCATATCGGATCAGATCTTTCGTTAAACAATAATGGAGAGTATTACTCAGTTCGAGTCCTGGGTCACTTAAATTTTGTTTTTATATCAGTATATAGCAAACAAGCAGATTGATGATTGATGGACAGGGAAACCATTACCTATAGACATCAAAGATGTTAATGGTGCGTTGCTATCCATGTGATGGGTTACCAATGCCGGCTACCTTACCTTCCAAACCGGAACACGAAAGTGACAAGCACTGACGCTATTGCGGCAGGAATAGGTAAGGCGGTGGTACCAGACCCGGGCGAGACAATGCAGAACTCTACCACCTAGTAGCCATGATGTTAGTGACTCATATAGCCAATCGGTCGCCTTTTACGACCTGCCTGGTAGAACGCAGTTGGCCTATTCTTCAAAGGAGCCCGGGACCAACACGGGGATAATCTTTAAATGCCGTATGCGGCGGCGGCAGCCGTAATGCCGTAAATAAAAAAATTCTACCGAACTTATAACGGCCTGTTCACTGTTAACCGATTCGTTACGGACAGCACAGCAGTGTCATGATTGTTTTTAACCTATGGCGTTTGACACGGGAGTCGTGTGTTATCAACCGCGCTTGACGACAACTACTAGCCGGCCAGATGTGCGGCACACCTGTGTTATGACGTCATAATAAAATAGATAACGAATGGTATAAATAAGCGGGGACATCACGTTTTCGATTCATTGTAATTCTATCGTTTGTTGAGGGCGTTACTCTGCCTGTAATCTCTGTAAAAGTGATTCAAGTGTTTTATTCGGCCAAACTGCTTCACGTTAACACGTGTCATTTGTAAATCGATTATGTCTCCCATAAATTGCATTTTAAAAGGTTCTACCCTGAATTTTTGTTCAGGGTAGAACTTTTCCCCGTGTCACACTGGCTTTGACATGGAAGCCGTGTCATGAAATAGTTGAATAAATAAGACCGCCCCGTTGGTCGAGTGGTTAGCGACCCTGACTACGCAATCGACGGGGCTCAGGTTCGATCCCCGACGGGGACAAGCGTTTGTGTGATGAACATATATGTTTGTATTTCCGGGTTTGGGTCTTTATTAAATATATTCTAGTATTTATATATGTATTTCTATGTATTAGTGTCGTTGACTAACACCCATAACACAAGCAAATAATTTGCTTACTCTTTGTAATTTGTCTGTTGTGTAATTTTTGTAATTTTTGTACTTAAGTGTAATTTGTCCCGTGAATATTTATTTATAATTATTATTTGTACGCCGCCATTACTAAAAGTTTTGGAAAATGTGTGCCGCAACGAATCGGCTGACCTGACTGACACTGACCATTAAGACTATTTCTTTATACTGACAGTTCCCTCATACCCTAAAGGCTATATCTTAACATTGCTATAATACATGGGCTTGTCAATAATAATATCATTTAATTTCGGATCACAGGATGGCCAGACCGGCTGAACTATATCCATCTCGCTCGCACTCGCGTCTTGTGATGCTTGTTGGGGCAGCTGTCCCTGTCGTAAAAAATCTTAATTACTAGCTGTGTCCGCGACTTCGTTAACGCTGAAAATTTCTAAAATAAAAACCCACATAGTTGTCGTTCCCGTGGGATTATCGGGATAAAAGCTACCTTAGATCCTTTTTTGGATCCCAAACCTACCAACCAACCTAAGCCACCAAAACGATTTGGATGAAATTTGGTACATAGATATGTACCAAATTTCGTCCAAATCGGTTTGGTAGCTTAGGCTTGAAGATGACACTGACAGACAGACAGAATTACTTTTGCGTATACAATATTAGTATGGATATAAATGCTTTTTATTGAACTAAGGAAAATTTAAACACTGACCAACTTAGTTAATCGATATCGTCGACTTTTTTTAAAGTCACCGGATTGTTTGTGACGTATGCACAAAATTACTTAAACGATAAAATTATATTGTCCTGCTAGCATAATTTCTTAAGGCATTGTAGAAACCTAACTCCTATTCACGATGATAGTCACATTTTTACCCCTTGAGATCTTTTTACAATCTGCCTGGAAGAAAATATGGAGCTGCCATCAAGAAGCTGCATATATTTGTATCATCCTACATTTTAACGATTTGACTGACAAGATGACAATATGCCTAATGTTACAAAAATAAAGAGAAAGATTGTTTTTTGTTATACTGATATTTTACGATCTGCCTGACAAGATAACAAATAGCCTAATTTTCAAAATGGCCCTCATGAAATTGTCTTGTTTTAAGCTACCTTAGACTTTTACGATCTGCCTGGGAAGATGACAGAAGATTTTATTTTCTAATTGACTGTCAAGAGAATTGTCTTGTTTTTAGCTTGACTAGACTATCACGATCTGCCTGACACCTTGACAGCTGTCCTTATCTTCAAAATGACCAAATCTATATTATAGCTTACAGCTACCCTAAAACGGGGTGAATAGGAATCACGGGCTGAATAGGAACAAAACCAAAAAAATTTCAAGTCCACAGATCCTAGTCGCATTAGCGTAAAAATGCCATGTGTTATTTTTTCTCTGCACACCTTTATTTACTCTGTGAATTGGCAACACCTGATTGTCTATGGAATAAAAGACAAAAAGAAATTAACGTCTCAAAGTTGACTGTGTTGTTGCGAGGTTAATAGGCACACAACCAAGGAACTTATATACGATAAGTGGAATTACCACGAAGAATATTTGAAAAATATAAATGTACTTTATTTCGTTCCTAATAAAGTTGACATTTGTTTCTTACATTACAGAGGAGAAAAACGTTCTGAGCAAGACAACGTGTGACACATGAGTGGATGTTGTCCCTTTCTTGCAATTGCCAGTATAAATAGAACTTTCGGATGGTAGATTTTTATATATTCGTTAATCGTTGAATCCGTTTTATTCATACATATATATAATAGTCGATATATACATTAGCATAAAATGTATTGTAATTAACATAGTGAGTTCTAAAATGTGTTTATTTTAATTATTACGAAATTATATATGCAATGCAAAAACTGTTTCTCAAATTAGTAGAATTACTTAGTAGATATTTGCAAACTACGCATGGCCACACTTATATATGGCGATTGGCGCTTTATTTAGTAGAAAGAGACACACTCCACTCATGTCGTGGTACTCTTCGGAACGACTTTGAAGCGCGTGTAAGCATTCCGGGTAGAATGTCCTTGGCACACAACGGTGTAAATAGACACGAAGTATGGGGTGAATAGCGTTTCTATTCACCCCGTATACTGGGTAAATAGAACCAGTCTATATTTTGTCAATTTTCTTCTTAATGCATGAAAAAACTACTAAATACATTTTTCGATATAAAAATAGACTGGTAGACCCATCAAAAGAAACAGAGATAGTGGTATGCAGTCCTTGAAACTTATAAAGAAATACAAGTCTGAAGTTTCGAACTGTGCCTATTCACCCCATTTTACGGTATGCTATGTCTGTGTATCCACTCACCCGGTCACGACGTTTGCCCCGAGCCCTCTTCGGCCAGGGCTTCTTGAGGTGCACATATGTGATGTGCGCTCTCTTCTCGCTGGCATGCTTGAAGCATTTCCCGCACATTTCACACTTGAATGGCCTTAACCCCGTGTGAATCTGAAAAAAAGGCATTTTATTATTTCTTACGTCGCCATATGGTGAAAACGCATCTCAATAAAACCCACTACTTCTAATTTACTTCAAGAAAACTCAATTTTACTGCTTATTCACCCCAACAAAACTCAGTCGTATCACTAATTCATCTTAACAAAACTCAGTCTTCTGCTTACTGCTTCAACAAAATCCAGTTATACTGCTTCTATATCTTAACAAAACTCAGTCTACTGTTTCAACAAAATTCAATTATACTGTTTTTTTATCTTAACAAAACTAAGTCTTACTGCTTCAACAAAATCCAATCATACTGCTTCTTAATCTTAATAAAATTCATACTGCTTGTTCATCTCAACAAAACTCAATCGTACTGCTTGTTCATCTCAATAATACTCAATCGTACTGCTTGTTCATTGCTACAAAACAAATTTGTCACATTTGTGCCAGCGGTACAAAGATGTACCAGTGGATGTAGGGGTGTTACTCACAAATATGTGGCGGTGGGTATAGGGGTGTCACTTATAAACATGTGCCAGTGAGTACCTTTGACAAGAGAAAGATTGGCATTAATTACCATAAACAATCAAAATTAGAAAATTGCTTGCATTCCAGCGCTGAACAAATAAAAATGGCTTTATCTTTGTCTCACAAGTTAGAATTTTCATAATAGACAAAGCTACAAAAATTTTGTCAGTGTTCTAATTTCAAATCATTTAAGAAAATTAACGTCACCTTAAACAGCTTGCGGCCAAAGCGCCATTACTAAAATACGCTGTCAATGTAGGTTATATTAATAAAAAAATAAAGTTATAATTTAATGTCAAATAACCCTTTTTTTACAGAATATTAAATTGATTTTAGCGTTTATTTAATGTATTTTTCTATAATTTTAGTGTGTACCTTAAATCTTTAAACTAATTGTTAAAATAATATGCTCAATTGCAATATAATTTATCAATTGTTATGTAAACAGTAAACAGCTGTTCTTAAGTCCGCCATTGTTAGGGACGAAATGACACGGTTTTCCCTTGGTTATTTCATATCTAGTAGGTAGTAGTTTCCTTCACCTAAGGCTCTCAGTCACAAACATGTGCCATTGGGTGTAGGGGTGTCACTCACAAACATGTGTCGATGGCTGTAGGGTTGTGATTCACAAACAAGTGTCGCTGTAGAAGTGTGACTCACAAACATATGTCGGTGTAGGCAGCGGTGGATTTACACTAGGGGCAGTCAGGGCAAGTGCCCAGGGCGGCAAATGTTTTAGGGCGGCAAAATTTTGAAAGTGATAAAATTTCTTTTAGTCTTATCGAGATTCGCCAATATAATTAATTAATTCTATTAATTTATAATTTTTTGTTTAATTGATAATTCAAGAAATTCGATTCATTCATTATTTATGAATTATAAATTTTGGCACTTTTTTAGTAAAAATTTATGATCAAAATGATTTAATCAATTTGTTTCCTTGGAGATTTCAAATAATAATCGATTTTTCTATTTTCTGGAATTAAAGAAATTTAATTAGTATTTATTTTTGAAAAATCGAAAAAATTCGGAATTATTTTTTGCATTTCTTAAAATATCAACTTTAACAATCAATCAATTAAAAAAAATGTTATAATTTATCGATTTCACCAATTAATTTTAATTTAAACGAAAAATCGTTTATTTTTTACACGCTTTTTATTAGCTTCACTTGTATGTATGTTTGTATGTTTGTAACCGACTTCTTTGGGCGCGATTTTGACCCACTTTAAACGGCCAGATTTCGTTCAAACTTTGTAGATTTATCGAGGATCGATGACAATACACTAATTTGATAAAATTATTCCATTTTTCAATTTGCAAAATATGATTTTCGTTAATTTATATAATTTTCATCTCTAGTCGATAAGGTAAGAAACTTAATTTTAATTTTTTATAATCTTTCTCTACAGTCGATAAGACAGGACTTGATGGTAATTTTAATTTCCAATAATTATCTTTAGCCGATTTCTCTAATATTGACAAATTTTCGAATACTAAGGAGAATTATAATTCTACAAAACAAATAATATTTAAAAAAAACGAAAAAATCACGCTTTTATAAATAAACCAAACTAAAAAGAAAAAAATAAATAATAGTTTAAAAAAATTCAAAACACGCTTTTTATAGAAAATCAAACTAAAAAATAGAAAATAAATGTTAATAAATTTAAATTAAGGATAGTGTTAAAACATTCAAAAAATATAAATTAATAATATAAATTAATAAATTAAAAATATTTTATTTAAAAAAAAGCGTGGGGTGCTTTTTAAGATATTATCAAAATGATAATCACTCTACTCATATCTGTCAATAAAATATTTATAACTATTGGCACCATGCACCCCACGCTTTTTTTAAAATAAATTTTTTTTTTTTTTATTCACATTATTATTAATTTATAAGTCGGAAGACAACCTACGATGTGTATCATCTGAAATCTCCGCTACTTTTCAAGTTATACTGTCGTAAAATATGGAAAAATATAAATATATGTATGAAATAACCTGATAGTTTCAATATATAACACTAGCTGTTGCCTGCGACTTCGTCCGCGCGGACTTCGTTTACTCCGCACAGCTCCTCCTTGTAGGTGATAGCGTGATAATATGTAGCCTATATGTTGATCCGACCTGTTAGTAATATTCATGCAAAATTTGAAGTAAATCCATGCAATACTTTTTGAGTTTACCCCGGATATACATTGACTTTCCTACGATTTTATTATATGTATAGATTAGTTTTCATACCTTAAATATAATAAAAAATCAGCATGAAAACGTCTTTCTACACGTATTTCCCCCTTAAGTAAAATTCTAGTAATAGGGCGGACTTTTTCCGGTGCCCAGGAGCGGCATTGAGTTTAAATCCGGCCCTGGGTGTAGGGCTGTCACAAACGTGACGGGGGGTGTAGGCACAGAATACTTAGAGACAAATTACGTAAGTCAATGTTACATACAAGTAATATTTGAGCACAGCACACATAGACACCATTCCGAGACATCGCGTCCGTGAGAGGTGTCTATGTGTGCGTTGCTCGAATATCACATGTATGTAGATTGACTACTGTTAGTCTCCTGTATACTGTGGTGTAGAGCTGTCATAAACATGTCGGTGAGTATAGGGCTGTCACAAACATGTGCCGGTGTGTGTAGGGTTGTGACTCACAAACGTGTCGGAGAGTGTAGGGCTGTCACAAACAGTGTCGGTGGGTGTAGGGTTGACACTCACAAACATGTGTCAGTGTAGGGGTGTGACTCACAAACATGTGTCGGTGGCGGTTGCTCTGCGTGCTGAAGCCCTTGCCGCAGAGGTGGCAGTGGTAGGCGGTGTAGGGTTGTCACTCACAAACATGTGTCGGTGGCGGTTGCTCTGCGTGCTGAAGCCCTTGCCGCAGAGGTGGCAGTGGTAGGCGGTGTAGGGTTGTCACTCTCAAACATGTGTCGGTGGCGGTTGCTCTGCGTGCTGAAGCCCTTGCCGCAGAGGTGGCAGTGGTAGGCGGTGTAGGGTTGTCACTCACAAACATGTGTCGGTGGCGGTTGCTCTGCGTGCTGAAGCCCTTGCCGCAGAGGTGGCAGTGGTAGGCGGTGCAGGGTTGTCACTCACAAACATGTGTCGGTGGCGGTTGCTCTGCGTGCTAAAGCCCTTGCCGCAGAGGTGGCAGTGGTAGGCGGTGTAGGGTTGTCACTCACAAACATGTGTCGGTGGCGGTTGCTCTGCGTGCTGAAGCCCTTGCCGCAGAGGTGGCAGTGGTAGGCGGTGTAGGGTTGTCACTCACAAACATGTGTCGGTGGCGGTTGCTCTGCGTGCTGAAGCCCTTGCCGCAGAGGTGGCAGTGGTAGGCGGTGTAGGGTTGTCACTCACAAACATGTGTCGGTGGCGGTTGCTCTGCGTGCTGAAGCCCTTGCCGCAGAGGTGGCAGTGGTAGGCGGTGTAGGGTTGTCACTCACAAACATGTGTCGGTGGCGGTTGCTCTGCGTGCTGAAGCCCTTGCCGCAGAGGTGGCAGTGGTAGGCGGTGTAGGGTTGTCACTCACAAACATGTGTCGGTGGCGGTTGCTCTGCGTGCTGAAGCCCTTGCCGCAGAGGTGGCAGTGGTAGGCGGTGTAGGGTTGTCACTCACAAACATGTGTCGGTGGCGGTTGCTCTGCGTGCTGAAGCCCTTGCCGCAGAGGTGGCAGTGGTAGGCGGTGTAGGGTTGTCACTCACAAACATGTGTCGGTGGCGGTTGCTCTGCGTGCTGAAGCCCTTGCCGCAGAGGTGGCAGTGGTAGGCGGTGTAGGGTTGTCACTCACAAACATGTGTCGGTGGCGGTTGCTCTGCGTGCTGAAGCCCTTGCCGCAGAGGTGGCAGTGGTAGGCGGTGTAGGGTTGTCACTCACAAACATGTGTCGGTGGCGGTTGCTCTGCGTGCTGAAGCCCTTGCCGCAGAGGTCGCAGTGGTAGGCGGTGCGCGGCGCGTGCACGCGGCGGTGCGCCACGAGCCGCTGTCTCATGCGGAACCGCTTGCCGCACGCCTCGCACGCGAACGGCCGCTCGCCCGTGTGCGTCCAGCGGTGGTCGCGCAGCAGCGCCGCGCTCTGATAAACACGGTACTAAATTAACAAAATGGTAATTCATATCTAGAAAGAATTATTATTATTAGCGACCGCCTGTGGTCGAAATTCAACCATAGACTATACGGTAAAATCTGTTTTAAGTTTGACAACTGACACCCAGAACGAAAACAGTATCTATGCATGTGTGCATAAATAAAATGACGAATGTCACATTAATGTAGTGTGTGTAATGTTTCTTTTTATTAATTTAATGAATTTTCAATGCTTTTTAAAAAATATTAAGGTTCTGCAGTCCTCACACAACATAACGAACTATGGCAAATTTCATATATCACCATTGGCGAAATTGTCTTAAAAAGGGGTCCTAAATGTTCCCCTTCGTGTGTATATATATATATATATATATATATATATATATATATATATATATATATATATATATATATATATATATATATATATATATACAAAAATAAAAGGTTATATAATGTTTTTCATTTCAATGGTAAGGAAAAATCTACAGATAAAAAAATGTTTTAAAAAAACTGTGGAAACAGTAAATCGCTTCAAATTACTGTATGATGGGTTGATTGCCAGCTACAATTTAGAAAATCTGTCGATTCAAGTGTACCGTAACGGAGTGGGGGGTCACAAACTTACAAAGAAAACGTTATTTTGACATTCACAAGGGCGTCTGAATTTTCTGTTATTATATACGAAGTGGTGGAAGAATAACGAAAAAAATATAATCTGACAATTTCCACAAGCGGATGTTAGTGGAATTCTGGTTTTTTTTTTCTATCCTAGATACCCCGCCTCTATAAAAAGGACAAAATATATTTTGTGGAGAATCTTAACAGTATGCGAGGTACCCCCTATGTTGATCTGAGGCGCTCGAGTAACTGCAAAAATCCTCCCTTGGAATCCCCTACTATTATAAATTGCTCTGAATAACCAACTACCGGTAATCGTAGCTGCTACTAAACACAGGGATTTATATTATTAGATACCAAGCGAAGAGTATCCTGTCTGTGTAAATATTTTAAGCTACTGCATAGCTTCTATCGCGGGCCTGCAGCGTGGAGACCGAATCCAGAAATTCCGTAACGAAAAAACCTAACACCCTCCACTCCGACCGGCATCCATTCCATCTATCGATAAATACCAGAACTTTTAATGACTTTCTGAAATATCACGCTTTTCTCTTCAGTTCAGCAACCCGCCTTTAGGTGGCATTGGTTGTATTGGAAAACTACCGTAATCATATATATAATTGTAATTGCATAAGTTGATAAAAAATGCTATGCAATAGCTTTACCGCGGCAGTCTCCGAGTGCCACACGTCTTTTTTTTTATTACAAAAAGTCGATCAAGTGCGAGATACCGAGGATCCATACAAACTTGTAGGTAACCTTCGCTACACATAAATTTCATGTAGTAGTAACTTCACGCCCGTAATCCCGAAGTGGTAGGCAGAGGTACAAGTGCACCCACGATTAGCCGAAGATACTTGGTCCCACAAAAAAAATGATAAGTGGCAAGCCTATCGCTAACCGGGCACTTTCCAATCCCGGGCAACTTTGTATTTAACAGAAAACTGAGAAAACACTTTTTTATGTGTCCGACCCGGGAATCGAATCCGGGACCTCATGTGGTCAACGCCAACGCTGGACCACTAGACCACAGAGGCGACTAAATTTCATGTATTTTTTATATTATAAGATAGCAAACAAGCAGATGGGTCTCCTGATTGGAAGAGTCAACCATCGCCTATAGACACCAAATATGTTAATGGTGCGTTGTTATCTTGTGGTAAGGTGTAATGCCACATGCATAAGTTTACCGACTACCTTACTCTGCATACGAGAACACGACAGTGAGAAGCACTGACGCTATTGCGGCAGGAATAGGTAAGGCGGTGATACCAGACCCGGGCGTGACAATGCAGAACTCTACCACCTAGTAGCCACGATGGTAGTGACTCGTATAGCCATAGATCGTTTTTAATGACCTGTCTGGCAGAATGGCAGTTGGCTTATTCTTCAAAGGTGCCCGGGATCATCACGGGGAAGAACTCTCAAGTTCTTGGGAAAATATTCTATTTGGATTTCCTTGTGAAATCGCAAAGCGGTCATCTTTTGATCACGTTTTTTTGCGATGTTACTAAAAATTCACGGTTTTCGGATTTTTTCCCTTTACATGGGATATAAGACATTGCTTTTTATCAAATTTCACTGCCTTGTTGCCTGCCTGCAATTGCCTGAACTGAGACCATAGACCCGAGTATTTGATATAAATTTCAACTTGATACCTCTGCGCATTTTTAAGAAAAAAAGTCTTGACAGACGGATAACGCAAGGGTTCCGTTTTTACCTTATGAGTTACGATATACGGATCTCTAATTAATGAGTTATCATCTGCAAGCATTAACATTTCATGATTTTTCTTAACTAAGAAAGGCAAATCATTAATGTATACCAGAAATAAAAAAGGTCCTAGGATAGAACCTTGTGGGACACCCATGAGTACATATGATTCTAGAGAAGTTTTGCCATTGACGTTTACTTGCTGCGGGTTTTTGAGTTTGAAATGAAATGTTTAATTTTGGCCGTCAAATAATTGTATTAGCTTTAAGGATAAGGTCTGGGCACATTCCATTAAACAGTTTCTCTTACCTAATGAGGAAGAATAATTCACCTAATTGTGATGTATGTGGCAAAGTAGAGGACATACATCACCTTTTAATGGAATGTGCCAAGAACAAGAGAGAGCGTGAGGCAATAATTTCAAGAAGACAAATTAATATTTTTGACGTAGGTTCTATACAAAGCATTCTCAGTAGACCGACATCGGAATCAGCACTTGATGTGTATAAGTTCGTTAAAAGAAGCCTAGAACAGCGCTGCCTCCCACTATCTCTTTAACCTAAGATTTGCTTAATCCGATGGGACTGACATAATCGCCATAGCGACACAAGTCCCTAATAAAAAAAAAAGAATAAAAAAAAAAAAAAAAAATGTTGGAGTTTATTTATTTCGTGTTGTACACAATCAAATGCCTTGGATAAATTACAAAAAAATCGTAAGAAATTATGGTACATTTCAGAAGCACTGAAAATTTGTTTGATTAACTCAACTCCGGCGTTAAATATAGACAAACCCTTAGAAAAGACAAATTGTTAATTGCAGAATTTTACTGAAATATTGAGAAATAAATTTAAAAATTTTTGCTGAGCGTTGATATAATTGATTGGTGGGATCAATAGTAGACCCCGATTAAAATAAAGGAATAATTTTACTAAACTTCCTTAAATTCGGGAATATTCCATCTTGTTTAAAATATTCACAGAATGACCCATAAGTGTGATGTATTTTTCTTTCCAAGTGTTTTGTAATTTCTTCTTCAAAAAGTAAGGTCACCACATGTTGTCCTAACGAGTTCGGAAAATCGTTGTTTGTTAGCAATGATCTTCTGTGCGTGGAACTATACTTTTTTATTGGATAATAAGGTCAACATTTAAATACCTATTTTTTTTAAATATTCGGTATCAGAATCGAGTCCTTCAGTATGTACAGAATTCTACCAGACAACTTATAATCCCTGTCTAGATTTTCATACAACTTACTACTATTTATCCTGGAATAATACATACCTGGAACATTCTGCCGCAGACTTCGCACATGCAGGGCGTCTTCATCGAGGGATAGTTGGTTCGATTCTTGTCTGGGTGCACGCGTCTGAAGTGGCCGTGGTACGCTCGGGAATCTTCCAGTTGGAGACCACACTTCAAACAAAAAATATTGCATTTTTTAAGTAAAAGGCAGTGACACATATAGTCAATCCTTTCAGGAACTGCATGGCGGAATGGCAGATGGTCTAATCTTCAAAGGGAGCCTGGACCAATACAGGGGAAAACGCGTGATCATTGGTCTATACAAATAGCGCGCGCTAATTGGTCAATTTGAATAGCGCGCGCCCTTTTGCCAATTCAAATAACACGCTCTCATTCCCTAGTCAAATAAGGCGTGCTTATTAATCAATTCAAATAGTGCCTGCTCATCGATTAATTCAAACAGCGCGTGCTCATTGGTTGAATCAAATAGCACGCGCTCATCTTATATATATATATATATATATATATATATATATATATATATATATATATATATATATATATATATATATATATATATATAAAATCAATCCCTATTTTCCTTGGTCACGACATCACGCCTGAATGGCTGGACCAATTTCGGTAATTTTTTTTTTGTTGTGTTTGTAATTGTAAGGAGAAGGTTCTTATAAAAGAAAATATTAAGAAAATATTTAGAAAATTTAAGAATACTTAACCACCATATAAAGTTTAATGCCATTTTGGCTGCGTGGAAGGACAATCCCGTAGTCTTATATAAATTACGTGTCACGTTGTTTGTCCGCTATGGATTCCTAATAGCTAAGGCAAAACAACGTTTACCGGGTCAGCTAGTTGATTAATAAAAATAAAAATGCGTGCACTAACACATAAACCGAAAACACACACACACATACACACTTTATATGTATAGAGCTATGTAATATCGCATGGCTCACATGATGTATGTAATACTGACCTGTTCGCAGGGTATAGGTCCCTCGGCCTTCCTCATTTGACTCGGATATAGGTACCTCTTCTCATTCGACTCGTCCTCTTGCGTCTTATCCCCCTCCCTTTCTTTCCTTTTAGCTTTCTTCGGCTTATTCGATTGTTTTGGCTCACTGAAAATATTTTTGGGGTGAAGAGAATAAATTATTTTTAAGATGGTGAAGTGATTGTAGACGGATTTCTTCATATATTTTTTCTTGCAGTTTTTTAATATTTTTTGAATTTGTGAAAGGATTAACAAGTTTTGAGAAGTCTCCGTATTATTACGAAGCTCTTTTGAAGAAGTCTCAGTTATTGCTAGGCATCCGTGATTTTTTTAAGCTTGTCACTATCATTGCTACTATATGGTAGGCGTTTTATTACACCTTTTTGATTCTAAGAGCATGTGAATTTGACATTTGAAACAATGAGATGATTCTTGGAGCATGTTAATTTGACATTTGAAACAATGAGATGATTCTTGGAGCATGTGAATATGTAATTTGAAACAATGAGATGATTCCAAGAGCATGTGAATTTGACATTTGAAACAATGAGATGATTCCATGAGCATGTTAATTTGACATTTGAAACAATGAAATGATTCTAAAAGCATATGAATTTTATATTTGGAGCAATGAGATGATTCCCTTAGCACGTGAATTTGACATTTGAAACAATGAAATGATTCCATGAGCACGTGAATTTGACATTTGAAACAATGTGATGACTCAAAAAGCAGGTCAATTAGAGAAAGTAAAATGTTACCACAAGCAGGTGAGGTTGACATTTGAGACGGTGAGACGAAACCACGAGCAGGTGATACTGACATTTAAAACAAAATTACACTCCAAGCAACTGAAATTGACTATTAAGACACCACAGATAGGTGAAATTGACATTTGAGATGGCAAAATGACACTAAAAGCAGATGAAATTTACATTTGAGGCAATGAGATGACACAACGAGTAAGGGATATTAATAACGAAATGTTAATAATAAAAAATTTACAATCGAAAAACCACACAAGAATCACTTACGCACTATCATTATGCTTCGCGGATACGCTCAGATGTCTTTTAAACGCTTCTTCGGAGATGAATCTGACATTACACAACTCGCACAGAGGACCGTCTTCGGGAACCTGAAATAAAAAATTATTGCCAATGTACATTTAGGTCTGGGGCAAGTGTGAAGAATAATCACTCTGTATTTATTACTAGCTGTTGCCCGCGACTTCGTCCGCGCGGACTTCATTTACTCCGCACAGCTCCTCCCCCGTAGGTGATAGCGTGATATGTAGCCTATATGTTGACCCGACCTGTTAGTAATATTCAAGCAAAATTTAAAGTAAATCCATGCAGTACTTTTTGAGTTTACCCCGGACATACATACAGAAAAACAGACAAAAATTCTAAAAACTATATTTTTGGCTTTGATATCGATTATAGATCACGCCCCAAGTATTCGTTTAAAAAAATATTCAATGTACAGTTTTGACTTTCTTACGATTTTATTATATGTATAGATTAATGCTATCAAGTGGACAGGCAGGTTGTTAAATACTAGGCATGGATCATTTAACAATTAACATGTTAAATTTCGTACTAAATTCTTATAAGCAACCAACAATGGTCATTTATATGATGAAATACTGTTAAAAGTTATTTTTATTACCATTAAAAATTATCAGCAAAACTAGTAAATTATAAATTACCTAACAATACAGTTAATGAAAAATAATACTATGTTGCTAATACTGCAGGCTAAATAATAGTGTTATTATATAAATAGCGTTGTTGTAAATTATATAGTTCGACCGTTGACATGTTGAGGAATTTGAAAAATCTATTACATATTATAATTCGCGTATAAAAATAACTATTAATAGAAAATTGGGTTTAACAATCGCGCTGTTAATGTAATTTAATTTAATAATTTTATTTTTTAATAATAATTTAATTTCCATGCCTATTAAATACTAGCGAAGCATAAGCGTGACAAAGTTCTGTGACGTCTTTCCGAGTATGGTACCGTCACACCACTTATTCATATATGTAGTAGTAGCTTTAGTAGCAGTGTTGCCATGCCTTACTGCTAATCATTTCATAAAAGGCGAAAAAAGGCTAATAATTCATTGACATCGTAAGTACTGAAGTAGTAAAGCCGTTTGCTTGTTTGCTTTTCTAAAAAACAACCACACTCCGAGCAGATAGTTATTTGGATTTGCGGAGAAAAACCTGAATAAAACTTTTGCTTGACCCAGGTTTTGAACCTGTTACCCCCAATCTATCTTAAATAGGCTAAACTCCTAAAAGCTACAGAATCTCACCACATAGTTGTCGACGCGGTGTTTTAACTTCTTATGGAGTTCTATGCCCTTCTCACTGACGAAGGAGAATCCACACAACTCACAGACGAAGTCAGATGGATGCTTTATCCTTATGTGACCCATGTACGTAGTGAATTTACTGAAAAAAAGAATATATTATAACCACATATATATAACAATTTACATTTAGCCATTTAAATACAGTCACTACTTTTGATTTAACTTCTATTTAAAAAATTTTTGAATGGAAGTGGTCCTAACACGCTACCCTGAGGGACTCCGAAACTACTTTACAGACTAAAAAAAGAAAGATAAAATATCTAGACCACTTCGTTGGCCGGATAGTTGTGGAATGGGGACCCTAAGTAGCAATCAGTGAGGCTCGGGTTCAATTCCCGGACAGGGACATAGTGTAATGAACACAAATATTTGTAATTCTGGATTTGGGTGTTTATTAAAAATATTTCAGTATGTATCATATATACTAGCGATCGCCCTGTAGTCGAAATTCGACCATAGACTAAACAATAAAATTCTTATAAGTTTGACTACGGATTTTAGTTGTAAAGAAAATAGTATACATGTGTGTCCTATGAAAGTAGTGTGTGTAATGTTTATTTTTATCAATTTGACGTATTTCTAATGTATATTATTTAAAAATATTAGGTTTCTGCAGTCCTCAGCAATGTAAACTTGAACTGTGCCAAATTCCATACTACACCATTGGCGCAATTGCCTTACAAAGTGTAATATATAGATATTTTCAGTTATTATTTTTGTAATTTACATATTCTTCTAGTGAATAATGTAACATCATCGCAAAGGCCGGGACATAGGCAATTGCAGGTCGAGTATGATTTTGAAGAACGAGCCGCAGGCGAGGGCTTCAATGATACGAGACAGACAATTTCCATTTCCGCAGAGGTATATAATATAGTTCTTTTCACAAAAATATGCAAGGAACTTCGGGGTCACCCTGTAGCGGCGATGGCTGTTAGTGATGAAGATCACATCGGGGTCACCACTGTAGCGGCGTTGGTCCGAACCGCTGAAGGGTCATAGTGATGAAAACAGCGGGCCAGCTTCTTGTCAGGATGACGTCATAACTGTGGAGGTTGATGACGTCATACAAGGACAATGAAGGGGAAAAGGAAGATCTTCCCGGCCAGGCATGGTGTACTGAATGGGGACCGAAGTCCATTTGAGAAGCGTTGAAACTTGTATATAGCTTGTACAAGATAAATAATTGTGATATCGCGATTAAGGTTTCTTTTTTGAATTTCCTTTTTTTCTATTTTCTATTATTTTTTCTGGTAGCGTTTGTAGATTGCTTGAACGGCTACAACTAAAAAAATACTCTTTATGTAATAAATTTAATTTACCTATTTTTTTACTTTACTGAAAACAGATTTCCCATTGTTAATTTGGCTTCCAACTTTATATCTAGTGGACTGCAGTCAATATCCATTTCACTTTGAGAACCGTCGGAACAAAATTTTTAATTATGTTTATTATTAAAATAAGAGTATGGAGACGAATGCTTTACGGCTAAATTATTTTTTCTCCGACTGTGCCGACAGGTAAACACATTTGCGGCTTTACAGCCATGTAAACGCAACTTGTACCTAGATAAAACAGTTCTCAATTAAATTACAACCCAGCACGCCTTTACGCATTACGTATACAATATTTTTCAACAGACGCGTTTCTTGTTCCAAATTCAAAAAACGCGCCGGCAATGAATTTTCCTGTAAGTAAATACTATACTTCGCGTGCTCTTAATTCAAATGTTATGACACTATTCCCACACATGTTTGAGAAAAAAATAATCAATTATAAAATGTGTTTTTTCAGTTCTCCGATAAAAACAACATTGCCCGGGATTGGAAAGTGCCCGGTTGGCGATAGGCTTGCCACCTATCACATTTGTGGAACCAAGTATCTTCGGCTAATCGTGGGTGCACTTGTTGTACCTCTGCCTACTCTTTCGGGGATACGGGCGTGAAGATACTTATGTTTGAGAAAAAACGTTTATATGCATGAAACTTTTGTTAAAAATTATTCCCTGATAGTGTTTTATGTCATTTGTAATACATTAAATAGTTATTATAATACTAAGAAGATAATACGTACACAAATTCATCCGGACAATGCGGACACTTGTATTTGGTGCCTTTGTGCCATCGTTCGTGCAGTCTCGCCGTCTGTCTGTTGATAGGAAACAAATGTTACGAGTTATTCTACATTTATCTACTATAGTACACGCGCAAACTTTACGTACTGATGCTTGACATACATTAGATAACTAGACTTAAATAACCAGTGCGTAAAATATATTAGATAACTTTTATTTTTAACTGCTATTTGTAGGACTGACATGTGGGTAAAATACATCAGATAATTATTATTTTTAACTGCTCTTTGCAGCACTGACATGTGGATGTAATATATTAGATAACTAATATTTTTAACTGCTATTAGCAGCACTGATATGTAAGTGAAATATATTGAATAACTATTATTTTTAACTGCTATTCGTAGCACTGATATGTGGGTGGAATATATTGGATTACTATTATTTTTAACTGCTATTTGCAGTCTTGACATGTGGTCGAAATATATTAGATAACTATTATTTTTAACTGTTATTTGTAGCACTGATATGTGGGTGAAATATATTAGATTACTATTATTTTTAACTGCTATTTGTAGTACTGATGTATGGGTAAAATATATAAGTTTACTATTATTTTTAACAGCTACTTGTAGCACTTAAGTATATTACATAAATGTTGCATTTTATTACGGGTGCCTTTCGTTCGTAAGGGTGAAAGATTAGCTTAAGTCTCACTACCACCATGAGTATTAGGTGGTAAGGTACCACGTCCCACCCACGTTTGGTACCCACACTTTAGCTATTCGTGCCACAATAGTGTCAGAGTGCCTGTTTCACTGTCTTGTTCCGGTTAAAAGGGTAAGGTAGCCGGAAAACATATGCAAATGGCCACATCCCGCCACATGGCATATAGGGAATGGTTACACCAGTGCGCGTACCCTAGTGTTGGCGGTGGCCTAGTTGTTACTTTTGGCTGCTACTCGTAGCATTGTCCTGTGCGTGAAATAGATTAATTCACTAGCTGGCCCAAATATCTTCGCCTGTAACTAAATCAACATGTAAGCATCACGTAATTCTTGTTATAGAAACCAGTATAAAATATGGCTTTAATGTTTATTCTAGACAAGTCAAGATTTACAAATCCTAAAAAAAATCTAGCAACCAAATAATCGTTTTTTACAAATACTTACACCAAAAATACACATTATAAAAAATCTTACGGGAGTTTAGAGGGGTTAAAAACGCAAAAAATTACTTCAATAAATTAAAGGTTACCGCTTTATTTTAACTGTTATTTTTGGCTGGAACTTGTAGTGCTGACCTGACCTTGAAATATGATCTGTTATTTTTAGTTGCTACTTGTAGCACTGACATGTATCTATAGATATAATAAAATCGTAGAAAAGTCAAAACTGTACATTGAATATTTTTTTAAAAGAATAGTTGGGGCGTGATCTACAATCGATATTGAAGCCAAAAATATAGTTTTTAGATTTTTTGTTTGTTTGTCTGTTAATCTGTTTGTCTGTATGTATGTCCGGGGTAAACTCAAAAAGTACTGCACGAATTTACTTCAAATTTTGAAAAATCTAACAGGTCGGGTCAACATATAGGCTACATATTATCACGCTATCACCTAGCGGCCAGGCCAGGCAGGCCAACGAAGTCCGCGCGAACGAAGTCGCTGGCAACAGCTAGTGTTAAATATATTATCTGTTATTCTAGCTGCTACTTTTAGCATTGACCTATGTGTGAAATATGTTATTTTTATCTGCTATTTGTAGCACTGACCTGTGTGTAGTGACGTAGGGGCACATGTTACAGCTGAACCGCTGCGTGTGGTGCGCAGTGATGTGCTTGCGCAGCGCGTGCGGGTGTTTGAAGTGCGTCTTACAGATCTCACACTCGTACTCGCCGCATTCCTACAACATTACTATATCAAGCGGAAATTTCTTGAGTTGAGCGATTCTTGGTAGGTATGGGGGGAGGGGGAGGGGTTTATTTCATAAATTAAAAAGTATCCCATGCCCGTATCCCCGAAGATGCAGACAGAGGTACAAACAGTGCAGCCACGATTAGCTGTAGATACTAAGCTCCACAATACGATAGGTGGCAAGCACCGACCACACAACCCATAGACCCCTAATAACAGGCGAATGGCTTCTGTCAACACATCTGACTTATAGTTCCGATGTAAATGTCCATGCACCAATACCCATTCAGTGTCGACCAATCCGATTCTCTATACATCATTATCTTTCACTGTGGCCTTTAGTAAGCCATCACGATGTTGCTGCTCAGCTCAGCTAGTTGCCAGAATGCATTCAATACGGAAACCAACCGCCAACCAAGCATTTTTCCAGTCCTAGGTCGGGCAATCCAAAAAAACACATTTTTGGATTGCCCGACCCGGGAATCGAACCCTGGGCCTCATGTGGTCAACAGTCACCAGAACACACTGACCACTAAACCACAAAGACGATTTCATAAAGTTTGCAATCCCCAGCATGTTCCTTTCTCATAAAACCACCTTCTTGCCCGACGTGCATAATAGAATAAATATTGGGAGCTCATATACAAGAAGTGATTTTTTTGCTCGGTTTTATAGATAATGGAATGGAGTCTGCAGTTCGCGAGACACATGGTCGATTTTTTAATAGCTTACGATTTTATAAACATTGGCTTGGCATCTTTATAAGTGAAAATCATCACCAGTGAAACTTCACATGTGAAATCATTGTGATTTTTTTTGTTTTGTTCATTGAATGAATGAAAATTAACTAAAAGTAGCAATCATTTCCATGCTTACATCAAAGCCATATTATGCTTGTTCACTATTCTATGATATTAAAAACTCAAAATAAACTTACAGTAGTATGTCTCGACATGTGACCGTTATAAGCGTCTTCATCCAAGAACCCTTTAAAACAAGCCGTACACTTAAACACTGAATTCTTATAATTTGCCGTCTCCCGTCTTTTCTGAATTTCAGCTACTTGCTCCTCCACAGTCAAATCCGTAACAGTAAACATAGTTTCATTTAAATCCTCATTCAAAAATGGCTTTCTTCTTCTATCTATCTTAGGTTCGGTGGGTTTGGGTTTTTTCTTTGACTCTTTTGTTTTTCTTTTAACTTTTTTCTTTTTAATTTCCAACGGTGCACTGTCATCTGAAGATACTGGTGCATAATCTGCGTCATTATCATTCTCCGTATCATTAAAATGGTAAAATATAAGAGGTTTTTCATCATCGTCTAAATCTTGTTCCTTCTTTAGTTCCTGTACATTAACATCTAAGGTACAATTAAATACTTCTGTTTTTTCTTCTTCATTAAATTCGTCTATGTGGGGTTCTTGTTCATCTGATATTGCTTTCTCTACAAATTCTAAATTATAATCAAAATGATCTGGCTCAAAGCTTTTTATGCTAAGTGTGGGAATGAGTTTAGTATTACTTTGTAATTTTTTAATATTGTCTTCTGTTAACTGAAATAAATATTTGTTATTAATATTGTTACGAATAATCTAGAAACGTGTAGAGTTGGAGCGCTGAAGAGATCTAGAAATAAAAGAAAGAGATAGCTACTCCTATTGACAAACAATAGTTGACCTGGGCTATGCCCTAATGGACTTTGTGGGATATGGCATAAGGTTGAAAGTAGCGTGTACTAGGATTTATGACTCATAACATGTTTACGATAAGAAGTGATTCGTTGTTTCCCGATACATTTAGATTTTTCTGGATCCAGGTAGAACTTTACCCTGGCTATAAACAGAGATATGTTGAGAAATACAGGGCAGTTTTTATCAAGCGATCGAGAGCGATACTTAAAGTGAACAGTGCGAAGCGAGAAAAAATTTATTGTGTAGTCAGTGATAGTACAGTGAGTGACTAGTGTGTAAAGTGTATTTTAGTATTACATTGTGTTGTCTTGTGTACTAAATACACGGATTTAATATAAGTGGTGTTTTCTTACAATTACGAACCCGAGTACGTAACAATATTTCAATGAATTTTCTTACAAAACAGTAATTTAAAAGTGTATTTTTATAGAATAATAAACAATCTGTGGTATACTTCCGTAACTTCTCACATGGGTACCACCACTACCACTGTTCGGCCAAATTAATGCTTACGAAAAAAAAAAGGACCGATTGTCTATGGTCAGCCTCGGCGCCGTTCTCAGAAATCATGTGCGCCGTTACAATTTTTAATCAGTATTATATTATTATATTATAAATCAAAGACTTTTTACTTCCTGGACCTGGATCCTACAACCACCTTACCTTTTTCTGCCGCAATAGTGTCTATGCTTGTCATTGTCGTGTTCCAGTTTGGAGGAATGAGTATTCGATAGCCTAATGCACGTGGCAGTGCCATCCTGCCATAGGAATAGCAACGCACCACTATAATCTTTGGTGTCTACAAGTGATGATTTCTCCATCCATCTGGCGAGCCATTTGCTTGTTTGCTAATTATAATATGAAAAAAATATATGAATAAAATAGAAGACTTTTGCAATTATTAAAACTTATACAACACGCATTTTGGCAGTGCCGTCTTTCAAGTTTTCCGACTAAATTTAGGCGAAACTATGCCCATTATCTATTTTTAAAAGATTTAAATATTTTAGACAAAACTTAGCTGAATTACATTTTGACAGAAAAGCCAAGAGTAGACATTTGACGCTATGACATTGACAAAGGGATGCCATACGTAAATTGTATCTATGCCATTTTAAGGATGTGTTCGGCACAACTCATAATTTAACAGTCTCAATTGACTATACTAAATGCAAAGGTTATTTTGTCCGAACATTAAAACGAATTATTAGGTAACGGGATTCACACGTTACAATATGTGACTCCTCCCCCTAAACCGAAGGCTGGATTCGCCCTTTATCTGCTTGTATGCTATCTACTGATATGAAAAAAAAACATTCATAACTTGCTTTATATAATACATCAGTTTCACACACACGTCATGCAAGCAAATACTCACCGTGTCTTCCTTTTCAATAACTTGCACCAAGAGGTCATGTGTCATTAATACCTTGTCCTTGAAGCGATGACAATTAAGCAGTCTCTGAGCACACTCAGTACACAGAGTTTGAGGTATTTGCTCTATCTCGGAAGGCTAAAATATCATAATATACATAACATCATAAAGTTTATGATCCAATGTTTATAATAAAACATATCATCATCATAATGTGTATAACATACATATGTATAATATCAACGGTACAGTTTCAACCCAAAGAGGCATTTAAGTGGGTTGATAACATTATTAATATAAAGTAATAAATTTATTCCACTACTAAAAATCAAAATATGTTATTGCAAGCCTTCATGAAGCAAGGTAGTAGGTACAGTAATACCCCGACTTACGCTACCTCGACTTACGCGAATTCGGAGTTACGCGATTTAATTTTCTTCGCGATTTAACCTTCTACATCAAAATAACTTCAGATTGTGTTTATACATTTTATTAATATAGTTTGTCATATTATCTAGAATTAAATTAAAATTTATTTCCTAAATTATTGTTTTATATTTCCTAAATTATAGTCTCCGGTCCCAATTAAACATACTTTGTATGACTTTATAGGTATATGCAAAATTGTACCCCGACTTACGCGAATTCGACTTACGCGGATAGCGCTCGGTCCCACCTATCGCGTAAGTCCGGGGTATTACTGTACTATACTTTCTCCTTACTAAAATCAAGCATTTTTCTGAAGGAAAAATGTTCTTTTCATTTTAATTTAGATTCTTAGCTGTATTGGTTTTAATTAGGACTAAACAACCATTCCTTACTTCAAAACTAATCTTATTTATTATTACAAAAACAAATTTTTCAAAGTCTATGATTTTGGATTTTCAAATTATTTTTAAACACTTGCATTTACTCACTTAAACCTAACTATTGAGACATACTTACCAATATCCCAGTGAGGGTTTCAAAGGCCTGGTTTAAATTATCACGGCCCAATGACACTAATTTGCAATCCAATTTGAGGCATATTCTACAGACCTGTAAAGAAAACAGTTAGTTAGGCTCAAAAGAAGGAAAGTGTAATTTAGACCGATTTAAATAGAACAATCGATATTTGCCAAGCCACGCATTATATGGATACGCCTTTCAAGAGCTTGCATTTACACACAGAGATACAGAGTGATATATCTTAACAATTAAATAAAATCACTTTTTCAACCTTGTCATAACGGTACAATAAAACAGTATAACATAGTTTATTTCTACTTTTCATAAAATAATATAACCTACAAAGTATCTTCACGCCCGTATCCCCGAAGGGGTAGGCAGAGATACAACAACTGCACCCACGATTAGCCGAAGATACTAGGTACCACAACTGTGATAGGTGGCAAGCTTATTGCCAACCGGGCAACCAATCCCGGGCAGTTTTGTGTTTATCAGAAAACTGAAAAAACACTTTTTTTATGTGCTCGACCCGGGAATTGAACCCGAGACCTCATGTGGTCTACGCCAACTCTGGAACACTAGACCACAGAAACCCTATCCGCTACTCATAAAATTCCCAACACAGCTCCTTCACTATTAGATTTAATAATTGTATCCAATCCTGAACACGTTAATTCACATGGGCAAACAGCTTCATGCTTTTCATACCATGATCTGTTATACATGTCCTATCGCATACGTGTTCCTAAACGATTAACTAGTCACTCTGTTTGTCGTTCATATAAAAATTGTAACATTGATAATCTAGCTCGTGATATCAATGCTGCTGATTGGACACCGGTATTTAATGGAAATAATATAGATGATGTTGTTCAGTATTTTAACAAAACGTTACTTAATATTTTTGATGTCCATGCTCCTATCAAAAAAATAAAAATTAAGCATAATCCCGCTCCATGGATAAACAATGATATAAAATCTGAAATGTTAAAGCGTGATAGAGCTAATCGTCACTACAAGAGGTACCCTTCCGAACGTAATTTTAGTAATTACAAGAAACTACGTAACAGGTGTACTCAGCTTTGTCGCGCAGCCAAACGTCTTTATATCCATGATACTATTGCGAAATCTGATTCAGGGCAAGCATGGAAATTTCTAAAAACCCTTGGTGTTGGCAGAAATTCTCCATTTTCAAATAGTAATATTGATATTAATTCTCTCAATTTACATTTTTCAACCCCTACTATTTCTTTGGATATAGCCACTAAATCCAATACATTAAATTACTTATCATCTATTCCGTTAAAACCATTTCCCCAGTTTAATTTCCAACTTGTTACCGATGAGGAAGTTACAAGGCATGTTCGCTCAATTTCATACTGCTGTAGGTAGTGACTTTTTATCCTCCAAAATGATTTCGCTATCTTCCCCTATGATCATTCCAATATTAACATCTATTTTCAATTTATCCTTAAGCAGTAATACCTTTCCTTCTGCTTGGAAAACAGCTCATGTTCTCCCGCTCTCAAAAGTTTCTAATCCTTCTTCTCCATCTTGCTACCGGCCAATATCTATTCTCCCATTTCTCTCTAAAGTATTAGAGCATATTGTACATACTCAATTATCGGATTACTATGTAGCCAATAACTTGCTGAGTTCTTTCCAATCAGGATTTCGTAAAGGGCACAGTACAGTTACAGCTCTCATTAACATATCTGAAGATATTCGTGCTTCTATTGATGATCAAAAACTTACAGTTGCTGTGCTTCTTGATTTTAGTAGTGCCTTTAACTCAGTAGATTTTGATATACTACTAGAAGTTCTACGCTCCCGTAACCTTTCGTCCTCTGCTGTTGCCTGGTTTGACTCATACCTCCGAGGGCGATCGCAGTGTGTTCGTGTCAACGACACGTTTTCTGATTCACTACAACTCACTGCGGGCGTTCCTCAAGGTGGAGTCTTATCCCCTTTACTTTTTACGAGTTTTATTGATGCCATCTCTACAATTATAACAAGTAAATTTCATTTATATGCAGACGACCTTCAGCTGTATCGCCAAGCAGGTGTCATGGATATAAATGATGCGGTCAGTGCCATCAATCGAGATTTAGATGCGATTCATGCTTGGGCAACTTCAAACGGTCTTTTAGTAAATCCCTCTAAATCCCAAGCGATTATTTTTGGTAATAGACATGTGCACAAATTGTTTAATAACGTTAATATTCTTCCAATTGTTTACAATGGCACTCGAATTCCTTTCTCGCCTACCGTTAAGAATTTAGGTGTTATTTTTTCTAAAGACTGGTCATGGGAGGCTCATATCAACAATATTTGCAAAAAAGTTTACTTTTCTTTCCATTCTCTGAAGCCATTGCAACATTTGCTACCGCTGAAAACAAAGATTACTTTAATGCAAACACTGATTCTCCCAATAATTGATTACGCTGACTCATGTTTTCTTGATGCCACTGAAGGGTTAGTAGATAAACTTGAGAGGATGCAAAATTTGTGCATCCGTTACATTTTTGGTCTCCGTAAATATGATCATGTTTCGGAATTCCGTGCTCAACTTAAGTGGCTACCCATACGTCTTCGCAGGAATACTCATCTTCTTTGTTTACTTTATAATATTCTTCATAATCCTAGGTCCCCAATTTATCTTCGTGAGCGTTTTCACTTTCTTCATTCCCCGAGTAGTAATTGTCGTGCTAATGTCAGTTCTCTCTTACGTTACCCTTCCTTCAAATCTAATTTTTTCTCTAATTCCTTTTCTGTTCAAGCAGTTAGGCTGTGGAATTCACTTCCATCTAACATTCGTACCAGTGGATCGTTATCCATCTTTAAAACACGATTACATGATTATTATTTGACGCGAAAGTAGTTAGCAAGTTAACTGTGTAATTTTTGTATTATTTTTATTTTATTTTCTTGTCTTTTAAAGTGTGTTATTTTTTTTGTCTCTTCTTTTTAGTTTTTTTTTTTGTTTGTTGTTAATAGCTTTTAAGGCCACATTTGATATTAATTGTATGCTTCATTATTATGCCGTGTTAATAATATGTGCACAAGTGTCTTTGTTTGTCTACTGTTTTCTACATATGGGTTAGCTGGAAGAAATCTCGATATGAGATAAGCTCGCCTTTTGTTTTAATATACATCATTTCATTGTTTACTGTAAATGTTTTGTGTACAATAAAGTGTTTAATAAATAAATAAATAAACCTACAAATGTATATAACCTACAAATGTATCAAATTTTTGACAGTAATAGGAGCGTTTGCTCATATCCGCGGCGACACGTATTTTTAATAAGATAGCAAACAAGCAGATGGGTCTCCTGATGGAAAGGGTCAACCATTGCCTATAGACATGAAAGATGTTAATGATGCGTTGCTATCTTGTGGTGAGGCCTAATGCCACATGCGTAAGTTTACAGTCTTAACTTGCCCTATAAACCGAAACACGATAATGACAAGCATTGACATTATAGCAGCAGGAATAGGTAAGGCGGTGGTACGAAATACCTGGACAAGACGTTGAGGAACTCTACCACTTAGTAGTTAAGATGGTAGTGACATGTATAGCCTTTGAATACATGTATAGCAATCAGTCGCCTTTTACGACCTGCCTGACAAAACAGCAATTGGTCTATTCTTCAAGGCAGCCCAGGCCAAAACTGGGGAATTTTTTTGTTTAGTATATGGTCAAATTTCGACCAAAGGAAAACCGTCATATAAATGAACTAGTAAAGCAATAAAATGGAAACTAATTCTAAGTAACTTGCCTTCAACAAACATGGTAGAGCGCCCAATCGAACTTTCCGTAATCCTGTCTTGGTCAGATACAGGTCATCACATAAGAAATGATCTGAACATATAACACTCCTGTCTTTAGGTGCCCAATCATTTTTACCGATTGCCTTTAACCATGCTGTTCTGTGTTTAGCTGTGTTTGGAAACCTGAAATAATAATCATTATAATTACTACTAGCTGTTGCCCACGACGTTGTCCGCGCGGACTTCGTTTACTCCGCACTGCTCCTCACACGTAGGTGATAGCGTGATAATATGTAGCCTATATGTTGACCAGATCTATAAGTAATATTCATGCACAATTTGAAGTAAATCCATACAGTACCTTTTGAGTTTATCTCGGACATACATACAGACAAACAGACCAAACTTCTAAAAAATATATTTTTGACTTTGATATCGATTGTAGATCACGCTCCAAGTATTCTTTAAAAAAAATATTCAATGTACAGTTTTGACTTTCCTACGATTTTATTATATGTATATATGTTATATGTATATTTACATACTGTAGTTGAAGACATGCTGTGTAAAGTTATTTGTTTGCAATACAGTCTCCCATATATAAATATTCTAGCTAGGCGACCGAGCTTTGCTCAGATATTTTTTCATGTGAAAAGGAATAATTACGAAGAAGATACTTACCTAGATCAATGTAATAGTAAAGACTATCTAAATACAAAATTTTTTCAATATTTTTGCCATTTCTGAGAAACCAATTATATAAAATATATACACTGTGTTCTAGCGGTACGGTGTGGGTGTTTATTTATTTTACAGTTGCATTACATAATATTTTTCACTTTATGTGCATAAGAGGATTTACATAATATTATAAGGTACATAAAGGTCAGGTGCAGCAACTGGAATGGCAATGGGGTAGCAACTTCTTATTAGTGATTTGTCTTCTAAATATTCTTAATAGGCTTTTTCAATTAAAAGTTTATTTATACTATTTTTGAATTTAATATAGTTTGGTTCGCTTTTTAGATTTTCTGGTAATTTTTTATATATTTTTACAGACATGCGATAGGGCCCGGAACTATGTAAATTTAACTTTGATGTTAATTGATATAAATTATTTTTTTAACATGATTCGCAGCGACAAGGTATTTCTCCTAATTTTGTATATAAGTGATTCTTTTTCCTAACAAATTTGCAAAGTTCAAATATATATATATATATATATATATATACACCACATGAGGTGCTGGGTTCAATTTCACTGATGGTACAGGACAAACAATTTTATTAGCATGATTTATATTTATATCTTCCCCTCTTTAGTCTAGTGTTCTGGTGTTGGTGCTGACCACATGAGGTCCTAGTTTCAATTTCCGGACCGGGCACATTGGAAATGAGTTCCTTCAGTTTTCTGACATAAAAAATGTTGCCCAAGATTTGATAAGTGCCCGGTTGGCGATAGGCTTGCCACCAATCACATTGTGGGACCAAGTATCTTCGGCTAATCGTAGGTGCACTGGTTGTACCTCTGCCTACCTCTTCAGGGATATGTGCATGATGATACTTACTTAATTATTATATAGTTACTGTTACTGTATATTATTTCCAGTCACAAAGTAGACTAAGAAGTTCTTCCTCAATTCAACTCAGTGAAAAACAAAAAGGTATTTATATTTCAAAAAATGTAAACCTATTTCAAATTGATCTAACATTAGTTTACACATACATATCTTCACATCATTTTCATAATAGACAAAGATACAAAAATGTTGTCAGTGTTCTTATTTCAAAACATTTAACAAAATAAACATCACGTTAAACAGCTTGCGGCCGAACTAAAATACCCTGTCAATGTTGGTACATTAATATTTAATGTCAAATAACCCTTTGATTACAAAATATTAAATTAATTTAGCGTTTATTTGCATTTTTCTATAATTTTAGTGTGTACCTTAAATCTAAAATAAAAACCGTTAAAATAACATGCTCAATTGCAATATAATTTATCAATTGGTAGACAGTAAACAGCTGTTCTTAAGTCCCCCATTGTTAGGGACGAAATGACACGGTTTTCCCTTGGTTATTTCATATCTTGTAGTAGTCTCCTTCATCTAAGAATATATCAGACTTAATAATAAGACTAAAACAACCTAAAATTGTCCATAAGCTTGTAGACATCTGATAGAAATATAGTCTGCTATGTTTATAAAGTGCATTCATCATCATCAATCTCGACATGTAGAAATGTCAGATAGATTTTTCCACCTTTAGTGTCAATATAACATCACATCCACAGCAAACTTATGAATCTGTCATTTTAATAAATCAGTACTTTGATGAAAAACTGTACCTAAATTGATATTACACATCAAGACAAACATGAATTTTTATATCAAGGTCCTCCAAAAACAAATTTTTCTATGCTTTCAAAATGCTCCCCTGTAAAATTCAACTTTTGCAAATTCATAAGTTTGTCGTAGTACATCTACGACAACCAGCTTTCGATAATTGCGTTATCTTTGAGTCCAAGATACTCGTCCAATATGTGTTGCAAAAGGGAATTTGTAACAGAAAACTTACTATGACAACTTTGAACATTGTAACATAGGTTATATACTTAAATACCGAACAATTAAAAACGTAATATACTTACGTGTGGAATGAAATTCCCTGCGACTTGGATATATGTCTGGAGTCATTTTTACATGAAGGAACGGAACAACGCATTATTTAATTAGTGTTTTAAGTAAATTAATTTGCGTCAAATCACACCAAAGCCCTATCCGTTTCTTCTTGATAAAGTATCATTTTATTAAAACAAATAACAAATTTTTAAAAGAAAATCTAATTGTTTATATTTAAGACCGGACTTAAATGCGTATACTTTTTTAAAATCTTACATTAACCATTTTTGTAATTTGCTATAAAACTTATCTAATTTACAAACAAAAGTGTTCTTTATCACAGAATTATAATTTAATTTCAGCGTTTCTTAATTTCCTTGTTTGGTAAACAATCGCAAATTGTTCATAGACTAGATATACTTCTAACGGAGGACTAGAGAGTAGAGAGTAGAGACCATTCAAAAGGGTTGACACCACAGAACACTATACTCTCTATACGTAGTACTCAATTGGTCTGTGACTCTTACGTAGTATTGTATACTCTTTGTGTGACTCTCTACCAAGGAAGTTATATTCTACCTGGAAGGTCCACATGTACCTCAAAATCGTTCCGAAGAGTACCACGACATGAGTGGAGTGTGTCTCTTTCTACTAGGGTGTCCATACATATTTGTGCAACAGGACAATTTCATTCTAAAAAAGCGTAATAGAACTGATATGGACAGCTACGATAAGTCCTGGATAGCACCCACGGCTATCAATTTTTGAAAGTCGTGTAGGTTAACAATGTCTGTTGTCGCTCTTATTGACGAAGGAAAATGCACATTCATAATATGTTGTTTTGACTCACACCCATAATTTGCTAACTTTAGGGTTAGATCAATTCGTGTGATTTGTCTAATGATATCGTATTATTACGACAGGCTGTAGTGAGGTGGAGGGGGCCGGATTGCAACTATAAATGCTAGCATATTAGTAACGTGCCGGACCGCAACACATTGACTAGTTTTGTGTACAGTTAACTGCCGAACTGCATGTTAAGGCTAGTTCTTTGTGGCCTTTAATCGTTCTTAACCCATAATTTCTGATTTTGTAAATGCATACTTAAAACACGGAAAAAATTGTGTGCGCTCAATTCCGCTCTGCAAATCTGCCGCACTTTGACCCGGCATAGTATACGAGAGTTTATATAAAATGAATCAAAGTGATCTAGGCGAATTTTTGCGAAGCACCCTGACCAGCTGCGGCCCATCTTAATGTGTTAGAGCGTAAAATAGGATTATTAAAAATAATAAAAGTTAGAATAATTTTACTTGATATGTAACTGAAATAAATAGCTAAATTTGTTTTCATACTAGCTGTTTCGCGGGTAAAAAGTGTGGTAAAAAAGTCTTTGCATGTGTGACCTTTCTGCCGAATTGAGCATTATAAATACAGATAAAAGACCAAAATACTCTTCTAGAAAATGTATGCATTAATTACGGACAGATGACAATTACATTACATTGCTTTAAAATTTGTTCGAGTGAAGCAGTCCAGCGATACTGAAGAATCAATAAAACCTAGAGGATACGGTGAGAAATATTGCAAAGTCTTAATGCCAGTCTACTGACAGGGTCCTGGATAAAACACTTCGGTTCCGGTCCCAACGTTCAAGTTCAAAATGTCCAATTCCCAAAATATACAACATTTTCAAAATGCCTGTTTCCTAAAATGGTCCATTTTTCTCCATGTTGGTCTCATGCTCCTTTGAAAAATAGGCCAACTGCCGTTCTGCCAGGCAGGTCGTAATAGGCGACTTATCCGCTATAAGTGTCACTACCATCGTGACTACTTGGTAGTAGAGTTCCGCAACGTCTCGCCCGGGTATTTGCTACCATAGCAGAAGCTATTCCTGCAGCAATAATGTCAATTTTATATCATAAGATAGCAAACAAGCAGATGGGTCTCCTGATGGAAAGAGACAACCATTACCTATAAAAACCAAAGATATTAATGGTGCGTTGTTATGTATTGACGAGGTCTAAGGCCACATGCATAAATTTACCGGCTACCTTACAATCCAAACCGGATCACGACGATGACAAGCATTGATTCTATTGCGGCGCAAATAGGTAAGGCGGTGGTGCCAAATACCAGTGCAAGATGTTGCGGAACCACCTAGTAGTCACGATGGTAGTGAAATTATTTCTTGTCAAGAGTTAAGTAAACTTTTTGACAAGCAGTTACGCTATTGCGGCAGGAATAAATAAGGCGGTGGTACCAGACCCGGGCGAGATAATGCAGAAATCTACCACCTAGTTGTCATTGTCGTGCTCCTGTTTGGAGGGTAAGGCAGACTTGTGCATGTGGTATTGCAAACCTGCCACATGGATGGGAACGCACCATTTATATCTTTGATGTCCCAACGCGATGGTTTCTCTTTCCATCAGGAGAGCCGTCAACTTGTTTGCTGTCTTATAATATAAAAAACAAATATTCATTTTAAACACTAATCATCTAGACTAATAACAAGTAGTTTTTTCGTTTCACATCTGTAAATTATATTGAATTTGGCTGATAAAAACCGTACATACTAAAGGAGAGTGTTCAGTAGTTGATTTTAATACCAAATACGTAAAACAATTAGGTACTTAAATATTGAGCTAATTATCCTATAACATGTTTATAGTCATACGGACGCCCACGCATAGATATCATTTTTATTCAAATTATCCTTTATAGGCACTATTGAAGTTCATTATTTACAAACAGTGATTTGCTGAACTCGTGACTAGACTCATTAGCTATTAGTCACCGCGGGATTCATGGGATTCGAAGAAATAAAAGCGACCGTATTTTCTGAATATTACTCTACTAAATTTGTTGTGGTTGACAACTACATAATAGTCAAGCAATATTTGATAACGTCATTTTCCTCTCTATTATACACCCGAGTAAATTTTCCATTATACAATGAGTAAATTTTCCTTAAAGTAATCCTAAAAAACTGGTATTTTTCATTTTGTGTTTTTTTATCTCGTGCGCTAATATACACCCCAGTACACCCGAGTAAATTTCCTTTAAGTAATCCTAAAAAACCAGTATTTTTCATTTTGTTTTTTTTTTTTATCTTGCGCGCCTGTTGTCATCTAAAGAAAGCAATATTTTATTTATTTACTTATTTTAGTTTACTTTCTTTCGTATTAAAACAGGGTGGTTACAAACTAACATCATAATATTCGACCAGGGTGGGTTTGAGATAACCTATTAAAATAGGCAAGTGAATTAAACAAAATTCTATCAAGAAAACGTGTGGTCGTAAACTGATACGATGCATCTTTATGCTTCTACAACATCAGATTCTAAATTATACAATCATGAAAGCATCATTGAGATCATAATAAGCAAAATATTTTATAGCTTTAAGTGTCCGAATGTGACCACATGGCCGCTTTCGAGCGTATTAGATATTTATATACTTCAGTTTGCGACCACTGGATTTAAAAAGAAATATAAGGTAAAAAATGATGTCACTACAACTTTCCAACAAACAATGTTCTATAATTGAAATAATAACGCTTCTTGTTTGAGTGTAACATTAGTATAAGGTAACAAAAGGTAACTTTGTTTGCCACCCGGTGTGGTATTTTTATTGCAATACGCGACACATAAACACACCATTAAGTCATCACCCGAACTCGGGCACTATTTTCAGCTTTAGCAGATAGGTTTAAATTTATGATTTTCTTGTTACATAATTATTCATTGAATATTCAATGCTTACTGTTCATTGTTTTCTCATGAAAAAATGCTATTATCTTTAATTAAGAAACCTAGGCCCTCAAGTGGTCGCATACTAGAGGCGGTCGCGTTACCGACGCAATGACCCTATATTACGTTTGTATGTTTAATTAAAAAATATCTTAAATAACACTAAATGATTAAGCTTACAACAGGGAATATAGATGGAATAGCATTTGGTTTCAGTGTTGATCTTATCTTATGGATTATTAAATCCTTGGATTTAAAATGACGGCTGCAAATTAAACTGTAATATGAATTTTTTTTCTTAAATGGAACAACTTCAATCCACCGTTGTCGAAGAATCTCATTTCTTGGGAACCTGCAAGAAAATAATGAACAAGAGGTTAGGTATCTACTACTAGTTAACAGTTACTACCAAAAAGTATGTAGGTAATGTATTTAGTTACTACAACACAATGATTTTAGTATTAAACTAGCTGTGCCCGCGACTTCGTCCGCGTGGGATTTTTTTAACTTCCTACTACGTATGTAGATAAGGAAGTTACTGATTTTACCCCGATTTTGGAAAATTGAATTTTAATGTTTGATAAGCTGTAACTTTTGAAAATTTGACTCGATTTTGATTTTTGAAATTCAATGTAGTTTTTTTAGTAAGTACTAAAATATTGCAGTAGATTAAAAATGATAAGTTAAAAAAATTCGAAGTTATATCGAAAAAATACGTTTGCAAAATTTTTCGTCAACTGTAACTCCCGAACGGATAAATAATTTTTGATGCAATTTATGCATTGGATGCAGTTTTTGAGAAGTAAATCTGATTAAATTTTGTATTATATCGGTTCATTAGTCTAGAAATTGTATTAAAAAAATACTGTTTCGCCAAAAACCTTTGTGAGGTTTTCCAAACTTTCTCAAAATCTCTTTGAATTAGTTAAAACTGACTGAATTAGTTAAAATTTTCAGGAAATCTAAGTTGGGTGGAATCCAATCGAATCCCATTAACCACGTTTCGATCGGTCAAGCAGTTCAAAGTTATCAAATGTTTACATACACACATACACATTCACGCACACACACACACGTCATCGTGAAAATAGTTGAAAAAGGTTCCTAGGTCCTTAAAACGTGGAGATCTGGTGAACTTTCGATTTTCGAAAGTCGGGGTAAAATCAGTAACTTCCTTATCTAGATGCGTAGCGGGAAGTTAAAAATGTTTACCTAATTAGAAAGATGAAAAGTTATTTATTCAGGTTTATTTTTTGAATAATTTTTATTTACTTAAGGCAATTTTCGTGGCGGGAAGTTAAAAATTAATTAATTAACACATGGCTTTGTAGTTTGTTATTAATAAAAAAAAAATAAGCCTTTGACTTAGAAGCTTATTGAAAATAATTTGCAATTTAAAAAAAAAACTTGTTGCACTTTTCTTAAATTTATTATTATTTTAATTCTCTAAAAGATATTTTTAATGTAAATTTGTATCATTTTCAATAAGCAAGATAAGGAGTCAAGGTTTTTTTTTATTATTATAACAAACTCTCTGCCTCGTGATCTAGGGACAGCCTATTCGGCTCAGATCATGAGGTCCCGGGTTCGATCCCCGGGTCGGGCAAAGATGTTATTGAGATATTTTCGAGGATTTTCTCGAAAATCTATAATCTCAGTAGCAACTCGGAAACTGGCGGAGGGGTATAAAAACTTTCGGTCCCAGTTATCGCTAAAAATAATCGATAATCGTTAACGTGTCAGTATATGCGGCGGTGAGGATTACCATTTATCTCACCAACCGACAAATCGGTGAATCGTGGTGAACCGGAAAGTCTATAGACGGTCGGTTTACTCTGCCTACGCCGCAAGCGAATCGAGCGTGATGATACTTTAATAAAAAACAACAACGCCACGTATTTTTTTCTCACATTTTTAATTTTTGATTCTCACAAATAAAGGAATTTTAAGTATCTTTGGGGGCGTCCACAAATTACGTGAGATGTTTAAGGTGGAGAAAGGGGTTCGAGTCAAATCTCATCTAATCTTACGTTGGAGGGGGGGGGGGGGTCTCAGCAAATATCACGTAATTTTTTTTCATATTGAAACAAAAAAATATATACTATTTTAGTCCATTATCCAGATTGTACATACTTAAGTTAATCTTAAGTGTAATCGTGATACTGTTAAGATCATTCACTAACTCGTTCGAAAGAAAATAATTTCATTTATACTTCGACGTTATACAGCCTCAACTAATCGTAAATAGAAGCACGAAGATTTTTTTTCTTTTTACAATAACAATCGAACGCGTTTTTACATAGGTATTTCAGAAACCCATATTTTGAAAAATCTCACGAGAGATTGGGGGATAGGGGAGGGGGTTGAATAAAATCTCACGACATCCTACCGGGGGGGGGGGGGGGACAGAAAATTAAAAAAAACACCTCACGTAATTTATGGACGCCCCCTTTTGATTGAATTTGTTTTGATGAAGTTAAATGTGTATCGTCGTTGACCATATGAGGTACCGGGTCCGATTTCCAGCTCAGGCAAAACAAAATGTGCTTTTTCAGTTTTCTGATAAAACAACATTGCCCGAGATTGGAAAGGGCCCGGTTGGCAATAGGCTTGCCACCTTTCACATTGTGTGAGATAGTATTTTCGGCTAATCGTGGGTACACTTCTTGTACCTCTGCCTACGTATTCCGGGATATGGGCGTGTAGATACTTTTTTACGTTATGCAATGTAAAAAGAAAATAGTGAATTTTCGCAATAGCCTATCCTTACGATAAATTTTATAAAGAACTGATTATAAATATAATATAAACACTTGTACTGTTTCACATTCGTTGTGAAAGCCCTGATGATGCTTTAATAGGCGAAACCAGTTGGCTGTAAGTTTAAAAGTGATTGTGTAATAAATAAAATTTAAATTACATTTGTGAAACAGTACAAGTACAAGTGTTTATATTATATAATCAATATGATGCAGTTTCTTATAAATTTATAAAGAACAAATTCTATTAGTATACTCAAGTTCGATTAGATGTATATTTTCTGAGATATTAGCAAAAAACCTAAAAAAATTACCTGTTTTATTTTCAAATATATTAATAATTATTTTTATATAAATAAATAAAATGTATAGATTTAAATTTTACACATATTTAGTAAAATTGCATTTATAACATTTTAATAAAAAAAGTACACATTCTTGAACTGATTCTCTCGGATTATATCCATTATACGAACACTATACGTACATACATACACTATACATACATACAAACACTATGAAATGATAACGCTAACTTATAATGAGCCGTGCGTTCAAAGGTTTTGTATACATTCCGGGTGTCACGTTCAACTGGACTTACCACCCGAAACCGTTGAAACTTGTGATGTCTGTAACTTCTAAATTATAAAACTCATGACCTTGAAATTTTTAAGGGATAATCTTTATAGTATTTACTTTTGAACAAAAAAATAATAAAGGATTTCGGACAACAGGTTAATGAATTAAAGCTAAATATACGTTTTTGTTTTCATCCCCTATCCCACGGGAACCGTACTGAATTTTGGGATAAAAAATATCCTATAACCTTCTTCGGAGTATGAACTCTAATTATACTAAATTTCATTTGAATCCGTTCAGTAGATTCGGCGTGATGCGCGGCCTTGATACAGACAGACAGACAGACAGACAGACAGACAAAAATTAAAAAAATTATATTTTTCGCTTCAGTATCGATTAAAGAGTATCTCCCAAAAAAAATTTTTAAAATATCTTCAATGTACAGAAATCGACCTCTTACATTTTTATTATATGTATAGATAACAATATTACGTAAATTAGGTTCTTATTTGATTACGATGACATTCCTTAGGGACGTATTATGAAAAGTTAGATTGAATTGTAATTTCTTTGTATTCACATGTCCGAATTTTTGTGTTATTATTGCTACCCTACTTAAGAAACTTGTAAATAAAATAAAAAACTTACTCAAAAAATGAAATTCCGCAACCAGCATACGCTTCACTATTACAGCACTTAACGCTATAATTTTTCACCATTTTACAACAGAAAAAACTTATAGCAGTAAGCTAAAAGTATCAGCTATATTTTTAAATAAAGCGCGCCAAAGCGTACGGCCACCTCAGTGTGGCTGTGCATAGTTTACAAATTACTACTAATTCTACTGATTTGAGAAAACAGTTTTTACATTGCATAAATAATTACGTAATAATTAAAATAAGCACATTTAAGAACTCAATATGTTAATTACAATACATTTTATGCTAATATATCTATAGACGTGTATGAATAAAAGGGATTTAACGGTTACCGGATATATAAAAAATCTACCATCCGAAAGTTTTATTTACACTGGCAATTACAAGAAAGGGATAACATCCACTCATTTCGTTGTCTCGCTCAGAACGTTTTTCCCCTCTGTTAAGTAAGAAGCAAATGTCTACTTTATTGCTAACGAAATAAAGTACAATTTTATTTTTCAAATATTGCTTCGTAGTAATTCCAGATATCGTATATAAGTTCCTTGCTCTCTACTGCTCTCTACCAAGGAAGTTACATTCTACCCGGAATGCTTACACGCCACGAAATAAAGAAAACAACGGAATTGGCAAGTACAAACATTTGTATCAGGACCGCGATCGCCACACTCACACATAAAATAAGCATTATTGCATATAAACTACTAATGCAAACATTGTTTCATTGGTCGTTTTCATTTTAAGCAACAATAATCCGAAACACACAAACAGAACATTTAAAATAATACCAAACTGCGTTACAATAAATTTTATTTTGCTACAAAAAAAAGAGTATTTACGTCCTTTTGTAGTCTATTCAAAAAAGACTCATCTATTTGTACAATAGTGAAACTTAAAATCGTAATAGTTTCGCTATTATACAATAGATGGCAGTATTGATTTTTCCGTAGTTTTCAGTTGATCATATTTGAGTAGAGAACTTTCTAGAACGATATACGTAATGACTGTCATTACGTATATCTTTCTAGAAAAATTAGGTCAACCTAAAATGAACTTTATATGTAAGGTGTACGGCTGATTTTAGCTTGACTTTCTATTATATCATTAGAGATTATATTGACTTATGCACTGGGAAGTAGTTAGTGTCTAAAACACAGGCCTGGCCTAGTTTAGATACTAACAGTAGAATGTAGTGAGTACATCTTTAAAAGAATTAAAAAAAAAAAAGTATTTATTAAACTTAAAATAATTCATATAATATGAGTATTTATAAGCTTAACATAAGTTCATAGTTTTAGTGTACTTAAAAATGAAATCCGACCACACATTATTTTTACAAAACATCGTGGGTACATCAAAATGTTTTACAAGTTGATACTAAAAATTTTTGTTTTTTGTTTTTGTTTTTAAATAATTATGTATGTACTTGGATTTGTTTAATAAAGATTATTTATCTTATTATTTATATTAAATCAGGAATTTAATTAAAATAAAATGAAACTTGTACTTTCGAATGATATGAAATATCTCCATTTTTAATCATCTGTATTCTACTATCATTTCTGCATTCAAGGATGGCACAATACGGCATAATTCAGTGTATAATAGATTTTTGCACGACGACTATCTCCTAATGATATGGTAAGTATCACTAAGGCAATTTAGAGTAAAAGCGCATAATAGTGACGCACGCGGCACGCCCACTCTTCACTTCCCCTTGTTTTCTTTATTTCGTGTTACACGCGCTTCAAAATCGTTCCGAAGAGTACCTCGACATGAGTGGAGTGTGTCTCTTTCTACTAAATAAAGCGCCAATCGCCATATATATAAGTGTGGCCATGCGTAGTTTGCAAATTACTACTAAGTAATTATACTAATTTGAGAAACAGTTTTTGCATTGGATAAGTAATTACGTAATAATTAAAATAAGCACATTTTGGAACTTAATATGTTAATTACAATACATTTTATGCTAATTTATTTATCAACGTGTATGAATAAAAAGGATTTAACGATTACCGAATATGTAAAAATCTACCATCTAGATCGTTTTATTTACACTGGCAATTGCAAGAAAGGGACAACATCCACTCTTGTCGTTGTCTTGCTCAGAACGTTTTTCCCCTCTGTTATGTAAGAAACAAATGTCTACTTTATGAGTAACGAAATAAAGTACATTTTTATTTTTCAAATATTGCTTCGTAACAATTCCAGTTATAGTATATAAGTTCCTTGCTCTCTACGAGAGGCAGTGATGCCAATTTAGCGACTTTGTCGCTAGATATAGCAACATTTTATCTTCTACAGCGGCTTAAATTATGTGTCTAGCGACAAAAAATATCTAGCGACTATTCTAATGACTTCTGGAGTTCAAATAAAAAAATAAATAAGTATTTTAACCTCCATAAAATATGGCAAGATCTCAGCCCAGAAATCTGAGTTCTCTATATTCAGAACTTCGTTCCGAAATCGGCCATCATTCTGACAAGTCTATCTTTATCCCCCTTGTAGCCTTTGAATAAGACAAATTCTAGTCAGAGTAATAAAAAATTATAGAAAAAAGCTTCATTTATTTCATGAAAAACGGCAATTTCATTGGTAAAGATTTATTTTTTATCTTATTTCGGAACGCTACCATAAATTCTTATAGTCGAGCCACACTGTTGGAAACAAGCTTCCAACACGGGTGACCTTGGTAGAGATCAGATGAATTTTCGTTACAAAGAAGTGTTTACACTGTTATAAACCGCAGGTAACCGCAGGAGACCCGTGTAGAGGGCTTATTTCCAACAGTGTGCAGCTCGGCTTTTATGCTTAAGCCGGGTTTCCCCTAATGCTGTACTGGTGTACAGAGTAGGGGAATCCCCGCGAGAATTTTTACGATATTGTATACAATATATTTGAGACTTCCGAACGCTCAATTTTTTGGGATCATTTAGCGACTTCTTGCGATTTTTGACCATGGAACATAGAACAAGGGGAAGTGAAGAGTGGGCGTGCCGCGTGCGTCACTATTATGCGCTTTTACTCTAAATTGCCTTAGTGATACTTACCATATCATTAGGAGATAGTCGTCGTGCGAAAATCTATTATACACTGAATTATGCCGTATTGTGCCATCCTTGAATGCAGAAATGATAGTAGAATACAGATGATTAAAAAAGGGGATATTTCATATCATTCGAAAGTACAATTTTCATTTTATTTTAATTAAATTCCTGATTTAATATAATCTCTAATGATATAATAGAAAGTCAAGCTAAAATCAGCCGTACACCTTACATATAAAGTTCATTTTAGGTTGACCTAATTTTTCTAGAAAGTTATACGTAATGACAGTCATTACGTATATCGTTCTAGAAAGTTCTCTACTCAAATATGATCAACTGAAAACTACGGAAAAATCAATACTGCCATCTATTGTATAATAGCGAAACTATTAAGATCTTAAGTTTCACTATTGTACAAATGGATGAGTCTATTTTGAATAGACTGCAAAAGGACGTAAATACCCTTTTTTTTTTGTAGCAAAATAAAATTTATTGTAACGCAGTTTGGTATATTTTTAAATGTTCTGTTTGTGTGTTTCGGATTATTGTTGTTTAAAATGAAAATGACCAATGAAACAATGTTTGCATTAGTAGTTTATATGCAATTATGCTTATTTTATGTGTGAGTATGGCGATCGCGGTCCTGATATAAATGTTTGTACTTGCCAATTCCGCTTGTTCTATGTTCCATGTTTTTGACCTTTTTCCGGAGCTAGCCATTTCTAGCGACTTTTCAAGCTTACGCTAACGACTTTTTAACATATAGAGTTGGCAGCACTGACGGGAGGTTGATACTGTGGTTGACACTTTGACAGTTTTATTTGTAAAATGCACAGACTAAACACTATATGTAAAATGTAATGTAAATAATAAATCACAGATTTTGTTACTCTAAAATCAGAAAATATAATAAAATATTATGCTTAAAGTAAAGACACAAATTTGACATACAATTTTGTTGTATACGTGTACAATTTTTGAATTGAATTTGAATTGTATAATCTAAATGGGAAAAATATGTGTAAGTCAACAATTTTAATCACTTTTCTACTTTAAATATTCGGCCTCTTTATAAATTGCTAATAAAATTAAACGCGGAGTTTTTCAGTAAGTATTAAAAAAGAAGCGCTTATTATTTTTCGACTACAGCGGTATCTTTGGTGTTGTTGTTAATTTTAAGTTTATGTTTTTTGAAAGGGTAACGATTTGAGTAAGGTAAATGTATCGCATCGATAGGGAGGACGGGTATTCCGTCGCTCGTCAGAAGCACATACTTTTTTTTCGACTGACTTTCCATAAGGAGTTTATCAACTTAGTTGCACTTACGGCTATTAGTGTTGTTGTTTTATAATAATTATAGGTATTATAGGTATCTCACCAAACTAGCCGTCATAGCTAAGCCAACGCAGCGCGGATTCAAATCCCAAGTAGCATTATGATGGAAAGTAGCAACAGCAAGATGGTGATTAGCAAGCGGATGGCGATGAATGAAAGATGATTTGAATGATGAGTTATTTATTTAGCACACACAATACAGTTACACTTACAAGCATGGGTGTACCCAGGTTCTGGGCCAGGGGGGGCAAACGTAACATTTTAAGACCCAGGTTCTGAGCCAGAGGGGGCAACTGTAACGTTTTAAGACTAAATTTTAAGTTATTATATTTTAATCTACAACAGTATATAGTTATTAGTAAGGTAAACAAATTCCAGGGGGGCAACTGCCCTTCCCTACCCCCCCCTCGGTATGCCCATGCTTACAAGTAACATATGTCAATAGCAATATGAAATGTTGATATCAAAATTGGATACACAACTGAGAGTCTATTTAGCACCACTTACTAGTAAATTTAAGTAATTAAAAGCATAAACAAATAAAATTGATATTCATTTCTGACCGTTAAGGGTCGCATAGGCAGACTGCACACAGCACCCTCTTGTTGGAAATATAATGTTATATGAGTTTAATATTTTCTACTGTCTGTGCATAAGTAATAGCATTTTGGGTTTTATTATTTTATTAGAATTTTAGATGGATTGGCATTTGAAATTCGCATCCTGATTTAAGGGTTGAGAAGGGGAGGTTTACTACCCACCTGTAATATTTCCCCCCACGTAAACCCATGGTTGCTTAGATATACATGATCAAAGTTTTGAGGTTTGTCACCTCAGGACCATCATTTTCTATCAGGGATTGTATTAGAAACGGGCCACACGAATTTGGCGTTATGTGTTTCCCATTGACACTTCCCACCTCGTGGAAATGTTGAAAAAGTTATAGCCCAAAAAGTAGCCAATCGTCAAGTAAGTCAATTATCTGCTTAGGTTAGGATGTAACTAAAAACATATACATGGAGGCCAAACACGGGGTGGGAGAGGGGGTTGAGGGTCTTTTGCTCAATATTAATAACGGTAACAGGTAGATGCTTAAAATTTTCACAGAATATTTAATTGTATTAACCTTTCAAAATAAATAATTAAATAGAAATACAGTAAATATTAAATGGAGGCTCCCATACAACAAACGTAATTTTTAAGTAAATTATTACTTGATCTTAATAAACAGGTAGAAACTTAATTAGGGATGGTACGGAACCCTTCGTGCGTGAGTCCGACTTGCATGTGGCCAGTTTTTTAAAATTAATATCCGATGAACTATATTTTTCTTTCTATGGTAGAGTTCTAGAAGTGATTTTGAAAGTATCTAGAGATGTTTCTTGCTGAATTATTCCTATTTCTCTAGTCAAATATTCTATTTTATTATTTATTGCTAGTATTTCAGACTTTCTTTGTTCATTTTCTAAGTTTCGAGCATTTGCTTCCTGTTTAAAATCTACTCTTAGTTTCTCAACCACTTTATTTATTTCTATCTGGATTGTAATTTGTATAAAATCCGATACAAAATAATACAAGTATTATTTTCTTTTAATTTAAAATTATTCCGAGTTAACTTGGGTTGTGTAGCACTGTTTCTGATCATTTTTAGGGTTCCAAAGTAAATTAGGAACCCCTATAGCTTTGTTCATCCGTGCGGAACGTATGGGTGCTGAGGGAGCTGCAGGCAAATCTGTTTGATACTTTACAACCCACTGATTAATTGGTTAATTAATTAGAGTAATTTAACCAGTAATATCAACAATACTAATCACTATGACAATATCAGTTTCATGTCCCAGGATAAAAAAATATTAAAAAGCTTAATGTTAGCTCTGTGATTGTTTTTCAATTTGATTGTTTACAGAATATGGCTGGTCAGCAAAAGCATTCTGCAATCAATAAGGTTAGTATAGTTATGAATATGGAGCATTGTGATATATGACAATCTGTTCTCTCTGCCTACACTATGTTGGTCTCCCTGTGTTGGTCCCGGGCTGCTTTGAAGAATAGGCCAACCTCCGTTCTGCCAGGCAGATCGTAAAAGGCGACTGATCGGCTCTGCGAGTCACCATCGTTGTGACTACTAGGTGGTAGAGTTCTGCATTGTCTTGTCCGGATCTGGTACCACTGTCTTACCTATTCGTGCCGCAATAGTGTCAGTGCTTGTCACTGTCGTTCCGGTTTGGAGGGTAAGGTAGCCGGTAAACTTATGCATGTGGCATTAGACCTCGCCACAAGATAGCAACGCACCATTGACATCTTTGTTGTCTATAGGCGATGGTTGTCCCTTTCTATCAGGAGACCCATCTGCTTGTTCGCTATCTTATGATATATATATATATATATATATATATATATATATATATATATATATATATATATATATATATTAAAAAAAACTAAGAAATCTAGTCTGACGATATGGATGTACATAGTATAGTTATTAAGGTGGCAAGAAGAAACTAAATTTCTTTTTGCTTCTTGCACTAAGATGTAATTTGCAGGGGATTATTTATTTATTCAACATCTTGAAAATGGCACACAAATAAAAGAAAATTAATACTAAATCAAATAATGATTGGCATTTCTTTTCTTCTTATAATCTTCTTCTTATGTATAATAATCAATTGCTGTTTGTTAGTCTCGCTAAAACTCGAGAACGGCTGAACCGATTTGGCTAATTTTAGTTTTGAATTAATTGTTGGAGTCCAGGGAAGGTTTAAAAGGTGAGAAAATATAAAAAAATAAGAGTAGTTAAAAATTCAGAACAATGTTTGCCGGGTCAGTTAGTATATATATATATATATATATATATTTATATATATAAATCAATTGCTGTTCGTTAGTCTCGCTAAAACTCGAGAACGGCTGAACTGATTTGGCTGATTTTGGTTTTGAATTAATTGTTGAAGTCCAGGGTTTAAAAGGTGCGAAAACATAGAAAAATGTGGTTAAATAGGCAGAACAATGTTTGCCGGGTCAGCTAGTCTTATGAAATCTTAAAAATGTACAAATATGACTATTTTCAATTCAAATGGTCATATTTGTACATATTAAGATTTATTGTTGTTATTTTTGGATATTTTTTAAAATTACTTTAACTTAAAAAATATTTTAACTTTCCATTACATAGATATGGAAGTTACTGATTTTGTCCAGATTTTCGAAAATACAGTTTTCACCAGAGTGCTAAGTGTGAGTTTTTCTTTTCGAATTCGATCGTGAGCGCGTTTGGAGTTTACCAAGAATTTGTATGTGATTTGTACAGCGCCACCTAGTGGTAAACTGGTTTCTCACGTTTACCACTAGGTGGCGCTGTACAAAATTCCTAGTAAACTCCAAACGCGCTCACCATCGAATTCGAAAAGAAAAACTCACACGTAGCACTCAGAGCTCAACATTTTGAGGTCCTAAGATCCTTTTCCCACAATTTTCATGATGGCGTGATTCATGATTTCATAGTTACGATGGTGGTGACACAAATAGCCAATCGGTTGCGTTTTTCCACTGTGTTAGTCCTGGGTGTCTTTGACGAATAGTCCAACTGCCGTTCCGCCAGGCAGGTCGTAAAAGGCGGCCGATTGGCTATACAAGTCACTACCG